>OY804601.1:32117760-33452589 GCA_963680895.1 Fragum sueziense
TTACCCGACTGGGGTTCGAACTCGCAACCATCGGCTTAACCTATTACAACACAATGACTCTTTGACTCCATTCAAGATAATGGCTTTGGAAAATATTGTGGGAAATGTAGAAATTGCTTGTTATAAGCAATTTCTTCATTGCCCACAATGTTTTCTTCACCAAAAGATCAACAATGTTAAAACTTCATTCATTGCAACATCTTTGAATTTGGACTAACCCAAAATTTTATTGTTTGGTAATGTCTTAAAGTGGAGTGTGCTTACCACTGTGCTAGTCTGGCTGTTTTTATATTCCCAAGCAGTTTCTAACGTCACAGGCCCGTAGGAACAGGGGGGGGGGGGGGCTAGGGGGCTTAGCCCCCCCCCCCCCCCCCCCAAAGTTGGCCAAAAATGCCAAATTTTCTTAATTTTACACTGAAAATTTTGGGAAAATCCAAATTACCCCCCCCCCCCCCCCCCCAATATTCAGAACAAGGGCTTTAGCCCCCCCCCCCCCCCCCATATGAAATTGCTTCCTACGGGCCTGCGTCAGGTCTGTGAAAATCAGGATTGAGCGACCCGTGGACTCTTTCAATATACAATGTAGTCTCCAGCGGAAGCCCATGCATGCAGTTCCGCACTGACTAATTGTTTCCTTAACTCAGTCACTGATGAATGACATGATAAATTTCTATAGGCGATTTTCTTTAGCAGGTCGGAAGTTTCGATATACTGGCCAATGATCTACGATATCAGTCCCGTACGTACTGTTAATTAAGAGAGGTCGTGTACCTAGAGTTACATACGAGTAGATATCTACATGCTACATTATGTTCGGGATCATGGAAACGAAATCGCATTTCGCCAGTCGTTCCGATTTTTTCCCAAGAAATTTTCGCAACCAGAGACTCCTGAATACCGCAACTGAAAATCACAAGAAAACTAAACATGATTCTGATTGTCGACGTCTCGAAGAAGACGAGAAGCCAAACTACCGAAAATTTTCGGCGAGCTGCCCTTCATTTATAAGCAGTTGAATCCTGACTGGCCTAATTGTTTTGTTCTATGCTACCTGGCCAGTGATCACGCACCGATGTTCTATCTATGTTTTTTAATCATTGTCCATGAAACATCAATGTAAATGCTTTTTCACATATATAAGGTAGATCTATATTGTAGACACATTTATCGACTCGCCCATTTCTCTAGATGCATATATGAAGGCTATACCTCTAACCAAAAACAAAACGCCACGCCAGAGTGCCATCAGATGACGTCAGCGTTTTTTTCCCCGACGGATTGCTTACCACGTGGTCTTGAAAACGCTGTGTAGGCCTACATGTCAAACTTTCGAAACAAAAATGGCAAATTTTCAGAAAATGACTAAACAATGTCAACCAAACGTTAGCGTAATTTCCATGGTTCTGGTGTGCTCTGGAACGAATTTCATTGACACAATTATTACAGAACTGACTAAATGCAACTAGATCTACGCATACAGGTCGGTTGCTATGGAGACAGAAAAAAAGTGCAGTATCGTGGGTAAATTTTATTGTCGTTATACCCCCGAATGAAGGACATGAATTTCTATTCTTGTATATATACTAACCCAAACTGCCAACGCAACAAGATATTTCGTTGTAACTTTTTAATGAGATATGATAGAAAAACGAAACTTCAGATTTCATTATTCTATATAGTGATTTTATTGTGCACATCAAAAGAAAGTAAGAAGTGTTATGCTTCTCTGAACACAGAGTCCGTGGTTCAAAACCCTATATCCGCGCTGCACGTGCAACAGTGCGTGTAATAAACCGGCGCACGTGCATTTTTGGAAAGTCACAAGATAACCCGATAAGATTAAGTAAAAAAATCTGTCTGGTGATAGACAAAAATGCCACAGTTTAGCATTCCCCGAAAGTCGCAGGTGATTGGATTGCTCCTGGCTGACTGTGGTTACCCGGCTATTGGCCTTTGCGTCGTCTACGGTAGCATGACTATAGCGGAAGTTTCAGCAAACCAGTATGTTCTATTAATCTTACTCATTAACCATGTCTGAATGTGTTAGAAGTTCCATTTGGATTAAAAAAATTGTTGTTATTTTCAAGGTCATTTATTTTTCTTGCTTACGTTTGTTTTGACGTTTCCGGTAATGTTTATGACATGCCAAGAGCCTTCAGAAGCCGTGTAACTACCAAGGTACAGGACAACAGGTTGAGAAACCAAAGTCTCAGAGACCGGTTTCGGCTAGCAACAAAAAGGCTGCTGCAACTGCTGGGAACCACTGTCGCCGTATAAGTGCACAGACACGTAACAGGTTACGTTAACGTGGGTTCCGACCTCGACGTCCTTATGTGGGTCCCAGTTTACTACCTTTGCACACACGAGTCTGTCTCCAGTGGTGCAACGCCCAAAAGTGGTAATCTGACCTCCTGAGCAAATATGGAACCTGCTTGACATGCGTTTACGTCAACGCCCAGTCCAACCGCAGACCTTGCGTGAAATGGGACAAAAATTAATTCAAGAGTGACAAAATATTCCTATAAACGTTTGTCGACGTTAGTTACATTCGATGTCACAGATAGGTTGTGCTGTGTTCAATGCTACAGGAGGACATACGAGATACTGATCTTGGTTTCATTTTTGAAACACACACCGGCATTACGTTTGTAACGTTATTTGCGTTACGGAATCGATTTAGACCCATTTGTTTTTCCTGGTGATATCATAATGGTCAGCGGTCAAAATGAAGTCAAAATCAACGAATTCACATTTTCAATAATCAAAATATTGTTATTCAAAGTTCGTGTTGCGTTGGCTCTTTGGGTTAGTATATGTAATTTTCTTACTTTTGAACACGAAATAATAATAAAAAAAATATCCGCGAATTTATCAAACAACCCTCGTACGAGGGCTGATAATAAAGTATCCGGAGTGGTTTCATAACTATACTAATGGAAAAAAGTAACTGTAGCCTACATACTTCTTTTCTCATTCATTATTAGACATAGGGTCAATTCGGGTAAATACGGACGCTATTTACACTTCGGTGATTCACTAGGCCGTGTGCTTTACCTGCTGGTCCCACAGGACCGGGTACCAGTTTTTTGGGTCGGTCAATATCTTGGCTTGACGCTGGTGATCGCGGAAAGATGCTATATTGACGAAAACTTATAAAAAACGGCAAAAATGTGCATGATGTAAAATCGGGTAAATACGGACGAGGTAGGGAAAGTGCGGACATAGGGTGAGAAAATACGGACACTATATAAAACTATATAAAACAGATAGGGATAATACGGACACATAATTGTTGTTAGAAACATGATTTTTCGGGTAAATACGGACGTTTTTGACACGTCGGCTATTCATTAAGCAGCTTTCCTCACTTGCTCGTCCCGTAAGACCGGGTCATTTTGCTTCTACCACAACTACCGTCGCGTTCACAAAATACCTGCTCCGCCCGTACGAAAGGCCATTGCAAAAATGGAGTCCGTATTTTCCCTACCCTAGCAAAATAGGTAGTAAAATACGGACAGTTCATATTTTGGCTTGTTTTTCAAAATCCATCATTTTCTCAGGGTAAACAACTGTATAGGGTCAAATCTGAATGATTTATGATTTCTTTAAACCAAAATCAGCATCAAAGAAGTCAGTTATTACTACTTTTATTCATGTTATGATTTTTATGTTTTGAATGCTCACGCAGTTTCAAGTCTTGTCAGAAAATGTAGGAAAACAGGGGATGCTCCGAATGAACGAAAAATTGCGTCGTTTCAAACAATTAATAACGATTGCTTTACAAACTTTAAGAGTTATAGAATGGTTAAAATTTAATCAGAATCGGTCCGTTTTTATGTCTCTACGATAGAAAATCCTGATATAGTCGCTTAAAGTGAGATGTCCGTATTACCCGCCTGTCCGTATTTACCCGAACTGACCCTACGACCTATTTACAAGAAATATCTCGCGATTGTCCATAAGACACGCTTGTTAACAATCGAAATGTCGAATTCCACCAACAGCCCTTGCATGGACGTTCTACGTTAAAGTCCTCTTCAAATGAACGTTTTGTTGCAGTTGCGTTATTCCTTAGTGAGACTGAAATTTGTTTTTATGGCGAAAATGTTGTTAACTTTATTGTTGTTAAGAAAAATATATAAATTTGTTTAAACGAACAGAAAACAACATGAAACGTTTATCCAAAGATGTGTGTTTATGCATGCTTTAGACAGTAGCCCTTCCCCCCCCCCCCCCCCCTAATGCCCTAGAAAGAGGTCATCAAACGTTTTGGTGCGCGTAGAAACATCATATTGTCACTTTTCTGATGATTTCGACAATTTACAAACACCTGCGACTTGCCACATTCGAGACGTCGACCCGTGACGTCATTCCGAGAAGTCAGCCATAAACGGAACAGCCACCAGTGAAATTGATTGTAAGTGTCAAAAGTTATAGCTAGGTTGATTCCTGATTTTGCTTAGAACTATCAGCAGAGAGTCAATTAAAGATCTGTAAATGGAGCCTTACATCTGTCCAAGACGTCCTGTGATATGTCTAGTCTTGCTACGACGTCGCCGACAACATCGTATTCAGCGGCTTAGACAATGCATAATTAGCTTTCGTAAGGTCCATTAGAACAACGTAAATACTTATTAACGCGCCTCGTTTACACCTGTACAGTCCGATGGTCAAGCTCGCGTCCATAACCCTTTTCTGGACTAGTTATGGTGATAACGAAGGGGATAGAAATTGAAAATTATTAAGAATTAACCCTTTCCCAAACAAGACCTGGTTTTGACGTCCCTAATAGAACAGGCTTGTAGCTATTGGGAAAACATTGAAACAAAAGAAGAAACTGCTGATAACAGCAGTTTCTCCTTTTGTCTCAATATTTTCTATGCCATATTGTACACAAATTATATCTTTAATTACATCAATTTTGTCAATTGTGACAGTTTTTGAAGTGGATCACCCTAAAATTTTGCCATTTGGGAAAGGGTTAAGGTTAAACGTCTGTCGGCCAAACTGTAAAAATTGATCCATTTACCTTATATAATTATTATTTAAGATTTTATATAGAAATGTGCACAATTACTTTTCCCGTTAATATACTGAGTCAAAAAAAAAGTGTGCATACTTATACTTTATATATCTATGTAACCGAGGCAATTAACTTCACCAAACTTCTACACGGAGTTAACAAATTAACTTTCTCATATCTATTGACATGGGAAACAACTTTGGAGGATTGAATTGTCTGGTATATCACCATAGGCTGTAAGCACCTTTTTGCATGTGGTTATCAAAACAAACTATTCATAATAAATTTTATTGTCTAAAATGAGCGTTCAAAGTGTATCAAAGCTAAGTAAAACCTAAAATTTCAATATGCTGAGTATCCAAGGATGCTACATCTTAGTAAACAGGACAGATTTCACACGTTTCTTTTGCTAGTGCCTTGAACCGGCGTAAAATGTGTCGTTGTCGTTCAAATGTCATCGTATACATTTGCAATCATGTTTGCAAAACAAAGGATACATTTTGATAAGCTTTAGTCAGATAAACCGAATACAGAAATGGCTAGACAAGATCGTAACATGACGTTGGCGCCCTTACGTCAACGTTTCAAAATTACACCATTTATTGCGATTCAGTACAGCAAGCATATGTAAGCAACATTGGAAATCGGCGAGGGCAAAAAGACGGCCTACAAGAGATTTGAGATCTTATGTTTGTAACATTATCAAGATGCCAAAATCGCACGTCACGCCTGCATTAGGCCCATCGTCATCGGCACGTGACGCGTAAAAATTAGTACTGAGTGTGATGGTAGGGCCGAACATCTTTTCCGCCTGGGTTTCGCTAGATTTATGGTCCAATTAAAGAATTTGCAGGACGTGGAATACGTGTTGCAATATGAACGCACTAGAATTCCAAACGATAGAATGAGACGTTATGTTCGATCAGTGAGACCACAAATGTTTTACATTATTAATAAGACATATCACAAGAGAAATTGATTAGTGGGGCGCACAACTCCGAAAATTTGGCCTAATCGTTCACTTTGTGATACAAGCATGAATTTTGGTATGATAAGTCATTGAGGGTCCCTGAATCAGAAAAAAAGTGCTAGCCACTTGAAATTCGCATCCGGTGGCCATTTTCCAAGATGGCCGCCATTCGGATAAATGTTGTCTATATATCAGATAGAAATACATTCCAAATGCTGAAATCCGCCGAGATTTTTCTAATAAATCGTCCCAATATAGTCAATTTTGTAATTAATTAATAAACTAGCATGGCTTTTTACAACATTGCGGTCGTTTATCCGAGATGGCCGCCAAAATACTCCAAAAATGGCCGTTTCTTCAATTAGATATTATTTTTTAATAAGATATTATCAATCCTTGTCATAAAATTTCAACCAGCATAATGGAATGAAACACAAACCGATTTAGCCACATGAAAATCGTATCCAGTGGCCATCTTTCAAAATAGCCGCCATTCTCATGTATTAATTAGGCCTATATATGAAAATATCAAATAGAAATGAATCCCAAGTGATGAATTTCGTCGGGATCTTTATATACATTTCCTGCATATTCTTTTTTGTAACCAATATAAATCAACTTGATGTCTTTATAACATGGCTGCCTTTTTCCAAGATGGCCGCCAAAATATTCAAATGTTCATAGTTTCTTCAAGGAAATCTTATTACTTTTAACAAAAAAGATATCTCTCTTTAAGTATCAGCTAATAAAATGAATGAGATACAAACAAAATTGTTCTAAGAGAATATATATTTTGCTATTGAAATGGCGATCATTTTTGTATTATCTTAACTGTTTTATTGGCCTTCATAATTAAATACCGATTATCGTCGATTACTTTAAAAACAGCAGCTTAATTAACATGGTTTAAAGCACTTTCGTGTGATTAGTCGCTTTGCGCTAAGTAAGTCAAAACCTTGTGTTCAAATCATTCTTGGAATCGTCCACACCAAATATCAGAAAACTCATGCATTCTAAACCAGATAGTGTAAAAGGAAGTCTTTCTTACATTAATAATAGATGATTGTAAAACAAATCAACAAAAATATGTGAAGTAAATGTTATCCATGTCAAGAGGACAAATCTAATGATTTGCTTATTTCCCTTCTGAGTAATTTACAGAAAGAGCAAGATCTTAGTGGATACAAATGTACAATAATACTGCAACAAATATTCCTTTATACCTTGCCTTCAATGATATACCAACTTCGTTCAATTCAGCTCTATTAGATGATAATGAGGGCAAAGAGAAAACTTTGACACTGCATAAGCCAAGTATCATAATAGATACCGTCTTTTATCTACAATATAAAGCTCAAACGGGCACAGAAACAATGTTCCATTACAGATGGAGACAGCTGTAAAAGGTCTATAGAATCTGATTTGCAAAAGATGCCACGTTTCTTATGCATTCGTAGCACGATTCGCAAAATTTGAGACAAGCTTAATCAATGCGTTTAAACTATTGACAATGGGAAGTTGCTTGTAAAACTCAGCGCAGTTGTACGTGTTGTCGTTCAAGAGTTAAAGTATCACCCATACAGCTTAGTAGAGTTGTATAACTCGACGAGGTGTTAACAAAATATGATACAACAATAGTTTTGTTAAAGATTTACAAGTATCATGTGGCTTTTTTAACTTTATATATTTATTTAATTGATATATGGCCACCGGCCTTTACAATACAATTTTCAATTACAACAAGCATCTCAACTTGTTATATACCGGTATATCATGGAATTCGTGGCTTCTGAGAAAGTTTAGTTTTCAAACTTCATGACTTAGTCCTATTGTATAAGCACCATATCAATGCGCAAAACTAGGCTGCATACAAAGCTGGCCATATTTAGAGACTGTGTAATTTTCAGCAACCGAATTATTAATGCCGGTCGAAATGGGGAGTGCCAAAAGAAAATGAATGTTGGAGAGTTGTTTGGACCCAGTTTCGTAATGCTGCAGAGAGATGGCTACGAATGGGTGCAAAAACTTGAAGTGGACGGTGTAAGTTCAAGAAAGCTAGGCTTTTCTGCACTTCACTCTATATCTGCGTCTGTGAAATATCACATGAAAGTTAGAATCATAAATAAGCAGTGGCGGCCATCTATGTTGTACAGCTTCTTCAGTGTTGATATGACTATGTTCACAAGCACTAAACCTTGCTTGTATTCGACATACCATCTGTTGTTGTCGAGGGACCCCATATGGGATGAGGGCTAGTTTCCTTGTAAAGGCTGTTAATTTACAGAACTATTCTGGCCAAATAACGAATACACCGGACACATGGTTGTTGAAAATAGGAATCAACTGAGACGGCGTTAAAACAATAATTAGCCTCAGTGGGTTTGGCTGCCATCTCTTGTAGGCATATTGTCAAAATTGAAAATCGTCTGCTACATTTTTAGAGACCTTCTTTGAAAAAAGCCGGTTGGCTGCCATCTCTCATGGGGATCTTATCAAAATTGAAAACTATATCACTTGGGACTTGTTCCAGATGATTGCCATCTCGGGTCCACAAACACTATATCTCGCTTGTATTCTACATATCATTTCTCTTTGTTGA
Organism: Fragum sueziense; assembly: GCA_963680895.1. Lineage (NCBI taxonomy): Eukaryota > Metazoa > Mollusca > Bivalvia > Cardiida > Cardiidae > Fragum > Fragum sueziense. The sequence goes on from OY804601.1 coordinate 32,126,353, forward strand.
GGGACCCAATCTTGTAGTCTACTTGTTAAGGTAGGTTCTGTGGCTCTAAATTAATTGTCTCACCAAACTGATATACACTACATATTACATTTGCAGATATCTATGGCAATCGATTAAAAAAGTAAGAAAATAATGATTACACGGACTTGGTTGGCTGCCATCTGTTATCAAGTCAGTCGAATTTTATATAATTCGTCAATGAAGTAAGCCAGTGGGGCTTATAAGTCGAAAAAGCAAATCAAAGATTTTTTCCAGTGGTAAAATCGCAATTTTCATATAAAAAATCAAGAACTTTATATTGTTTGGCAGCCGTATGAGATTTTGTTTGCCATCTCAAGCACAACTATTGTCTTTTTTACATCTGGCATTTATGTCTGAGTGTTTGAAATGAAAATGCAAGTTTATATTAGTTTTAGTGCATCATATCATTACACAGGGAAGCTCTACAATGCCCAGATGGCGGCCATCTCAGAAAATGGCCGCCGTATTGAATTTCAAGTGGCTATCACTTTTTTCTGAAAATGTACACTTGAAACTATATATATATATACTTATTACAGTAGGTTTTGTGGCTCTAAATTAATTGTCTCACCAAACTGATATACACTACATATTACATTTGCAGATATATATTGCAATCGATTAAAAGAGTAAGAAAATAATGATTACACGGGCTTGGTTGGCTGCCATCTGTTATCAAGTTAGTTGATTTTTTTTACAATTTATTAATGAAATTAGCCAGTAGAGCTCATAAGTCGAAAAAGCAAATCAAAGATTTTTTCCAGCGGTAAATTCGCAATTTTCATATAGAAATGAAGGACTTTATATTGTATGGCTGCCATATGAGATTTTGGTTGCCATCTCACGCACAGATATTGTCTTTTTTACATTTGGCATTTATGTCTGAGTGTTTGAAATGAAAAATGCAAGTTTCTATTAGTTTTAGTGCGTCATATCATTGCACGGGGAAGCTCTATAAATGCTCAGATGGCGGCCATCTCAGAAAATGGCCGCCAAATTGAATTTCAAGTGGCTAGCACTTTTTTCTGAAAATATACACTTGAAACTATATATATGCCAAATTTCATGCTTGTATCACAAACTGAACGATTATATGAGTTATGCGCCCCACTAGTGGGGCGCACAACTCCGAAAATTTGGCCTAATCGTTCACTTTGTGATACAAGCATGAATTTTGGTATGGTAAGTCATTGAGGGTCCCTGAATCAGAAAAAAGTGCTAGCCACTTGAAATTCGCATCCGGTGGCCATTTTCCAAGATGGCCGCCATTCGGATAAATGTAGTCTATATATCAGATAGAAAGACATTCCAAATGCTGAAATCCGCCGAGATTTTTCTAATAAATCGTCCCAATATAGTCAATTTTGTAATTAATTAATAAACTAGCATGGCTTTTTACAACATTGCGGTCGTTTATCCGAGATGGCCGCCAAAATACTCCAAAAATGGCCGTTTCTTCAATTAGATATTATTTTTTAATAAGATATTATTAATCCTTGTCATAAAATTTCAACCAGCATAATGGAATGAAACATAAACCGATTTAGCCACATGAAAATCGCATCCGGTGGCCATCTTTCAAAATAGCCGCCATTCTCATGTATTAATTAGGCCTATATCTGAAAATATTAAATAGAAATAAATCCCAAGTGATGAATTTCGTCGGGACTTTTATATACCTTTCCTGCATAGTCTTTTTTGTAACCAATATAAACAAACTTGATGTCTTTATAACATGGCTGCCTTTTTCCAAGATGGCCGCCAGAATATTCAAATGTTCATAGTTTCTTCAAGGAAATCTTATTACTTTTAACAAAAAAGATAATCAACCCCTCTCTTTAAGTATCAGCTAATAAAATGAATGAGATACAAACAAAATTGTTCTAAGAGAATATATATTTTGCTATTGAAATGGCGACCATTTTTGTATTATCTTAACTGTCTTATTGGCCTCCATAATTAAATACCGATTATCGTCGATTACTTTAAAAAAAAAAAAAATAAAAAAAAAAAATAAAAAAAAAAAAAAAAAAAAAAATTAACATGGTTTAAAGCACTTTCGTGTGATTAGTCGCTTTACGCTAAGTAAGTCAAAACCTAGTGTTCAAATCATCCTTGGAAACGTCCACACCAAATATCAGAAAACTCATGCATTTTAAACCAGACAGTGTAAAAGGAAGTCTTTCTTACATTAATAATGGATGATTGTAAAACAAATCAACAAAAATATGTAAAGTAGATGTTATCCCTGCCAAGAGGACAAATCTAATGATTTGCTTATTTCTCTTCTGAGTAATTTACAGAAAGAGCAAGATCTTAGTGGATACAAATGTACAATAATACTGCAACAGAATGATATTCCTTTATACCTTGCCTTCAATGATATACCAACTTCGTTCAATCCAGCTCTATTAGATGATAATGAGGGCAAAGAGAAAACTTTGACACTGCATAAGCCAAATATCATAATAGATACCGTCTTTTATCTACAATATAAAGCTCAAACGGGCACAGAAACAAGGTTCCATTACAGATGGAGACAGCTGTTAAAGGTCTTTAGAATCTGATTTGCAAAAGATGACACGTTTCTTATGCATTCGTAGCATGATTCGCAAAATTTGAGACAAGCTTAATCAATGCGTTTAAACTATGGCCAATGGGAAGTTGCTTGTAAAACTCAGCGCAGTTGTACGTGTTGTCGTTCAAGAGTTAAAGTATCACCCAAACAGCTTAGTACAGTTGTATAACTCGACGAGGTCTTAACAAATTATGATACAACAATAGTTTTGTAAAAGATTTACAAGTATCATGTGGCTTTTTTTAACTTGTTATATACCGGTATATCATGGAATTCGTGGCTTCTGAGAAAGTCCAGTTTTCAAACTTCATGACTTAGTCCTATTGTATAAGCACCATGTCAATGCGCAAAACAGGCTGCATACAAAGCTGGCAATATTTAGAGACTGTGTAATTTTCAGCAACCGAATTATTAATGCCGGTCGAAATGGGGATTGCCAAAAAGAAAATGAATGTTGGAGAGTTGTTTGGACCCAGTTTCGTAATGCTGCAGAGAGATGGCTACGAATGGGTGCAAAAACTTGAAGTGGACGGTGTAAGTTCATGAAAGCCGGGCTTTTCTGCACTTCACTCTATATCTGCGTCTGTGAAATATCACATGAAAGTTAAAATCATAAATAAGCAGTGGCGGCCATCTATGTTGTACAGCTTCTTCAGTGTTGATATGAATATGTTCACAAGCACTAAACCTTGCTTGTATTCGACATACCATCTCTTGTTGTCGAGGGACCCCATATGGGGTGAGGGCTAGTTTCCTTGTATTTGAGGCTGTTGATTTACAGAACTATTCTGGCCAAATAACGAATACACCGGACACATGGGTGTTGAAAATAGGAATCAACTGAGACGGCGTTCAAACAATAATTAGCCTCAGTGGGTTTGGCTGCCATCTCTTGTAGGCATATTGTCAAAATTGAAAATCGTCTGCTACATTTTTAGAGACCTTCTTTGAAAAAAGCCGGTTGGCTGCAATCTCTCATGGGGATCTTATCAAATTTGAAAACTATATCACTGGGGACTTGTTCCAGATGATTGCCATCTCGGGTCCACAAACACTATATCTTACTTGTATTCTACATACCATTTCTCTTTGTTGAGGGACCCAATCTTGTAGTCTAATTGTTACGGTAGGTTCTGTGGCTCTAAATCAATTGTCTCACCAAACTGATATACACTACATATTACATTTGCAGATATCTATGGCAATCGATTTAAAGAGTAAGAAAATAATGATTACACGGACTTGGTTGGCTGCCATCTGTTATCAAGTCAGTCGAATTTTATATAATTGGTCATTGAAATAAGCCAGTGGGGCTTATAGGTCGAAAAAGCAAATCAAAGATTTTTTTCAGTGGTAAAATCGCAATTTTCATATAAAAAATGAAGAACTTTATATTGTATGGCAGCCGTATGAGATTTTGGTTGCCATCTCAAGCACAACTATTGTCTTTTTTACATCTGGCATTTATGTCTGAGTGTTTGAAATGAAAAATGCAAGTTTATATTAGTTCTAGTGCATCATATCATTACACAGGAAAGCTCTATAATGCCCAGATGGCGGCCATATCAGAAAATGGCCGCCGTATTGAATTTCAAGTGGCTAGCTCTTTTTTCTGAAAATGTACGCTTGAAACTATATATATACTTATTATAGTAGGTTATATGGCTCTAAATTAATTGTCTCACCAAACTGATATATACTACATATTACATTTGCAGATATCTATGGCAATCGATTAAAAGAGTAAGAAAATAATAGTTACACGGGCTTGGTTGGCTGCCATCTGTTATCAAGTTAGTTGATTTTTTAAAAAAAAATATTAATGAAATTATCCAGTAGAGCTTGTAAGTCGAAAAAAGCAAATCAAAGATTTTTTCCAGCGGTAAATTCGCAATTTTCATATAGAAATGAAGAACGTTATATTGTATGGCTGCCATATGAGATTTTGGTTGCCATCTCACGCACAAATATTGTCTTTTTTATGTCTGAGTGTTTGAAATGAAAAATGCAGGTTTCTATTAGTTTTAGTGCGTCATATCATTGTACAGGGAAGCTCTATAATGTTCAGATGGCGGCCATCTCAGAAAATGGCCGCCATATTGAATTTCAAGTGGCTAGCACTTTTTTCTGAAAATATACACTTGAAACTATATATATGCCAAATTTCATGCTTGTATCACAAACTGAACGATTATATGAGTTATGCGCCCCACTAATAGGCTTTGTAAATTGAAATTCAAAATTGAATACCTCTGAAAATGAAATATAGTGATAGATATGACCTTTCCCGCTAAAGTAGACTTTCTATGAAGTAATTAAAACCAATTTAATAAGATATGGATAAGACTCAGCAGACATCAACAGATTAAGAAAATTATGTAAATGATAGTTGGAAGTATGGACCAAAGGCAGTTTGCGCAGAGCAACTATGGAGTAGTCTGTAGGCTAGGCTATTTTTTCGACATTCCAGAAGGTACCTTAGTACCTTTTAGCTTGACGGGTCACATAGATAAGATATTGATAAAAGAGAATATTCTTCTTGTGATTGTTTGATTGATTGATTAATTAATTGATTGATTTGATTTGATTGGATTGGATTGGATTGGATTGGATTGGATTGATTGAATTTGAATGAATTCATGAATGTTTGGTCGATTGTTTGATAGAATGTTTGATCGAATGATTGATCGTATGATTTTATTTTGTTCTATGTATGGAGAAGTGGATTATCCTTCAGTCAAAGCTTCTTTGCACAACGACACACAGACCCAAATTCAGCCTGGCTCAGTCTAAAGTCTGAATTGAATAGACTTAGCACAAAATACATACCATCCCGCTCATGCAAAACAAGACAAGGCCTACCCTGGATCTCACAAGATATTATAAAACTCATCCGAAAAAGAAACAAATTATATAGAAATATCAAAAGGTCACGTGCTGTGCATCCCGATAAAGTCACTTCCTTCAAAAACATCAAGAAAACCATCCAAAACAAAATAAGAAATGCCTACTGGTCATACCTGGACACAGTAATATTCTCAGACAGCTCATCCCCAGGTCAAAAGAAAAAAAAATTACTCCTTCATCAAACGCAACAAAACAGAAAATACCGGTAGTGGAATTGTCCCCCTACAAAGTGAAGTCACACACACACTGACCCCAAAGCCAAGGCAAATATTTTGAACAGGCAGTTTGAATCTGTCTTCTCAAGGCCCCAACCACTCAGATTAGCCCAACTTGCAAAGAGTGCTATATCAACTCTCCCTTACCCTCGCATGTCTCCCATCAAAATATCCTTAGCTGGTGTCGACAAATTATTGACTGGTCTAAACCCAAGTAAGGCTTCCAGACCCGATGAGCTATCTCCGAGACTCCTTAAAGAGCTCCATGCAGAAATTGCCCCAGTGTTAACTTACATCTTTCAAATTTCTCTTGACTCTGGTATTGTCCCTGATGACTGGCGCCATGCCATCATCTCACCCGTTTACAAGAAAGGTGATAAATCAAAAGCCAGTAACTATCGTCCAATATCCCTGACCTGTATCGCCTCCAAACTTATGGAACATATTCTGGTCTCCAACATCATGTCTTATTTCGACACCCACAACATTCTTAGCCCAAAACAACATGGCTTTAGGTCAAAACATAGTTGCGAGACCCAACTGCTCGGCTTCTCCCAAGAAATTGCAGACTCCCTAGACCAAGGTCAACAAAGTGATGTCATAGTTATGGACTTCAGTAAAGCTTTCGATAAGGTTGATCACCACAAACTAGTACACAAACTCCATTACCTTGGTCTCGACTCCAAAGTTACTGGCTGGGTCAAATCTTTTCTTTGTAATAGATCCCAACAAGTACTAGTTGAAGGAAATTGCTCCACCAGGTTACCAGTCTTGTCAGGGGTCCCCCAGGGCTCAGTCCTGGGCCCCTGCCTTTTTCTAGCATATATTAACTAGAAATCTATCACTGAAGGTGATAAAAATACCCCCGCCATCACCTTTGTTCAGACAAGTGCTTTTGTTGAATCAAGAGCCATAAGTCAGAAATTGTCAATCCGATTTTCTTGAAATTTGGTCTAATCAGGGGCCATAACTCAGAAAGTATCGGTCCGATTTCGCATCTTGCATATATACAGGTCCTAATGCATACCTGTGTCAAGTTTGAAGCAAATCGGACAGTAACTGTAGGAGTTGTTGTCCGGACAAGCATTTTTTTGTAAAATCAAGGGCCATAACTCACAAAGTTTCGGTCCAATTTCCGTGAATTTTGCGTCTTGCACATGTACAGGTCCTAATGCATACCTGTGCCAAGTTTGAAGCAAATCGGACAGTAACTGTAGGAGAAGTAGTCCGGACAAGCATTTTTGGGTAAAATCAGGGGCCATAACTCAGAAAGTAATGGTCGAATTTTCGTGAAAATCATGTCTTGCACATCTACTGGACCTAATGCACACCTGTGCCAAGTATGAAGCAAATCAGACAGTAACTATAGGAGGAGTTATCCAGACAAGCATTTTTGGGTCAAATCAGGGGCCATAACTCAAAAGGTATCAGTCCAATTTCCGTTAAATTTGCTTCTTGCACATCTACAGGTCACAATGAACACTTGTGCTAAGTTTGAACTAAATCAGTCCACAACTATAGGAGGAGTTGTCTGGACAAGCATTTTTTGGTCAAATCAGGGGCCATAACTCAGAAAGTAACGGTCGGATTTTCGTGAAATTTGCGTCTTGCACATCTACACGTCCTAATTCACGCATGCGCCAAGTATGAAGCAAATCGGACAGTAACTGTAGGAGGAGTTGTCCGGACAAGCATTTTTGGGTAAAATCAGGGGCCATAACTCAGAAAGTAACGGTCGGATTTGCTTCTTGCACATCTACAGGTCACAATGAACACTTGTGCCAAGTTTGAACTAAATCAGTCCACAACTGTAGGAGGAGTTGTCCGGACAAGCATTTTTTGGTCAAATCAGGGGCCATAACTCAGAAAGTAACGGTCCGATTTCCGTGAAATTTGCGTCTTGCACATCTACACGTCCTAATGCATACCTGTGCCAAGTATGAAGCAAACCGGACAGTAACTGTATGAGGAGTTGTCCGGACAAGCATTTTTGGGTCAAATCAGGGGCCATAACTCAAAAAGTATAGGTCCGATTTCCGTGAAATTTGCGTCTTGCACATCTACACGTCCTAATGCATACCTGTGCCAAGTATGAAGCAAACCGGACAGTAACTGTGGGAGGAGTTGTCCGGACAAGCATTTTTTGGTCAAATCAGGGGCCATAACTCAGAAAGTAACGGTCGGATTTTCGTGAAATTTGCGTTTTGCACATCTACACGTCCTAATGCATACCTGTGCCAAGTATGAAGCAAACCGGACAGTAACTGTATGAGGAGTTGTCCGGACAAGCATTTTTGGGTCAAATCAGGGGCCATAACTCAAAAAGTATAGGTCCGATTTCCGAATTCACATCTACAGGTCACAATGAACACTTGTGCCAAGTATGAACTAAATCGGTCAACAAGTGTAGGAGGAGTTGTCCGGACAAAGTTTTGGAGACAGACCAACAAACCATCAAACAAACCAACCATCCAACCACTGGACCGACAGGTTGATTCCAGTATACCCCCCTCCAAACTTCGTTTGCGGGGGTATAATGACCTGCCTGAGAGTGTCAAAAGTAGGGTTCGGTTATTTGCAGATGATACTATAGTCTATCTCACAATCTCCTCCTTATCCTGTGCAGAAAAACTACAACAAGACCTGAAATCTCTTGAACTCTGGGAAAAGGATTGGGCTATGGAGTTCAATCCTGATAAATGTGAGGTCCTTCGAATCCACAGGAAAAGAAAGCCATTCCTGTTCCCCTACAAATTACATAATACAGAATTAAAATCCGCTAACCAAACCAAATACCTTGGAGTAAACATTAGTAAGGACCTCAACTGGGCCCCGCACATAAATACAATCACATCAACATCAAAGGCAAACCAAACTCTCAGGTTCATAAAAAGAAATGTCAAAACAAATAACGCCCGGGTCAAGGAAGCAGCTTACAAAACGTACGTTCGTCCCCAAGTTGAATACTGTTCCACGGTCTGGTGTCCCTGGCAGAAATACCTAACCCATAAGATAGAGATGGTACAAAGATCAGCTGTACGCTATGTTCTAAATGACTAGAATTACACAAGTAGCGTAACAAACATGGTCAAGACCCTAAATTGGAAAACACTAGAACATCGAAGTAACATATAGCGTCACTGATCATGCTTTATAAGATTATGTCAAACTCAATTGCTGTAGAACACCACCATCTCTCCCCCACAAGAAACTTACAGTACAACATACCCCATTCTAGATCAAATTATCATGCAACTTCATTTTTCCCCAGAACCATACTATGTGTCCAGTCGAGCCCTACGTTGCCCATTTTTGTTGGCAAGTTGGACTCATTATCTTTTAATTAATCCATATGCCCTGTTTTTATCCTTGTAAGTAGAGTTCTTATCTTTTAAGGCTAGTTTTATCCCCGATTTTTTTTAACAATTTAAGATCCTTTAATTCCATCTTAGATCATTTCCCATATTTCCCATATTTTTACTGCCAGTTTTAAAATGTTCTTCTTTCTTTTTAAAACACCCACCCCTTTAAGTAGATCTTAATACTATATGCACTCTTTATCTTTTATCTTTTTTATTGCACTTCTAACATCACAACTACACTAACAATTTTACTTTTTAGACGTAACAGTTGCTCCAGACAGCGCTAGCCAACAGTAATCAGGATTGATTTTATGGCTGAAAAAGTTGAAGTTGAAGTTGAAAAAGATATCTGGGTGGTTATTTGATTAAGATATCAAGATATATCTTCGTCAATTTACCATAATTTATGAAACACATAAATTCAGAATATTTTGTGGTCTCTATAAATATTTTAAAAAACCACTGATTAATGCTGCTCTGGATAGGATCGAAAGTAACTTGGTGCGAAACAAAGCTTCCGGAATAATTAGAAAATGGCGTTGAAATTATTTTTCTGTAGAGCGTTTAAATTTGTTACACAAAATAATCATCTATTAGGTGGAAAACGTTCGAATTTGTATTCCGTATAAAAACAACATCATTTAAGCTTACATACTAGTTATTCAGAAAAAAATTGCATCGGTTGAAATCGTCATAAAACGGGCACAAATTCATTGTTTATGAACAGTTGTTGGCGCTTTTGTCACTTGATTGATTGAGAGATCAATTCGTTTTCTAGGTAAGTTATGGTCAATATTGTAATCGCTATTCAAATTTTGAATCTGTAATATTGCTATGGTGAAATAAAGTGACAGAGAGGAAAGATACAAACGATTTTAATTTTTATAAAGGAAAGTTTTCCGGATACGTCTAGTAGTCGGATAAATTAAATTATTTTCCTCGTTCCCCCTATCTTTTCTTTTATGATGCATTCTATACTTTCAAACTGCCCATTATAGTGATTGAATGAAGGTTTTGTAACATTTTTCACTCTAAAATTGCATTGGATCTCTTCTGTTATCATCCTCTTGAGCAGTGGCAGATCCAGAGGGAGTTTGGATGGGGGACGGGGAGGGCAGTGGCCACTCCATATGGAGTTAAGGGGGGTTCAAGCATAGCCCCCCCTTTTGCTCGACTATTTCACTTTCATGTAGAAATTCAGTCAACAAACGAACCACATATTTGTATGCTCAAACTTGTGATCCCGGAAAAGAAATGCTGCTGCAGATCCAGGATTTCTGTGAGGGCCACAGTGGGGCTCAAATACACAGATGGGGGATCGTTTTCCTAGTATTACACAATTTTGACTGAATTTCTGCATGAAAATAAGATAATCTGGTTGCAGACAAAACAAACAAAAAGTCAGGAGGTAAACCGTGGTAATTTTCCATTGCTACTGCCGTGCTTTTCCACCCTGCGGAATGTAAATGCCAGGTATAGTGAAAGATTGTCCACACAAATCACTGCAATTTGCGGTGGTTGTCTTGAGTGGAAAATGGCAGTGGTAAAACACTGATTCTGTGTGTTTGGGTGGAAAACACACACTCATTGTGGCCATCCCGTTTTTCCACCCAAATCCACCCGAAATTAAATTGCGATGTTGCATGAAAATAGGCAATAACATTTGAGCTTTACTGTGACCATTATGGCATAACCCATTACCAGACAGGGGTTCTAAAATCTTTAAATGTCAGTTGTCCGTATGAACAATACAGAGCAAAATGTTGGCAAACTCTACTTGTCCGCTACCTCTTTGTGACAACCTGGGCAACTCGGACAATGGATTTCAGAACCCCTGCCAGACAGCAAAGGTTTCAAATGTTCCAAATTCAAAGATGTTGCATACAACAATCTGAAGTGAATTAAAATTTGTAAACATAAATTTTTTGTCTCTGGTTAGAAAACATTACAAAAAATGAAGAAATTGCTTGTCCCAAGCAGTTGCTCCATTTTCCACAATGTATACCAAAACCTTTATCCTGTGGGGCATCATTGCGTGGTAATGGGCCAATGGCCATGGGTTTATGTTGTGGATGAGCACCACTGTGGTATTTAACCCTTTCCCAAACGAAAAAAAATTAGGGTGATCCACTTTTAAAACTGACACAAAAAACAAGATGGAAGTTATTAAAGATAGAATTTGTGTAAAATATGACATAGAAAATATTGAGACAAAAGGAGAAACTGCTGGTTTATCAGCAGTTTCTTCTTTTGTTTCAATGTTTTCCCAAGCCTTTTCTTTTAGGGACGTCAAAACCAGGTCTTGTTTGGGAAAGGGTTAAGTGTGAAATACAGTCACTGGTTAACCCTTTCCCAAACAAGACCTGGTTTTGACGTCCCTAATAGAAATGGCTTGGGAAAACATTGAAACAAAAGAAGAAACTGCTGATAACCAGCAGTTTCTCCTTTTGTCTAATATTTTCTATGCCATATTTGCTCAAATTCTATCTTTTTTAACACCCATTTTGTCAATTTCGTCAGTTTTTGAAGTGGATCACCCTAAATTTTTGACGTTTGGGAAAGGGTTAATGTCTCATTTATTGAGTACAACAAAGCTGTAAGCATGGAAAATATTGAGACAAAAGGAGAAAATGCTGATTATCAGCATTTTCTTCTTTTGTCTAAATATTTCTCAAGCCTTCCAGAGCTTCAGATTTACAGTGGGCCCGGGCCATTTGACACACTATTTGCAAATATGGCCCATCACTTTTCAACTCCAGGGGCCAAGCGGCCCAAGCTTTTACAATTTTTTTTATATCACTATGTTTATTTTCATTGCTATGGCCCATTATTTCCAAAAATGACCCATCAATTTCCCTGCCATGGGTCATTTCGACCCAGCACTCTTCAAATAAATCTGAAGCTCTGGCCTTCTATGAGGGATGTGAAAACAGGGTCTTGTTTGGGGAAGGGTTAATGTTGTGAATGAGTACCACTATGGTATTTTTGTACCTTACTGAAGACTTAAATTTTTATTTCAGAGTTATAACAGCAGCATACAGAATGGATGATCTAGAAAGTGATTGGGACACAGAGGAGTTCCAGGCTGCCCTGAAAACTGTCCTTAACCCTTTCCCAAACAAGACCTGGTTTGGACATCCCTAATAGAAAAGGCTTGAGAAAACATTGAAACAAAAGAAGAAACTGCTGATAATCAGCAGTTTCTCCTTTTGTCTCAATATTTTCTATGTCATATTTTATACAAATTTTATCTCTAAAAACTTCCATTTAGTCATTTGTGGCAGTTTTTGAAGTGGAACACCCTAAAAGTTTGCCGTTTGGGAAAGGGTTAAGTGTGAAATACAGTCACTGGTTAATGTCTCATTTATTGTGTACAACAAAGCTGTAAGCATGGAAAATATTGAGACAAAAGGAGAAAATGCTGATTATCAGCATTTTCTTCTTTTGTCTAAATATTTCTCAAGCCTTCTATGAGGGATGTGAAAACAGGGTCTTGTTTGGGGAAGGGTTAATGTTGTGGATGAGTACCACTGTGGTATTTTCGTACCTCAACTTCAATTCTTATTTCAGAGTTACATTAAGATTCAACGGCATACAGAATGGATGATCTAGAAAGTGATTGGGACACAGAGGAGTTCCAGGCTGCCCTGAAAACTGTCCTCAAATGTGAAATACAGTCACTGGTAAATGTCCTATTTTATAACATTTCATTATCTTTAAAGTCTATTCTGGCTTTCACATTATTCTCAATCTTTTCCCAAGCCAGCAAGGTATTTCTGAATTTGACATTTGTTACCCACCATGCTAAAAGGGACTGTATGTGAAGTTCATAAAACCAAATCGGGAGGAATGGGATAGACCCACAGTGCTTCTGAAATATTTTGAAAATCTACTTGTCCATGGACAAGTGTTGATCCAAAATTGACTTGTCCGTATCAAAAATCAACTTGTCTGTACAAAACCCATATACTTTTCAATAGCTTCATTTATTTATTGCATATCTATTATGACTGTCTAACTATTGTCTACAACAAAAAAATTGTACATTTAACTATCAGTAATTACATTGTATGAAAAAATTGTGAGAAAAAGAAAAAAACAACAACAATTTTTATTTTACTGGATTTTTCACTTGTCCGCGAACAACCTAGCTTTGAAAATCTGCTTGTCCAGACAGGTAAATGGACAAGTCGGACAACTCGGGCAACTTTTTTCAGAAGCACTGACCCAGCACAGGTAGACTTCATATAAAAAGTTTGGAAAATGAAAATATTGTAAGATAGAGAAAACATTCTAGATTAAGAAAATTACCTTTTGTTGAAAAGTTTCCATCCTAGTTAGTCCGCGCAGACTGGCCAGGAACGATATTTTTCACACTTTCCATAAGGTCCCATTTAGCGTGGCAGGTCAGATTCTAATAGAAATAGGAAACAAGTGCCAACGATGTTGTATGGTTTTTGATTATGTCTTAGTCTTAAAGATTTGGATCATTATCACAGTGTTAAAGGCACTAAGGTATGCATGTAATTACCCTGTCTGTCCGTCCATCCACCTCTTTCAAGAGAGTAATTTCTCCCAAATAGCTGGACGGATTCTGATGAAGATTCACATGAATGATTAACATCACATAGACATTTGCTCTCCGAGTTTAACAAGGGGAGATGATTTGACTTTGTGGCTGGTGGGTGTATTATTCAGCTCTGACAGTGCCAGTTCTTGTTAGGACATAATGAAAAATGTTTTGTTTTTGTTCTAAGCTTGAGAGATTATCAAAGACAGGGGAGGAGTCTGTTCTTCTAGCTGTCAACACTGTAGACATGTGTGCCAGTCATCTCGCCTCAAGTGACGCCTTTCAAAATCCAATTTTTCACTTACGGTTCACATAAGGTTCATCAAACCCTATGCTGTGTGTACTCATTAGAATTGTCTCATTGAGACAATTGAAATGAGTACCCACAACATAGGATTTTGATTTAAAATAACAATTTTAGAATGAGTTCAACCCCCTCTTATCTGTAGCTCTGATAATAATTCCTATGTTGTTCTTTACAGCTTGAGAGATTATCAAAGACAGGAGAAGAGTCTGTACTTCTAGCTGTCAATACTGTAGACATGTGTGCCAGCCATCTCGCCTCAAGTAATGCACAAAAGTTTGTTAACTCTGCAGATGTGGGACAAGTTAAGATGAAGTTTCTGCAATATGTCACAGGTTAGTCAATAGTTGACTGTTATTTCTGGCGATTTTCCACAGAAAAAGTATACAATTGCCTGTGATTAAAAATTCTACTCAGATAGAAGTGATCAATTTGTAAACTTTTATAAGTCAGTGGATGGCCCACCAATGGTAAAACCCTTGGGCCATAAACCAGAGGCGCGTTTTTTGGAGCGAGATTTCTTTAGATATCATGAGATTTCTTAAGATATTTTAGGATAAAACATTCTTTAGAGCATGATTTTTAGCTCCACTGGCCGAAGGCCAGCGAGCTATTGTCATGGCGGTGTGTCCGTCGTGCGTGCGTCCGTGCGTCCGTGCGTCCGTTAACTTTTTCTTTAAAAATCTTCTCCTCTCAAACCAGTGGGCCAATTTTGACCAAACTTTGCAGGAATGTTCCTTGGGTGACCCTTTACTTAAATTGTTCAAAGAATTTTGATTGGTCCATAAATGTGGGCGTGGCAGGGCGGGACTTATCAGACTTAGAGAAATCACAAAATAATTCTTTAAAAATCAACCATTTGGCCAACTTTGACCAAACTTGGCAGAAATGTACCTTGGGTGACTCTTTACTTAACTTGTCAGTGAAATTTTGATTGGCCTATAAATGTGGGCGTGGCAGGGCGGAGCTTATCAAATTTTGAGAAATCACAAAATAATTCTTTGAAAATCTTCTCCTCTCAAACCAGTTGGTCAATTTTGACCAAACTTTGAAGGAATGTTCCTTAGGTGACCCTATACTAAAATTGTTTAAAGAACTTTGATTGGTCCATAAATGTGGGCGTGGCAGGGCGGGGCTTATCAGACTTAGAGAAATCACAAAATAATTCTTTAAAAATCAACCATTCGGCCAATTTTGACCAAACTTGGCAGAAATGTACATCGGGTGACCCTTTACTTAGATTGTTCAAAGAATTTTGATTGGTCCATAAATGTGGGCGTGGCAGGGAGGGGCTTATCAGACTTAGAGAAATCACAAAATAATTCTTTAAAAATCAACCATTTGGCCAACTTTGACCAAACTTGGCAGAAATGTACCTTGGGTGACTCTTTACTTAACTTGTCAGCGAAATTTTGATTGGTCTATAAATGTGGGTGTGGCAGGGCGGGGCTTATCAAATTTCGAGAAATCACAAAATAATTCTTTGAAAATCTTCTCCTCTCAAACCAGTTGGTCAATTTTGACCAAACTTTGAAGGAATGTTCCTTAGGTGACCCTATACTTAAATTGTTTAAAGAACTTTGATTGCTCCATAAATGTGGGCGTGGCCAGGCTGGGCTTATCAGACTTAGAGAAATCACAAAATAATTCTTTAAAAATCTACCATTCGGCCAATTTTGACCAAAATTGGCAGAAATGTACATCGGGTGAGTCTTTACTTAACTTGTTCGTGAAATTTTTATTAGTCCATAAATTTGAGTGTGGCAGGGCCGGGCTTATCTGACTTAGAAAAATCACAAAATAATTGTTAAATTCTTTAAAAATCAACGATTGGGCCAATTTCAATTAAACTTGGTAGAAATGCACCTTAAGTGACCCTATACTTAACTTGTTCATGAAATTTTGATTGGTCCATAAATGTGGGCATTGCAGGGCGTGGCTTATCAGAATGGGAGAAATCACGAGAAATTCTTAAAATCAACCATACTTTGTTACTTTCGACCATACTTTGTTATTCAATAATACTTTGTTAGTAAAATTTTAATTGGTCTATAAATTTGGGTGCGGCAGGGTAGGGCTTATCAGAATATGACAAACCATGAAAAAGTTCTTTAATTAAACATAAATCTTTATTAGGTCAAATCTTAGAAAAACCTTGTATGCCCTTCAGAGGTCATATTTTCTGCCCAGTCAATCTGAAAAGAGGTCAGAGTGATTGTTTTGATGAAATCATTGAAGGATTGAAATTGGGTCACTGGGGTTGAAAACTAGGTCAAGCGGTCAAATGTTAGAAAAAAACTGTTTTTTGTCCAAAAATGGGTGCATGGCAGGATGGGGCTTATCAGAAATCATTAGAAAATTTTTCATTGATTGCCGCTTCTGTAATCACTGGACATATTATGAGTGTACTTTGCCAGAATGTTCCTTAGGTGACTTTTTGCAATTTTTTTATTTTTACTTTGAATTTTCAAAACATCTCCAAGACCATTTTTTATTTGAGACACCCTTCTTAGAACTTTTGTGTTGAATTTTAGTCACATGAAAATCAATTCAACGTTCATTAACCCTTTCCCTAACAAGACCATGTTTTCATGTCTCTGAAGGAATTTAGTGTCAGAAAACTTTGAAAGAAAAAACAAAATGCTGATTATTAGCACTTGCTCCTTTTCCTTCAGTATTTTCTGTTCTGTAATGTTCACAAATTCCATATAGTTTTGTAACCCAATTCATCACCTGCAGTAGCTGTCAAATCTTGACAGTCTGAATTTTTATCGTTTGAGAAAAGAGAAAATGCACTAAACAGTGGATTCTTTTTAACTGCAATGTCTATTTGTCAAGATAATTATTGCAATTAACAGAAAAAAGCTAAAAAGGGAGTATATTGTTCTCAAAATTTTAAGTTTTTGCAGACAGGAAATTGCTAATTTGCAATGAATGTCTTATAACAGGATTATATAATTATTAAGAGTCCACTGTTTAACCCATTACCACACAGTGACGCCTTTCAACACCCTGCAAGATAAAGGCTTTTGAAAACATTGTGGAAAATGAAGAAATTGCTTGTGATAAGCAATTTTTTTCATTTTCCACAATATTTTCTGAACAAAAAAACACCAAAAAATTTAAAATTCCATGCACTTGATATTGCGGTCTGCAACACCTTTCAAATTGGAAGAGTTTGGAAAATGGTTAAGTTTGATGCCAAAATGTGATATACTCTTTTTCTCATTTCAGACCCTCTTGACCCGTGACAAGTGTTTGTGTTAATGAAGAAAAAAAAACAACAGTTTATGATTATTATGAAGAATGATTGATAATTTGTAACCCATACTTTGTTAAATTCTATTTAAATCAAAAGTTTAGATAGACTTTGTTCTTTAGGGGCTATTGCAGACGTTAACCTATACCAGGTAAGTGTGCTGGTGACCAAAACATGCTGCAGGAATCTTTTGAGTATGTAGGATTGTGTATTTCAAAGACAGTTGTTATTTGCTTTCTTTGAATTGCATACATGATTATCACCAGTTATGAAGAGGGCCTCTTTTTGGGATAACCGCCTTGTTTATCACAAAAAATAGTTTACCACTTTCATAGAAAGTGGAAATTATTTTCTATCAATTTAACAGAGATACACATTTATTTAAGTTTTGGAAATGATATTTCAACAATAAACTGAATTTGATTTTCTAGTCTTTAGTAATGTACAGTGTCATGCCAATATTTAAATTATTATAACGTTTTGAACAAATTTAGATTTAAATCTCAAAACTAAACACACAGTGAATAATTTAGAATTGCTAATCGCAATTACTTCCAGATCTTTTACATAGGTTAGCAAAATAACATGATTTCTATTGTTTTACTCCTGTCTGTCTGTCAGAAAACTTAACATTTTGCATTTTCTCCAAAAGTGTTTGACAAACAAAGCTGAAATTTGGTATCTAACTTCCTTTCAATGATATCTATATGTTCCATGTAACCCTTATCAACTCTTAATTAAAAAACTTAACATTGTAGAAAAATAGCCATTTCGGGCATTCATGTTTCACAAACACATCTTGTCTTTCAAGAAACTTACATTTTGTCACTCAACTATTCTATCAATCATGATTTCAACAACTGTTCTTATTTATTTCAGACAAATTTATCAATATTACAAAAAGACTTACCGTAATATCACTTGGAACATTTGTGAACTTTTATTATTATTTCCAAAATTGGAAATGTTATACACATTTTTATGATTCTTGTGTGGAACAGTGAATTGTGAACACTTTAATAGTGAACATTTTTTTATGATTTTTGTGCAACACTGATTTAATTCTAAATACAGTTTTGTGATTTTTATGTAGCTGTGAGTTCATTGTGACAGTGAATTGGAGTATATATTGGAATTATTGTGAACATAAGTTCTACCCTATGTGACTTAAGGTTGTGTACCTTAATATAGATCACTTTGTGTTGATTGCTGAAAGATATAGAGTACAGTGTGACGAAGTTAAAGAAAAGAGATACAGAGGAAAAAGGGACTTGGATTTACCATTGATTTATCCGTTTAATGTAAGAACTGGCTTTTTATTACTTTCTCTTGAATTTTTACACTATCTGCACCTAAAGATCAGAAAGGGATCAATATAAAATCTGGTCTGTCCATTAGTTTGTCTGTTTTTTCCTTGTAAGTTAGAAATTAAGATGTAGTGCTCAAATTTGATATTAAAACAGTTCATAATTCATTGGTATGAATCCCTTAATAACATTGTTAAAGTGACTTATCAAGGTCAAAACGATACATGCTTGCAAATTTACACTTCATACACATGTAGCAGCTTTTATGGTCCAGGGCCCTGTTTTTCTTATGATTTTATGAACATTTCAATTCATTTGTAAAACAGGGTCCTGGTCATCAGACAATGTCAAAAGTTGTCTTTGAATGTCTGGAAAATTTGCCATTTTAGTTTATATTTTCTAATTGCAGAAGGAAAATGCCTCGCAAGAAGAATTGGCGAATGAGTAGAGCCAGAAGAGATGTACTCACGAAAACCACAGCTGATTTAACGGGTGTCTTTGAACTATCAGATGGGGGCCTATCCCACCCTTTACCTTCATCTGTTTTGGATGAAACAGATGTAAGGCCATCTGTGTCTATGGAGGGCGTCTTTGGAATATCAGATGGGGGACTTGCCCACCCACAAAAACCATCTGTGTCTATGGAGGGCGTCTTTGGAATATCAGATGGGGGACTTGCCCACCCACAAAAACCATCTGTGTCTGGAATTTGTTCTGAAACTGTTCTTGATACTGTTCTTGATACTGTTCTTGATACTGTTCTTGATACTGTTCTTGATACTGTTCTTGATACTGTTCTTGATACTGTTCATGATACTTTACCAAATACTGCAGATGATATACTTACTGACACTGTTATTGATGCTAGTGCTGATGGTAATACTGTTCTTGCTACTGAAGTTGTTGCTGAAGATACAGAATCCAACACAATGATTTTCGGAACTTTTCATCAAGGTAATCAAATGTTTGACCCATCCTCTCGAAATCTACAATGTACAGCCAATGCCTTATGCTCGATGATATACACAGAGCTTAGACATCTGCCATCTTCACAAAATCTAGATGAAATTCTAATAGAAGGAGATAGATTACATAGAGAAATAGTGATTGGACTGAAAGCGAGGAATGACTTTCAAAGCTTGCTTTTGAATTTGGAAGAGATCCCAGGTTCTGTAACTGCATTTGATAGACATGTTTCTATTGTGAGAGGAAATATTTTATCTGGTGTATTTATTCAAAGTTCTATCAACACTCATATGTCATCACTTCACAGTTGTTTGAAGGAAGCATTTCACACAACTTCTTATCTTTTATTTATCATTGGTTCAGTTTGTTCTGCAATTTTCAGGCAGGATGGTAGATATTGTTTATTTGATTCTCATTCACATGGTGTTGATGGATTGGTAGATGATGATGGAAGATCATTATTAGCTTCTTTTCTTTCAATAGATGATTTGGTAATGTTCATGTATGCAATGTATCAAAGTATGAACATCGATCTAAATGAACAATTTGACATGATGCCAATTAGATTTGTTATAGGAGAAAAAATCCATGAATCTGAATCCAAGAAAAATGAAATTGAATTTACAAATTGTCCACCTGAGAAATTATCTTTGATTGACATATATTTCAAGGATCAAGCAGAGAGACAAAAGCGCAAACAAGAAGTTAGGTCAGATTATGAAATTGTACACGAACGTAAAAGATTAAAAAGAAATGAATATATGAAAAGTTATATGAGGAAAATTAGGCAGGATCCTGAAAGACAATCTAAGGAAAGATTAGTGGCTAGTATTTCAAAGAGAAAGGCAAGAAAAAATCCAGAAAGGCAAGTCAAGGAACAGACTATGACTAGTATTTCAATGAAAAAAGCAAGACAAAATCCAGAAAGGCAAGTCAAGGAACGGACTATGACTAGTATTTCAAAGAAAAAGGCAAGACAAGATTCAGAGAGGCAAGTCAAGGAACGGACTATGACTAATACTTCAATGAAAAAAGCAAGAAAAAATCCTGAAAGGCAAGTCAAGGAACGGACAATGACAAATATTTCAAAGAAAAAAGCAAGAGAAAATCCAGAAAGGCAAGTCAAAGAAAGGTCAATGACAAAGGGTTCTATGCAAAAAGTTAGACAAAATGAGGAAAGAAAGAAGAAAGAAAGAATGTTAACTCTTAAATCAATGCACAAGTGCCGCTCTAGTAAATTGTATAAAGATTCAGAAAGGATGAAAAAACAGAATAAACGTTCATCAAGATTCAATATGATAGTAGAAAATGAAAGAAATAAGACTAAGCGCCAGAGTCTAAGGTCTAATTTAGATTATAAAATTAAGGAAAAGAGCTACAAAAGTTCAAAGCGATATGGTTCCAGCTTAGACGACTGCATTGAAAAATTTAAGAAGAATGTTTCAAAAGGCCCTGTTTATGTTTGTTCATGCTGTAACCAAACATGGTTTAAACATTCTGTTGTGTTATTCAACAAACTAAATTCTAAATGCTCTTCTGATGCAGTTAAAAAATTTTCTACAAATTACATCTCTGTTGATGATTGTGAATGGCTGTGTAAAACATGCTATGAAAAAATTAAACTTAACAAAGTCCCTCCAATGTCTGTTTTCAATCAAAATGCATTTCCTGTACTGCCAAAGGAACTGAATTTACATCAGCTAGAGGAAAGATTAGTTTCTTTGAGAATCCCATTTATGCAGATTAGAGAATTACCAAGAGGAGGTCAGTTGTCCATCAAAGGGAATGTTGTCAATGTCCCGGTTGACATTCAGCCTGTTATACACAGTTTACCAAGAACATTAGATAGTCACTATACAATACCTGTTAAACTTAAGAAGAAACTTTCATATAATAAATGTGATTTCACTGAAAATATTAGACCTCTGCATGTTTTAAGTGCTCTTCATTGGTTAGTGAACCATAGTGTACTGTATAAAGAATCTGGTGTTAAAGTAGATGATGACTGGATGCAATCAATTACTTCAGATTGTAGTGATACAGTAAAAGAGTTCTTTGGAATGACAGGTGAAAGCGTAAGTGAAGAATTAGATTGTAATGATGATGTGAATTATGACTCTGATCACTTTAGTGAAGTTGACGAGACAGAAAAGGTTATTGGTAATAGTGACACTATGCTGGATGCTGCAGACCCAAATAAAGACAACGCTTATACTTTTGCTCCAGGTGAGGGTCAAACACCACTCAGCCTTTATCAAGATCCTGATGCAGAATATTTGTCTTTTCCTACAATTTTCTGTGGACAGAGAAGAAGTCCAAATGATAAAAAACATGTTCACATTCACTATAGTGATACATGCAAGCTAGAACTGAGGCATATTGATCGCAGAGTAGCATCAAATATTCCCAATATCTTCTTTAAGTTAAAGAAAGTTCAACTGAAACAAATTTCTGATAAAGTCCATCTTGCTTTGCGTAGATGTAAAACATAAGGTAAAACATTTACTGCCTCACAAATGCTTGATACAAATCATCTTAAAGGTGTTGTGAGATTGGATGAGGGATTTTATATTTTCAGAAGTTTAAGGAATTCACCACCATATTTTGAAGCCCGTAAAAAAGATGTTTTTGCAATGATTAGACAACTAGGATTACCTACTTGGTTTACATCTCTTTCGTCGGCAGATACCAGATGGCATGATCTACTAAATATGCTCTCTCAGATAAATGATGGAAAAACAATGTCTGTGGAAGAATTGGATAACTTGACTTGGATTGATAAAACAAAACTTGTGCAAAAAGATCCAGTTACATGTGTAAGGTATTTTGACAACCGAGTACAAGAATTCATAAACACTGTACTTAAAAGTCCCCATGACCCATTAGGAAAAATAATAGATTACTTTTATCGTGTTGAATTCCAACAAAGAGGTTCACCTCACATCCACATGTTAATATGGATTGAAAAGGCTCCTAGATATCATGAAAGTTCATTAGATGAAGTAACATCCTTCATAGATAAGTATGTATCTTGTGAGAAAAATCCAGATCAACAACTTGTAGAACTACAGATACATAAACATTCCAAGTCTTGTAGAAAGAAACAGAAATCTATTTGTAGATTTGGTTTTCCCATTCCTCCAATGAAAAGCACAACTATATTGGAACCGTTAAATGACTGTAAAGAAAAGCAAAATTACAAAGATTTATTTGTCAAAATACAA
Source organism: Fragum sueziense (assembly GCA_963680895.1). NCBI lineage: Eukaryota > Metazoa > Mollusca > Bivalvia > Cardiida > Cardiidae > Fragum > Fragum sueziense. The sequence continues at coordinate 32,149,066 of OY804601.1, forward strand.
AAGAAATTGGATGAGTTGAAGGAAACAAATATTACGGTAGATGATTTCCTTACTGAGATCAAAGTAAGCAAGGATGATTACATCAAAGCAGTCCAAAGCTCATTGAGTGGTCCAAAGGTTTTTCTGAAAAGAAAATTAAGTGAGGTTAGAATTAATGCATACATGAAACCTATTCTAAACGCTTGGGGTGCAAACCATGACTTACAATTTGTATTGGATCCATATGCATGTGCTGTATATATAGTTTCATATATTAGTAAAGCACAGAGAGGAATGAGTATTCTTATGAATGAGGCATGTAAAGAAGCTAGAAGAGGAAATATGGATCTCCGACAACAGGTTAGACATATTGGAAATAAATTCTTGAATAGTGTTGAGGTTAGTGCCCAGGAAGCCTGCTACTTACTTTTACAACAGCCATTGACAAAAGCCTCAAGGGATGTTGTTTTCATTAACACTTCTTTGCCTGAAGAGAGAACATTCCTACTTAAGTCTAAGGAATCTCTTGAAAAATTATCTTCAAATTCTACAGATATTGAAGCAGATAATACCATTAAAAGATATTCTAAAAGACCAAAACAACTTGAAAATTGGTGTTTAGCAGACTATGTGTCCCAGCTTGATATCAAATACAACACTGACAAAGGCACTGCAAGAAATTCAGGTGAAAACATTTCTGAAACATTAAATGAAGAAACCAATGAAGGTGAAAACAATGAAAACATGGATACATATTGTAACGAGGATGAGGTGCTTGACTCAGACACAAATGACTATAATTCAAGTGAGGATAGACAATATTCTATTCCTGGGGGTCGAATTGTTCTCAAAAATGGAATTGTTATAAGTGAAAGGAAACAAAGAAAAGTCATAAGATATGTAAGATTTTCGAAAAAAATTGACATCGAACAGTTCTGTAGAGAAAGATTGCTTCTATTTACTTCATGGAGAGATGAAAGTATTGATTTGAAACAAGGTCATGACTCTTACCTATCAAGGTACAGATCCATTAAAAATTTCATAGAGCACAAAGCCTTGCAGTATGAAAAGAATGCTGATGAACTAGATGATGCAATGGAGCGTGCTCACAATGAGGAAGATTTTGATGATGTTGCCCCAGGCACAGAGCAGTCTGAGCAGGATGACTCAAATATTGGTGCAAAAGAAAGTGAAAGTTTCATATTCTTTGATCCTGATAGACCTGAAAATCAGAGACAAGGTGATATTGCTGGAGATGTTGGTTTAAGTGTTGCTTCTGTAGATATTAGTGTACGCAGGAAAACAATGTCAGACATAGATTACAGGCAATTGATAAAATCATTGAATACGAAACAGAGAGAATTTTTTATTCATGTTTTCCAATCTGTTAAGCGTGATGAACAAAAGTTGAAAGTTTTTTTAACTGGTGGTGCAGGCGTTGGAAAATCTGTTCTTGTAAGTGCATTGTTTGAAGCTTTGCAGCGTTACTTGACATCTAATCCTGGTGATAATCCTGAGAACTGTAGAGTTCTTCTCTGTGCACCAACAGGTAAAGCTGCTTTTCATATAAATGGGGTAACATTACATTCAGCTTTCCGCATTCCAGCAAGCCAGGGTTATGATTGTACTCCACTTAATAGTGACACTTTAAACACCCTTCGAACAAAATATAAAGACTTGTCTGTTGTTATGATTGATGAAGTGTCCATGGTTGGAAATAACATGCTTAAACTCATAAATGAAAGATTAAAACAAATAAAGGGCAGTAATGTTCCATTTGGTGGCTTGCATATGATATTCATTGGAGACCTTTTCCAGTTGAAACCAGTGATGGATGGTTGGATATTTGAGAATTTGAAAACAAATTTTGGACCTTTAGCTACAAACTTATGGCAGGATTTTATTGTAATGCATGAATTGGATGAGATCATGAGGCAAAAGGAAGACAAGCAATTTGCTGAACTTTTGAACAGATTACGAGAAGGAAATCATACACAAGTTGACATTGAAAATCTAAAAAAGAGATTGACTGATACTGCTAGTACAGACTATCCACAAAATACAACACATTTATTCAATACCAATGAGAAAGTGAACAATTTCAATGTCAGGAGCTTTCTTAATAATACTAATGAAAAAGTAAACATTCCTGCTCTTGATCATGTATTAGGAGATGACAATGTGACAGTTAAACAACAACTAATATCAAAGTTGCCACATGATTCCACACACACTGCAGGGCTTAGTCAGATGGTAGGAATAGCTATTGGAATGATTTATGACCTATGTCTTAACCTTGATGTAGATGATGGATTAGTAAATGGGTCTTCTTGTATGATAAATAAAATTGAATACAGACAGAAAAATACTACTAGACCAAGTATTGTGTGGGTTTCTTTCAATGATGATAAAATCGGAACATCATGGCGTTCAAAGTACAGACATTTGTATCATAGTGCTATTAATCCATTATGGACACCTATCTTTGATTCAAAGAGGAACTTTGTGTATTTGAGAAAAACTTTTGTGAGAATACAAATCCCTCTGCGCCAGTCAACAGCAAAAACTGTACATAAATCTCAAGGAGACACGTTGAGTCAGGTTGTAATAGATATGGATGGAAAACGTGTATTTTCCCATGCCCATTATGTCGCAATAAGTAGATCAAGATCCCTGAAAGGCCTTTACATTCTAAACTTGAATGAAAGCAAGATTTCTGTGTCAACTAAAGTTCAAGAAGAAATGATACGTTTAAGAGAATCACAGAAATTGAAACTATGTTACACTCCAGTTTACATGACTAGTGACACTCATTTCACATGCCTTTTCAACAATATGCAGTCTTACAGAAGCCATAAGGATGAATTGTTTTCAGATCCCAATGTCAAAGCTGCAGATTGTTTATGCTTATTAGAAACATGGTTAACTGCAGATGATTCCATCGATTTAGTGCAGAGAACTGGATATCAAATTGTTAGAGCAGATGGGAAACAAGTAAGCAATGCTCGTCCTCACAGAGGAATTATCGTTTATGTGCGGGACAACATTCATATTTCTCATAGCTTTTCTGTGGTAAAGAAAAACATAGAAATGATTGTTGTAGAACTCTTGGTGCAAGATAAAGAAATAGTCATTGCAACATTGTACAACTCTCCTAAATCTTCGGTGACTGACCTGAAGAAATTTCTAACTGAAAATTTAAAGCATTTCAAAGGGAAGCACCTCATTATTCAAGGTGATATCAACATTGATTTATTGGATATGAATACAACTATCCAGAGGTTTATGCAGGATTTCTTCAACTGCAGTCAACAAGTGTCAAAAACAACCCATTATTCTGGCTCCTTAATTGATCATATTTACAGTAATATACCACTGATTCTCACTGATGTCATAGAATGTGTCTGGTCTGATCATTCGATGGTGTATTCTGCTGTGCCAAATCACAGTGTCAATCTTTCATAAAGTTTAAAAAAAAAATCATTAATATTGAGTTGTGTGAAGCTAATGACAAGTTTACATATTATTTTGAATGAAAGAGGTCAGTTTGAAATCTCACCCGTCATTGTTTTTTGCTTTGTCTGCTATTTCAGCAGACAAAGCTGGTGGTTCATATAGGTATGGGTGGCCACTATAGGTGCAGAAAGGTGGACACAAAGATATGTGACCTGTCACACTGAAAGGGACCTTCTGGTTTTTCCATTTAACCAAATCTTGAGATACATGAGATTCAGCAGATATCAACCAGATGTCATATTTGGAATTTTATTGAACATGTAAAACAAACAAGGAAACGAAATATATATATATCCAAGAAATTGCCTTAGAATGAAAAAAATTGATCCTAGTTAGTTTGCACAGACTGGCTAGGTTTGATATTTTTCACACTTTCCATAAGGTACTGTTAAGCTTGGCGGGTCACATAATTATGATCAAGCGATATAACATTCTTTTCTTATTTTTTTTCCTTCCTGTTCAACACATATTTCAGCATCTAATAAGAAAGAGAGAAATTTCTACTGTAAGCCTTGTCATATGCTGAACTGTGTGGCAGAAGATTAACATAACGATCAGCCTGCAGTCACATGTTGACTGATCATTTTACACCTTTAACCCATTACCATACAGTGATTCCTTTTGACTCCCCAGAAGATAATGTCCATGGAAAACCATGTGGAAAATGAAGAAATTGCTTGTGAAAACCAAATTCTTCATTTCCCACAATGTTTTCTACATAAGATGACCAAACATGTAAGATTCATTCATTTTAAATTGTCATCTGCAACATTTTTGAATTTGGACTAAGTTAAATTTTTTAGATTTACACTGAGGAAATACTATTGTTTGTCGGAAATTATGTCACTGTTTAATTAATAGAATTGATTCCTATTTGTTACTTTCTGTTACACATGAACTTGCTACTTTACATTAATTCAACTGTACCTTTTTACTCACATTACTATTCCATTCTGCATAATTTTTCTGAAGGCAGTGCAGAGCTTAGCAAATGGTTCATCACGTATAAAAACAAGTTAAATGAGATTTGTAGATTAACATCTCATATATATTTATTGCAGTATGTTCTTTAAATTTCGAAATGTGTTCACACTAACTTACACAAATTTTGTATTTCACATCAACCTCAGTATTGAGAAGAAAACTCATCAAAAAATTAATGACCTGTAGGGTGAAAAATTATGCACAATGGTAAGATTATTGTGACAAATAGAGCAAATATTTATATTTTTATACGCCTGAAGGTTCATATTGTTATGGCCCCGGTCGTCTGTCTGTCCGTCAGTCTGTCCGTTAGCAATTTCTTGTGTGCGCAACTTCTCCTACAGTTTTGATTGGAATTTAATCAAACTTGCCACAATGATTCTCCATTGTGTCTATTTGTGCACATCGCTTACGGAATTCAGATAACCTGTTTCGTTTTTGAATTATCTGCCCTTGAATTGAAAAAATGGCAAATTTTACAAACAAGCCCCTCTCGGGTGTATATGCGCCACTCTGCGGAGCTCTTGTTCCTATTTTGATTATACTTGTTCTAAGCTCAGTAAAGCACTGTCTTACTTTTGTTAAAACTGCTGATCTACTGAAAAAGTTCATGTACCATTCATTGTTTGATTCAAAATATTAGTTTAGTGTTTTATGCGAGTTTTAGAATAAATCTCTGAAATGATTAGAAAATCAAAACAAAGACTAGTACTGATCCAAAAGGAGAATATATTTCAAAGATACTTAATGAATATATATAGCAATGTCATAGATTAACAAATAGACTTTGTTAGAAGTGGAAATGGTGCTTTGCACAAAGAATATCACAATAACCACATTTATATATAAATCATATGAAAGTCATGACAGATGATAGCAAGGGAAAGAGAGAAAAACAAACTATTTATTATATGTTACTCAAATAACAAGAGGACTGATATCATTATGACAGTCAAATATTCATATAAAGGGATTAATGCAACATCATTGTAAATGTGTATGTATTTAAATTTAATTATAATAGTTTAGAAATAATCACTTAAGTATGTTTTTGTATGGCATAGAACAATTCTTTCATATAATAGATGGAAAGGCATTTTAATATATAGCTGTACAATCTGCAAAACTTTGTTTTATCATTGGAATAAAAGCTTACAGGTCTAAAACTCATATATGTACATTTATAGTGAAGATGTCACTCATAACAGATCAAGACAATCCAGAAAGGCTTGTCGGTCTGTAAAGGGTAGAATGATGATCAAAACACATGAAATATGATCATATTCTATTTTAAACAATGGGGTCCTGCTTGACATGGTAGCTTGAATGCCAAACTCATTTCTTGTGAGAAGTTGCGGGTGATGTGATTGGATTACATTCAAGCTGCCATCCATGTGGGTATGGCCTTTGGCAAGTCATTTCAGAGCCCCAGCCTAGTTATAGAGAACATTGTTGACAAAAATTAAGTTGTCCTGGGTTAATATCAGCAGATAGTAGCAATATGCTTTTTGAATTTAGATGTTATACAAAGGTTTGAATAACAGATAATGTTGAGATGAATTAACATTTTACTTTTGTCAAAAACATGAATAAGCTGTAATGAAACTTAACGCTTTCCCAAATAAGAGCTTGTTCATGACGTCCCTAATTTAAGAGGCTTCTGTAAACATTGAGTGCTGATAATCAGCATTTTCTTCTTTTGCTTCATTTTTTTCATAAATTTATTCATTTATTTTTATTTTGCTATATTGTGCAAAACCTGTTTTCATCACCTTCCATTTTGTCTTCTGGTGCAGCTTTTAAATTGGAAGTCTAAAACAATGCCATTTGGGAAAGGGTTAATTGAAAATTTTAAGTAATACATGTACATGCATAATATGAATTCTGCAAGTTGTTTATTTAACAACTTTTATGTAATGAAAATATGTATTGATTGTATGCTATTGTAAACAACAATTTCAATTACTTAAACATTCTTTAATAAAACTTCATTATTTACAGAAACACTTGTGTTTGAGTTTTATTTATACTACCAAATCAAGTTAAACATAAAAACCACTGGTGGTGAACTCGGCCAAAGCAAGGGACATTTTTCGCTACCACAAGGTACAGATATTTCAGTTAAATGTGAGTTTAAAGATCTGATTGGATAGTTTTTCTAATAACAATGAATTTGTTCTAAAAATAGACCGGATGTAGCAATTTGTATAGACAAACCGTCTGTGTTGTTATAAAATCTCGTAACTACAGCTTAATCCAAGCCGTAGTTACAATATTTAAAACAACACAGACGAAATACTATGATCGCGAAAAAATGTCCAACGCTTTGGCCGAGTTCACCACCAGTGAAAACTATCTGGCAAGGTCATATAAATCAAAATTGTGCATTTTACGGCAATTTAAAGAGAGAGATGAAAAAGATCATATCCATGATAATTTTGTGTTGTGTGGAAATCTAAGATGGAAAACCCTACGATACAGAATTTCCAGCCAAATTCTGCCTTATTTCCATAAAACTAAAGCCTTGGCATCATTAGTATCATTTACACCTGTTTTCAGCTCTCCTGAGCACAAGGTGCTATTATATGAGCTTTAATGATCGTCCATCGTCCAGCATCTATCTGTTGCGGGACTTAACCCATTACTACACATTGACTCCCTAAAAGATAACAGCTTTGAAAAACAGTGCGGAAAATGAAGAAATTGCATGTGACAAGCAATTTCTTCATTTCCCACAATGTTTTCTATGCCAAAACACCAAAATATTTTAAATTTCATTCACTTGAAATTGTCGTCTGCAATATCTTTGAATTTGGAAAAGCCCCAAATTTTGCCATTTTGGTAATGGGTCAAAAAATATATTGGAATTTCATCTTTAACTAAGTTTCACTGAAAAAGATATGGCAGGTTGGATCTGAGTACAATAATACACAGAAAATATTGAGGCAAAAGGAGAAAGTGCTGATTATCAGCATTTTCTTCTATTGCCTAAATGTTTTCTCAAGCCTATTCTATCGGGGACATCAAAACCAGCCCTGCGTCCAGTAAGACAAAACGTTTTGTCTACTGAACGCAGCCCAGGTCTTGTTTCAGTTTGGAAAAGGGTTAAGCTGCGGTTACAAGGTTTGGTTGAAATACAGGGATATACATATTGTCGCTTTTCTGCAAAAACCTTGTATCTGCAGCTTGTTTTAAGCTGCAGATACATGTTTTTGGCAGAAAAGCAGCGATATATAACTTTTCCTATTTACAAACAATACTTATTACCACTGAGAAATAAGGTTTCTCAAGGTAAAGTCTATTCTGGAATCAGCTTTCCTGTCAAATTTCCTTATGAAAATCTATACTTGAACCGTCTCATTGATTGAAATACTGAGCCAGTGGAGCGATACAGGCCCTCTTGGGCCTCTTGTTAAGATGCTCAATGGGAGGCGCCATTACCCTATACTTAGTGTGGAACCCTTCGGGCAACTCTGTAGAAACAATATAAGAGAGAATTGACAGAGTTGTTCTGACTGCTCCATGGTACCATAGTAATGCTCAATACTTCATACAAATTGCGTTTTCAACAATGTTTTTCTAAAACCTTTGTTCTGTTGGCCGTCAAAATCATTATTTGGTAATTTGTTAACCCTTTCTCAATAAATATTTTCTGGTAGTCCAATTCAAAAGCTGCTGCAGACAACAAAACAAATGCTAATCAAGGTTGGATTTGCGTACAATATAGCTTAGAAAATATTAAGGCAAAAAGAGAAAATGCTGGTCACCAGAATTTTCTTCTTTTGCCTCAATATTTTCCCAAGCTATTGGGGATTTCAAAACCAGGTCTTATTTGAGAAAGGGTTAACCCTTTCCCAAACGGCCAAAATTTGGAGTTTTGCAATTTAAAAGCTACTTCAGAGACAAAAATTGGTATAAATTCATATAGAAATTGTGTATATTATGGCTCAGAAAATATTGAGGCAAAAGGAGAAACTGCTGACTATCAGCAGTTTCTTCTTTTGTTTCAATATTTTCCCAAGCATTTTCTATTAGGGACGTCAAAACCAGGTCTTGTTTGGGAAAGGGTTAAGACAAAAAAAGAAAATGCTGGTCACCAGAATTTTCTTCTTTTGCCTCAATATTTTCCCAAGCTATTGGGGATTTCAAAACCAGGTCTTATTTGGGAAAGGGTTAAAGGTTTGGGAAAAGTTAACCCTTTCCCATACCACAAAATGTTAGAGTCTTCTAAATCAAAAGCTGCTTTAGACAACAAAATTGATGCTAAAAAGGAAGGAATATATCTACAATATAGCACAGAAAATATTGAAACAAAAGGAGAAACTGCTGATTATCAGCAGTTTCTTCTTTTGTTTCAATATTTTCCCAAGCCTATTCCCTTAGGGACGTCAAAACCAGGTCTTGTTCGGGGAAGGGTTAATCAAGTTTTGTTGTTGATTTGCAGGTCATCCAGGTAATGTATTAAGTTACCAGAAGCCACTGGTTAAGGCAGACCAAGATTCTGGGGCATATTCTGACTCTGAAATCAACAGTCAGGGGAAGTGGACGGGGTCCAGTGCTGCCGCCAAACAGCCCTTAAAAAGGGGCCAAGAGTTCACCCAGCATGACCTTCAGGGGTCACTAAACAAACGTCAGAAACTAGACGCAACACAGAACCAAAGTGCTCAACAAATACAGGCACAGAAAGCTGCTAACATGATGAAGCCAGCAGCTGCTTTAGCTGGGGTGCAAGGGAAAAATATGGACACAGTTGGGAAAATTGCCGGACGTTCAGACGGGGATAACACTCGTGAGAAATCATCTCAAGATCAGCTGCAGGGTGTCAATAAGGCAAAGCTTGATATAAAACTAAACACTACAAAAATTGTGTCAAAAAGTGGAGGTTTTACAGAAGAAAGACTGTCAGACAAGGAGTTTAAGAATCTGTTAAAGATGTGTAACTCTGATGTTGAAGAGGAGGAGGAAGAAGAGGATGAAGAGTATATAGATGCTGGCGGTGTTCAGTTACCCTCAAAGTTATCCTTCTTGTTACAGGGTAAACAGTCTCCGCAGGCACGTCAGCCGGCGCAGGTAGCGCAGGTATCACAGCGAGGGGCGGCCCCATTATCCGCCACACCAGTCAGACCAACGGGATTAATTATGCCACCTAGGACAACCACAACTACTTCAACATTAGTCACCAACAGACCAAATATGGACATTAGACTTAGAGGTCAGCCTCAAGGTCAACCTCAAATGAGGCCAGATTTTAAATCTGAGCTAGACAAAGACAATGTGAGTCAGGTTAATAAGTATAAAGTGGGTGGGGTAGATGGAGGCAGTATTAAACAACAAGTACCTACAAACACTTTAATTAGAGACGGTGATCCCATTAGAATTAAGATCAATCCAATACTCCACCCAGAAATCAAGGAAGAAAGAGACCCTAATGATACAGAATACCAACAGAGTGATCCAAATAAAGCTAGAGCTGGTCTCGATAAACAGACAGATAAACAAACAGGGCAGGAAAAGGAAAACAGGGCTGACGGAACGGTACTCCAGAAAGATGTCAAACAAACTACTCAAAAACAAGCAATGTCTGTTCAACAAAGGTTGGTGTTAAGGAAGAATACCCGTAATGTGGCCATTTTGAGATGAAGAAAACATCGCCTTTTTTTCGAGCGGCGACGTCACCTATCCGAACCTATTTGGGCGCGATTGTAAATATTCAGCGGTGGAAAATTCCACCGCCGAATGTTGTCGAACGCGCCCGAATAATTCTGACGACGCATGGATTTCATTAGGGGTATTCTACCTTAAGTTTTTTCCAAACAATCAAATTTTAGGGTCACCAATCAGGGGTTGAAAAATCCACTCGCCTGCTCGCATTGGTGAGTAGAAAATGCCGTAGGACGAGTTGATTTGGGAACGAACTAGTCCGACGGGGCGAGTGCAAATATAACCTTGAATCACGCTGATTGAGGGAAAAAAGTAAAGGATCGAAAAGAAAGTATTTATTTCAAACAACTTCATATCGGAAACAATAATATTCGCTGTAAAATAAGACCATTCCCTGTTTATGTCGATCAATCTTCAAAGACGCTTCAGAGTTTCCATTCACATGATTCACACAAAATTGTGTTTGAAACATGCATATTTGAAAGAAATAACGTACAAAATTTACGGTCCCTTACGTGATTTCACGCACAAAACTTTGGATCTATATCAAACAATCCCGAAAGTGAAACTATAATCGATTCGCTATGAAACGAGAATAATTTCAGTTGAATTGCTTTATCAAAACGACTGAAATTATTCTCGTTGAATTGTGAATCTATTATAAACAAGGAAACTAGGGTAAATCTGTGTTACTCATATGCGATGATTTGAGCGAGATCAAAAACGCCGCAAACACAGTCAATTGATGACGTAGTCATTCCAGTTTCAATATAATCACGTGATTTTTCCGCACCTAAATAAGGTTATGTTTTACTATGATTTGTTTACAAAAGTTGCGCGTGCCAGAAAGCGCGGGAAAATGGGATAAAGCAATGAAAACAAAACGCTATCTACATAGTAAATACACTGATGTTAGATGGTTTTAACAACGACGCGTTGTCTCTTTCTGTCATGCCGCCTCGCAGTTACACAAAGAAATTCTTTCACATTTACCGGGTAGTCGTACATATTTAACTGGTGTGCTTACTCGAACATTTCGACAGCTAATCTATCTTTCGAATTAAATAAAAAGTAAGTGTTTACAGTAATGTTAATTGGCGATTGATTTATGGTAAAAGATGGAGTCAAGTCTGAGCCACATTCGATTTTTTGACCATCTTTTTTAATAAAATTGTTGCCTTACTCGCCTATGACTTTTGAAGTGGCGATCACAAGCGCGAGCCCTGTCTGTCATTTATACCGAAGAAACTCTATTTGTACCTAAACATTAACAGAGTCAAAGAGTTTAGTTATTTGCATAATTAATAATGCATCCGTAAGAGCCAACAGTCTAAAATTTTCTTCATCTTTAAGGGCGAGTTGGGTTGCCTTAAGGACAAGTAGAAATTCAGAGCTACTAGTCCTACAGGACTAGTAGGTTTTAAGAAATTTTTCAACCCCTGCCAATTTGAAAGCTGCTGAAAGAAAAATTGGATGTTGATCTAGATAGGAACTGTGTATGATAAGTACAGAGAATATTGAGACAAAAAGGAGTAATTGTGGGACTGACATTTTTATGCCCCCTTTCGAAGAAAATGGGGGTATATTGTTTTGCAAGTGTCGGTCGGAAGGTCGGTCGGTCGGTCCGTATGTCGGTCGGTCTGTCCGTAGACCAAACCTTGTCCGGAGCATAACTCGAAAAGTATTAAAGGTATAATCATGAAACTTCATAGGTAGATAGGTCTCATTATGGAGAGGTGCAGTGCACAAGAACCGTAACTCTGCCGATCAAATTTTTTGAGTTATTGCCCTTTGTTGATTTTATAACTTGATTCTTGTCTGGAGCATAACTCAAAAAGTATGTAAGGTACAATCATGAAACTTTACAGGTGGATAGATCTCATTATGGAGAGGTGCAGTGCACAAGAACCGTAACTCTGCTGATCAAATTTTTTGAGTTATTGCCCTTTGTTGATTTTCAAACTTGATTCTTGTCCGGAGTATAACTCAAAAACTATGTTAGGTAGAATCATGAAACTTTACAGGTGAATAGATCTCATTATGGAAAGGTGCAGTGCACAAGAACCGTAACTCTGCCGATCATATTTTTGGAGTTATTGCCCTTTGTTGATTTTCAAACTTGATTATTGTCCGGAGCATAACTCAAAAAGTATGTAAGGTAGAATCATGAAACTTTACAGGTGGATAGATCTCATTATGGAGAGGTGCAGTGCACAAGAACTGTAACTCTGTCGATCAAATTTTCTGAGTTTTTGGCCTTTGTTGATTTTTACAGTTAATTCTTAACCTTGCCTATATGTCATGTCCATTTACACATACAGCCTTGATATCTCACACATAGATACCTCCTATCAACATCGTTCACATTTAACCATGACCTTGTGACCTTGACCTTGGAGTTTGACCTACTTTAAAAAAAATTAAACCCGGCATATATCTCATGACCTTTTACAAATACAGCCTTGATATTTCACACACGGACACATCTTACCAAGACCTTTCATAATTGACCATGACCTTTAACTTTGTGACCTTGACCTTGGAGTTTGACCTACTTTTAAAAAACTTTAACCTGGCCGATATATCATGTCCTTTTACACTTACAGCCTTGATATTTGACACATGGAAACCTGCGACCAAGACCTATCACATACGACTATGACCTGGACCATGTGGCCTTGACCTTAGAGTTTGACCTACTTTTATAAAAATTAAATGGGCCTATATCTTATGTGCTATTACACATACAGCCTTGGTATTTCACCCATGGACACATCTTACCAAGACCTTCACATTTGACCATGACCTTGGACCTTGTAACCTTGACCTTGGACTTTGACCTACTTTGAAAAAACTTTAACCTAGCCAATATATCATGTCCTTTTACACATACAGCCTTGATATTTGGCACATGGACACCTACGACCAAGACCTTTCACATTTGACCATGACCTTGGACCTTGTTACCTTGACCTCGGTGTTTGACCTACTTTAATAATACATTAACCTGGCCTATATTTCATGTCATTTTACATATACAGCCTTGATATTTCACACAATGCCACTTCCAACCAAGATATTTCACTTTTGACCATGACCTTGGACCTTGACCTTGGAGTTTGACCTACTTTTAAAAATCTTAAACTAGGCCTATATCTCATGTCCTGTTGCCTATACAGTCTCAATATTTTACACTTGGACACCTCCTACCTAGACCTTTCACATTTGACCATGACCTTGGCCTGTGTGACCTTGACCTTTGATTTTTACATACTTTTAGAAATCTTTAACCTAGCCTTTATCTTATGTCCTATTACACCTACAGCCTTGGTATTTCACACATAGACACCTCCTACCAAGACCTTTCACATTTGACCATGACCTTGAATATTGCAACCTTGACTTTGGAGTTTGACCTACTTTTAAAAAGACTGAAACCAGGCATATATATCATGTTCTTTTACACCTACAGCCTTGATATTTCACACATGGACACCTCCAACCAAGACCTTTCACATTTGACCATGACCTTGACCTTGGCATTTGGCCTACTTTTAAAAACTTTAATCTGGCCTATGTTTCATTTTACTTTTACATATAAAGCTTTGATATTACACACATAGACACCTCCTACCAAGACCTTTCATATTTGACCATGACCTTGGACCTTGTTAACTTGACCTTGGACTTTGACCTACATCAAATGTAGGCCCTTGAGGGGGCATATATGTTTTACAAACATCTCTTGTCTTTTCCTTGACTCAATTTTTTCTGCACCTACATTCAGTCTGATCAAGATTTAAACTATAATTCTCTTATAGCTTCTTCATTATCTATAGCAACTCTTTGAGAGCAGTAGAGATCATGATCAGACAATGCACTAAGGCATAGGGTGATCTAAATCCATAGTATTTCCAAATGCTACAAGGACCTCGGTTTTGACAACCCATGATAGACCAGGCCCCGTTTCTCGAAAATACATAAGTACGTTCTCATGCTCAAATCTGAGCACCGTACTCAAATCGCACGAAATCCACGTGTACTTCAATCGAATAACCTCCAACGCTGACGAGTATCCCTTTGAAGTTGAGAATATTCTCATGAGAATATACTTAAGTTTTTTCGAGAAACCGGGGCCAGGCCCCGTTTCTCGAAAATACATAAGTACGTTCTCATGCTCAAATCTGAGCACCGTGCTCAAATCGCAGGAAATCCATGTGAACTTCAATCAAATTCCCTTCTACGTTGGAGAGTATTTCTTTGAAGTTGAGCATGTTCTCAAGAGTATGCACTTAAGTTTTTTCGAGAAACCGGGGCCAGGCTTGAGAAAACAATAAGGCAAAAGAAGAAAAATGCTGATAACCAGCATTTTCTCCTTTTGCCTCAATATTTTCTGTGCTTTGTATAAAAATTATTTCTTCGTCTAAACCTTAAATCATCTGCGGCAGCTTTCAAATAGGATCAGTCTAAAATTTTGCAGTCCGATTATGGGTTAAAACTTTTCCACACAATGACTTTCTTTTACTCCCCTACTCTCCAAAGCCGTGGTCTATTGATTAAACCATCAAATATGACCTCTGCCGTTTTTGATACACCAACAGCCTATTTGGTTGTCATAATCTACTTATAGCACATCATTTGAATTATCGAATCAAAATCATTCAGTTTTATCTTGTATGATCATTACGTATACATTACGTTGCTTCTATTTTTGGCTGAAGCCGGTAATTTGAAGCGTCAGCCAATGAAAATTTGTATCAGAGTTTTTAAATGTTTTGCTGTTTACAGCCAACGATTGGATACCGAAATCCCGCAAGGCCCCAAGATTAGATGTGAGAACAGAGTATCATTTTATCGTAATAGAATGAAGAGATAATGTGCTCTGTTTTAAAACAGTATAACTCCCCATAAGATAATGACCTTGTGAAACTTTGTGGAATATTAAGAAATTGCTTGTAACAAGCAATGTCTTCATTTTCCACAGTGATTTCTGTAAAAAAAAAAACAGCAAAAATGTAAAATTTTGTTTACTTGAAATTGTCATCTGCAAATTCTTTGAAATAAGATCAGTCTTAAATTTGCCATCTGATAATGAATGGGTTAACCCATTACCAGATGGCAATTTTTATGCCCCCGATAGGGAGGCATCATAAATTTGACTTGTCCGTCCGTCCATCTGTCCGTCCGTCTGTGTCCGTCCGTCTGTCCGTCATTCCGTCCAAAAACTTTAACATTGGCCATAACTTCCTTATTACTTAACATATTCGCTTCATACTTTACCACAACATTCCTTGGTACATTACCTTTCTGTAGGCACATACTTTGGTGACCTTGACCCCTGGATGACCTTGACCTTGAACATAGATTGCACGGGTGGTAAACAGAGAAACTAGCTCCAAAAAGAGGTAGTTGCATAGAGTGAAAATTTGTAGGTCACGAACACATTTTCTAAAATTATCTCTTTTAAAGCGAGTTTTTGAGAAATCCGGCGATGCTGTAATACGAAGAAATGGTCGAAGTTTGTTGTGCACGAGAGTATACGGTATTAGTAGCACGGTTTTAATACAATCGTTGAAAAACATTTCAAAATCGAAAGTAAAGAAGTTTTTACTTTCGATTTTGAAATGTTTTTCAACGATTGTATTAAAACTCTGCTCACTAACACCCTATATTCTCGTGCACAACAAACTTCGACCATTTCTTCATATTACAGCATCGCCGGATTTTTCAAAAACTCATTGTAAAAGAAATAATTGTAGAAAAAATTTGTTCGTGACCTACCTTTGTTTACAGATTTTCGCTCTATGCAACTACTTCGGTAGAGGCCGGATGTCACGAGGAAACGAAATACCGTTGACTCTTTTTGGAGCTAGTTTCTCTGTTTACCACCCGTGGATTGGCCATAATTTAAAATCAAAGCGGTGTCGGGGGCATTGTCATCTTACAGTGACAGCTCTTGTTTTTAGGGAAATGAAGAAATTTCTTTTCACAAGCAATTCCTTCATTTTCCATAATGCTTTCAAAAGACGTATCTTGTAGAAGTTGTAGAGCATCATTGTGTGGAAATTGGTTATTTGTATTTAAGGCCCCAGATAAATGAGGAGCCAGACATAGAAACTCTCATTAAAATGGCCAATAAGGCTAAACACAAAGATAATGTGACATGCATTTTCTTCATTTTCCACAATGTTTTCCAAAGCCTTTATCTTGTAAGGGTTCAAAAGGCGTCACCGTGTGGTACATGTAATATGTAACTTTGTACTTCAGGCCCCAAATTGACAAGGAGCCAGAAACTCTCATTATAAGATGGCCAAGTCTAAACACAAAGAGAGTGAGTAGGGCGCTAATAAAGCAATCCTGACTTTGACATTCATGAAAGAAAAGGCTTTAGAAAACAATGAGGCCAAAGGAGAAAATGCTGATGGTCAGCACTTTCTCCTTTCGTCTCAATATTTTCTGTGGAATCACCAGCAGCCCTTATAGAACCAGTCTGAAAGTATGCCATGTGACAATGGGTTAAGGTAGTCCACCCCTAATGAAATTTGTGCAACATCGGAATTATTGGGCATCATCAAAAACATTCAGCGGTGGAACTTTCCACCACAGAATGTATACTACCGCGCCTGAATAAGTTTGGATACGTAACAATGCTGATTGAAAAAGGCTGATGTTTTATGAATTTCAAAATAGCGACATTACAGGTATTCTACCTTAATTTGTATTTCAGGCCACAAATTGACGAAGAGCCCGATACAGAAACCCTCATTAAAATGGCCAAGGCTAAACACAAAGAGAGCGAGTCAGATGCTGATAAAGCTATCTTTATTTTGACATTCATGAAATAAACAGCTTTAGAAAACAATGAGGCAAAAGGAGAAAATGCTGATGACCAGCATTTTCTCCTTTTGCCTCAATATTTTCTGTGCTGATGATGTGATATCATATGCAATTTCTTCATTTTCCACAATGTTTTCCAAAGCCTTTATCTTTAAAGGTGTCAAAAGGCATCACTGTGTAGTAATGGGTTATTTTGTATTTCAGGCCCCAAATTGACGAGGAGCCAGACACAGAAACCCTCATTAAAATGGCCAAGGCTAAACACAAAGAGAGCGAGTCAGATGCGGATAAAGCTATCCAAGCCAAACTTGGTCAGTTGTCATCAACACTTTACATTTATGAGTTTTCTTGGATGAATACATTGTGGAAAATGAAGAAATTGCTTGTCACAAGCAATTTCTTCATTTTCCACAGTGTTTTGGCTAGCCTTTCTTGTGAGGGAGTCAAAAGGAGGAAATTTGATGTAATGGTGTAAAAAGTAAAAAAAAAAATAGTCTTATAATGGGTTACTTTGTATTTCAGGCCACAAATTGACGAGGAGCCAGACACAGAAACCCTCATTAAAATGGCCAAGGCTAAACACAAAGAGAGCGAGTCAGACGCTGATAAAGCTATCCAAGCCAAACTTGGTCAGTTGTCATCCAAACTCAGCTGGGTCGTGGAATATCCAAAAGAAGAGAAGGACTCTTGGAAATCTCAGCAACAATCTCAACAACAAAGGATGCCGGGTCAGGCTAACCAGGGTTTTGTGAATGTGAAGGGTTATCCGGGTCAAATGGGACTAGAGGCTGGACTTGGCCTCGAGGATGAAGAGGAAGAAGATTACGATGACGAAGAATTTGAGGATGAGTTAGACGAACAGGAACTAGCAGCATTACGAGCTTTTCATGTGAAACAGATGCGTGTAGGGGGCATACAGGGGGAATATCCAGGTGGTGTTGGGAGAGGGATGGGACAGTTTACTGGGGAACAGGGAGAAGGGGGCTACCAAGGGGAATATGGGGAGGAAGAAGAGGAAGATTATGGGGAGGATTATGATTATGATGAGGAAGGGGAGGAGATGGAGGATGGCGGTATGGACCACATGGGGAATTATATACACCAGTCAGAGATGGGGTCACAAATGGGGTCACAGCTGGGGGTGGGGCAGGTACAGGGACCCGGGGCCCCTCAACCTCACTTTGCAAACTTTAGTCCATATGGACATATCATGGCAAAGTGCATAATTTGTAATAAACTAATCAGGAGGACAGAAATGCAAAAGCATAATCAACAACACATTAAAGAAGCTGAGGAAGGGGATGATAATTATGAGGAAATGGGGGAAGATGAAAACTGGGAGGAAGAGGGGGAAGATGAAGAGGGGATGGATGGGACTTATGAGGACATGGGGGAAGAGGAACATTGGGGGGAAGAGGAAGAAGGGGCAATGGTGGGGGATCAAGGTGAAGGGGAGGAGTATATGAATCAGGGGGCGGAGTTTGATCAACAAGGACATGAATATGGTAATGAGGGGGAGGGACTAGGACAGGATGGTGAGAATTTACATGTAGCACATCCAGCTGAGGGGTTTGATCAACAGATGCAGGATTATGAGCATCCAGAAGGGGAGGGTGAGGAACATCATGCTGAGGAAAATTATTCTCAAGGGGACAAAGACAATACTGTGGTCAGTGAACAACAAGAAACGTCTGCTGAATTTACTGCCGAGAAAGTTGTCCCCGAGAAAGCAGAAATAAACACTGATAGTGACGAAAAATTGAAACGAACTTGTGACATTTGTAACAAGGAATTCAAAAGTGTGGGAAACATGCAGAGACACCGTAAAATTCACACCAATTTAAGCAATCATCCGTGTCCTATTTGTCAAAAAAACTTCAAACAGGCATCATATTTGACTGTTCACATTCGGAAAAAACACCCAGATTACAAAGAGGAAGAAGCAAAAGACGAGGGTACGGAAAAATCATCCGAGAGTGCAATCGGTACGGAGGAAACTAGTCTCAAGGAACAAACAGAAACATAAAAACATTAAGGTAAATGAACAGTCTTCAATGGCGGATCCAGGTTTTTTTCCAGGGTGGGTCCAAGCCCAAAGATTTTTTCCAGGGGGGTGGTCCAAGCCCCAAAAATTGCTTTAAATGTGTTAATATGTAACAATATATAGTCAAAAATTTGATTTCTGGCCAATGCCAGGGGGAGTCCAGACCCCCGCCCCGCCCATGGTCTTTCTTTCTTGTCATTAGAGCTACAGATGATATGGGGTAATGTGCAACATTTTATTAACTGTTTCCTAAACAGCGAAATTTAGACATGTCCAAATTCAAAGACGACATTTTAAAATTGTTGAAATTTTAGATGTTTCCATTTTGGGTAAGAAAACATTGTGGAAAATGAGGAAATTGCTTGTTACAAGCAATTTCTTCATTTTCCACAGTGTTTTCCCAAGCCTTTTCTTGTCAGGTAGTCAAAAGGCGTTAATGTGCATTAATGGGTTAACCCTTGTCACTCTGATACTGGAATATTCCAGTTGCTTTGGCTGGTAAAATGGAGGAAGATCAGCCTGCACATATGTGCAGTCTGACCTTACTCTATTCTACCAGCGCGAATAAATTCAGCATGAAAAGGGTTAATTGTTCATCAAACCCCAAGTTTATTGTACTCAAAGGAATTGTTTTACCGAGACTATTCAATTGGTACAGAGGAATCTAGTCTCAAGGAACGAACAGAAACATAAACACATTTAAGGTAAATGCATTTAACCCTTTCCCAAATGACAAAATTTTAGGGTGATCCAATTTGAAAGCTGCTGCAGACGACAAAATTGATGATAATAAAGACATGAATTGTGTAAAATATGGCACAGAAAATATTGAGACAAAAGGAGAACCTAGCGGTTATCAGCAGTTTCTTCTTTTGTCTCAATGTTTTCCAAAGCCTTTTCTATTAGGGACGTCCAAACCAGGTCTTGTTTGGGAAAGGGTTAATGCAGAGCTACAGATAAGAGGGGATGGTGGCTTTTCAAAATGCAATATTTCATTTATTGTTCATAAAACCATATGTTGTGGGTACTCATTTGAATTGTCTTGATGAGGGTAATCACAACAAAGGGTTTTGATTGAAGTAACAAAGTTTGAATGTCTTATCTCTAGCTCTGTGAATAAACAGCCTTTCTTGTCAATGTAGCTAGGCCTACAGATAAAATGGGGTAATGGTTTTCCATAATAGTTCAAATTTTATTAAGTGTTTCTTAAACCCCAAGTTTTGGGTTCTCATTGATTGTGACAAGTAATTTCTTCATTTTCTACAATATTTTCCAAAACGTTTATCTTATGAGTTGTCAAACAATGATCACGATGGGGAATGGGTTAAAGATATTCTGTATTTGAAAAACTCTTAGTTACCCTCCTCTGGAGCCGTGGTTGAGTGTGTGAAATATTCACTGCGTCCTCCCCAGCCCAATAAGCTGTATCAGCCCCACTACAAATTTACAAAATTATTCCGTAGGGAATGTATTAAACACACTATATAATCACTCGCGACTCAATATTTCGGCAAATTGCCTTTCTCAAGATAAATGGAAACACTATTTTAAATCACATAATTATTTTTGTACTGCTAGCAGCCATATTGTTTAGTCTAACAACTATTAAATAATTATGTGATTTAAAATAGTGTTTCCGTTTATCTTGAGAAAGGCAATTTGCCGAAATATTGAGTCGCGAGTGATTATATAGCCCCACTACAGCTTCATGTAAATCATTGTAAGGCCCCTACAGCTTCAAAAGCACCCCACATCTGAGTTTTAGCTCGACTTTTCGAAGAAAATGAGAGCTTATACTGTCACCCGGGCGTCGGCGTTGGCGTTGCAACCAAGGTTAAAGTTTTTTCAAACATCAATAACTTCCATACTATCAAAGGGATTCAACCCAAACTTGGAATACTTATTCACCATCACACCCTCTACCTTACTATCAGGGCCCATGACCCTGGGACCACTCTATTTGGAGTTATGCCCCCTTTATACTAAGCAACTTAGAAAGTCGAGCGCGCTGTCTTCGGACAGCTCTTGTTTTTCATGTCAAAAACTGATTAATTAAGGCATTTTGTACAATAAAACTGCATAAAAACATTATGGGCAAAGAAGAAATTGCTCAAAATGAGCAATTTCTGCTTTTCCCATTATGTTTTTATTCACATTTATTTACAGAAACACTGTATTGTAAGGTTCAATGATACTTTCATAATTTGCCACTACAGCTTCAAATAATTCTAGGGATGCCTTGATTCATTGTGTTTTTCTGTCTTTTTCAGATCTCATGACTTTGTACATAGCCTCATTACACATTGAATGGTCAGTTTGGAGCAAGAGAACTTGGCCTTCCTGTAGCTTAGGTTCTATTCTGTGTTTGTGCATTATGAAAAGTTTATGCATTAGTGCTAGTGGGAAAATCAGCAGTTTTCTGCCTTCACCCACTTAACCCTTTCCCAAGCAAGACCTTGTTTTGATATCCCCTAAGAAATTGGCTAGGGAAAACATTGAGACAAAATAAGAAAATGCTGATAACCAGCATTTTCTCCTTTTGCCTCAATTTTTTCTGTGCTATATTGCACACAAATTCCACCTTTATCAACACCCATTTTGTTGTCTGCAGCAGCTTCCAAATTGGAATATTCTGAATTTTTGCTGTTTGGGAAAGAGTTAAATTTATCCCTTTCTTAAAAAAGACTGTGTTTAACTTCCTTGCTACATATGGGTATATGCTTGAGAAAACATTGAGGGAAAATAAGAAAATGCTGATATTCAGAATTTTCTTCTTTTCCCTGAATGTTTTCTCCCATCTTAATCAGCATTGCATTTGGACATATTGACATAACCAGCTGTTAAAATGTGCAATAAATTAAATTCTATGTTCCTCAATGCACATTTTGTCTTTTGCAGCAAAATGGATGCAATTAGAAAACATGTGGTGATTCACTTGAACAGAGAGATATTGAAGGGAAAAGAGAAAATGCCGATCATGGTTGCCATGGTTTTCGTAGTAGGAATGTCAAAACCGTGTCTTGTTTGGGAAGAGATGGAATAAGTATTCTTCATTTGGGACAGGTGTCTTATGAATTAGCACTTCTCATGCAGTTCATATCAAGTTACTGTTGTGACCAAAGCTTTGGCAAACAGTATAGACTAAGATCAGCCTGTACAGACGTGTGGTGTAAACATTGCCCACACTGCCTGCTTTCTACTTAATTATTGTGTCATAAAATCGAGATAAGTGGACTGATATGTCTGTTAAATTGTCTATTTGTTTGAAACGAAATTAAAGTCAGCAGGACAAGGGTTTGTGTTAATTATGATCATGTGCTCTAGTATACATTTTATTTTTCACTTCAAAGCTACAGATGAGAGGATACATGTACCGCTTTTCTCATACGACTTTTTTATGCCCGACAAGATAGACTTAAACACTTTGGAAAACATTGTGCAAAATGAAGAACACTTTGGAAAACATTGTGCAAAATGAAGGAATTGTTTGTGAAATGCAATTTCCTCATGTTACACAATTTTTCTACCAAAAAAATGTAGAAATTCATTCACATGATGAACTTGATATTCTGCTTTGGCGTCAATATTTTCCATGGCTTTAATACTTTAGAGCATCAAAGGCGTCACTGTGTGTGAAAGAATTATTTGGCATATGGTTATAAATATGCTAGACTGGTATTGTGCCTCTTCTTATCTGTAGTAGCATTTATTTAATCCTTTCCCAAACAATGAAATGTTTGGGTAGTCAACTTTTAACCCATTACCAAACGGCAAAATTTTAGACTAGTCCAAATTAAAAGATGATGCAGACAGCATTTTCATTCAAGCGAGTGAAATTTTATAATTTTTGATCTTTTTATATAGAAAACATTGTGGGAAATGAAGAAATCGCTTGTCACAAGCAATTTCTTCATTTTCCATGATGTTTTCCAAAGCCATTATCTTGTGAGGAGTCAAAAGGAGTCACTGTGTGATAATGGGGTTAAAGCTGCCGCAATCAACAAAACAGATATAGATAAAGATGATATTTGTGTACAATATAGAACAGAAAATACTGATCAAAAGCATTTTCTTCTCTTATCTCAATGTTTTTCAAGCCATTTTATAAAATGGACGTCAAAACCAGGGTCTTGTTTGGGAAAGGGATAGGCTGACAATTCCAGCTTTAACTTGTAGAATTTTAGAATCATTGTGCTAGTAATTGTTCTATGGATATTTTTGTGACAAAAACAAATCTTTAAATATCTTGTCGATCTTCTTTGTCCTTGATTTGATGTTGTTTTTCACAACAAATAAGTTCCTTTCGAGTACATATGCTTCCGTGGCCTAGTGGTTAGGGCGTCCGCCTTGGAAGCGGGAGGTCGAAGGTTCGAATCCAGGTGGAAGCCGGTGTAACGTAGTAAAGTGACCCCCATAGAATACTGACCCCCCGGTCACTATATTATATAGAATACTGACCCCCTTTCTATAAAATACTGACCCCCATGTAAAATAACGACCCCCCCTGATTTTATCTATAAAATACTGACCCCCACCTAGCTTATTGCTTATTCAAAATACACTACATGTGTATCGATTCAAATCAAATCCTTGTTTATTATGCTTCCCGAAAAAAGTATCGGGGAGCATTTAGTCGCCATGCTATCCTTCCGATCTTCCGTCTGTCTGTCCGTCCATTTACAGTCAGATCTCAGGAACCTTTAGGTCAAATTCAATGGCACTTCACGTGTGTTATCCCTGAAATACATTTTAATCTGTGTTCTCGGGCTATTTTTTTCTTCAATTTGAGGCTGTGTCACAGAAAAAGGGGCCTTAAAGTAGAAATTAGTGTTTATCTAATTTCTCTTCATTCAATGAAGATGTTTTAATGAAATTTTGTTCTTCAGAGATAAATGAGATGTTCTGTAACTGATTTAATTAACAATTCATGTACAAAAATCCTGTCATGTGAAAAGGGGGCAAAATGTATGATAACATTGCGTCTAGATTTTTAAGTCTACCCGAAGCAAAATCTCCAGAGTTCTTGCACCAAATTGGACGAAACTTCAATATAAACTTCGTGAAACTCTGTCAAGAACTTTTCTCTCTATTTCTCAATTTGATGCTGTGTTATGGGAAAAGGGGCCTTATTGTAAAGTTTTTTCCTCCTATATGTTTTAATCTAGATAGAATTTAATGAAATTTTATATTTGATTATTTTTTTTTTCAAATCTTACTTCTTTATTAGCTCCACTGACCGAAGGCTAGCGAGCTATTGTCATGGCGTTGTGTCAGCCGTGCGTGCGTGCGTTAACCTTTTCTTTAAAAATCTTCTCCTCTCAAACCAGTGGGCCAATTTTGACCAAACTTTGCAGGAATGTTCCTTAGGTGACCCTTTACTTAAATTGTTCAAAGAATTTTGATTGGTCCATAAATGTGGGCGTTGCAGGGTGGGGCTTATCAGAGTTTGAGAAATCACAAAATAATTCTTTAAAAATCAACCACGTGACCAATTTTTACCAAACTAGGCAGAAATGTACCTTGGGTGACTCTTTATTTAAATTGTCCATGAAATTTTGATTGGTCCATAAATGTGGGCGTGGCAGGGCGGGGCTTATCAGACTTGGAGAAATCACAAAATAATTCTTTAAAAATCTTCTTCTCTCAAACCAATGGGCCAATTTTGACCAGATTTTGCAGGAATGTACCTTGGGTGACCCTTTACTTAAATTGTTCAAAGAATTTTGATTGGTCCGTAAATGTGGGCGTGGCAGGGCAAGGCTTATCAAACTTAGAGAAATCACAAAATAATTCTTTAAAAATCAACCATGTGGCCAATTTTGATCAAACTTGGAACAAATGTACCTTGGATGACTCTTTACTTGAATTTTGTGTGAAATTTTGATTGGTTCATAAATGTGGGCGTGGCAGGGTGGGGCTTATCAGAGTTTGAGAAATCACAAAATAATTCTTTAAAAATCAACCACGTGACCAATTTTTACCAAACTAGGCAGAAATGTACCTTGGGTGACTCTTTACTTAACTTGTCCATGAAATTTTGATTGGTCTATAAATGTGGGCGTGGCAGGGTGGGGCTTATTTGACTTAGAGAAATCACAAAATAATTCTTTAAAAATCAACCGTAGAACCAAGTTCAATAAAACTTGGCAGAAATGCACCTTAAGTGATCCTATACTTAAAGTGTCTGTGAAATTTTGATTGGTCCATAAATGTGGGCATGGCAGGGCGGGGCTTATCAGAATGGCAGAAATCAAGAACAATTCTTTACAAAATCAACCACAAGGCCAATTTTGACCAAACTTGGTAGAAATGTTCCTTGGGTGTCCAATTACTCCAGGTGGTAATAAAATGGCTTATCAGAAATGGATAAACCATGAAATAATTCTTTGAAAATAAATTAATGGGCCAATTCAGACTAAACTAGGCAGAAATGTTCCATGGGTGACCCTATTCAAGATTTGGCAGTGCGAGGCTTACAGGAAATCATGACATAATTCTTTTACTTAGTAGAGCGATTCAGGCCCTCTTGGACCTCTTGTTTTTCCAATTGCGACAGCTGCTTGACGCCTTTTAGTCTGATTTATTTATTTCTTTTAGTTTTATGGACTTCACCTTTAGCGTGACGGGTTACCTATAGTTTTCCATGACAAATACATGGTTTTACCCTGCAATGTGGCGTCATCGTGACCTATAGTTTTCGGATGAAATCGCTTCGCCAATCGTTGAAGCGTTTATTTGATCGGTCAGAAAAAAGGTCACAGAAGATGACCACTTACTGGTGCCCGTCAGATTTTACTGTGAAGTCAACACGGGATCTTAATCAGATTGAGAAGCCTAGATAACTTTCTCGCTAAAGTGACTAAATGTTACAGAATCACTCTGATATCCAACCGCCAAGTAGGAAAGTGTGTATTGCAAAAACACATAGGCCTACATCTTCTAATCCGAGTTTTCTCTGACGATATTCGCTCTTTGATATGTTGATGTCGCAAAGAAATGACCTACACAAACATATCAAAGAGCTAATTTCATCAGAGAAAACTCGGATGAGTAGGTTTCGAACATAAAATGCTGAAGGACAAGTGGTTTTCGGTCAGAAACCTTTTAAAATCATTTGTCCTTTCCACACAAATATACATCGGTAGAAGTTCGTAATCCATGAACATACTGTATGCCTACTGTACATACGATTAAGAACCAATACAGATGCTCCAAGACCGGATAGCTTAGTCGGTAACGTCGGGATCAGCCAATCAAGGGGTCGTGAGTTCGAACCTGGCTCGGCATGTCTATCCATTCTGACATTTGACAAAAGTCATTTGTCTCTCACCAATGGGTGTTAATCATCTATGAGAGAGCAGCTGGAGGCTCTGTTTGTATTTTTGGTAGTACGGGTGCGAGCAATACCAGAAATCCATATTAGGGCCCCAGCCGCCGCAATATGACCATATCAGTTGAAAACAGCGTTAAACTCGTCTAACCAGCCAGTTTGAATCGAGTTCGCCCAATAATGAATGAAAAGTTGCGGTCAAAACACTCTGTATGTACGGACGGACGCATACACGGACGAATGCCATTACACCTCCGATGCCTATCTATGGACATAATCATGTTGTAGGTGTACCATAGTTGGGTTTATATCAGAGTAAAATTGTTTGTGTGTTTGTGAGGAAGGGGGTCGATATTTTATGGGGGGTCACAATTCTACGTGAGGGGTCACTTTTCTACGTGTGGGGAGGTCATAATACTATGACCCCACGGTCATAATATTATGACCGGGGGGTCAGTATTCTATATAGAATAGTGACCGGGGGTCAGTATTCTATGGGGGTCACTTTACTACGTTACACCGGCCTGGCGGGTTAGAACTGATGCGACTGGTTGGTGAGCCGCCAGCTAGTTAAACTAATGGTTACCGTAGACCCATCTCTGCCAGACGCCCGGCATCATGAGTGGGGAATCGGGAGGTACTGCGTATTGAGAAAGATAGTGTCTCATAAGCCAAAACTGGCTGGCCCTTTAAATAGAGGTGACACTAAAATAAACAAACCTTTACCTTTATGCGCTGCTCCACGATATTTTTATGCCCCATATTGAGAGATCGGGATCATATTGTTTACTCGTGTCTGTCAGTGTGCGTCCGTCCGTTCCATGCAATTTGACCTTCCTCAAGGTCATCAGTTAACCCTTATCAACCCTTTACTCTTAGTCTACGAATACTTAAAATTTTACAAAAATGGGCATTTCGGAGGCATTTGTGTTTCACCAACACATCTTGTTTAGACAATGAGGCCTACTGACACAACAGGGAGTCACGTGACACAACAATAACACTTGCAGAAATTTTCAGTAATTCTGTTACAGCAGCTGCAACTTTGATTTGGTTTGAAGCAGAGAAGGTGGAAAAACGCAAGCGATTTTCTGGATAGAGCAGATCATTTCCCAAACATGACCTGGTTTTGACGCCCCTAGTAGGAAAGGCTTTGGAAAACATTGAGACAAAAGAAGAAACGGCTGATACCCAGCAGTTTCTCCTTTTGTCTGAATGTTTTGTGCGCTATATTTTTCACAAATTGAACAGTGGGCAACATCCTTATAGTCTTCTGCAGCAGCGTCCAAATTGGAACACCCTAAAATTGAGCCGTTTGGTAATGGGTTAAACAATCAGCATTATTCTCGAAAGAACGAGCAAACAAAGTATTAGATGCTTGTCGAAAATGTTGTTATCCGGTAACTGAAAGATGAAGCACACCAAGCAAAACCCTTGTTTTTTCCGCCTCTGCTTCAAGCCTTTTCTAATCTGTCAATTATTTACAGATTTATTGAAGATTTTAGTAATTGTTGTTGTAACTCGTGATTCCCCCATTATGGTGCAATTCGTCCCTCTCGGGTGCATTTAGATGTGCCGATCCATGTTACAACAAAGACAATTTGATTCAAATATTTTATTGCATTTCTTAACACACAACCAATGCCATTATGTTTAACCCTTTCCCAAACAAGACCTGGTTTTGACATACCTAATAGAAAAGGTTTGAGAAAACATTGAAACAAAAGAAGAAACTGCTGATAACCAGCAGTTTCTCCTTTTGTCTCAATATTTTCTGTGCCATATTTTACACAAATCCTATCTTTAATAACATCCATTTTGTCATTCGTGGCAGTTTTTGAAGTGGATCATCCTAAAATTT
Source organism: Fragum sueziense (assembly GCA_963680895.1). Taxonomy (NCBI): domain Eukaryota; kingdom Metazoa; phylum Mollusca; class Bivalvia; order Cardiida; family Cardiidae; genus Fragum; species Fragum sueziense. The sequence goes on from OY804601.1 coordinate 32,177,278, forward strand.
TGACGTTTGGGAAAGGGTTAAGCACATCTGTAACTGCCTGGCTCGTTATGCGGCACCATACCGCGCCGGCGTGCCTTTTGTCCTACAGGCATTGCGGGGGTTGTGTGGTCCGGTACCCATTTACACGACATTCCCGAGGGACAGCCACAGTGACCGTTCATGATAGAGAACATGTTACACATATCACCGGCACCCAACATACTCTCACATACACCTAGAGGAAAAAACAATGTTCTATTATATTAAACAAAACATTTACACGACATTCCCGAGGGACAGCCACAGTGACCGTTCATGATAGAGAACATGTTACACATATCACCGGCACCCAACATACTCTCACATACACCTAGAGGAAAAAACAATGTTCTATTATATTAAACAAAACATTTACACGACATTCCTGAGGGACAGCCACAGTGACCGTTCATGATAGAGAACATGTTACACATATCACCGGCACCCAACATACTCTCACATACACCTAGAGGAAAAAACAATGTTCTATTATATTAAACAAAACATTTACACGACATTCCCGAGGGACAGCCACAGTGACCGTTCATGATGGAGAACATGTTACACATATCACCGACACCCAACATACTCTCACATACACCTAGTGGGGAAACAATGTTCCATTAAGCTTAAAAACATGTGGCGTTTCAACAAAAATCCCGTAACCGCAGCTTAAAACAAGCTGCGGTTACGAGGTTTTTGTTGAAAAGAAATATATCTATAACTGCAGGGCATGGTAGGAGTTGCGTGGTCGGGTACCCATTTACACGACATTCCCGAGGGACAGCCACAGTGACCGTTCATGATGGAGAACATGTTACACATATCACCGGCACCCAACATACTCTCACATACACCTAGTGGGAAAAAACAATGTTGTTTCATTAATTAAACACGAACATTTACACGACATTCCCGAGGGACAGCCACAGTGACCGTTCATGATGGAGAACATGTTACACATATCACCGGCACCCAACAAACTCTCACATACACCTAGTGGGAAAAAACAATGTTGTTTCATTAATTAAACACGAACATTTACACGACATTCCCGAGGGACAGCCACAGTGACCGTTCATGATGGAGAACATGTTACACATATCACCGGCACCCAACATACTCTCACATACACCTAGTGGGAAAACAATGTTGTTTTGTTAATTAAACAGGAACATTTACACGACATTCCCGAGGGACAGCCACAGTGACCGTTCATGATAGAGAACATATTACACATATCACCGGCACCCAACATACTCTCACATACACCTAGTGGAAAAACAATGTTGTTTCATTAATTAAACAGGAACATTTACACGACATTCCCGAGGGACAGCCACAGTGACCGTTCATGATAGAGAACATATTACACATATCACCGGCACCCAACATACTCTCACATACACCTAGAGGAAAAACAATGTTGTTTCATTAATTAAACACGAACATTTACATGACATTCCCGAGGGACAGCCACAGTGACCGTTCATGATGAAGAACATGTTACACATATCACCGGCACTCAACATACTCTCACATACACCTGGTGGGAAAAACAATGTTGTTTCATTAATTAAACAGGAACATTTACACGACATTCCCGAGGGACAGCCACAGTGACCGTTCATGATGGAGAACATGTTACACATATCACCGGCACCCAACATACTCTCACATACACCTAGTGGGAAAAAACAATGTTGTTTCATTAATTAAACACGAACATTTACACGACATTCCCGAGGGACATCCACAGTGACCGTTCATGATAGAGAACATGCTACACATATCACCGGCACCCAACATACTCTCACATACACCTAGCGGGAAAAAACTATGTTGTTTCATTAATTAAACACGAACATTTACATGACATTCCCGAGGGACAGCCACAGTGACCGTTCATAATGGAGAACATGTTACACATATCACCGGCACCCAACATACTCTCACATACACCTAGTGGGAAAAAACAATGTTGTTTCATTAATTAAACACGAACATTTACATGACATTCCCGAGGGACAGCCACAGTGACCGTTCATGATGGAGAACATATTACACATATCACCGGCACCCAACATACTCTCACATACACCTAGTGGGAAAAACAATGTTGTTTCATTAATTAAACACGAACATTTACACGACATTCCCGAGGGACAGCCACAGTGACCGTTCATGATAGATAACATGTTACACATATCACCGGCACCCAACATACTCTCACATACACCTAGTGGGAAAAACAATGTCCCATTATATTAAAGTATATGTCGCTTTTCAACGAAAATCTCGTAACTACAGCTTAAAACAAGCTGCAGTTACGAGGTTTTTGTTGAAAAGCAGCGATGTATAACTCAGAAATGGCAGGGGTTGTGAGGTCCGGTACCCATTTACACGACATTCCCGAGGGACATCCACAGTGACCGTTCATGATAGATAACATGTTGCACAAATCACCGGCACCCAACATACTCTCACATACACCTAGTGGGAAAAACAATGTTTTATTGAGGTAGTCCACCCGTAATGAGGTTCACGCAACGTCATTTGCATTTGGCAGTAGAACGTTCTACCACCAAATGTTTATGACGTCGCGTGAATCTCTCATCGGTGATGGACTACCTTACATGCTAATCAATAGCCTATATCACGGTGTATAATCACGTGATACAATATTTTCAGAAAATCTTCAATGATTTTGTAAATAATGGACCGATTTGAGTTCGGTTTAACCCTTTCCCAAACGGCAAAATATTAAAGTTATTTATTTCAATAGCTAACGCAGCCACCAAAATACATGTCGAAAAGACTAGATTTGTGTAACATATAGCATAGAAAACATTGAGGCAAAATGAGAAACTGCTGTCATCAGCAGTTTCTTCTTTTGTCTCAATGTTTTCATGGGCCCTTTTCCACCAGGGACGTCAAAACCAGGTCTTATTTGGGAAAGGGTTAATCAATAGCCTATATACTATCGTCGAAAGGTTACAAAGGAAAGGGAATAGATCTATTCGAAACATCTTGTTAAATTTATATTGCAATCTGCATAACATAACCGTGTATTGAGGCAAATGGAGAGAATGCCAGTTTTGAGTATTTTTTACTAATTGAATAATGCTTTCTTAGACTTGCGAGACCTTTAGTTTATCCATTTACCTGTGTCATGGTGGCTAGGTTTTGGTGCCAGCGATAGTTGTCGTTTTTTACTGGCCACCAGAAACTCGGGCTCTATATAACAACATTCTCCACTACCACAATCTGAGTCAGCCTTACAGACTACAGCCTGGAAAAAGATCAAAGATTTTCTAAATAGAAACAATGACAATTTGATACTTATTTTGCTAAATACTTTCAAAATGATCTAAATGCGACATGCGCAGATCCAGAGGGAAGTTATTTACCCCTACTCCCGAGTTTGTACTGAGATTTCCATGGGTCATGCTCTTTCGACACCCCCCCCCCCCCCCTCTCCTTGCAAAAGAACACATGTCGGCTTGTAAATTAAGGATCAAACTTTTAATTTTCTATATCTAGCGGTATTTAGAGCCAATGGAAGCGATATGCAACCCTATGAAAAGTCGTTCCTTACCCTACGATGCCTCAGTACGAATTGCCAAGGAGTATTTATAAATTGCTCAATACTTTCCAAATTTGGCTTGATAGCCTGGCCATATGGCTTTGTAGTTCGACATTTCAATGGATGATCTCAAATCTGGTGAAAGCAACAGCAACAAAAAGAACTTCATCATTTAACCCTTTACCAAACGGCAAAATTTTAGGGTAATCCACCTAAAAACTGCCACAAATGACAAAATGAAAGTTACTAAAGATAGAATTTGTGTAAAATGTAGCTTAGAAAATATTGAGACAAAAGGAGAAACTGCTGGTTATCAGCAGTTTCTTCTTTTGTATCAATGTTTTCCCAAACCTTTTCTACTAGGGACGTCAAAACCAGGTCTTGTTTGGGAAAGGGTTAATAAATAAAGGATTGTTGAAAGTACATGTTATTTACAGAGCCCCCTTACTCCTTTTCCTACAATACCTCTGTTCGCAGAACGGCCACGGTCAGTAACAATCCCAAGCCTAACACGAACTTCATGATGTCTAAATGTCTTATCATCTACTAGTTTTAGACTCCTCTGTTTTATCTTTATACGTGACCCGTCTTGCTGAAAGGGACCTCATGCGAACTATGTGTGAAAAGTATCGGCTCTAGTCAGTCTGCGCAGTCCGCGCAGACAGACTAAGGTCGATACTTTTTAATCTGATATATTTTTTTCTGAATCTAGATCTAGATCCCTATATTTGGATACGTTATGTTCATTTTCCAACCTCGACAGTTGGCTGAAATCTTCCGAGTCTGATGTATTTCTCGAACTTTTGGTTTCATGGAATTCCCAGAAGGTCCTTTTTACATGACGGGCCACATATACGTGGCTATTCACTCAAAACATTTCCCAAACAACGAACTTTCACACGGTGTATAATCACATGACTTAAAATTTTCGATAGTCTTCAATAACTTTGTCAATACTTGACCAATTTGAATTCGGGTTGAAGCAGAGAAGGTGGAAAAATATCAGGAATAACATGGTCGTGGTTGATTTTCAAAAAATCAACGGATAAAAAAGTTATTGAAGATAAACCAAAATTTTGGTTTATCTTCAATAACTTTTTTTATCAGTTGATTTTTCAAAAATCAACCACGTCCATCTAATGCGTGACGTCTGTCCACATTCTCTGCTTTAAACCGAATTCAAATCGGCCCCGTATTAACAAAGTTATTGAAGATATTCAGTAATTATTGCATCACGTGATTATCCACCGTGTTTCAGACTGGTCCAAATTTAAAGGGTTTGAAGATGATAGAATCAAAGCTAATTCACACAGCAAATATCCTACTCTCCATTGCCTACTCTCCAAAGCCGAGTTCTATATTGATTAAACCATCAAATATGACCTCTGCAGTTTTCGGTACGCCAACAGCCTATTTGGTCGTCATAATCTAATTATAGCTCATCATTTGAATTATCGAATCAAAATCAATCAGCTTTATCTTGCATGATCATTACGTATACATTACGTCGCTTCTATTTTTGGCTGAAGCCGGTAACATTTGAATTATCGAATCAAAATCATTCAGTTTGATCTTGTTTGATTACGTTTACATTACGTCGTTTCTATTTTTGGCGGAAGCTGGTAATTTGAAGCGTTAGCCAATCATTTCTTGTATCAGAAATTTCGATTGTTTATGAGTATATTGGCGACGATTGGATACCGAAATCCCGCCAAGGCCCCGAGATTAGACGTGAAACGACCCCGCGGTAACAGAGAGTATTCTATCGAAATGGAATGTAGGGAGAATGCGCTCTGTTCGTAAGAGAGTATCCATTGCCGAGCTCTATTGATTAAACCATCAAATATGGCATTCTATCGAAATGGAATGTAGAGATAATGTGCTCTGTTCATAAGAGAGTACAAATATCCGTGTTGTAGCTTAGAAAACATTGAAGGAGAAGGAGAAGAATAGTTTTTATCGTCATTTTATCTGCTCTTTTAAGGGTTTCTATACGCATAGTCAGTTCCAGTGGGGTCGTCAGAAGTAGCCACTATTCGGATGAACGATTTCCTGAACATGATTCGGTTTTCAATCCCCAACAGGAAAAGGCAGCGACTGGAGCACATTTTCATTGTTTCCTGGCATTTCTCTGTGCTGTTTGATAAACAGAGTTATTTAGGATTTCCGCAATTGCTGTTGCTGCTGTGTGCATATGGCACCGGGTCTGTCATATTTAAACGACAGTTAACTCTTTCTCGAATAGCAATATTCAAAATAATATTGCCTGTTAAGGGAAAATGTTCGTGAAATGACTTGTAAAGGGATTTAGTAATGAGTGTCATTTCATTAATGCCCAGTGAAGCACTTCATTTCTTCCATTGTTTTTGTTAATATCTTTTAATCCGTTTACCCATTTCCCCTTCCCAAAAAATATTTGGACGCATCGAATCAACACGTAGCTTATCGACTTTCTTCTGTGTGTCGTAAAATTGTGTGGAAAAAGAGTAAAACATTGGTGGAAAATATCAAAATATAAGCAGCTTTTTATTCGTTTTGCCTACCCACTCCATTCCTTCTTTCTACCTCGAATTCTCTATTCCTCGAGTATACTGTTTACCATGTTCTTAAACGCTAACATTTAGACTGTTTCCATTTGAAAGCTGCTGTACATTTCAAAATTTATGTAAATTGATGAAAATAGAATTTGATATACACGTGGCTCAGAAAATATTGAAGCAAAGAGAGAAAATGTTATTCATCAGAATTTTTATTTTGCCTAATGATTCAAACACTTTTCTGAAGGGGACATTCAAACTAAGCCTTCTTTGGGAAAGGGTTAAGTAGTACAATTAATTATTTCCAATGTCTTTTGTTTAAACTTTCTAGATACATTTAGTATGTAGTAGTACAGTAATGAACAGTGTAAAAATGGGATTTTTTGTCATCAAAATCGTTAAATAAGAAAACATGTGGAATTTATTCATTTTGTTTGTTATAATAGATTTGGGTATTACTGGAATTTCAGCGGCAGTCACATGTAGGTTCTAGTTTATCTTTTTTTTCTTAATCCATTAAAGTGACATTTCACATTTATTTCATTTTTTAAAAGTATGTCTTGATGCAAAGATTGTTTATTCTAATGCGTAGAAATGCTATCAGTTTTGTGAAGTTGTTATTTATAAGCAAAACTGCGCCTTTAAAGTTGAGACAGAAATGACAAATTTCATATAAATCTGAACTGTTGTCCACAACAATTTGTCTAATTTTAGCACAAGAATATATATTTCTCGTGAACGGTTAAATAATTTATTTTGGCTTGAAATTTTCAGAATTTCCATAAGAAAAGATGCTCTTTCAGATAGAATAAAAGTAAAATGCTTTAAAAAAAAACTTTGGCGGTTTTTTTTTCAATTTTAGAGGTGTTAGAGACGACAAAACTAGACGATACTGCAAGCCGAACATTTGTGTTATATTGCATAAAACATCACTGGGAAAGGAGAAATTCTGGATATCACACAATTTATTCATTTCATCATCAATTGTTTCGAACCATTTCTAATGTCATTACGAAGCAACACAAATTACAATGTATGTCTGATTTTCTAAAAAGGAATTCTCATAGAACGATAATTTGATTATCATTTGTAATAATTCATATAATTTATGACAATGCCCTTTTCTGAAACGGTCAGATTTTGTAGGAAACCAAAGCAGTATTCAGTTTTATAGTATACATTTGATATACATTGTATAGGCTACAACTCGCGCACATCGTTCGAATCTTTACATTTTCTAGTTTGCCTTTAAACCCATATTTCGATCATCAGTTCTTTTTATATGAGCCAAATTTATAAATTGACCCATTGTCGACAACACTATAGACTTGTCCAAATGGCAATAAATTTTGTGCTTAAAAATAGCATACGAAATACTATTGTTTGTCCTAAACTACGTCACGGTTTGCTCGATACAATCGTTCCCTATTCAAAGATAATACAAACCATGACACGATAGTTTCAGATGAATCAAATATTTTACTTCTTTCAATCTTTTTTGGACAGAAATCATTGTGGAGAATGAAGATAAATTGCTTGGCACAAGCAATTCATTCAGTCACAAGCAATTTCTTCAGTTTTCACTATGTTTACTCTAGAAGCATATAATTATGTCTTGTTGGGCGTCAAAAAACGTCATTATGTGGTAATGGGTTTATTTTACATATTTTACAGCTAACTATCAGTGTACGGGTACAAACTATGCAGGAGAAACAAGCTTTAGTTCATATACAAGGAATGGATCTGACACCAATCTGGGTAACTTGTACTTCAGAGCCACATCTAAGAGGGGGTGGAGGGGGCATGGCTTTTCAAAATAAAATATTCCAGTTATTGTTCATCAAACCATTTGTTTTGGTTACTCTTTAGAATTTTCCCATCAAGACGATTAAAGTGAGTACAACATAGGGTTTGAAAAAATAACAAATTTAGAGTGCCTTTACCCCCTCTTATATGTAGCTCTGCATGTTGATAATATTACCAAGTTCAGTTTTAGTTTCAAATAAATTTATTTTACAACGATTTTGGATGATAGCCAGAACCTTATATAAGCCCCTCTCGACATAAAAATCGCTGAAAAATTTCAAAATATCTGTGATAAAAAGTCCAAAATAAACATCTGGTACCGGAAATCGAACACGGAACCAATTTCAACCAAAGCCCTGCCTCTCTACCACTGGCAATAGGCCTACAAAAAATTTACATTAAGGGCCGTTAAACCAGCTAACATTTTTGCATAAATCATGCAACAAGATATCTTACTGAACAATAAGTCAAATGGGGCCAATCAGATAGGTTGTTGTGTAATCAAAGTCAAATACGGGAAAATGTTCACAAGTTCTTTAGTAACAAGAGCTGTCTCAGGACAACAAATGAGGACTATCAATAGATGGAAAGTGAAAAATTGTAAGTCCGAGAAGAGTAAAAAAGGCATTAAAATAAATGTCAGAGTAACGAATCTTTGCCTAGAGGCTTATGTTATGAACACAGAATCATTCGCAAAGTTTGAAAGCAACAGATGTTACAGAAAATTTAAAAAAAAAATAACCATGAATTTCTATGTCCAAAAGGGTACAATTTCCACCAATTTAAGCTGGCCTTTTAGCAGACTACGTATTTTTGAGTGTCATATCTCTCATTTTATTTCCATCCAGGGTTCGCGTACATGGTGGAGGACCCCGACTACACATTCAGTTGTTGTGGAAGGATAACAAGTTGGCAGGGGACTACCAACAATCCAGGGGTGTTACAGTTTCAAGTATGGCGGAAATTCTCCAAGGATAACTATACCATGATCGGGGAAAACTCCTACACTATATTTGATACGAGTAGGTATAGTCCGGTCACGCTAAATTATGGCACATGTTTACAAAATTCACCTATGTAAACAATACAATATCGAACTGTAATTCTGCACGCGATGGTTCCAATGGTTCCATGGCTCATGTAGGTGTCTCGCACCTGCAATGGTCGAACCATCGCTTGCAAATTGTATTGAAAATTATGAGCAATTTCACATTTGTTTATATCTAGAGGTAAAAGTTTGTAAACATGGGCAATGATATCGTGACTGGACTATAGCCTATAGGCTACCTACATGGACTTTAAGGTAGAATACCCGTAATGTGGCCATTTTGAGATTAATAAGTTATCGGATTTTTTCGAATGTCGTTGTTACGTAGCCGAGCTTATTCGGGCGTTGGCGTAAACATTCGACGATGGAAAGTTCCACCACCGAATGTTTTCGACGTCGCCCGAAAAATTCCGACTTTGCGCGAATCTCATTAGGGGTAGACTACATTAAACCTTCAACAAAGTAATATTGAGACTGGTTGGAATTAAAAACCCGTGGTATACGACATAGTAGGCTAGAATAAACACCATTGGCAAATTATTTTGTAATTGTTTATCTGTAAAATATTTTGGTCAAACTGCTTAAGGTTTACGAACTGAGAATGAAAACACCACTTTCTAGCCATACGAAATGCATCGAATTTCACACACATGTAAATACACTTCACACAAGTTGATTCACCAAGCCGGATTTCAAGATTATGCTACAAGAAGATAATAATTTACAAATATTGTTTTACTCTATTTTCATATGCAAGGGAGGTAATTTTGAACATTTTGGTCAAATATTTCCATAAGTATGCATTAATTCAAAATTCTAATCCATACAAAATGCTTATATTTGTATTTGGAAGGGAAATGTAACACAGATTAGGAATTACTGGCACTTTTCAAATTTCATCTCTGGCTCTGCATTTCATTCTCAGTTCGTAAACCTTAAAGAAATTATCCACCCCTAACCACCCCCATTTTTAATACAATCATTATAAACATATTTCAGCCCAAACGAACTTCAACTTTGCGGTCGACCCTCTGGATCAAATCGTTGTGAATAAAGGAGACTTTCTAGGATGGTGAGATGTTTTTGATTTGGTAACGTTCATTCAAATAACCATGAGTGGAAGACGCGTGTTTTTTAAAAGTATTTCCAATCTTCGAAGTAAGGATATCATTATCTAATTTCCACATGATAACTATTAATAATACACAAATAATGCCCTTTTCCAAACCTGGACATGGTTTTCAAGTCTCTTGTAGAAATGGGTTGAAAAAAGAAGCATTGAGCTAAAAGAAGAAATTGGTGATAATCAGTAGATTCTATCTTTCAAGCCCTTAAATTTAATATTTTCTATTGTATGACACACACACGGTTCTACTTAATATTATATTAAAATTACTTTGTCGTATGTCAGTCCTTTCCAATTGGAGCAGTCTAAAACTGTCTTTTAGGAAAAGGATCATGAAAGTTAAGCTTTGAGAAGTCTTTACCTTCATTATAGGCAAAATCTTGTCTTAAGGTAGTCCACCCATGATGAGATGCACGCGGCATCGGATTTTTTCATGGAGCGCCCTTAACTTTCGTAACGTATGTGATCTATACGGACAAGTTACGAGTTAGAAAAAACGTATTTTCTGCCGCTAAATGTTTACGACGTCCCCGAAAAAAATCCCGACGTCGCGTGAATCTAAATCGGAATGGACTATCTCATTATTTTTTCCCATTGATGCCTATATTTTTGTAAGCTATATTCAGTTTCACATTTTAAACGACCAAATTGTACTTACAGGCACAACGAGGGTAAAGAGATGTTGATGTACGAGCACGTGCACTTTACTCTGACGTCACACGCCACCATGTTCCGGCGTATAAAGACGAGCAACCTACATCCGGGCGATACGTACAACTGGACCAATATTGAGGCCTACAACGACAGACGATATGCTTTACGGGCTACATATGTTGCTTGTAAGTAAAATTAGATCTTATTTTGTCTAAATTCTTCAGTTTACTACGATTAAAGATATACCCAGGCCTTCTATCAGGGCCAACAAGTTATGTGTGCACTACACTATGTGCACGCTGTTTAATGTAGTCCGTGTCTAATGAGATTCAAGCGATGTCGGAATCTTTCGTGTGATGTTGGAAACATTCGTAATGTATCCGATCTATTCTGACACGGATATTTCCACAGCCGAATGTTACCGACGTCACCCGAAGAATTCTGACGTTTGACGGCGTGTGAAACTCAAAAGGTGTGGAATGCGTTGAATAAATTGCTTGTGAATGGTGTGATTAGCCAGTTTTGGGATGTGAATTGGCTTTCAAAGAGACTTGAAGTGATGTAATCAATCTTTGAATCCAGATCAGCCTAAAAATTTGGTAATGGGTTAATTATGTGCGCTATACGTGTTATTTGTTTCCCTAGCTGAAGTGCCCTCCATCACGTTAACCAGCCCCATCACAATTCCGGACTACATCCAGGCCGGGGCCGCAATAACGCGGGTAGGCTGGAGTGACGCACAAGTCCCAGATAACGCAACGTTGAACGTATACTTCCAACAAACCGCAAACTTCTTCCACATGGACTTTCCTGCACCGAATGGCCTTGGAACAGGTAGGTATTTCGATCTTTTATTTGGATTTTTTCTGAATATTTCGTCGATGTTTTTGCAAAACCTTGCAACTACAGCTTTAATCAAGCTGTAGTTACGAGGTTTTGCAATAACACCGGCGTAATGCCGGGGCCGCGATAACACGGGTAGGCTGGGGCGACGCACAGGTTCCCGATAACGCAACGTTAAACGTCTACTTCCAACAAACGGCAAACTTCTTCCACATGGATTTTCCTGCGCCGAATGGCCTTGGAACTGGTAGGTATTTCGATATTTTATTTGGATTTTTTTTTAAGAAAATCTTCTATTTTATTTCGAAACCCTGTAACTAAAGCTTTAATCAAGCTGTAGTTACGAGTTTTTGCAATAACATTGACGAAATGCGAAATGGTACAAGTGGAAAAATAAAACGTAAACATGAAAATGCCAATCACGATACAAATAATATGACACGAAGCACACACTTTTCCACCAGTGTCATTCAATTAGGCTACACAAAAAATAGACAAAATTTTATCATTATTTACATTTTCAACGTTTATGGCGTCAACTTTCAGGATATTTGACGGCGGCCAACACGTTACGACCACGTAGCACGACGTTGACGTATTTTGCCTACGACATGTGTTACAATACATTCACACAAAACCAAGTCATCAACGTTCAACAAACGGTAGGATATCGCTGGTCACGTTCGAAAATGTCGCAACTACAGCTTATTTAAGCTGTAGATACGACGTTTTCGAACGTGACCGACGATATACTTTTCTGTGATCATTTTACTTAACCACCTTAACTAGCCTAGCCTCACATCTATTAAATTCACAAAACATAGCTTACAAAAAGAACAATTTTCAAAAAGAATGACTGCACATATTGATAATTGTTAGGAAGAGCGCGCAGCACTACCTTATATGATTTATCTTCAAAATTGCATTTACAAGTTATACCACCTTTAACATAAACCGTCGAAAAATGGAAAATACTTAGAATATTTACTGGTTAAGCAATTAATCAACTTGCTGTAGCTCTTTGTATTCATATGATGTATGGCATCTGATGATGAGCTCTTTTATCATTTGACATAACGTCAGTTACCGACACTAACTGAAAGAGGTAACGTCTTCGTCAGATCATGTAGCCTATCCGACATGGTCCAAGAAATATTTAAGTATGATACATCGCTTCTTTTCTACAAAAAAACTCGTAACTGCAGCTTGCTTAAGCTGCAGTTACGAGATTTTTGTTGAAAAGCGACGACACCATTTCAAAGGACATATTTATAAATAATCTCGCTCTTCAATTTGCTAATTTCAAATGATTACAAGAATAATCAAACGAGGCTATTGTTCCAAAACCAATTATTCTATTATTCTCTCCGTAGCCGCTGGTGATCAACAACCTGCCAGCGACAGTAACAGTTAACGAGACAGGTACAGCTGCCCAATTACTCCACACGATCACATGTACGGAGCCCACAGATCAGTTCTACTGCAGGTCCATGTGGTCTGCAGCATATCCATTCATTCTTAAGGCTATTACAACCACTAGTAAGTCATTTACCTTCCCACACAAGTACTGGTTTTGACGGCGTTAACCCTTTCCCAAACAACAAAAATTCAGGGTGATTCGCTTAAAAACTGCCAAATATGGCAAAATGGATGATAAAAAAGACAGGATTCGTGTAAAATATGGCACAGAAAATATTGAGACAAAAGGAGAAATGTTGGTTATCAGCATTTTTTTCTTTTGCCTCAATGTTTTCCCAGGCTTTATTTATTAGGGACGTCAAAACCAGGTCTTGTTTGGGAAAGGGTTGATAGAAAGATCTAAGGATTCCACTGCTGAATACAATACAATAGAAGACTGTTTCCTACATTTGACTTATATAATTATTTTTTCTGCGCTATAACGTACTTTATTGGCGTACAGTTTTTCGTCTGTTCCAACGGAGTCTTCAAGTCCATAAAGGCGGCATTTATAACACATTCATTAATAATAAATAAATGCCCTATAAAGTTTATGATTCAGCAAATCATTTAAAATTTTCCTCATTTTATGAATAAATTCATATTTTTCCAGCGTTTGGCTTTTACAAAGTAGAACACGCTGTTTTAGACTACGACACAACGCCTAACTATCTAAACCTCCCAATAGAATGTGAAGAAAACACTGTTACCGGCGTTTTAACGTATACCAGTTCCATTAACGTCTACGTGAACGAGAACCAGCCTCCTAGGTTTACCAACCTTGACGGTTAGTTGAAAATATTTCCTATTCTTACAAAAAATAATCAATTTTTTAACCCAAACGGCAAACTTATAGGCTTGTCTAACATCAAATATGTTGCAAACGATAATTTTAAGTGAGTGAAATTCTACATTTTTTGTCTTGGGATAGAAAACATTTTGGGAAATGAAGAAATTGCTTGTCACAAGCAATTTCTTCATTTTCAACTTTGTTTTCCGAAGGCATTACATTGTTGAGAGCCAAAAGGCATCACTGCATGGTAATGGTTTAAAAACACAACTTACCTACCAAAGAGTTTGAAGAAAACACGGTTACCGGCGTTTTAACGTATACCAGTTCCATTAACGTCTACGAGAACAAGAACCAGCCACCTAGGTTTACTAACCTTGACGGTAAGGCGAAATTATTTTCTATGCTCACTGTGTAATTTAAGTTACAAGCAGCCCATGAATTTTACCGAGAGGGTTAACCGTGCTTACAAAAAACGCAAACAAACAAACAAAAGAACAAAAAAAAAAAAAAAAAAAAAAAGAAAGAAAATAGGGAGATAAAAACAACACGCCACACGCGTATCATAAAGCCTGTTTTGTATTATTTAATTGTGTCTATTAAAAGCAATGATTTCTGAAATCTGTGTCTTCGATTTCGTTAATGATTAAAAATTGAAATGTGATTCGAACTAAACAAGCCTAACATTTCCTAATGCATGTAGCATGTCATGCAGCGTTCATAGAACTTTGGTCTTTCTCGGTTTAGTTCATATAAGAAACATCTTCTGAATATAGCAGCTAACATCATTTAACATGTAAATGGCAGACTATAAGTGAGCAATAAGATATACTCTATTCTATTCATTGTTGACGCTTATCTACGTTAAAGCCACCGACCAGCAAGGTGATGATTTGACGAATTACTGCAAACTACAGCACGTAACAGCAGCTAGGAGGACGTTTCTCCGTTAATGATAACAAGTTTACGTTACTTGCGGTTTAAAATTATTTCAGCGAACATCATTGTTGACGCTAACGTATCACACAGAGGTGACGTCGTTTTCTACGTTAACGCAACTGACCCGGAAGGCGATGATTTGACGTTTACTGCAACCTACGGCAATCAGTATGGACGTTTCTTGGTTACAAATAGTAAGTTGGCGTTACTCGAATTTATTATTCAGTTATTGTCATTATCGTCGCTAACTTGCATACATAGTTTGTCCTCATTTTTTCTACATCCAAAGGAATGCAGTTTAAGGTAGGCCCCCCATCTTAATGAGATTCACACGACGTCCGAATTTTCCGTGAGATGTCGGCAACATTTGTTGTACGTATCCCAAAATATTCCGGTGACGTCGTAAACATTCGACGGTGGAACGTTCCACCATCGAACGTTTACGACGTCGCCCAAATAATCCCGACGTCGCATGAATATCATTAGACATGGACTACCTTAATTGTTTTCTGTGCTATATATAGATTCACATATTTTTGTAGTACCAACATCGATTCTTCTGAACATAGTCTTTTATCTACCACTTCAGTGACAACCAGCACAGCAAGAATATCCAGAAATTTATGTAGGCCTATTTATCAACGACCTTCGCATTTAAGTACTGAACAGCAGCTAATCGTCAGTACCTTCACCCTTTCCCAAATAGCCAAAATTCGGACTTTTCCTATTTGAAAGCTGCTGAAAACGACAAAATAGATGCTGATAAAAATATCATTTATGTAAAATAAAGCACAGAAAATATTGAGGCAAAAGTAGAAACTGCTGGTTATCAGCAGTTTCTTCTTTTTTCTAAATGTTTTCCATTTGCCTTTTCTAGGCCTTTTAGGGACGTCAAAACCAGATCTTGTTTGGAAAAGGGTTAATGGTGGCGCTAAGGGTGGCGGTAATCAGACAAATACCAATTTCTGAAATCGTCTATTCTTCGTATTTACAGACGGAGCAGTATCCGTAACGCAGTTTTTGACGCCCCAACTGAACCTCTCATGGTCCCTCACCATAACTGTAAGAGACACGGTGGGAAATTCGGACATCGGGTACCTGGCTATCTCCCTTATAAGTGAGTAGACATATGTATGAAAATGTTCGCTAGTAATTGGTAGACCTACAATGTAAAATGGCATTATGTAGGTCCTTGGCTTAGATTTTGGCTTTGATAATTAGACAAAGAAATTCCAAGTTACGATTTTGTTGTATGCAATAGATCTTAATTCGAACCCCAGAAATGTAGGCCACCGTTGGGAAAAGTTTAATTCCAAAAAGGTTAATTTATTTTATTGTTCAATAAGGTCCATATAACCAATATGCTTATGGGCCAAACTAATTACGTCCGAAGGTGGAAGTGCATAAACAAGTAACACCATGTTAAGTTACTTGATACTTTACTTATTTGTCTTACTTTGCTTATTTGAAATCTTAATTTTTGAAAGATTTTTCATGCATTGGTTCGAATTTTTAGGTGTGAAACACCTGCAAGATTCGAACCATCGTATGCAAAATGACAGTAGTTTGGAGTATGATATTGCGTCTTTACCTAGGTAAATTTTGTAAACATGTATCATTATGTCGAGACCGGACTATACGATATGTATGTTTTCATTGTGCATGCGTGTTCAAATGTAATTGTTTTCTATATTTCCAGACTCGGACTATACCGTATCCATCCGCCGTACGCCGTACTCGCCAATGTTGGTGGCAGAAAACACGGCCAACTTTACCACACTGTACAGGTTTCAGTACGAAGATCTGGATCAGAACGACACAAAAATCTGGTCCCTATCCTTCGATAATCCCATCATGACCAATTATTTCAGCATCGACTTTGACAGTACGTTCATAGTTTACATCAGATATTTTGGAATAACATTGGCAAATGTCGATAACAAACATCTTTCCGTTGTCTTCCAATGTTCTAAATATAAATATATAGACTCACTGGTGGTGAACTCGGCCAAAGCGTGGGACGTTTTTCGCGATCATAGTATTCCATCGGTGTTGCTATGAAATATCGTAACTACGGCTTCGACAAAGCCGTAGTTACGATATTTCATAACAACACAGACGGTTTGTCAATGCATATCGGTAAATCCGGTCTATTTTTAGAACAAATTCGTTGTTATTAGAAAAACTATCCAATCAGATCTTTAAACTCACATTTAAACGCAAAATATCTGTACCTTGTTGTAGCGAAAAACGTCCCTCGTTTTGGCCGAGTTCACCACCAGTGAGTCTTACCTCCTTGACACAGGTGTCTCGTCCTTATGCTTTTCCAATAATGCCGAAGGAATCTGTTCTGTTCGAAAGTTCCGTTATAGTTTCCTCATAACCTTAAGCAACTGTATGACATCGTCATGAATAACTATGATCAAATTGCACTTATAAAATATGCGTAGGTTGGTATAGATAAATGAATGTATAGAATATCACTAAGGCCCATTTTGCAAATTCCACCTCAAATTGTATTTCGTCTTCAAACTATAAATAATTCACATTTTCATTTAGCTGGAGAATTTCGGACGAATTTTGTGGAGTTAGATTACGAGGACCTGTCCAGTGTGTTTACATACACTGCCACTGTAATGGTGGGAGACCAGAAGAGTTCGGCAACAACAACATTTCAAATTACAATCACTAACATAAACGAGCCACCTAGATTTACAAAAGCCTACTTTATTATAGAGGCAAATGAGAACATAGTAAGTATGTCATCTAGCCAAATATTCGTAAAATTACAGCTAGAAATGGGGTGATGGGACGTCCTGACGTTTGAGACTAAGCTTTGTCACGTTCAAAATGAAGTCTTCAAATGATTATCCAGACGTCCGGCTACAGTACCATTACCATCACTAATATAAACGAGCCACCCAGATTAAACAAAGGCTTACTTTATCATAGAGGCGAATGAGAACATAGTAGGCCTAAGTACGTTTTCTCAAATTACCCATTATATTTGAGCTAGAAACTGGGTGAAAAGCCCGTATGACATTTGATAACTGTATGTATCTAGATCAGCCTGTATGCCTATATACGTGATGTCCGATCAAGACTCACGCTGTTCTTTTAAGCTTCGTCATATACCAAATGAACTCTTCAGTGTTGCGTGTGGCATTGGTTATTTCTCAGCTCAATATCTGTGTAGTAATATTTTTCATGGATGGTAGAAAAATAGGAAGTGCGACAAAGGCGTCATTATGTGATAGTGGGTTTAATAGTAGGTTTCAACTTTTAATGCATCATTTATGTCCAAGAACACGTCTTCAAAATTAACGTTACTTTGATGTTTCTCTCAACAGGCATTAACAACTATAGAAGGGGGTACTCTATTTACAAACGACATGGTCGACGAGGATTCTAGCGAAGCTTCGAACGCAGAAACACACGAATATTCCCTGAACTGCTCTTCAGAAACTCACCGATTCCTCATGTATCCTACTGGACAGATAATATACCAAGGTCCTTACAATATGGACGTCAGTGGTACCCCGAGTGACGTGGAATGTGTCGTCACTGTCACTGATAAATATGGACTCTCTGCCACAGCAGGATTGCACATACATGTATTGAATTACAACGACTTTGCCCCAGAATTTACACAAGCGAACTATACGACATATGTAGCCCAAAATACACTGATCGGTAAAAATCTCATCACAGTATCCGCCATTGACCATGATAGTAGCGACGATGATGACAATGTTATAACTTATTCCATACGAACTGGTACCGACTCTGGGCTAATACAAATTAGCCACATGGGTATTATTTACGCTGCAATGTCGTTTGCTTCGTATACGGCTGGTGCAACTCTGGGACCAATCATTCTGGAAGCTGCTAACCATAATCATGCGACTATAAGTAGAACCGGAACTGCCTCCATATTTCTGGTTATCCCACAGTCCACCACCACCGTGACAACAACAACAGACCGGAACTATGGTAACTTTTATTTTATTGTTTTATAGTGTCTTGTAAAATGATCGTTGATAGAACCAAAGAATGGCCACTAGTAGATTTTTGACAATCACATATCGTTATATTTCTTACTTTGCACGATGCATTAATATAATAAGACTTTACTACTGGTTTGATAATGACAGTGACGCTACTTTGCTGTCACAACAGGTATTTATCTATATCTGATACGCATGGCGACGTTCATGACCTCCAGGCCTTTGATTTCAGGTTTTTATGAAGACAAGAGAAACTACATGTGGCTTATTCTGGCCGTGCTGGGAGTCGCTGCTATATTATTAACCCTGTCGCTGGTGTTATTCCGCGTGTGTCATCTGGCTAGAATACGACCGACTTGTTACGCTTGTTGTATGAGGGGTATATGTTGTCGACCGACCACGTAAGTATCATATGACACGTTTTACTGATTACTGTAGACTTACTTTTTCCAAAGAATGTAGCATGTTCTCTTAATGTTTTACATGTTATATGCCTAGTTTAAATGTACGAGGGCTACATTCACAATGTCGACCAAGTCCATGAGTACGTTGCACATATTTTTGTACTCGTGATGGTCGTTTGAAGATATCTTTGCTTTCTACTTAACGTTAGGGATTATTTTTTTTTTATTTTTTTTTTTGGGGGGGGGGGGGGATGGGTGGCTTATCTAGGTTTAAAATTCGTACGGGTCTTTGTTCAGTAAACTTTTACGATATCTACTTTAAAAACATCATGAGGATATAGCTATAGGCTATTTAAGGCTCGTCGATGATTTTAAATTCTCCCGACGTGCATGTCATCGTTTATATAGGAGAATTCATACGCTTCCGGGCGTGTAATTTTAGATTGCTGATTTTCAACAAAACCTTGTAAATGCATCTTGTTTGAAGCTGCAGTTACGATGTTTTAGTTGAAAACCGACGATATACATTATTTTACCTCTTTAGTCATCCCCGTGGTTTCGGTGACAAAGGTTACAACCTGGCAAGTTTCGGTCACAAGCTTCGATACAATGATGATGAAATGGACGGCTGGCTAAAAGCCGATGCTCCGAACCGACCCGACACACTGGCACAGCCGACCGATGATGACGATGACGTTAATGGCTGGCTGAGAAACGCAAACGAACAGCCGTCATACCGTAGACCGTATGAGGTAACAAGTGTTTATAATATTTTCAAACATAATTCCAAAAGAATAATTTTTAGAATGACTAATTTGGAAAGACTTGCAGTTGACAACAATTGATGTCAAACGTAGAAATTGAGTGTATTTTACAACAGATGTTTCAGGAGAAATTATTTGCAACCAAAGATAAGATTACAAACACTGGTAGATCTAACAGTATTTAGTTTTTCACAGATTTTCTTAAGTCTTTACCTGATCTTATACAAAAAATCTTCTTGAAAAATAAAATCAAATAAAATTAATTTCAAGGATCTTTCTTATGCAATATCTTAATGATTCCTACCCTTACATTTTTAGCGGTCTACCGATACAAATATTGGTCTACCCATAAAATAAGGGTAGACCGTCCGCTATTTCAATTAACGGTCTATCGATAAATTTACCGGTAGACCGCTATTTTTATCGGTAGACCCCTATTTTTTTCCGATAGCCAATCACAGAGCTATACGGTCGTTGATATTCCCGGTGTGTTGAGGATGTATCGAGCCATTTGATTGGCTAATGGGATTTCGAGCAGAAGGGTCAAAATAATTTTCGGTCTACCGGTAATTTATCGCTTAACCGTTAATTGAAATAGCGGTCTACCCTTATCTTATGGGTAGACCGATATTTTTATCGGTAGACCGCTAAAAATATAAGGATAGACCGCTATTTTTAGCGGTCTACCCCTATTTCAATTATAGGTCTGGCGCTATATTGACTTTAGACCCTATTCACGCGCCATATTTAAACGTACCAGCCCTTACACCAGTTTCACGCCGAATGTTCAATCTTTTTTAACCAATCACATGTTTTTATTCAGGACGACGACGGCCCGGACGCTAGATACGCTGATCAGCCCCTGTATGAAATGTTCCGTATACCCGACAACGTGCCTAGTAAAGCCCAGTACGACGATCCGGGTAACAGGTCTGTATCACGGGTGGGTGGGGTATATGTGTGGGTGAGGGGAAGGATGGGGTAATCACATGTTTTTCTCCATGACAATGACGGCCCGGACGCTAGATACGCCGATCAGCCCCGGTATGAAATGTTCCGTATACCCGACAACGTGCCTAGTAAAGCCCAGTACGACGATCCGGGTAACAGGTCTGTATCATGGTGGTGAATATTACATAATTCTGTTCATACGTAACAGATTTGAAAAGGGTTTGAGACAGAAACGGCGGAAATGCGTCAGGAGTTCTAAGATGGGCGTAGAAAGTCTTTAAAAATTTAGCTGGTAATGTTATTGACGACCAACCAAAAATTGTGTAGATTTTCATAACATGCGGCAACTAAGATGCTCCCCCACATGGCATGGTACCCAGAAAAGAAATATACCATATGAGATCTATTTTCATTGCTGCACACTTACGGCTAAAACACGCTATTCGGAAACAACGTGTCTCACCAGGTTAACCCACCCTTCTAGCTTTCTTGGCATAAAATAAGATTCCAATATCAAAAGTTCATTACTTGATTCATCAAAACTGATGTGTGAATAGTTTCTGAAGCCATTAGTGAAAAGAATTTAAACTTGTTTTAAAATACAAAATTTATCTGAATTTTTTCAATCAGATATTTGGCTTCATTTTTATTTGTGTAGTGTCCGTAACCCTTACAGTGCAATAAAAAGTCCCGAGCTTATGTAAACACGAAACAGATTATTTCATTTAGGCTACCATATTGAGAGCTGTAATATTCTAGACTATTGAAGTTTTAATGTAAATGGATCCTTTGAAAAATCACCATTGTAACAGTTGGTTACGGACACTACATATTCAAGTTAGGGTCATTTTCTGAGACACAACTCATAAATATGGGTACAATAGACTACCAAAATCTACCATATGAACTGTTTTATCAAATCAAAATAAAGTTGTTTGGAAACAATCAAATATAACTCATCACATGTGCCTTGAATTCTAAAATTATTTTGGTGAGACAATATAACACCCAAAAATGGCTATTTTCTGAGTACATATTCAATCATTTCTCAATGATCATAAAAGATTGACTCATGAAAATTTTTGGACATCAAAAACTAGTCTTGCCTCATAATACGAGCTTTTAGTAGATACATTTTAGGCTATATTTTTTTCAGAAAATCATCTATAACATTGAAAAAACATTTTTTTCCCGAATACCGTGTTTAAGCCGTTAGCATTTAGATCTTTAAAATGATTGGATTGAACAATGTTTTAGGTCCCAATCAACAGATACGATAATATGGAGGCAGGATCTCGATCTAAAGTCTCATCCGAAAGACTGGACTGGCGGGGGATCGAATCTGCAACCCCTTTGTTACAAGTCCAGCGCTTTACCACAATACCGAATTCTCCCCTTACCTTTAAAGTGTCCGATGACTGGCAAAATTAAAGTCTTGTGCCGAAAGAACACCTTACTATTAACCAAATATCAAAGTTTCTACAGTTTTCCAACATTAGAAGTGTTTTTATTTCGTCTTTTAAATTGAATATTTTGGTCTTTTCCGATCTTTGCCGAAGAAAATACGCTAAACTTCCGACTTGAAATTAACCCATTACCAAACAACAAAATTTTAGACTGTTCCAATTTGAAATGTGTTGCAGACGACAATTTCAAGTGAATAAAATTTTACATAATTTGGTCATTTTACATAGAAAACATTGTGGGAAATGAAGAAATTGCTTGTCACAAGCAATTTCTTCATTTTCCATGATGATTTCCCAAGCCATTATCTTTTGAGGAGTCAAAAAGAGTCACTGTGTGGTAGTGGGTTATGACGTCATACTGGCCACTGAATGACGTCATGGCGGGAAAAACGGGCAGTCATGGGTCATTTCCCGGAAAGTCTGAAATTTCTGAAAAAGTTAAATGAGAGGTTAATATGCAGGGTTGTGGACATGCTATTTTAATCGAAGCTTTTCAACAAAAACACCGTAACTGCAGCTTGTTTTAAGCTGCAGTTACGAGGTTTTTGTTGAAAAGCGCCGAATATATTTTGGTTTCAAACTATTTCTCATTTACTTTCAGAAATACGTGGAAGAACCATCGAGCCAACAAACGACCATTTTAACATTACGCTGAGCAATACAATTACAACACCACTTTTTAACCGATTGCCAGACAGCAAAATTTTAGACATGTCCATATGCAAATGAATGAAATTTTACATTTGATTGTCTTTCTTGGCAGAAAAATTGTAGTAAATGAAGAAATTGCTTGTCATAAGCAATTTCTTCATTTTCCACAATGTTTTCCTAAGCCACTATATTGAGAGGGGTCAGATAAGAGCCACTGTGTGCATTAAGCTGAGCAATATAATTCCAACAACATTTATTGAAACCGAATATCAGACGTCAAAATCCTTCCCTAACTTCGGCTTCATTTTGTAACTACTATCTGACGGCAACATTTTTTAATGGCTTCGGTATGTAGTAAAGTAACAAGTCCGAAGTAATTTTCAAAATGCGATCATTTATTGCACAAACAAAACAAAAAGAGATTTTTCATCAATAATCATTTCTGCACCAATATAATTCTTGACATTAACAAGCAAGCAGAATTTACATAAATTATAAACGTATACACATGATCGGTGGGTGATTAGAGTCGTATCTGTAGTTTCTTAACCCCTTTGCGATCATCACAATTTCTTAGGTAAAGGGCTATTTCAGACAATTCAGGGAGGATGCAGGATTTTTGTGAAGAGGGTTCTACGGGGTGCCTTCCAACATCTATATAGTCTGGGGGTCATCTTAACCAACAATTCAACATACGTTATCTAATTCTAAATTATAATAGACTCTACAAGCCATCTGATTGGACGAGACGTATGTCTTGGTCAATCAGATGAATTGATGCATAATTTAACAATTACTTTGTAATTAGACTGACCAGTTGGTAAATACCACCCTTGACCTTCTTCTATTTTGCTTCATTGTTTTTATTTACCATTTCCCAAACAAAACCTGGTTTTGACATCCCTAATAGAATAGGCTTGGGAAAACATTGAGGCAAAAGAAGAAACTGCTGATAACCAGCAGTTTCTACTTTTGCCTCAATATTTTCAAAGCAATATTTTACACTTCTTAATTTTGTCAACTATAGCGTCTTTCAAATTGGAGCACCATGAAATTTTGTCGTTTGGGAAAAGGTTAAGAAACTGAGGGGTTAAGACTACACTTACGACTCTTTAGTTTCTAAATGACAATCAAATTTTATGGACAATGAATGAGCATTATTTGTGATGCCAAACTGACTAGAACTTAGTGCTGGTTTTGAGTATATATTTACAAGAATATTCCATGTACAATTGTATAATTCAACGATTTCACTGATGTGAAATTTCAATTGCTCTAATTGAAATGCTGTCACAGACAACAAAATTGATTCTACTGAAAAATACAAATCTGAAAGTTATTACATAGAAAAAACATCAAAGTAAAACGACTCAATGTTTTTCCAAGCTTCTCTAAAATGACATCAAAATTAGGATTTTGTTTCGGAAAATGTTAGATTGATGTCAACAATCAGTTGTATTGATCAAAATCAGTTTCGGGGCTAAGTATACTAATAGTCAGCACAATTTTATAGAGTTAATGTATCATGTATTAAATTTATAGTTAAGAAAATACAGTAACTTGAGCAATTTAATTGAACATAGTGAACCATTGTAGGTGAAAATTTAACTGTTATAAAAATTTCGTTTGTTATTGTTCTGTTCTTAAGTTATCAACCCTCTAACCAACAAAATCCTTTTTCTCAACACTTTCTTAGACCCCATATTGGTGTGCAAAGAGAAAATGATGAGAAAACATTGAGCAAACATTATCAGCATTTACTCTTGTTGGGCAGAATCTTAAAAGTCTTTTCCATTTAGGACACCAAAGCAATCTCCTGTTTAGGAAATTGTTGAAAAATAATCATGTCTTATAACTAAGGCAAGATAGGAAGCAAATAATCAACAAATACTAGTAACAGAAAACTTTGTTGGTGCATGCTTATAGTGAATAAGCCCTTTCCAAAACAAGACTTGTTTTGACATTCCAAAATAGGAAAGGCTTGGGATGCTATTGATGCAAAAGAAGAAAAATGCTTAGACCAGCATTTTTTTCTTTTTTCCTTATTCACGGCAGATAATCATAAGATACAACAATTTCAGTGAAATCTTCCATAATTTTGTTAATATGCAACCGATTTGAATTCGGTTTGAAGCAGAGAATGTAGACAGACGTCACGCATTACATGGGCATGCTGGATTTTTGATAAATCAGCTGATAAACAAGAGCTGTCACTGTAAGATGACAATGCCCCCGACACCGCTTTGATTTTAAATTATGGCCAATCTATGTTCAAGGTCAAGGTCATCCAGGGGTCAAGGTCACCAAAGTATGTGCCTACAGAAAGGTACTGTACCAAGGAATGTTGTGGTAAAGTATGAAGCGTATATGTTAAGTAATAAGGAAGTTATGGCCAATGTTAAAGTTTTTGGACGGAATGACGGACAGACAGACGGACAGACGGACGGACGGACGGACGGACAAGTCAAATTTATGATGCCTCCCTATCGGGGGCATAAAAAGTTATTGAAGATAAACCAAAATTTTGGTTTATCTTCAATAACTTTTTTGTCATTTGATTTTTAAAAAAAAAAAATCCACCACGTCCAGGTTACTCCTAACAATTTTCCACCTTCTCTGCTTCAAACCGAATTCAAATTGGTCAGGTGTCGACAAAGTTATTGAAGATTATTGGAAATTCTACAGTTGTTGCCACATCGTATGGCACAATGTTTACATTTTGTTCAAATGTAATTGAACGTTAAGCAAAACATGACATGTGCCATACGATGTGGCGACAACTGTAAGTCAAGTGATTATACACTGTGTTATTGTTTTCTGTGCAAAGGCGCACACAAATCCTATTTTAAACAACATACAGTTTGTCCTCTTCAGTCCCTGCTTTCCAAATGGAACAAGATGTGTTTGTGAAACACCAATGCCCCACAAATGGCCATTTTTCTAAAATGTTTTCGTAGAGTAAAAGGTTGAGGAAGGTCAAACTGCATGGAACAGATAGATATCATTGAAAGGAAGTTGCATACCAAATTTGAGCTTTGTATGTCAAATACTTTTCGAGAAAAGGCCAATGTTAAGTTTTCGGACAGACAGACAGACAGACGGACAGACAGACAGACATAAGTAAAACAATATGCCCCCGATCTCTTGATACGGGTGCATAAAAAGTCCATTTTTTGCTTTTATGGGGAAAGGGTTTAAGTGAATTAATACAAAGTTGACAAGTAGCTCGTAACAACATTCAGAGAGAAAAAGGCTTGTAAATTCCTTCCATTTTTTTTCTGCAAAGCAGACCATATTTACTTCCTGACAAAGACTAATGATTAAGCCGTTCTAAAAGTTTAGCTTTAAAAGACTTTAGAATCTGTCATTTCTTTACACCTTTTTATGTAGTGTTCCACTGCACTAAAAACTATCTCTATGAACAGGGTCCAAAGAAGTGAAAATTTGGTCCTTTTGCCTTGTTTAACCCTTTACCAAATGGCAAAAATTTAGGCTCGGTTTGAAATGTGCAGCTTACTATAAAATTGACGCTTTTAAAGATAGGATTTATGTACAATGTAGTACAATATAGTACAGAAAATCTTGATGCAAAAAGAGAAAATGCTGGTTATCAACACATTTCTTTTTCCTCAACATTTTCCAATGCTCTTTCAATACTTGACGCCAAAACCATGTCTTGTTATTAAAAGGGTTAATTACTTGACACAAACATCTGAAATGGCTTCAGAATTAGTGCAATTTACGAAAAATCTTTGAACCCTATAGAGACTTATCAGCACTTAGGCAATAATAACCCTTTTCCTGCTGTCAAAAATATTCAGGATAGGATAAGAAAGAAATGCCAGTAGATTTAATCAGTGTTTCTTCCTTTTCTACAATACTTTCCAAAGTTGTTACACTTAGGTTGGTCACTGTTTGGGAGAGAATAAAAAGAAATATCTTATTATGTTGTCTTTCTATCATTCTCTAAGAGATTGAAGCATGTTCGAATGATGGTGTAACTTTTCCAAAACCATCAATCTTTACAAGCCAGTTTAATTCGCCTTTTGATATAGTCTGTCCATCATTCCCTTAGCTACTGAAGCATGTTCAGATAATGATGGAAGTCTATCTTTGACAATGTAATGGTCATGTAGATCCAAAAAGCTAGAACACTTGTCATGTAGGCCAATTTAATCATTTTTTGATGTAGTCTGTCCATCATTCTCTCAGTGACTGGAGCATGTTCAGATAATGATGAAGTCTGTCCTTGACATCATAGTGGTCGCGTAGATCCATAATGGCTAGATTACTCGTCTTGTAACTCTCGATGATCTTCAGATCCTTGAAAGACTTCACAGCATTCTTCAGTGTCTCCAACGAAGCACTTTCACCTGCAAGAAATAGGGAACGATTTTATACAGTAAACCGTGATGTAATTTTCGACAAAAAATGGTATTTTGTAGGTGTCATTTTAAAATATCATAACTACCACTTCAATCAAGCCGTAGTTACAAGATTTTATAACAACACTGACAGTTATTCAAAACATAACGGTAAATCCAGTCTATTTTAAGCACAAAATTCATTACTATTATTGCAATGTACAGTGGTTGCGCAATCTACTGACTCCCGCCAAAAGCTAAAGTAAAGACCATACCCACTTACTAATAATAGGTTAAATGGATCAAAATGGAATCATCTCAGTGAAAATCAGGATTATTATATACTCAGCAAAAGAGCTTACGCATTACTTTTTGAAATTGCATATTTCTTTATTGTCAAACATTTAGATTTCTAATTTGGCATATATTTATCCCACTAGTTTTTGCACTCATCCATAAAACTATTTCCAAGTTTTCTCTCTTATGTGACCGCGTCGTACGAAAAGGGGACCAAAACAGTTTTTCGGCTTGTGCAACAAGTGATCTTTTTCAATCATTTTTGTTTGAACTGATTTTGAAAGCTAGTTTATTGTAGAATTGAAGTCTGAAAAAATAATTCCTTATTTAACGTAACAAGGGCTGTTTGCGGACAACATAGCTCGCATAGACGCACCTTTTTAAAAGGAAAGGTCAATTTTTGAGGGTCAAGGTCACAAGGTAAAATTTTGTGGTCTCAGGTGAAGGGTATTGGTGGGACCTAGTCCATGAGCCAGGACCCGAATTTTGGCCGATTGGTACCACTCGGAGGGAGTAATTCTTTTTGCCCTTTTTGATTAGTCTGGTATCTATACTTTATGTTTCAGTATGATAGCAATCTCAGATTGGTAGCTTATGCCCCGAAAAACGCTTCTTTTCAAGGGTACCCTTTACACACAAAAGTTTCATTGGTTTTCTGGTGAAACAACACATACATTTCTCCAACCCTTAAACTCATTTAAATACAAAAGTCTTTCTTCATAACCGAGATACAGTACAGAGTAGCATATTTTAAGGTTTTGTGTTAGTCGGAAATGTCATCTGGAGGATGATTTTAGTGTACACAGAGAACTATCTATAGATGATACGAATTACAATGAAAAATGAAAATTATAGTGTTTTTGGACACATAAAGTCCGCTTTCTGATGAAAATGGACTGTAATTAGTATTTTGATATCAGGTGATGCTATATAGATATACATATAACAAAATAGCATGGAAAGCAATGCCGACTTAATTGCCACTCATTACACTACCAGAAAGTCAAAAAAGCATAAACGCTTATCATTTACATTTCATTCATTTTCTTAATGTAAAACTAATTCGAACTACGAATAATTCAAATGAATAATGCTTGCAAACAATTCTTTAATGATAAACATGTAGAAAACTAGGCTTGGTTTGAAAGTGTACGCAGAGAAGCTAGCTTCTCACAAGATAAAAACGGGTTGAGGGTTAAAGCTGGATATATTGTAATTGTTTTTCTGGTTCGAGAGGATGACACAAAGTCATTATTTCAATGTTATTCTACAGTCGGACTGTCATTAGAATACATGTCCAGACAAATGTACTTCCATAAAGCATTGAAGCATGTGCAGTTGATTCGTGAAGAAAGACGGTTTATCAATACTGCTATATTAAGTTTGATATTTCTTTCCTGAAATCCAATGCGGATATTCAAGTGAATAAGGCATCCTTTAAAAATAAAGAGCCCATCTAGAGTGCACACCTTCGTCTTTTGCCTTTTGTTCGGATACATTTGCACAATGAATACAAAAATTGTAGGCTATTGGCATGCTTTTAAAACAAGAGATGTTTGTAAAACATATATGCCCCCTCAAGGGCCTACATTTGATGTAGGTCAAAGTCCAAGGTCAAGTTAACAAGGTCCAAGGTCATGGTCAAATATGAAAGGTCTTGGTAGGAGGTGTCTATGTGTGAAATATTAAAGCTGTATATGTAAAAGTAAAATGAAACATAGGCCAGGTTAAAGTTTTTAAAAGTAGGCCAAATGCCAAGGTCAAGGTCATGGTAAAATGTGAAAGGTCTTGGTTCGAGGTGTCCATTTGTGAAATATCAATGCTGTAGGTGTAAAAGGACATGATATATATGCCTGGTTTCAGTCGTTTTAAAAGTAGGTCAAACTCCAATGTCAAGGTTGCAATATTCAAGGTCATGGTCAAATGTGAAAGGTCTTGGTAGGAGGTGTCTATGTGTGAAATATCAAAGCTGTAGGTGTAATAGGACATAAGATAAAGGCTAGGTTAGATATTTCTAAAAGTAGGTCAAACTCCAAGGTCAAGGTCCAAGGTCATGGTCAAAGTGAAATATCTTGGTTGGAAGTGACCATGTGTGAAATATCAAGGCTGTATATGTAAAATGACATGAAATATAGGCCAGGTTAATGTATTATAAAAGTAGGTCAAACACCAAGGTCAAGGTTACCAGGTCCAAGGTCATGGTCAAATGTGAAAGGTCTTGGTCGTAGGTGTCCATGTGTCAAATATCAAGGCTGTATGTGTAAAAGGACATGATATATCGGCTAGGTTAAAGTTCTTTTTAAAGTAGGTCAAAGTCCAAGGTCAAGGTCACAAGGTCCAAGGTCATGGTCAAATGTGAAAGGTCTTGGTAAGATGTGTCCATGTGTGAAATACCAAGGCTGTATGTGTAATAGCACATAAGATATAGGCCCAGTTTATTTTTTTTAAAAGTAGGTCAAACTCCAAGGTCAAGGCCACATGGTCCAAGGTCATAGTCGTATGTGATAGGTCTAAGTCGGAGGTTTCCATGTGTCAAATATCAAGGCTGTATGTGTAAATGGACATGATATATCGGCCAGGTTAAAGTTTTTTAAAAGTAGGTCAAACTCCAAGGTCAAGGTCACAAAGTCCAAGGTCATGGTCAATTGTGAAAGGTCTTGGTAAGATGTGTCCATGTGTGAAATATCAAGGCTGTATTTGTTAAAGGTTATGAGATATATGCCGGGTTTATTTTTTTTTAAAGTAGGTCAAACTCCAAGGTCAATGTCACAAGGTCCAAGGTCATGGTTAAATGTGAACGATGTTGATAGGAGGTATCTTTGTGTGAGATATCAAGGCTGTATGTGTAAAAGGACACGAGATATAGGCAAGGTTAAGAATAAAGTATAAAAATCAACAAAGGGCAATAACTCCAAGAATTTGATTGGCAGAGTTACAGTCCTTGTGCACTGCACCTCTCCATAATGAAATCTATTCACCTGTAAAGTTTCATGATTCTACCTTACATATTTTTTGAGTAGTGCTCCGGACAAGAATCAAGTTATAAAATCAACAAAGGGCAATAACTCACAAAATTTGATCGGCAGAGTTACGGTTCTTGTGCACTGCACCTCTCCATAATGAGATCTATCCACCTGTAAAGTTTCATGATTCTACCTTACATACTTTCTGAGTTATGCACTGGACAATAATAAAGTTTGAAAATCAACAAAGGGCAATAACCCAAAAAATATGATCAGCAGAGTTACGGTTCTTGTGCACTGCACCTCTCCATAATGAGATCTATCCACCTGTAAAGTTTCATGATTGTACCTTACATACTTTTTGAGTTATGCTCCGGACAAGAATCAAGTTATAAAATCAACAAAGGGCAATAACTCAAAAAATTTGATTGGCAGAGTTACGGTTCCTGTGCACTGCACCTCTCCATAATGAGATCTATCCACCTGTAAAGTTTCATGATTGTACCTTACATACTTTTTGAGTTATGCTCCGGACAAGAATCAAGTTATAAAATCAACAAAGGGCAATAACTCAAAAAATTTGATCGGCAGAGTTACGGTTCCTGTGCACTGCACCTCTCCATAATGAGATCTATCCACCTATGAAGTTTCATGACTCTACCTTTAATACTTTTCGAGTTATGCTCCGGACAAGTTTTGGTCTACGGACAGACCGACCGACCGACCGACCGACCGACCGACCGACCTTCCGACCGACCGACCGACCGACCGACACTTGCAAAACAATATACCCCCATTTTCTTCGAAAGGGGGCATAACAATTATGAGGACTTCTGGTGTTAACACTGACATGCAAATCGGTAGTGTTTCCTAATATATGTACAAATTCTTTCTACGTATATATTGCCTTAATACAACCACTTGGATTGCAAATGGAAGTTCATGCATTCCAGGAAAAATATTGTATATACAACAAATTAAGAAACATGTGTAGTTAACTACAATGCTATCACTTTTCGTGTGTACGTATACAAATGTTACAAAGGAGGTATTTTCAGCAAAACTGTCATGAAACTAATCTATAATTAGAGACCTAGCAAGAATAAAATACATCTTAAGTGTATTAAAAGCGTTGTTGTGCAACAGAATTAACATTAACCCAGGACATCTGAAAATGTATTGACCCTACTTCGGCTATGATTTCTTAAGACGCTAAACTAACGGACGAAGATGCAGTTGTCCCGGGTTCACTTTAGTACACCATACTCTGTAGCGTGGACATATCACTACAGCAGTATATTCTTTTATAATACAAGATATAATGCAGTACAAAAGAAATATTTACAAGTAAAAAATAAAGCAAAGTGTTAAACTAGATGCCGAAGGGCAACATGTCGAGCCCGCTCATTTTGAAGAAAGAAGACCATACCTATGTCTACAGCTGTCATTACAATGGCGTTGTAAAAGTGGGGACAAAATAAGTTGGAATGATGGGGATCATGGTGAGACAGTTTATTGTTCACAAAATATTACATGTCTATGTATTTATAACGAGATACTCCACCTCATGATGGTTAATATTCATGCCAAATTATTTTAATTCCCCCCAAGTAATGACCAAATTTTGGTCCAGACAAGCATAATCCGGACAGACGCACACACGCACATACACCAAACTGCCACTGTGACAACTTTGTCAAGCTCATCGCAAGCGGGCTCAACAAAAATCAACTCATTTTTGATATTTGACCTAAAATTCTGACCTTTACTTTTGAGCTAGCAATCTGGTTCTACAAAAATCAACTCATTTTTTACATTTGACCTCAAAGTTTGACCTTGACCTTTGAGCTTGGAATCTGGTTCTTGCACGCGACACTCCGCCTTACTGAGCTTGACATTTGTGCCAAGTTAAGGAATGGCCCGGACAAGCAAAAATCAACTCATTTTTTACATTTGACCTCAAAGTTTGACCTTGACCTTTCATCTTGGAATCTGGTTCTTGCACGCGACACTCCATCTTACTGAGCTTGACATTTGTGCCAAGTTATTTCTGAATCCCTCCATCCATGGTGAAGTTATGGCCCGGACAAGCAAAAATCATCTCATTTTTGACATTTGACCTCCAAGTTTGACCTTGACCTTTGAGCTTGGAATCTGGTTTTTGCACGCGACACTCCGCCTTACTGAGCTTGACATTTGTGCCAAGTTATTTCTGAATCCCTCCATCCATGGTGAAGTTATGGCCCGGACAAGCAAAAATCATCTCATTTTTGACATTTGACCTCCAAGTTTGACCTTGACCTTTGAGCTTGGAATCTGGTTCTTGCACGCGACACTCTGCCTTACTGAGCTTGACATTTGTGCCAAGTTATTTCTGAATCCCTCCATCCATGGTGAAGTTATGGCCCGGACAAGCAAAAATCATCTCATTTTTGACATTTGACCTCCAAGTTTGACCTTGACCTTTGAGCTTGGAATCTGGTTCTTGCACGCGACACTCTGCCTTACTGAGCTTGACATTTGTGCCAAGTTATTTCTGAATCCCTCCATCCATGGTGAAGTTATGGCCCGGACAAGCAAAAATCTTCTCATTTTTGACATTTGACCTCCAAGTTTGACCTTGACCTTTGAGCTTGGAATCTGGTTCTTGCACGCGACACTCCGCCTTACTGAGCTTGACATTTGTGCCAAGTTATTTCTGAATCCCTCCATCCATGGTGAAGTTATGGCCCGGACAAGCTCCATCCGGACGGACGCACGCACTAACGCACGCACGCACTAACGCACGCACGCACTAACGCACATACACCGAACCGCCATTGTGACAACTATGTCGAGCTCACCGCAAGCGGGCTCGACAATAAACGATGAGACTAGAGATAAAATTGATTACATTGATACAAAAGCTGTTGATAAAGCTCACACTCACTACCTTTGAAAAAAGAACCTAATTCCATGTCAAATCAACATAGAAAATTTCAGTAGTACTCTTTCGTAAATGATGCATACTGTAAGTAAAATGGGCTGAAAAGGAAGAAAGAATCACTACGTGGACTGTTATACAATGTACATAGACAGTAACAATTTATTTATGCGAAGAAAACAATGATAACACAAAGAGAGTAATATGCAAATGTAAGTATTTAGGTACCAAAACAATTGTGTTGAATTGCAATTACAACATAATGCAAGAATTACGCATTGATATTAATCAACTTCTACCAAAAATCTTGGAACTGCCATGAGCAAGGCCATAATTATAACTAAACAATCGAAATCACACTAGTATTTAGCCTTACAGCAGTTGGTATTTCAAATGAAGAAATGCAGACATGTTGATATAAAGAAAAAAGTAAGAATCTAGTATGCAAAACAGGGAAATATGTTTTGTGACTTTTGAGCACTTCATAGTTATGAAGATTAGACATTTGAAGTTCGTTTATTATATTATTCAAGCATGTGATTCATTTATTGTAAATATGCAAATATGAGAGAGAATGGGGTCACGATAAAAGTGGTCTCGTTTATAAATATATGAAAGAATATGGTCAATCAGAGGTAGAGATTTTCCATGTATCTAAGTCGTCAGCAAATTTGTTAGTTGGTGCTTTATACAGACTCAATTTAAAAAAAAAGAACTTTGGAAAAACGATCCAAAGTTATTTTGCTCTGTTCATTGATAAATAAAGTACCTGTTTTAATTAGCATCAATATTTTTTATTGATTTAGGTTTTAATGTAAGAAAAGAAGAATAAAGCGGTGATTGATAAGCGAACTGTTGGGGCAGAATGAAATTTAATTTCTCTGCATTACGGACATTATCAACTTACAAACAAATTGTACTGTTTAAATAATCAGATAAAAACCATCATTACTGAATTATAAGCAAAATAAGGTTTGTGACGTTTAAGAATGTCATACTTCATCAGTTGGTATTTATAAGTCCAATTACCCACGAGAATGACAATTTCGAAATTATAAAGTTATATAGACAACGAAGTTGTTCGGCACTTTAAAGTACGCTGGTGCATTTACGTAACTAGTCAAGTTAATGCGTAGTAAAGGTTTTTACACCTTAGTGTAAATGAATGTTTTAGATATATTTTGTATGTATGATAATAGGGCTAGCTGCTACGAGCTTGTCCGAAACTTTTAAACCGACTTACCCCTTCCAGTTTTATTAGCCAAAATGGATAATACTAAGAACACGGTTGCACATGGTAATGTTTCTAGTCCTGGAGGCTTAAAGTGCTAAACAAGATTGCATCAGTTTATGGGGAGTCTATCCCTTCTTTTGCAACAATCTGATATTGGGAAAAGTGCTTCCAGTGAGACTGAGACAGTTGAGAAGATAAGTTGACTGCTGCTGAGGAGACTGGTTAGAGTTAGACGTTGATTCCTTAAAATCGGATATCAGTGAACTGTTAACAAGGTGGAAGGAGTGTGTGAGGTTGGAAAGGCTACGGGACTATTATATGAAAAGTACAGCAGGTGTGAGAATCAAAAACTTTTGATATGCCCTCATAAACGACTTATTTTGAAGCATGGGGTCATAAACGAAATCGCTAAACAACCACAAACTTGCATTCACTCCTACACAGATATAAGTCACACCAGTAGTGACAAGTTATGGTAACTATTTAGACGAATATTAAATCGAGTTTCAATTTATATAGATCTGATGAATCACAACATAGATTCTATAAAATGTTTGCATTTGTCTAAAAGAGAGGGTGAATGAGATATGTTTGATAAACAATTACGCCACTGTGATTATAAAGACAGGGGTGCCGTTTTTGCTTTTGTTACCACAACTTCAATCACTCTGACCATCAGTTATTAATTATATTTCAATCACTTTGTTGTTAACATTTGTGTGGTGATATGGATCCTAGAGAACTTTCAGACTCTTACAAAATGAAAACAAAGATTTACCCAACCATTTGAGTATGTGTCATAATGCATTTTGTTATGATTCATGCCAAATTCACTAGAACAAATATACATCTGACTCACATTTTAATGCATATACGACAGAAGAAGTTTAAATCTAAGTCAAATGATTATCATTCATGAACACTGCAACATATTTTCAAAACGAAATGATATTGCAAAAGTACTACATGACTTTTGTATCTCATTTCTGTTTTAACATAGAAATTATAAGTTCCCTCCGTACACCTTAACTATCATTCTTTGCATAAGTAATCTTTGTATAATCATCATAGTTTATACAAACTAGGTTTAGGAAATGAGAATGTTATAATCTTACTTAAAAACAGAAACAATTGTATTCTCTCATACTTCCATAATTGAACACGAATCTGGAAAAGGGTCCCTTCTAGCATTTGAGTCAGTCACATTTCAAGATCATTGCATGATTTTAGTGAAGACAGGCAGACATCCATGCTGCTATATTAAAATTGCAACAGGTCATTAAGGATCTAGTGGAGAACAGCAATGGTTCCTGATCAGACTACGTGTATACGCAGGCTGATTTGGAACCATATTTGGCTCAAAAGCCTTAAGGGACCCTTTTTCCGTATCCTGACTCATTATATTGTAGCCTAGGCCTACATGTATTATATTGGGTTGTGATTAGATCTATATGAAGACCAATATATCCGGAAAAGAGAGTTTTTTATACTATATATGACAAAAGCAGCAAATTATTTCGCATATTCATTGTATCATTGAATAGGGGACTATCAGGTTTTACATTGGTTGCTACATGATGACCATTATATATCGTGTAATCGTATATTGGCATTGGGCTATATTTTGTTGCGTAAAGTATAGCTTCATTTTTTTCATGTGGTCATTCAATTTAGTTATGAACCGTCGAATATTGTGCAATTGAATATAAATTTCCAGTAATTATTTTCTAATTTGCATTGATTGGACATTCAACTGAACATATAAGGCCCTTCATTACATTTAAAAGTGAAAATGCTATTGAGATCAGCATGCTCTCAGTAGGCCTAACGTAAAATTCTCCATTTCATATTCATATAACAAATATATGCATGATATAGCCACCTAATAGGTAATCCAATTGTTTTGGATGAAAACACAGTGCTTTCAACAGATTAGCAGCAGTTAGAAGCCTTAAAACTCTCATCATATGAGTTTTAGTTTTTAGGTACGAACATTTCGGGGTCCGAATCGACCAAATGTTTTTGCCTTTTACAGCCTTTTCCGAGTGTTTTGTGTCCTGAAACTGGCATCAATCGATGAATACGCATTTGAAAATATATTTACATGTAAAAATACGTAGCCAGTTGCATTTCTGCTTCAAAGAATTGAAAAATTCACTTGAAAAAATCGTGCATTTCGTTCGGTGTAGGGGCCGACAAATTGTCTTCTATTTCACCGCCTACAGAGGCCTCATACCTGGGAACAGATTAAATAGCACTCAAAACTAGCGTTTTAAGAATATTTTGGCAGAGAAAATAATCACGACAAGCCTCTTGATAAATCACATACTTCCAAAAGAAATCGCACCTACTGACCAATTTTTGGACATGTGAAAATGGGGTAGGTTAAGAAAACAGCGATTTTCTCAGCATAAGCTACCGATTTCAGACTGCTATCATATCAATTAGGTAACTACATATATCAAGCTGTTCAGAAAGTGCAATTAGAATTACTCCCTCCGAGTGGTACCAAAAAAGTGTCTGGCTCATGGACTAACCAGTCTATGTGTGAAATATCAAGACTGCATTTTATACATTTCATAAGATATAGACCGTTACGTTTTTGTCTACGTAACCGCCGTCGCCGTCGACGCCAACAATGACACCAACGACACTAGTGATGTAACATTACCTCTTTGGGAATAAATTACGCGCCCACAAAAGTGTTAAAGCCGTGGGTTTGTTTAAGGAAGGGTAACTTTTCTACACAGGAACTCTTTCAACCAATACAAACGGTTTGAAAGCTATACATGAATCTCACATTTTAATCAAATTTCAGACTTTATGAATTTTAGAATTAATGGTGTCCTTATTAAAATTTAAATATTTCAGAACAGGCTGTAGCATTTACTATGAAATTCCATAGGCTTCTTCTCAAATGGTGGTAGTCGACATGTGCAAATTTTGAACATATTCAGTAGATTCGTTAAAAAAAATATTAACAAAGATCTGAGTGATGCGTTAGCAGTTTTGCCGAGTATATTATTGTGATGAGATGATTTGCATGTGCATCTCTATACTGACATGATTTTATTGGTTTAAAATTTGTCTTTAAGCATCACTTTATCTTGCTACCACTTGCTTCCTGGGTTGTTAGCTGTGGTCTTATTGCAATTCTGGGGACTCTGGACTGTCCAGCTTTTGAGTATGAACACTTCAGACCTGTTCATTCAGTGCCAAAAATTTAGGTGGCTCAGTCCAAAGAACAATGGGGGCCGCGGCCTTAGAGCAGTTGGTAGCCCATCTGCCTCTCATTCAAGAGGTCCAGGGTTCGATACCTGGCCACGGCAAATACCCTTTCTGACAAAATTGTCACCCACCAATGGGTTTGAAATCATTAACCTAAGTGGGCGAGCAGCTGGAGGCTAGGTGAGGGTGTTTTGGTAGTACTGGTTTGAGAAACAACAGGAATCCATGGTTAGGTGCTCCAGCCGCCGCAATATGACCCTTGCAGTTGAAAATGGCGTAAAACCCCAATAAACTCAAACCCAAACAGCAATGTTGTTTAACTTGATTTATGATTGCAACTTTTTGTACATGTTAAATGTCAAAACCGACATGCCTGTGTGAAATTCCTAGGAAAGATTTTCATCAAATTATTTAAATTCATATGACAAAAGAATCACGAAAGCTACAAGTTTTGGCAACTTACCATATGTAGCGACTTCATTTATGACTCGTTCTTTTGCATGCTGGTGTAAACTCTTGATAAAGTCATCATCTAGAAAAGATTAACAATTTTCAAATTTAGCCCATTCCCACACACTGATGCTTTTTGAAAATCATGGAAATTGAAGCAATTTCTTCATTATGAAAAGATTTCACCAACTTGAAATTGTCATTTGCAACACATTTTATATTGTGACAATCCAAAATTTTGCTGTCAGGTAATGGGTTAGTGTACAGATAGGATACTCCATTTGGCCATTAGACCATTTCATGAACCTTTCTTCAAAATACGACAAATTCTAGTTGGAAATTCACATGTACACAAAAATGGATGTGCAGACCCAAGTTTGGACAGACAAAATAGTTGCTCGGTCTAATTCAAGTCGTTACTTTTCAAAATCTAAATTAAAGGACAAGACAGAAACCCACAAGTTAAATAGTGAAGAAAGAAACATGTTTGTGTGGCGTGAATACCTGGAATTTCCTCCACTATTTTGCTGATATGATGAGCTGTAACAAGGTAGGCCTCAAAGAAAGGAGCCAAAACATGGTGGAAAAATCTCAGTTTGTCCCTGCAATCTTCTCTCTCAATGTTTACCTGAAATGAAAATAGATTTAGAAAATGTTTCACAAACGATAAATGAAAGTGTGTGTTTTTAAATAATATGAATTGTATATTCACAGATCTCCTCTTTCTAGAATGCTAATCCTACATTAAGGCCAATTCAAATTGAAACTATTGGGATTTGTTTATGCAAAACCCCAATTTACTTGCTGTATAGCACAAATGCAAACAGTACATTTGTAATTATCTAATTGTTTGCTCAAACATGAGTCCAAAGCAACCTTAAATCTGACTGGAATTATAATGCAACAAGGAAATAAAATAGTGTATCTCTTCCAGCATGCTGCCCTTACAAGATATGTAGACACCTAACTTGTTTTTAGGGAATACTGAAGATGCGTATAAAGGATGTGGCTAAGATGAGAAAGGTCACACTTTTTACCCACTGTTTGTCCTATAAACTTTGTGTATCCGTAACCACCATGTATCTATTGACTGATTGGGGTTTAACGCCTCTTTCAACTACTAAGGTCGTATTACGGTGGCTGGAGCACCTAACCATGATTCCTGGTATTTCTCTCAGCAGCAATACTTTTGTCAAATGTCAGAATGGATATCGCCTGAGCTGGAGTTAGAACTCAGCCCCTGGATTGACAGGCTCCCAAGCTACCGACTGAGCTATTCAGGCTGGACCATCATGTACCAATAATACATACCCGTAACAATTGTTCTGTACTAAAATAATCTTCCTCTTCGTCACCATCATCACCCCAGGATAGAGTAGCTGACAGTCTCGAGGCCCACTGTTTGTCAAAATTATCCTGGTATTGGTCATACTGTAAAATGGTAGACATAAAATTATACCCCAAGGTTCTACATATTGTCCTAGAAGAGCAAGGCTGTAAATGCTATATTTGTGGGCGTGTAAACAAATGTGCTAGACTAAAGCAATATCATCAGTAAAATCGGAAACATAAACTTGAATGCAGAAGTCAGCATGCGGACATTATGTATCTTTGTCAAAATTAACCCTTTCCCAAACAAGACCTAGTTTTGACATCCCTAAAAGAAAATGCTTGGGAAAACATTGAGACAAAAGAAGAAACTGCTGATAGCCATTTTCTACAAAAAATTATATCTTTTACAACACCAATATTGTCATATGCAGCAGCTTTTGAATAGGACCACCCAAAAAAATGCCATTTGGGAAAGGGTTAAGAAACTTTGCATATAACATAGTATTGATGTTACTTCATATTCAATGTATTGATGTTACTTCATATGCAATGTATTGATGTTACTTCATATCCAAAATTCTGTATTATACTATGAACAAATTTTATTTTTATTCATATCACTGTTTGTTTAGTTGTGTGCAGCAGGTATAAAAGTTGAGCAGTCTAAATTTCAGTTTTGAGAAAAATGTTAACCCTTTCCCAAACAAGACTGGATTTTGACGTATCAATTAGAGAAGATTTGGGAAAATATTGAGACAAAAGAAGAAACTGCTGATAGCCAGCAGTTTCTCCTTTCACCTCAGTATTTTCTGTGCTATATTTTACACAAATATTATCTTTATCAACACTTATTTTGTCATATGCAGCAGCTTTCAAACTGAACCCCCCTTAAATGTTGTCGGTTGGGGAAGTGTTAACCCTTTCCTAAACAACAAAATTGCAGGGTGATCTACTTCAAAAACAAATGACAAAATGGAAGTTATTAAAGATAGAATTTGTGCAAAATATGGCATAGAAAATATTGAGACAAAAGGAGAAACTGCTGGTTATCAGCAGTTTCTTCTTTGTCTCAATTTTTTCCCAGGCCTATTTTCTTAGGGACGTCAGAACCAGGTCTTGTTTGGGAAAGGGTTAAATGTTGTCATTTGGAAAAGGGTTAAAGTGACATTTCATGATTATTTTTACATAAATTTTACTTTTATTCTATCTGAAAGAGCATGTTTTCTTATGAAAATTCTGAGAATTTCAAGTCAAAATATTGAACCGTTTACGAGAAATGTATATTTTTGTGCTAAAATTAAACAAATTGTTGTGGACAACAGTTCAGATTTATATAGAATTTGTCATTTCTGTCTCAACTTTGAAGGCATATTTTTCGCTTATAGATAACAACTTCAAAAAACTGATAGCGTTTCTATGCATTAGAATAACCCTTTCCCAAACAAGACCTTGTTTTGACGCCTCTATTAGAAACGGATTGGGAAAACATTGAAACAAAAGAAGAAACTGCTGATAACCAGCAGTTTCTCCTTTTGTCTCAATATTTTCTATGCCATATTTTACACAAATTCTATCTTTAACAACATCCATTTTGTCTTTTGTGGCAGGTTTGGAAATGAATCACCCAATAATTTCATCGTTTGGGAAAGGGTTAAACAATCTTTGCATCAAGACATACTTTAAAAAAATGAAATAAATGTGAAATGTCACTTTAAGGAGTGAGCAATATAAACCTACCTGTGTAGTCTCTTCCACACGTAGAATCTCTGTGGTGACTAACATGTCTAGAACATCGGCCAGCTTTTCCTCTAGACTAGCACAAGGCTGCAAAAATAAATTAACCCATTACAAAATGACAAAATTTAACCCATTATTACACAGTGACTTCTTTTGACTCCCCACAATATAATGGCTTTGGAAAACATTGTGGAAAATGAATAAATTGCTTGTGACAACCAATTTCTTCATTTTCCACAATGTTTTCTACACAAAAAGACTAAAAATTGTTAAAATTCATTCTTTTGAAATTGTCGTCTGCATCATCTTTGAATTTGGAACAGTCTAAAATTTTGTCATATGGTAAAGGGTTAAGCTTATCCAAATTGAAAGAAGCTGCAGATGGCATTTCCAATGTGATGAAATTTTGAAAATTCATGACTTTTGGGGCAGAAAACATTGTGGGAAATGACGAAATAGCTTGTGACAAGCAATTTCTTCATTTTCGACAATGCTTTCCGAAGCCTTTATCTTTTAGGGTGTCAAAAGGTGTCATCATGTGAGAAAGGGTTTAATACGACCACATAAAAGAGGGGGGTAGAGCCTTGGAATTGTCTCATAACGATGATTCAAATGAGTACTCACAACACAGGGTTTGGATTTGAAATAACAAATTTAGAATGTCTTTATCTCCTCTTATATGTTGCTCTGCATATTCATTCAAAGGATGTTGTGTCAAAGAATGTATTTGATATGTTGGACTGAATAGTTTGAAGTGAAAACGGAGTAGATCCAATCAAGTATGCCCTAGGTTTCTCTAATATGTTTGAATACTCTCGATTCAAGAGAACTCACAGGTGCAAAGATACATTTCATGATTTGAGTATTTTACATAAATCTTGATTTAAGGATTAAGATCTGTCATTAGATACCAAAAACTTCTTGCATCTTTGGGCATTTGAAAGTGGAAATTGACAAGAGATACCCAAATCAATTTCAGTTGCTACAGATGATGCCAAAATATACACAAAGTGTTTTGAAGTTATTGATGGGTTGTAATCCTTTTAAAGAGTACTCACTGGAGCAAATATGAATTCATATTTGAGTATTTTACACAAGTCTTCAGCCACTTCTAATATTTCATCCCTGGACATGAGAATGACTTCCTCTTCAACAGGGCATTCCAGCGTTGAAACATTTATATCACTTAAATATATCACAGCACTCACTGTAATAGATCACAGAAAGATATTAAGATTTTTTCATTCTTGAAGGAAAGCGCTTGGGAAAACATGGAGGCTAAAACAGAAAATGCTGATAAACAGCATTTTCTCCTTTTGCCTCCATATTTTCTGAGCAACTTTGTTCACAATTGATTATCAACAAAACGATATAAACTAGAATATCACTGAAAGTGATCATACCCCCCAAAAGCGCTGTGTTTGTGCATATATTGAGATGTACATTTCCTATGAACTGTGAAATGATCACGTGAGAAAAAGGGCAAACAGACTGACCAACACATGGTAAAGAACTTTATAAGCAAAAGCTTTCGTTCTAATCCATTTTGTACCTTTTGTTTGTATGTTAATACAGTCCTTTTGTAATATATTAGAAATGATATAAATACAATATGTTTAAACCAACACATGGTAATGTTGCAAACATTGCTTATTTTCAACAAAGGACCATAATTCAGTCAAAAATCAACAAGAAAATTCACTCAAGGGCCATATTTCCGTTAAAAATCAATGAACCATAACCAAAATAAAATATGCATATCTACACTCGGTAATGACTTCACATGTGAAGTTTGAATAAAATTGGTGCAGTAGTTTATGAGAAATAGAGTGGACAAAAAGTTGAAAAAAAAGATCAACACATGTTGATTTTGCGTAAAATGGCAATTTTAAGCAAAGGGACATAACTCAATTAAAAATCATTGCATCATCACAAGAATTTAATATGCACATATTTGAGAGCTACCAAGCATAACTGTTAAGTTTTTTTGAAATCCATCCATTGATTTCCGAGAAATTGAGCGGACAAAAACATTAACTCAAGGGCCGTAACTCCGTCAAAAATCAATGGATCATGACCAAAATGTAATATGCACATCTACACTTGGTAATGACTTCACATGTGAAGTTTGAATAAAATTAGTGCAGTAGTTTATGAGAAATAGAGTGGACAAAAAATTGAAAAACGATCAACACACGTTAATTTTGCGTAAAATGGCAATTTTCAGCAAAAGGGCCATTACTCGGTCAAAAATCAATGAATTATCACCAGAATTTGATATGCACATATTTGAGAGCTACTAAGCATAACTGCAAAAAAATTGAAATCCATCCATTAGTTTCCAAATAATTGAGCGGACAAGAAAATTAACTCAAGGGCCATAACTCCGTCAAAAATCATTGAACAGTGACCAAAATATTATGTGCACATTTCCACTTAGTAATGAGTTCACATGTGAAGTAAGACCAAAATTGGTCCAATAGTTTATGAGAAATAGAGGGACAAAAATTGAAAAACCGATCAACACACCCTGATTTTGCGTAAAATGGCAATTTTCAGCAAAGGGCCATAACTCAGTCAAAAATCAATGAATCATCACCAGAATGTAATATGCAAATCAATGGACCGTGACCAAAATATAATATGCACATCTCCACTTGGTAATGAGTTACCATGTGAAGTTTGAATTAAATTGGACCTGTAGTTTAGGAGAAATAGAGCGGACAAAAAAGCTAAGGACCAACCAACATACAGACAGACAGACAGACAGACCAACGGACAAGCTGACTCCTATATACCCCCCAAATTGAATTTGGGGGGTATAATAAACCATAACCAAAATTTGATGTGCACATATTTGAGAGCTACTGAGCATACCTGTTAAGGTTTTTTGAAATTCATCCATTAGTTACCGAGAAATTGAGCAGACAAGATAATTCACTCAAGGGACATAACTCTGTAAGAAATCATTGGACCGTAACAAAAATATTACATGCACACCTCCACTTAGCTCACATGTAAAGTTTGAATAAAATTGGACCAGTAGTTTATGAGAAATAGAGC
The DNA here is from genome assembly GCA_963680895.1 of Fragum sueziense. Classification (NCBI taxonomy): domain Eukaryota; kingdom Metazoa; phylum Mollusca; class Bivalvia; order Cardiida; family Cardiidae; genus Fragum; species Fragum sueziense. Next base: position 32,221,917 of record OY804601.1, read on the forward strand.
GGACAAAATTTCAGCAAACCGATCAACACATCTTAATGTTGCAAAAAATGCCATTTTTCAACAAAGGGCCATTACTCAGTCAAAAATCAATGAACCATAACCAAAATTTGATATGCACATATTTGAGAGCAACTGAGCATAACAGTAAAGTTTAATTGAAATCCATCCATTAGTTACTGAGAAATTGAGCGGACAAGAAAATTCACTCAAGGGACATAACTCTGTGAAAAATCAATGGACCGTGACCAAAATATTACATGCACATCTCCACTTAGTAATAAGCTCACATGTGAAGTTTGAATAAAATTGGACCAGTAGTTTATGAGAAATAGAGCGGACAAAATATCAATAAACTGATCAACACATATTAACATTGCGAAAAATGCCATTTTTCAACAAAGGGCCATTACTCAGTCAAAAATCAATGAATCATAACCAAAATTTGATATGCACATATTTGAGAGATAGTAAGCATAACTGTAAAGTTTTTTTGAAATCCATCCATTAGTTACCGAGAAATTGAGCGGACAAGAAAATTCACTCAAGGGCCATAACTCTGTGAAAAATCATGAAGACCGTAACCAAAATAAAATATGCACATCTCCACTTGATAATCAATTCACATGTTGAGTTTGAATAAAATTGGTTGAATACTTTATGAGAAATTGAGCGGACAAAAAACCAACAGACGGACCAACAGACCAACGGACCAACAGACCAACGGACAAGCTGACTCCTATATACCCCCCAAATTGAATTTGGGGGGTATAAAAATGGTTATTCTGTGATTTTATTAACCTTGTGTAGCTTTAACTGATATCATCATAAGTTAAACACTTAGATTGAGCTCTTTTTTAAAACAAGAGCCGTCACAGACGGATTATGCTCCCCGAATAAGTGTTTTGTCACACATTAAGCCCCCTTTTCCCACAACTGCTTTTTTGTACACTCATTATTCATAGAATATGTTCTAGAACATCTATTTATTATATAAGTACAAAATTTCATTAAATTCTGCCCATTAGATGAAGAGAAATTAGAGAAAAACTAATGTTTATACTAAGACCCCTTTTCCATGACGCAACCTCAAATTCAGAAACGGAGAAAAAGGTCTCTAGGTATTATCCCATGGAGTTCGCATGTGAAGTTTCATTGAATTTGGTCCAAGGGTTGCTGAGATATGGCTGTGGACGGACGGACACAGCTTGGCGACTATATGCTCCCCCGAAATTTTTTCGGGGAGCATAAAAAATGGTTTAGGTATACTCTCTTGCATATTTCATAAATCTAAGTCCTATGATGTAAGTCTAATTGATGTCTATTTGCCTATTTGTCAATGTACATTTGGCTATTTGCCAAATATGAACCTGATTTGCAAAAAGGTGAGTGCCATGTCAAATGAAACCAGTAATATATGTAAACCAGACTTACCTAAGATACTCTCTAGCAGGAACACAGAGACAACAGGGTTGCTATAGTAACACAGTTCAAACACGCCTGGTATTGTGGTAGTTGGGGTAAATACAGTTTCTAATTGACTAGCATCTGGTCTGAAATTCACAAGCGCGATATACATTGATATATGTAAATATCCTATTAAAATGTAATTGAAACCAAAGTTAATTGTAAGAAGAAATGCAAACAGGCTTGCCATAGTCACAATATACACCACTTTTTTAAACCCTTTCCCAAACAAGACCTGTTTTGCCGTCCCTAATCAAAAAGGCTTAGGAAAACATTGAGGCAAAAGAAGAAAGTGCTGATAATCAGCACTTTCTCCTTTTGCCTCAATATTTTCTGAGCTATTTTTTACTCAATTCCTGTTTCTAGTAATTTCTGTTTTGTTGTCTGCAGCAACTTTCAAATTGCACCATCTTAAAATTTTGTCATTTGGAAAAGGGTTAAAATGTAATTGAAATCCAATGTTAAACGTTAAATGCAAACAGGCCTGCCATAGTCACAATATACGCCAGGTTTTTTTTAAATAAAATTCCCCCCTTTCTGTGATGCAGCCAAATATGGCAAAACTGGGGGCAATATGATTAATCCTTTCCCAAACAAGACCTGGTTTTGATTTCCCTTACAGAAATGGCTTGGGAAAACATTGACGCAAAAGAAGAAACTGCTGATAACCAGCAGTTTCTCCTTTTGTCTAAATATTTTCTGTGCTATATTGTACACAAATCACAAAATCAAACAAGGTCCATTTGTCCTCTGCAGCAGCTTTTGGAATGGATATTTTTGAAAAAATGCTGTTTGGGAAAGGGTTAATGTCAGGTGACTACGAACATTCTACGACAATTTGATACAAATTCCTTCAAAGAAAAACAAGGAATGATGTTTAGGATGGAAAAATAATAAAATACTAATAAGAGCCAACTTTCAGTGGCATATAATTCTTGCAGGCAGTCGAAAGAGATGCTGTCAAATTTGCATATCAATTTCAAGTTATTTCACTTACCTTACAGAAATAAAACGTTAATTTTGTCTCCTGCAACCCTTTTCAATTTCAACCAGTCAAAAATTTTGTCATTTGGGAAACAGTTAAGAATCACGAGAGTAACTTACTTTATAGATATAAGGTTAGAACCCAGAAGGTTTGCTGTATAGAATATCACATCTTCTACACCCGACACAGGAGAAAATCCTACATCTCTTTTTCTCACGACGATTTCTTCGCGTAACCAGCAGTAATCTCCTCTCAACTCCCTCATAGTAACACCCTTAAATATAGATAATATCTAGAGTTGGAAAGTGTACAAAATAGGGATGGGAACGAATATCCGAATATTCGTTTTTCCTGCGAATATTCGAATGCAAATCTGGTATTTGAATATTCGTTATTCATAGTGAAAAATTATCTATTTTGATTTTTGTTCTAAATAAGAAAAAGACTTGATGAAACAAGATGTGTTTGTGAAACACAAATGCCCCCGAAATGGCCATTTTTCTAAAATGTTAACTTTTCGTGGAGTAAAGGGTTATTAAGGTTAAGGGATGACCTTGAGGAAGGTCAAATTGCATAGAACAGATAGATATCATTGAAAGGAAGTTGCATACCAAATTTGAGCTTTGTATGTCAAATACTTTTGGAGAAAATGCAAAGGTTAAGTTTTCGAAGTAGAAGGTTAAGTTTTCATGGAGTAAAGGGTTATTAAGGGTTAAGGGACGACCTTGAGGAAGGTCAAATTGCATGGAACAGATAGATATCATTGAAAGGAAGTTGCATACCAAATTTGAACTTTGTATGTCAAATACTTTTGGAGAAAAGGCAAAGGTTAAGTTTTCGAAGTAGAAGGTTAAGTTTTCGTAGAGTAAAGGGTTGATAAGGGTTAAGGGATGACCTTGAGGAAGGTCAAATTGCATGGAACAGATAGATATCATTGAAAGAAAGTTGCATACCAAATTTAAGCTTTGTATGTCAAATACTTTTGGAGAAAAGGCAAAGGTTAAGTTTTCAGACAGACAGACGGACAGACAGACAGACAGACGGACGGACGGACGGACGGACAGACAGACAGACGGACACGAGTAAAACAATATGCCCCTGATCTCTCGATACGGGGGCATAAAAAATAGCAATCCTTCGAATTTGGAGATGACTGCATCTTATTTGCAGTCATTGCACTCGTTTTGACACCTGTCTAGACGATATAATTATGTACTTTGCTTATCCTTTTGTGACAGATATACATCACCCATAACCCGATAATTCTATCACCTTGAAGAATTAACATCATTATTTCATTGGCTCAGTTGTATTAGCCAATCAGAATTAAAAATTCTCCCAAACAACCACGTTCTTTAAACTACCCTCTAACATCAAAACCAAATACAAATATAAGCTTCAGACGAATAAAGGAAACAAAAATTAAGAATTAAAGAAAGAAGGGTTGCGATCAGGTAGCAAATCCCAGTTTTCTTCTTTAACCCTTTCCCTTTACAAGCAACATTTTGCACTTTGATTTGGAAGCCACGAAGGGAAAATGCTCGTCAGTAAAAAGTGAATAGATCTAGTGTTTTTTAAAGAAATTATTCTCTTGCAGAAATTGAAAATTGAAATCAATCAGATTTATATGACACACTAAGAATATAGGAACGGCTTTCTTAGTTCGCAAATTAAACAAGTTTGTAGAAAGGTTTCTTCACGGACAAACTGTATACCTGTCAATGTATTTTAAGTGAAATCCCAAAACGAATATTCGAGTATATTCGAATATCTAAAACGAATATTCGAATATAGATTTTGGTATTCGTTCCCATCCCTAGTACAAAACAAGACCTGGTTTTGACATCCTTTTGCCTCAGTATTTTCTAAGGTTTATTGTGCATGAGTCCTATCATAACAAATATAATCTTCAATTTTTTGTCTGCAGCAGATTTCAAATTAGCATTTTTCACCAGTTTAGAAAGGTCGCATCCAACCTTTTCTATGCAGCATCTACGTTTCATCCAACAATGTAGTGGAGGATACATAGAGGGTTTAGGGTCTGTAGCCTGATGATTTCATTTTCCTGTAGAAATTTAGGTAAATTTGTGTGATAGTAGGAAAACATACCCCCTATTTGTATGTTCAAACCCCCTCCCAGAAATCTTAGATCCACTGCAGCAATCTAGAGCAGATTTTCTAGTAACATCAACCATTATTACACTTATTTTTCTAAGGCAATTAGCAGAGGTAAATTACCTGTCTGTATTTAGTTAGCATTAAGAATGCTAGAAGATTGGAACACATGAGAGCTGTAGTCTGGTTACAACCTGCAATAGACAAAAAACATTCAACCCATTACATACGGCAAAACTTTACACTTGTCCAAATTCACATATGTTACAGACAGCATTTTGAAGTGAAAGAATTTTACATTTTTCATCTTTCTAGGTAGAAAACATTGTAGGAAATGAAGTAAATAGCTGTCACAATCAATATCTTAATTTTCTAATCAATGTCTTCATTTTCGAAAAAATATTCTAACGGCTTTATCTTGCGGCATGTCAAAAGGCATCTTTTGGGCGTGGGTTAATGAATAATAAGATGTGTTTATTACAACAGCAACTATTTTCAAGACCATAGCCTTGACATAAGACCTCGGCCAATATCTTTCATATCACAGGAAAGTTCTGACAGATCTGGAATTGGATTGAACAATTTTCAACTGTAATTTTTAAGTGATAACTCACAGTGTACCATATGTTGTCCCATGTTTCCATCATGTGACACGGGTCCTAATTGACATCTGTCAATTTTTAAAATTTGGACAGGCCTAAAATTTTACCATCTGCAAATGAGCTGAACATTTTTGCGGAGATCTCTAGTAACAATGCGGACTCACAGTGCACAATATGCTGTCCCAGATTTTCCACAATTTGACGTTGGTCCTCGTTGACATCCGATCCAAACAGGGAGTTACTACTTCCTCGACGTAACAAAATGTTGGGTGGTGATGAACTCATGTCTGATGCCCCAGAATCGGGGCTCTCTACGGGGCTGGGTGGTTGGATGGTCATCATAAACTCCTGCAAAATATAAATTAACCCAATACTAGACGGCAACATTTCAGACTTGTCCCAATAGTACAAGATGTGTTTGTGAAACACAAATGCCCCAGAAATGGCAATGTTAAGTTTCCATGTTACGTTTTCAGGTGAAGGGTTGACAAGGGTTAAGGAATGACCTTGAGGAAGGTCATATTGCATGGAACAGATAGATATCATTGAAAGAAGGTTACATACCAAATTTGAGCTTTGCATATTGAATACTTTTGGAGAAAATGCCCATGTGAAGGTTTTGGACAGACAGACAGACAGACAGACAGACGGACAGACACGAGTAAAACAATATGACTCCAATCTCTCAATATGGGGGCATAAAAAAAAGAGTTAATGAATTTTTTTGGTCTTTTTGTGAAGAAAACATTGTGGGAAATGAAGATTGTCACAAGCAATTACTTCATTTTCAACAAAGTTTTCCAAAGCCATTATCTAGTGGCGAGTCATACAGAGTCACTTCACTTTGTGGTAATGTGCAAACATTTTTTTTCACTTTTTACAATTCAGCAACAATACTACGAATCATTAGCATAGCTGGGTACTTTGGTTGACATGCTATTCCACTATTAGTTTTATTTGGACTGTAGTGTCAACAAAATTCTGTTATCATCTAATAAAACACTGTTTGATCTTTGTCAACAACAAAAGCTTGTCCTATGAGAAGAAATAATAACATATGTGACTCGTCGCGCTAAAAGGGACCTTATCGGGTGTGTGAAAAATATCGACCCTAGTCAGTCTGCGCAGTCCGCGCAGCCAGACTAGGGCCGACACTTTTCACTTGTATTTAAGTTTCTAAATCTGGAATGTTTTTCCTATCTTACTATATGTTCATTTTTCTCATACGGCATCTGGTTGACCCGTACTGAGTCTGACAATTTTGTCAAAATTTGGATTTTTGGGGATAAGGTCCATTTTAGCGTGACGGGTCACATATTCTTATCTGACATAGTGGCTTCATTTCAATAAATTATTGCTTTTCTTCAGTTACTTTGTAACAGCTACAGTTGCAAAGTTTTAGAAGAAAATCAATGAAATGAGGATAAAGATACTTACCCTTAATGAGAAAGGTTGAGCAAAATCAACTCGCACACTACCATAGTGACCCTTCAACACACTCCAAATACCCCTCAGTGCACCAAAAAATGTCTCCTTCTTTTTGGGTATGCCCTGAAAAAGATACCAAGGTTGATCTTCTTTAAACCCTTTCCCAAACAAGACCTGATTTTGGTATCGCTAATCTAAAAGGCTTGGCAAAACAATGAAGCAAAGAAGAAAATGCTGCAAACCATTGTTTTCTCCTTTTGCCTCAATACTTTTCTGTGCTATGAATGACAAAACCATATCTTCCTCAAAATCAATGTTGTTGTCTGCAGCAATTTTCACTTGAAATAAGTTTAAAATTTAGCAAAATTACCCTTCAACACACTTCAAATACCTCTCTATGCACCAAAAAATGTCTCCTTTTTGGGAGTACACTGTAACAGATGCTACAGATAAAAGGGGGCAAATACTTTTTAAATTTAAGCAAAATATAATTCATAGTTCATCAAACTAAAGACAAACCTTGTTGTGGGTACTCATAGGAATCATCTCAGACAATTCTAATGAGTACCCAAAATATAGGGTTTTGATTTGAAATGACAAATTTAGTGATACCTACCATTAACTCATCATTGAAGTTTCCATCAACAATTTTCTCGTAGCTGATGCTAACTGGAGCTATATAAACATCCTCAGCTATACCTGTAATAAATCAAAACCCAGTTTATGAAACTATAAATGAGCTAGGATTAACACATTACCAGACAGAGAAATTTTAAACTTGTAAAAATTCAAAGATGTTGAAGATGACAATTTCAAGTAAATGAAATTTTACATTTCTTGGCCTTTCTCCACGATGTTTTCAAAGTATTTATCTTTTTGGGGCATCAAAAGGTGTCACTGTGGGGTAATGGGTTTAGGAGAAGTGACTACATAGAATTTAAAACCACTATGGAAAAAGATAAGTCTGTTTAATGTCTGATCTGGTTAAAATGCAATCATGCCGCAAGAGCTGATAAGGGTTAAAGGATTACCTTAGGGAACGTCATTGCATGGAGCAGATAGTTATCATTGAAAGAAGGTTACATACCAAATTTTAGATTTGTTTGTTTTACACTTGTGGAAAAATTGCAATTATTAAGTTTAAAACTTAAGTTTTCAGAAAAAATGATAGAAGGACAAACAGATGGACAACAATAAAACATTAGATCTTTACCCCAAATCTTTCAATACAGGGGCATAAAGGACATGTGCAATATGCCTACCTTTGCTAACACTATCCAGGATAACAGAGAGTTTTCCCCCTTTAGGTGGCAGAGCTTTCCCTGTCCTACTGCGACCTCCTTCCAAGAAGAATTCTAGTGGTTCTCCATGTCGTAACAACTCTTCCATGTACTGAATTTACAGTTTTTTGTCTTTCACGACAGAAAACAATGTGGGAAATGAAGAAATTGCTTGTCACAAGCAATTTTTTCATTTCCAACAATGTTTTCAAAAGTATTTATTTTTTGAGGCGTCAAAAAGCATAAATGTGTAAGAGTGGGTTAATCATACATATGAATCATGCCTACCTTTACTGACACTATCCAGGATAACAGAGAGTAGTCCCCCTTTAGGTGGCAGAGCTTTCCCCGTCCTACTGCGACCTCCTTCCAAGAAGAATTCTAGTGGTTCTCCGTGTCGTAACAACTCTTCCATGTACTGAAAGATAGATGTAGAAATAATCAGCCATAGCGTTATGATGGGTAAACAGTGTAACTCAATTTATATGCAATTACAAGTTTTGTGCTAATTTCTCAATAATGCCTTCACTAGGTAGAAAGAATTCTAGAGATCCACCATGTGTTAACAACAGTTAAGTATATATGCAAATAGTGAGCCATGGCATTGGTACTTTACCAATATAAACTTCAATGCAATGCAAATATCAATAATTCAATATCATGGAAATGTTCTAAATAGAAAGTACAATCTATTCACAATTTGAGTGTTCAAATTTGCACGGAAATGTTCATATTTTCATTCTAGTTGGTTAATTAACTTTTTCTTTGCAACAAGTATGTGTTCACTATTTTCACGTTTTTTTAAAACAGATGTAAAGATAATTCAAGTAATGGTCATGTTCTGTAGAGAAGAGAAATTCTATGAAATATTTATCTTACACTATGGAGAACAGCTCTATAGAGAGAATCTTTCTTCTTTTTGTCCACATCTAGTTTTCTTCTGATGAAGAATGCACCCAGCCCATTCATCAACATACTGTAAAATTAAGGTAAATAATACTTTAATACTTTCCAAAACAAGATCACGCTTGGATATCCCTGAAGGAGAGAGGATCAGAAAATATCTAAGGAGAAGAAACAAGAGGGCCATTGGCCCTGAAGCGCTCACCTGATATAATATTAATTTTTGTATACCAATTTTCAGGTTGATTGGACAAAAAATGTGACCTCTAGGGTGCACACAAGGTTTAACTAAGATTTGACCTCGTGACCTAGAATTGATCAAGACAATCATTCTGATCAATTTTTAGGTTGATTGCCGAATGATTGGGCAAAAATGTGGCCTCTAGAGTGCACACAAGGTTTTACAAAGATTTTACCTATTGACCTAGTTTATGACCCCAGATGACCCAATTTCAATCTTGTCCGAATATTGATCAAGACAATCATTCTGATCAATTTTCAGGTTGATTGGGCAAAAAATGTGGCCTCTAGAGTGCACACAAGGTTTTTCTAAGATTTGACCCTGTGACCTAGTTTTTGACCCCAGATGACCCAATTTCAAAGTTGTCCGAGATTTCAACATAACAATCATTCTGAGCAAATTCCAGGTTGATTGGGCAAAAAAAGTGGCCTCTAGAGTGCACACAAGGTTTTCCTAAGATTTGACCCCGTTACCTAGTTTTTGACCCCAGATAACCCAATTTCGATCTTGTCCGAGATTTTATCAAGACCATTATTCTGATCAATTTTCAGGTTGATTGGGCAAAAAATGTGGCCTCTAGAGTGCACATAAGGTTTTTCTAAGATTTGACCCCATGACCTAGTTTTTGACCCCAGATGACCCAATTTCAAACTTGTTCGAAATTTTATCAAGAAAATCATTCTGAGCAAATTTCAGGTTGATTGGTAAAAAAATGTGGCCTCTAGAGTGCACACAAGGTTTTTCTAAGATTTGACCCCATGACCTAGTTTTTGACCCCAGAAGACCCAATTTCGAACTTGTCCAAGATTTTATCAAGACAATCATTCTGAGCAAATTTCAGGTTGATTGGGCAAAAAATGTGGCCTCTAGAGTGCACACAAGGTTTTACAAAGATTTTACCTCATGACCTAGTTTATGACCCCAGATGACCCAATTTCAATCTTGTCGGAGAATTGATCAAGACAATCATTCTGATCAATTTTCAGGTTGATTGGGCAAAAAACGTGGCCTCTAGAGTGCACACAAGGTTTTTCTAAGATTTGACCCCATGACCTAGTTTTTGACCCCAGATGACCCAATTTCGAACTTGTCCAAGATTTTATCAAGACAATCATTCTGAGCAAATTTCAGGTTGATTGGGCAAAAAATGTGGCCTCGAGAGTGCACACAAGGTTTTTCTAAGATTTGACCCCGTGACCTAGTTTTTGACCCCAGATGACCCAATTTCGAACTTGTCCAAGATTTTATCAACACAATCATTCTGAGCAAATTTCAGGTTGATTGGGCAAAAAAAAGTGGCCTCTAGAGTGCACACAAGGTTTTTCTAAGATTTGACCCCGTTACCTAGTTTTTGACCCCAGATAACCCAATTTCGATCTTGTCCGAGATTTTATCAAGACCATTATTCTGATCAATTTTCAGGTTGATTGGGCAAAAAATGTGGCCTCTAGAGTGCACATAAAGTTTTTCTAAGATTTGACCCCATGACCTAGTTTTTGACCCCAGATGACCCAATTTCAAACTTGTTCGAAATTTTATCAAGAAAATCATTCTGAGCAAATTTCAGGTTGATTGGTCAAAAAATGTGGCCTCTAGAGTGCACACAAGGTTTTTCTAAGATTTGACCCCGTGACCTAGTTTTTGACCCCAGATGACCCAATTTCGATCTTGTCCAAGATTTTATCAACGCAATCATTCTGAGCAAATTTCAGCTTGATTGGGCAAAAAATGTGGCCTCGAGAGTGCACACAAGGTTTTTCTAAGATTTGACCCCGTGACCTAGTTTTTGACCCCAGATGACCCAATTTCGAACTTGTCCGAGATTTCATCAAGACAATCATTCTGAGCAAATTTCAGGTTGATTGGGCAAAAAATGTGGCCTCTAGACTGCACACAAGCCAAAGGTTGACGCACGACGGACACAGCGGTATCACAATACCTCACCATGAGCACTATCGTGCTCAGGTGAGCTAAAAAGCTGCTTTTGTCTTCAAGAGCAGGTTTTAGATCAAGACAATATGAATCTTCAATATTTGGGAAAGGGTTTCATTGAGTAAATGTATTTCAGAAAACAAAGTTTAATCAATACTTTTCAATTTTAAGAAGTACCTATAAACCAATCAAATAAGCCCTCACCTGAAGAAAGGTATTTTAAGGTTGTCTCCGGCAGCTATATGGGGACTCTTTATGCTGTAGTTCCACAACACCCATGTAACAAGTATGTAATCCAAATGACTTTTATGTAGGGGGAGATAAACTATTGGTAAACCTCTCTGCAACAGACAATTATAGAAATTGCCACTTTCAATCAAAATATGAATTGATAACGCAAATTACTGAAAAACAATTTTAAAAAAAAATATTCCTCTTGTTAATATTCAGTGTTTTAGTGCAAAATCAGATCCAAGATTTACTAACAATCTTACGACCACGTTTTTGTGTAAACTGTTTAAGAAGACATCTGATTGAACGAGCAATCAGATTGGGCCAATCAAGTTAAGTGTTACAAATAATTACGCAAAAAAAATTGTACACATGTTAGTAAAAAAGGCCCCTGGTGTACAAAGAATCACTTCATTCATCGCTGCCTTAGTAAACTGACATCTGATGGATGCCTGACAGGTCTTTATTGATAACAATACTTATTAAGATCGGGATTCAATCAGGTTGTATCTAAGTCTTACCTCAGCTGCAGTTTTGATCACTTTTATCTGGCCCTTGTGAACATACACAGAACTCAGGAGTAGACCCAGGAAATGGTGCAAGAACCAACCACTGAACCTATAATATAGGACTCATGGTTCATACAAATTCTTGATGAGAAAATTCAAGGGTTTTTTAAGGTTTTTTTAAGGACTCAACATTGAAATTCAAGGGCTACAAACATTCAATAATCTAAGCGCAAACATGGTACGTTCATTGGTTTGTCCGACTTAAATTCTTGGACCAATGCTTTGTATCTTTGATCTGTTAACCAACTTTTGTTGAACGCACACTTTCTCATACTGACATTTTTGTAATTTCTTCACTGACCAGCAATTCAGTTATTGTTAATCCTTTCTGATCTATGTATTTTTGAATAAAAGGGTTTTCCGATTGCATAAAAACAATTTTCCAAGTATATCGAAAATCAGCTGGAAATGATTTACAGGTACGTACAAAACAATAGAGAAATAGAATTCAAGGGTTTTTTAAGGGCTCAGACTTGCTTTTTAAGGGTTTTACAAGGCTCACATCCATTTTCAAGGGTTTTATAAGGCTAAGGTCAAATTCAAGGGTTTTTCAAGACCTGTGCGAACCATGTAGGTGCAAAAACATTACATTAGAAGGGCTGATACAAAGCTATTGCAATGCAAATCATTCTATTGTTTTGCATCAAGTCTTCAAGCTTAATAATTCTATTAATTTTCTTCAATATTGTGATATTTCATTCTTTCCATATTGTTAAAAAATATCATGTTAATTTCTTTTGTCGCGAATGGATCAAACTTGCAACCAAATAAGAGTGAAATTGGTGATTAATTTGTTCCATGTCCAAAACTGATCAATAAAACAAGAGGACCATGATGGTCCTATATCGCTCACCTGAAAATAGGTGACATGAGCGAAAATGGTAATTTTGTCAATTGAAAAGACATATAACTAAGGACTTTCTGTTACGATCAGAAGCTACAGCATAGGGATAATTTTTAGACTTTAGACATTAAACTACACAAAATCTTCAAATATTCAGGTCTTATAATTTGTGAAAAGATTGTCAAACACTGACCTCTTTATCATCTTTATATCGAACCCAGTCAACTCACAACATAGGGGAACTATTCATTGAACAGTTACAATTTGATTTTGGTTAAATCTTTTCCTAACAGCATAACATCAGAGCAGTAGAATTAAAAACTGCTGTAACTAATAAAACAGAATGCTGAGTAAGACTGCATTAATGTACAAAAGTGGACAGAGAATGATGAGGCAAAAGATGCAAATATAGGCTATCAGCATTTTCTTCTTTTGCAATAACATTTTCCCAGCATTTTCAATAAGTGAGCCAAAACCTACTTAATCCCTTCCCAAACTGAAAAGGAATAGACTGTTCCAAATTTAAAAAAAAAGAAAATAAAATTGATATGGATAAAGAAAGGATTCATGCAAAATAAAGAAGATAAAATTTTGAGACAAAGGGAGAAAATTACTAATTATCAGCCTTTTCTTCATTTGACTCAATATTTTCCCAAACCTTTTCTAATTATTTAGGGATGTCAAACCAGGCATTTTCAGGAAAGGGTTAAACTAAAGTACATATCTAGAGGCTGTACTAGAGATTCAAATAGGATAGGTTAAGGGCTTTCCAAATTGTAAAATATCTTTCAATGTTTTTATCAAACCCTGTGATGTGGGTATTCATTTGAATGATCCAATCAAAACTATTTAAATAAGTACCATCAACAAAGGATAGCTTAAATAACAAATAGAATGTATTTACCCCTTTTTACCTGCAGTTCCCCATTCTGGTAAACATTTCTCCGTCTTGAGTAAACAATCCTGGTCTTTGTTTATTTTATGGGGATTAGACATATCCCCAGTCGGGGATCAAAACCTCGTAACTCCAGCTTTGTCGAGCTGTAGTTACGGGGTTTTGACTCCATTTTATGATATCATAACTGGTTAAATTTAAAAGAATTTTCATAAGATTTCTCAAAGCCTGGTATGCCTTACCCACATTTTTTGACAAATCTTAAAATTTGTGAATAAATTTTGGAAAGAGTCACCTAAGGAACATTCCTGCCAAATTTGGTTCAAATTGGCCCAATGGTTGATTTTTAAAGAATTTTCATAGGATTTTTAAGCCCCGCCCTGCCACGCCCACATTTTTTTACAAATCAAAAATTTGCGAACAAGTTTTGAAAAGGGTCACCCAAGGAACATTCCTGCCAAGTTTGGTCAAAAATGGACAAATAGTTTAGGAGGAGAAGATGTTTGAAGGAAATGTGAACGGACGGACAGACAGACGGACAGACGGACGGACGACGGACAAAAAGCGACCACAATAGCTCACCTTGAGCACTTCGTGCTCAGGTGAGCTAACAACTTCCTGCAAAATCATCTCCGTAAACACTCATGTTTGAGGTTTAAGCATGATAACTCTCTTCTATAGTCATTTCCTTCAAGTAAGACAAAAAATGTAAAATTTCGTTCACTAGAAATTTTTGTCTGCTACACTTTCGAATTTGGACAAGTCTAAAATTTTGCTGTTCGCAAATAGGTTAATCTATTCTGCACGGCACCATGTGACAGATAGTTACATACTTAGTAAGAGCATTCACTACCCTGGCCTTCATGCCATTCAGTATTTCCTTGGATCTCTTCTCTAGTTTTGCTCTCTCCATCTTTACTGCAAGGAGAAATAGAACATTTTATTCAAAAGAAGTTGCAAGAAAATCTGGTGTAGTACATGTACATATAAAAAAATTTATAATAAATTTACTATTCAAGTGGGTAGCATTTATACAAGAGAATTTTGGAACCAATGAAGTAATCCAACATAAACTAGAAATTCATCGCTTAATGTGATGAAAATACTTGTCACTACATCTGTCCAGACACACATTTTTTAGTCCAATCAGGGGTAATAACTAAAAAAAATCTTGACAGAATTTCCTCGAAAAGTGTGCCTGGCAAATTTACAGGTTCAAAAGAACACTTCTGCCAAGTATGAATCAAATCAGATAGAAACTGTAGGAGTTGCTCGGATAAGACCTTGCTGACAGACTGACTTAACACCTAACTGATCGATTGACCACCTGATTCCAGTATACACCCCCTGTATTTCATTTGCAGGGGTTTAATAATGTGCACAACTAGATTATCGGAGATACATTTTACCACTGAAATATCCTTTCTAATCTTATAGAAATCACTCACCATCTTGAGCAAGCAGCTCCTGTTGAATGACCTCTACTAATCTAGAAGAAGAAGAGAAAAAACTTTGTTTGAAAATGTCAGGGACTAAATAATTTGATTGGTTGGAGTAAATACACATGGCCTATCCCAAGTGATGATTTCTAGGTTTCTTCTGTTAACCCTATTGATGTCCCTGACAGGACAGGCTTGGGAAAACATTGAAGTACAAGATGAAAATGCTGATGATCAGCATTTTCTCCTTTTGCATCAATGTTACTTAGCTGTATTATTCACAACAAGAGATGTTCGTAAAACATATATGCCCCCTCAAGGGCCTACATTTGATGTAGGTCAAAGTCCAAGGTCAAGTTAACAAGGTCCAAGGTCATGGTCAAATATGAAAGGTCTTGGTAAGGCTTGTCGATGTGTGAAATATCAAAGCTGTATATGTAAAAGTAGAATGAAACATAGGCCAGGTTAAAGTTTTTAAAAGTAGGCCAAATGCCAAGGTCAATGTCATGGTCAAATATGAAAGGTCTTGGTTGGAGGTGTCCATGTGTGAAATATCAATGCTGTAGGTGTAAAAGGACATGATATATATGCCTGGTTTCAGTCTTTTTAAAGGTAGGTCAAACTCCAAGGTCAAGGTTGCAATATTCAAGGTCATGGTCAAATGTGAAAGGTCTTGGTAGGAGGTGTCTATGTGTGAAATATCAAGGCTGTAGGTGTAACAGGGCATAAGATAAAGGCTAGGTTAAGGATTTCTAAAAGTATGTAACAAGAGCTGTCCAAAGACAGCGCGCTCGACTTTCTAAGTTGCTTAGTATAAAGGGGGCATAACTCCAAATAGAATGGTCCTACGGTCATGGGCCCTGATAGTAAGGTAAAGGGTGTGATGGTGAATAAGTATTCCAAGTTTGGATTGAATCCCTTTGATAGTATTGAAGTTATTAATGTTTGAAAAAACTTTAACCTTGGTTGCAACGCCAACGCCAACGCCGAGGCCCGGGTGACAGTATAAGCTCTCATTTTCTTCGAAAAGTCGAGCTAAAAATCAAAGGTCAAGGTCATACAGGCCAAGGTCATGGTCAAATGTGAAAGGTCTTGGTAGGAGGTGTCCATGTGTAAAATATTGAGACTGTTTAGGTAATAGGACATGAGATATAGGCATAGTTAAAGTTTTTTAAAAGTAGGTCAAACTCCATGGTCAAGGTCCAAGGTCATGGTCAAAAGTGAAATATCTTGGTTGGAAGTGACCATGTGTGAAATATCAAGGCTGTATATGTAAAATGACATGAAATATAGGCCAGGTTAATGTATTATTAAAGTAGATCAAACACCAAGGTCAAGGTCATAAGGTCCAAGGTCATGGTCAAATCTAAAAGGTCTTGGTATGAGGTGTCCATGTGTCAAATATCAAGGTTGTATGTGTAAAAGGACATGATATATCGGCTAGATTAAAGATTTTTTAAAGTAGGTCAAAGTCCAAGGTCAAGGTCACAAGGTCCAAGGTCATGGTCAAATTTGAAAGGTCTTGGTAAGATGTGTCCATGTGTGAAATACCAAGGCTGTATGTGTAATAGCACATCAGATATAGGCCCAGTTTAATTTTTTTAAAGTAGGTCAAACTCGCAAGGTCAAGGCCACATGGTCCAAGGTCATAGTCGTATGTGATAGGTCTTGGTCGGAGGCTATATCAAGGCTGTATGTGTAAAAGGACATGATATATCGGCCAAGTTAAAGTTTTTTAAAAGTAGGTCAAACGTCAAGGTCAAGGTCACAGAGTCAAAGGTCATGGTCAATTGTGAAAGGTCTTGGTAAGATGTGTCCATGTGTGATATATCAAGGCTGTATTTGTAAAAGGTCATTAGATATATGCCGGGTTTATTTTTTTTTAAAGTAGGTCAAACTACAAGGTCAAGGTCACAAGGTCCAAGGTCATGGTTAAATGTGAACAGTGTTGATAGGAGGTATCTATGTGTGAGATATCAAGGCTGTATGTGTAAAAGGACATGAGATAAAGGCAAGGTTAAGAATTAAGTGCAAAAATCAACAAAGGGCAATAACTCCAAGAATTTGATTCGCAGAGTTACGGTTCTTGTGCACTGCACCTCTCCATAATGAAATCTATTCACCTGTAAAGTTTCATGATTCTACCTACATATTTTTTGAGTTGTGCTCCGGACAAGAATCAAGTTATAAAATCAACAAAGGGCAATAATTCAAAAAATTTGATCGGCAGAGTTACGGTTCTTGTGCACTGCACCTCTCCATAATGAGATCTTTCCACCTATTAAGTTTCATGATTCTACCTTACATACTTTTTGAGTTATGCTCCGGAAAATAATCAAGTTTGAAAATCAACAAAGGGCAATAACTCAAAAATTTGATCAGCAGAGTTACGGTTCTTGTGCACTGCACCTCTCCATAATGAGATCTATCCACCTGTAAAGTTTCATGATTGTACCTTACATACTTTTTGAGTTATGCTCCGGACAAGAATCAAGTTATAAAATCAACAAAGGGCAATAACTCAAAAAATTTGATCGGCAGAGTTACGGTTCTTGTGCACTGCACCTCTCCATATTGAGATCTATCTACCTATGAAGTTTCATGATTCTACCTTTAATACTTTTCGAGTTATGCTCCGGACAAGGTTTGGTCTACGGACAGACCGACCGACCTACGGACCGACCTTCCGACCGACCGACACTTGCAAAACAATATACCCCCATTTTCTTCGAAAGGGGGCATAAATATCAACTTTTTATCATCAATTTTGTCACTGGCAGCAGCTTTAAAATTAGATGACCCTAAAAGTTTGCCGTCTGGAAAAGGGTTCAGGTCATCAGCAACAACTGATGTTTGGGTAGGGATTGACTTTTATATGTTAAGGTTCAAATAAGTAGACATCTATGTGCCCAAACAAACAAATGTTTGGGTAGAGAAAGATCTTTATCTGATTACGTTCAAAATATGTGCCCAAACAAACACTCTGTAATGTCACTATGAAAGTTTTGGTAAAGGAAGTTAATATAAGTGCCTCCTTTCCATTTTTTTTAACATAATTTACATACATTACATTACATTCGAAAAAGTGCCACAAAGACAAACCTGATTATTCCATGATTTGTCTGGCGAGATTTCCAGCACTGCCACACTAGTTTGTCCATCACATCTCACATTTGCTCTGTATAGATAATTTTCTTTAGCAGGGTTGGCGCTGCCGATCGCCATTGTCGCCAAATGCGACAAAAAATTAAAAGTGGCGCAAGAATTTTCCATTTGGCGAACATGCCTGGCGCCAACAAAATTCAAGTGGCCCCAAAAATTATCAAATGGCCCTAAGGCTAAATACACGATCAGCAAATACCAATAAGAATATACATGACCAGACTGCAAAATATCAACAGCTATCGAGGCCGTCGCATTTGCCATTATAATCAAGCACCTTTATATCGGTGGTTATGCTAAAAAAAATGCCGTAACTACAGCTTATTCAAGTTAGTTCAAACTGTAGTTACAGCTTTATCGATATATTATCTCGGCACGCGACACGACAAATAGCGCTAACTGTTAAATTACCTTTAATTGCCATCAATATATCAAAACACATTATGACATAACAAAGCGATGGGAAAAATCAATAAATACACAGTAGACAAGATTCGGGTAGTTTACTAGTGTCGTGTGCAATAGAGCATAACACATTACATATAGTGGGCGTGTACTTTCGATATTGTTTTAACTTGAATGACAGGTCGAGTTTCTTCAGTTAATTCTTTACTTTACGAAAATTTCACTCGACATGGAGTTGTTCAAAGCCAATCTTGTAGCAATCAATTGTTAAGATCGCCGTATTTACGGCGGTTGCTGAAGTATGATGTCTCTGGTAAGTTAATTTCCGTAAAATTTGTGGAATTAACTAGACTTTTGTTTCGTGCTTTTTATCGCGAGAATACGGATCCCGATGAAGTTAATCATTGGAAGACAATAAAAGCTAGCGAGTAACGTCATGATTCCTATTTAAATCAAAATTTAATCGGTACCCAAATCTTCTTTTCTCCTTTTCCAAACTGATAAGACTGTCTTTTGACATTGAATATGATTTTCCGGCGTTGGGTGGGTGGGTGGGGGGGGGGATTGAGTGGGGGGGGGACGTGGCCCCTACTTTCATTGATTTGGCTCCAACTTTTGATATTTGGCCCCAACTTTTGGAATTTGGCGAAAGTGATGGCGACAACTTTTTTGGAGCCAGGGTGACCCCTGCTTTAGGTTCCATGAAAACAGATTTGGTCTTGTGATTCTTGAAAGATCACAGAAAATTCACCACTACTTTTCAGAATGACTGCATTTTTGCTAGTTTTCTACCTGTTATTAGCCAGCACTGCCATACTAAGGTCTGGAAATTTGTGACTAGTTTTGGTTCTCCAGGAATAAACAAAGGTCGCAAACTGTCGGTGTATGGGCCCATCATTTCTGAAAAAAGAAGTGTTAACCGTTTCCCAAACTACCAAATTTTAGATTTGAATATTTCGAAATCTGCTGCAGACGACAAAATGAATATTTATGCTAACATTATTTGTGTACATTGTAGTGGAGAAAATATTGGGGCAAAAGGAGAAAATGATGGTTGTCAGCATTTTCTTCATTTGTCTCAATGTTTTCCAAAGCCTTTTCTGTTAGAGACATCAAAAGATAGAATTTTGTGTAAAAAATAGCACAGAAAACATCGAGGCAAAAGGAAACAAGAGTGCCATGGTTACAATAATATACGCCACCACTCCCAGAGACTAAGTTTTAAGGGGGCATAACTCAGGCAAAAACCAATGAACCATAAAATCCTTCCTTCATGCACATCTACCAATTGAGGTGATAACATTGACCAAGTTGCAAAAAGATCCAGTCAGAAACTTAGGATGAGTTGAGTTCACAAGAAAAGAGGACATATGTACATATGGATGAATGGACGGACAGACAGATAAGATGACGCAAATATGCGACCGCCTCAGGTGGCGTATAAAATACAGATTATCAGATATTACTCTTTTGCCTCATTTTTTCCCCAGGCTATTAGGGACGTCAAAACCAAGTCTTGTTTGGGAAAAGGTTCAATAAAATTGTGGAACATTGTGGATTTAGCCATGTGTCCTCCAATCTTGTTGCAAAAATAAAGTACCAGTACATAAAATCTGATCCAGAAGGTGATTATCATATGTACATGATTTGTAGCCAATTGGTTCCATGGCCTTACTGTCAAATGTTCAAAATGATAATATGATCAAGCCAATATTCGATTGGATTAGTCTTCTTTTTTAACTGTTGGGAATAGATATCATACCTCAATTCGTGTTTCACGTCAAGTAGATTCCTAATGCCTTCTGTAGAACATGCAGAAAACTGGAAATCTTTCTGTAAAAAATATAAACAAGATGTTTTTGTGAAACGCAAATGTCCCAAAAATGACCAATGTCAAGTTTTCGGACAGACGGACAGACATCAGTAAAACAATATGTCACCAATCTTTCAAAACAGGGGCATAAAAATTGAGACTTTTCATAACAATAATGAGTTATCTACTTTTGGCCTAATTGTCTGAAATGTTGTTATGAGAAAGAGTAAATTTGTAGGTTCATTTAAATTCCATCTATTAAAGAATTAAGATAGCATGTGTCTACTCTTCTAGTGGAACAGTAAACATGCTGCTTCTAGATTGAGAATTGATTTTATCAAGCCACCATGTTAACCAAAGCAATATGCAGTTGCTTGGAAGACTTAAACAGCTCACATATATTCTTTAAATTGTTGAGCTAAAAACATCCTTTTGATTCAAGCTCTGACAGCAAAAATGTAATATTTGTTTTAACGATCTGGAACGATAATAGAAACTTTTGAAAATGCAAAAAGTATTGTTATATATTATTTCTATGATACAAGACGAAGGTAAAATGAAACTATAAACATTTTTTACCGATATATCTGAGTTTTGTATCTATTTTAGTTACTGACCCCATTTTACAAAAAAGGCGGGAAAATGGGAAGCACCAACTCTGTAAATGTCACATTTTTTTGCAGAATATGATAATATCTGACATTTTTCAGCTTGTATGCTACAACAGATATGTATGTAACACAAATAAGCTAACACAAAACTATAACAAGAGGGCCAAGATGGCCCTGTATCGCTCCACTGGCTTTTAGACATTTAGACTACTAACTTCTTCAAAGAATACAATAGAGGTATATTCAAAGAAGATTCATGCTACACCAGAATGAAATCCAATAAGTGATTAAGAAGCAGAATTTTTTTTAAATTTTTTCTTAAAACTACACTATGTTTCATGTAGCGAAAAATAAGCCTAGCCCACAAATGCCAAGCTTTTTATCCAATCGTGAAGGAAATTGGAAGAGATTCATGTAAGGAAGATTCCTGTGAAGTTTGGTTGAAATTGGTCCTGTAGTTTTGAAGAAGAAGATTGTTTAACAATTTTTCGAAAATTCAATCTAATTAAATTTATCAAAATTTAAGTTCTACACTGAAATTATTTTTTTAAGGAATTTAGAGGAGATAAATGCAAGGAAGATTCGTGTGAAGTTTGGTTAAAACTGGTCCAGTAGTTTTGGAAAAGAAGATTTTTTCAAAAATTTAATTTAATTTAATTAATCAAAATTTTAAGTTCTACATAGAATTTATTTTTTTGAAGGAATTATGAAGAGATTAAAGCGAGGAACATTTCTGTAAAGTTTGGTTGAAATTGGTCCAATAGTTTTGGAGAAGGAGAATTTTTAAAGATTTTTCGAAAATTTAATTTAATTAAATTATTTAAAATTCAAGTTCTGCGCGGATTTTATTCTTTTGAAGGAATTTGGTAGAGATTCATGCAAGGAAGATTTCTGTGAAGTTTGGTTGAAATTGGTCCAGTAGTTTTGGGGAAGAAGAATTTTTAAAGATTTTTCGAAAATTCAATTCAATTAAATCAATCAAAATTGCAGGTTCTGCATAGATTTTATTCTTTTGTAGGAATTTGGTAGAGATTCATGCAAGGATGATTCATGTAAAGTTTGGTTGAAATTGGTCCAGTAGTTTTGGAGAAGAAGAATTTTTAAAGATTTTTCGAAAATTTAAATCAATTAAAAAAATTAAAATTCAAGTTCTGCGCGGATTTTATTCTTTTGAAGGAATTCGGTAGAGATTCATGCAAGGATGATTCGTGTGAAGTTTGGTTGAAATTGGTCCAGTAGTTTTGGAGAAGAAGAATTTTTAAAGATTTTTCGAAAATTTAACTAAATTAAATTAATTAAAATTCAAGTTCTGCATAGATTTTATTCTTTTGAAGGAATTTGGTAGAGATTCATGCAAGGATGATTCGTGTGAAGTTTGGTTGAAATTGGTCCAGTAGTTTTGGAGAAGAAGATGTTTGAAAATTGTTTACGCACGGACGCACGCACGCACGCACGGACGCACGGACGCACGACGGACACAGGGCCATGACATAAGCCCCGCTGCCTTCGGCCAGTGGAGCTAAAAACAAAATTGATGAAAAACACCTGATTATACATCAGCTTTATGATTTTGCGACTGTATTTTTTCGACGTTGATGAAAAATGAACTTTTTTTCTTTGATCTATAATTTTTGTAATTTTGACTGGCAGGGTATGAAACCTACATCAAAAATATCTCTAATCTATACTTGTGCAAATAAAACAAGAATGGGAAAAGGTTACCGTTAAAATTTGTTTTTTTATGCATTCAAACTTAGTAGGGGTGCACAAAACAAGGACAAAATGTTCAAAATATGTCATTCAATTTCAGCAAATATTGTAAGGTCAAATGTAACAACACCTTATTTTATAGTTACTGACATAAAGAAACTATCTAATCAAATATTCATTGTCACATTTCCCTGTAGTTCCTACATAAACTATTGTGAACAAAACAATAGCACCATATACATGGGGGGGGGAGTCATGTGACAGTACACTTTCAGAAAATCGTCAATAATTTTGTAAATACTTGACAAATTTGAAATCGGTTTGAAGCAGAAAAGTGTAAAGCCTCGAGATCAGAAGTGTATGGTACCTCTTTTACAAATCAGCTGATAAAAACGTTATTTACAACCAAATTAAGTTTTGGTTGGTCGTCAATAACTTTCATATCAGCTGATTTTTCAAAGATCACCCTTCGCATCCAGCAAAGTCATGGAGTGTTCCCCCTTTCATTGCTTAAATTCTTCTTTTTTTTCAAATCGGTCATCTATTGACAGAATTGTTGGAAAATATCTAAACTATTATGTCAGGTGATTCCCCGCCGTGGGGTGAAAGAGGGTTGAAATTGGTCTCATGTACTACTGTATAAGAACGCCTTTGTCAATCAAATTCAGCTAATCTTACATGAACACTTATGTTATTATATTATGTCACATGTTTACAAAAATATGTATGAAAGGAAATGTTGAAATTGAACAAACCACGGAAAATTCATGTGAATGGCAATGGATTTTGTTTTAACAATAGATTGGGTTTAAAGTTGTGTTTTGATAAACCGTCAGTGTTGTCATAAAATATCGTAACTACGGCCTGATTTTAGGCGTAGTTACGAGATTTTATAACAGCTCCAACGAATTACTATTGTATGTCCGAAATTACGTCACGATTAACTGGATAAAATCGTTCCCTATTTCGCTGTACTTTCACTTTCTTTTTTGTTACTATTTATAGAATACAACATGAAGAAGTATTTTTCATGTATTTCCGATTCTAATGGATGAATGTACGTTTAATATACGTTTAACCACCAGAGTGTTCAGAACGATAATATTTAAGCATTTTTCATGGTCACCAATATTCTGTACAAGTTTTGTCTTGATTAATCAGTATTTGTAGTTGCTAGAGTGAAAACAAAGTAAAAATAGAGCCGAAAATTGTAATTTTGTCAATTTCAAGGGCACATAACTCATGATGTAAAATTAAGATCAAGCTGAAAATTACACCAAGGCAAGATCTCATGGTCACCAACATTTTGTAAAAGTTTTGTCTAGATTTGTCTATATTTGTAGTTGCTAGAGTGAAAACATGTCAAAATAGAGCTGAAAATAGCAATTTTGTCAATTTCAAGGGCACATAACTCATGATGTAAAAGTCAGATCAAGCTGAGAATTAAACCAAGGCAAGATCTTATAGTCAACAAGATTCTGTACAAGTTTTGTCTTGATTAGTCAATATTTGTAGTTGCTAGATTGAAATCAAAGTCAAAATAGAGTCGAAAATGGCAATTTTGTCAAATTCAAGGGCACATAACTCATGATATAAAATTCCGATCAAGCTGAAAATTACACCCAGGCAGGATATTATGCTTATATATATTCTGTCCACGTTTTGTCTTGATTGATTGATATTTGTAGATTTTAGAGTAAAAATAAAGTCAAAACCAGCTATTTTTGCCATTCAAGGGCGGATAACTCAGGTTATTCTGGTTCGATCAAAATTCTTTGAAGGAATCTGAGAGAGGGTCACCCAAGGATCATTCCTGTGAAGTTTACTTGAAATCCATCCAGTAGTTTCTGAGGAGAAGATTTTTAAAGAAAAAGTTTACGGACGCACGGACGCACGACGGACACATCGCCATAACAATAGCCCGCTGGCCTGAAAGGCCAGTGGAGCTAAAAATTGTCATATAATAATTTTGCAAGCAAGGTTACATCTAAAACCACTTTGAAAACTGAAAGAGACTACCTATAGGACATTACCTGACTGTTTGGCATACAATTGCAGCAGTGTCCCATCAGAGGACGTGACACAATGAAGTGTTCTGGCAATATAGTAGGCATCGTTTTGAACTGGGCTATTATGCTATTTTGTACCTGTAAAAATAACCCTCATATAAATATACAAATTATTGAATAGCAAAGTCCTAAACAAGGGCCGTCAGAGACGGACAATGCTCCCCGAATAAGGCATTGTCACAATAAATGTATGCCATTGAGAGCACTTTATTGTCAAGGGCATCTGATTTGCTACTCAAATATGAAATGTCATCAAATTCTGACCATTAGACAAGGAGAAATTAGAGAAAAACAGTATTTTACCTTAAGTCCCCTTTTCCCATGACGAGGCCTCGAATCCAAAAACCGGGAAAAGTACATCGGCATTATGTCATAGGGAGTTCACATGGTAAGTTTCATTTGATTTGGCCCAAGGGTTATGGAGAAATCACTTCGGACGGACGGACAGATAGACGGAATGACGGACAGACGGAGAGACAAAGCGGCGACTATATGCTCTCCCTTCGGGGAGCATAAAAATCCTGAGAAGGCACTTGCTTATAGCATTTATACAGACTTATTTCCGCTTTTATTCTCATTCTTTTCTGTGCAATTTTGTGCAAAAATCTTTTTTATCATCTGTAGCAGCTTCAAAACTGGACCTATCTAATGATTTTTTATTTGAAGTAAAAAAGGTTACACTATGAACAAGATGTGTTTGTGAAATGTGAATGCCACCAAAATGGCCATTTTTTTTAAATGTTAAGGGGGAATGCTCCAGTTTTTCGGAACACTCGGTCATTACTGTAGTAAATTAAACGTTTCGTACCAATAGGTTTCGCTACCATATTTTCAATAATAATATTATAACACATTACAATTTACCATTTACGACGGTAAAAGTGTATTTATCATGCAAAACTGATTTCCTCAAGTTGGAAATCGATTATTTAGAGCAAGACTGTCATAAGTGTGTATGCAGTTACCACTGTTTTGCGTCATTTTATTCATGTGTGTATCTGATAAAAATTGCTGTAATTCATTAATAAATGCGCTGACCTATGCATTTTCTTTTTGAATTATTACCAGGACATGTTGCTTAATACAATGAGGGAGTTTTATCAAATTCTATTATGTAGACCTATGCATTTTCTTTTTGAATTATTACCAGGACATGTTGCTTAATACAATGAGGGAGTTTTATCAAATTCTATTATGTAGAACTTGAAATATTTCCAAAAATATGCAAATTTTGATATAAAATACTCCAGCTTCGTTGATCTAACCGAATACGTGAGCATGCTGTTTTATAAATGTACGCGTTTATAATGGTACATATTTTGGGTTTTCTGTTCTTATTAAATGTAAGATGTAACTTTAAATTCGTTTTCGGGACTAAACGATGAACATTGCGCAATAAAAACCTCTGTGCTGTGGACTACATGTTATGGCAAATACCTCGGCGCTTTGCGCCTCGGTTTTTACCTACACATGTAGTCCGTCGCACATCGGTTTTTATTTGCGCAATAAAGACCGCTAAATTTGTTATTATTTCATAATTCAAAACTCACCGTTTCAGTTGGCACAGTCACAACACGATTCCTGTCTTTTGTGCGTCGTCTGTGAAGGGGCTGCAGATTCTGACCTTGAAATTTCTGTTGCCATTTCTTCTTCCCACTGTCAATGACCATGTCTGCCGAGGGAGCATGTCTGTCCGTCCGACCAGAACTCCAGCTAGAGGACCTGCTGGCATTAGGTGGACCTCTCTTCTCCCATTTGGCATAAACATGGTCCAGATCAGGCAGCTCTGCCACGGGCATCTCTTATTTAACAGTGGTTACTCAACCTCATTCTGCAATAGTCATTGTAATGCAGTTTATTATCATTCAGTCACATTCTTATAGGATGATAATTATGGTTGCATTTTAAAAATTGGCGATTTATTTTTCTGTATCTTTCTAATAGCATGGAGTGATTGGATCTAAAATAGTGACATACTGGCTTGGGAAAACATTGAGGCAAAAGAAGAAAATGCTGATAATCAGCATTTTCTCCTTTTGCCTCAATATTTTCTAAGCCACATTGTGCATTTATCCTATCTATATCAACATTAATTTTGTCCCACTGTCAATGACCATGTCTGCCGAGGAAGCATGTCTGTCCGTCCGACCAGAACTCCAGCTAGAAGACCTGCTGACATTAGGTGGTCCTCTCTTCTCCCATTTGGCATAAACATGGTCCAGATCAGGCAGCTCTGCCACCGGCATCTCTTATTTAACACTGGTTACTTAACCTCATTCTGCAATAATCATTGTAATTTATTATTTAGTCACATTCTAATAGCATGGAGTGGTTGGATTTCAGATTGTGACATAATTATACTAGCTTGGGAAAACATTGAGACAAAGAAGAAAATGCTGATAATCAGCATTTTCTCCTTTTGCCTCAATATTTTCTGACCTACATTCTGCATTAATCTTATCTAAATCAACATTCATTTTGTCCCGCTGTCGATGACCGTGTCTGCCGAGGGAGCATGTCTGTCCGTCCGACCAGAACTCCAGCTAGAGGACCTGCTGACATTAGGTGGACCTCTCTTCTCCCATTTGGCATAAACATGGTCCAGATCAGGCAGCTCTGCCACGGGCATCTCTTATTTAACAGTGGTTACTCAACCTCATTCTGCAATAGTCATTGTAATTTATTATTCAGTCAGATTCTAACATCATTCATTGAGTGGTTCTCAAATTGCAACATACTGGCTTGACATCTTTGGGCGCCCAATAAAACAAAGGCTGTGGAAGAAATTATGGAAAATGAAGACATTGCTTGTGACAAGCAATTTATTCATTTCCTGCAAAGTTTCTATGCAAAAAGACCAAAAGATGTAGAATTCCATTCACTTGAAATCTTGTCTGCAAAACATCTTTGAATTTGGATCAGTCTCAAAATCAACATTCATTTTGTCGTCTTCAGCAACGTTCAAATTGGACAAGAGTAAACAAAAGGTTCTGTTTAGGAAAAAGTTCAAATTCTATCACTAACACTTATCTCCGACTTGATAATGGTTATTATCATAACAGATATGAGGGTGTAAACTTTAAAGTATTTGTAACCTGTGGCATGGAAAATGGTGCCTTATGACAAATTAACCGATCCTCACAGTCTTATCAAAATATTGATTAACCAATCAAATGAAACATTTGGTGATTCATCTCCATGTTTGCCCAAGCCTTTTCTTATAGAGAAATCAAAACAAGGTCGTGTCTGAAAAAATGATACTGGCCATTAGGAATACTTCTGACAGAATTGAGAGAAAAGAAGAAAATGCTTGTAATGTCATCACCATTCTTCTTTTCTTTAATTGCTTTCAAACACTTTCATTCACAGGGATGTCAAAGCTCCGACTTGTTTGAGAAAGGGTTACAATGCAGACAAACAATGTACATGAAGTTGCATGTCTTCAGATAATCTCAGACAATGTACTATTGATTACACCAATAACTTGCAGCGCAATTTCAATACCATCCTTAAAGTCTACACATTGTACAGCTACAAATAGTATATCGTCGGTGTAAATGCAAAACCTCGTATGTCGATTCTTGCGATTTTCAAAGTACAAACTTGTCTGTCCAGTTACAGACAATTCTTGCAGGTTTTGAGATATTTTACTGATCAGTATTAATGACACATTATTTGTGAACAGTAAGTCCAAATTTCAAGTAAAACATTTCAGTTTGGGAAAAGTTATAGCACTTTTTCCCTCCCCTTTGAAATTTTCCAAAAACGAGATATAAGGTTTTGCATTTACAACGACGATATAGCAATTTCTCTAATCTGTTCACAAGACTATCTTTATAACCTCTTAACCCATTCCCACACATTGACGCCTTTTGACACCCTTTAAGATAATGACTTTGGAAAACAATGTGGAAAATGAAGAAGTTGCTTGTGACAAGCAATTCCTTCATTTTCCACAATGTTTTCTACGTAAAAAGGCCAAAAAATGTTAAATTCCATTCACTTGAAATTGTCGTCTGCAACATCTTTGAATTTGGACCAGCTTAAAATTTTGCCGTTTGGAATTGGGTTAACAAACAACAATTTGAAAAACGGAGGTTCAATTCCAAAGCTGTTGCAGACAGATGTTGATTAAGTTAGGATTTACCTTCAATACAGCGCAAACCGTATTTACGCAAAATGTTATCAGTTTTCTTCTTTTGCCTTAATATTTTCAAAAGCTTTATATGTAAGGGATGACAAAACCAGGCTTTGTTTGAAAAAGGGTTAAAACATGATAAAAACTTACGCATTATATAACTAGAACTGTCGCAAAGCCGACAAATACCCCCCACTAGCGCGTTGTCACTGAAAAAGTGCTAAAGTTCAAAGTGGCATAACTCTGAAACTACTGCCTGGATCAAGATGAAAATTGCAGGTGCACAACTTCATATGATAGGAAACAACCTGCTAAAATTTCAGCAAAATCGGTCAAAAACTGTGGGAGGAGAAGAGGACACAAAATTATGTCCACGGACGGACGGACAGACGGACAACCTGAATCCAGTATACCCCCCATAACTCTGTTGTGGGGGGTATAATAATAATATAAATACTGTAATTTTATTCAACCCTTGGACTATAGCACGAAAAGTCCTTTATAACTTTAAATCCGTATTTCTTGATTCTTGAATCATTTCTTTCAAGAAGAAACTGCTGATAACCTGCATTTTCTACTTTTACCTCAATGCAGAGTTTGTCTAAGATCAGGATGACATGGGTTAATCAGTCAATAAATTTAATTAGAGCATGTTCTGCAGACTAGCTAATCAAATCAATGAATCACATGTATGAGGCGCTGTATTGACTGTTCAAATCATGTTGCTATACTTTTAACAGCTTTCTCTTCTCAAAACAATGAAAACTGTCAGACAGCTCTGAGAAGTCAACAATATGCAAGTTACAAATGGGCTGTTAGAGAAAAGAGCATTAGTCAAAGTGTACAATTAGACAGCAACCAGAAACAAAGCATTGCCAGCTTGTCAGAAAACAAGTTGATAGAGGACAAACAGAAAGACAGACTGCCAGACAGACAATACAACTGTTTGTGCATATGGCAATGTATTGTAGTACAATAATGAATGTCATTTGATAAACTTCCTCATAACTCAAGGTCAAAGAATATGCTGGTCTTCATATTTTTCCTATCCATAATATTTTTTCATGACCTTTTTTCTTAGGCTGGAGCCCTGGTTGTTTACCTGTCCTTGACATCAACAACTTTTGGCAATGAACTTGAGGTACAATATTTCATAGATAAACAAGAGATAATTTTGTGATTATGATATGCAAAAATCATTTAAGTACATAAACTAATTTCACAGCTGATCTTTTCATGATAATATGACTTGCCTGTCATGAACTTGAGACTATCTCTTGTTTTTTGCTATTTTTGTATTTTCTACCAAGCCTGAGATATTCAAAAATATAAAATCAAGAAAGGTTGCCAAAAGATTATGGCAAATGAGGTTACTGCCACAGCTTTTTATGTTCACTAGCAACAAATGAAAACATCATTTGTCAAAACTTGTGTAAAAGGACAAGGCCGATTCTCCATCCAAAGTACAGATATCACAAGCCTGACCTTAAAGTGACTCGCTCCTACGTAATTGATAGTAACCCCTGTCTTGTTGACTATATTTCATACAACTCAAGCTTTTCATCAGAATTCAGAAAATCTCTAGCCATACAATTAATTTGTGCTGAATTAGCACCTCATGGCTGAATGACCTTTTACGTAATTATTCTAAAAATGCACTGGCGTTTATTAGAAAAATGCTTGATAGGAAAGTTACGGGTGGGCGTTTATTAGAGGTATTCTAATTTTGTTAGCAAAAAAATGTCAATCAAATTTCAATTCATGGACTCAAAGTAAATCAAGTAAATGTTTGCAAAGTTTACATTACAAGGACTGTAAAATACAAATTTTTGGATGAATTTCCTTCACCATAAACAGATAGGGAACAGGAAATCCTCTCTATCATCCCTTTTGGAAGTGATCTTTGTTTATGACTTATTATTTTAATCCAGAATCGGGGATGGGCGTTTATTAGAATCACCCTTCTCTGCTTAAATTGTGCTGAATTATGCATATTTTCAGCTGATATTTGGGCTGGGCGTTAATTAGAATATGGGCGTCTATTAGAATAATTATGGTAGTTGGCATAGATTAAAATCAAGCTGCATGTAGAGTATATATTTGTTAATAATTGATCTCACTCTGTGTTGTCTGTAAAACAACAAATCTGGTCAAGAGTTCACTCCTTATCACTCCTAACAAAATGCTTTTGATCACGTCTAAATAAGTTTTCCATAACCCTTTCCCAAACGATTTAACTTTTTAAACAATTTAACTTTTTTAGAGTCCCTAGTCAATACAATTACTGAAAGCAATTGCAGACGACAAAAAGGGTGTCCATTAAAATCAAATTTGTACACATCATTACAGAACAGTTCTAGAGTAAAGAGGGGAAAAGCATTGTTAAAATTTCTTTACATTACTTTTTCCATGACAGCTCGCATGTATCTTATATTGTTAATGAAAAGAACAAAACATTGTATAATTCCAACTGTCACAGATCAAAATGTCTAGTCCATTATTCAATTAATTTTCATATTGACAATTCAACCAATTAAGCATTAAATCCAGGTGTGCCCGACTGTCATTAAAATTGACAGTTATTTTGTAAGTGTTTCCTCATTGTTAACCCTTCCTTGACCCTGTTTGCATGTTCCTAACAGAAAACGCTTGAGAAATCCTTGTGGCAAAATAAGAAACATGGATATACTACATGCAACTTTTAAAATAGTTTAGGATATGCAAGACAACCTAGGTTGCCTTGCTAATTGTAATCAGAGCTTGGATAGGGTAGAAGAGCAATGACATCCTGAGCTATCACCCTTAGAAGTCATTTGAGTTGTATTGATGAGATTATTTGGATATATTAATTCAGACATTCTGATCTTAATCACTATAACCTAGTCAAAGTAACTTAAATATTATATAGGTTCTCTCAAAACAATGTATGTTAAAAACTTAATTAAAATAGGTTAAAAGTATCAATGCGGATTCATTGGTACTGGTATAAGCTATGGAAATGTTGCGAGGTCTTCCATGAAAAATTCACATCAAAGAATACAAAGATCTATCAACCAAGGTATACATGGCAAATCGATAAATTAAATCATGGTGTTTTAACTTTTAATTCACCCCAAGGCTGTTTAATATTGACTTTTGAATGATTATTTAAACATCTTAACCATTTCCAAAACATACATAACTTGGAGAGTCCACTTAGAAATCTGCTGCAGATGACAAATCTGATCTTGATAAATGTACAAATTACGAATAAAATAATATTGAAACTATTGTGGCAAAAAGATATCTACATATCCTCCTTTTTTTGTGCTACTTTGTAAAGATACCATGTAAAATATAATTTAGATTCAAACCACATCAAATAGTAAAGGATGAAAGTGACCCACGTAAATGTAAAGCAGAAACTACCTAGATTTATTACTAGAAATGCTTTGTCAATTAAATACAAGGTAACAATTATTTATAATAAATAAACATTTGAAAAGATCAGGTACAGTCCAATTCATGAACTCAGTCATCAGTGACGAATTCAGAGAGTGTTTGAGGGATTCAAATGACACCCCCTCCTTTGCTACTGATCCATTCAATTTCATTTTGATATATGGAAATTCAATCAAATTTGTTTAATAATAGGATGACCCCCCCCCCCCATTTGTTAATTCAAACAATCCTCACAGATATCCTAAATAATAGTAAATATGTTAAGCATGGGTGTAAAAAATCATGAAAGCCTGTGTTTGCCTAACTTTTTCGCTCCCAATGTTGCTGATAAGCGACTGATAGGGAGACTGCCAATGTTGCCGATTGGCGACTTTGTGGTCATCAAAGGTCAAGGTGACTCATCTGAACAAACAAACTACCTGATAAAAAGTATGCTTTTAGTATGCTTTTAGGCAACACAGTTTACATGTAATGATTCCTGAAAATTTCAGCCTGAAATTATCAAACACTGATTTTTTTTTTATTTCATAAACTGATAAAACCTGTTATGAAGTTTCCAAAATTTGGCCCTGGAAATAGGACAATTCCAGGAGTTTTGTTTATGAATTTTAACGATGGATTTTTGAAATATTCTGCCTCAAAAATGGTATCCCGTAACGATAAAGACCAAGGAAGTACCCTTGATGAAAAAATGAAAGTGAGGCTATGACGTCTGATTCTATCATTACACAATTTTGGTGCAATTTCTATATGCAAATGAAATAATTAGGCAACAGTCTTACAAAGGAGTGTTCATTTGAATCTGTCTTCCCAAACCCTAGCTGTGATTTGACCCTTTCACTGCCAAATATTGATTTCGGACGCCTCTCTCACTACTGAATTAATTCTAAGAAATTTCCAAGACATCTAAATCTACATCTAGACGCCAAACTGTCATAACTTGACAATACTTTGACGGTGCGCGAAAGAAAAAAGATTTAAAGAGAAAATTCAGTGAAAGAAAGAAGGAAGTTTAGATAAGTCAGCGTTTTTTCTGACCAATTGGGAAAGGTACCTGTACCCCTACAATTGGGAATTTTTCGAATCGCGAAATCTTCGAAATTGGGAAAAATGAGTCGCGAAATCTTCAATTTGGGAAAAGATTTATTTGAAAAATCAATGAATAGGGAATCTTTTAAGTGCATCTTATCTATCATTAGGGGCTATATTCTGCAACAAACAATTGTAAGGTCTAGGTTATAACAGGAAGCTACTGGTGAAGTTCACCAGTTCACCGTGAACATATATTTAGAGTTTTTAGACTTATGATTATCTATACATATGCTGAAATCTAGCATTCACTCCAATTCTCTCAATACTTTGGATGTAGTTATATACAAATTCTGCTAAAAACATTTACGTAACATTAATTTTGTTGTCTGCATGGATGTTCCTTTCATTTTTGACTATTCCAAAACTACATTGTGTAAATGGTTAAAGAAAAATGGGTGAAAAATACAATTTTCAACGCTTTTGAAGCTCCTTTGTTCTCAATCTATTCTAGCTATTATATAAGCGGTCTGT
This sequence comes from Fragum sueziense, assembly GCA_963680895.1. Lineage (NCBI taxonomy): Eukaryota > Metazoa > Mollusca > Bivalvia > Cardiida > Cardiidae > Fragum > Fragum sueziense. The sequence goes on from OY804601.1 coordinate 32,255,757, forward strand.
TGCTTAAAACTTTTAATTTGGATCTGTCTGAAAAGAATTCGAGTTCTCAGTGTTTGGATGTATTGGCAATTAGAATTAAGCATTTATTGAGATATTTCCAGCCAAATTAAATTGCATTAGCCATTGGGAACGGCACATAAGATCATTGGGAACGGTAGATATGGAGATTGGGAAACGGCATGTGCTAAAATTGGGAAGAGCCTGTAGCAATTGGGAAAGGTTCCTTTTACCGGTACTAGTTATAGAAGGAAAAAAATCCCTGTAAGTGAAGAAATGCATGTAAGATAAAGATAGAAAAAAGTAATAAAAGTGTTGACGTGTGTTTTTCTCCCCATCTAGACTCAACCAATCCAGCTTCCGTGGCGGTACCAGGGCCCGAAGCCCCACTGGCACAGCTTGAGTCCGTCGTTTGGGGATACTTCACACATGACGTTCCCCTTAGAAAGTGAGGTTTGCTAGCCCACTCTTGAAGGATACCAAGGAGTGGGCCTCAGCTACTGAGGCTGGCAGGCTGTTCCATACTGGAATGCATCTAGGGAAAAAGCTGTATCTAAAGATGTCTGTTCGAGTGGACAATGGCAAGAGACGTAGTTTATGGGCTGCTCTTGGCAGATGTTTCGCGTCTGTGATGTAGTTCGATTCTGTTATGTCTACTAGATTGTTCCTGATCTTGAACATCATAGTGAGCTGGGATTTTGTGCGCTGTGACTCTAGTGACTCCCACTTCAAATTGTTCAACATGTCCGTAACACTGCTGGTGTTGTGGTATCGGTTGGTTGCAAATCTTGCTGCACGGCCAGGGGTCTTGCTACCAATTTTTGTTTGGGGCCAGGGGCCAGTGAAATTGGGAAAAATAGCGACGTTTTTACCTAAATTGGGAAAAACTAAAACAAGTTTGTATTCATACTGTCACTCAGTTTAGCTGCAAATTAGACTGTAGTGATGTAAAATGCATTTGTATATACTCTTGTTTAAGAATCTACCCTAAAACTGTCTTCAAAATGTGTGTAAATGAAGATGAGGTCTTAACATGGGGCATTCTGGGTCCTCATTGGGAATTTTCACCAGAGAATTGGGAAAAAAAGATACTTTTTGCCATTGGGAATGGGGCCCAATAACGGCCCCAAATTTTGGCAAACGAGACCTCTGACGGCGTTGGACTTTTTCTATTTTCATGCTAAGCATCTTGTGGTATGGGTTCCATACTGAACAGCAATACTCGAAGAATCTATACCCCAGCACATACAGACAAATTAAACATCTATATGTGACCAAAATTTCAAAGTTATTTATGAAATGAATTTTTTTTTCTTTTTATCTAACTCACAAATTGTTTCAATCTAGTAGAACAACGGAAAAAATTGGGTGGGCAAACCTCGACTAAATGTTTCCGTTGAACGTATGATAATTTGATGGAACATATTGTTGAATTGTCAACTTAACATAATTTCAAACTATCCCGAAGCCTATTCCAGCTTTTTTGGTGTCATTCATAGTGATATTTACAGTTTGTAGGCAATAAATAGCATGTGCATGTTATAATGGCAGCCATATTGTTTTCTTTTGTATTGGAAAAATTCCCCATAAAAATGCTGAATGCTTACCGCTTGTAACACAAATTCTACTGTTTCACCTGTCAAACTCTAGTATTTTAATTACTAAAAAAGTGCTATAAGAAAAAGAATGTGTGAAAACCATTTAGCTGTAAAAAATATTCAAATATTTCGCCCCCATAAATTTGTCGACTGAAGTTGCCTATAGCAGGGACCCCCTGTATTCGACAAAAGTCGCCTATGGCAGTGAAAGGGTTAACTTGGGTCCATTTAACTTTTAGATTAATTAGAAAGGAAATATGACAATCTTTTCACAGTAAAATATAAAACATACACACCATTCAAATATCCAATGTAGGTAAAGATGTTTGTTTAAATGTAACGTTGTTTTCACAGTTCTAACAACCAGAACAGCAGAATTTAACAAGACACACAAGAGTTTGGTACGAACTGATTAGGGTACGAACTGACACCGGGCAATTTATTTTACACTCGTGTGTACAGCATTGATTGTAGTGTTGCACACTTATCTATAACGCTTTATTGTTGTCATACAAAAGTGATTTTATTGGCGTTTTCGTTTTTTTACACGCAATTCTCCCATGATGACATCGTGAATCATAGAATGACCTCTACATCGAGATTCTCACGCTCAAAAAGTATGACAGTGACATGCATTGCACGCTTTAAACCAGCCAGAAGTCGTGTATTTCATAAAAGAAACTATTTGTCCGTCGATCGCGTGTAAAATGAAATAAAATCAAAATAACATACTCATTTCAGCGTCTTGTGCATCATGAATTTTCCAGGAAAAGTGTTGATTGATTTTTGTTTTGGTGTAACATAGATCGATAATCAATCATATGTGAATATTATTTGTTCAAATATAAAATATGAGGTAGATATAGATGAAATACTTGCAGAAAAAAATGAAAAGAGTATTTCTCCTACCGTCCGGTTGTTATTTTGCACATTAAATTCAAATAGATCTAGATATTATGTTATGTTTTATTCCGGACAGCCCCGATTGCACTCGGAATTCTACGTCATAGGCTACAAAAGAGCGTCTGCAAAAGTCATCGTTCAAATTTGAATAGATCTAGATCTATGATCAAACAATTTTCTAACCTTTCTTCAGGCGTTCCTTTGAACGCATTTATTTTACATCGATTGGGAAGCAAGTTTCTTCAACTTATTTTAATCCCTCTCGATTCTGCTTCCTGGAAATACACTGACCAGTAGGCCTACTCGCGCCGAATGTGTGGGCCAATGAGAAGCCTCGAACAACCCCCGCTACCGGGGATCGAACTCGGAACCTCTTAGTCGCAAGGCCGACGCTCTACCCCTCGACTACAGACACCACAACCTTACCCAAACTCTGTGGCGGATCCAGGATTTCTTTAGGCCTAACCTGGTTTTGACGTCCTCAATAGATGATGCATGACGTGAAAACATTGTCACAAAAGAAGAACGTGCCGATATTCAGCACTTTTCTTTTTGCCTCAATATTTTCGGAGCTATTTTAAAAACAATACATTTCTTTAGCAACAGTCTAATTGTCGTCTATGGCAGCTTTCAAAATGGACCACCCCAAAAATAAATGTTCGCCATTTTTGGGGAATAGGTTAAATTCGCTGTCAATTTTGATCATTTTTTGTTGGGCGATCAGCCTATCTTAAAACCACATAATGTTGCCTTTTGACGCAAAATTGAAAATGCTTGATAAAGTTTTGAAATGAAGCATTTTTGGCCTTGAAGAAGGCCAAATTTAGCATGTCATTTTTCCCAGGGCGTGCTGAATCGTTATCTTGTGAAAACGTTGAACGCAGATAGATAGTGTTCTTGCGCGATGAAAAGTAAATCGGAACTGGATTAGATCTATACTACTTTATGCAGATTTTTGACCCATGTACATTACAAAAGAAGTAAATACATACGTTGATAGTAGTAAAGGCATTTAAAATCGTAAAATATTTACAATCAAGAAATCGATTGCAACATATTATGCGCGGATCCATTCGCCGCCAAAACTCAACGTTTAGTGGGTTTTCCCCCGAATCAATATCGTAAGCAATATCTAAATATAGATACCCTGCAGACGCACTTGATTATGACGATGTATTATTGCGATTAAATCTTTTTTAGTCTGGTTTAAAAAGAAGATTAAAAGGTTTTCGAGAGGTTTTTACCTGTCGATGATAGAAATTTTAGTTATTTTCGGAAATAAAATGGTGTCCGATCTGACCCGAAGGAAAATTGATACGTCGGGTCTAACCGGACAAATAACATAATGATTTTATATATTAATTATGTCACATAGGAAACAGCAAGTTCAGTGGTCGAGTGGTAATGTCGAAGTCTCAGAACTCGGGGAACCGACGTTCAATTCCAGCTATCAGCGTAAACTTTTTTTATTTTTTTTTATGAAATACTCGATGCAAATAAATATCTTAGATCGTTCATTCGTATTTTATCATACCTAAAACCTTTCCAAACAAAATTTTAGATTGTTCCAAATTAATTACGTAAAAGTGCAAACATAATTATTTGAAATATATCTAGCTCGATTATCGGCCTGTCCGATCAGACCCGATGTGTCCGAAATAACCTGTCGTTGATGACTCATTTTGTTTTCCTTATGGTACCCGGTTTTATACGCTTAACCCTTTCCCAAACAAGACCTGGTTTTGACGTCCCTAAAAGAAAAGGCTTGGGAAAACATTTAAACAAAAGAAGAAACTGCTGATAACCAGCAGTTTCTCCTTTTGTCTCAATATTGTCCTTTTACTTAAATTATGTCGTTTTTATCGTCATTTTTGTCGTCTGCAGCATCTTACAAATTGAACCGCCATGAAATTTCGTCGTTTGGGAAAGGGTTAATACATACTTCTCATTACCGATGCCGGGGAAAAGGCTTAGAATTTTCTGATTGTGACATAAGATACAGTTTTTGTCTTCAATCACCTATCTAAATAATGGCTGACGATCGCTTAACTGTCCGAAAGTACCCGACGTTCCTCTAATATTTAAAGAAACTTGTTCATTGCAAAATTTTCCGTAAATGTTCGTTTTTTCCACCGCGAAAGAACTATTGGGTCCATAGAAATACCGGACCACCATGGAACGCATAGTAATTACCGGAACACACGGAACGCGTCAGTGATTACCGATACACACTTGAAATATTTGGTTTTCCAATACCGTAGGTAATAGTAACGATTTGTTATTCTTTAATCTGTTTTAAAACTTTGTTATTTATATATCTATGTATTTGTATACATGTGTTAGATAGTTATGTTTTAATAGGCAGATTCATGATTTAATAAGGTTCTAAATGATATATTGTGAAGATATATAGAAATAACATCACGATTTGTCGGCAATGATTTAACTTCATTTAATAATCGAAATCCTTCTTACCTGATCCTTGATAATTTGGCCCCCATGATTCTAGTGGCCATCCAGTACAGATGATTTCTGTTCATTTTACTTATGTTTCATACCATACAGATGATTTCTGTTCATCTTACTTTTGTTTTATACCAAAAATCTGCATGTGTTCAAATTTGTTCGAAACTTCTTCAAAAAAAAAAAAAAAAAAATAAAAATAAAAGATAAAAAATATTACTCTTGTTATTTTTCGTACACTTTCCAGGCCTTCAGCACTTTCAGCACTTTGATTATTGCTGAAGTTAAAGAATATTTAAACTTTCTCATACCAATAATCTGCATGTGTTCAAATTCTTCAAGGCCTTCAGCGCTTTCAGCGCTTTGATTTTTCATTTCCCACAATGTTTTTCAACTCCAAAAGACCATGACAATTCTAGATCTTAATTTCATTCACTAGAAATTGCTGTCTTCAACATCTTTATGATTCTGCAGACCAAAAAGGATTCAGATGCTGCCGCGGTTCCATAATTTCTGTGAAAGGGGGGGAGGGGGGGGGGTGAAAATACGAATTGGGTGTTCGCTTTCCTAAGCCGCGTGCGATTTAGGCCAGAAGTGGTCTTCCGGAAGAGGTAGACCGTAAATTCTGTTCGTTTTACCTCTTCTAAAATCAGAAGAGTCACGTGACAAGCACTTCCGACTAAATCGAACGCCGGGGCCTCTTCTATTTCTGGAAGCTCTTCTGCCTCTTCCATTTTTGAGCAGAAGACGGAAGAGTTCACGTGGTCGGCAACATGAGAGCGTCTTTAATAGTTACAAAGTACATATTTTCTCAATTACTGAAAATCGCTTATTTACAGCTAGTTTGTATTATTTTTGGGATCAAAACGAGAACAGAACTTGTGCTTTTGAAAATAAAGTGCCTTTATCAGTACATTGTAGCCTAGTAGTAACAGGAACGGTTCCCAGACATGTTCGATTTATTTTTGTTCTTCTGTCTTCTGCAAGCAGTCTTCTATCACGTGACTTGGTCTATTCTATCACGTGTTCTTCTGGAAGAGGAAGATGTTATATCGCACACGCCTCTAGTATTTCATACCAGTTTGACTGAATTTATGCATGAAAATGAAAAAAAAAGGGGGGGGGGAACCGACAACTACAATGGATGAAAACTACATTTTTAATCATTTTGTATAGAAAATATTGTGGCAAATGAAGAAATTGCTTGTAACAAGCAATTTCTTCATTTTCCACGATCTTTTACCTTGTGGGGCGTCAAAAAGCGTCACTCTGTGGGAATGAATTTTTAGATTTTTTTCTTATCCGATTCATAGAGCAACAGATAAATGGGGATAATAGGATTCTAAATTTGATGTATCAAATCCAGTGGCGGATCAAGAATTTCTGAAATGGGGGTTAAAATTTACAATGGGGTCGTTTTTCTTTAAATATACAATTTTGACCGAATTTCTGCATGAAAATGAAAGAATAAGGCTTCAGAGGGGGTTAATTTGAACTCCCCGAACCCCCACTGGATCCGCCACTGAAATCCAAACCCTGTGTTGCGTCTAGTAGTTGATCAATGTGGTGGCCAAATACGTCTTTTTACGGTAGATCTAACTGTTGTTGCTTAAAGCCTTTCTGAAACCAGGCCCTACGTAGGAACAGGGGGGGGGGGGGGGGCTAGGGGGGCTAAGCCCCCCAAAGTGGGCCAAAAATGCCAAATTTTCATTATTTCACACTGAAAATTTTGAGAAAATTCAATTTAGCCCCCCAATATTTAGACAATGAGGCTTTAGCCCCCCCCATATGAAATTGCTTCCTACGTGCCTGTGAAACAACAAAATTTCAGGATGACCTTAATTCAAAGGAGTGGCAGATAGACAACAAAGTTAATTTTACGAAAATCAAGATATTTGAACATCAGATTTGAGAGCAAAGAAGAAAATGCTTGTCATAACCATTTTCTTATTTTCCCACGATGCTTTTCCGAGTAGATCTATTCTCTTTTTTTATACATACACACAAGGTATAGTTGGGAATGGCTTAACTCTATCACAAACGTCAAAAAATTTAGGTGGTCAAATTCAAAAGCTGTTGCAGGAGACAAAATGGATGTTAATAAAAATAGATTTGTGTAAAATATATAGCATAGAAAAAATTGAGGCAAAAGGAGAAAATGCTGCATTTTCTTCTTTTGCAACAATGTTTTCTCAAGCCTTTTCCACTGAGGACATCAAAAGCAGGCCTTGTTTGGGAAAGGGTTAATACTCAAATGTACAGAAGCAAGTAAAAAAATGTCTATCCTTTTAAATATCTTTATTGTAATATCACAGTCATTTATTTCATCAATAAAAATGAGCCAGGATCTGGAAAAACATCCCTTTTAGCATTTAAGAACAACATGGTTCCAGATCAGCCTGGGTACACACGCAGTCTGACCAGGAATCATGTTGTTCTCCAATAGCTTCCTCGTGGTCTGTAGCAACCATTTGAGAATAACATGGATGCTGGCTAGACTGCATCTAGGCACAGCCTGATATTGAAATCTGGCTGTCTCAAATGCTATAAGGGGTGTTTTTCCAGATCCCGGCTCAAATGTTTTCAAAAATATATAAATAGACAATTCAGTTACATAACCCATTACCAGATTGTAAAATCTATGAAGGGTCCAAATTCAAAGATGTTGCAGATGACAGTTTAACCCTTTTCCAAACAAGGACTGGTTTTGACGTCTCGAGTAGAAAAGGCTTGGGAAAACATTGAAACAAAAGAAGAAACTGCTGATAACCAGCAGTTTCTCCTTTTGTTTCAATATTTTCTATCCCATATTTTACACAAATTCTATCTTAAATAACTTCCATTTTGTCATTTGTGGCAGTTTTAGAAGTGGATCACCCTAAAATTTTGTCATTTGGGAAAGGGTTAAATTGAACGAAATCATATATTTTTTCATCTGTATGAGTAGAAAACATGGTGGAAAATGATGAAATTGCTTGTTGCAAACAATTTCTTCAATTTCCACAATGTTTTCCAAAGCCTTTATTTTGTGGGGTGTCAAAAAGAGTTATCATATGTGATTGAGTTGGACATGATATGAAAAAAATGCCCTAATGGTTCTGCAGACCAACATGATTTTAGCTGCAGTTACAAGGTTCTTGTTGAAAAGTAACCATATGTGGGTACTATGAAGCGAAAAGAGACAGAATGGTGGGCCCTTTTCATTTTTTTCTTACCTGTTTCCAACGATGGTTTCATAGAGCAACATATAGATGGGGATTATGGGATTCTAAATGTGTTGTTTCAATTCCAAACCCTTTGTTATAGGTACACATTTGAATAGTCTAAATGAGACAATTCTAATGAGTACCCACCATAAAGGGTTTGATGAACAATAAATGCTATTTTGTATTTTGAAAAATCAAAAAGCAGTATTATTATCTGTATCTCTGGCTACTTTCAATAAAATTATTGCTATAAGAGCCCCTTTTTCTTATCACATCTAGATCTTAATCTTAAATATAAAACAACAATAAAACAGGAATAGAATTTTCAGCACATGATTCTGCAAAAATCGGCAATTTCTTCCTTTCTCTCAATATTTTCCAATGCCTTCTTTGTTAAGGATGTTGAAGCTAGGTCTTGTTTGGAAAAGGGGTGTCTGCAGAAAAACAGATTAGATGGGCTAAAGGCACTCTAAATTTGTTATGTTAAATCCAAACCCTATGTTGTGGGTACTCATTTGAATTGTTTTGATGAGATGATTCCAATGAGTACCCACAACATAGGTTTTGATGAACAATAAGTGAAATATTGTATTTTGAAAGGTCATCACTCCCTCTTATCTGTAGCTCTGAATGTCTGTAAGGTCTTGTTTGGTAAAGGGATAATGTCTCTACACAATCATATGAGCAATCCATCTACCAATCAGATCCCACTTCTCCCATATCATAGCGCTCCTGTCGTAGCTTCATGCGTCTGAAATATTCGTGGAGAAAAACATGATGAGGAACAAAATGCATCGATCTTTAATAAACGCTTTCTCAGACATTGAAAATTTAGACCAGTCAAAATTGACAGGCGCTGTACAAGAAACAAATACTCTGAAGTTTAACATTATGTTTTTTAAGTTGTGTGTAAAGGGTTGACAAGGATCAAGAGATGACCTTTTAAAAGGAGTTATATTTAAAACACAAAATATGAGTTTTGCACATTTTACACATTCAGAGAAAAAGGAAATGTTAATAAGCTGTGCAGACAGACAATCAGATGGGTGTACAACAACAAAACAATGTGGAACAAGAGTGCCACTGTCAGGAAAATGCAGCTTTTTAGTCCCATTTTTCTGTAATATAGTATGATATGGCAAACCCCGACAATATGCACATTGTCTGCAGCCGATCCAGGATTTCTGTGAAGGGTGTTCGAACATACATTTAGTGGTCTTCATTTTCCTAATATATGTATTACACAGTTTTGACAGAATTACTGTAAGAAAATGACACAATCAGGCTTCAGGTTTGTACCCCCAAACCACCTCTGGATATGCCACGGATAGTCCAAATACAAGGAACATTCTGTGAAAATTTCATGGAAATACTTCCATAAAAGTAGGAGAGTTGTATGAAAGAGATGTGGATGAACATACATAAAGAAAACAGATGGACAGATAGATGGAGAAGATGATACCAACATAATTATGTCTTCATTCTGTGACAATTTACCCATTACCAGACAACAAAATTTTAGATTGAACCAAATTCGAAGATGTTGTAGACGACAAATTTAAGTGAATGGAATACTGCACTTTTTCTTATCTTTTTGCGTAGAAACCATAGTGGGAAAAGAAGAAATTGCTTTTCACAAGCAATTTCTTCATTTTCCACAATGTTTTCCCTAGCTGTTTATTGTGAAAGAAAAGGCGTCATTGTACAGTAATGGGTAAAAATAAGGCTCACCTTGATATATTTCTTGACAACAATTTAACATCAGACATAGTAATGAGTCCCTCTTCATCATGTAGTATTTGTCCATCATGGTCCATGACCTGGCGAGCTGATCCGGAGCTACTGGGTCGCCCACGCCACTCTGTTATCCTGTCATTTATTGTGTCACTTACAATGTTGGATTGCGCCCATTTGAAAGATGTTGCAGACAACAATTTCAAGTTGATGAAATTTAAAAAATCTTTGCATTTTGGGTTAGAAAATATTGTGGATAATGAAAAAATTGCTTGTTACAAGCAATTTTTTTCATTTTCCACAATGTTTACTAAGCAATTTTTTTGAAAGGCGTTAAAAAGTGTCACAGAGTGGGAATGGGTCAAGTGTAAAAGAAAGACCTCACCTTGATATATTTCTTGACAACAATTTAACATCAGACATAGTAATGAGTCCCTCTTCATCACGTAGTATTTGTCCATCATGGTCCACGACCTGGCGAGCTGATCCGGAGCTGCTGGGTCGACCACGCCACTCTGTTATCCTGTCATTTATCGTGTCACTAACGATGTTGGTGATGTTGAGCAATCCCAGGTAACTGGCCACCTCTAGTGTAAAGTCAAGGACTTAGTTGTTTGGTTTTGTATGTTGATGTGTTTTGAATGTCACAAGCAATTTCTTAACTCCTTGAAATGTTTTCTACCAAGAAAGTAGTGTGAATTCAAGAAGTTGTATTATTGATGTGTTTTGTATATTGAATGATGCACAAACCTTCAATAATTCATTCCCATATAATGACGTTTTTTTATGCCCTACAAGATAAAGGCTTGGGAAAGCATTGTAGAAGATGAAGAAATTGTTTGTGACTAGTAATTTTTTCATTTACCACAAAGTATTTTACCCATAACAAGAGTGCCTGAAAGGCACTGATATCGCTCACCTGAGTTCTTCTTGTATTTGATTGTGTACAATATAAATTTTGTTGTAAACAAATATATATGTCACATCAAATTATTGTAAACTAAAATATCACTGAAAGTGATCATACCCCCCCCCAACAGCACTGTTTTTTGAGAAGTACATTTCATTTGAACTGTGAGCTTATCAATTGGGAGAAAGAGCAATAGACCAAAAAGCACATGTAAATGTTGCAAAAAATGCCAATTTTCAACAAAAGGACATAGCTCATTTAAAAATCAACAAGCCTCGCCCTGCCATGCCCACATTTTTTAAATAAATCTTAAGTTCATAACCGTGTTTTGAAGACAGTCACTCAAGGTACATTCCTGTAAGGTTTGGTTCAACTTTGCCCTATAATTGCTTCTTTAAAGAATTTTCTCATGATTTTGTTAAGTCTGATAAGCCCTGCCCTGCCACAACCACATTTTCTGACCAATAAAAAATTTGCGAAAAAATATTTTAATGAGTCAACCAATGATAATTCCTGCCAAGTTTGGTAAGAAATCGCCTGATGGTTAAGGAGAAGAAGTAAGATTTCTTGAAGTCTGATAAGCCCCGCCCTGCCAAGCCCATGCTTTTCGACCAATCAGAAATTCATGAACATGTGTTGAAAAGAGTCTCTCAAGGGTGATTCCTGCCAAGTTTGATTCAAATTGGCCAAATAATTGATTTTGTAAAGATTTTTCACATGATTTCTCTAAGTCCGATTAGCTCCGCTCTGCCACGCCCACAATTTCTGACGAATCAAACATTCACGACCAAGTTTTGAAAAGGGTCACCCAAAAAACATTCCTGCCAAGTTTGGTAAGAATTGGCTCAGTGGTTAAGAGGAGAAGATTTTTGAAGAATTATCTAACAATTTCTCAAAGTCTGATAAGCCCCACCCTGCCAAGCCAACATTTTTCCCCCAATCATACATTCATGAACATGTGTTGAAAACAGTCACTCAGTGGACAATTCTGCCAAGTTTGGTTAAAATTGGCTAAATAATTGATTTTAAAGATTTTTCACATCATTTCTCTAAGTCCGATAAGCGCCGCCCTGCCACTACCACAATTTCCAATGAATAAAAAATTCATGAACAAGTTTTAAAAAAGGTCACCTAAGGAACATTCCTGTCAAGTTTGGTTAGAATTGGCCAAGTGGTTAAGGAGAAGAAGATTTTTGAAGAATTATCTAACGATTTCTCGAAGTCTTATAAGCCCCGCCCTGCCACGCCTACAATTTTCACCCAATCAAAAATTCATGAGCATGTGTTAAAAGAGTCTCTCAAGGGACATTTCTGCCAAACCTGGTTCAAATTTGCATGATAATTGATTTTTAAAGATTTTTCACATGATTTTTCTAAGTCTGATAAGCCCCGCCCTACCACGCCCACAATTTTTGACGAATCAGAAATTCACGAACAAGTTTTGAAAAGGGTCACCCAAGAAACATTTCTGCCAAGTTTGGAAAGAATTGGCCCAGTGGTTAAGGAGGAGAAGATTTTTGAAGAATTATCTAACGATTTCTCGAAGTCTGATAAGCCCCGCCCTGCCACGCCCACAATTTTTGACGAATCAAAAATTCACGAACAAGTTTTGAAAAGGGTCACCCAAGAAACATTTCTGCCAAGTTTGGAAAGAATTGGCCCAGTGGTTTAGGAGGAGAAGATTTTTGAAGAATTATCTAATGATTTCTCGAAGTCTGATAAGCCCCGCCCTGCCACGCCCACAATTTTTGACGAATCAAAAATTCACTAACAAGTTATGAAAAGGGTCACCCAAGGAAAATTTCTGCCAAGTTTGAAAAGAATTGGCCAAAAGGTTGAGGAGGAGAAGATTTTTGAAGAAATAACTTATAATTTCTGTAAGTCTGATAAGCCCCACCCTGCCACGCCCACATTTTTTGACGAATCAAAAATTCACGAACAAGTTTTGAAAGGGGCCACCCAAGGAACATTTCTGTCAAGTTTGGAAAGAATTGGCCCATTGGTTGAGGAGGAGGAGATGTTTGAAGAAATTGTTGACGCCGGACGCCGGACAGTGACTGACCCTAAGAGCTCCCCTTGAGCTCGTTGAGCTCAGGTGAGCTAAAAAGCAATACATCTAAAATTTCATTCATTTGAAATTATCCTCTGTAACATCTTTGAATTTGGAACAGTTTAAAGTTTTGTCGTCTAGTAATAGGATAAAAGTTGTTGTGTTTTGTATATTGATGGTTCAGAACAAAGCTATTTTAGGTGCACTGCGGCGGATCAAGGATTGTTGTATTTCATGTATGAGCCAGGATCTGGAAAAGTGTCCTGTAAGGTTTTTGAGCCCAACATAGTTCCAGATCAGCCTGTGTATACACACAGTCTGATCAGGAACCATCTTGTTCTCTTATAGACTAGTGTCTTTCATCTATAAGAGAGCAGCATTGATCCCGGTCATACAGCATTTAGGCACATGGGGATCTGGCAACATGGCTGTCTCAATTGCTATGAGGGACCTTTTTCCAGATCGCAGTTATTGATGGTTCTGAACTAAGCTATTCTAAGTGCATGTCAATGATTCTGCATTATCTGCAAACAATGTATCATTTCAACATTACAGTTACTAAAAACACTTTTTAACATATTTTACTGTATGGAAATGCTACCACCTGGCATTATCTTCCTTTCTCTCTATAATTCAAAAACTGATCTATGTTGCCAAGTGAAACATTCATTTTTTTTATAAATTGAATAAGTCCAAACAAAATATAGGATGGTCCTTTTGGATAATGCAGTACTTAATGGTGTCAGTAAAAATCAATAACGAATGAGGATATGAAAACATCCTAGGTTTTCTTTTCCTAAAACAATCCAGTGCAGCTAAAATAATAATATAAGTAATCATTCAAAATTAGGGTAAATGACTTTCTTTTTAGTTTTTCCGACACATGCAGTTGTTAGGTCATGCTTTGTCTGTAAATTTTAAACAATGTTTTGAATACTGTGGCACTATCAATTACACAGTACCAAAGAGGTCTACTATATATGATGGAAACTATTAATTCTTTTGGTTATATTTTTAAATAAAGGATACGGGCTAGACGAGATATTGGAACAATATCGCTGATTCCCTCTTTTCGTATCATCTTCTCTGATTCGTAGAAGAGTCGTTTTCGTAACCTGTCATTGGACAAGGGCAGTATGTTGTCAATGGCTTCCTTAAACTCCTTTTCTGACATGGCTGGAAGCTTGCTCTCTTGGGTTTGGAATGGAATCAGCCTATTCTCCATCTGTCAAATGAATAACATGGCTGGTAAAATTAATCCTTTCCAAAACTATGGCTGACTTTGATGTCCTTTACAAAATGGCTGTAGAAAACATAAAAGAGAAAAGGAAAAATGCTGATTTCAGCATTTTTTTCTTTTCTCTCACTGTTTTTTATACTAGGACTGTGATTGTATATTTTTTCATCTGCACTAGCTTCATTAAACTTCATTTCTGACAAAGCCGGAAGCTTGCTTTTCTGGGTTTGGAATGGAATCAGTCTATTCTCCATCTGTCAAAGAAAAAAGTTGTTTCGTTTTGATGTGGAATCAATTGGTTTCATGCAAACTATATGAAAGTGCATAAATTATGCATTTACATTATTTATGTATTATAGCCTCTAAAGCCTCATTCAATGCACTCAAATACACCGTTTTGTTTCTTGTGAATTAATAGGTCTGACTTTGACTACATGTAAAGGGGTATTTTGTTAGAAAATACTTAATTTTTAGATTGACAAAGGTTTTGCCAAGCTGATTTTGTGCCATTGGACTTCATTCTCTTGGCTATTTTGTTCTCATTGAAAGAATTATTTTATAAATAGCTAACACCCTGAACTGTTCATTCCCTGATTACAAAAAACTTACATCCTGAAATCTTGGTTCCCTGGACTTCAATATAAGGTGCTGTATAAACATTGATACCATTCTCTTGGATATTTTGTTCTCACTGAATGATGTATAACTCATCTGTAGTGTCTCAAGGTCATCTTCCTGTATAATATACAGTAAAGAACTGTGAGAGAAGTATAATGAACAGAAGAATAAACAAGAGTTGTCATCTAACAAATCATTTTAAACTTTTTCATCACCTTGCCACCTGATCAAGTTTGACTATCTCCCTTGAATGACAATCTTTATATGCATATCTCTATATCATGTTTATCTTATGTAAATTCTTATTAAAATCCTTAATGCTATTATAAGTTATAGAAGAAGTGTGTACAGGAGACAGTGGCGGATCCAGAGGGGGTTCGGAGGGTTCGAACGAACCCCCCTCTGTGGCCTAATTATTTCATTTTCATGCAGAAATTCAGTCAAATTTGTGTAAACACAGGCAAACGACACCCCCCCTTACTAGCTGTATATTTGAACCCCCCTTGCAGAAATCCTGGATCCGGCACTGGGAGGTACAGACAAGGAAGATAATTATTTATAAAATAGATCTCATAGTTGTTTAAATGACTATTTTCCAAGGTTGTGTTTGACATTGAAACAATACTTAAGGTAATTTAATTTAGTCCTACACATTTTTGACTGCGCATGTAAATAAGCTTTTAACTTACACCAAGGAAGGGGTACACCACAGCAGCAAAGGCTCTAAAATCTTCCACCTCTCTCCACTCTACGGCGTCAATAAAGTCACATAGAAGTATCAAATATCTGAATACAGCACCCTCCAGGTTACCAACCAGTATGTTGCCAAATACCTGTACTAACTGTAAATATGGATATATATTTTGTCCATTTATGAGTTAGAAATACTCCTAAAACAGCTTTCATTGTAAATATTACTTTTATTCTATTTGACCTCGACCTAAATATATGACCTTGACTTTTATTCTGACACGATGAACTGCCGGTTGAAGTTACATACCATACTGTACAATAGAACAATATAACTCTGATAAAGGGGCATAGAAATCAACCAAATCTACAAAGAGAAGAGTTTCTTATATCTTTTTTTCAAAGTTTGGCAATTTAGTAATGAGTAATTCTAAAAGATTTTTAACAGATATTGTGTACCTTGTCTTGTTCGGAGAATTCCACAACAGCATATAGAAAATCAAATGTACAAAGATACATGATGTCCTTTACAAGGTATCTGTCTTCCATGTAGAGATACAGCTTATCCTGTAAACAGATTTATGATTATGATACTCATTCATTATACATCAAACAATGGTGCTACGGTCACAATATACAAAGTTTTTTTTGGTTGTTCAGAAAGGTCCACAATAGTGTAATGTCTCTTTTCAACAAAAAACTCATAACTGCAGCTTAAAACAAGCTGCAGTTATGAGGTTTAAGTTGAAAAGTGACAATATAGAAAATCGAATGTACACAGATACATAATGTCCTTCACTAGGTATCTGTCTTCCATGTAGAGACAAAGCTTATCCTTTAAACATATTACAATACATAAAACAAGAGCACCAGATTCACACAATATGCTGCGTAAGATAACAAACCCCTTGTAATATCAAAAGGTCTGATGATTAGGAACATTGGAAACAGTTGAGTTCATTAGACAACGTAGCTTTATAGAACTTTCTAACAACATTTCCATGAATTTTGCGTCTTGCACATCTAAAGGTCCTAATGCGAACCTATGCCAAGTGTGAAGCAAATTGGACAGTAACTGTAGGAGTAGTTGTCCAGACAAGCATTTTTTGGTCAAATCAGGGGCCATAACTTAGAAAGTATCGATACGATTTCCGTGAAATTTGAGCCTTGCACATGTACAGGTCACAATGAACACTTGTGCCAAGTATGAACTAAATTGGTCAACAAGTGTAGGAGGAGTTGTCAGGACAAAGTTTTGGAGACAGACCAAAAAACAAACAAACAAACCAACCACTGGACCGACAGGTTGATTTCAGTATACCCCCTCCAAACTTCGTTTGCAGGGGTATAAATATTGAGGAAAAGGGAGACAATGCTTGCAATAGTTATGTAGATAATCATCATTACCATTATAATTCTTCTTGATTACATACATTCGAAACTGTCCTTTCCCAGAAAGAAAAACAATTGTGCAAGACCGTAAATATGAGAGAAATATTCTTGAATGAGAAATGGTTAACTCTATATAAACTATAAAACTTCAATCACTAGAATTTTTTTTTCTTTATTGGGGTTTTACGCCGTTTTCAACTTCTATGGTCATATCACGGCAGCTGGAGCACCTAACCGTGGGTTCCTGGTGTTTCTCGCACCAGTACAACCACAATATCCAAACCGAGCCTCCTGCTGCTCTCTCACATAGATGATTTACACCCTTTGGTGAGAGACAAATGACTTTTGTCAAATGTCAGAATGGATACTGGCCGAGCCCGGGTTCAAACTCAGGACCCCTGGATTGACAGACTCTGACGTAACCGACTGAGCTATCCGGGCTCGGCAAAAATCACTAGAAATTGCTGTCTGCATCATCTATGAATTTGGACCAGATTTAAATTTTGCCATCTGGTTCTGGGTTAATGACTTACAGTGATAGAGTTATGTAGATCGTCATCTGTACCATTATCATCGTCCCAGATTACATACGTCCAGAACTGCTCCGTCATCGACAGACAAACAATTATCGAAGTCAGTAAATAAGTGCAAAATTTTCTTAAATGAGAAAATTTGGTAAATAACTTACAGTGATAGAGTTATGAAGGTCGTCATCTTTACCATTATCATCATCCCAGATTACGTACGTCCAGAACTGCTCCGTCATCGACAGACATCGCTCCTATTATTACAAAAACAATTATGAAAATGGTAAGTGTAAAGTTCTATAATACTAGAACTGTCGCAAAGCGGACAAATACCCCCCACTAGCACATTGTCACTGAAAAAGTGCTAAAGTTCAAAGTGGTATAACTCTGAAACTACTGCCTGGATCAAGATGAAAATTGCAGGTGCACAACTTCATATGATAGGAAACAACCTGCTAAAATTTCAGCAAAATCAGTCAAAAACTGTGGGAGGAGAAGAGGACACAAAATCATGTCCACGGACGGACGGACAGACGGACGGACGGACGGACAACCTGAATCCAGTATAACCCCCCCCCCCCCCCCATAACTTTGTTGTGGGGGGTATAATAAACTAGAAGTGTTTGTGAAACACAAAGGCCCTTGAAGCATTAAGGTTTTGAGTTGAGTTCCTTTTCCAAACAAGACCTGGTATTAACATCCCTATTAGAAAAGGCTTGGGAAAACATTGAAACAAAAGAAGAAACTGCTGATAACCAGCAGTTTCTCCTTTTGTCTCCATATTTTCCATACAATATTTCATACAAATTCAATCTTTAATGACTTCCGTTTTGTTATTTGTGGCAGTTTTTGAAGAAGATCACCCTAAAATTTTGCTGTTTGGGAAAGGGTTAAAGTTTTGGACAGACAGCTGAATAACAGTTAAACAATTTGCTCCCAATCTTTTGATATAGGGGCATAAAAAGGTACACATCATTCAGTCTGTTGTTCATGATTAGAAGCCATCAAAAGCATTTTACACATTTTTATTTTTGTGCTTACACCTATTCGAAAATAAAGACAAGTTTATAGACTTCCCAAATTCTAAGGTAGAACAGACAATAAAATGTTATCAAAATCTATAAGAGATGACTGTTGTATTTCTTCCTAAAGCATTTTTTATATTAGAGCCCACAAAACTAGGACTTTAACCCTTTCCCAAAAGACAAAATTTTAGGGTGATCCACTTCAAAAACTGTAAAAAATGACAAATTAGATGTTATTAAAGATAGAATTTGTGTAAAACATGGCACAGAAAATATTGAGACAAAAGGAGAAACTGCTGGTTATCAGCAGTTTCTTCTTTTGTTTCAATGTTTTCCCAAGCCATTTCTATTTTTTTTTATGTCACAACCAGGTCTTGTTTGGGAAAGGGTTAATGTTAAATGCTTCACTTACCCTGCTGAGTGGTCTAGGAATGCTTCGTTCTAGATTAGTTCTCTGTTTAAAGTCATCAAATACTGAATGGACTGGGTATCGCTGCAACAAAACAAAAAGAGATGTAAGAAGTGAACCCATTATCTGACAGCAAAATTTAGGATGGTTATATTTGGAAGCTGCTGTAGATGACAAAACAGATGTTTAGAAGATGGGCTTTTTGAACTTTATAGCATGACAATATTGAGGCAAAAGTAGAAAATACTGATACTCAGTATTTTCTTCTTTTGCCTCAATGTTTTCTCCACCAATTGAGGGTCATCAAAAAGCATCAGAATGTAGGAATTGAATAACTCATCATGGCTGACTCTGTGAATCAGACATTACCAATAAACGAAAGTTTTCCATTTTAAATGCAAAAGTCAGGATGCAAACTCAAAATAACAGAAGTATTTACAATGTAGGATTAAAATGGCAACTGCATCTTTTAAATGTCCATTAAGTAAAATGGTGCTCAATTTTTTGCATAAATATGTTTAGTCTATACTAAAATAAAGTAATTCTTGTCAAGAATAATCCTCTGATTATGATTTCTTTGACATAATTACAACACCCAATTGATAAAATAGTAACAAACATTACATAATAACTATTCAATTATTCAAACCATTACCAGACATAAAAAAATTTGGACTTGTCCAAATGCAAAGATAATGCAGATGACAGTTTCAAGTGAAATCAAATATATTTTTTGGTCTTGTGGGGTAGATAACATTATGTATATGAAAAAATTGCTTGTCACAATCAATTTCTTCATTTTCCATGATGGTTTCCAAAGCCATTATCTTTAGGGACATCAATGAATGTGAACAATTTAACAAACAACTGCACTCTTGTGCATGATTTATCAACTTATGTCTCATACAGTCCAAAGTTATGACCCATCACCATTTAACCCTTTGATTAAACTGTAAAATGTGCATAGTGCTACATTACTTACTTTTATTTTGACAAGCTAAAAGAAAAAGATGGATACAATAAGGCAAACCATTATTGTTACTGTAATCCCATACTAAAACCCTGATATGATATGTATAAATCTTTAAACAATCAACGGAAATAAATATTTTTTCATATTTCTATTGATGTGTTTTCAACAATGTGAAAGACCAAATACATTTTTAAAACTTAGGTTTATGGATTTACAACAGTTACTGCTGTCCATTGGAGAATAGCAAGCCTTTAAAGAGGTGCATGTTTTCCTCATTTAGAGTAAGCTAAATTAATGTTTTGCTTTTACCATTGCTGTTTGTACATCTTCAAAAAGAGCTTTGCGGAGCAGGGCATGTACACCTGAGAGGGATTTATCGGTAAAATTGGCTATATTTTTCAAGTCAAGAGCAGATAATTCAAGAGCCAAAAGAGTTACATGTATCTGAACTTCAAAGGCCATGTGCACAACAAGACACCATAGAGATTCATTGTGGCACATTTAATTAAATTTCAATTTAAACTGTAGGAGTTGCACACACAAGAAAAAAGGCGTTGTTATTATTCCTTGGGCAGATAATGCAAGAAGTAGAAGAGTTATCTAAATTCAATAAGTAATATGCAAAACTAGACACCATGGAGATTTATTGTGGCAAGTTTGATCAAATTCCAATTGACACCGTTAAAGCCCAGTCACATACAATTCTGTGTCCATATCGCGTCCATATCACTTCAAATATTATACTGCACAGGTCCCCTGTTTTAGACATACTCTGGTGAAGATGAGGTTGTGGATTACTATATGTGATAAGGCCTTCAGAAGTATCTCACAAAAGAAATTGCTTACAAATGGACAGATGGACAACCAGGACCATAACCTAATATGACCCTTTGCCGTTCGGGCATATAACAAGAATTGTCCATGGACAATAAAGCTCGCCCTAATGAGAGCTTGTCACCAAGAAAAGTCATTTCCTATGTCAAGGTCATGGTCCAACATGAAATTTTTTAAAAGTATGTCAAGCTCCAAGGTCAAGGTCACAAGGTCAAAGGTCATGGAAAAATGAACCTTGTTGGTTGGAGGTGTCCATGTGTGGAGTATAAAGGCTGTAGAGGTAAAAGGACTTGAGACATAGGCCAGGTTAAATTTCTTTAAAAGTAGGTCAAGCTCAAAGGTCAAGGTCACAGGGTCCAAGGTCATGGTCAAATGTGAACCATGTTGGAAGGAGGTGTCATTGTGTGAAATATCAAGGCTGTATGGATAAAAGGACATGACATGAGATATAGGCTGGGTTAGATATTTTTTAAAAGCAGGTCAAACTTTAAGGTCAAGGTCACCAGGTTTAAAGTCATGGTCAAATGTGAGCAGTGTTGGTAGGAGGTGTCCATATGTGAAATATCAAGGCTCTAGGTGTAAAAGAACATGAGATATAGGCAAGGTTAAAGTTTAAAAAAAAAGTAAGTCAAACTCCAAGGTCAAGGTCACAAGGTCAAATGTGAACGGTGTTGGTAGGAGGTGTCATTGTGTAAAATATAGAGGCTGTATGGGTAAGAGTACATAAGATATAGGCCAGGTTAAAGTTTTTTTAAAAGTAGGTCAAACTCCAAGGTCAAGGTCACAAAGTCCTAGGTCATATTCAAATGTGAACCGTGTTGAATAGAGGTGTCCATGTGTGAAATATGAAGGCTGCAGTTGTAAAAGGACACGAGATATAGGCCAGGTTAAAGTTTTTGTAAAAGTAGGTCAAACTCCAAGGTCAAGGTCATGAGGTCCAAGGTCATGGTCAAATGTGAACCATGTTGGTAGGAGGTGTCATTGTGTGACATATCAAGGCTATATGGGTAAAAGGACATGAGATATAGGCCAGGTTAAAGTTTTATACAAGTAGGTCAAACTTCAAGGTCAAGGTCACAAGGTCCAAGGTCATGGTCAAATATGAACAGTATTGGTAGGAGGTGTCAATATGTGAAATATCAAGGCTGCATGTGTAAAAGGACATGAGATATAGGCCAGGCTAAAGTTTTTAAAAGTAGGTCAAACTCCAAGGTCAAGGTCACAAGGTCAAATGTGAACTGTGTTGGTAGGTGTCTATGTGTGAAATATCAAGGCTGTAGGTGTAAAAGGACATGAGATATAGGTCAGATTAAAGTTTTTACAAAGTAGGTGAAACTCCACGGTCAAGGTCACGAGGTCCAAGGTCATGGTCAAATGTGAATGGTGTTGGTAGGAGGTGTCCATATGTGAAATATCAAGGCTGTAGGTGTAAAAAGACATGAGATATAGGCCAGGTTAAAGTTTTTTAAAAGTAGGTCAAACTCCAAGGTCAACTTCATGAGGTCCAAGGCAATGGTCAAATGTGAATGGTGTTGGTAGGAGGTGTCCATATGTAAAATATCAAGGCTGTATGTGTAATAGGGCATAAGATATAGGCCAGGTTAAAGTTTTTTTAGACCAAGTAAAAGTTTTTTTTAAAGTAGGTCAAACTCAAAGGTCAAGGTCACAAGGTCAAAGGTCATAGTCTCAAATGAAAGGTCTTGGTGAGAGGTATCCACATGTGAAATATGAAGGCTGTAGGTGTAATAGGGCATGAGATATAGGCCAGGTTAAAGTTTTTTAAAAGGGTCAAAAAGTGGGTCAAACTCCAAGGTCAAGGTCCAAGGTCATGGTCTCAAATTCAAGGTCTTGGTTAGAGGTACCCACAGGTGAAATATGAAGGCTGTATCTCTAGTAATAGGGCATGAGATATGGGCCAGGTTAAAGTTTTTGCGGACGCTGACTCCGACACCGACGCTGACATCCAGGGGTATGACAATAGCTCTTCCAAGACTATCATCTCGGGCAAGCTAAAAATCAGTAAAAATAGTAAAACCTATAAAATTAGGCGCATATTAACCTACCAGATGTGATTCACTGACGGTACTCGGACTATCTCTACTAGTTGTTGGTGAATGCAGGGTACCGGACTGACCTCCCATACTGTTGCCATCAAACTTATTACCTCCCCTGACTGGAAGGTCAAACGATACATCCTCTTCTTCTTGATTTCTCATTAGTTCACTGCAAATTTATACAAACAAGATGAGTTTGTGAAACACAAATGCCCACAAAAAGGCCAATGTTAAGTTTTTGGACCGACAGCTGGGTGGATAGACTGACAGACAGACAGATGGACAGACAGACATGAGTAAAACAATATGAACCTGATGTTTTGTTATGAGGGCATACAACTATGAACATACAGATACAGAGTCTGCTTGTGAAGTTTGGACCAAAGCTGTCCACAACTTGCTTTAAAAAACCCCCAAAAAACATGTTTGTTTACATTTATTCATTAAAGATATTTCTTGAAGAAGGCATACGCTGAAACATTGAAAATTATGTGTTTTTGTAGTTTTTGCTTTAATACACAACTTGCTTTGAAATAGATCAGACAAACAAAGTTACTGACTAATCATGAAACCATACGCGATAATGCCAATAAGATGAATTTTGACAACACTCTCTGTCATATAGAACAACAAATACAAGCTTCAAATATAGATGTTGAGCAAAACTAATAGTATTCAATGTACCTTTGTGTATTGTAAGGTTTACTTACTACAAGACTACTTCTAGGTCCATAACCTATTACCAGACGACAAAATTTTGGACTATTCCAATTTGTAAAGTGTGGCAGACAACAATTTCAAGTTGAAAAATATTTTAAAATCTTTCCATTTTGGGTTCGATAGCATTGTGGAAAATGAAGAAATTACTTGCCACAAGCAATTTCTTCATTTTCTACAATGTTTTCCCCACCCTTCTCTTGTACAGGGAGTCAAAAGGTGTCACTGTGCAGTAATACGATAATTCTTTGTTACTCCCAGTTGAGATATTGACTAAAAAAAGGTTGATATATCTTCTAATCAAGATCTGAATAGTTCCTTCTATTGCATAAAAACAAGACTTGATTTCGACGACAATCATGGGAACAAAAAGATTGGAAAACATTGAGAGAAAAGAAGAAATTGTCGATAACTAGCCATTTCTCCGTTCCCCCGAGATACTTTCCATGCTGTAATTCAATCGTTTTTTAAGTAAGTTATGTCGTATGCATGCAACAGCTTTCAAAATGGAGCAGTCTAAAAAATATTTCTGTTTTGGGGTAAACAAAATGTGGAAAATTGAACATGAGTGTAAATATCCATGAATTACACTTTGGGGCTAACGATTATCCATACATACACAAGAATCAAAACGTGTGGGCTGAAATATTTATTCTGATCTGAAACGAAGGTAGGGTTTTAGCTGCGATCTTTCGGGGGAACCGTATCATACAAAATGCCCGTGACTTGCAAAGCTGCTTTTGTGCCGTCTATGATCGCCTACCGATCGCGAGATTCAACCCTGCAAATCAACAATTTCATTTCCGTAAATCCGGCGACGGAAAATTCTTTGTTTAAAGTAATCGTCGGATATGCACATCTTGCATATTTCGGGATCGTCAACATCACGGAACCAGCCGAGTAGTTAAGTCTCGTTTCTTTGATGTGGTCCCGTAGGTTTTCCCATTGATAAGCTGGCCAGGTGTGTAATAAAATGTTTTTTCTGGTCTTCCCGGTATTGACTAAAAGATTCATGAACCTGCAACACTACCCAGAAGAAGCTTTGAACTCGCCCTGGGTTTTGTATTTTGGTCCTTGTCGAGTTGAAGGGCCTTGACGCGAATCCCGATCCTACTTACAACATAGCCACTTGCCCGTAACTCCAAAATCCAATCATTCAGATCATTTTCCTGTGACTCATAGGGACTGATCCGAATAACCCTCCATTTCTTCGATTTTGGACCATCGCAGATCTTTGTCTTGTTTTTTCGCCAGTCTCTCACTAGCTTTTCACTGATGCCGAAATCACTTTAAGCCGCACAGTTTTTCGAATTTTCGGCAAATTTGACCACACGATTTTTTAAGCTCTCGTCATCTGTAGACATTTTTCCTTCTAAGCGAAAATCCGGATAAAGTTAAGCGTTATTTGATAATTTACAGATGTGAGACTAATTAGTATTTAAACCTTGCTGCAGTTCTACATGCCAATCAATGAAATCGATCGGTACCTCACAGTGCAGATAAAAAAAATAACGCGTGTCGTAATGCGTTGGTTTTCATCGAAAACCAAGTAATTGCAGATTAAAACAATATGCAGTTACGAGGTTTTCGAAGAAAAGCGACGACTGCTTGTTGTGTACAATTATGTCGTGTGTTAATTTAGGGCATATTGATTGCGAGATTACACGCTTGAAATGGCAGAACGATGCATATCAAGCAAGACACCTTGTTAAAATGGCATTATAAAAAGAATCAAGCAAATGAGTATTCCGTCGTTGTCGTATGTTTATTGTCGCCGAGTCATAAAGTCGATGTCTATTTTCCCCACATTCTGAATAGTTTTTTCCTTGACTTATAGCCGAAGATATGTATACGGTATTTAATATTACATTATCTAAGGGAAGTAACTCTTTCATGAAAACTGTCTAATTTAAACCTGGTTATTTCCCTTAGACCAATATACCTCAGAAAACGGAATTATTGCGCGCGATCAAATTTCTCCGCCAACAAAGTAGTTCTACATAAAACGTATAATTTCCTCGTTCAACAATGATTATTTGGCATGTCAGTTTAGAAATTGTAGAAGGTCGAATTTCAATATTAAATCAAAGTGTGGACAAGAAATCAGAGATCTACTTTGTCTCAAAACAGAAATACAGAAGAAGTTAAGAGGTCTGTCTTTGACCTTATTTGACCTGTCCAGAAAGCCTCGTACGGCCCCAATAAGTCGCAGCGCGAGCGCTAAGCGACTTAATTACTAGTTTACCTAACAAGTTCTTTGTTGATTTTGACCTTTGGTCTAGTCACCTTGAGATGTGTACAGTTTAATGGTAAGGCAAACACTTTCTCTTCCCCTGGTAGTTTGTGTGGACAAATAACAGTCTGAAACGAAATAATTTAAAAACATTTGTGCAATTGTAAGACCCATCATGAGATATTTTTACGCTATTTACGCTAAAACCGTTTACAGCATGATGATGCCTTGTGACACCCCACAAAATAAATGTTTGGGACAACATGACAGAAAATGAAAAAAATTCTCCATTTTCCAAAAAAGTAAAATTGAACTCTCTTGGAATTCTTGGAATTCTTGTCTTTGACATCTTTGAATGTGGACCAGAATAAAATTTTGCCTTTTGGTACTCAAAATTAAAAGCAATTGCAGGCAAAAAATTAGATGCAAACTTCTTAACAAGAGGGCCAAGATGGCCCTGGATCGCTCACCTAATAGAAGTTTGAAACATACTATACTAGAGGAAAGAAGAAACGCAACAGCTATTTTTTGTTATTTCTCTTAATTCTTTTATGTTATTGAGTCAAAAATGTAACTGATTATTGCAGTGTACTGTATCTTGATATGAATCTTTGTGTTTACATTAGAACCTGTCTTACCTGTGAGATAACGTCAAAATAGACGTTTACACGTTTCTCACGTGCAAACCTTTAAATATCCAAACTGTACATAGAACTCTTTTAATTTGTGTAGATGCACGTCGACTCGACAAAATGCAATGATTTTTGTTTTGATTAAATGCCTAATATCGTTTTGCAACCTATTCAAAGACGTCGACCGGTAGCAATTGTGGTGTTTACGAATGGAACATCTCAACCTGCAGTTCCTGCTAAGGTTGGTGTACATCGGTTGAAAAAATATTGCCTGAGATAACGTCACAGAACTAACAGAACAACTTGTGGTCACCCGAAAAGCGGTCGTAAACGTCTAACGTCATGGCGTCGGGACCATAACGTGCGTTTTGTTTTACCTACGGAAACAAATTCTGTTATCGAGAAAAACTGTTGATGCTATTCATGAACAGTACAGCAATCAAATTTCAGCTAGGTATTATTATAGTCCGTTTGGATTGCGTGCAAGAACGCATTTAACGTTGACGCCAAACCGCTCTCGTTTAAACGCATATTAATGACACGTACAACCTGTGACATTGATGAAATTTTGACAAAAGAACGTCAAATGATTAAGTTCTACTATGCATTGAAAAAAGTATGCGAATAATGGCAATTTTGAGAAAAACAAAAACAAAACGCATGGCCAAATTAATTTTTTGTTGCGTTTCTTTTTTCCTTTAGTATACATGCAGAACAAGTACCACCTTTTAAGTGACCTAGGTATCTCTAAGACAAGAACACACAACTTATGATGCAAGAATCCAGCTGAAAACAGCATTCTTAATCTTGAATGATCAATATTTGTGGCTGTTACAGTGAAAACAAAGTAAAAAAAAAAAACATCAATTTTGTCATAATCGAAGGGATATAACTCTGTTATGATAAAGATATTCTCATTAACATTATGTCCAAGTTGTTTTTGTTTTTTTTATTGGTCAACATTTATTAGTGTTTGAGTGAAATTAAAGTCGAAAACAGCAATTTTGTCACCATCAAGGGCACACAACTCTAGTCCAATCAATATGAAAAATGAAATCATGTAAGATCTTATGGTCACCAACATTGTGACAAAGTTGGGCAGGTTTAAAAAAAAAAAGTGACCAAAGTGTGACATTTAAATTTTAAGAATAACAGCTGTTTACAGAATATCATCCAGGTTTCTTAATTAGGATGGCTAAAAACTATTCTAAATGGTTAAGCAGTGCCCAAAATATATTTAAATTCATGTTCACTAACTTTTAGCTAATTTTGTGTGCACAATCTTGGCAAATGACAACAAAAAAGTGTTTCACTCCTGACAGCATATATATTGCACAATATAAGAAATTGTAACCCACTAATCACTAAATAGTAGAGTGCAGAATGCCTACAAGGTTGATGGCTTCGTAAAAAAATTTGAGTGGAAGATTTCTGGCTGGATAGACAAAAATAAGAACACATTTTAAAAAATAAAAGTGTTTCACTCCTGACAATAAATTCAGAGGGTTATTGTATAAAACAGGCTCCACATCCTAAACCAGTGAAGATAAGATGAAAAGGTAATTTTAAGATGATGATGCACATGTTGTTTTATGAATTACAATTGCTTATTGTAGTATCCTGTCACTGTCTTTTATTTACCATAGCTTAGAGACCTGGTTAAGTGTCACACAAAAAGCGTTTCACTCCTGACATTTTTGACATGTTTTAATGACATATCTTTTTTATTTGTGAAGCAATTTTCTTTAAACTTGGTACCCAGTATAAAGACACAATAACACATCTTTTTAGCTTTGATTGGGTAGAATATATTTCTCAGTAAAAGCTGAGGCATGTAAAAAGTGAATGGTCACATTTTTATAAACTTGCCCAGTTGTGTCTTGATTGGTCAATATTTGTGTTTTTTTAGATTGAAAATAAAGATCTATTTATACAGAATAGATCGATTTATTACTAGCTAAAATAATTATCGTTTTCCTTTACTTGATGATTCGCCCATTTAAAGTTTCGCGAGTCAATTTGGTTTCCAGCCTAACCGGAAATGGTGTTTCGTAATTTTCACTTACAGCCTAAATATAGCAGACAACCCGCGAAAAATTTTTCATCTGCACAATTTTTCTAAATTTCTTTATTTGAAATACTGCATAACTTCCCAATACGAAGAGATATAAATAGCCAGTTTGTTCGTTTTTACGTTGCAACTGAGTAAATTCGATGTCGCACGTTCGGTAGAGTACAGAACTGGGAAATTGACGATCTTGACGAAGAGGAAATGGATGATGAAAGAATGTCTGATCAGCGAACGGAGATGTTGCTTTCTGTTGCAAACAACAAACAATTTCAGCGTTTAAATACACAATTGAAAGGAATAACAATGTGTATAAATCGGCCGGGTCTGGTAAACTCGGTCGATACGTTTAATCGGATTCGGCCCATGGAAAGTTCGACCTCAAAAAAAAAAGAAAAAGAAAAAAAAATAAAAAAAAAATCTCTGCTTCTGATTTTCCATATGAAAGGCAGAGATGCAATCCAGAAGTATTGTTTTAACAATAAGCTTCAACTTGACTGATTCCTGGCTGATAGTTCATACAACACACAATTATAGTAGACAATTATATTATCAATCAGGCATATTCTGTAACTGCTTTGGCTGTTAGTACAAAAGTTGAATACTAGAATTCAAGGAATACTGGGCCATAAAGAAATAAAATTTAAAGCCTGGCAATGCAGATTACAATTTTCAAGAGTTGAGAAAGGATGGGATGTATTGTTGTTAGGACCTACATGATTTATAATTAATTTATTGTGCCTTAGATGATGTCTATTATTGGCATTCCTTGTTTTAAGCAGTTCAGAATGAAAATAATCGTTCATTCGTCTGTGTGGAAATTCAGTGGTGGATCATGAGGGGGTTTCAAACAAACACACCTCCTTTGGCTGATTATTTCATTTTCATGCAAAATTCGTAGTCAAGTTGTGTAATTCTGGGAAAACAGACCCTGCTATTTGTGTGTTCGGGCCCCCCTCCAAAAGGTCCTGGATCCACCACAGAAATTTGAAGCATGCATCAGAGATGTAGCACAATTTCTTTCCATGAAGCGATCATAATATTTGTAAAATCAATAAAATTTTGAACAGTTTTTTAGCTTAATTGCATAATTTGAATGTCTAGATCAATATAACCAGTTTTTAGTCAAACAAGGTGTCAGTCAGGGATACATGTCATCACTGAGTATATTACATATTAATGATACTCAGTTTCTGGAGCATTCACCCTTGAACAATATACCTACAGTTTATTATAACAACATGGTGTTTTCCTAAAAAAAATTTTGGTACATATGTTATAGGTCTGGCAAATGTTTGATCTTGTACAATTCTCGAAAAGTTTAGAAAACTCATGGAAAAGGTTGACAACATATGTGTATGACCGGAATCCCTTTCCAACAAGATTGATGTTGATCTATTTTGGATCATTTGTAGTTTACTAATTGGTCAATAATAAACAAATTGATATGTGAACATTTTCTTAAGAATCATCTATTTAGATATTTTGAAAGCAGCTTTGGAATACCATTTTGTGGGAACCCTAAAGATAGAACAATATTAGAAAGACTATTGATAAACGTAGAATCGTAGTTGCACTGAACGTCAGTGAAATATGTTTACAGTTATGAGCTTTGTTTTTATATCCGGGATTTACAGGAAATGGCTATAGAGCATGACTAGATCAGATGGATGGTTACGCCATTGTAAGAGTACATTGCTGTTAGTGAACAACATGGGAAAGGTGTAAATTGGTTTTTCAAGGCAGAGTTTGTTTAAACAAGAGTGCCTGAAAGGCACTGATATCGCTCACCTGAATTCTTCGTGTATTTGATTGTGTACAATATAAATTTTGTTGTAAACAAATATATATGTCAGTATTATGTCAAATTAAATTATTGTAAACTAGAATATCACTGAAAGTGATCATACCCCCCCTTGATTTTTCACATGATTTCTCCTAGTCCAATAAGCCCCGCCCTGCCACGCCCACAATTTTTGACAAATCAAAAATTCACGAACAAGTTTTGAAAAGGGTCACCCAAGGGACATTCCTTTCAAGTTTGGTAATAATTAGCCCAGTGGTTAAGGAGGAAAAGATTTTTGAATAATCATCTTACGATTTCTCGAAGTCTGATAAGCCCCGCCCTGCCACGCACACAATTTTTGACGAATCAAAAATTCATGAGCATGTGTTGAAAACAGTCACTCAAGGGACATTTTTGCCAAGCTTGATTCTAATTGGCCTGATAATTGATTTCTAAAGATTTTTCACATGATTTCTCTAAGTCCGATAAGCCCCGCCCTGCCACGCCCACAATTTTTGACGAATCAAAAATTCACGAACAAGTTTTGAAAAGGGTCACCCAATAAACATTCCTTTCAAGTTTGGTAAGAATCAGCCCAATGGTTAAGGAGAAGAAGATTTTTGAATAACTATCTTACGATTTCTCGAAGTCTGATAAGCCCCGCCCTGGCCCGCCCACAATTTTCACGGAATCAAAAATTCATGAGCATGTGTTGAAAACAGTCACTCAAGGGAGATTTCTGCCAAGCTTGTTTCAAATTGGCCTGATAATTGATTTTTAAAGATTTTTCACATGATTTCTCTAAGTTCGATAAGCCCCGCCCTGCCACGCCCACAATTTTTGACGAATCAAAAATTCACGAACAAGTTTTGAAAAGGGTCACTCAAGGAACATTTCTGCCAAGTTTGGAAATAATTGGCCTAGTGGTTGAGGAGGAGAAGATTTTTGAAGAATTCCCTAATGATTTCTTTAAGTCTGATAAGCCCCGCCCTGCCACGCCCACAATTTTTGACCAATCAAAAATTCATGAACAAGTTTTGAAAAGGGTCACTCAAGGAACATTTCTGCCAAGTTTGGAAAGAATTGGCCCAATGGTTGAGGAGGAGAAGATTTTTGAAGAATTTCCTAATGATTTCTTTAAGTCTGATAAGCCCCGCCCTGCCACGCCCACATTTTTTGACGAATCAAAAATTCACGAACAAGTTTTGAAAAGGGTCACCCAAGGAACATTTCTGCCAAGTTTGGAAAGAATTGGCCCAGTGGTTGAGGAGGAGAAGATGTTTAAAGAAATTGTTGACGACGCACGACGCACAACGCACAACGGACGACGGACGCCGGATAGTGACTGACCCTAAGAGCTCCCCTTGAGCTCGTTGAGCTCAGGTGAGCTAAAAAAAACAAAAAAAAAACTCCGTAATGTTTTGTTTATTTCAGGTGCAGGAGACCTTTATTACCAAAAAAATTATGATACTATACCGGGCGGTACTTTGGCAATAAAGTAGTCTTCCGTTGGATCAAGGAAACTTTAGCAACAGGGAATGGTGACGTTGACATAATATGTGCTTTAGTTTATATTAATGGTTTTCTTTACTTCATTTTAACCCTTTCCCAAACAAGACCTGGTTTTGACGTCCCTTATAGAAAAGGCTTGGGAAAACATTGAAACAAAAGAAGAAACTGCTGATAAACAGCAGCTTCTCCATTTGTCTCAATATTTTCCGTGCTATATTTTACACAAATTCTATCTTTAATATCATGACTTTTGTCATTTGCAGCAGCTTTTAAATTGCACCACCCTAAAATTTTGTCGTTTGGGAAAGGGGGAATGCTCCAGTTTTTCGGAACACTCGGTCATTACTGTAGACAA
Source organism: Fragum sueziense (assembly GCA_963680895.1). Classification (NCBI taxonomy): domain Eukaryota; kingdom Metazoa; phylum Mollusca; class Bivalvia; order Cardiida; family Cardiidae; genus Fragum; species Fragum sueziense. The sequence continues at coordinate 32,287,680 of OY804601.1, forward strand.
TTTAATGTTTCATACCAATATGTTTCGCTACCATATTTTTAGTAATATAACACATCATTTCAATTTACCATTTTCGACGGTAAAAGTGTATTTATTATGCGAAGCTGATTTCCTCAAGATGGAAATCGATTATTTAGAGCAAGACAGTCGTAAGTGTGTATGCAGTTACCACTGTTTTGCGTCATTTTATTCATGTGTAGCTGATAAAAATTGCTGTAATTCACTAATAAGTGCGCTGACCTATACATTTTCTTTTTGAATTATTACCAGGACATGTTGTTTAATACGATGAGGGTGTTCTATCAAATTCTATTATGTAGAACTTGAAATATTTCCAAAAATATGCAATTTTTGACATAAAACACCCCAGCTTCGTTGATCTAACCGAACACATGAGCACGCTGTTTTATACATTTATGCGTTTATAATAGCACATATTTTGCTTTTTCTGTTCTTATTAGATGTAAGACGTTACTTTAAATCCGTTTTCGGGACTAAACGATGAATATACAGCATTTTATTAGCATTTTAGTGACCTTGGGCAGGTGCAGGAAATTGCGCATGTTTTCGATGTAGGGGTATGTGATACGAATGCCTATAAAATTCAAACAAGATCGCTGACCATCCATTTTTATTTTATTTTTCAATTGGTAATAACATGTAATTTCATCATACAAAATATAAATAAATTCTATTATTGGGAAAAAATTAAGGAAACTGGAGCATTCCCCCTTAAAAGCTGCATTTATTATTCCATTTGACAAGAGAGCGGAGTGTAGCTATTTGCAGCCATTCTTTTTATTCTTTAGTTCCTAATCAGTACTTCTATCTGTTACAGCTTCTATGTTGCAAGTTGACAAGTACAGTTAATATAAGATACAAATTATTTAAACATCTACAGGATCAATAGTGTCGGTGTTGTCAAGGTTTGCCCTGCTGCCTTCAAAGAGTTAACAGGCGTTTAATTCCCTGCTAGGTTGACACACTTACTTTCAATTTAGAGTAAATATAATAAATTGTATTTTTACCATCAATAATATTTAGGTATTATACTTTCAAGCAATGGCCATTTCAAACATGCAGTTGAACAACTGTACCACAAGAGTTTAAAAGCAATTTTTGCATTGAAATCGAATGTTCTTGACCATGAGTTTATGAATACTTCATTGAAATTTAAACTATTTGACTCTCTTGTTCGCCCCATCTTAACATATGGAGCTGAAATTTGGATAGGAGACTACAATATTAAACAAAACTCTATCGATAATTTTCCTTTCGAGAAAATCCATAATAGATTTTGCAAATACCTTCTAGGTGTTCACAAGAAGGCATCTAACTTTGCTTCTAAACTCGAACTTGGCAGAGAGCCCATTTTCAACTTCATATGTGGTCAGTCATTCTATTCTCGTTTATCTCAGCTTCCAAGTGATCGTCTGCTACGTGAGACATTTGAACTTGATAAATCTTTATCTGAAGGTGGTTTCAAATCGTGGTATTCATGCATACATGACTATATGCAAAAATTTTCACTCTCAGAATCAGAAGTACATTCGAGTGATATTTCAAATATTATATCCTGTAGATATTCTATTGACTTGAATAATGAACTGTCTCGTATGAGAACCCAGACTGATTCTAATAAACTGTACACTTTTTCGTATATCTATTCTGATTTCTCATTACAAAAGTACCTATCCTTTGGACTCTCAAAAGAGAAAACTAAAGAACTCTCCAAGCTAAGAATAAGTGCACACGACCTACTTATCGAACAAGGTCGTTATGTTAGACCTAAGATCCCCCGCAATCAAAGGGTCTGTGTCACTTGTAATAAACTAGAAGATGAACAACACTTTTTGCTGCACTGTTCAAAATACGATGCACCTAGAGATATTTTATTTAATAAAATGCAAATTGAAAACCACGACTTTAAACCAGACTCTGGGTCTTCATTACGACTATTTAATCGTTTAATGAACCCAGTTAACATTATAGAAACCAAATATATTTGTGACTTTATTATAACATCTTTAATGTTAAGGTAGTTTTCTTGCTTGACTATACATGTACTTTGATCTTTTATTGGAGGACACCCACTTTGTTATGTGAGTTTTCTGAATAAAATCTTGTATCTTGTATCTTGTAACTAGGTGGTATGTGTCTTATGCTGTTAGTTGGATACAGTTTACCTTTTTAGGACTGGTTGCTGTTTGCTGATTTCCAACTAATTAGGACTCTATTTACATTTAGGTATTATACCATGGAAGGTATCTGGTGCAATTGCAGCTCGGGCATAATTTATGCTTGATGAGTTTCACCTACTGTTAATATGATCAGCTTGTGTATTTTTTGATAATGTGTAAATGGTTGTAAGGGGAGTTCTTTGACAGGTTAAAAAGCTATGTGCTTAGTGACCCACTAATAAAGTAATAAAATTAATGAATTTCAGATCCGGTAAAGTATTTTATTTTAGTTATGGTTGGGGGTAATGTGTTAATACACTGTCATACTCGGTGGTTGTCTGGAGAATGACATGGAATCTAGAATGGAGTATTGATACATTGTATATGGAAATAGCAATTGTTAACTAGTTGGCTGGATAAAATATCAAATAACGAGTAGCATGTTGAGGCTGCTGGAATGACCCTCCATGATTAACTTGGTGTGTGAGTCTCTATGGTTGAGACTGGTGAATTGTGTGAAAGCCACGTTGTGTGGTAGCGCATGCGCATTTGAACTCTGCTTTTGCAGGTTCGAGTCCTACCTGAGGCGTATTATAAATTTGGGCTATATTTGTTACAGATTGCTTTAAATTGAGGTTGCTGGAATTTTGTGTGGGGCGAACAGAGTTCGTGTGGCGGAAAATTCCAGAGATAAATTTGATGTGGCGGAGGATTCCAGAGGAATATAGTATTTGTGTCTATTCAATATCAAAAGTGTATGGTAAAGTTTAGCATCAGTTGCAAAAATAGGAAATGGCCAGTTGACCGATCCACTTTGCGCACCTATACATGTATATGATATTTGCTTTGACTGATCCAATTTGCATACATATACATGTATATGGTATTTGGTTGGTTCAGTGATTGGTTGTCTAACGCTGTACCAGGTTGGTTGTTTTGGTTCAGTGATTGGTTGTCTAACGCTGTACCAAGGTGGTTGTTCAGTGATTGGTTGTCTAACGCTGAACAACAGGTTGTACACAGGGATTGGGCCCTGTTGGTTTGGTTTGAGCTACCCGGCCAGTGATTGGTGGTCTAACGCTTGGCCATCTCCATGAGAGGTGTCTTCCATGGAGCGGTAGACTTGGACTTTAAATATTACTGTGGAGTCGTGGCCTAGTTCCTTACTAGTATACTATTCTCCTGGAATCTTTCTGTTCCCACATCCTCTGGGATTTTCTGCTAATACACGGTCCATTTCTGCCACACATTTAAAACTCTATTAATCATTGTTTGATTGATGTGTCTAACAATAGTTTAGCTATACTTTGTTAGTTCTCTTTAATATTAAACATTGTTTGAATGATATACATGTGTTTCTAATATTATTTTAGCCATAATGTAATAAAGTCGAAAACAGCAATTTTGTTACCGTAAAGGGCACACAACTCTGGGTTTTCTAGTCCAATCAATATGAAAAATGAAATCATGTAAGATCTTATGGTCACCAACATTGCGACCAAGTTGTGTATTGATTAGTCAATATTTGTGTTTTTTAAACAGAAAATAAAGTCGAAAACGGTAATTTTGTGAAATTCAAGGGCCAATAACTCTGGTTTTTCTGGTCCGATCAAGCTGAAAATTTAACTCATCCAGCATCTTATGGTTGTTGCCAAGTTTTGTCTTGATTGGTCTATAAATGTAGATGCTACACTATTGCCAAGTTTTGTCTTGATTGGTCTATAAATGTAGATGCTAAAGTGTAAACAAAGTCGAAAACGGCAATTTTGTCAAATTCAAGGGCACATAACTCCAGACTTCCTGCTCCGATGACACTGAAAATCGAACTCATCCAAAATCTTGTGGTTACCAACATTCTGGCCAAGTTTTGTCTTGATTGGTCTATATTTGTAGATGCTAGAGCGGTAACAAAGTCAAAACTAGCTATTTTTGAAATTAAAGGGCGCATAACTCCAGACTTCCTGATCCGATCTGACCCAAAATCAAAGTCGTCCAAGAACTTATGGTCATACATATTTTGACCAAGTTTGGTCAAGATTGGTCAATATTTGTGGATGCTAGAGTGGTAACAACAAATTGTGGACAGACGGACGGACAGACGACGGACAAAAAGCGACCACAATAGCTCACCTTGAGCACTTCATGCTCAGGTGAGCTAAAAACTTTGTATGTAAATTGACGGAAAATGAAAAGCTGGTTACTGACACTATCTGCATCCTCTTTAAATTTTCAAAGTATTCTAAAACTCCCAAGCTTGCAAAGGAAAAAGATTCACTACCTTTTCACCACAGCTCGGACAGAATTTAGCATCTTTGAACTCATCAAAGGACCGTCCATTATTACTGGATGTATACAACATGGCGGCATATTTACTGAAAACTCGCTCTTGTGGAATAAAAGGGTCGGAGTCATCTTCTTCATCGTCCTCATCCAGACCCGCGGACAAGATCGAATCTGAAATTAAATAAACAAATATTCGTTTTTTTTTAAATACAGTGACCTAGAAGAAATTAACAGCAAAATTAACCTTTTCCCAGACAGACAACTTAAAGTGACATTTCACGATTATTTTAACATAAATTTTACTTTTATTCTATCTGAAAGAGCATGTTTTCTCATGAAAATTCTGAAAATCTCAAGCCAAAATATTGGACCGGTTACGAGAAATATATATTTTTGTGCTAAAATTAAACAAATTGTTGTGGACAACAGTTCAGATTTACATAGAATTTTTCATTTCTGTTTCCACTTTAAAGGCATATTTTTCGCTTATAAATAACAACTTCAAAAAACTGATAGCATTTCTATGTGTTAGAATAAACAATCTTTGCATCAAGACATGCTTTTAAAAAATGAAATGAATGTGAAATGTCACTTTAAAGGTGGCCCAATCTGAAAGCTGATGCAAGTGACAAAAGTGATGTTGATGAAGAGAGGATTTGTAAAAATTATAGCGCAGAAAATATTGAGGCAAAAGGTGAAAACGCTGATTATCAGCTTTATCTTCTTTTGTTTCAATGTTTTTCCCAAGCCTTTTCTATCAGGGAGATCAAAACCAGGTCTTGTTGGGGAAAGAAGAGTTAATCAGACTCACTGGAAATGAATGTTAATTTAATGAGAAAAGAGTGAAACTACAGTAACAGTTGACCATAAAAAATTTCTTGAATCATAAGATGGTGTCATAAAAGTTGTGTACCATTATATAGTATAGAGAAAATTTGTTTTTCATCATTAACCCATTACAGATGACAAAATTTTGGACTCTTCCAATTCAAAAGATGTTGCAGACAACAATTTCTAGTGAATGAAATTTGATTTTTCGGTCTCTTTGGACAGAAAACATTGTGTGAAATGAAGAAATTGCTTGTCACAAGCAATTTCTTCATTTTCCACAATGTTTTCCTAAGCCTTAATCTTTAGGGGTTTCAAAAAGCGTCAATAAAAGGGAATGGGTTAGATGAAATTGAATTTTATTGGCATTAAATAGAATACATATTAAAGTTTAGTTTTCATTTTACAGTCTGCAGCTTGTTTTAAAATGAAAGATTCTACATTTTTATGTTTGGTAAAGAGGCAAATATTCTAATGCTTAGGGACTTAAAAGTTGAAAACTCAATTTTGAATACCTTGATTTATTGCCAGAAAGCTTGGAATTCAAGCACATAAGCAAAAAGCAAAATTTAGGACATTATGCATCTTCGCAAGCCAAGGGTTCTACCTCCACTTTGTTCCTTACGAACCCTTGGCCGCTTGCCTCTATGGAAATCGAAAGTACCGCCGTGTGATTTCATAGGACGCGATAACTTTCCCATTATCCAATCAAAACACACTTTACAAGCCCTCTTTGCCAAAGCGAAAACAACGCGGCCGACGTGAAAATCGATAGCCGTATTTGATGCATCGCCTAACACGTTTTAGTACGAGGCGTTTAATTGGCCAGAAATAGCAACTGCAAAGGGCCGCGACTCTTTATCACCGAAAGGTGGCACGGCGGTACTTTCGATTTCTATAGAAGCGAGCGGCCAAGGGTTCGTAAGGAACAAAGTGGAAGTAGAATCCTTGGCTTGCGAAGATGGACATTATGGTACAGAAATCATTAAAGGAAAAGGTGAAAAAGCTGATTTCAAAATCGACTACATTTCATTCAACAATTTCAAAAACATTCTCCAAAAGCACGGTGGGGATTGTGCATGCTGGGATGGATAACGAATACGGACAAAAATAATCTCGAATCTTGTCAAATATTTTGCAATAACTCCTTTATTTCTTTGTCGATTTTCAAAAGGTCTGTTGCATGTACCCCACCTTGAAAATCTCTTTCCTCGGATACATGGATTATTTGTGGTATCCTTTTAATTTTTCCAACTTGACAGCCCTGGCGGCCTGGAAGCGCTCCACAGGCCTGATTGTTTGTCTTGTTGAATGCAATTTCAAAGGTTCAGGCTGCGCAAACAAGCAAATGTATGACCAAGCTGAAAATTACAAGCAAGTAAGATCATATGGTCAGTAAGATTTCAGTAAAAGTTCTGTATTGATTAGTTAATACTAATGGTTGTAAAAGTGAAAATAAAGCTGAAAATGGCGATTTTATCAATAACAAGGGCATATAACTCATATAAAATTCAGATCAAGCTGAAAATTATACCAAGGCAAGATCTTATAGTCACCAACATTCTGTACAAGTTTTGTCTTGATTGGTCAATATTTGTAGTTGCTAGAGTGAAAACAAAGTCAAAATAGAGTTGAAAATGGAAATTTTGTCAGTTTCAAGGACACATAAATCCTGATGTAAAATTTAGATCAAGCCGAAAATTATACCAAGGCCAGATCTTATAGTCACCAACACTCTGTGCAAGTTTTGTCTTGATTGGTCAATATTTGTAGTTGCTAGAGTGAAAACAAAGTTGAAAACAAAGTCAAAATAGAGTTGAAAAATGGCAATTTTGTCAATTTCAAGGTCACATAACTCATGATGTAAAATTCAGATCAAGCTGAAAATTATACAAAGGCAAGATCTTATAGTCACCAATATACTGTCTCAGTTTTGTCTTGATTGGTCGATATTTGTAGTTGCTAGAGTGAAAGCAATGTCAAAATAGAGCCGAAAATGTGATTTTGTCAATATCAAGGGCACATAACTCATGATGCTAAGTTCAGATCAAGCTGAAAATTATACCAAAGCAAGATCTTATGGTCACCAACATTCTGTCCGAGTATTCTTTAGATTGGTCAATATTTGTAGTTGTTATAGTGAAAACAAAGTCAAAATAGAGCCGAAAATGGCAATTTTGTCAATTCCAAGGGCACATAACTCATGAAGTAAACTTCAGATCAAGCTGAAAATTATACCAAGGCAAGATCTTATAGTCACCAACATTCTGTACTAGTTTTGTCTTGATTGGTCAATATTTGTGGATTTTAGAGTAAAATCAAAGTCAAAACCAGCTATTTTTGACATTCAAGGGCAGATAACTCGGATAATTCTGATTCAATCCAAATTCTTTGAAGGAATCTGAGAGAGGGTCACCCAAGGATCATTCTTGTTAAGTTTGATTGAAATCCATCAGGTAGTTTCTGAGAAGAAGATTTTTAAAGAAAAAGTTTACGGACGGATGGACGCACGCACAACGGACACACTGCCATGACAATAGCCCGCTGGCCTGTCGGCCAGTGGAGCTAAAAATTGATCCCAATTGACCAGAAAACGAAATGATAACGACTACGGCAAAATAAGCCATGCTTCAGGTAGGAAATTGTGCAATAATTTTCTTATTTCTGTGTCAATTTTCAAGCGGTTTGTTGCATGTACCCTGCCTTACTGAGCGCTTTCCTCAGGTGTATTACTTATTTGAAAACTCCCCATATTTTTCCCAAAAATTGATCCCAACTGGCCTGAAAAACGATCAGATTTTTTGTCGTTTTTCTGGTTGGTTGGGATCACTTTTCGCAAAAAGTACTAAAAGGGTTCGTGTAAAGCATACATCGGAGCAAAGAGCTCAGTAAGGCGGGGTACATGCAACAAACCGTTTTTGAATTGACGCAGAAATAAGGAAGTTATTGCAAAATGTCTTACCTGAAGCGAGGCAAATTTGTCCGTAGATTTACCCATCCCAGCATGCACAATCCCCACCGTGAAAAGGAATTGTCCAAAACCAGGTATTGTTTCGGACAGTGTTAACCCTTTCCCAAACAAAACCTGGTTTTGACGTCCCTAAGAGAATATGCTTGTGAAAACATTGAGGCAAAAGAAGAAAATGCTGGTGACCAGCATTTTCTCCTTTTGCCTCAAAATTTTCAATGCTTTTTCGTCCAAAAATCCAATTTTAATCAACATGAATTTTGTCGTCTTCAGCAGCTTTCAAATTGGAACAAAATTTTGTTGTATGAGACAGGGTAAATCAGGTTTTCATTTTGAAAATAAATTACTTCCTTTCAAGACCATCACCCTAACAACACATTCAACACTCTCCCATTCCAGATCTATTGTTACACAAAAATATAACATGATGTTGTTCAAGTTAACACTTCCTAAAACAGCAAAATTTCTTATTGATCAAATTCAAATATGTTATACACGACCTTAAGCTCCTTAATTGATTGCAGGCATTTTTCAATATGCCCTGCAGAGAATTTTATTTGAAGATGCAAAGGTTTCCGATCGGTTGATTTGCAATTGCAAGCTCTGTGTTAGAATAGCTATATAAAGAATCAGAAATATTAATATCATTTATCTACGCTTATACACAAAACATAGTTTACATTCTAATCTATCAAAGCATCCCATGCCATAGTGCACATGAACATATGTTTAACCTTTTCCAAAATAAGAACGGGTTTTGATGTCATCTATATAGAAAGCTTGTGAAAATATTAAGATAAAAGGAGAAAATGCTGATAGCCAGATATTGTCTCTGATATAATTAACACAAATGTTATCTTTATCAACATCAATCTGTTGTCTGCAGCTGCCTTCAAGTTGGAAAAAAAACAAACTTTTTGCCATAGGGTTTACAAATCATTCATACATAACTAACTAACACATCAAATGATAGTGTCCTTGCAAATAATGCAGGTGCATGGTGCATCACCTCTTGTCTCTTTCCAATTCTGATCTTGTAGCTTGAGACATGTAGACTGAACTCGACATATTAACCCAAATCCACACATTGACATGTTTTGATGCTCAGCTTTGGAAAACATTGTGGAAAATGAAGAAATTCATTGTGGAGAGCAATTTCTTCATTTCTAACAATGCTTTCTACCTAGAAATACCAGAAAATGTAATGTTTCAATCATTTGAATGTCATCTGCATTATCTTTGAATAATAACCAGTCTATAATTTTGCCATCTACTAATGGGTTAAAAACTCAAAGCCAAAATGCTGCTGTGCATCCCTAAAGTATCAGTATAATCATTTATAAGACAGACAACAAAAAACTTTGAAGACCACAATACACTTTTGGCAAAAGTATTGAAAGAAAGGAATAAAATGCTGTTTCATCTATTCTTTTGAGGCTTCCTACTCCATTGAATTAAAACTTCTTGCTTTAACTTGGTTAATTTCATTTGTTGCAAATCATCTATACATTTTGACCAGTCTTTTAACATACTGGTAATGGACTAACCCAATATCTACCAATAGATGTCGCCAACGTCGATTATCATCTATCTATGGTGGGCATTCTGGGTTAACTACTTTCAAGATGTCAGCGCCCATAAATTGCATACACGTGGTACTTCCTGTCACGCGGCACATTTGATTCACATGCTTTCATAAAGTAAAATGAGTAATCGGATTCGATTAATTATTTCATTCGATAAATTTGAGATGAAAATCAAACTTTATTTTTATGCAAATGTAGTTCTTTATTGCATTTTTCTGCTTACTACTTTTTGGCGACAGGATTTCGGAGTTATGCGCACCGCGTAGTGATTTAGCCAAAATAGGATACCCAGAATGCCCAAATCAGTCAGTCCGAAAATAAAAAATTAAGACTGGAAATTTTAGACTGACTACTTAGTCAATGTGGACTAACCATCTAAACATAGATCAATCAAAGCAACCAATACCAGTGCCCCATTACATTCCCAATGCTTTTCTCATTTATTAACATTCTATGCATACATGACTAACTAAACAATCAAATGAACGTCTCTGTGCAATGCATATCATAGGCACGCAAGTGCATGGTACGTCACCTAACATCTCTTTCCAATGTTGATCTTGTAACTTTAGGTACGGTGACTGAACATAATGGTCTTGAATCTTCAAACTTTCCTCCTGGATTCGTTTTACATGCTTTTCTTGTGTTTTAGTGAGCATTATGTCACCTAATGGTTTATACATAAAACATTTATAAAAACATATCTCTACTTTTGAATGACAAGAGGACCATGATGGTCCTTAATCGCTCACCTGAACCAAGACTGAGCCACAGTCATGTTCAAGTCAATTAATATTTGTGGCTTTAACACTGAAAATAAACTTATGATCACCAATATTGTATCCATGTTTTGTCTTGATTGGTCAACAATTGGTCAAATACAGAAATTGTGCCACATTCAAGGGCAGATAACTCAGCATTCTAGTCCAATTATGCTGAAATTCAAAATCATCAAAGATCTTATGATGACCAACATTATGTCTAAGTTTTGTCTTAATTGGTCAATATTTGTGTTTGTTAGAGTGAAAATAAAGTCGAATATGGCAATTTAATTTTATTTTGTCAAATTAAGGGGCACATAACTCACGACTTTCTGATCTGATCAAACTAATCTTAGATCCTATGGTCACCAACATTGTGTCCAAGTTTTGTCTTGATTAGTCAATAATTGTATGTGCTAGAGTGTACACAAAGTCGAAAATGGAAATTTTGTCAAACTCATGGGCACATAACTCATAACTTTCCGGTCTGATCAGACTGAAAATCGAACTCATCCGACATCTTATGGTCACAAACATTGTTCAAGTTTTGCTTTGATTGATCAATAATTTTAGATGCTAGAGTGTAAACAAAGTCGAAAATCGTCAAAAACAGGAATTTTGTCAAATTCAAAGGCACCTAGTTCATGACTTCCTAATCTAACCAGACTGAAAATCTAATTCATCCGAGATCTTATGGTCCCCAACATTGTATCTAAGTTTTGTCTTGATTGGTCGATAATTGTAGATGCTAGAGTGTAAACAAAGTCGAAAATAGTCAAAAACTGCAATTTTGTCAAATTCAAGGGCACATAACTCAAGACTTCCTAATCTGATCAGATTGACAATCAAACTAATTCAAGATCTTATTAATACCAGCAGCCTGGCCAAGTTTTGTCTTGACTGGTCAATATTTGTAGATACTAGAGTGTTAACAAAGTCAAAAGTAGCTTTTTCTGACATTCAAGGGCAGATAATTCCTGACTTCCTGGTCCGATCGTACCCAAAATCAAACTCATATGAGAACTTATGATCATACATGTTTTGACCAACTTTAATCAAGATTGGTCAATATTAATTTTGTGGATGCTAGAGTGGTAACAACAAATTGTGGACAGATGGACGGACAGACAGACGTCGACGGACAAAAAGCGACCACAATAGCTAACCTTGAGCACTTCGTGCTCAGGTGAGCTAAAAACCTCGTAACTGTAGCTTAAAACAAGCTGCAGTTATGGAAGTTTTTGTTGAAAAGCGACAACATGATACCATAATCACTATGTACAATGCTATTATATTATTAAATAGCAAAATGCTGATCTTGTAGTTTGAGGTATGGAGACTAAACATAACGATCCTGCATCTTCAAACCCTCCTCCTGGATAAGTTCTACTGGTACATGTTTTTTTGTGTTTTAGTAAGCATTATGTCAACTAATGGTTTATACAAACATATCAATTATTAAAATATATAATATGAAGGAAGAATTGTATTGCTATTCAAAACATGGGACACAACAACGTAAGGATTAGAAATAAGAAAAATGGCTTTAACACTGCTGTAATGTTTTTCTTGGTCTTATTTGGCCTTATGCTATCCATGGGATTAAATGTGACCCTTGACACAATAAGAGGACCTTCCGGGAAGTATGTAAATTCAATATGAAAGACAGTTCAGATTCAGCAGAGGCCAACAAGATGTCACATTTAGAAAATAAACATGCAGAGACACATGAAAATATTCTAGATTCAGAATTTTTTTTTTGAATGAAGAGTTTTGATCCTAATCAGTCTGCACAGTCCATGAAGACTGACAATACATGTACCATTGATATGTTTATAAGAAAATTATTAATGTGACCCGTCATGCTAGAAAAGACCTTATCCGAACTCCAAAAATCCAAATTTAGACAAACTTGTCAGACTCTGCACAGATCAACCAGATACTGTATGCAAAAAATGAACATTTAGTAAGATGGGGAAAACATTCCAGATTCAGAAAAGTACAAAAAAGTTAAAATCATCGGCCCTAGTCTGGCAGACAGACTAGGGTCGATTTTTTTCACACATCTGATAAGGTCCCTTTTAGCGTGACGGGTCACATTTTATGAATTTAAGAGTAAAATACCTGATTTTGTTACCCCAGGATCCACCACCTTTAATTTGTTTCCTTTTCTCCTGCAAGAATTCAAAATATCATTTTTGTTTTTTGAATTATGTATCAAAAGGTGTTTTTATTTCACACTGGTATACATTATTCAATTGTTTAAAAGTGACATTTCAGAATTTTTTGTCATAAATTTTACTTTTATTTTAATCTGAAAGAGCATATTTCCTTATGAAAATTCTGAAAATTTCAAGCCAAAATATTGCGCCGTTTACGAGAAATTTATATTTTTGTGTTAAAATTGAACAAATTGTTGTGGACAACGGTTCGGATTTATATGCAATTTATCGATTATGTCTCAACTTTAAATGCGTGTATCTCGCTTATTGGCAACAACTCCAAAAAACTAATAGTGTTTATACTCATTAGAATAACCAATCTTGGCATCAAGACATACTTTAAAAAACTGAAATTTGGATGAAATGTCCCTTTCAAATATACTATAATAAAGTCAACATCTTTATTTAATAACACTGTGACCTTTCAAAGGCCTTAATCTTTCGAAAGAAGAACATTAGAATTCATATTTGAATATATGCACAAAAATTAAAACTCAGAAAGACTGAGAAAGTAGATCTATACAGTTGCCTTTTTGGCTGTAATACTGACACTTTTTGGCTGTAATACTTACATTATAGTTGGATGAGTTTCTTCTAAGATCTGTAACTGTTCCATTAGCATTGTGCTGTGTTGTTTTAGTAACAGAAGTTCATTAGAAATATCCCCTATTGTGTTCTTGAACCGTTCTTGAACTGCCTCTAACTGAAATTTGAATAAAACAAGAGATGTTTGTAAAACATATATGCCCCCTCAACGGCCTACATTTGATGTAGGTCAAAGTCCAAGGTCAAGTTAACAAGGTCCAAGGTCATGGTCAAATATGAAAGGTCTTGGTAGGAGGTGTCTATGTGTGAAATATCAAAGCTGTATATGTAAAAGTAAAATGAAACATAGGCCAGGTTAAAGTTTTTAAAAGTAGGCCAAATGCCAAGGTCAAGGTCAAATGTGAAAGGTCTTGGTTCGAGGTGTCCATGTGTGAATTATCAAGGCTGTAGGTGTAAAAGGACATGATTTATATGCCTGGTTTCAGTCTTTTTAAAAGTAGGTCAAACTCCAAGGTCACGGTTGCAATATTCAAGGTCATGGTCAATTGTGAAAGGTCTTGGTAGGAGGTGTCTATGTGTGAAATATCAAGGCTGTAGGTGTAATAGGACATAAGATAAAGGCTAGGTTAAAGATTTCTAAAAGTATGTAAAAATCAAAGGTCAAGGTCACACAGGCCAAGGTCATGGTCAAATGTGCAAGGTCTTGGTAGGAGGTGTCCATGTGTAAAATATTGAAACTGTATAGGTAACAGGACATGAGATATAGGCCTAGTTTAAGTTTTTTAAAAGTAGGTCAAACTCCAAGGTCAAGGTCCAAGGTCATGGTCAAAAGTGAAATATCTTGGTTGGAAGTGACCATGTCTGAAATATCAAGGCTGTATATGTAAAATGACATGAAATATAGGCCAGGTTAATGTATTATTAAAGTAGGTCAAACACCAAGGTCAAGGTCACAAGGTCCAAGGTCATGGTCAAATGTGAAAGGTCTTGGTCGTAGGTGTCCATGTGTCAAATATCAAGGCTGTATGTGTAAAAGGACATGATATGTCGGCCAGATTAAAGTTTTTTTTAAGTAGGTCAAAGGTCAAGGTCACAAGGTCCGAGGTCATGGTCAAATGTGAAAGGTCTTGGTAGGATGTGTCCATGTGTGAAATATCAAGGCTGTATGTGTAATAGCACATGATATATAGGCCCAGTTTAATTTTTTTCAAAGTAGATCAAACTTCAAGGTCAAGGCCACATGGTCCAAGGTCATAGTCGTATGTGATAGGTCTTGGTCAGAGGTTTCCATGTGTCAAATATCAAGGCTGTATGTGTAAAAGGACATGATATATCAGCCAAAGTTTTAAAGTTTTTTAAAAGTAGGTCAAACTCCAAGGTCAAGGTCACAAAGTCCAAGGTCATGGTCAATTGTGAAAGGTCTTGGTAAGATGTGTCCATGTGTGAAATATCAAGGCTGTATTTGTAAAAGGTCATGAGATATATGCCGGGTTTATTATTTTTTTTAAAGTAGGTCAAACTCCAAGGTTAAGGTCACAAGGTCCAAGGTCATGGTTAAATGTGAACAATGTTGATGGGAGGTATCTATGTGTGAGATATCAAGGCTGTATGTGTAAAAGGACATGAGATATAGGCAAGATTAAGAATTAAGTGTAAAATCAACAAAGGGCAATAACTCCAAGAATTTGATTGGCAGAGTTACGGTTCTTGTGCACTGCACCTCTCCATAATGACAACTAATCACCTGTAAAGTTTCATGATTCTACCTTACATATTTTTTGAGTTGTGCTCCGGACAAGAATCAACTTATAAAATCAACAAAGGGCAATAACTCAAAAAATTTGATCGGCAGAGTTACGGTTCTTGTGCACTGCACCTCTCCATTATGAGATCTATCCACCTGTAAAGTTTCATGATTCTACCTTACATACTTTTTGAGTTATGCTCCGGACAAGAATCAAGTTTGAAAATCAACAAAGGGTAATAACTCCAAAAATATGATTGGCAGAGTTACGGTTCTTGTGCACTGCACCTCTCCATAATGAGATCCATTCACCTGTAAAGTTTCATGATTCTACCTAACATAGTTTTTGAGTTATGCCCCGGACAAGAATCAAGTTTGAAAATCAACAAAGGGCAATAACTCAAAAAATTTGATCAGCAGAGTTACGGTTCTTGTGCACTGCACCTCTCCATAATGAGATCTATCCATCTGTAAAGTTTCATGATTGTACCTTACATACTTTTTGAGTTATGCTCCGGACAAGAATCAAGTTATAAAATCAACAAAGGGCAATAACTCAAAAAATTTGATCGGCAGAGTTACGGTTCTTATGCACTGCACCTCTCCATAATGAGATCTATCCACCTATGAAGTTTCATGATTCTACCTTTAATACTTTTCGAGTTATGCTCCGGACAAAGTTTGGTCTACGGACAGACCGACCGACATACGGACCGACCTTCCGACGGACCGACCGACCGACCTTCCGACCGACACTTGCAAAACAATATACCCCCATTTTCTTCGAAAGGGGGCATAAAAATTAATATAACCCACTCAAACATAATGATGCCAATTGCCTTCTGCTACATCTTTGAATTTGGATCAGTCTAAAATTTTGCAGTCTGGTAATGGGTGAACTTTAGCATGAGCTAAATGCTCAAGAGTTTTAACTAATGTAATCTTAGTAAAGGTTGGCAATGGTTATCAGCAGTTTCACCTTTTTTCTCAATGTTTTCTAAAAAATTTCTATAAGGGACATCAAAACCAGGTCTTGTTTGGGAAAGGGTTAATATAAGAACATGTCCAATACCTGTTGGTCAGCATTGTCGATGTCAATTTCTTGCGCCTCAAACTCAGCATCTGTTATATCGTCTTTAATTTCCAAACTCTGTAATTCATCTTTGTGGTTTTCCATGAACTTGTCAAACTCTAAAATCGAAACAAAACTTCAATGGTCATTTTCCACAACTTCCAATATACACCAATTGGGTATTACATAACAATCAGCAGTATATGTATATGGGGCCTTGGTTTACAATCTTATCTAAATGACTGGGTTGATGGTCTGATGGGGTATTGAATTTACTTGATTTTCAGATAGATTCAACTTGACAAAATATCAAAGACAACAGAGTGAAAGGCTACCTTACTTTGTAAAGTTTGTGTCTTATAAGATATACATAAATGTAAATTTTCATTCCTACAAAAGGAGCAAGAATTGGATGCTATCTTAAATGTGTAAACAAGAGTGCCATCGTCACAATATACGCCGCCACTTATAAAACTTGAGACAAAAAAATGACATTGACAAGGATTTATAAATATTCACTGAAAAACCTTTAAAAAATTGTGTTCACAAAAAGGTTTTTATAAATATCCAGTGAAAAACCTGGAAGGAATTTCTATCACGAGGCTGAAATATCATTAAGCCCCAGAGACTAAGATTGAAGGGGGCATAATTCTGGCAAAAATCAATGAACCATGAAATCCTTCCTTCATGCACATCTACCAATTGAGGTGATAACATCCACCAAGTTTCATTAAGATCCAGCCAGAAACTTAGGAGGAGTTGTGTTGACAAGCCTGCAATTTCAATAAGCCCCAGAGACTAAGTTTTTAAGGGGCATAACTCAGGCAAAAATCGACGAACCATAAAATCCTTCCTTCATGCACATCTACCAATTGAGGTGATAACATTGACCAAGTTTCATTAAGATCCAGTCAGAAACTTAGGAGGAGTTGTGTTGACAAGCCTGCAATTTCAATAAGCCCCAGAGACTAAGTTTTTAAGGGGCGTAACTCAGGCAAAAATCGACGAACCATAAAATCCTTCCTTCATGCACATCTACCAATTGAGGTGATAACATTGACCAAGTTTCAAGAAGATCCAGCCAGAAACTTAGGAGGAGTTGCGTTGACAAGCCTGCAATTTCAATAAGCTCCAGAGACTAAGTTTTTAAGGGGCGTAACTCAGGCAAAAATCGACGAACCATAAAATCCTTCCTTCATGCACATCTACCAATTGAGGTGATAACATTGACCAAGTTTCAAGAAGATCCAGCCAGAAACTTAGGAGGAGTTGCGTTGACAAGGCTGCAATTTCAATAAGCCCCAGAGACTAAGTTTTTAAGGGGCATAACTCAGGCAAAAATCAACGAACCATAAAATCCTTCCTTCATGCACATCTACCAATTGAGGTGATAACATTGACCAAGTTTCAAGAAGATCCAGCCAGAAACTTAGGAGGAGTTGCGTTGACAAGGCTGCAATTTCAATAAGCCCCAGAGACTAAGTTTTTAAGGGGCGTAACTCAGGCAAAAATCGACGAACCATAAAATCCTTCCTTCATGCACATCTACCAATTGAGGTGATAACATTGACCAAGTTTCAATAAGATCCAGCCAGAAACTTAGGAGGAGTTGCGTTGACAAGAAAAGTGGACGTACGTACGGACGGATGGACGGATGGACGGATGGACGGACGGACGGATGGACGGACGGACAGACGGAGAAGATGACGCCAATATACGTCCGCCTCCGGCGGCGTATAAAAATAGATACCTTCTACAGCAGTATTCAGCACATTCATGATTTGTTCTTCCAGCTTTTGTGCAAGTTCTATATTTGTCATGATATTTGCCTGAAATAGGTGGGAAAAGATTTATTGTTATAGTAAGTAAGATTGCAGAAAGTTTTTGAGCTATTTTTTATCAATTAAAATCAAATGACCATCTGCAGTGAAGTCTTATACTTCCAAAGGTAATCCTGGGTCTTTGACAATCAAAGTTAGCT
Source organism: Fragum sueziense (assembly GCA_963680895.1). Classification (NCBI taxonomy): domain Eukaryota; kingdom Metazoa; phylum Mollusca; class Bivalvia; order Cardiida; family Cardiidae; genus Fragum; species Fragum sueziense. The sequence continues at coordinate 32,305,851 of OY804601.1, forward strand.
TTGGAAAACATTGAAGGAAAATGAGAAATGCTGATATCCATCACCTTTAATTCCATTGAATGAAATCAAAAACATAATTACTTTGTGAGAAATAGAATCAATAACTTGTCAATGGTAGAAAAAACAACTGTGACATTCTGTGATAGGAAAGAAGTAAATGATGAGGACTAGATAGATAAATATATAGACATTTACCCTTTTAGTGGACACAAGAGGTTTCTTTTTCTTTCTTGGGGTCTCATCTGTCTCAGGTTGATCAAGGAAGGCTATAAGCAGAATAACAATTTTATGTATAACCCTTTCCTAATAAAGCCCTTATTTAGATGTGCTTTACAATGAAAGATTTGGAAACCATTACCACTGGTGGTGAACTCGGCCAAAGCGTGGGACGTTTTTTCGCGATCATTGTATTCCGTCGGTGTTGTTATAAAATATCGTAACTACGGCTTCGATAAAGCCGTAGTTCCGAGATTTTATAACAACACCGACGGCTTGTCAATACACATCGGTAAACCCGGTCTATTTTTAGAACAAATTCATCGTTATTAGAAAATCTATCCAATCAGATCTTTAAACTCACATTTAAACGCAAAATATCTGTACCTCGTTGTAGCAAAAAACGTCCATCGCTTTGGCCGAGTTCACCACCAGTGATTACAGAAAAAGAGGAAAATGTTCATTACCACCATTTTCCGTTTCACCTCAATATCTTATGCACTATGATGTGCTTATCATATAAATGATCTTGTTGCTTGCATAGGCTTTCAATTTGAATCAGCATAAAACTTTATGCTCTGGGAAAAAATTAAACAGTCATCAACTAGAACTGACGCAAAGGGGACAAATACCCCCAACTAGCGCCTTGTCACTGAAAAGGTGCTGTAGGTCAACTGTTCCTTGACTTAGAACACGGAAACAGATGTTAAACAAAGTCCGATTGTGACCTTGACCTTTGTGACCAAAAAACAATAGGGCGCCTCCTTGGGTCATGGGCAACATCTGTGTAAAGTTTCATGATCCTAGGCCAACCGGTTCTTGCCTTAGAGCACGGAAACGGATTTTAAACAAAGTCCGATTGTGACCTTGACCTTTGACCTTGGTGACCCAAAAACAATAGGGCACCTCCTTGGGTCATGGGCAACATCTGTGTGAAGTTTCATGATCCTAGGTCAACTGGTTCTTGACTTGGAGCACGGAAACGGATTTTAAACAAAGTCCGATTGTGACCTTGACCTTAGACCTTGGTGACCCAAAAACAATAGGGCACCTCCTTGGGTCATGGGCAACAACTGTGTAAAGTTTCATGATCCTAGGTCAATCGGTTCTTGACTTAGAGCACGGAAACTGATTTTAAACAAAGTCCGATTGTGACCTTGACCTTAGACCTTGGTGACCCAAAAACAATAGGGCACCTCCTTGGGTCATGGGCAACAACTGTGTAAAGTTTCATGATCCTAGGTCAGCCGGTTCTTGACTTAGAGCACGGAAACGGATTTTAAACAAAGTCCGATTGTGACCTTGACCTTTGACCTTGGTGACCCAAAAACAATAGGGCACCTCCTTGGGTCATGGGCAACAACTGTGTAAAGTTTCATTATCCTAGGTCAAACGGTTGTTGAGTTAGAGCACGGAAACGAAAAAGTCTACGGACGGACGGATGGACAGACAGACAGACAGACAGACAGACATGGTGAAACCAATATACCCCCCTCTACTTCGTAGGTGGGGGGTATAATAACTCTAATAGTATAAAAGCTATAAAAAATGTTTGGGTGCTTAGTTTTTTTGTATCTTTTCATCAAAACACATTTCATCAAATACCGTAAATATGTTTTCTTTTTTCCTAAGCCATTTTTTGTTTTTGTAAGATTACTTAAAGTGAGTAATATTTAACCTTTCCTGAACAATCTTTGTTGTTGATGTTTCTGATAGACAAAACTTGAATACACAGCTTTGTCTACTCTCTCTTCAATGTTTTCTATGCTAATACTTTTTTTCCAAAGAAATGATTTTGACATCTGCAACAGCTTTCAATCTTGACCTGTCTGAAAAGGTTATTAAATTATTACTTTTCAAGACAAAGAATCCAAGGGATTGGTTTAACCCTCTCCATACAAGTCATGATTTTGATCCCCCCCCCCCCCCCCCAAAGTGTTAAACGGAAAAGAGTTAACCCTTTCCCAAACAAGACCTGGTTTTGACGTCCCCAATAGAAAAGGCTTGGGAAAACATTGAGACAAAAGAAGAAACTGCTGATAACCAGCAGTTTCTCCTTTTGTCTCAATATTTTCTTTGTCATATTTTACACATATCCTATCTTTAATAACATCCACTTTGCCATTTGTAGCAGTTTTTGAAGTGGATCAAGCTAAAATTTTGCTGTTTGGCAAAGGGTTAATCAATTATACAGAATGTTGTATATTTACCATAATATAAATCATCATATCCCTTCTTATATTTTGACAGAAATTCTATTTCCTCCTTGTGGTCAGCTTCAGCAGCCTAGAGAAGAGAAATTGAACACCATCATACTAGAGTGGCGACACCTAAAGGATGTCACATGAAAGAATGAGTGAAATGAATAGAACTTGTTCTGCCCTTTGCGACTTATATAACCGAAGAATTTATTTTTCTCAAAAAACGCATTTGTGGATACCTAGATATAATAGAGGTTGCTAGAAGAGTTGCTGAGAATTTCATGGTAGCTAACCCACGTTACTTTTTGGAAAAGTACACACCTACAAATCGCGTCCTTCAAGGTTTTTTTTATCTCATGTCTCGGCTTAAAGTTGGGGAGCTTAAACTTGTCCAAAAGAGACTGAATGTGATTCAAGCACCAAATTTGGCACACATGTTCCTCAGAGTATACCATTTTCAAAAGAGATGGTATCCATAATGAAAAACCAACATGGCTGCCATTTTCCAAGATGGTCACGATCTCTAGAATACTATAGAAAAAAATCAGAAAAAGCCTTTGAAATACTTTGAAACAAGTTTGTCAAAATTTGGTGATTGTATTTCACAGGAAATTTCCGATTTTTTTCTTCTATAGAGAAGGCGGCCATCCTGGAAAAGGGCAACCATGTTGGTATTTCATAGTGGGTACCATATGTTTTGAGGATAGTTTACTCCGAGGAACAATTGTGCCAAAGTTTGTGCTTGTATCTTTAAAAGAAGGGTTTTCTCAATATTCACTACCTATTCTAGAGTTCGCAGCCATCTTCGAAAATTGCAGTCATGTTGTTTTTTTTTCATAGTGGATACCATATATTTTAACAAGAGGGCCATTGGCCCTGAAGCGCTCACCTGACAGGCCCATAGGAAGCAATTTCATATTGGGGGGCTATAGACTCTATCCTAAATAGGGAAGTGTAAAATTAAGAAAAATTGGCATTTTTGGCCAACTTTGGAAGGGTTTAGCCCCCCCCCCTTGCCCCCCTGTTCCTACGGGCCTGCCTGACATAATAGCTTTCTGTATATGGTGTGTCTGAGCCTCCAAAATGATCACATTTCACTAAGATTTGTGGCATGTATAAGATTATCATTCTGACAAATTTTCAGCTTGATTGGGCAAAAAAAATCCCCAAGACTGGACCCCATGACCTAGTTTAGGACCCCAGATGACCAAATTTTGAAATTGTCCGAGATTTTATCAAGATAATTATTCTGACTAGGCTGATTGGGCATAAAATGTGGCCTCTAGAGTGCAAATAAGGTTTTTCTTAAATTTGACCTAGTGACCCAGTTTTTGACCCCAGATGACCCAATTTCAAACTTTTTGTACATTTCATCAAGACAATTATTATGAGATAATTTCAGGTTGATTGGGCAAAAAAATGGGCTTCTAGGAGTACAAACCAGGTTTGAACCTGTGACCTAGTTAATGACCCCAGATGACCCAATTTCAAACTTGTCCAAGATTTCACCAGGACAATCATTCTGAGCCAATTTCAAGTTTATTGGGCAAAGAATGTGGCCTCTAGAGTACACACAAAGTTTTTCTAAGATTTGACCTCATGACCTAGTTTTTGACCCCAGATGACCCAATTTCAAACTTGTCCGATATTTTATCAAGACAATCATTCTATGCAAATTTCAGGTTGATTGGGCAAAAAATGTGGCCTCTAGAGTGCACACAAGGTTTCTTTAACCCTCTCCCAAACAAGACCTGGTTTTGACGTCCCTGGTGGGATAAGCTTGGGAAAACATTGAAACAAAAGAAGAAACTGCTGATGACCAGCAGTTTCTCCTTTTGTCTCAATATTTTCTATGCCAAATTTTTCACAAATTCTATCTTTAATAACGTCTATTTTTTCATTTGTGGCAGTTTTTGGAGTGGATCATCCTAAAATTTTGGCGATTGGGAGAGGGTTAAGATTTGACCCCGTGACCTATTTTTTGACCCCAGATGACCCAATTTCAAACTTGTCCGAGATTTCATCAAGTCAATCATTTTGAGCTAATTTCAGGTTGATTGGGCAAAAAATGTGGCCTCTAGAGTGCACACAAGGTTTTTCTAAGATATGACCCTGTGACCTAGTTTTTGACCCCAGATGACCCAATTTCAAACTTGTCCGAGATTTCAGACAATCATTCTGAGTAAATTTCAGGTTGATTTGGCAAAAAATGTGGCCTCTAGAGTGCACACAAGGTTTTTCTAAGATTTGACCCTGTGACCTAGTTTTTTACCCCAGATGACCCAATTTCAAACTTGTCCGAGATTTCATCAAGACAATCATTCTGAGTAAATTTCAGGTTGATTGGGCAAAAAATGTGGCCTCTAGAGTGCACACAAGGTTTTTCTAAGATTTGACCCCGTGACCTAGTTTTTAACCCCAGATGACCCAATTTCAAAATTGTCCGAGATTTCATCAAGACAATCATTCTGAGCAAATTTCAGGTTGATTGGGCAAAAAATGTGGCCTCTAGAGTGCACACAAGGTTTTTCTAAGATTTGACCCCGTGACCTAGTTTTTGACCTCAGATGACCCAATTTTGAACTTGTCCGAGATTTTATCAAGACAATCATTCTGAGCAAATTTCAGGTTGATTGGGCAAAAAATGTGGGCTTCTAGGAGTTCAAACCAGGTTTGAACCTGTGACCTAGTTTATGACCCCAGATGACCCAATTTCAAACTTGTCCATGATTTCACCAGGACAATCATTCTGAGCCAATTTCAAGTTTATTGGGCAAAGAATGTGGCCTCTAGAGTACACACAAAGTTTTTCTAAGATTTGACCCAGTTTTTGACCCCAGATGACCCAATTTCAAAATTGTCCGAGATTTCATCAAGACAATCATTCTATGCAAATTTCAGGTTGATTGGGCAAAAAATGTGGCCTCTAGAGTGCACACAAGGTTTCTCTAAGATTTGACCCCTTGACCTACTTTTTGACCCCAGATGACCCAATTTCAAACTTGTCCGAGATTTCATCAAGTCAATCATTTTGAGCTAATTTCAGGTTGATTGGGCAAAAAATGTGGCCTCTAGAGTGCACACAAGGTTTTTCTAACATTTGACCCCCATGACCTAGTTTTTGACCCCAGATGACCCAATTTCAAACTTGTCCGAGATTTCATCAAGACAATCATTCTGAGCAAATTTCAGGTTGATTGGGCAAAAAATGTGGCCTCTAGAGTGCACACAAGGTTTTTCTAAGATTTGACCCCGTGACCTAGTTTTTTACCCCAGATGACACAATTTCAAACTTGTCCGAGATTTCATCAAGACAATCATTCTGATCAATTTTCAGGTTGATTGGGCAAAAAATGTGGCCTCTAGAGTGCACACAAGGTTTTTCTAAGATTTGGTTGACGCTCCACGCACGATGCACGACGCACGACGCACGACTAACGACGGACGACGGACACAGCGGTATCACAATACCTCACCATGAGCACTATCGTGCTCAGGTGAGCTAAAAATAGAATACTTTGAGGAGCATCTGTGCGAATGTTGATGATTGTATCTAGAAAAGAAGTATTTTTTCTGATTTTTTTTCATGTGGAGATGGCGGCCATCCTAGAAAATGTCAGGCATGTTGGATTTTCATGATAGATACCATTTGTTTTGAAAATGGTATACCCTGTGGAATATTTGTGCCAAATTTGGTGCTTTTGTCACAAAGTATTCTTGGATATGCTTCCCCACTTTTATACTAAAACAAGAGGACCATGATGGTCCTACATCGCTCACCTGAACATAGGTGACATGAGCGAAAATGGTAATTTTGTCAATTGAAAAGGCATATAACTAAGGACTTTCTGTTATGATCAGAAGCCAGGGTTCCCACTGACTTTTAAATCTGGGGGTGAAAACAGTCATTTAACAGCATACTTGCACCCCCTCTATATGAGACATAGAAGGCTGTCTGCAAAAATTACGGGTGCAAGATTCAATCTTGGGGGTGCAAAACCCCCATTTGGGGGGTTTGGGGAACCCTGAGAAGCTACAGCATAGGGATAATTATTTGAGAAAAGATTGTCTTTTAATTTGAGAAAAGATTGTCAGACACTGCCCTCTTTATCATTTTTATATGGAACCCAGTCAACCTACAACATAGGGGAACTATTCACTGAACAGTTACAATTTGATTCAGGTTATTTTTTTTCCTAACAGCATCACATCAGAGCAGTAGAATTAACAAATTTCAAGGTTCTAGGCCAAACAGTTTAGAAGAAAACTAAGTATCTCTGTGACAACCTGCAGTAAAGTATAATTTTCAATGCATGAAATTTCCACAACCCTGCCACACCCATATACTTTTTATAAAATCAAAAATTCAAGATACAATTTTGAAATGAATCACTTAACCCTTTCCCAAACAGCAAGATTTTGGGGTGATCTACTTCAAAAACTGCTACAAATGACAAAATGGATGTTATTAAGGATATGATTTGTGTAAAACATGGCACAGAAAATATTGAGACAAAAGGAGAAACTGCTGGTTATCAGCAGTTTCTTCTTTTGTTTCAATGTTTTCCCAAGCCATTTCTATAGTGGACGTCAAAACCAGGTCTTGTTTGGGAAAGGGTTAAGGGGGAATGCTCCAGTTTTTCGGAACACTCGGTCTTTACTGTAGTAAATTAAATGTTTCGTACCAATATGTTTCGCTACCATATTTTCAATAATATAATACATCATTACAATTTACCATTTTCGTCGGTAAAAGTGTATTTATTATGCGAAACTTATTTCCTCAAGATAGAAATCAATTATTTAGAGCAAGACAGTCGTAAGTGTGTATGCAGTTACCACTGTTTTGCGTCATTTTATTCATGTGTAGCTGATTAAAATTACTATAATTCAATAATAAGTGCGCTGACCTATGCATTTTCTTTTTGAATTATTACCAGGACATGTTGCCTAATACAATGGGGGAGTTTTATCAAATTCTATTATGTAGAACTTGAAATATTTCCAAAAATATGCAAATTTTGACATAAAACACTCCAGATTCGTTTATCTAACCGAGCACGTGAGCATGCTGTTTTATACATTTACGCGTTTATAGTAGCACATATTTTGGGTTTTCTGTTCTTATTAAATGTAAGACGTTGCTTTAAAACCGTTTTTGGGACTAAACGATGAATATACAGCATTTTATTAGCATTTTAGTGACCTTGGACAAGTGCAAGAAATTGCGCATTTTTTCGACGTAGGGGTATATGATACAAAGGCCTATAAAATTCAAACAAGATCGCTGACCATCCATTTTTTTTTTATTTTTCAGTTGGTAATAACATGTAATTTCAACATACAAAATATAAATAAATTCTATTACTGGGAAAAAATTTAGGAAACTGGAGCATTCCCCCTTAAGGAACTTTCCAGCCAGTTCTGGTTTGAATTTGCCTATTTGTTGATTTTTAAAGAATTTTCTAATGATTTCTCCAAGTCTGATGAGCCCCTTCCTCCCTGCCACGCCCACATTTTTTGACAAATGTAAAAATTTGTGAACAATTTTGAGAAGAGTCACTCAAGGAACTTTCCTGGCATGTTTGATTAAAATTGGCCGAACGGTTGATTTTTAAAGAATTTTCTTATGATTTCTCCAAGTCTGAAAAGCGCCTTCCTCCCTGCCACGCCCACATTTTTTAACAAATGTAAAGATTTGTGAGCAAATATTGAAAAGAGTGACTCAAGGAACATTCCTGCAAAGTCTGGTTCAATTGGGCACATTAGTTGATTTTTAAAGATTTTTCTTATGATTTTTCGAAGTCTGATAAGCCCCTTTCTCCCTGCCACGCCCACATTTTCTGACAAATGTAAAGATTTGTGAGCGAATTTTGAAAAGAGTGATTCAAGGAAAATTCCTTCAAAATCTAGTTCTATTGGGTCCAATGGTTGATTTTTAAAGAATTTTCTTATGATTTCTCTAACTTCGATAAGCCCCTTTCTTCCTGCCACATCCACATTTTTTGACAAATGTAAAGATTTGTGAACAAATTTTGAAAAGAGTGACTCAAGGCACATTCCTACAGAGTTTGATTCAAATTGGCCCAATGGTGGATTTTTAAAGAATTTTATTATGATTTCTCTAAGTCTGAAAAGCCCCACCCTGCCACGCCCACATTTTTTGACAAATCAAAAATTCACGAACACGTTTTGAAAAGTGTCACACAAGAAAGATTCTTGTCAAGTTTGGTCAAAATTGGTCCAATGCTTTAGGAAGAGAAGATGTTGAAAGAAATTGTGAACGGATGGACGGACGGACAGACGGACAGACAGACAGACACAAGTAAAACAATATGTCCCAATCTTTCGATACGGGGGCATAAAAAGGAGAAAAAATGACCCCAAACTTTATATGGGCATAATATGGGTCGTTTTACAATCTAATTCGGTGAGTTAAGGGTGAAAAGGATGCTTCAGACAAAAAAAATGAAAAATATGAATTTCATGAAAATTAAATAAATATAAAGAAAATAGAAATATAATCATTTTATTTAAATTAGAGTTACTTTGGTTTAACACTTTTCCAAACAGAGAGATTTTAGAGTTGATCAATTTGAAATCAGTTGCAGACGACAAAATAATTGATTTCAAAAGTGGGAAATTTATATGTTAGTAATAGCATTTACACTGGTGGTGAACTCGGACAAAGCGAGGAACATTTTTCATGAACACAAGGTACAGATACTTCATTGCACATACGGATTTTTGTAAACAATACACATAGCATTTTGTTTTACTTCTCTTTTCGTCTTTTTTTAAAGGATGCACTCAAATGAAATTTACTAAGGTATGTAGATATGATTTATAATACGCACGAAAATATCAGTTTTATCGATCATTATTTTCAAATGGTATAAACGGATTGCAAGTGCACAAAGCGCATATTGAGATCATGTGGGTTGATCTTAATCGCCCGAACGAAATGGTACGATATCACTGTTTATGTTTATCTATTTGCATTGCAAGTAAACAAAAAAGACATATAAATGTACAAATAAAGGCTGTAAATGGCAGTTTTCGGTGTCATGTCATTGAAAATCATTGTGCGGTTTCTTCGTGACAACGTTACAGCATGTTTGCGATGTTATCTTTTCCAGCTACGGTGTTTTATGAGCACATGTTTGATAAATTAATCGATTGCACTGGACTTAACGGCACATTTAAACATTTATTGGTGTTTTATGAGCACATGTTTGATAAATTAATCGATTGCACTGGACTTAACGGCACATTTAAACATTTATTCGGTAATATCGCACTGATTTGAGCATCTAACCATAGATTTCCGGCATCAAATTCGAGCACCAGGTACTTGTTTAAATATATATCAATTTGTACTGCCTAACTCCCCTTTCAGATAAATTACTGACAGGTGATGACAATTAGATGACATCATCATCATCATCATCATCATCATCATCATAATCATCATCATCATCATCATAATAATAATAATCATCATCATTTTTATCGTTACCTTGGAGTTTCACCGGTAAGATTTTCGTTATGCCTTCTTAAATTTGGTACAGGTGGAGAATAAGCTATTAAATGACAACAAGATGGATCTTGATCAGACAGTGCACATGCAAAGACTGATCTGGATCCATGTTGGTCGCAAAAGCCTAAATGAACGTTTCCAGATCTATACTGTAATGTTTGTCATTACCATTATCACCATTTATTCTAAGGAGGATCCACTGTTTCACACATCCCAGGCCCGTACGAACAGGGGGACTCTGGAGCCAACACCCCCCCCCCCTCATAGTTGGCAAAAATGCCGAATTTTCATCATTTCACATTTAAAACTTATGGCAAATCTAATTTAGCCCCCCCCCCCCCCCCCACCCATATTAGACACTGGCCCAGACAGGGCCCATATGGAATTGCTTTCTACGGGCATGCATTCTAAAGTATACTAACGGGAAAAGTTAACTGTGTGCATTTCCTTTTTAATTAACACCTTGACTGCATACGGTACATGAATAAAATTTTACAAATGCACATTTAATCTTTTACTTTCAATAATTGTCAATGTATTACTATACTTGTTATTACCGTAACAATTCCTGAAAGTGGATAAGGATAAGATTCGCGTTTACAAGACATTTTCGAGTGTGAACACCGTTGGTATTAATACATGCTATGCAATTGTCCTTAGAAAACAATAGATGCTGTCTAACCCACTGAAGGTAATGTTGTCAATAACATCGTAGCAAGACTATGGGTATCGCAAGACGTCTGAAACGGATGGTCTAATCCGTTAATCAGCCTCTACTGCTGATAGAACTCAACTCATGAAGCAATCTAGCCTACCTGTAACGTTTGCTTTTTTCTGTCGATTTCACAGGTAGTCGTTCCGATAATGGTTGTCTTGTCGGAATGACGTCACGTGTAGACGTTGGATGTGTTGGAATCGCCTCAAAATTGTAGCATGGCAAGTAACAGTCTAATTAATGGGGTAATTCGACTGTTTTCGATTTACTTGCCATGCTTTAATATCTTGTATTTATTTCGGTACATTTATGAATAATCCTAAAATTGGCGACCATTTGCATTAGACAAGTGGCTACTTTCTTATGACGGGGAGTATATTTGTGCTACTATAATTAAATCCATTTGTTTCAATATTTTAGATTTCTTAAAGATAAAATGTTAAAAAAGACGTCTCACTACATTTCTCCTGAAACAAAAGTTTACGCTCATGATCTGTTTTCATGACTTTATAACAATACGACGTCGTTCCCACGTTTTGTGTAATTGACGTTGAAGTGCGTATTAGCAAACATTGAATCAAAAGAAGAATAGATCTATACTGAAAATAATTTGGCTCCTTTTTTCTTAATATTTTTTTCTTCATATTTTCTTAATTAGTACACACATTTTAACTTCTCAACATATAAAATCAATGTATTTTGACATCTAGAGCAGTCAGCTAGACAAATTGGCGGACGGGTAGAAAAACGGACGGACGGGCAAACGAAGCACTATCTATATGGTGGTCGTTACTGAAAGCCTTCTAATCGGGGGCTGCAATACCAGATAGGCCTATTGTTTTGGAAATGATTATTGTATACCATTAATTCGTCTTTGAAAAAGAATAAATTTTATCTACTACGGTATATATAGACCTAGTGACGTTTTTTCGGACAAACACTAGTGCTTCGTCGGTGTAAATCTAAAACGTCACAAACTCAACTTTATTGAAGCTGTAGTTACGGGATTTTATAACAACACCTACGGTTTATCCATATTTAACCGAAAACCCATTCTATTGTTAGGACAAAAGTCATTGGAATTCGAACAGCCATTGAAAATGTTCACGGTATCATAAATAAACCGTACAAGTCCCCTTCAAAAAACGTTAACTACGATTTTCACATCGGAAAAAAACTTCTACTCCAAGAATTGTAATACCAACTTCAGAATCAGTCAGAGAAATAAAATAACAAAACTGACAATAGCCTCTAAGTGTCTCTCCGATTCGTCCATAATGTTTTGGGTAGATAAACACGTGCAAATCGTTGTGTACATGCTCAAACTACTAAAACTGGTTTTTAAACGCGCATTTAAACATGAAGTATCTGTACCTTGTGTTCATGAAAAATGTTCCTCGCTTTGTCCGAGTTCACCACCAGTGTTTAAACATTGATGGAAAAGGAAAAAAAGCTGAGTTTCTGTAATTTCTTCTTTTCTCTCAATATTTCATGATCCTTTCACTGATTTGCAAATGGATGCCTTTACAAGGGGATGGGCACTATCAGACCTTGATTAATAGACCCGAGACCTGAATATCATAGTGTTTTCAAGCGATTATGTAGTATAACATTATAGGAAAAGAAGACATTGCTCAAAAAAAGGAAATTCTCCTTTTAGTAAAGTATTTTTTACATTTTAGACAGAACATTTCATCAAAGAAATGTAGTAGAAAAAGATGATTTATTATAAATTGCTCAATTCAGCCAATTTCTCTCTTTTGTCAACAAGATCTAGTGTCAATTTTTGTCAAAATCTGATATGTCAAATTTTGGAAATCTCAAGGTAATTCCATATCCCATGTGACTTTGACATAACAAGTGTCAACTGCATATTGCAAAAGCTTGGTGCACCATGCTTTAACATTTTGACCTCAAGATTGCTGCCAGAAACTCCCACCAGGACTCGAACCTGAAACCTGCTGGATCACGCCACAAAATAAGCATCATGCCAGTTGCTCTGCCAATTGAGCTATAGGAGTTTGTAAAAATCTGGAACCTCAGCTTTCAAGAGTAACTTCAGTCAACAATGGATGTGTCAAAGTCAATGGGCCTTTCAAAATACCTTGAGACATATAAATTCGACACATTTTTTATTCAAAACAACAGGCCCAGATTTTCACATTGACATAAGCAGCAATTTGACTTAACCAATGTTGACAAAACAGGTGTCAACTGTATGAATAATCAAATTACACAAACAGCTTGTTATGCATACATGTACAAACAAATTCAAACTTCTCTCATCACCACTGTGGCACAGAAATATTGACTGATTGGGATTTTACTACCACAATCAACAATTTCCAGTTTTGTTTATAAAGCTGGTGTAACTAACCATGAGTTCCTGACATTTCTTGCACCAGTACAAACACAACATCTAACCCAAGCCACCAGTTGCTCAACCCATTCAGATGCTTCTTAACCAATTACCAGACAGCAAAATAATATATTTGACTGATCAAATTCAAATATGTTGCAAATGACAATTAACAATAATTTAAGTGAATAAAATTTTAATTTGCATGGTCTTTTTTAGTACAAAACATTGTGGAAAATGAAGAAATTGCTTGTCACAAGCAATTTCTTCATTACTCCATTTTCCACAATGTTTCCAAAGTCTGTATCTTTTGGGGTGTCAAAAAGAGTCTTAATGTGGAAATGTGTTAAACAATTCATTCATGGGGAGAGACAATTGATTACTTTTGTCAAATTTCTTCATTTCCCACGATTTTTTTTACATAAAAAGACAAAAAAAAATATAGATCTAAAATTTCATTCAGTTTAAATTGTCTGCATCATCTCTGAATTTGGATTAATCTAGAATTTTGCTGTTTGGTAAAGAGTTATCCTGTGTTGTGAGTATTCTTCAATATCAATGGAATAATCACAACAAGACGATTCAAATGAGTACCGACAACAACATGTCATAAGGTTTGGATTTCAAATAATATTCCAAATACATGTCTTCACTCCCTCTCATCTCATAATCTGTTGCAAACTTTTTGTATCACATGTATACACGTCGTTGACTTTATTTTTTCTTTGTTTAGGAAATGGTGGAGAAGATTTCTAAATTTCATTTAAACTTATGTTTATGTACACACATCGAAGAGATATATGTTATGGGATCACACATGCCATCCGACATCCCGACTTTTTAATTGAGAGCGTTTAACTGTCACCTTATGTCTGATCAACTCGAATTTATCAGTTAATTTACGCTCTTTTTATAGTTAGAGATCTGTGTACAAGAATTGTAATTCAGATACTCTAACATACCTATGTTATCTTATTTTTTCTTAGTTATTACCCTTTCTTGTTCAACTATTTATTTATAATTAGCAGTGTGAAAGGAGTATTTTGTGAAAGTTTGATATCCTTGTTAACCCTTTCCCAAACAACAAAATTTTAGGGTGGTCCAACTTCAAAGCTGCCGCAGACGACAAAATGGTTGTGGATAAACACAGGATTTGTGTAAATTTCAGCACAGAAAATGCTGAGACAAAAGGAGAATCTGCTGGTTATCACCAGTTTCTTCTTTAGTCTCAATGTTTTCCCAAGCCATATCTAGTAGGGATGTCAAAACCAGGTCTTGTCTGGGATAGGGTTAGTATTATGTCGGGGGCTGCTGCCCCCGAACCCCCGCTTTTTTAGAGGTCTTTACAAATTTCCATGACTGTGCCAGCTCCATAGGGGGTTGGTTTGAGTTTGAGTTTATTGGGGTTTTACGCTGTTTTCAACTTCTAAGGTCATATCGCGGCGGCTTGATTACCTAACCGTGGGTTCCTGGTATTTCTCGCACCAGTACAACCACAATATCCAAACCGAGCCTCCAGCTGCTCTCTCACATAGATGATTCACATCCATTGGCGAGAGACAAATGACTTTTGTCAAATGTCAGAATGGATACTGGCCGAGCCGGGGTTCGAACTCGAGACCCCTGGATTGACAGACTCCGACGTAACCGACTGAGCTATCCAGGCTCGGCCCATAGGGGGTTGGACTTGGGGGTCAAACAAATCCCCGTATGGAGCCTGATTATTTCATATTCATTAAAACATTCAGTCAAAATTGTGTACAATTTGTAAAACGAGCTCCACTTTTTGTACAAACGAACCGCCCCACCCACGGAAATCCTGGATCCGCCGCTGCATACTAACATTGTTACAAAGGATTATGCTTAAAGAGTCAAAGGATTCTATATATCCAAACTATTTAAATTGAATTTTACATAAAACGGATCTAATTGAAGAAAGCCGAACCCCTGGAAAAAAGCTGGATCTGTCCTTGCGTTAGCCAGTGGCGGATCCAGAGGGGGTTCGGGGGGTTCGAACGAACCCCCCTCTGTAGCCTGATTATTTCATTTTCATGCAGAAATTCACTCAAAATTGTGTAATACTAGAAAAACGAACCCCCCTATTTGCATATATCCGAACCCCCCTGTCAGAAATCTTGGATCCGCCACTGGTTAGCTGACGATACATGTATCTGAATAAAAGACGGACTTAACAAACACAAAATGGGGGAAGGTTCGTGTTCTCTCCTCCGAATGTTTTCGGATGCAGTGATTTTTTTTCCTAAAAAAATGGTCGTTCAGCGTTTTTTCTCATGATTTTGGGAACGGGTCCGGTACCAGACATATTGGGAACAAGAGCCGTCACAGACGGATTATGCTCCCCGAATAAGTGTTTGTCACAAAATAAAAACTATCATACATTAAGCCCCCTTTTCCCATGACAGCTTTTTTGTACACACATCATTTATAGAATATGGTCTAGAACATCCTATTTATTACATGAGCACATAATTTCATTAAATTCTGCCCATTAGATGAAGAGAAATAAGAGAAAAACTAATTTTTACATTAAGGCCCCTTTTTCCATGACGCAGCCTTAAATTTACAAACGGAGAAAAAGGTCCCTAGGTATTAACCCAAGGAGTTCACATGTGAAGTTTCATTGAATTTGGTCCAAGGGTTGCTGAGATATGGCTGTGGACGGACGGACGGACGGACACACGGACACACGGACGGACGGACGGACGTACGGACGGACAGCATGGCGACTATATGCTCCCCCGAAATTTTTTCGGGGAGCATAAAAATGCGTAGTTTTCTCAAGAATTGGGGAAAAATATCATCACAAAATGCAATGGAAAAATTGTAAATTGAAAAATCCTCTGTAAAATTAATTCATTTAAATGAACTTACAGGAATTCCAGTCATTCCGGGATAGTTTGGCTTGACAAATGAAAGGATTTGAGCAAATTTTCCTTAAAAAACAATGTTGAACTTTTGAATTGTGAATTTCCTTTCCCTATTTTGGGAAAAAATTACCCTTTTTGGCATTGGGAACGGGTCCGTTTTACGGACTCATGCAAAGAAGGAGAAAAAACACTGTCGTTATTGGGCCCCTTTCCCCTCTCTGTGGAATATACTTTTTTCCCCCATTTCAGATCAATTTTCCCCTCTTGGAACAAGATTTTTCTGTTGCAAAGATATATCCAAATTGTATTTGATTCTAAGCAATTCTAACAGTTCAAATGGTTGTTTGAATGTCCAATTATGATACATGCAAGTTAAATGCATTTATAACACTGTATTTAAGAGTATAAGCATGTATTGAAATTTCCCCTTTTTGGGCCTTCACGCGCAAATTTCCCCCCAACTATGGGCCCTGACCGCCTTCCTCCAAAATTTAAAATAAACACTGGGATGCCATTTAGTAACGTCGTAGCCATGAGGACCGAGCTGACATGCTAATTAATGGATTGGTGTATTTTTTTTGGAGGGGGGAGGGCATCTTCGCAAGCCAAGGATTCTACTTCCACTTTGTTCCTTACGAACCCTTGGCTGCTCGCTTCTATAGAAATCGAAAGTACCTCCGTGCCACCTTTCGGTGATAAAGAGTCGCGGCCCTTTGCAGTTGCTATTTCTGGCCAATTAAACACCTCGTACTAAAACGTGTTAGGCGATGCATCAAATACGGCTATCGATTTTCACGTCGGCCGCGTTGTTTTTCGCTTTGACAAAGAGGGCTTGTAAAGTGTGTTTTGATTGGATAATGGGAAAGTTATCGCGTCCAATGAAATTGCACGGCGGTACTTTCAATTTCCATAGAGGCGAGCGGCCAAGGGTTCGTAAGGAACAAAGTGGAGGTAGAACCCTTGGCTTGCGAAGATGGTGGGAGGGGGGACTCTCTATTATCTCCATCATAGAATACAAATAAAACATCTAACTAGATTCTAACTATGCAACATTAGTACATGACTTACCTTCTTTAATCCTATGTCCATTCAGATAATCTATCCGATATTCTGAGGTGATAATCTATCCATGGATACAAATGTAACTTGTCAGATCTATGCTGCAAAATCCATTGAACTTGGAGACAAAAAATAATGACTTTTCACAAATAATCATTCACACCACTGACACTGGCACTGACGATTAATCGATACAATTCACATTAGAGAAGTTCTACCAAAATGTCAAACCTAATCCACATTAATCCCAGCGTAAAAATATCATTTTCCAACCAAAACAATCCAAAAACAATTCGGGCTGTCATTTTTGGGGAGGACTTGATTGTGCTACTAAATCGACTCGGAATAATTAGGCTACAACGGAAAGGACACCAGAATTTTTCTTAAGAAGCTAAACAAACATATTTTACATGTTTTGGACATTTTACGATAGGACACTCTGCGATAATTATCTTATTTTACGTCCAAACGCACTTTATTTGACTGCACATTTCGGAATGAAAACAGAGTATGACCAATCAAGTACAACCCAATAGCTTTTTGTCAGACAAAATTGAGCCGTTTCATGATTTTGTTTTGTTGATTTTTTGTACATCTGAGATACATTTTCTCCACAGTCAATCACAAAAAAGGCAAAAATAGGATTTGGGATAGTATTTAGGGTCCTAGTTTAAGTAACGGTTCAACAACGTGATGATTCATGATATCAGGGGGCGGTACAGTTTGTGGCGCAAACGGATGGCATTAAGCGCTACCACGCAAGCATAGCGATCGTTCTTAATAGCTTTTTTGCAATTAAATTCCATCCCTGCTGTCAGAAAAGAAATGCAATTATTTATTTTGACAAAATATATGCATAAAACAGATTTCACGGCCATTCTTTGAGTGACAAGGCCTGCAAACCCGATTGTTTACGTATCCAGGATCCGGTTGCTATTACAAGTCCGGTAATAGGTGCAGTTGCGTTCTGCACTTTGCGACTTAAATATTTTGAGAAAATGAATTTTGACAGAAATAAGGACAACTTGGAGACCTAGATGGAGATTGCCACAAGAATTGTTGAGGGGTTTCAAGAAAATCGTTGGAACGGTTTTGGTGGGAATCAAATCCCGGCTATATCCCGCAAATTTGGTACTTTTGGCCCTATTGTATCATTCATTCCATGAATCGAACAAGTTCTTTTCATTACACTCATTCTTTAAATTAATAACAAGATTCACATTATGAAGAAATTTTAGGCTGGCCTTAATTGAAACAAGAGCCGTCATAGACGGATTATGCTCCCCGAAAAAGTGTTTGTCACAAAACAAGAGCTGTCACTGTAAGATGACAATGCCCCCGACACCGCTTTGATTTTAAATTATGGCCAATCTATGTTCAAGGTCAAGGTCATCCAGGGGTCAAGGTCACCAAAGTATGTGCCTACAGAAAGGTAATGTACCAAGGAATGTTGTGGTAAAGTATGAAGCGAATATGTTAAGTAATAAGGAAGTTATGGCCAATGTTAAAGTTTTTGGACGGAATGACGGACAGACGGACGGACAGACGGACGGACGGACAAGTCAAATTTATGATGCCTCCCTATCGGGGGCATAATAAAAACATTATTTATACATTAAGCCCCCTTTTCCCATGACAGATTTTTGTATACACATTATTTATTGAATATGGTATTGAACATCCTATTTATCACATGAGTATAAAATTTCATTCTGCCCATTAGATGAAGAGAGATTAGCGAAAAACTAATTTTTACACTAAGGCCCCTTTTTTCATGACAAAGCCTCAAATTAAGAAACGGAGAAAACAGTCCCTAGGGATTATCCCAGGGAGTTCACATGTGAAGTTTCATTGAATTTGGTCCAAGGGTTGCTGAGATCTGGCTGAGGACGGACGGACACAGGGACAGACAGCGTGGCGACTATATGCTCCCCCGAAATTTTTTCGGGGAGCATAAAAATGAATTATGGTAAAACATAACACACAGTTATATTGTAGTTCCTGATGAACCTGTGTCCCTGACATTTCTCCCATCATTATTTTTTGCCCTATTCTATATTGTAAACAAATCCAATCTTCATCAACATCAATTTTGTCATCTACATTGGCTTTTTAATTGGAGAAGTCTAACATTTTGCTGTGCGGGCTGGATTAACCCATTACCTCACATTGACGCTTGAGGCCCAACAAGAAAAAGGTTTGGGGAAACATTGTTGAAAATGGAAAAATTGCTTGTGGCAAGCAATGTCTTCAATTCCCCACAATGTCTTCTACCAAAAAATACAAAAAACAAATGGTAAAATATTATTCACTTCGAATTATCATCTGCGAACTTTTTTAACAAGAGCCGTCAGAGACGGACAATGCTCCCCGAATAAGGCATTGCCACAATAAATATATGCCATGCAGAGCTAATATAAAGCTAACAAATGTTAAGCCCCCTTTTTGCATGACATATTTTGTATATGTTAATTTTAAATAGTTTATTGTCAAGGGCATCTGATTTGCTACTCAAATATGAAATTTCATCAAATTCTGACCATTAGACTAGGAGAAATTAGAGAAAAACTGTATTTAACCTTAAGTCCCCTTTTCCCATGACGAGGCCTCAAATCCAAAAACCGGGAAAGTACTTCGGCATTTTGTCATAGGGAGTTCACATGGTAAGTTTCATTTGATTTGGCTCAAGGGTTATGGAGAAATCGCTTCGGACGGACGGACGGACGGAATGACGGACGGACAGGACGGACGGACGGACAGACAAAGCGGCGACTATATGCTCTCCCTTCGGGGAGCATAAAAATAGACCAGTCTAAAATTCTGATTTATGGGTCAGATTAATCCTTACCTGAAGATCTTGAATATCTCCTTCTAATAGATTCTTTTCTTTCTGTCTGTCCTCTTTTTCTTTTGCCAGCTCATTCTCTAATCTAAATAAACAAAACAGTGCTAACATGCATGTCATTACCTTGTTAAATGAAAGTATATTTTTAACCCAATCCAAAAGAATGACACTCTACAAGATGAAGGCTTTAGAAAACAATGTGGAAAATAAAGAATTTGGCTGTGACATTTGGAAAATGAAGAAATTGCTTGTGACAAGCAATTTCTTTGTTTCCCAAAATGTTTTCCACAAAAGTGGAACTACTTACACTGATAACTGTTACTTGATCCTATCAGTTAAGTCAATCAAATAAGTATATTGTCGGTGTAAATGCAAAACATTGTATGTTGATTTTTTCGATTTCCAAAGTAAAATCTTGTGTGTCCAGTTAAAACAATTCTTACAGGTTTTGAGATGTTTTTACAAATCATTATTAATGACACATTATTTATGAACAACATGTCCAAATTTCGAGTAAAACCTTTCAGTTTGTGAAAAGTTATTACACTTTTTTCCTTCCCCTTTAAAATGTTCCGAAAATGAGATGCGAGGTTTGCATTAACAATGACAATATGATTAAATTACCTTGTAATTTCCTTTGTTTTGTCAGCAAGTGTGCTCCTCAAATCTTCCATCAATTCATTCTGTTCACTCAGAGCATTCTCTAGCTGCTCAATTCTTTTCTGACTTTCTTCAAATTGTTTGTGCTTCTCAAATAATCTGAAAAAATGTACAGTTTATAAGATTTCTGGGTCACCGTCAATCAATTAACCAGGAAAACATTCTTAGTTCCATGTTACCAGTACATCATATCATGTTTTATCTGATTGTGAATCATTTACAAATTTGTTAGTTTTTTTGTAATGTTGAAATTATGGTATGATGTATAAGGTGTCTTACAGTTTTAATTCAAATTCAAGCATTTAACTGTTTAACCTGTTAACAAGCATTAACAACTTTTGATATTCTAGAAGAAAAAAGGCTTTGGAAAACGCTTTGGAAAATGAAGGAAATGCTTGTGACAAGCAATATTTTCATTTCCCACAATGTAATCTACCCAGAATTTGGCCAGAAAGACAAAAAATCTGTTGAAATCGTTGTCTCGTCAGCAACATCTTTGACTTTGAACCAGTCTAAAATTTCATTGTCCTGTAATGGTTTTATGATTGTTATACTGACAAGATTTAAAAATTGTTTAACCCTTTACCAAACAAGACCTGGTTTTAACGTCCCCAAAAGAAAAGGCTTGGGAAAACATTGAAACAAAAGAAGAAACTGCTGATAACCAGCAGTTTCTCCTTTTGTCTCAATATTTTCTGTGCCATAATTTACACAAATTCTATCTTTCATAACATCTATTTTGTTATTTGTGGCAGTCTTTGAAGTGGATAACCCTAAAATTTTGTCATTTGGGAAAGGGTTAAAAGAATTAAAAAATATTTTAACCCTTTCCAAAATGCCAAAAGTTATGGGTGGTCTCATTCAAAGCTGCTGCAGACCACAAAATGGAAGTTGACAAAGATTGGATTTGTGTACAATTTAGCATAGAAAAGTTGAGCCTTTTCTTCTTTTGCCTCAATGTTTTCACAAGCCATTTCCCAAAGAAACATCAAAAACAGATCTTGATTGGGAATGGGTTAACACCCTAGCATTACCTTTTCTTGACTGTGTCCAGCTGGTCTTCTACTTCATCTAGTTTTTCAGACTGGACATTTTGTCTCCGTTTGATGTGTGTGAAATATGGGATTCTAGAGATGGCGCCATTTTGGGTTGTCAGGTCATCACTATATACAGCATCTGTGTCAAGGAGTAAAAAATCAAGGTGTGAGATTTCATTGAATGAAAATGAAAGAGCTATATTCTGTTCTATTCTTCTTAGCCGCCAACAATGGCGAACCCTAGCAGGATTGATAGGTGTCACATATCAAATCCAAATATCACCACAGATTAAATCACAATAAAACACTATAGAACGCTATGTTGTTTTTTCAGTTAAAATGCAGAGGCTGGTGCACCTAAGCATGTGTTCCTTGCATTTTCAGCATCAGTATGAACATGATTGTCTATTCAGAGCCTCCAGATACTCAACTCACATAAAGATTTGACTATTGCAGAAACATAATGACTTCAGTAAAGTGTTAAAAAGGAAATTTGCATGCCCTCAATTAGAGTTAATGTCCTGCTGAAAGAAATTTGGTTTCATTGACTCTGCAATTATCTACTAGACTTACAAAAGACACTCTCATATAAATGTGAAAACTATATTTTCTGTTGATAATAGAGAGGCTTGATATCACGAATGAACCCTTTCCAAAATGACAATATGTGTGTTTCAATCTGACTGCCGAGAGAGGATTTTTGACATAGCACATAAAATATTGAGGCGATAGGAGAAAATGCTGATTGTCATCATTTTCTTCTTCGGCTTCTGGATGCCTAAATGTTTTCTCAAGAGTCTTCTATTACAGAAATCAAAATCATGTCGCTTTGGGAAAAGGTTAAATTATCACAGATGCAATAATAAAGTATACAACACGATGGTTAATCATGTGACTTAGAATTTCAGAAAATCGTCAATATTTTTGTCTACACTTGCAGAGCTTCAGATTTATTTGAAGAGTGGTGGGTCGAAATGGCCCATGGCAGAGAAATTGATGGGTCATTTTTGGAAATGATGGGACATAGCAGTGAAAATAAACATAGTGATATAAAAAATTTGTAAAAGCTTGGGCCGCTTGGCCCCTGGAGTTGAAAAGTGATGGGCCATATTTGCAAATAGTGTGTCAAATGGCCCGGGCCCACTGTAAATCTGAAGCTCTGCACTTGACCAATTTGAATTTGGTTTGAAGCAGAGAAGTTGGGTCCAATGGGAAAATGTCAGAAATAAGCTGTACATGGAAGATTTTTGAAAAATCAACTGATGAAAAAGTTATTGAAGATAAACCAAAATTTTGGTTTATCTTCAATAACTTTTTTATCAGTTGATTTTTCAAAAATCCAACATGTTCATCTAATGTGTGACATCTGTCCACCTTCTCTGATTCAAACCAAATTCAAATCAGTCCCGTATTAACAAAATTATTGAAGATTTTCTGAAATTGTTGCATCACACGATTATCCACCGTGACAATTACCAAATAGATCCTCCCTAAGTTTCCTGAAGATTCGCGAGTAAACACCAAGTCCAGGTAGCAATACATCAAATGCCTCAAATGCCACCAGAATCTTTTCTTCATCCGGGCCAATCTGGCCTTGGGCCATCCTTTCTACACAGAGTAACTCATATCTGTTAACTGAAAAAGTATAAAAGACATTTTATCCTTTTTTGAAAGTCAGAGAATCTGAATGTAGCAAATTAAGAAATGGTTTGGTATATTTGGGTTTTACCCCATTTTCAACTGCTCAGTGGTTTCATTAAGAGGCAGGGGCGGGGATCTCCCCCTCCTATTTGAATGAATTTGAGTACATTCCCCTAGCTACTTTTGAGTTTTGAACATTTTGTATGGGGTTGATAGGCAATACAAGGAAAATCCCCTGCCTAATCTAGCCTCTGGCCCAGGTGGCCAAAAGTTATTGAACTCCTGCTGCTATGGTCATATCGCGGTGGATGGGGCTCCTAACCATGGATTGCTGTTGTTTCTCATACCAGTACTACCACAACACCCTAACCGAGCATTTTGTTTAATGTGGTTGTGGAATAAGTTAGTGTTCATTGTCTGTATGTGAATCATGGTGATTGGATTTGACTAACATATTTTACCTTGATAAAAAAGTAAAAAAGCAAATCTTTTACATTTATGGATATCCAAATGTTCCTAAACTTATACAAATCACTTGTGAGACCACATCTTGAATATGCTTCTGTCATTTGGTATCCAAAGTACAAAAAAGACATAATCTCAATTGAAAATGTTCAAAGAAGGGCAACTAGATTAGTACAATCAATAAAATCGCTTCCCTACAGTGAAAGATTAAAAAAAATAGGGCTTCCAACCCTAGAATATAGGAGAGATAGGGCAGACCTAATCCAGGTTTACAAACTTGCAAATGGAATTGACCATACATCCAAACCAATCTTACAATTTAGAGACCAAACTGGAACAAGAGGTAATAACCTCAAATTATACAAAAAGAATTTCAAACTTGATGTAAGAAAATTCTGCTTTAGCAACAGGGTTGTAAATCTGTGGAATAACCTATCAAATGATATTGTACAATCACCTACTTTGAACACCTTCAAATCAAGATTAAACAAGTTTTGGTCACCAAGCAACAAATTTGCTGCAGATTGTTATCGCTAGAATAAATTCATTAAAAATATGTATTACGACCTAATAGTGTAATACAGAAGTGATCAGTAGCTTTCATGTAAATAGTTTTAAACCTATTGATAGATGAGTCAGTGATTAGGTTGAACTGTATACGAAATTAGTAAATACAGAAAAAAAAAAGGAAAAAAAGAAGTCAGACTTCAGCCTAAGAGTTAGATATTTTAATAAAATGTAAATAATAATGACCAGAGTCATAGCTGGTCTTATGCTTATAAATGCGTGCAAGTGATTGTGTAAGACTTTGATACAAGAAAGCAAATACAACATAAATAAACACATAAATGTGAAAATCAAGTTGTGAAGAAGTGTCAATAAAGAAGAATTCCATAACCGGAACAAGGACGAATGAGGGAAAACATTCCAGAAAGGGCCTACAGAAGCTAATCAAGCTTAAATGCATTCGTGCATTCGGCCTCTACATACTATATGAACTATATGTGTTTGCCTATGTGGGTGATTATGAAGTGGCATTTGGGTAGACTCATGATTTCCCAGCTAGCTCACTGGTTGGAGATCATGGGTTTGAGTCTCACACTAGGGATGGATAATCCGAGTCTTCTCTGATGTAAATACGCTCTTTGATATTTTGATTTTTCGCTATTTACATCAGAGAGCGTTGCTCTTTGAAAAAATCAAGAAGTTCGCAACAAAATGTTGCGCATCGTTCACCGTCCGATCTTAAACGCTATCGTTAAAACCCCTGATGATATCGATAAATGAACCATTTATTGTTATGGCTGCTGAAAAAATTACGACCAAAAAGTATTTCTAAAAGGTTAATAGGCAATGTTTTGCAACAACCCTCACCTGAGCAGCCTTTGTTTACCTTGACATTCCATTAAAAACCAAAGGTTATACTCATCCAGCAGGCCGATTTGAAATGAAAATTTTGGTCAGGTATGACAAAAAATGATTTATTGATCTATACCCTACATTGTTTTACCGAGTGATTCGATATGATACACAAAAACAAAGCTTCAAGTTACTTGTAACGTTACCGAACTTTCCGCTGTTTTCAAAGAGCAATGCTCTCTGATGTAAATAGCGAAAAATCAAAATATCAAAGAGCGTATTTACATCAGAGAAGACTCGGATTATAGGGATGGACTACCTTAATTAAATGGAACAGAACACATACTTCCTGGCTTTTATCATTTACCAATGAGACACAATGGAACATTGTACAGTAATTCCCCAACAAACACGATAGAAGTGATGCAGCAACATGTTGGAAAGCAAAATCACAGAAAAATAATGAAGATCATTAGTTCACTCATTCTACGTTAAATGGGACAATAGCTGTCGCCGGTATTCAAACCCTCACCAACAAGAAAATAAAGAGAATGTTCGAATTTATTAATGTCTTCTTCACTGCAAAACACCATATAAATCTTTTTAGCGAAGATTTGACGACAGATACTAGTTTTGAATAGCTGACATAACTTACCAAATCTGCCAGGGGTTGCAAAAAACCCATGTCGCCGATACAGCTGAACTTACAACTCATTGAGATAGTTTTAATAGTTTGGCGGAAATTATCAATCAAAAAAGTTTATCATGGAGTCTGACTTCACTTTCAAATAGAAATATTGTCAAAAATCATATACTTACCTATTTTTGAAAAATATTGCGTATTCTGGCTATGTCGCCGAAAGTGAAGTAATGTACGAGTCATTTTTAAAATTCCTATATTTTTTATTTGAATATCGCGAAAAGTAGAATATAAATGGGGAGCGACGTGGGAAAAGCGACCTTACGGTCAAAATTTTCAATTTTTGGTTTTCAGTTGTTTCAAATGAAAGATTAAATCCTGATTCAGAAAATGTATTTCTTTCAACGATAGGGTGTGTATTGACGTTGCTACGCGTGATTAAAGAACGTCAACTCTAACGTCATTTGGCGTGCAAAATCAGAGTGTTTGTTGAAAATTTGGTATGAAATTATTTTTGTAAAGGTATTAATTTTCGGTTCGTATATATAGGTCACCAATCATAACCATACGGAAAACAGTACAGCAAATTTGTAGTGTTTGAAATACGACTTTGATTGGCACTCAAATCTTTATTTTACCATAGCAACTGCATAGAAACTAAGAATGTCAGACATTATAACAAGATACATGTTAATTTAGCATTTAATCACATCAAATTTATGTTAACCTTCTGTCTGTACTTATGTAAAACAACAGATTCATTGCCTAAAACACAGATATTATGGGTTTTCGATAAGTACTGGACTCTTAAGGATCATTTACAGAACGCCGTTATAATCGTTGTAACACAAATTGGCGCCAAATATTTCAATCTTGGAAAATATCTTTGGAAATTTGATTATTTGTACATCAACAAAGTTTTAAGAATGTTCCAAAAAGCACAGATGTTACAAATGAAAGAACGAATAGTTCATTAGCCAAGCAAGAGTATAAGATATAGCTACCAAAACATTGAGAGAAAAGGAGCAAATGCAGGACATAAGTATTTTCATCTTTTCTTTCTATATTTTAAAAGCTGTTTCAATCGCTATCAAAACGAGGTTGTCTTTGGTAAATTGTTAATAGTACGCTTTATTAGCCTCCCGCACATATGTACGTAATGTCTTTTTTGAAGAATTGTTTTCTAGTCTGGCTCAGTCCAGCGGAGGGGGTTATAGGTGGACGGTCTGTTGAGTTGAAGCGGAATTCCGGGTTTTTAAAGATCTGTATTTCTGTCTCTGTATTCTTCTTGGTCTGTATTCTTCTTGGAGCGTCGTGTTGTCACAATGCCGGGCTTCTCTGACGAAAACCTGAAGTACTGGAACTTGCTATAATATATTAGCGGTCTTTCGCATTATCTAGGAATCAATAGGGGGAAAGCATTTTGGCGTTGGTACCAGGTTTTTCCCTTTTTTAATCGATGACAAGTTTCCTATAAACGTTACTAGTTATGAAAGTTGCGGGTAAGTAAAAAGATACAGAGGACCGAATAAACTTGACGCGAATATTGGCTGGGCAAAAATGATCTGCCCATTCAAGATGACAAATTCATGATAAACATTTCACCAGACGATAGTTTTTTTATTCGTCAATCTAGCATGCCCCCTTTAAAGCACCAGAACATGACCCGTTGGCACGTTGTTCAATTTATCAATACAGGTAAGCCAAAAGTCCAGCTGGAGAATTTTCTAAACATACCATTTTCACTGGTGGTGAACTCGGCCAAAGCGAGGGACGTTTTTTCGCGATCAATGTATTCCATCGGTGTTGTTATAAAATATTGTAACTACGCTTTTATCAAAGCCGTAGTTACGAGACTTTATAACAACACCGACAGTTTGTCAATGCAAAACTGTAAACCCGGTCTGTTTTTATAACAAGTTAATTGTCATTAGAAAAAAATCTATAAACTCACATTTAAACGCAAAATATCTATACCTTGCTGTAGCGAAAATTGTTTTAGTTCACCACCAGGGATTTTCTTATAGGCATGGACTTCGTGCTAAAAAAACGGCTTCATATTGATAATTCAACGATGTAATTTCTTGTAACTACAGCTTAAACCATTTCTTGCGATTTGAGCACGGTGCTCGGATTTGAGCATGAGAACGTACTTAAGTTTTTTCGAGAAACCGGGGCCACGTTTTTTAGACCCACAAAATAATGATGGAATGAACTCTAGGATGAGTCAGAAAACTAGAAGCTGGACATTTAGGCTAAGTCTGGGATATGTAGGCTACAAGCAGTCCAGAATAATGATATTTAGACCTATAGGCCTACCAGTTATACATGATTTTCTTTTTGTCGTTTATTTGATAAAGATTTTTCCCAAAATTTGGATCCTTTTCACAAATTTGGCTACGTGGAAAAGGCCATGGTCGATCGACAATATCTTACAAGTGAATGAACGCCAAATAATCTCTTTGCCGATCTATATCCATCCGATTTGTGTGCTGTTTTTTGCAGTGGTCAATATCTTACTGACGCCCTCAAAAATGTAATCAGAATTAAATTTAAGCTACGAGTGCAAATACGATTGGGGAAACCCGGGGCCCGTATTACTAACGATCAACGTTTGATTTTTGCATATTTATGCCTACTTGTAACAACAGCCCTGATTGGCCCAGTCGGATTTCTCGTGCAATCAGATGTCTTGTTACACAGTTTACAGAAAATCTTGATCGTAAGATGTTTAGTAATACGGGGCCCTGATTTTTGAGTCATAATTTTACATGAATCGTTTTTACTAGGCCTACCGACAAATCTAGGACTACAGCCTACCTGTAGCCGACTACATGCATCATGTATACACTTTGGTACGAATGTCATCTATTAGCTGAGTTATTTTGTAACACTCAATTCAGGTAATCTGTAAGACTTTTTGGACCAAGGAAAAATTCGAAACAAACTTTGATAGATCTGGATCTATATTTATGTTGTTTTTCACATTTGATGTGATATCAAATGTTGTTTTGAGAGGGAAAATTATGGTGGCTTTTAATAATTAATTTGGACATCACCAACAAAAAGATAAAATAAAATTCATTTGAAAAAAGATTAATTCATTTGAAAAAAAAATTGGTGTACGGTGGGCTCGAACTCGCGACCACTAAAACTATTACATTTTGTGTATTATAGCCATCGACTTAACCCACTAGACCACCGCGTCATCAACAAAATGTTGGAATAATAATTTATTTAAACCAAATACATTTGCGTTATAGAAATTAAATTGTTCATTTACGGAGATAATTTTACTGCCCGATTTCACCTTTTAATATTTTTTCATTAATTTCTCATTTTCCTCAGACAAAATAATTCAGATTGTGCAAATACTAAGTGATTTTTAAATGTTCGGTAAAGTTCGGTTTCCGAGTTTTTCTCATCGGCGTGGGTTGGCGTAGGTGGCATAAAATAAGTGCTCAAACGATGGCCAATAAATAAGATTTAACGATACAAATCGTGTCTCTAAGCATAGCCTAAGATTAACATAAGGAAGAAAAACAAATCTTATGTTCCACTTCTTTCGTTTATAATTGGTGGACAAACTCGTAAAACTTGCTGTTTTATGTTTCTGCTTTCCGTTCGAAAAGTTGAATAAACCCGCCGACACAACTACACAGAAAGTGTTAGAAAAGGGCTTAATTTTTCTAATTTTGCAAAATCTATGAGTGAAATTTTCTAGTCATTTTTAGACGCCAGTTTTCTTCGGTGTTTTCAAAAAACGATTATCACGATGTCAAAGATGCCGTTTTTCACAGAGCGCGGCTCATTTCTTACTTTACTTCCATGTTTGAAAATCGCGCACTTTGAATTGACGTCATTTACTCGATTACGTCATTTTATCGATAAGGTCGCTTTTCCTACGTCGCTCCCCAAATGTTATAATTCTTTGTAGAAATATATAGGTAAGTGTTCAAACATACAAAAACATATCAAATAGAGCGACATTCTTTCACCGCCACGCCGAAATAGATTTTTCCTGACGTATATTTTGAAAAGTAAAGAACGAGTCATTGAGTAAATTGTGTCTCTGAATTAACAATCGTCATTGACATTCGTACCTCCTTCTGATTATGACAGAGGATATGCTATCCATTTCCGTGGTTATCGAATTCATGACCTCCAATTGGGTATTATTTGGTAAAATCTAACGAATGTCTTTCTTTGAGTAATGTACGGGACGTAAAGAACGAGACAAATGAATTCAAATTATCATTCTAGAAGATTTTCCTTGTCGATAAAATAAGTTTTTCCGCTCATTTCATTCATTAGCTCAATATGGCCGGATTTTGTCACGAGTTTATCATGGCGGGCATTGTTTGAAACACTTTTGTTGACGGTCGAAATCTGTAACTACAGGTAAGTTCTTTAAAGTTTCGTAGAATCATATTTAGTTGTTTTATCAAAGAAGTATCTGATACCATCTGCTCGCCAACACATGTAGTAAAATATCCAGGCAAGTTATGTAGTCACTTTCTACACACACTGCGTGTGTATGAATAAACATTGTCGTCCCGTCCTTTACTAGTCTTGTCCCGTTCTTTACTATAAATGTTGCATGTTTTTCCAAGTGAATAAAAGTATTTTTTGTTATAGAAAATTGTTTTAACAGTTTGAATTTAAAGGTCCATTTATTTTCAAACACATTTGCACTGTTTTACTTGATAATTCAAAAAACATGAGAGTCAATCTGAATGAATCCAGATAACATAATTTCATAATGTTACATCTGAAGATCGCGCATTAGGGGTCATCTTCTGTGACCTGGGAATTTCCATTTTTTCTATTTTTACACCAACCAATCAAAACGCTCGTTGCAAACACAGGTCTGTTGTCCCTGACAACAACACCAAAATGACTGCGGTCGATAGACACACGCTTGACACCGAGCAAAGAGCAAAGTCCGTTAGTTTTGAGAGCAAAGATATGGCATTTATTAATGAAATGGATAGGTTTCCTTATATTTTTGGCACTGTACTAAGTGGCAGTTTTGTGCGATCATTGTGCTAACCCGAAGTAGAGCGGTGTGTAATTTTGAACATAAATAAACTATATATTGACAATTGGTATGAAATATCAGTAATGGTCAGATTAGCTCAGTTGGTAGAGCTGCCGACTTGAAAACCGTAGAATAGAGGATCGAACCTCGCGCCGACTTCATCTTTCTGTCCCCCTATTTTTTTTATCATCTTTATTACATTTTTCCATACCAAATTATTCTAGAAATTGCAAAAACGAAATAAAAATACAATTACCAATTATGTTTTTATATCCGTGATTTCTAGAAACTTTTAGTTTGAAAAATATAAAATATACAGTAGAAAAAAAATATGAAGCCAAGGTGGGAATCGATCCCTGGTCATCAAGATCATGGGTCGGACGCTCTACCGACTGAGCTAATTGGGAATCTAAGTTTGAGAGATTCAAATTGCAAATATATGGTTTATTGTAAATGGGTAATCAAAACCTCGTAACTACAGCTTGAAAAAGCTGGAGTTACGAGGTTTTGACTCCCCACCGACATTACACGTTTATAAGTTAACATCGCCTTGTTTCAGGTTGGCGTGATTATCATGTTGAACTGTTGCTGCCATGCAGAAGACTATCTGCTTCATAAATGCCATGTCTGTGCTCTCAAAATTAACGGACTTTGGTCTTTGTCTTTGTAGTGAAATCACCACACTGGAGGCGTCCATGGCTACTAGTTATCGTTAGAAACGGAAGTGTAGTGTGCACGGTAGTGCGCATGCCCTTGCGCATGCGAAAAATCTTTCAACTTTTCCAAAGTAAAATCTGATTGGTCCAAAGAAAGGTCACAGAAGATGACCCTCAACGGGTCGTCGTTAGATCCTACTGAAAGATAGGATCTATATTTCAATTAGATTGCATGAGAGTAAATATGCATGTATCAACGACTAGTGTGTTATATTTCTTGAAAATCAAATAACCCAAAAGTGTTTGCTAAAATATCTTTGGGATTGTTTGCACACCGCATACATGTAATGTTTCTCTAATAACACTATCATTCTCTGAATGAAATATGTTAAAACACAGTGTGTAAGTGTATAACAACTTATGCAGTTTTGTGTTTATCTAGTGTCCCGTTCTTTACTAGCTGTTTGTCCCGTTCTTTATTCTATTATTTTTGGCTTTAAAAAGCCTAAACCTGTGTTTTATTTTATATACACTTATCAGTCATACAAATTTCAATTTCAGGATGGCAAAAACGAAGGCGGAACGCATGCGGGCTTATAGGGAAAAGAAGAAACGAGAACTTGGTGAAGCAGAATGGCTGCGACGGGAGCGGAATCGGACAAAAGCCTATAAGGTCCCAATGGAAATGTTAGATGAGGATAAGCAGCTGGTGGTGCGGGAGCAGAACCGTAAGGGTCAGAAACGGTTTAGGCAGAAGAAGAAACAACGTGAACAGAACGATAGAGTGAATGATTCTGACACTGAAAGAGCAGAGACAAGTACCAGTATGCAGACAAATGAGAATGAGGTCACGAGTACTTCTGATACATTGACTGTTAAAATACCATCATTCTCAAGCGTAGCGAAAGGGAAAAAGCGTGTATCACGAGCACTGTCAAGAGCGAAACGTAGAATCGAGACCCTTGAAGACAAAAATGAGGAATTGACAAAAAAGCTGAGAAATGCACAGAAAAGGCTACAAAGATACGATAACAAGAAGCAGACTATGAATAAGAGTACAAATACCTCAAAGAGCAAAACAGATAAACTCCTCCGAGAATCAGGAATTGATCCACAGAACGCACCTGAAATAAGAAAGAAGCTGATTTTTGCTGAGTGTTTGAGCGAGGAAGTAAGGGCTGCAAAAGAAGACCCTGAAAACAAAAGTGAACGATGCAAAGTTGTCCATAGAGTAGCAGCAGGGAAAGTCATGAAGAAATACCGCATGATGACAACACTGCACAGACAAACAAAGTTAAGTAGGAAAAGCTGTGACAGGTCAAAGTCCATTCAAGTTTCCAAGAAAACTCGGCTAAAGACAATTAAAAAGAGAATAGAAGGTAAAGTAATAGAGTTCCTAGAGAGGGAAGATAACTCGAGAGTAATGCCAGGAAAAGCAGATGCGGTAAAAGAAAAGAGCTCCACCACAAAAATCCAGAAAAGGGTACTAAATGATTTCATGTACAATCTCCATCAAAAGTTCTTGGCAGAATCAGATGTTCAGATTTCCAGAGCCACTTTCTACAATATCAGGCCAAAATACATATCTCCAGTTAATTTTGCTTCGCGCAGCGTGTGTCTTTGTTCCAAACACCAAAATTTCAGTTTCCTGTTGAGAAGTATGAAGACCCAAAACCTAACAAATTGTCAAAACCCTGACAAGTTTGTTGACCAGTTCCATGATCGACCTGAAATGCTTAGAGAAATGCTAGAGAAAACACCAGATGAAAATGTTAGGTTTCAAAAGTGGAAACGTGTTAAACAAAAGAATGGCAAAGAACGTCAGCGTGTTGTTGAAGTCGAGCTCAGTCGAAAAGAGTTCATCGAAAAAGTTATCAAAGAGTTTGATGATTTCAAGGGACATGTTCAAAGGGTCAAAGATCAGTATGTTGCCATTAGGGATATGAAGACCAAGTTACCAAAGAATCAGGTTCTGGTCCAGATGGATTTTAGTGAGAACTACACATGTAATACTCTAGAGGAAATCCAATCAGCCTATTGGAATAGTTGTATGGTGACTTTACATCCAACGGTGGTGTATGAAAACACAGATTCCGGAATGAAACATACCAGCTATGTATTTATATCAGAAGTGTTAAATCACAATGCTACAATGGTCATATCTATAATAGATAAGCTTATAGCACTAGTAAAGAGATCTACTCCCGATGTAGAATGTGTGCATTTCTGGACTGATTCTCCTTCGTCGCAATATAGGAACAAGACAATTTTTGATCTCGTGAGCAGGTTCAGAGAACGATATGGAATCAATGCTTCGTGGCATTACTTTGAAGCCGGACATGGGAAAGGTCCCTGCGACGGTGTCGGGGGTACAACTAAAAGGAATGCCGATAACGCGGTTAAGCAAGGTAAAGTGATGATCCAGGATGCCCATGATTTTTATGCATGGGCCTCGTCGAATGAAGGGGGTATAAAATATGAGCTTATAAGTGAAGAGACATACAATATCACGAAGGCAGAGGTGGAAGAGAGAAATACAAAGATTAAACCTCTGAAAGGATCAATGGTGTTACATGCTGTTGTAGGTTTAGGCGATGGGCAGCTTCTGACACGTGCGACAAGTTGTGCTTGTGACAATTGTTTTGTATACAGCTTTAATGTGGAGTCGACCTGCAGATGGAATAAAGCACAGATAGAAGAACGGGTTGTTGATCCAGTTACTTGTGAAAAAGGCACATTTGAAGAAAGTGCATCTGACGTAGAACCTCAGGTTGCTGATGAGAGGGTTGTGGATATTAGAGATATCGAAGAAGGATCGTTTGTGGTAGCACAGTATGATGGGAAGAACTACATAGGACAAGTTGTCGAAATATGCCCTGACAAATCATACTTCATTAATTTTATGGTTGATTCTGGGAAACAAAGGGGTTGTTTTAAGTGGCCAGCAAGAGAAGATACGATACTGAGAGAGTTAGAAGATATCATTCAAGTGATCGAAGAACCAGTTACAACAACAAAAACTGGACGACTATTTTCAGTTCCAGATGACGTTCTGAAAGTAATCTATGGTGACTAGTGCATTAGATAGGGCATCTCATGTTAAAAATGATTAGGCTAATGACTACAAAGATTAAAAGGTTCAGATAAAGTACATACATTGTGAGAATACTTCACACGAGTTTTCAGACAATAGTTTGTTCAGTAAAAGTTAGTTGTTCACGTGATGATAAAAAATTTAAAAGCAGACAAACAAACAATTTGAGTGGTCATAGGAACGGTTACTTCGGTTAGATAATAGTTACTGTTAGTTTGAGTTATTTATCGTTCTTTAATCACTTTAATTGCGTGACTTAACTCTCCGAATTCTTACATATCACAATTTAGCTGCAGATGTAAAATGGTTGTTGATAAAGTTTGGTTATTTGTGTAATTGATACCAAAAATATTGAGGCATAAAGGAAAATGCTGATTTTCAGCATTTTCGTCTTTTGCATCAATGTTTTCAAGACAAAGGAACTTCAAAACCCGGTATTATTTAGGAAACAGTTACATCAATAAGCGCAATGTAATTTTAGTGATAGTCAGTCATTGAATGTGATTATTTTCATAAATATTTGTCAAGTAAAGTACGGGACATTTTGTCGTAATGAACGGGACATTTTCTTTGTATTGTTAGTTTGTCAATATGCAGTTTAGTCTCAAAATAAAATTCGTTAAACACCAATTTAAAGTGCTGGAAAGTCTTATTTGCGTTTGTGAAATGCATTGAATGGTCGTTTCAGCCCATATCTTGAAAATACATCTTCGATTTCACAATTTCCAGATTTCAATGGTTTATATCTTTTAACATCGAATGTTCTGTTGTATTTGGGAATTGTTTTCTTGTATTTATAAAGTGTTTTGATAAAACAATAAGGTTTTATTGGCATAGTAAGATCAATTACGTGATTGTTTTAATATAATAAGTATCGCGTAATTAACGGGACAAATTGGTGTAATGAACGGGACATTTTCAAAAAACACTTTAACAATAACTGGTGTGTCCCGATTTCTCAAATTTTACAAAGTGTAATCTAGTACATCTAGTAGTAGTTGCTATTGCTATAAATGTCAATAAATTGCGCATTACGGTGTTTTTAAAGTATTGTAAAGACAATATATGTTGCATTTTTCATTTTTTTCAGGAAAAAACTTCAACTTTCAACATTCATATTTTTCAAAATTTGGTTAATACAAGTATATGGGCATGATTTTCTTACTTGTATATGTCCTCTAAACTAAAAGAAGTTGTTTGAAGATTATATTGATGTGGCTGGTATTTCATTATAAGCACAAACTCGAAATAAAGGTAAACATTTTATTCGAAATAACAAACATGGGTCCATATACTTTAAGAATACAATTTCTCGAAAACTATTGATACCCAACTGAAAAAAAATTCAGACATTATCCGTCAAACATATGTTAAATGAAAAATGATCGAAAATAATATATATAATGTAACATAATGCTCTATACTGAGTAAGGGGTTTATTGTATGATTCATAGAGAGTGTATTTAATACCTCGCACTGGCCACACACTTCACTTCTACTTCTATTGCTCTACTCGTACAGTTATAATGTATGTACTATGTATCATGTAGATGTTAGAAAGTCAATATAATAAAATATGTATACCAACAACTGAGTAGCATATGTTTATTTAACATGGTGTCAGAGTGATTTACCAACAGTTACCCACGGACTTTAACAGTGTCTTGGACTAACTTACGTACATATAACTGGATATTACTCTACATTATGCAGGCTGCAGGTTTTGAACCACCTTCCATGAAATGGGAGGAAACAAATCTTCCTGAACAGTGGGAGAAGTTCGAGAGACACGCTCGCCTTGTGTTCAGTGGTCCTCTTAAGGACAAAAATGAGGAAGAACAAGTTTCCTATCTTCTGCTATGGGTCGGAGATAAGGGGCGTGACATCCGTCACACATGGACAGACATTTCGGCGGACGCGGCTAAGAAACTGGACACTTTCTACAAAAAGTTTAAAGAACATGTCCAACCTACGTTAAACCCGATTTTCGCTAGATGTCAGTTCAATCACGAAAAACAAGGAAATGAAAGTGTTGACTCGTTTCTAACCCGTTTACGTTTGAAAGCTCGGGACTGTGAATTTGATAATGTCGACATGATGATACGAGACAGGCTCGTTATTGGGACAAATTCAGAAAAAATCAAGGAGAAATTGATAAATGTTGGTCGTGAGTTAACTCTTACCCAAGCGATCCATATTGCGCAGTCGCATGAATATTCCCAGCAACAAATGAGGGAAATGGCGAGAAGGGAAGAAGTAAACGCTATCCACAATGGGGCGAGGCCCAAAACCAAATCCAAACGACAGAAACATCCACAACCGCAGGGGCACGATCGGGGCAAAGCCAGGGAGACGTGTGGGCGATGCGGGATCAAACATTCCAAAACAGAAATCTGCAAGGCAAAGGGGCAGAAATGTAACTATTGTCACAAACGTGATCACTTTGAGCGCATGTGTAAATTCAAGCAATCCGTCAATGAAGTGAATGATCATGGTTTTAAAAGTGATGATTCCGATTTCTGTGTTGATAGTGTTCAAAGTAAAGCTATTAGGAATAATCAAGCATTTGTGGCTCTACAGGTAGGTCCAAAATTATCCACTATTTCATTCAAAGTTGACACTGGTTCCCAGGTTAACATTCTACCTAAAGCACAGTTTGACAAATTGAATATTAAGACAGCTTTACAGAGACCTGAGTCTACACTGACCGCGTACGACGGCAGCACATTGAATACGTTAGGTACGGTGACGTTAAAATGCAGACGAAATGACAAGTATTTAGATCTGAAATTCTATGTTGTGGATACCAGATCACAACCTATTATTGGGTTGGCATCAAGCATTAAGCTAGACATTGTGAGACTAGTACTGTCATGTGACATGGACAACAATGACGTAGATCAGACTGGTCAGACAACAGACAGATTACTCAATAAGGATTCCCTATTAAAAGAATATTCATCTGCATTCAATGGTATTGGTCTGTTCTCTGGGGAATGTACGATACACGTTGACTCGAACGTACAACCTGTTGTGCATCCGCCACGAAGGGTACCGATAGCTATAAAGGACAGGGTTAAACAAGAACTTGACCGTATGGTTAAACACAAAATTATCACTAGCGTGACAGAACCTACGGAATGGGTTAACTCAATGGTTGTAGTTGAGAAACCAAACTCGGGCAAGCTGAGGATTTGTTTAGATCCGGTAGATCTAAATAAGGCAATTTTGAGACCATTTTACCCCATGAAAACTCTTGATGACGTATTACCAGAATTATCCGGAGCGAAGTATTTTACTAAGCTAGATGCCAGATCAGGTTACTGGGCTATCAAGTTATCAGAGAAATCATCATTTCTCACAACTTTTAACACACCCTTCGGTCGTTTTCGCTACCTTAGGTTACCATTTGGTTTAATCTTATCCCAAGATGAGTTTCAAAGGAAAATAGACGAAACTCTTGAAGGTTTACAGGGCGTGTGTGCTATTGTCGATGATATTTTGGTTTATGGGAAAACGCGTCAAGAGCATGACAAGAATTTGAGAAATGTCTTGAAAAGATGTATTGATCGGGGTATAAAGTTCAATGAAGAGAAATTAGAAGTAGCTGTGACAGAAGTTCAGTACTTTGGACATTCCTTGACATCGTCTGGTCTGAAGCCAGATCCGTCAAAGATTTCAGCAATCGTAAATATGAGTCCTCCTGAAAATAGGGCGGAACTCGAAACGTTCTTAGGGATGGTAAATTATCTATCCAAATTTGCACCGAACATATCGCAGGTCACAAGCCCAATGCGACAGTTATTAACAAAAGATGCTGAATTTGTTTGGGACCAAAATCAAAATAAAGCTTTTGAAGAGGTCAAATGTTTATTGACAAAAGCTCCTGTATTGGCTTATTTTGATCCGAACAAGCAAGTGACAGTACAATCGGACGCATCTCAGTATGGTCTAGGTACTACGTTGATGCAAGAAGGAAAGCCGATTGCTTTTGCTTCGAAATCCTTAACACAGACCGAAATAAATTACTCCCAAATTGAGAAAGAGTTATTTGGCATTTTGTTTGGTCTAAAACGTTTCCACCAATATGTTTATGGGAGAAGGGTTATAGTTGAAACTGACCATCTTCCTATAGTCTCAGTTGTAAAGAAGCCTTTGCACCAGGCTCCACCGAGGCTACAGCGCATGTTGTTGCAGATACAACAATATGACATACAGGTTAAGCACCTTAGTGGAAAGCAAATACCAGTAGCTGACACTTTATCGAGGAAATTTTCAACGGACACATTCCCGACATTGTCAGAAAGCTTCGAATGTCACGTAAATACTGTTATGTCTGCTATACCTGTCAGTGATCAGAAGCTACAGGAAATACGAGACGCGACAGAGAAAGACGGACAGATGTGCAATCTCCGTCAGGTCATATTGTCAGGATGGCCTGAGACAAGAAAACAATGTTCTATAGACATTACTGACTACTGGAATTACCGTGACGAACTGTCATACATAGACGGATTAGTTATGAAGGGACAGAAAATCGTTATTCCGAAAGAGTTAAGATCAAAGATGCTAGATATTTTACATAGAGGTCATGCAGGTTGTGAACGTACGCTTAGACGAGCACGAGATACAATGTTTTGGCCTAGTATTACATCAGAAATCAAGAATCTAGTTCTTAACTGTCCAGTTTGTCTGGAGCATGCTAGATCAAATACGAAAGAACCACTCATTAGTCACGAAATACCGGACTATCCATGGCACATCCAACGGTGGTGTATGAAAACACAGATTCCGGAATGAAACATACCAGCTATGTATTTATATCAGAAGTGTTAAATCACAATGCTACAATGGTCATATCTATAATAGATAAGCTTATAGCACTAGTAAAGAGATCTACTCCCGATGTAGAATGTGTGCATTTCTGGACTGATTCTCCTTCGTCGCAATATAGGAACAAGACAATTTTTGATCTCGTGAGCAGGTTCAGAGAACGATATGGAATCAATGCTTCGTGGCATTACTTTGAAGCCGGACATGGGAAAGGTCCCTGCGACGGTGTCGGGGGTACAACTAAAAGGAATGCCGATAACGCGGTTAAGCAAGGTAAAGTGATGATCCAGGATGCCCATGATTTTTATGCATGGGCCTCGTCGAATGAAGGGGGTATAAAATATGAGCTTATAAGTGAAGAGACATACAATATCACGAAGGCAGAGGTGGAAGAGAGAAATACAAAGATTAAACCTCTGAAAGGATCAATGGTGTTACATGCTGTTGTAGGTTTAGGCGATGGGCAGCTTCTGACACGTGCGACAAGTTGTGCTTGTGACAATTGTTTTGTATACAGCTTTAATGTGGAGTCGACCTGCAGATGGAATAAAGCACAGATAGAAGAACGGGTTGTTGATCCAGTTACTTGTGAAAAAGGCACATTTGAAGAAAGTGCATCTGACGTAGAACCTCAGGTTGCTGATGAGAGGGTTGTGGATATTAGAGATATCGAAGAAGGATCGTTTGTGGTAGCACAGTATGATGGGAAGAACTACATAGGACAAGTTGTCGAAATATGCCCTGACAAATCATACTTCATTAATTTTATGGTTGATTCTGGGAAACAAAGGGGTTGTTTTAAGTGGCCAGCAAGAGAAGATACGATACTGAGAGAGTTAGAAGATATCATTCAAGTGATCGAAGAACCAGTTACAACAACAAAAACTGGACGACTATTTTCAGTTCCAGATGACGTTCTGAAAGTAATCTATGGTGACTAGTGCATTAGATAGGGCATCTCATGTTAAAAATGATTAGGCTAATGACTACAAAGATTAAAAGGTTCAGATAAAGTACATACATTGTGAGAATACTTCACACGAGTTTTCAGACAATAGTTTGTTCAGTAAAAGTTAGTTGTTCACGTGATGATAAAAAATTTAAAAGCAGACAAACAAACAATTTGAGTGGTCATAGGAACGGTTACTTCGGTTAGATAATAGTTACTGTTAGTTTGAGTTATTTATCGTTCTTTAATCACTTTAATTGCGTGACTTAACTCTCCGAATTCTTACATATCACAATTTAGCTGCAGATGTAAAATGGTTGTTGATAAAGTTTGGTTATTTGTGTAATTGATACCAAAAATATTGAGGCATAAAGGAAAATGCTGATTTTCAGCATTTTCGTCTTTTGCATCAATGTTTTCAAGACAAAGGAACTTCAAAACCCGGTATTATTTAGGAAACAGTTACATCAATAAGCGCAATGTAATTTTAGTGATAGTCAGTCATTGAATAAGATTATTTTCATAAATATTTGTCAAGTAAAGTACGGGACATTTTGTCGTAATGAACGGGACATTTTCTTTGTATTGTTAGTTTGTCAATATGCAGTTTAGTCTCAAAATAAAATTCGTTAAACACCAATTTAAAGTGCTGGAAAGTCTTATTTGCGTTTGTGAAATGCATTGAATGGTCGTTTCAGCCCATATCTTGAAAATACATCTTCGATTTCACAATTTCCAGATTTCAATGGTTTATATCTTTTAACATCGAATGTTCTGTTGTATTTGGGAATTGTTTTCTTGTATTTATAAAGTGTTTTGATAAAACAATAAGGTTTTATTGGCATAGTAAGATCAATTACGTGATTGTTTTAATATAATAAGTATCGCGTAATTAACGGGACAAATTGGTGTAATGAACGGGACATTTTCAAAAAACACTTTAACAATAACTGGTGTGTCCCGATTTCTCAAATTTTACAAAGTGTAATCTAGTACATCTAGTAGTAGTTGCTATTGCTATAAATGTCAATAAATTGCGCATTACGGTGTTTTTAAAGTATTGTAAAGACAATATATGTTGCATTTTTCATTTTTTTCAGGAAAAAACTTCAACTTTCAACATTCATATTTTTCAAAATTTGGTTAATACAAGTATATGGGCATGATTTTCTTACTTGTATATGTCCTCTAAACTAAAAGAAGTTGTTTGAAGATTATATTGATGTGGCTGGTATTTCATTATAAGCACAAACTCGAAATAAAGGTAAACATTTTATTCGAAATAACAAACATGGGTCCATATACTTTAAGAATACAATTTCTCGAAAACTATTGATACCCAACTGAAAAAAAATTCAGACATTATCCGTCAAACATATGTTAAATGAAAAATGATCGAAAATAATATATATAATGTAACATAATGCTCTATACTGAGTAAGGGGTTTATTGTATGATTCATAGAGAGTGTATTTAATACCTCGCACTGGCCACACACTTCACTTCTACTTCTATTGCTCTACTCGTACAGTTATAATGTATGTACTATGTATCATGTAGATGTTAGAAAGTCAATATAATAAAATATGTATACCAACAACTGAGTAGCATATGTTTATTTAACATGGTGTCAGAGTGATTTACCAACAGTTACCCACGGACTTTAACAGTGTCTTGGACTAACTTACGTACATATAACTGGATATTACTCTACATTATGCAGGCTGCAGGTTTTGAACCACCTTCCATGAAATGGGAGGAAACAAATCTTCCTGAACAGTGGGAGAAGTTCGAGAGACACGCTCGCCTTGTGTTCAGTGGTCCTCTTAAGGACAAAAATGAGGAAGAACAAGTTTCCTATCTTCTGCTATGGGTCGGAGATAAGGGGCGTGACATCCGTCACACATGGACAGACATTTCGGCGGACGCGGCTAAGAAACTGGACACTTTCTACAAAAAGTTTAAAGAACATGTCCAACCTACGTTAAACCCGATTTTCGCTAGATGTCAGTTCAATCACGAAAAACAAGGAAATGAAAGTGTTGACTCGTTTCTAACCCGTTTACGTTTGAAAGCTCGGGACTGTGAATTTGATAATGTCGACATGATGATACGAGACAGGCTCGTTATTGGGACAAATTCAGAAAAAATCAAGGAGAAATTGATAAATGTTGGTCGTGAGTTAACTCTTACCCAAGCGATCCATATTGCGCAGTCGCATGAATATTCCCAGCAACAAATGAGGGAAATGGCGAGAAGGGAAGAAGTAAACGCTATCCACAATGGGGCGAGGCCCAAAACCAAATCCAAACGACAGAAACATCCACAACCGCAGGGGCACGATCGGGGCAAAGCCAGGGAGACGTGTGGGCGATGCGGGATCAAACATTCCAAAACAGAAATCTGCAAGGCAAAGGGGCAGAAATGTAACTATTGTCACAAACGTGATCACTTTGAGCGCATGTGTAAATTCAAGCAATCCGTCAATGAAGTGAATGATCATGGTTTTAAAAGTGATGATTCCGATTTCTGTGTTGATAGTGTTCAAAGTAAAGCTATTAGGAATAATCAAGCATTTGTGGCTCTACAGGTAGGTCCAAAATTATCCACTATTTCATTCAAAGTTGACACTGGTTCCCAGGTTAACATTCTACCTAAAGCACAGTTTGACAAATTGAATATTAAGACAGCTTTACAGAGACCTGAGTCTACACTGACCGCGTACGACGGCAGCACATTGAATACGTTAGGTACGGTGACGTTAAAATGCAGACGAAATGACAAGTATTTAGATCTGAAATTCTATGTTGTGGATACCAGATCACAACCTATTATTGGGTTGGCATCAAGCATTAAGCTAGACATTGTGAGACTAGTACTGTCATGTGACATGGACAACAATGACGTAGATCAGACTGGTCAGACAACAGACAGATTACTCAATAAGGATTCCCTATTAAAAGAATATTCATCTGCATTCAATGGTATTGGTCTGTTCTCTGGGGAATGTACGATACACGTTGACTCGAACGTACAACCTGTTGTGCATCCGCCACGAAGGGTACCGATAGCTATAAAGGACAGGGTTAAACAAGAACTTGACCGTATGGTTAAACACAAAATTATCACTAGCGTGACAGAACCTACGGAATGGGTTAACTCAATGGTTGTAGTTGAGAAACCAAACTCGGGCAAGCTGAGGATTTTTTTAGATCTGGTAGATCTAAATAAGGCAATTTTGAGACCATTTTACCCCATGAAAACTCTTGATGACGTATTACCAGAATTATCCGGAGCGAAGTATTTTACTAAGCTAGATGCCAGATCAGGTTACTGGGCTATCAAGTTATCAGAGAAATCATCATTTCTCACAACTTTTAACACACCCTTCGGTCGTTTTCGCTACCTTAGGTTACCATTTGGTTTAATCTTATCCCAAGATGAGTTTCAAAGGAAAATAGACGAAACTCTTGAAGGTTTACAGGGCGTGTGTGCTATTGTCGATGATATTTTGGTTTATGGGAAAACGCGTCAAGAGCATGACAAGAATTTGAGAAATGTCTTGAAAAGATGTATTGATCGGGGTATAAAGTTCAATGAAGAGAAATTAGAAGTAGCTGTGACAGAAGTTCAGTACTTTGGACATTCCTTGACATCGTCTGGTCTGAAGCCAGATCCGTCAAAGATTTCAGCAATCGTAAATATGAGTCCTCCTGAAAATAGGGCGGAACTCGAAACGTTCTTAGGGATGGTAAATTATCTATCCAAATTTGCACCAAACATATCGCAGGTCACAAGCCCAATGCGACAGTTATTAACAAAAGATGCTGAATTTGTTTGGGACCAAAATCAAAATAAAGCTTTTGAAGAGGTCAAATGTTTATTGACAAAAG
Source organism: Fragum sueziense (assembly GCA_963680895.1). Classification (NCBI taxonomy): domain Eukaryota; kingdom Metazoa; phylum Mollusca; class Bivalvia; order Cardiida; family Cardiidae; genus Fragum; species Fragum sueziense. The sequence continues at coordinate 32,349,942 of OY804601.1, forward strand.
CTCCTGTATTGGCTTATTTTGATCCGAACAAGCAAGTGACAGTACAATCGGACGCATCTCAGTATGGTCTAGGTACTACGTTGATGCAAGAAGGAAAGCCGATTGCTTTTGCTTCGAAATCCTTAACACAGACCGAAATAAATTACTCCCAAATTGAGAAAGAGTTATTTGGCATTTTGTTTGGTCTAAAACGTTTCCACCAATATGTTTATGGGAGAAGGGTTATAGTTGAAACTGACCATCTTCCTATAGTCTCAGTTGTAAAGAAGCCTTTGCACCAGGCTCCACCGAGGCTACAGCGCATGTTGTTGCAGATACAACAATATGACATACAGGTTAAGCACCTTAGTGGAAAGCAAATACCAGTAGCTGACACTTTATCGAGGAAATTTTCAACGGACACATTCCCGACATTGTCAGAAAGCTTCGAATGTCACGTAAATACTGTTATGTCTGCTATACCTGTCAGTGATCAGAAGCTACAGGAAATACGAGACGCGACAGAGAAAGACGGACAGATGTGCAATCTCCGTCAGGTCATATTGTCAGGATGGCCTGAGACAAGAAAACAATGTTCTATAGACATTACTGACTACTGGAATTACCGTGACGAACTGTCATACATAGACGGATTAGTTATGAAGGGACAGAAAATCGTTATTCCGAAAGAGTTAAGATCAAAGATGCTAGATATTTTACATAGAGGTCATGCAGGTTGTGAACGTACGCTTAGACGAGCACGAGATACAATGTTTTGGCCTAGTATTACATCAGAAATCAAGAATCTAGTTCTTAACTGTCCAGTTTGTCTGGAGCATGCTAGATCAAATACGAAAGAACCACTCATTAGTCACGAAATACCGGACTATCCATGGCAAAATGTTGCTACCGATTTGTTTGCATGGGACGACAAAGATTTCTTACTGACAGTTGACTATTACAGCAATTTCTTTGAGGTACAAAGATTGACAAATACCCGAAGTAAGACTGTAATTCAAAAACTAAAAAGCATTTTTGCACGACATGGCATACCATTAAAGGTCATTTCTGATGGTGGACCTCAGTTTTCAAGTGCAGAATTTGCAGATTTTGCAAAAGATTGGGACTTTGAACATGTTCAGTCTAGTCCGTATTTTGCTCAGAGCAATGGTCTTTGTGAAAAGATGGTTGGTGTAGTGAAAAGAATTTTCACTAAATCTAAGTCAGCTGGGACTGATCATTTCAAAAGTTTACTTGAGTACCGAACAACCAGTCTGAAAATTGGTTATTCGCCATCCCAACTGCTTATGGGAAGGAATTTGAGATCAATTGTGCCAGTTGTTAAAAGCCATCTACTCCCTAAAACACCAAATCGCCTGACAGTACACAGCAAAATTTCTGATTCTAAAACAAGACAGAAAGATTACTATGACAGGAATGCTAAACCTTTACCACTACTTAAACTTGGTGATTCTGCTAGAATTCAGACAAAAATGGGAACATGGAAACCAGGTGTCATTGTCAATAAAACAAATGATAGATCTTTCACAATCAAAACAAATGATGGATCTGAATATCGTCGAAATAGACGACATTTGATGAAAACCAATGAGAAAAACTTAGTCTCAGATTTTTCTGATCTTCAAATTGTTGAAAAGGATGAAAAACCAGTGGAACCTAAAATGCTTGAAAGTGAACAAAATGTTGTTTTCCCACCACCAAACCATGGGAAAATACCCTACATTACCAGATACGGACGTGAGGTGAAACCGAAAATAATTGAGTCTATGTAAACATGAGTTAATGGATTTGACAGGTTTTACTACAATCTAATAAAATGTTTATCATACATCCGGTGTTATCATCTGGTGGTAATTAAATGACTGGAGAACCGTGAGAATGGAATGCATGCTATTTCGTTGATAAATTTACATTCATAAAATGTTATTAAGGTACTACAGCAGCTATTAAGGTATTACAGCCAAGTTTTCAAAAGCTAGTTCTTAAATGTTTTAAATGCTTTCTTTTATTTGTAAAGAAGGGAGATGTAACATAATGCTCTATACTGAGTAAGGGGTTTATTGTATGATTCATAGAGAGTGTATTTAATACCTCGCACTGGCCACACACTTCACTTCTACTTCTATTGCTCTACTCGTACAGTTATAATGTATGTACTATGTATCATGTAGATGTTAGAAAGTCAATATAATAAAATATGTATACCAACAACTGAGTAGCATATGTTTATTTAACATATAACAAAGTTCAAAAATTGATATTTTTTTTTTTCGCTATTGTCCCAGTTAACGTAGAATGAGTGAGTTGTTCGATTCCACTTTGCACATTTTGAGAGTTATAACGAGGCAATCGAAACAATACCTGGCGAATGACCGTCAGCGACAGTCTTCTCTCTTTTAAGCCTTTCCATTGCTGGAATGTAAGACACGAAATACAGTGTTAAAGCTTTATAATTTTCTTGGCAAAATTTGTTGCTAAGAAAGCCATCGACAGGTGCCCGATTAGAGTCGACTGGTTCCCAGAGAAGAAGCTGGGCACCAAAAAAGTAGGTCACGTCGAAAAATATCTTCGATTATTTTACCGTTTCTTTAACCTTATTATGATCTTGATTTTGTGTAAGTAAGGTAAATATAGTTTCTAAATATTTTGATTTTATTTTACAGAATGAAATCCACGACGTGCGTTATGCGTTGTTAGAGTCTAACGCTTCGTCCCAATAATGTTTCGTTCCAAACATGGTTCCATTATTGCAAAGTAGTAGGGAGGTCACACTTTTTTCCAAAAGTATTTCAGCCCCTACAAAATATATACCAGCTTACAGAGAATATTGAGAGAAACATAAAACTGGTTGAATTGTGAACATCGGACATTGCGTTATGGAATAATGCTTAATCAGATTTTTAAAAGGCTTCCTTTTTAAAAAGGGGAGATAATTCTGCCGAATTACGTCATTGTTTATTTTTCAAAGAACTTCAACAAATTATATATCATTTTCAAGGTCTGAATGAGAGGAACTCACAACTGCTTACGTTTTTAAAATCGGACATTTAATGAAATAGTTACACCCCTTTGAAGTTTTACAAAGGATGAAATTATTCTACCAAACAATTTAGTTCTTCAATTTCTACTCAACATCAATTATATAAATATTTGTTATATTATTTCAACACTTCCCCGAACAAGCCATGATTTTCACGATCATATATGAAAAGGTTTTGGAAAACATTGAGACAAAAGAAGAACATGCCGATAACCAACATTTTCCCCCTTTGCGTAAATATTTTCTGCGCTTCGTTGTGCGCATATCATTTCCGTGTCATTGCCTCCGATAAAAACAAGATTTTACGACATATAAAATAGGAATTTCAAACAAAAAAAAATTCAAACTTTGAAGTGATCGATTATTAACATTATACCTCTGGTTCGTGAAGAAATAGGCTTTCAAAACATTGACCCAAAAGAGCACCATACATTTGAAAATGCCCATTTTGCAACCTCTAAATTCAATCTAATTTTTGGCTGCCTCACCCTTTCCCGAACAAGACCCGGTTAGACCTGATTTTGACGTCCTGAACGGATTTTATTGAAGGTGAAAAGATTGAGGCGAAAGAATCTTATTTTCTTTTACACTCATTCTGTCGCCTGTCACAGCTTTCGAGTTGGATGACCATAAAGTTTTACTGTTTGGGAAAGGGTTAAATGGATGTTTAGGAAGCCCATGAGAAACGCCGATTTTGTAAATCCCTTTGGATTGCGCACGAAGTGCTCAAGATGAGCTATTGTGGTCACTCACCGTCCGTCCGTCCGTCTGTTCGCCCATAATTCCTTGAAACACATCCTTCTCCTTAACCATTGGGCCGATTTTGACAAAACTTTACAGGAATGTTCCTTGGAAGACCATATTTAAAGAATTTTCGCGATTTTTTGATTCGTCAAAAAATATGGGCGTGACAGGGCAAGGCTTATCGAACTTTGAGAAATCATGATATCATTCTTAACATATCAACCATTCGGCCAATTTCAACCAAACTTTGCAAGAATGTTCTTTGAGTCACTGTCGTCAACATCTATGAATAGATTTAGGATGAATGGAGTTTAGACAAAAATTATCGATAAATCACGGGGAATTGAAAACCACTTCCCATTGTTAAAGCCTTTGCGCTTGAATGCGCTAAGCTAAAAGCACAATATGTTTTATTATTTGAATAGATAGGATGTTGAAGAACATATATAGGCTTTTCTGCCGCATAGTTCTTGCCATTTGAAGCCGAGTAAAATGACCTATTTTGAATACCTAATCATCGACTCATAATTCATCGGTTCATCGTATTAACATACACGGATGAATAGATCTATTTTCCCTCTTTAATTTGATATAAGATTTATGAAAATCCAATAAGAAATGGCAGTGCCAAAGCAATTTTATCACACATACCCACGCGTCCTTCTAAGGTAACGACCGAGTTCAAACAAAGAAACGCAGAGTTGACCCACTTTTTCAAATAGAGATTTAACACGAAAAGAACGTGTATAAGGTAAAAGTATTTTATCATAATAAAATATAACTATTTAGCTTTAGGTTTTTACACACTTTTTGGCAATTTAATGTGTTATTTAGGCTGAAAATGTCGTTTGTAAATTACTCGTTTTTATATAGAATCAGATAGAGGCAGTATTTTTAAAACGAGACTGTGACCATACTAAAAGTAGGACAATCTGGTCAGATCAGTAAGTTTCTGTTATATTTTCAGATATTTCCTCTATGTTACAATAATTTGTCGTACGGTGACACTGGATGACCATACAAAATGGCCGGATTGATAATGGACATTGTCCTTGTTGACCATTGTTACTCTAAACCTTGGAGTGCTCACCCTGATGCCAGCAATGCCAGACCACTCAAGACAATCTATATGAAGAAATTTCCAAGAGGCAATAGCGAAATTCCAAAAATGTGAGTATGAAACCCAAACTTAATTTTTTGTCTTTAGCCAATAAAGCCTCTCTTACAACCCGTCGTGCGTCTTTTTAAATTGTATGTTTTAAAACTCTGCAAAATGACAGGATTTATAAAGACGCATGACGGGTTGTAAGAGCGCCTCAAAATATTGTCGGGTCGATGCTTTACTGCGTGCAGTCTGCGTCGTGGTTGCGTCCACCAAAATCGTATGATGCATGTGCGTGTATCGCATGACTATAGACATACGTTTTAGACGCAGACCGCACGCAGGAGCATGTACGATCGGTTGTAAGAGAGGCTTTAGCGAAATGAATATCGAGAAGAAAAAAGGGTTCAAATCATGATTCCATCTTTTTGTTTTTGGGGTATGTCCAAAATGTAGCCTCTGACTCTGTTATATACTTTCAAACGTATTCCTCAGGAATAAAAGTACTGTGACACAGTCAATCATAAAAAATCATAGATTATTTCCTTGTGAGTCTTCACATCATGGAGAGTGTTGAAAGAAAAATGAAGGTAGAAACCTTCTTTATAATAGATCTATATTGGATGTAAAAGACAAGACTAGCCAATAATGATGAGTACCAAGTTATTACCAAACCATTACTGGGAAAAATCCATACAATTTTGAACTAGCCCAAATTCATGTTATAAGTTACTATTAATTTTGCAAAATATTCTCATTGAATTTGCAAAGTAACCAAAGTAAAAACACATGACAAATTCATTTTTGCAGAGAACCAGAACTGATTGTAGATGTGATCAATTATCAGCCCAACATTCCGCACTATGATGTCAGTAAAGCTAAAGTTATAATGATTAATCAATGAATGTGAAAAAGATAACAGCAGATGACAAAACATATAACAGCAGATGACAAAACATATGTCGGTAAAGATAGGATTTCTGCACAGTATAGTACAGAAAATATTTAGGCAAAAGGAGAAACTGCTAGTTATCAGCAGTTTCTTCTTTTGTCTCAATGTTTCCCATGCCTTTTCTATTAGAGACATCAAATCCCAATCTTGTTCATGAAAGGGTTAAACACATAAGGTGATTAATCCTTTTCCAACAAAATGTTTACTTATTTTTGCAGAGAACCAGAACCAGTAGTAGATGTGATCAATGCCCAGCCCAACATTCCCCACTATGATGTCAGTAAAGCTAAAGTTATAATGAATGAATGTGAAAAACATGTGAGCTTATTGCTCCTTTTCCAACAAAATACCCGCTTATTTTTGCAGAGAACCAGAACCAGTAGTAGATGTGGTCAATGTTCAGCCCAACATTCCCCACTATGATGTCAGTAAAGCTAAAGTTATAATGAATGAATGCGAAAAACATGTGAGCTCACTCAGAGAAGAGACAGACTGGGAGGAGCTTATCAATAAGTAAGGTTTTGTTTTTAACACTTTCCCAAACAGCAAAATTTTAGGGTGATCCAATTTGAAAACTTCTGTAGACAACAAAGTGGATGTTAGAAGAAATATGAATTGTGTAAAATTTAGCTAAGAAAATGATGAGTTAAAAGGAGAAAATGTTGATTATCAGTATTTTCTTCTTTTGCCTCAATGTTTTACAAAGCATATTCTTATAGACATGTCAGAACCAGGTCTTGTTTGGGAAAGGGTTAACATTAGCCCTGTTCTCTATATATGTTAATTACTAGCCTAGGTAGTGGGTGCAGGTGAAGAATCAAAATGAAAGTTGATAATCATAATAAATGGCACATGCGTGAAATGTGTTTTATTTAGAGTGGCTTACTTCACAGAGCAGTAGCAGTTATAAATGAGCATCTACATTTTCATTCACTGATCTCTAATAATTCAATTTCTAAAGGATAATTGTTACCTGAAACACATGACAGACAATGAATCAATAGATTGTTAGTTATTCTAAGGCTTTAACACTGATATGAGGCAAAAGATGTCTTTGTTTGTGAACAAATTAATAAATTTTATGTATACCTTTCAGATCTGGTTGGAGTCCACAACAGATCTGGTTGGCCAACAAAGCCATAAAAATACTACATGGAGACAGGCTGTCAAGGCTGGCGTATGAAAATGTTAGTCAACTTATGTTAAAAATCAATCACACCTAGATAGATTGATTGATTGTCATTTTCAGTTAAATTAATATATCAATTGAATCACCAAATTACTCATTTAGTCATGTACCTCTGATAACCTCTGACACTGTCTCAGTGATACTTTAAAACTCTTTTCCAAACAGCACTATTTTAGATAGGTCCATTTTGAAAACTGCTGCCGACGATAATACACACAGGTGGTAAACAGAGAAACTAGCTCCAAAAAGAGGTAGTTGCATAGAGCGAAAATTTGTAGGTCACGAACACAATTTCTAAAATTATTTCTTTTAAAACGAGTTTTTTTAGAAATCTGGCGATGCTGTAATATGAAGAAATGGTCAAAGTTTGTTGTGCACGAGAAAATATGGTATTAGTAGCAGGGTTTGAATACAATCGTTGAAAAACATTTCAAAATCGAAAGTAAAAACTTCTGAATTTTCGATTTTGAAATGTTTTTCAACGATTGTATTCAAACTCTGCTTACTAACACCGTATATTCTCGTGCACAACAAACTTAGACCATTTCTTCATATTACAGCATCGTCGGATTTTTCAATAACTTGTTGTAAAAGAAATAATTGTAGAAAAATGTGTTCGTGACCTACCTTTGTTTACAGATTTTCGCTTTATGCAACTACCTCGGTAAAGGCCGGATATCACGAGGAAACAAAATACCGTTGACTCTTTTTGGAGCTAGTTTCTCTGTTTACCACCCGTGATACAGACATTGATTAACTCAAAGATAGGATTTTTGCTTAAGACAGAATATATTGAGGTAAAATGATTCTTCTTTTGCCTCAATGTTTTCCCAAGCTTATTCTTCTTCTAGGGATGTCAACACCAGATCATATTTGGTAAGGGGTTAATGTCTCTTACAAGATTCATTTAAGATTTAACTCTTTTGCTGCCAATGTCACTGATAGGCGACCCCATAGGAGACTGCCAATGTAGCGACTTTCAAGCAATAGCTTAATGAGGTCATTCAAGGTCAAGGTTAAGGTCATATTATCAAACTGCCTGATAAAAAGTCTGCTATCAGGCAAAGCAGTTTATGTACAATAGTTCCTGAAAGTTTCAGTTTAAAATGATCAAAATATGATTTTATACTATTCTATAAACTGATAAGCCCTGTTATATAGTTTAAAAAAATGGCACTGAAATTAGGACAATTCCAGGAAATTTGGCAGCAAAAGTGTTCAGGGATTGAGAGTTCTGAAGTCTTTGAACATGCAATTGGTAATATCTGTGTAGAATAGGCATGTTCACTACAGATTATTATTTACTTCCTTTGTTACCATTGCAGAATATCAATGAACCAGTATTGCGGAGGATCCATGTTGATAAAGCTGCCAAGAGATTCAGACAAGCTCTATCAAGTGTTACCTGGGTAAGATTTTGAAGTCATCATGATTTATAAAGATGGTAACAAATCCATATGTCTGCATTATTATCTTTCTCTGAACATTTTCCCAAACAAGACCTTGTTTTGACGTCTTTGATAAAAAGGGCATTTTCTCTTTTTGCATCAATATTTTCTGTGCTTTATTATACACTTTCTTATTGTTTCATCTACAACTTCTCTCAATTTTGGCCCTCCTAAAATTTAGCTGTTTGGGAAAGGTCAAATTTTCTGTCTAAATTAAGTTTAATAGGCATGGCACATCAAGCAGGACTTGGGAAAAATGTTGCATCTGATTGAAGTAACTAATGAATGTTAAATGTTTGTTGGCTACCATGTGATACAGATTGACTTAAATTTTGAGTATTTAAATTATTTCTTAAATAGGACTTAATTTGTCAATGAGTTTGAAAAGAAAATGAAATAATGTTAAAATTTGATTAAGAACTTTCTGATAACCAGCATCTAAGCATTTTTTTCTGTTACTTAAAAGTTTTCCCATTTTTTTTTTGTATCCAGGATACAAGAATGACCCAGTGGTTACATGGAGTATTGATGGACAATCTAGGAGTTCAGTACCTGGCAACCTACCTGGATATTTTACAGACTTTGAGGGCAAAGGTAAGTACCAATAACATTTTAAGCAGAGGTGTGAAAACGCCAGGAATTAGCTGCATGTGGAAGATCTTTTAAATGTCAGTTGATAGTAAAGTTATTGATGACAAACCAAAATTCACATATTAACAAAGTTATTGTTTCTGCAATTACTGTGTCATGTGATAATCTACCATGGTTGTTACATATTTTATTGGTTTACAGATACCTTAATTGATTTGCAGAATGATACTGTATTCTGGAACAACGCCAAGAGCTCCTAATCTGTCATTATAATCTCGAATAAGACCTTGTTCTTGCAATATCTGACAGAAAAAGCTTTAGAAAACATTGATGCAAAAGAAGAAATATTTTTATTTTTATTCACAGATTCCCCAGTTGATAGATAGAATGATGTTGTATTCCGGTACAAAGCCGAGAGCTCCTAATCTTTCTGGTGAACCTCTGATAAATCTGGTTAAACGACCTTGGGATCCAGTATTCAACTCTTACTCACAAAATAAAATGGTAAGTTTTATGAACGTTTCTCAAATAAGCACCTTCAAAAGTCTCTTTCAATATTCAGTTCAACTTCTATGATATCAATCAGATTAAGTGCTAACTTGCCACTGAAAGTATCTCTGCGAATTGCTAATTGTGTTCGTGGACTTCTTCTATTTACTCTGTTTTATTGGTGTCTGACTTATTTGTCCGTAAACTATAAGATAAGCCCTTAAACTCTTGACACAGGCTTGTTAGGCTTTTGTTGACGGAAAGTTCCTACTTCTGTAAATTTCAGAGAAATCTCCTATTCAGCCCCCTCATTCTAACTGGTCCTCTAACCAGCAATAGTTTTAACCCTTTCTTAAAATAGTCCTGTGTTTGACATGATCACATCCTGAATAGAAAAGGCTAGGGAAAATATTGAGACAAAGGGAGAAAACGCTGATACCCTGCATTTTTCTCATTTTGTCTGATATTTTCTGTGATATATTATTCACATCTTTAGTTACATATATTGTGTTGTCTGCAACAGATTACAAATTAGACCACCCTAAAATTACACCATTTGGGAAGAGGTTAATTCAGTGTTCATCATATTTCAGAGTTCATCCTATTTCAGAGAAAGCTGCCATTCAACCCTCTATATATTGGTGGCCCCAAGTAGACATACAACCAACACAAGTCTGCAGTCTAAGAGGATGTGATATTACACCAGCCAGTTTTGATATACCTAATAGAAAAGGATAGGGTTAAGGATACCCAGCATTTCCTCCTTTCGTCTCAATATTTTCTTTGCTATATCATATACAAATTTAGCAACATCCATTTTGTAACAGCTTCCAAATTGGACCACCTTAAATTTGGGAATGCCAATGGGTTAATCAAGTTTTCATCATATTTCAGAGAAAACTTCCATTCAACCCTCTCATTCTGGTGGCCCCAAGTGGACCTACAACCAACACAAGTCTACAGTCCAAGAGGATGCGATTTTACACCAGCCAATTTTCTAGTCTAGGAAAGGTTATTCCAGTTACGATGCATACGGTGAACGGTGGAAGTGGTGTTAGCATAGCACAGTGTCTGGAACATATGATTGGTGCTGTCAAAACTAAAGTTGTAGAGGTTTGTTCTATTTGAATGTGTATCATGTGAAAAAAAAATCAATTTAACCCTTTCCCAAACAAGACCTGGTTTTGGCGTCCCTAATAGAAAAGGCTTGGGAAAATATTGAAACAAAAGAAGAAACTGCTGATAACCAGCAGTTTCTCCTTTTGTCTCAATATTTTCTATGTCATATTTTACACAAATTCTACCTTTAATAACTTCCATTTTGTCATTTGTGGCAGTTTTAGAAGTGGATCACCCTAATTTAAAATTTTGTCGTTTGGGAAAGGGTTAAAACAATTACAATAAAAGCCAAATAGACAAAGAAAAAGAAGATTTTATTTTAGTTCATTCGTAAATGGCTGAGACCATAGCACAGTTTGTAGTGTACCAGATTCTTTCATAGGTCCCGATTTCACTTTCTGGCTATGGCAAATATTCTTTCTGATATATATGTCTCGCATCAAAAGTTGGATAATAGTAAAAGTAGGAAAGCAACTGAAGGATCAGAGAGGAAACTCCATCAAACAATCATTCATGAATTTCTAAAATATGACATGAGTTCTATTTGATTTCAGTTGAAAGGTGACTTTGCAAACAGACCAATAGTATTAATGGGTTGGAATATTGGAGCCCTAGTTTCTTGTCATGTAAGTAAAAACACCATTTGAATTAATCTCATGGTTTCTGGCTATGCACATGAAGACAGATTAAAGTTAACATTTCAAAAGACTGTTTAATTGGGGTTAAATTACTTAATCTAGATTAAACAGGAAAGTAATAAAGTGAAGTAATTTCATATAAGGATAATTACTCAGATGTTATTTTGATTATCAAAATGATGTTTGACACACTTGCATTGATTAAAATAATTTCTTTCTTTCCACAATTTCTAATATAAACATGCACACACATACAAAAATCTTGAAGAAACTAATTCTGCTAAACTCAATTTGAAAAAAGTCAAACCATAGATTTAGTGTTGGAGTTGTTTATAAAAATGTAATTTAACCCTTTCCCGAACAAGACCGGTTTTTGATTTCCTTAAAAGAGTAGGCTTTGGAAAACATTGAGGCAAAAGAAGAAAATGCTGATAAGCAGCATTTTCTCCTTTTGCCTCAATATTTTCTACATTGTATTGTACACAAATCATACCCTTCCCCACATCCATTTTGTCGTCTGTAGTGGCTTTAAAATTGGGCTACCCCAATATTTTGTTGTTTGGGAAAGGGTTAAACACAGAATGTTTCAAGATGTGATCATCACATGTGTCGCATGTTTCAGGTTGCATTACAAGAGTCAGTTTCAGCTGTTGTTTGTCTGGGATTCCCATTCACAGGAGTAGGGGGTGGAAGAGGGGTAAGTTTGGATCATGTTAAACCTTTTCCAAACAGATTTTTTTTTATGTCTCAGCTTTGAAACATCGGGAGCATATTGTTTTACTCGTGTCTGTCTGTTTGTCGATCTGTTTGACTGTCTGCTCTAAAACTTAGCATTGGCCATTTCGGGGGCATTCGTGTTTTACAAACACATCTTCTTCGGGCTGTTCCAAATTGAAAGATGTTACAGACAACAATTTGATTGAGTGAAATTTTCGTTATTGCTCATTCTTGGTAGAAACTTTGTGAGAAATGAAGAAATTTTGTTTTCCAAAGCAGTTACCTTGTGAGGTGTCAAAGAGTCAATGTTTGGGAATGGGCGAATCAGAATTACAGATAAGAGTGGGCGATGGCTTTTCATAATGAAATATTTGAATATGTTCATCTAACCCTATGTTGTGGATACTTATTGGAATCATTTCACCAAGACAATTCAAACGAGTACCCACAGCATAGGGTTTGGATTTGTAATAACAAATTTGAAATGTCTTCACCCCCTCTGTTGATCTGAATGATGACCTTCTATTATGCTCCATGAAAGTAATCAAGATTGCATTTCACTAGTCGCCCTATATTTTAGGTAGAGCTTTAATACAATAGTTGTTTTAGGTGTATCACTGGACATTTTTTCAGGCAAACCCTGAACTGTGAAATATTTTTCATTTCCCAGGATGCGGATGACCCTCTGTTAGAATCTCGTACACCAACACTGTTTGTGATTGGTCAACATGCTACAACATGTACGATTGACGAGATGGAGGATTTACGTGAGAAAATGAAGGCCGACAACAGTCTGTTGGTGGTCGGGGGTGCCGACGATCATTTACGAGTGTGTAGAGCGAAGAAGAAAAAAGAAGGGTTGACACAGATTATGGTTGATAAAAGTATACTGGTAAATATGTGAGAAAATTGTCTCCCTTTTTCACTAAATACAGATAGAATTTTACACTTATGCATGTTTATTTTTATATGGTAGTAAAATGAAATGCATTTTCGAAATGTGTGTGATTTTATAATAATTTTTCTGTCAAGTTATTATGATAATTTTTCAACAAAAATTATTTGTTGGAAAGCAATCCCTATTGAAAGATTGTAGGCATATTGTTTCACAGTTGTATGTCTGTTTGTCCATCTGTCTGTCTATTATTCCAAAAACTTAATGTGTAAACTTAACATTAGCATTTTCAGGGTCATAAGTGTTTCGCAAACTTATCTTGTTTTTGTTTTCACAAACTTATCTTGTATTTGTCTAAAGCAAAGTGTGAGTCTTTTTTGAGAGCATGAAAACTGAAAAACCATCTAAACCATTCTTATCAAGCACTGAAGTATGATATAACTTTTCAATTACAAGTGAAAATCAGGCTTGCTATGTTTACTTTATAGGATGAAGTGTCAGAGTTTCTAGGAGGTATATTATCACAAGGTCCTATAGTACATGAGTCTGTGATTGTGGATCTGTCAGAAATGGAGGTAAAAAAGAAGAGAAAATATCCTACAGAAGTTATGGACAGCATTGATCTGACTGCTGTAAGTCGAGATGAAGTTTACTTACAACTTATTGCCGTTAAATTGCCAGGCTAAATCTAATGAAATGCATTCATTTTCTTATTATCCTTTTAGTCTGTTTAGAATTCCAATTCTTCCTTCTTTGGTCAATTATTCAATAAAAAACTCAAACAGTATTTGTTACGAGGGTTTAATCCATTACCACACATTTACATTTCTTGATGTCCCTCAAGTATAAGGTTATAGAAAACATAGTGGAAAATGAAGAAATTGCTTTTGACAAGCAATTTCTTTATTTTCCACAGTTTTCTACATAGAATGTTGTTAAAGTAAATCAACTTGAAAATGTTGTCTGCAACTTCTTGAATTTAGAGCAGTCTGGTAATGTGTTAAATGAGTTATGATATTTTACTTTGGTTTATACATTGCAGACCAACCCAACTGTACAGGGAAACACACAAAACATGACGATAGCCAATGCTCTCCGCGCTCAAGCCCTGGCATCCACTGTGCCCCTTATATCACAGAATAAAATACCAGCCATTCAGTTAGCCGGCACATCTTCTGTCACATCACCAATAAGAGGTAAGGTTAGACTTACATATTACAAAGCAAGATAATGAACTTATACTCAGATATAAAAATATTACGCTAAAGATTTTCCTAGAAATCAATGTTGAGCCTGTGAACTTTGATCTTTGTGAATCAATTGTTTAGGTACAACCGTGATTGAAAATGAACTAGACAACCAGTTTGGTAATAGGGAACGTAAGTCAAGTCATGTTACCTATGAGATTTCACATTTTGAAAACAAACAAATTGAATGCCTGGTTTTCCATGACACATAAAAAGCGTGTCATTGACACAATTTCAAAACAAATTGCCCCCTTAGAAATTACCTGAGGGTAATTAACAACGCACATTTTAAAACACAGATTTTTGTATGATTCTTGAGTCCAAGAATGATTACAAAATTTGGCCTATGTCCCCCATACTTTATGAGACTTACATACCCTAAAATTCCTATATGTAAAAGTTTTTAAGTAAAAAAGTTTGGCAGATACATGTTATTTCTGATGCATGCCTATTCTTGTAGGTGTGCTTTTACCAAGTGCCCAGCACTTTCAAAAGTGTCTTGCCAGAAAAATGTATTATTCAGGCTACCTCAAAATCTGTTTTGGAAAAAAAAGTAGTTTTCACCATCTCATGGTATTTGTTTCAGTGAAGAGAAAGTATACAAAACGTAAAGGCGTGAACAAACCAGTGAATGCTGCCCCCAGAAAGAGGTTCAAATCAACACCAGCACAACAAGTAGCTAGCCCAGTAACACCAAACTTACACACTCCCCTGTCTGCTGGTCTACCTCTGTCTTCACAACCTGGTAGGTTCCTTCTCCTTTTCTCACAATTTTATGGAAATTTAATCCATTACCATACAAAGACACCTCTTGACCCCAATGGGATAATCACTTTGGAAAACATGGTTGAATGAAGAAATTGCTTGTGACAAGCAATTGCTTCATTTCCCACAATGTTATCTAACAAGAAAGACCAAAAAATGTAAAATTTCATTCACTTGAAAGTGCCTGCACCTTCTTTGAATTAGGATCAGTCTAGATTTTGTCGTCAGGTAACAGGTTAAATCTACGCCAGCGCTGCAAGTAGCTAGCCTAGTAACACCAAACTTACACACACCTCTATCTGCTGGCCTACCTTTGTGTTCACAATCTGGTAGGTTTATTCCTTCTTTTCTCTCAATGTTTCAGAGAAATTCAGCCCATTATGTATGACCGCTCTTGTTCATTTTATGGACCTGGAGTGAATTTTCTTGTCATCATGGGTCAGGGGAGCAATTTAGGTCCATCATGGTCGTATTGCTTACCATTTTATCATTTTGAAAATGGTCCATTGACGAACTTTATGTTGTAGGTACTCAAGATTTGACAGGCCTATTGAAGCCACAAGGTTTATTACCACTGTTGGATACAGTGATTCAAAAACCAGCTACAGTACCCACAGCCAAGGTTTCACAACCATCAACCAACTTCAACCTTCCCTCACCATCTATATTGAGTGCTGGAAATGAGCCCATGATTGCATACAGGTGTGTGTTACCCTTTTATAAACAAGCCCCGAGTTTGATGTCCCAAACTGGAAAAATTTGGGAAAAAAATGAGGCAAAAGAAGAAAATGCTTATAACTAGCATTTTATCCTTTTGTATCAATATTTTCTGTGCTCTATTTTGCAAATATACTTATTTGATCAACACCCATTGTGTTGTCTGCAGCAACTTTCAAATTGAAAACACAATTTCACAGAAATCTGTACTAATCACAGAAAAGCCTTCTCAACTAAACTTTCTCAATCCTAGTTTTACATAAAGTCATATTTCTTACTTCCATCTTGTCAAAGGGTCACACTGAGAAATGACTATATCTTTATCTACTTATGAGGTTCCATGAAACTTGAAAAAAATTGATACCCAGTGATTAATAGAAATACTATACATTGTATCTTAAAGTTTGTCATATTGATAGCATCTACTATTCTAGCCTCAAAAAGACATGTTAGATTTATTCATTTGTGACACGTCACGCTAAAAGGGACCTTATCCGAACTCCAAAAATCCAAATCTTGACAAACTTGTCAGACTCAGCACAGATCAACCATATACTGTATTTGAAAAATTAACATAGAGCAGGGTTGGGGTCAATTACATTGCAATGTAATTAATTACCATTACAATTACATTGAAAATCTTCAATTACCATTACAATTACCATTACATGCATTTTCAAATGTAATTAATTAAATTACAATTACTTTGTCTATGTAATTAATTACAATTACACATTACTTTAGAAAACTTTGAGACAAAAGAAGACAGTTCTGATAATCAACATTTTCTTTTTCTCCCTCCATATTGTATAAAGTGATTTAATACAAAACTAATCCATTTGTTACATTCACTTTGTGATTTGTAGAGAATTTGAAATGAAACCGTTCCGGAACTTAGTATTTATGTAAAACATGACTTGATTTTGGAGACTCTGTAGAATGTTATAGTTTATGAACCTTTTATGAGAAAAAAGAAACAGCTGCTAACATACATTTTCCCTTTCTTTCAGGGAGTTTATGCTCTAGAAAGTATTGAGACAAAAAGTTTCTTGGATTATCTTTCTACCACAATTTTTATAACGTTTACCATGCTTTTTGGCACCCTTGAAGAAAAAGACTGGTGAAAATCAAAATAAAGAAATTTCAATTCCTTCATTTCCAACAGTTTTCTACCAGGATGGGAGACAAAATGTAAAGTTTCATTTTCTTGAAATTGTCTTCTGTAATATCTTTGAATTGGATAAGAGCAATTACATGTACATTGATTTTCTCCATTAAAAATCTATGTCCACTCGACGGTCAAGCTTGTAACTGAATCAAAATGACAAAAATAATTTCAGTTGATATATCACATGAGAGTAAATTAAGCTAGAAATTGTTTCAGTACCTCAGTAATCGGAAGCCTTAATTAAAAGTTATTTTAGCCATTTCCCGAACAAGACCTGGTTATAACATCCATAGTAGAAAAGCTTAGGGGAATTCAATATCAAGAGAAAAGAAGAAATTGCTAATAACCATGGAATTTTCCTTTTCCCTCAATTGTTTCTTTCCAATAAAATATGAATTCTCTAATTTAGCGTTGATGTCCAATAGGTTGACAATTATCGTTCAGGACAGGGTTATGTGCAAATATATCTATAAGGAATGTAGGACGTTTTGGCCACGGACGATTTGGCCAGGACGTTTTGGCCACGGACGTTTTGGCCACAGTATATTTCAAGGTAGGACCTTTTGGCCATATATAAATTAAATTGAAATATTAATAATTGAGACTATTTATTCTTATTTTTTCTTCATAATGATTTATGTCAACTTTCAAAAGTGTAATTACAAGATAACATAATAATATGTAAATTTAATTGGTTGAAATCCTTTTTTTCCCTTTATCTTTATTTTTTGGCCAAAAGGTCCTACCTTGTAAAATACTGTGGCCAAAACGTCCGTGGTCAAAACATCCTGGCCAAAACGTCCTGGCCAAAACGTCCGTGGCCAAAACGTCCGTCCACCATTTATAAGCAGTTACAATATTTTTGCACTAAGCTCTTAAGTTGTTCAATAAACTGCACAAAGGGTGCAATATTGACTCTCAATACCTTCAGGCCAAGGTGTGAAAATGGATAATCTACAGCCATGCAGGGTACCTCAGGTTAACCCATTCCCAAATTGTATGATTTTGAAATAATAGAATTTGAAATGAGTTGCTGCTGACAAAAAATGAATTCAAAAGTAGGTGGCATTTGCCTATTGCATCATAGCAAATATTCAGAGAAAGGTAAATTTGCTGAATATCGGCCATTCCTTTTCCTCAAATGTTTTCACAAATTGCTTTTACTTGAGATGACAATACCTGGTCTTGTTTGGGAAATGGTAAAATATGACAGGTGTTTATTATGTCCATAAGACAATAATCAACCTTTCACATGCTCTGGATTTGAAGTCCCTAACAGACAAGGCTTTGGCAAAGTTAAGAAAAAAATCATTGATGTGATTTATAACAACATTTTCTCCCTTTGCTGAAGTATTTTGATTTATAATCTATAATGAAGATAAAATTTGTGCTTGCCAACCTCCATTTTGTTGTCTGCAACAGCTTTCAAATTGGAAAGTTCAGGCTAAATGGTAGCTATGTACAGAAGGAAAGGGTTTATTCAATCTAGGTTTAAACCCTTTCCAGGTGGCATAGTTTTAGACTTGACAAATTTGAATGTTGAAGGAGAACAATTAAATGAGAAGTGGAATTTATACATGTACATTGATAAAGCAAAGAAAATATTGAGAATATGGAGAATGCTGATTATCTGTTTATTTTTTTTTTTTTATTTAATTTAAAAAATATCTTGCCACAGATTTTAAATGAAATGACTAATCCAATTCCTGGGTGATATCATAATCATAATAATTATGCAGTAAGGAAAAACAAAGTTGGTATTGATACATATGATAACTATACAGTATACTAGTACTCACAATCCAAGTATACACAAAAAGTAATTGAAGTAATTGAAAATGTAATTAATAATTACATCAATTTTGCAATGTAATTAATTACATTAGCATTACATGTAATTGAATTTTGGTTCAATTACACATTACATTCAATTACAGTAATTAAGTAATTAATTACATGTAATGCTATTTACACATTACTAATTACCCCATCCCTGACATAGAGTAAGATAGGAAAAACATTCCAGATGTCAAAAATTACATGCAAGTGAAAAGTGTCGGCCCTAGTCTGGCTGCGCAGACTGCGCAGACTGACTAGGGTCGATATTTTTCACTCACCCGATAAGGTCCCTTTTAGCGAGACGGGTCATATTTGTTTTGATTTACAGACTGGAAGACTACCAGAAGAGATTCGGCCAGCCTGACACATCCCCGACCAAACCAACCATCTCTATAGAGGGTCTGTTACAAACACCTGGACCCAGTTATCTGCCCGATTTAACACCACCATTTCTACAGCTTGGCAGACAGCGTCCACAAGTTCACGTAACCACAGCCTCATCCGTCACTTCACACATTCATCAACTTCTCGCTAATATGTCTAAATCTACGGGACTGACGGGCCTACCGACGTCGGCATTGCCATCAGTGGCTCATTTATCGACACCGCCGAAATCGACGCCACAACCCGAGACGGTCACATCGCCGGTCAATTTGAACCCAACTCAGTTAAGTCAATCGGGATCTCCCTTACAGAACAGTGTACCAACATTGATGAGCTCACTGAATAAGAGTAGTGGTTATAATATCGGAAATATGATCAAAATTATCACATCAACGGCTGCAGCTTCTCAGGGCGGAAATCTAAAACTTTCATTCGAGGAATCTCAACCAACACAAGGACATAAACTATCACAAGAAGAGTTACCTTCAACAATATCTACTGCCATTGCATCTTCATTACCCAAATCTGATAATCCTAATCCCGTATTAACAACCCTGCATGATTGTTCAACTGCTGGTGATGAATTATCACTAGCAGTTGAACAATCAGGCAAGGTTGTTAAATCAGCGGGAGAATCCACTCATCACATGTCTAAAACTGATGAAGTCTTCTCTCATATGATATCTAGTATTGCTGCCGCTAAAAATATCCCCAAAACAGCTTTGAGCTTTACACAGGAAGGGTCAATGCCCCCAACACAGCATCCCCTTTATTCAGCAAGAATAAGAGACAGTCAGGAAAGAGTTTTGTTGGCAGGTCAAGATTCAACCTTTTCTAAAGGTCAAGATATGACCGCCTCTAAAGGTCAAGATTTAACCTTGTCTAAAGGTCAAGATTTAACTTTGCCAAAAGGTCAAGATTTGACCTCAAAAGGTCAAAGTACTCTAGAGTCAAATTTGGTTGAAAGTCAAATAAGGAAAAATGAAAAAGAAAAATTATCAGAGAGTCAAACTGAAATAGTTATTGATCTAACATTGCCAAAAGGTCAAAGTAACATAAATCAGGCTGTTTCAAAAGGTCAAGGTCAAATAAGTCAGGATATTGCAAAAGATCAAGGTCAAATGAATCAGGATGTTGCAAAAGGTCAAGGTCAAATAAATCAGGATGTTGAAAAGTCTCAAAGTCAAGGTCAGTCTGAGCATGATATAGCATCAACTTCACAATTTGACCAGTCTATGGGACAAACTAGTAGCACACAAAGTGAAGAAACTTTGGGACAAGTTTCGTCTTTACTGGAGTCAAGCCCTGTCACTGAAAAACCCATGATGGCTTCTGTGGGTACTGATGCACCTGTGTTGTCAAGGTCACATGGTAACCTTGGTAACCAGGCAGTCAATGTTCCCATGGTTACAGGGTTTCCACAGAAACCGCCTGCTATTAGGCATGCTAGCCCGGGGATTACTTCATATACGGCAACTCCGAAACAGTCCCTCGCTACCTTGGCTGCCACTAGAACGCGGCGAATCAGGACACCGAAACAATATGATTTGTGAGATTGCCATACATGTATTGTCACTATTGTGGGAATCAGAATTTCAAGGGCTTGGACAAAAACATCAGTAGTATATTATTGTTGTTGAGAGATTAAAAACTTGTACCCTAAGCTTTTTCAAGCTGTAGTTATGAAGTTTTTGACCCCCCACCAATGATAAGAAATCGAAACAAGATCCAAGGTACCTTATAGTATTAGAAAACAAAATGAATCCAGATCAGCCTGTACATTTGCACAGTATGATCAGGATCCACAGTTCTCTAATAGCTTCTTCATTACCTATAGCAACTCTTGGAGAGCAACAGGGTCATGATCAGACAATGCACTAAAGTGTTGGATGATCTGAATCCAATGTTGTCTCAAATCATGCTGTAAGGCCCTTTTTCCAGAGTTTGGGTCCATTGTATGCTATTATGATCAAAATCTGTTAAAGGTTGTCATAAAGACTAAATTTATACATGAATTGTGTTCATTGTTATTGGATATATTAAATGAATTTTTAAAGCTAAGATATTTGTTGTCAGTATATTCATTAATCCTATCTCAAACAAGACCTGGTTTTGATGTCGC
This sequence comes from Fragum sueziense, assembly GCA_963680895.1. Lineage (NCBI taxonomy): Eukaryota > Metazoa > Mollusca > Bivalvia > Cardiida > Cardiidae > Fragum > Fragum sueziense. Next base: position 32,371,108 of record OY804601.1, read on the forward strand.
TTATAGGAAACAGTTGGGAAATTAATGAAGCAAATGAAGGAAATGCTGATACCCAGCATTCTCTCCGTTTACATCAATATTTTCTCTGCAATATTGTTTAGAAATTCTATCTTTATGAACACCCTTTTCTCATCTGCAGCTTTCGTATTGGGTTGCCGAGCATTTATAGCCCAGTCAGTAACATCAGAGTCTGTTAATCTAGCCGTCATGAGTTTGAACCCCTGCTCGGCCAATATACATTCTGACATTTTGCAAGTAATTTGTCTCTCACCAATGGGTTCGGTTTACTGGGATTTTAGGCCATTTTCAACTACTATGGTCATATCGCGGCGGCTAGAGCACCTAACCATGGATTCCTAGTATTTCTCTCACCAGTACTACCACAACACCCGTATCCATTCTCCAGCCGCTCCCCCACATAGGTTCACGATATCAAACCATAGATGCTTGACATTTTTGTCTGAAAGGGTATTAGCTGAGGCCGGGTATCGAACCCAGAACCTCTCTCTGCAATGGGTGTGAATCATCTATATGAGAGAGCAGCTGGAGGCTTGGTTTGGATATTGTGGTAGTCCTGATGACAGAAATACTAGGAGTCCTTGGTTAGATGCTCCAGCCACAGTGATTTGACCTTAGGAGTTGAAAATGTGTTGATTAAATGGAGATTTATGTTTATTGAAAAGTTAAGGTCATTTGGATAGGGACACTCCCTTTAACCCTTTCCCAAACGGCAAAAATCAAGACATCCCAATTTGAAACATACAGCGGACGACAAAATGAATGTAGATATATATACAAACAATTGTGTAAAATATATCTCAGAAAATATTGAGACGAACGGAGAAACTGCTAGTTATCAGCAGTTTCTTCTTTTGTCTCAGTGTTTGCCAAAGACTTTTCTATTAGAGACATAACTAGACAGCCCTGGCGGTCTGGAAGCACTCCACAGGCCTGATTGTTTGTCTTGTTGAATGCAATTTCAAAGGTTCAGGCTGCACAAACAAGCAAGCTGAAAATTTCAAGCAAGTAAGATCTTATGGTCAGTAAAATTCTGTGAAAGGTGTTGTATTGATTAATTAATACTAATGGTTGTACAAGAGGACCATGATGGTCCTATATCGCTCACCTGAACCAAATTGATATGAGCCACTGTTTTGTATTTAAGACTAAAAACAAACTTATGGTCAATAACATTGTGTCAAGTTTTGTCTTGATTAGTCACTATTAGAAGTTTTTAGAATAAAAGTTTGAACGGCAGATAACTATTCTGATTATTCTATAATTCATTTATCCAAGATCTTATCGTAATTAACATCATAATCCAAATTTCCTCTTGATTGTTCATTCGAAACAGCAATTTTGTCAGATTTAAGGGCACATGCATGACTGACCACTTTCTCATTTGATTGCAGAAAATTCAGTTCATGCAAGGTCTTACAATCAGCAGCATAGTGCCAAAGTACTGTCTTGGTTGATCAATAATTATAGATTCTAGAGTGTAAACAGGGTTGAAAACAGTCAAGAACAGCAATTTTGTCAAATTCAAGGGCACATAACTCTCGGCTTTCTAAACAGATCTGACTGAAAATCAAACTCATCCGAAATTATATAGTCCCAAACAATGTATCCAAGTTTTGTCTTGGTTGATCAATAATTGTAGATTCTAGAGTGTAAACAGGTTCAAAAAACAGTCAAAAACAGCAATTTTGTCAAATTCAAGGGCACATAACTCTCGACTTTCTGGTTCAATCAAATAAAAAATCAAACTCATTTGAGATCTTATGGTCTCAAACATTGTGTCTAAGTTTTGTCTCGATTGATATATAATTGTAGATTCTAGAGTGTAAACAAGGTCAAAAACGGCAATTTTGTCAAATTCAAGGGCACATAACTCTAGTCTTTCTGGTCAGATCAGACTGAAAATCAAACTCAACCGAAATCTTATGGTCCCCAACAATGTGTTTAAGTTTTGTCTTGATTGATCAATAATTGTAGATTCTAGAGTGTAAACAAGGTCGAAAACGGCTGAAAACGGCAATTTTGACAAATTCAAGGGCACATTACTCTCGTCTTTCTGGTCAGATCAGACTGAAAATCGAACTCAACCCAAATCTTATGGTACCCAACATTATATCCAAGTTTTGTCTTGATTGATCAATAATTGTAGATTCTAGAGTGTAAACAAAGTCAAAAACAGCATTTTTTGACATTCAAGGGCAGATAACTCAGCACATTCTGGTCCGATCAGGCCCATAATCGAACTCATCCGAGAACTTATGCCCATACTTACTTTGACCAAGTTTGATCAAGATTGGCCAACTTTTGTGGATGCTAGAGTGTAAACACCAAATTGTTGACAGACGGACAGACAGACGGACAGACAGACGGATGGACGGACGGACGGACGACGGACATTGAGTGACCACAATAGCTCACCTTGAGCACTTTGTGCTCAGGTGAGCTAAAAAGTGAAAATAAGGCTGAAAATGGCAATTTTGTCAATTTCAAGGACACATAACTCATGACGTAAAGTTCAGATCAAGCTGAAAATTATACCAAGGCAAGATCTTAAAGTCACCAAAATTCTGTAAAAGTTTTGTCTTGATAAGTAAATATTTGTAGTTGCAAGAGTGAAATCAAAGTCAAAATAGAGCCGAAAATGGCATTTTGTCATTTGCACGGGCACATAACTCATGTTGTAAAATTCAAATCAGGCTGAAAATTACACAAATGTAAGATCTTATGGTCACCATCATTCTGTACAAGTCTTGATAAGTCAATATTTGTAGTTGATTGAGTGAAAACGAAGTCAAAATAGAGCCGAAAATGGCAATTTTGTCAATTTCAAGGGCACATAACTCATGATATAAAATTCAGATCAAGCTGAAAAATATACTAAGGTAAGATCTTATAGTCACCAACATTCTGTACAAGTTTTGTCTTGATTGGTTAATAGTTGTAGTTGCTAGAGCGAAAACAAAGTCAAAATAAAGCCCGAAAAATGGCAATTTTGTCAATTTCAAGGGCATATAACTCATGATGTAAGATTCAGATCTAGCTGAAAATTACACCAAAGCAAGATCTTATAGTCACCATCATTCCCTTTAAGTTTTCTGTTGATTGGTTAGTATTTGTAGTTGCTGAAGTGAAAACAAAGTCAAAATAAAGCCGAAAAATGGCAATTTTGTCAATTTCTCATGATATAAAATTCAGATCAGGCTGAAAATTATACCCAGGCAAGATCTTATAGACACCATCATTCTGTCCAAGTTTTGTCTTGATTTGTCAATATTTGTAATGATTATGGCTAGGGTGAAAATAAAGTCAAAACGGCCATTTTTGGCATTCAAGGGCAGATAACTCCAGAGTTTCTACTTCAATCAGAATTCTTTGAAGGAATCTGAGAGAGAGGGTCACCCAAGGATCATTCTTGTGAAGTTTGGTTGAAATCCATTTGGTAGTTTTTGAAAAGAAGATTTTTAAAGGAAAAGTTTACGGACAGACGCACGATGGACACAGCGCCATGACAATAGCCCGCTGGTCTGTCGGCCAGTGGAGCTAAAAACCAGGTCTTGTTTGGGAAAGGGTTTAAGACTGAAGTGCCAGGGGATTGAACCTGCGATCCCTGTTACAACAAGTCCAGCACATAAATACTGCACCAAATCTGCTCCCTGGAATAGGTGTTGCACCCCAATCAATCAATTCATATTGAATCACCCTAAAATTGTATGTCATTGTATGTCAAACGGTATGTGCAAATAATCAAATATTGGTTAGGTTTAGTTAATTCAGACAATATCATAATACGAACAGTGTATGAAGATGCAATGGATAGATTTGTTAATGGATACAGGGGCTGGCTTTTCAATGTTAAAAACCTCCTCGATACATACGGATTTTCCGATATTTTTTATAATGCTAGTTATATAAACAAGAAAAGATTTGTACCCGAATTTAAACAAAGAGTAATAGATAATTTTCACCAATCATTACTTTCAGATATATCACAAAACCAAACATTGTCAACTCTTTACTTATATCTTAAAACTGATTTTCATGTAGAACCATATCTAAGCAAATCGAACTCGTTTAAAATAAGAAATGCTATTACCAAGTTAAGAACAAGCTCTCATAATCTTTTTATTGAATCTTTAAGATATGGTAGAAATAGTAAACCCCGCCCTGAAAGAATATGTTGTTTATGCAATGCTAATGAAATCGAAGATGAGTATCATTTCATTCTAATCTGTAATAAGTATGATGACTTAAGAAAACAATTTATCAAAAAGTTTTATTATAAAAAACCAAGTATGGCCAAATTAATTTCGCTTTTGAACGAAGATCGCTCTTCCATAATTAACAATCTAGGAATGTTTCTATACTTATCGAGCAAAAGGCGAAACAGTCTTATCAATTCTGAAAATCATGAAATACAAGGCTAATCCAAAATTACAAAACATTTCCATGGAATCTACTTTTCAATACCTATTAATGATATCAAATTGTCTTTCAAGATCTTTGCTTTCCTAAACAGTTATGCCCATTCTCCAGTCTAAAACGGTTGTATACATTACATAATATTTGATAGATCTATTTGATAAAAGTTTTGTCTACTAACATTATACATGTATGTTTAACTTTGTGAGAAGAAAGTGTGTGAATGGATGATGTGTATGTGTGCGTATGTGTGTGCGTGTGTTAGTGTGTGATTGTTCCATATTGTATCAAGACCATTCAAATTGAATTTGTTAAAGACGATGTACTTGTATGTATAAGTCTCTTTGAATAAACTTGAAAAACCTAAAACTGTGTTGTTGGGAAGGATTTAATAAAATGATCTAGAATTATAGGGCTTTACACAGAAGTTGACGAATCCCTAATGGGATCAAGTAGGTCATTGAACTTTAATTAATCCATTATCACATAGTGAAGCCCTTTGGCACCCAACAAGAAGAATGGTTAAGAAAACATGATGGAAAATGAAGAAATTGCTTGTGACAAGCAATTTCTTCATTTCCCACAATGTTTTCTACAGTACCCAAAAACTTTCGAAATTCAATCTCATTGAAATTGTTGTTTGCAACTTCTTACAACTCGTACAAGCTTAACAATTTGTCATTTGATAATGGGTTAATTGTAGAATGCCTTTAATACAGATTCACAAGACATTGGCATATTTTGGACTATGTTATCATTTGACCTAAGAAAGTGCGGAATTTTCCAGCTTTATATTTATATCTTATCAGTATAGATCAGATAACACCAAACTGTTACAATGTCACCCAAAATACTGTAAACCAGGAAATTATTTCGCGCTTTTTAAGTTAAGTGTCTTTCGCGGGTGGGTGTGATCTGCGAACTTAAAGACGCCGCGAATAGGCTACTTTCAATAAAAACGCGAACTTTAATCGCTTTGATAGTTTTTGTTTCAGGAAAATCTATGGGGAGATGTATTATTTACACTAGACGTATTTGTTACTATGTAAACAAGGAAAACACATGTAGCTTTTTCATAACAGGATGTAAGTGAAAAGTTTTTTTTTTTTTATTTCAGGATGTAAGTGAAAAGTTTTTTTTATTTCAGACTACTTTCGTTTTTATCCAAAAAATACATAGATATTGTGACATATTGAAAAACACGACATTGAAAGATAAACCAACTTTTTCAACTAGATATACCTGCCTGAAATTAAGAAAAGGGGTCGTTTGGCATTTGAATGCCAGGTATGATAGCAAACGTTGATTTACGTTTAAAACATCGTAACTGTAGTTTGAAATTAGCCATAGCTACGAGGTTTGAATCGTCCTTTGATGATATTGAATAAAACTGTCAGTATCGCTTCTCGACGCTATAGGTAAATAGGTGTGAAGTTAATGTAACGCTCAAATTCTATACATTGTGTTACAAACTGTAATCCAGTCTACTATAAAGTGTGAAATAAAACAATGGGTCGATTGAAACTTAATTCGACCATACTGTCATGTCAAAGGAGACAAAGTATCGTAAATACAGTCATAATTCAATATGTAATTATCCAATTATCCGATTCCCCATATTATTCAACATACCAATTTTTCAATTCCCCATAACGTATTTTGTTTCGCGCGATTCGCGGACAGCATTTATCCGCGAACTTAAAATGCCGCGAACAAGCCCGAGTGCACGAAAACGCGAACATTTCTTGACGTGAACTTATCCTGGTTTACAGTACTGAGATGTCATATGAATCTCAAAGGCTACAGTACAGGTTATCTTAACCCATTACCACACAATGACTCTTTTTCCCCACAAAATAATGGTCATAGAAAACATCGTGGAAAATGAAGAAATTGCTTGTGACAACATCATGGAAAATGAAGAAATGTCTAATTTCTTTATTTTCCACGATGGTTTCCATCCAAAAAACCCAAACAATTAAAAGTTCCATTCACTTGAAAATGTCGTCTGCAGGATCTTCTAATTTGGACCAGCCTAAAATTTGGCGTTTGGTAATGGGTTAATCTGCTCTGCTGCAGCTTTAGTCATAGAGAATAGATGGTTCATGTCTTGGATGGGTCAAGTTTATTTGGCGAGCGGAGGAATTTATCTTGTGAGCCGAAGGCGAACATGATAAATTCCTCAGCCGAGCCAAATAAACTTGACCCATCCAAGACATGAAACATCTATTCTATTTATCCTGTTACAACCTTAAAACGATTTAGAATTACAGAAACATATTCATAATCCATTGAAATCAATGGATTATTATTTTTTTAAAGCGATGTCACCCTTTCAAAATGTTTGAATGCGCACACGTTTGATGAGCGTCAGAAAGTAATCCGTGTGGAAATTTTCCTTTCCCATCAGCATTTTATAATTTCACCGAGGTAAAAACAAGCAAGTTATATTTCAATTTTCAAATAGGCTATAATAACCATGCAGTGTAATTCAAATAGCAAAGAACTAGAAAGTGACGCGAGTCGACGACTGTGTCTTGACCTGACCGTTTCTTTGTGTGTGGATTGGGATTGGAAGGATCCGTATCGGTTTTAACAAGAACAGATTCAACGTTTAAATTAAAACTCGAAAAGGTCAAACTGTAACAAGAACATGAAGCGCCTACCACAAATGACTCAGTTCACTATTCGTCCCAACTTTAATTTCCTCAGTCCTGGATTTAGCTGTAAAATCTAACGTGTTTTGCACTTTCTCCGATATCGTCCATTTTTAGACAGTCTCCAACGAAGCAAGCTTGTGTTGTGCGTGGTAATGAAGACATTATTTCAAAATAACAATAGCCTGACGTGTAAAAACAGGTACTACGGATGCTTTGAAATACGATAACAAACCACAAATATCTCCACCTCATGTAAATCCAAACCATTCCTTGTTTTTTCCTGCACTGTCCTGTTGTAAACAAACATCGCTTCGATTCCCAGACAACAACGGGTGTGTATTACGTCATCCAAACTTTAATCTACGTCATCGATTTCTAAGATTTAGGTCAATATTCCAGGGGCGGATTCTGTAAGTGGGGCATTTAGTCCATTGTTTAGACAAGGGAATGGAAAAGTTTCTTTTGTGCTTTTTATTTCTCGTTTTCTGTAGACCACTTGCCTCGGATTACGAGTAAACTTAAACTTAGCATTTTTGTAAGTTCGGTGCAAGAATATTGATTAAATACGCAGAAATATTTGATTGGGATGATTTTTGCTATTCAAAACAGGAGACTTTGCGAATAGTCTAGTAGTTATTTTCTGGCAGAGGCCTAGAAATCGAAAGTGGGAGGCCGGAATGTGTATGCAAAGTTTAATACTGAAGGTTGTTCAGGAACTTCTGCTGTACTAGAAATGCCCTGTCTGCAAGTCAGCAATTGACCTTTGGGTGAGTTACAGGGGTCAAAGGTCACTGAGTGCAAAAATGTAGAAATTCGCTATTTTGTTATATTTCGAATCCTCGAACAAAGAAGCTATCTTGTGAATAAATGAAAGTTGTGTTTTCTTGTTGGCCAGATTGTTGGCTACATTTGTTGCCATGTCTGCAGATTCATTGTCGGTTCTATGAGGTCAGAACAGGGGTCAAAGGTCACTGAGTGCACAAATTCTTAAATTTCATTTATGTCGATTCAAAGACTTCCAGGCATGGAACTTTGAGTTATGAATAAACAATATTTATGTTTTCTAATTACCAAATATATTGGGAAAATGTTTGGTTCCTGTCTGCAGATTCCCAGCCAGTCTTTAAGGTCAGAAAATGGGGTCAAAGTTTAATGAGTGCAAAAGGGCTATTTGAAATAATTCCTGGTTAAAATTAAATGTTTAAAGCAATGGTATTGGCTTTTAAAGAGACAGAAGTTGTATTTTATGTTTGTCAGATGTGTAGATTACATGTTTGTCCCTGTCTGCAGATTCAAAAATAAAAGTAAGAACATAAAGACAAGGTGTCAAAGGTCATTGAGTGCAAAAAATCATTAAATGTCATATATGTCCATTCCGAGACTTCAAGACATGGAATGACGAGTTATGAATAGGCAATATCTATGTTTTCCAGTAACCAAATATGCTGGGGAGCTTTTGGTTCCACTGTCTGCAGATGCCTAGCTCGCTTTTAAGGTCAGAAAATGTGCCAAAGGTCAATGAGTGCTGAATGCTCTATTTGACATTATTCCAAATTCAAAATAATGATTTTAAACTTTAAAGTTGGCTTACGATTGGACAAGAGTTGTATTAAATGTTTGTTAAACATGTTAAACATGTAGATGACATATTTGTCTCTGTCTTCAGATTCAAATTTAAGATTTTTAGATAGCAAAATAGAAATCAAAGGTCAAAGAGTGCAAACATTTAAAAAGCGATAAATACTTGAAAATATGGATGTTAACTCAAAAACAGTAATGAAACATTGAAATTTCAATTAAACTTACTCTGTTAATAATTTTGATTCGAAAATAATTATCCATGATAATGATAGATCTAGATATGATTGAAATAATCAATGGTAATGTGTCCATTCTGAGAAGTAAATTGTTTAAATCTAAGTAGATATATTGTTTCATGTGAAATATAGCATTTTGTATATCATTTCTAGTGGGTTTTCTTATATAAAAATGCCCACTTATATGTTTTATATGCATTTTAGGATAACTTATGGTCAAGCTATTATTTGTTTTTGTGATTAAGATGTGGACTTCTAACCAAAATCTCCGAAAAGCCTTACACGCACGATATATAGATAGCTATCAAACCATCTAGAATACCAAGCTGTTAATTTCATTTTTCATTGAAATTACAACAGGGGCGATAACCATTTTCGATAATTGCGCACTCCTCTTTTCAATAGATTTATTCGGTTTATTGGTACAAAATACGTGTCAAAGACTGCAGTTCTGATATTTTTTGTTTTAAATGACAACGCAGAATAAGCAAGTTACAAACCAAACTCTACTGGTATGTGATCTCCTTGTTAAAAGCTGTCCCAAAGAAGACAAGGTGTCTATTCGTAACTCTGTTGATTCTGTTTGTTACATATTGCTTACAAAGCTATGATTGAATTGAATTATACCATCCCAATTTACAAATTGACAACCAAGGGTACATTTTAAAATATTTGTATTTTTCTTGAAAATATTTTTGAATGCAAGTAGATTCTTCGTTACATTTACGCATCAATCATAAACACATCTATGACTTTTGAATCCACATATCATTATGCTGGGTTATTCATAAAGACATACATGTATATACTCATTCTTATTGTAGATTATGTTAAATCTTCACGAGCAGAATAGAATGCTTATAATACATGTCCATGAGACTCATGTTAAAAACTGTGCACACATTGAAAGAGCTTGTGTAAACCTATTTCGAAATTTATCCATACTGTAGGAATTGTAGTCAGGAGGAACAGACACATGCATGCATGCCTGTACCCACACCGAAGTCTTCTTATTATACACTTCGTTAGACACAGAAGGGGGTCTTTTACAATGCCCCTTCTGAAATCAAAGAATAAACATGAGTAGATCTATTTACTGACATGTCATGTGAAAGCAAGATACATATCCCTTTTTTCAATTCTTGAGCTGAACAAGGCTTTGGAACAGTTCTTGCTTTATGAATTAGATTCTGGTATGAACCTAGGGATGTACTTACAAATGAGGATTTGATTTTTGGCTTTAACAAAAATTGTATAGATAACATACTCATTTTATTGAAGAGAGTGGGTTTGCCAAACTAATTTGACATCCATTTGCCAATATACAGATCATGGTCTTGACAAAGTTAAACACTTGCATGATGCATCTATACCAAAATTAAGTTGTGGAAGGTACTTGATTAATATAGACATTGTCTCAATACCCCAAAATGGGTTGGATAACAAACAATCTATATGACAAATGCATAATTTGACATGTACTCCATCAATACTGAAATTAAGATAAGAAATAGTGCAGTATTTACATAGAAATGAACATGTTGGTCATTGCAACAATGACCCCGCTATTTTTAACAATATTTATATAGATCGATGAAAAATGAAGCCAAAATCAAATTACTGGCTACATGTATGAAGATACATTGTTGGGCAAAAGTCATCACTAAATGTATGGTATTGTAATGAAAATATTAAGACACTGCTAAATGACTTGATTTCAGTTTTCATTTTTCTCTTTTTAGTCTGCCTGGATCATTGTAATAAGATCACACATGCAGTTAATTTTCGAAGTTTAGATAACATTATTCAGTACTTTCATCATTTGATGTTGGTCTTGTCAGGTTATTGTCAGGTTTTAGTGTCATCGAAACCTCAATTTTGCACATCTTTTTTTATGCACAGCACATTTTCAGGGAATTTGTTTTATATTTTGGTAAATTTTTACACTCTTTGACCTTTGACCTCTATTTTTTATACCCGATATTTTCAATTTTGATTCTGCAAACAGGGCAAACAGGGCTAAACATGACATCTACACATTGGGGGAAGCATAAGATATAACTATTATCCACCAATTAACATATACAAATGTCTTGAAACATATAATGGACCAGGATTAATTTGATATAGCGATACTGTACTCATTGACCTTTGGCTTCCTTTTCTGACCATAAAAACTAACCAATGATATGCAGACAGGAATCAAAAGATCCAAAACATATATAGCGACTGGAAAACATAAATACTATCTATTCATTACTCTTCGTTCCATGCTTGGAAGTCTTGGAATCGACATGTATGAAATTTAAAAACATTTGCACTCTATGACCTTTGACCCTTTTGTATACACTCTTTATTCTAATTTTGAATCTGCAGATAGGGGGCCAACATGTCTTTTACCCCTTTAACAGACATAAAATACAACTTATGTTCTTAAATTAGCAAACACCAGCATTTAAAACGTTAAAATTATATCAAGAATAATTTCAAATAGTGTGTTTGCACTCAGTGACCTTTGACCCTATTTTCTGAGCTTCATACCTAGCTAGGAATCTGCAGACAGGATCCAAAAGTTTCCCCATTATATTTCATTATTGGAAAACATAGATATTGGATATTCCTAACTCAAACTTTCATGTCTGGAAGCCTTGAAATGGACATATATGAATTTTAAGGATGTTTGCACTTAGTGACCTTTGACCCCCTTTCTGACCTTATAGAACCAAAATTGAATCTGTAGACTATGCCAAGTTTGTAGCTAACATTCAGGCCAACTCGAAAATACAACTTTCGACCATCCAAGATTTAACTTCCAGGTTCGAGGATTAGAGATCTAGAAAATTAGCGAAATTTCGCATTTTTGCACTCAGTGACCTTTGACCCCTGTTTTGACCTTAAACGTCAAATTTGAATCTGCAGACAGGCCAAACCATGATGCCCACATGTTGGGCTATCAGAAAAACACAACTTTCGTCCATGCACATTCCGGCCTCCCACTTCTAAAATTTTGGGTTTCGACTACCAGACTAGAACATTTTGTGTAAGTTTTGTCATAAAAACGGGGATTTCGAGATCGACCCTGCCCAACCTCCGGATAAAATTAAAAGTAGTTTCGGCAGATCACGTGATCGTGTAGCATAATAAAGCATGTCACGTGATCAGGGGGTAGGATAAAGCTAAGTTTATCCTACCCCCTGTTATTGGGTAGAATATTTAGATAGTGACAGGATAAAAGTCTTTCCGAAGCTACAGTTGCAGAAGAACAGGAAAAGCATAATTATGCAAAAGGCTAACACAAGGCATTGAAAATTCAAAGTGGAGAGAACATGCTTATTCACCCTTACTCAAATAAGACCAGGTTTTGATAGACCAAATATAAATGGTTTGTGAAAACATTGAGGCATAAAGAAGAAAATGCCGATAATCAGCATTTTCTCCTTTTGCCTCAATATTTTATTGGATATATTGTATGCAAATTCTTACTTTAAAGAGTTACATTTTGATGCTTGCTGCAGCATTCATATCAGAAGAGTCCAAATTTCAGCTGTTCGAGACAGGGTTGTTATTATGCCTAAAGGATATCAGTATTTTCCCCTTCTTAATCCATGCTTCTTTATACCATTTCTGTAACCATCTACCACATGAGACCTTGTTTTGACATTCCTAATATAGATTGACAAATTGATTAGAGTTTAACCCTCTCCCGAACGACAGAATTTTAGCTGCTTTAGATGACAAATTGGGAGATAATGAGGACAGGATTTATGTAAAATATAACACAGAAAATATTGAGACAAAAGGAGAAACTGCTGGTTATCAGCAGTTTCTTCTTTTGTTTCAATGTTTTCCCAAGCCTTTCCTATTAGGGATGTCAAAACCAGGCCTTGTTTGGGAAAGGGTTAAAGCCTCTTTCAACTGCTGTGGTCATATCGCGAGGCTAGAGAACCTAATCAAAGATTCCTGAAATTTTTCTCACCAGTATTACCATAATATCCATTCCGAGCCTCCTGCTGCTCTCTCACATAGATGATTGTCATCCATTGGTAAGAGACAGATGACTTTTGCAAAATGTCAGACAGGTTATTGGCCAAGCCGGGATTTGATGATCATCAGCATCTTCTCCTTATGCCTCAATACTTTCTATGCTACATTTGAATAGCGCACCAATCCTATCCTTGATCAATATCCATTTTGTTGTCTGCGACCATCTGTCAAATTTGAATAATCAAAATAATTGTTGTTGGGAAAGGGTTAAGAATTTCAAAACATTCTTATCATACAAAAATATCCTTTACTCTAATATCTCATTCCAACATAATGTCACTTTTTTGACACCCCTCAAGATAGTGGCATTGGACAAGCAATTTCTTCATTTTCAACAATGTTTTCCATCCACAAAAAATGTGCAATTTCATTCACTTGAATTTGTTGTCTGCAACATTATAGAATTTGGAAAAGTCTAAAATTTTACTGTTTGGTAATGCAGGGTGCCCAGCGGCTTGAAGTGTCAAAAATATAGGTATGTCTCAAAATAATAGGTATCCATTAGCCAGAAATATAGGATAATATAGGTTGCCTTTACTATGAGGAAAACACTACTTTAATGTTTCTCTACCACCACCACTGCCTTCCAGCTCTCTCTTGTTAATATGATAAAAGGAGAAACAGACAAGGTGACCATTAGCTATTACTTTCAGTAACATTAAGGTGTTCCAGAGAATACCATAAACATATCAAGATAAGAGAGCCAAGAAGGTCATTTATCGCTCACCTTAAGGAACATTGTGGCTTTGAGAAGATGATTGTATAACCTGTTTCATCCAAGACCCATAATTTCCTGCCAATTTTCATTGCAGGAAGGCAATGTGAAGAATTCGGGCAGAGGTTCATGCTAAATATTAACATAGGGTATCTGACAAATGATTTGTCACAAAATGATTTTTTTCAGGGGAAATTTGCCCCAGATTTCCTGATAAGTTCTCAATTTGAATCTAGTATCCAACAACATCAGGTCAAATTTCATACTACCACGAAATGTTTAAGTCTTTTGATGGAGTCCATGAGACAATTCTACACACCACTTTTCAGTCATTGATTCAATAATTCAGATGTAAAAGATATATGACAAATTTCGTGGAACCAAAAATCTTTGAAGATGGTGGGAACATTAGAAAATTCTATACAACAAATTTCAAAGACCTAGGCCAAACAGTTAAGGAGTAGGAGATTGTGCAAGATTGTGCTCTTTGTCTGTGCTGAAATCTAATATCCCAAAACATAGGGCCAAAATTCATTGTACTACAATAATTTGAAGAATATTGGTAAAGGGCCATGAGATGATTCAGGAGTAGAAGATATACCATGTAGAAAAAGTTTAGCAACACTCACTTTGTTAATTGAAAAAAAGTATTTTCCGTGATATTTATTTCACAACAGTTATATATATTTTAGCATATGCATTTACGCAGAACATTCAAAGGTCGCTTTATGGTAACGTTAAATATTGTGTTAGAAACATTGTCTTGACGTAGGTGAGGGGTCAAAATAAAAAAAGTTACAATAGAATTCGGTATCGACTGTGCGGCCATTTTCAAGCAAGAACAACCGTGAAAAGTTTTCTAATCCACTTAAATTGTTTGTACACAGTATCAACATTCACTACTTTATCAAGAGATTGAACGTCATTCGCGTCAGTACGATCACGCACACGTCTTCCTTAAATGCACCGTATGTGCTCTATGGGTGACAAATCAGAAAGAAATGGGTGATAATGGGAGTCCATCAGTGTTGTATACGCTTAATTTGGCTTAAAGCATTTAAGACTCTATGCCAGTCAAGTCTGGTGCGTTCATGGTGTAGCGTTAGGGAAATTACAACGTATGGTCAACGTCTAGTAACCGTTCATCTGTGGAGACGATCACGGAAGGTAAGTGTGGATACTCTATATTGAAATTCTTGTGGAAGCCACTCGTAAGTTTTGGTGTTGATAAGGAACATCTTTGCCGTGACGTAACGAAATTATGACGGTCATCTTCTCGTGGCCTTTTTCTACGACGTCCTTGACCGGGACTAAATCAAACCACACAAATTGGCTCACATAGCATCCTCAAATTGTTACTTATGCTTTGAGATGCGCAAAATTCAAAAAGGCATCTTATTCGCTGGTTCTGCTACGTAGAAACACATTAGCGATATAACGTCCTTCTAACGTAAGTCCATGGCGTAGTCCCACAGCGTTGCAGAAAATTCTTTTTAGTGGCCTTTTTTATGCTGGGCAAAGACAATTACGTTCACACCTAAATGTTTTCTAGAACTATGCTCCATACACATGAATACCATGGCAGACATGAAAACCGGAAATGCGCACCTGGAGTGCGAGACGCACGCGATTGCGGTATAAAACTCATCTGTTTGTGTTCTCTAGCTATAATCTACTGTGTAAACGTTTGATTTTATGTTAAAACAAAACTATTTTGGTTACTACAGATATTTACATTTTGTTGCAAAACTTTTTTTATTATGTATAGTATAAGATTTACTTAGAACTTTATCTCTAGAAGTCTGATACCCTAACACACAGGGCCAATTTTCATTATACCTCCATAATTTGTATGGTATCAGTAGAGGGCCATGAAACATTTCTTCAAACCAAGTTTCTAAGCTCTGGGCAAAACAGTCTAGGAGAAGATGGTACAAAATTTTCTTCTCAGTCCGTATATGAAATCCAATACCCAACAACATAGGGCTAGTTTCCATTGTACCATATAATTTGTAAAAATATGGTAGAGGGTCATAAGACAATGTTACATGCCAGTTCCAAAGCCATAGGCCAAATAATTCAGAAGGTTGTCCTTCTTTGTCCATATATGAAATATGATACCACAGAACTAAGGGCCAATTTTCATGAAACCACAATAATTTGAAGACTGTATTTCTGTAGTTGGCCTTTAGATGATGCTTCATACAAAATTTCAACACTCTAGGCCATATGGCCGTGTCAGCAAGATGAAAACAAGATGTGTTTGTGAAACACGAATGACCCAACAAGAGCTGTCCGAAGACAGCGCGCTCGACTTTCTAAGTTGCTTAGTATAAAGGGGGCATAACTCCAAATAGAGTGGTCCAAGGGTCATGGGCCCTGATAGTAAGGTAGAGGGTGTGATGGTGAATAAGTATACCAAGTTTGGGTTGAATCCCTTTGATAGTATGGAAGTTATTGATGTTTGAAAAAACTTTAACCTTGGTTGCAACGCCAACGCCGACGCCAACGCCAACGCCGACGCCCGGGTGACAGTATAAGCTCTCATTTTCTTCGAAAAGTCGAGCTAAAAACGGCGGAATGTTAAAATTTTGGAAAGCCAGATGGAGAGACAGACACAGGTTACACCCATTCTCATTTTTTGGGCCGAAAACGTGTCACAAGCATTCTAACCATTGGAAAGGGACATTGTTAGTGTAAAATATACTTGTTCTGCATGCCATATTTTTGCTTAACCATATATCTGATAAATTCATATCAAACAACGACGATCTAAACTTCCGTTTGATCTTAACCAGCGATTTTATAACATGACCCCCCGTAAAAATCAGTGTCAAACCCAATTTTCCGAATTTCAAAAGGTTGGTAAATCTCTGTCCAGAAAGCGATATACGCAGAATATGTTTCATTCGACACATGGTGTATCAGAATATGATAAAATTACCTGGAATCATAAAATACATTTGCTTTTTTGAAAAAATGTCTTTTCTTGCTCTGTCACAACTCAGGCGAATTCTACGTGACTATGGTTTTTGTATGCGCACTAAATTAACAACAGAAGCAAATTCATACCACTTACCGCTTTTTTAAATCAATTATCCATATAGCTATTGCCTCAGAACATGTGTATCCAAATAATGGAAGTATTTACTTCATGGTCGCCATTTGAAATAGCTCCACCAAGTGTCGGACTTTTTTGCTTGAATATGTACGTGACAGCGATCTTTCATTTATGGTAAAGACCATGTCTAAATCTTTTTAAGTGTTTCAAAGCCTTTAGCATATACACACTATTGACACACAGTACGACAATATATTTTGAAACCACGTTAAATCATCCTGATTTAAAAGTAAGTTTTAATTTTACGTGACTGAATACAACGTGACACTGAAAAACAAAAGTGACCATAACTTCGTTTGACAACAACCTAATAATTATTCATGACCTGTACGTGTACTATGGCGTCAGGTTTAAGGTTTTTTCCATTCATTTTGAAATTCAACGACAGCAATCCGAATATGAAGGAAGGTTTTGCTGGATTTACAGCCATGTACATTACTGGTTCAATATCATAATCTCCTGACAGGTGTGATATTTAAAGTTTGCATTAAGACTCAAAAATAGCATTTCTCTGATACACTTGCGTGTTCTGAATGTTTATCCCTTTAAACAGGCCTTTAGCTGCAATCAGGATCGTCACGTAATATTCACTGTCTCGTCAAGTTAAATTATACATCCGCTTCTTAACCTTTCAGACATTGAAACAATTTTCACTATTCTTTCCATGAATTCCTTGACATATCTATAGAAAATAAGAATTTGGACAGCCTTAAAGAAAGAAATGAGACACAAGAAGCACCAGAGACGGGCAGTATACCCCCATACCGTATGTGCTTGTCACAAAACCACATTTCTATTAGCAGTGACCTGTGATAGAGCCAGCGGTCCACGCTACATGCAAAATTTAAATACATTAACCCAAATGCAGTTAGAAGATTCCTGAAGGATCTATATCTTAAAAATTCGAATAGTGATAGACAGTGAATATTACGATAGTAACGCGGGTAGCAGACAAAACATCTTGGTATCTATGCCTTTGTTTCTATTTAAAAACCGAGAACCGGTATCATTATGTAAGTTTTCATTGCATAGTGATAATTTGAAATATAATTGTAGGAAGAGGCGATATCGCACACTGAAATCCAAATGGCTTAATGCTTTAGGAGAAGATTGAATTGGATTTCTTTCTTAACTTCTATGTAAATATCAATAACCCACAATGTAGGGGTAATTTTCATTTCATGTAAATAGTATGTAAATCAAATCAAACAAATAATTGTCTTTTAATTTTTAACTAATTTTACTTTCAAATAATACTACTCAATTAAAAAACAAGACTTGATTCTAAAGCAGTTACTTTCACTGAATATTACGTGACAAAGGATCAAATTTCGTTAGGTCGACATATTTTTTTTATTTTTACCAAATACATGCTAATTTGTTTTGAGTTTGATAGAACATATATTGCTTAAAGAAATAATTAGTCTTATAAACTAATTTGTTGCCATCATAAGTTACGAGAGGAATTAGAAGTAAGTGTTTTAAATATTGACTGTTTTTGCACATTAGTTCTAATAAATCCCATACTCGCGATGCTTCTTGTTCTTACATGTCTCGAGGTTATGCAAGTCACTTGACTTTCTAATATACAGCTATATATCGCCTGTTGAATTACCAAAACATTGCGTCCTTTGTAACTTACTTTAATGTTTTTTTTACCAGATTTGGTATAATACAGTCGTGTCACGTAAAATCAAATGGAAGTTTTGGGTGTTCTTCAAATCATTGATGCAGGTAAAGACAGACACCTTTAAAGGAGTGGCCATTATTTATTTTTTACCGTATAGATGTTATACTATCATATTGTAATAAAAATATTGCAATTCTGTAAAGTCGGAATTTTGGAATTTTGCTGGTGGTTTTCGGCCGAAAAAATGAGAAAGGGTGGTTAAACAATATGCCGCCCTGGGAGTAATTGAAATATCTCTAAAGTTCGAACATCTGAGCTTACAGACTATGTGATAACTTTAAGACAGAAAGTTGCACTTAGTTTTGTATGTCACAAGCAAAACTGTTATGACTCATTCAAGTTATAAACTTTTTTCCCTGCATTATGTAAAGAAATCAAAATTCACTTGCCTATAAGTAGGCCTAATGCTTACATAGAATTATTTGAACACAACTTTACTGCTCATAAAGGAAACTTATCCACTAAATAAAATGATCAGTACCAGTAAAAGATGACAAAAAGATATGCAAGCTTCTTCAACAATCAAATTATAATAATGTTTGACCAGTCTTTCCTTGGCATTTCATTTTGAAAAGGGCTTTATATATTGATAGATGTATAATTAGATAATAGGTACTTTTAAATCATACAAAACTGCTCTTTTTTTAGAGTATTTGTTTTAATTTTGTAATATTTGCTTACCCAAAACACAAAAATATAGGTATTTATAGGTATTTGGGGCAAAATGGTTCAAATAATAGGTATTTATAGGTGAGGTCCAAAAATATAGGATAATATAGGTATTTATAGGTTACTGGGCACCCTGGTAATGGGATAATCGGGGAACAATTTCTCTACTTTACACCAAATGAGACCTTGTTTTGACATTCCTAATATAGATTGACAAACTGATTACAGTTTAAAGCCTCTTTCAACTGCTTTGGCCATATCGTAAGGCTAGAGCACCTAATCAAAGATTCCGGGAATTTCTCTAACCAGTACTACCATAATATCCATTCCGAGCCTCCTGCTGCTCTCTCACATAGATGATTGTCATCCATTGGTAAGAGACAGATGACTTTTGCAAAATGTCAGACAGGTTATTGGCCAAGCCGGGATTTGAACCCGCGATCCCTGAATTGATGAGTTCCGATATTACCAACTTGGCTATACGGGTTTGGCAACATTCCTAATAGAAAAAAGTTGGGAAAACATCGAGGCAAAAGAAGAAAATGATGATCATCAGTGTCTTCTCCTTTTGCCTCAATACTTTCTATGCTACATTTAAACTGTGCACCAATCCTATCCTTGATCAACATCCATTTTGACGTCTGCAGCATGTGTCAAATTTGAACAATCCAAATTATTGATGTTGGGAAAGGGTTAAGAATTTTAAAACAATTCTTATCATGCCAAAATATCCTTTATTCTAATATCTCATTCCAACATAATGACACTTTTTTGACGCCCCTCAAGATAGTGGCAATGGAAAACATTGTGGAAAATGAAGAAATTGCTTGTCACAAGCAATTTCTTCATTTTCCACAGTGCTTTCCACCCAGAAAGACAAAAAAAACTAGAACTGTCACAGGATGTGACTTGATACCCCCGCACAAACTTTGATTACAAAAAGGGCAATAAGTGTATCAAGCTTAAAGTTGCTAGCATTTATGGTTTAGAAGATAAAGTCTAGACAAAAATGCTAGGGTACAAACAACAAAGGACAATAATTCTTAAAGTTGGCATGACAGAGTAACAATTCTTTTACATGACACTTCCTGACAATGAGATCTATAAGTGTACTTATTTCAAAGTTGCTAGCACTAATGAAAGATATGTTCCTGACACAAATTCAATGGTAAAAACAACAAAGGACAATCACTCAAATGGTATGCATGCCTGAGTAATGATTCTTGTACAAAACACTTCCCCACAATAAGATGTATAAGTGTACCAAGTTTAAAGTTGCTAGCACTTGTGGTTTAGAAGGTATGGTCCAAACAAAATGTAAGGGTACAAACAACAAAGGGCAATTACTAAAAAAGTGGGCATGACTGAGTAACAGTTATTGTACACAACACTTCCCCACAGTGAGATGTATAAGTGTACCAAGTTTGAAGTTGCTAGCACTTATGGTTTAGAAGATATGGTCCAAACAAAATGTAAAGGTACAAACAACAAAGGGCAATAACTCAAAAAGTGGGCGTGACTAAGTAACAGTTATTGTACATGACACTTCCCCACAGTGAGATGTATAGGTGTATCAAGTTTGAAGTTGCTAGCACTTGTGGTTTAGAAGATATGGTCCAAACAAAATATAAGGGTACAAACAACAAAGGGCAATAATTCAAAAAGTGGGCGTGGCTGAGTAACAGGTATTGTACATGACACTTCCCAACAGTGAGAGGTATAAGTGTACCAAGTTTGAAGTTGCTAGCACTTATGGTTTAGAAGATATGGTCCAGACAAAAATGCAAGGTTACAAACAATAAAGGGCAATAACCCTAAAAGTGGGCGTAACAGAGTAACGATCCGTACACAGGACACTAGCCCACAATGAGATCTATGAGTGTAGCAAGTTTTAAGTTGCTAGCACATATGGTTTAGAAGATATGCTCTGGAGAAGTATTTTGTCCACGGACAGACAGACAGACATACAGGCATACAGACAGACAGACAGGTTGATTCCAGTATACCCCCTAAAACATTCGTTTTGCGGGGGTATAATAAAAAATTTCATTCACTTGAATTTGTTGTCTGCAACGTTTTAGAATTTCGATAAGTTGAAAAAAAATCCTAAACATTAATAGATTAATCGGGGAACAATTTCTCTACTTTACAATATTCAGCACCATCATTCTCATTGCCATTAATTATTTTATTATCATCAATCTCCTTGAAATCTGTCTCATTGTCCACTTTATTCATTTTTCCATCTTTTTTCTTCTTCTCCTCTTTGAATATTCTTGGATTTAGTTTCCGCAATGAATAACCTTGAGTGTCTTTAATGCGAGCTCCTTTAAATGTAAGAATGTTTGGAAGCATTGCTGGAGATCGCATGTGTATTCCTTTACCTCCTATAGTAGAAACTTTGACCTCTGCATCTGCATTCCGTGTGTTGCCAGCAAATGACACCCAACCTGTAGACAAATAGATATACAATATTGAAGACAATCAGTGCGGGGAAAAGCATGATACATTAAGAACAACAATTGCAGAGAATCTTAATTAACTGATTTGATATAAGTTTTAAGTAAAGGCAGAAAAACACCAGGGAATTGATGGAATGCAAGGGTTTCATTAACACTTTCCCAGGCCTCCTAGCAGACCAAAACAAAAACAAGATGTGTTTGTGAAACACCAATGCCCCCGAAATGGCCATTTTGTAAAATGTTCAGTTTTCGTAGAGTAAAGGGTTGGTAAGGGTTAACGGATAACCTTGAGGAAGGTCAAATTGCATGGAACAGATAGATACCATTGAAAGGAAGTTGCATATCAAATTTGCGCTTTGTACGTCACATACTTTTGGAGAAAAGGCCAATGTTAAGTTTTTGGACAGACAGACAGATGGATGGGCATGAGTGAAACAATATGCCCCCCATCTTTCAATACAGAGGCATAAAAATGCTTACCAGTAGAGCTAAAAATGAAATTGAAATAATCACACACACTATGTAACCTGTATATTCGGTAACATCCCAATTGGTATACTCCCATTTCGTCTATTGTTATTTTAGTGCCTTGAATCCCAATTCGTCCACTCTCATGTCAAATCATCAATAAACAACAATACTTTTTGTTTTAAGAAAAGAAATTAAGTCATTATATTCACAAATGAAATAAAAAAGCAAATATTTTAATAAAAATCATATAATATCATATTGATATACAAAGTATAGGAAAGTAGACGAAATGGGAATTATGTCCAAAATAGAAGACGATTTGGGGGTAGACAAATTGGGAGTAGACCAAATGGGATTAAACCGTATATTCACCATGGATAATCATATGACTTAGAATTTCCAATAATCTTCAATTTCTTTGTCATTATTTGACCAATTTGAATTCGGTTTGAAGCAGAGAAGTTGGAAAATGTCAGGAATAACCTGGACATGGTGGATTTTTAAAAAAAATCAACTGATAATAAAGTTATTTAAGATCAACCAAAATGTTGGTTGATCTTCAATAACTTTTTTATCAGTTGATTTTTCAAAAATCCACCACATCTATCTAATGAGTAGCATTTGCCCACATTCTCTGCTTTAAAACGAATTCAAATCAGTCCAGTATTTACAAAATTATTGAAGATTTTCTGAAAATATTGTATCATGTAATTATCCACCGTGATATTTTTCATACCTAACGAAGAAAGTTGAATGTCCACCTCTGCAACAACATGCCTACTCAGGGGAAATGTAAAATGTTTGCCTTCAAAAGGTGGAAGCTTGTCTAGTCTGTTTTGATCAATTATAGGTATCTGTAATGACAGTACAGAGAATTCATTTTAACCCTTTCCAAAACAAGACCTGGGTCCCAATGCCCTAATAACAACAGCAGGGAAAACATTGAGACAAAATAAGAAAATGCTGATAATCAGCAGTTTCGCCTTTTGTCTCAATATTTTTTTAGCTTTATCATACACTAATCTCATTAATCAACATTCATTTTGTCTTTCAAATAGGATCACCCAAAAATTTTTGTCGTTTGGGAAAGGGGTATACACAGAAAAATACTTCAGTATATTCATTAACCCTTTCCCAAACGACAATATTTCAGGGTCCTCCAATTTGAAAGCTGTTGCAGACGACAAAATTAAGATAGAAAACCATTGGATTTGTGTAGAATACAGCATAGAAAAAATTGAAGCAAAAGGAGAAACTGCTGTTTATCAGCAGTTTCTTCTTTTGTTTCAATGTTTTCCCAAGCCTTTTCTATTAAGGATGTAAAAACCAGGTCTTGTTTGGGATAGGGTTAAGCAACATGAGCAACGAAGATAGATGATAATCATAGCAGTCAATTTCCTGTAAAGTGTGCTTACATATGCTGGTCATCAGCATTGTCTTCCTATGCCTCAATGTTTTCCCCAAGCCTTTTCAGTTAGAGACGTCAAAACCTGTTCTTGTTTGGGAAAGGGTTATATACATCTATGTTAATACACTATGCTTAATCTTTTCCAAAACATTCTCTGGTTTTGATGTCCCTGATAGTTTGGGAAAATTTAAAGACAAAAGAACAACATACTTGATCACAAACCCAGAATTTCTTTCATTTTTCCCATGAAGTTAACAAGAGCTGTACGAAGACAGCGTGCTCGACTTTCTAAGTTGCTCAATATAAAGGGGGCATAACTCCAAATATAGTGGAGCCAGGGTCATGGGCCCTAGTAGGAAGGTAGAGGGTGTGATGGTGAATAAGTATTCCAAGTTTGGGTTGAATCCCTTTGATAGTATGGAAGTTATTGATGTTTGAAAAAACTTTAACCTTTGTTGCAACGCCGATGCCGATGCCGACGCCAACGCCCGGGTGACAGTATAAGCTCTCATTTTCTTCAAAAAGTCGAGCTTAAAATCCTTTGACAAACAAATTTCGTGTTCTACTAACATAGGTTTTGTTGTCTGCAACAGCTTTGAAATAGGGTTTAATTTTATCAAGAAAATAATGACATAGTATTATCGGACAAATAATAAATTCAATGTTTTTCTTGGAATTCAGTTATTTGCCTATCTGTACAGGTGGCATTGATCTATTTCTAGCACAATACACTAAAATATTTATTCCTATTGGACTGGTACAAAATTTTGTTGTTGAAAATGCATTGACATTCATATTGATTGTGAGAGAGAAAGTGATCTTGCCAAAGTTTTACCTGTCCAAAACAAGACCTGGTTTTGACATCCCTAAAAGAAAAGGCTTAGAAAAACATTGTGGCAAAAGAAGAAACTGCTGATAACCAGCAGTTTCTCCTTCTGCCTCAATATTTTCCTGAGCCATAATATACAAAATTTCTATATGAATTCATACCAATTTTGTCTCTGTGAAATTGCCTTTAAATTGGAAAAGTCTAAATTTTCTCTGTTTGGGAAAGGGTTAAGGTAGTCTACTCCTAATGAGATTCGTGCAACGTCGGAATTATTCGGGCGACATCGAAAACATTGAACTGTGGAAATTTCCAACGACGAATGTTTACAACCACGCCCAAATAGGTTCGAATACGCCGCTCGAAAGAAGCCAATGTTTTATGAATCTCAAAATGGCCATGTTATGGGTATTCTACCTTAAATAAGAAATCCCACTCTTCAGGGTCATCCCTTTTCTCCATATAAAACTTGTCTGCTTCAACAGTTTTAACCACTCTAACTGGTAATGAATGATGTATATGTACAGTAGCCAAAGTTGTGTGTGCTCCCTGAAAACAATCAATCAATTAATCAATTAATCAAAAAAGATTTAGAAAATAATGAAGGTGGAGAAGAAAATGCTGATAACCATTGGCCCACATATGACAATAAATTTCTCCATTTCCTTCAATGTTTTCTTGCCAAAAAGAGCAAACATTTTAAAATTCATTTACTTGAAATTTTTGCTTGCAAAGTCTTTGAATTTGGACCAGTCTAAAATTCTGCTGTCTGGTAATGGGTTAAAGTATAATCCTTGTAAATTCTTAATACATGTTACATCTCTGTTTCTACTCATGAACGTAACTTTCCCTAGGGTATTACCAATGTAATACCTGTAATTGTGACCCGTCGCGCTAAAAGGGACCTTATCGGGTGTGTGAAAAATATGGACCCTAGTCAGTCTGTGCAGTCCTCGCAGCCAGACTAGGGCCGACACTTTTCACTTTTATGTAAATTTCTAAATTCGGAAATGTTTCCCTATCTTACTATATGTTCATTTGTCGCATACGGGATCTGGTTGACCTGTACCGAGTCTGACAAATTTGTCAAAATTTAGATTTTTGGAGTTCGGATAAGGTCCCTTTTAGCGTGACGGGTCACAATTGTATGTTTGGGCTGAAGGCCGTGTACATGTACTTAGAAAATAAAATGTTCAGAGATCTGATTTGTCAAGCCGTAAAAGATCATTTTAACCCACCTGTATATAATCTATTCTCGCCATTCCGGTCACAAACATAGTATCTCCAGGTTTGATGGTAAACACTCGAGGTCTGGTCATTCCCGTCTGAAGTACTAACTGTAACTCTGCTGGTGTCATGCAGTTTATCAGCTGAAAATATCCAATTGATCTATTTTCCTTCTAGTTTCTCAATACATGCAAATTTAACCTTGATCTTTGACCTCTAGAAATAGATATTTGAAATGACACTAAAAAACTGCATTAAAATCTGTCCAATAAGTAGCTGAAATCTAAGGCTACATGACAATTGCACCTAGGAAAATGAATTATAAATGTATTCTATTACATCTCTTGAATAAAGCTATAAAATCAAACCATAATTATCATTTGCAGTAAAATTGGACAAGACTGTCTATATCCTTTTCAAGCGTGTCTCTGAATGTCCTTTTAAATGTTGCATAAAGCATAGAATAAGATCAAATTGCATATGGTCAGACTACAGAGCTCTATGAAAATACCATGGCTGAAATTTACCTTTTCTGTTTTCAATCAATCAAAGGGTGTCAAAGACCCAGTGACTTTAAAGTTACTCACCCTTAATGATAATTCGTAACTTTTCACTCAGTTGATGTTTCAATGTGTTTTAACCATTTCCCAAATAAGACCTGGTTTTGACGTCCCTAATAGAAAGACATTGGGAAAACATTGAGGCAAAAGAAGAAAATGCTGATAACTTGCATTCTCTCCTTTTGCCTCAATATTTTCCTTACTATAATATACAACTTCCATTCACAAAACTTACGCTCGTTTTGTCGTCTGCAGCTCATTTCAAATTGGAATGTCTAAAATTTGGCTGTTTGGTAATGGGTTAACCAACATGTCTAAATTGAAAGGCATTACAAGCAGCAAATTAATGCTACAAAAGGCTATTCTTTCGTATGTCCGTGCACAGAAAACGTTGCCGCATAAGGACTTCTTAAGCAATGTATTAAGAGCTTATTTTACATGTTCCTTGTTAATTAACCCAGGTGTATCAACTACTCAGCTACTTTCCGGGTATTTTTCTGTTTTTCTAACTCGTAATTTCACACTAAAGTCATGAAGACCAAGGGTGCTTTCAAAACAAATCAACAATCAGTAAATATTTCAACTTGGCAAAATTGTCAAAAATTACAGGCAAAAACAATTTTACAAAAAGACTGTTTATTGGTATATCATAACAAAGAAAATATTGAGGCAAAAGGAGAAAATGCTGATTATCAGCATTTTCTTATTTTGCATCAATATTTTCCCATACTTCTCCTATCAGGGACATAAAAAGACTCACTTCTTTAGCAATGTATTAAGAGCTTATTTTACCTGTTCAGAGTTAATTAACCCAGGTGTATCAAACACCCAGCTACTCTCTGGGTATTCTTCTGTTTTGATAACTCGTAATTTCTCACTCAGATCATGTGGACCAATGTTGGTGCCTTCATAACAAACCCCATCTTCTAAAGCAGCATTGTCTGCAATAAACAAGATACAGAGCAACAGGTTAGAGGGGGAGAAGACATTCTGATTACATGTATTTTATATTAACACTTTCCCAAACAGCAAAATTTTAGGGTGGTCCACTTCAAAAACTGCCACAAATGGCAAAATGGATGTTATTAAAGATAGGGTTTGATGAATATTAAAAGAAATATTTCATTTTGAAAAGCCATAACTCCCTCTTGTCTATAGCTCAGTAAGAATACAACTGTGATTAACCCTTTCCAAAACATGGTTTATACTTCCCTGATCAACACAGTTTTGAAACGCAAGCTGCAAGAAAAGAGGAACTTTTAACAGATTGAAAGCAAATCAGAGAGAAATACTTGAAACACAGAGTTTCCAAATTATAACACTGCCATTAAACTGCTATGGCCAGTGATTGTAAATTCTCTTTCATATTCTTTTTTGGTTATCAGCATTTTCTTCTTTAGAACAAATCATGGAATGTTTTCCAAACCATTTCTATTAACAAGGTCAAAACAAGTTCTTGAATTGGAGAGGGTTAAGCTTAGCCTAACTATCTGAGTATACTCAGAGAACTGGTGACCAGTCATTGTAAATTTTCTTTCATCCTCTTACAAGGTATTTTTGTTGATTGTTAGCATTTTCTTCTTTGGACTCAATATTTCCCAAGCATTTTCTTTTGGCAAAGTCAAAACAAGTCCTTGATTGGGAGAGATAAAGCTTAGCCTACCTATCTGAGTATGCTCATCCTTTCTACTCAATCTTTTCCTGCACCTTTTCTATTGACAAAGTCAAAACTAATTAGTGATTCGGAGACACTTAAGCTTAGCCTACCTATCTGAGTATACTCGGAGAAATTGGTGACCAGTCATTGCATTCGAATATTCTCGGATCTTATCATTACTCAAGATCCCCTCGAACGGATTACAGTTGCCGGCATGAGCCGATCCTGCCTATATCTCTCCGCAAGCATAACAACGGTAGTCAGGTCAATAACAACGGAAGCAGACCAAACAACCATTTAAATCTATGCCAGAAAAATATTTGAAACAAACAGCGTTCTAAAGTCGACTGTATCCTCATAAATGTGACAAAATTTTACCAGATAAAATAATTGAAATGATTTACCGATTATTGACAGTATATTTCACTTGAATTATAACGTTAGCTAAAGGACTGATTTGTTTTGATTACGTCATTTACGCGCGTCTACTTTCACGTTCAATATGGCGGTCACTGTATTACGCTCGAGATCATGTTGCAACCACGTTCCAACATGGCAAAAGGTTGCAAACAGTCTCGAGGGTCGCGATTGCAGTCATTGTAAACTTTCTCTCATCTTATCTTTGTTGGTCATCAGCATTTTCTCTTTCCACTCAATCTTTTCCTGCACCTTTTCTATTGACAAAGTCAAAACTAATTCATGATTTGGAGACACTTAAGTTTAACCTACCTATCCTGGTATACTCAAGTTTAACCTACCTATCCTGGTATACTCAAAGAACTGGTGACCAGTCATAGTAAATTTTCTTTCATCTTCTTACCAGGTATTTTTGTTGATTATCAGCATTTCCTTCTTTGGACTATGTTTCACAAAAAAAGGAATCATTTTCTATTTGCAAAGTCAAAACAAGTTCTTAATTGGAAGAGATATAAAGCTTAGCTTACCTATCTGAGTGTACTCATCCTTTCTACACAATGTTTTCCCAAGCCCAATTTATTGAGAATGAATGCTAAAACAAGTTCTTGATTACAAGAGACTTAAGTTTAACCTACCCATCTGAGTATACTCGGAGAACTGGTGACCAGTCATTGTAAACTTTCTTTCGTCTTCTTCTATCTGTTTGTCTGTCCTAAAATCTGTTTTACCCACTGAGCCTGAAAAACATGAAACTGGGTGAATCAGAGTTATCAGACCATTCTATGTTCAATTACTTAACCCATTACCAAACAACAAAATTTTAGAGAGGTTAAAATTCAAAGATGTTGCAGATGAAAATTTTAACTGTATTAAAAATTTCATTTTTGGGGGGTCTTTTGGGGTACCCCCCCCCCTTCACCAAAAAAATACAAAATCAAACTCACATGAAATAGTTGCTTCATCTTTGAATTTGGAACAGTCCAAAATTCTGCCATCTGGTAATGAGTTATTAAGAAAACAAGGTATGTTTGTACACAAGATTGTTAGAGACATACATGTCTGAATGACTGATTGGGGTTTGGGGTTTAACACATTTTCAACTTCTATGGTCATATCACGATGGCTGGAGCACCTAACCATGGATTCCTGTCGTTTCTCATATCAGTACTACCACAACATCCTAACGGAGCATCCAGCTGCTTGCCTGCATAGCAATGATAGGTTAACGATCATCAAACCATTGGAGTGACAATTTACATGTCTGAATGAATAAATGGATTGAGTTTTATTGAAGAGAGTGACTGTTCAATGGAAAGCTAACTTGACAAAAATCTTACTAGGGCTACAGATAACAGGGAGTGAAGGATTTTCAAAATGCATTATCTTATTTATTGTTCATCAAACCCTATGTTGTGGGTACTCATTGGAATTATCTCATTGACTCATCGAGACAATTCCAATGAGTACCCACAACATAGGGTTTGGAATTGAAATAAAGAAGTTAAAATGTCTTCACCCCTTCTTATCTATTGCTATTTCTTACCAAAAAGGACCAAACTTTTACTCTTGCCATATCTCATAAAATACTCTTTCTTCCTTTTTCTCACTTCAACATCCCCTCTATACATATGCTTAAGTCGTTCAGCTCTGAGGAACAAGTCATAGGGATGTAACTTTACCAAGGGAAATTTGATCAGGTCAAATGTGGTACCTGCAAAATCAATGAAACAAAACATGTGTTAGATCTAACCCATTATCAAACGAAAACATTTTAACCTTTCGACTACCTATAGCGACAGAAATTTGCGTCGCATCATGTGCTTTTTGTGTACCATACAAGATGTCTCTTTCCGTCCCTACAGCTATACTATTCGTAAGGAATGCTGTATATTGAAAGGCTATATGATTGGTATATGCTATGCATGTACAATGTTTACAATGTTTGCCTACTTTGCAGTGTATGTGACATCAGATTTGCTGTCGGTGTTAAGGTAAATTATTACCCCAGTAAATTTGCCTTTGCTATATAAGGGACCATTTAAAAGAAGTTACATAAGATAATTTCAATGAAATAAAATTTGAAATCTTTTTTGGTAGAAAACATTGTGGGAAATGAAGAAATTGCTTGCAACAAGCAATTTTTGGTAGAAACTTTGTAGGAAATGAAGACCTATGAACTACCTACCAGGCCATTTCGAGATGGTTGCTCTCTGTACAACATCCCTGCATGATGACTTGCAGTAGTCAGACTGCAGGAATAGATTAAATAGTGTTGACTTGCCAGAGTTTGTGCTTCCCACCAAATACACATTGCCTGCAATTAGAGCAAAATATAAACATATAGTCTAGTATAAAATATGGAAAAATAGCGTTTGAAAATACCATGGAACCAGATCAGCCTGCACTCACATAGTCTGATCAGGATCCATGGTAAACTCTTGGCTAATCCTGGAATATTATGTAGCCTAGTACAAAATTAGCCAGCACATAATTATGTGACCTTATCCTACAAATTCTGATTTGTTTTAATCAGCATGAGTAGTGTTAATCTTGCATCAAACTAAGGAGTCCATCCAAAATTTTTGATCGGATAGGCAAGTGTTTTAGGCAATAAACACAGGAGCCATATCATATTGTATTAAATTTTACTATATAGTAGACCTCTTCAGTACCGCATCTTCTTAATGGTACCCTGGTATTCAAAACATTGTTCATTGGCTGACGTAGCATGGTCTAGGCTAACAACTGTGTGCATCAGCAAAACTAAAAGCAAAATCCTTTAAGTACTCTAATCTTATTATTTCAGTTGCATTCACAGCATTGGATTGTTACTGAAAAAGAAAACATGGAATGCTTTCATGCCCTCATTTCAAACCAGTGCCAAGGCCCATAAAATACCACAGTACCCAAAAGGACCATTCTAAACCAATTGAACAGTTTAAGTATAATCAAAAGAAACTTTTTTACTCAGATCTTCACCTTTTGTACCCCAAGTTTTCACAAGTTTGGAGATTAGTTCCTCCACACCAAATCCTGTCTTGGCACTTATGAGATAGATGGCCTTAATGTCCCCTGCTTCAGGATCAATCTTCAGCCGACGACATTCATCCATGATTCTGTCAGATATGCTATTCAAATGTTTCCAACCACCAACATCAGATGGGATCAAGTCTATCTTATTTCCAACTATTATCACTGGATTTGATCTATTCATGCCTGTAATATAGTCTTTAATCAATGTATTTGGTATGTCAGTGACATCCACCAGCATCAATGCTAAAGCTTTAGAGTCTAAATTAATCCTTTTGATTACCTTTTCATAAATATCTTCATCAAGATCTAAATTAAAAGATTTATTTTTTCTTAAAATCTCGCACCTTCTACATTTCATAGTCCCGAGCTCAAGTTCAGAGGCTTCTTTAAACACATGTGCAGGAATAAATCCTGGAATACCAGCATTGGTACAGTGTAAGAACGCGCCACATCCACCACAAGGTACTGTGGATGGTTTGACCGATGGATCGCCTTTACTCAACAATGCCTTTTTCATTTCATATTCAGGGTCCACAGCTTCTTTCCTTTTTTCCAATTCCAGTCGTTCTATTTCAGATTTCATAAATTCTATTTTCTTATCAAGCTCATTCAATGTGGAATCAATAGTGCTACTTTCTGTCATTGTGCTCTGTGGATCACCGATTCTGCTCTGTAAAAGCTGAACTGCAACTGGTAAACTTGGTTGCTTCAGTGAAGGGTCTGTGTCTTCAATACCTATCTTGTCTTTCGTAGCACTGTCATTCCCAATTATGTCGTTCTTTGTGGATGTTTTTATTCGACTTTTTCGTCTTTCTGACTGAAAACAATTACTGGATGTGCTCAGTCTAGATCTTTGTGGTAATGTCATGTTTCTGAACTGTGTCACTTCTCTTATCTGGCACCGTACAAGCCTTGCTAATGCTATGTATTTGTCCATAATCTCTTTTGTAAGTAATATTTTGATAGGAACACAGATTCTTGATTAACGCGAAAACCAATGACAAAACGAAAGGATGGGGCTAAACCGCTATTTGCGTATCAATGAAGGAGTCACTCCTGTCAAAAGTAGCGGTAAGAATATCAAAGGGCGACACATGTATCCACTTAGCTTTTCCATCTGAATACATGATTTTTGGTGTGCGAGAAAAAAAACCCATAGAAATATTGATTTGTTATGTGTTATGCATCGAGTGAAAAAAAAAAAAAAAAAAAAAAAAAAAAAAAAAAAAAAAAGTTGCAGTAGATCTATCTCTAATTTTTTTGAAATTGGCTAGTTGATTTCAATAAAGAGTAAACATGATTATTTTTCGGGTGTGCACAGCTCATCTCAAAAGTTTTACTGGAACATGTAACTGGAGCAGGATTTGAGAACATTTGACCTGGAATTGCGTACCATTAATTGCAAGAAAAGATGGGAGGTCATTCGTTGGCACCAAAGTAGGTTATTGGACATGTAGCCTACATTTCATGCAAACAAAACTGCCCACCAAATTCTATACGTCTGGTCAGTCTTTTTGACAGCAAGCCTATGCCATTCTACAAAGATGGCGACCCGACAACAAGTAGTTCCACCTAATCAAGTCTTCTCTGGTGAAAATTTGCTCTTTGATATTTGGATGTCGCTATTTAGATAGTGACATCCAAATATCAAATAGTGAATTTTTCCCCAGAGAAGACTCGTATTAAGTTCCACCGAAAGTGCGCGAGTGCACACCAACAACATGCAACATTGGGCCTATTCTGCAATTCAGCAGAACTGCATATCAAACATTTTACTTTCTTACTTACACTCATGGGACATAATTATTCGCCACCAACCTATTTTTTATTGAAAAATTGAGAGATTTTCTGGACTAGAACTGCCACAGAATCTTTATTCTTTCACTTAGCAGAAAAACATAAATATGACTCAAAAGTATAAACACTACTGGACAAAGTCTGCTTGAAATTTCTTTCGGAATATTTCAAAGACACGGTTGCTAGGCAACATAAGAAAATCAGTGAAAATTTCTGCCAATTCTCCATAAACCCGTTGCTATGGCAACAGATAGTGACTTTTTTGATAGCTAAGCAAATGAAAATATGCACAACGTACTAGATATAAAAGTGACAAATTTTTGATGAGATTGGATGGCTATTTACAAAGTACTACAATTTTATTTGACCAAGTTACCACAGAAAAATGCAACGCTCCATTCACTCCTATGTTAATTTTGCATTTTTTGTATTTTTGCAACGAAAAACAAATTTCAAATATTTGTTTCTCAAAGGGAACTTTATGGATATTGCAGCAAACATAATAGCTAAATAGTTTACCTATTGTAGATCGATTTTTTCAATTAATCATATCTTTAGTGAAACTCATGTTACCATGGCAACGATTTTATGGAGGCTGGTCAGAAATTTTCACCTATTTTCTTAAGTTGCCTAGCAACCATGACTCTGAGCCATTTGAAAAAAGTTATTATACAGATTTTGTCTGCAATTGGTTATACTGTAAAATGATATAAAATATTGTGTGGTGTGTAAGAAAATGAGGATTTAACATCAGTTTTAGTATAAAATTATGCGTAAAATTTATGCAAAAATTAGCAGGGTGGCGAATAATTATGTCCATTGACTGTACCAGTGTAGACATCTACGTAGGCAACGGCTGCCTTGCTCGGTGCTTTATGATAACGTCACGTTGACTCTTTTCTACATGAAGGAACATCATGAGCACAGAAGGATATCAAATTTAGGTACCGCGAGCCGGGAGAATTTCCGTTGTGGAGTGTCTCCTTTTGTAAAGATGGAAACACAGATCGACTCCATTCAAAAAGTGATTAGCTCCATAAAATATAGCCTTATGGTGTGGTGTATCCTAGGAAATGCAATCGATGCTCAATGGTTAACACAAACCAAAGTCCTGGTGTGGTGCTGTTGGTGTTAAGTATAAGAATGTAGGCCTACACCGTCAATTAAGAATAATGTTCCACAAGGATATATCCTTTCACCATACACTAGTAAATAACCTGCACAGTCCACTAGATCTTGTACATAAAAGATACACAAGTAAAACATTAACAACAACGGATTAAAATTTACAAACTTAGCCTATTCGAGGGAACGTAAACCAATTTTCAAACAAGCATTGGTTTCAAAATGACGCCCTTGGTCAAGATATCAAACAATCAGACAAAATGTAACCAAGGCCAACTAAAAGGCTTATAAACAATTCGATAGAAACGGTGCCTACATAAAATGATGGGACAAAGGCATTATTTGCTGCCGGTGATCGAAGATTTTGGACAGGAAGTCGACGTCTTACTCTTTTTCCCATTTCCAAAACAGTAAAAATTCGGAGTGAATCAGTACAGATCTGCACCCATACAAAGTAGGGAAGACTAAAACAAAACTTATATTTTTGCGACGTATCAAAGTTTGAACAAAACTGTATACCTTAAAGTCGAGTAAACCATAGAACATATAAAAATGTTTTAAATAAAGATCATGTAGTCAGTATATGAGACTTTGCAGAAACATTAAAAACATCAACCAGCAGGATTTTTCTTTAAAAGGTTAAAGAGACATAACATTCCAATTTCATTTTTTTTTAAAGTATGTCCTGATGCCAAGATTGGTTATTCTATTTGCGTTTTAAAAAATGCTATCATGTTTTTTGAAGTTGTTATTTATTTAAGCGAAAAATACGCCTTTTGCGACAAGTTGCGACAGAAATGACAAATTCCATATAAATCTGAACTGTTGTCCACAACAATTTGTTTAATTTTAGCACACAATATAATTACATTTCTCGTAAACGGTGCAATATTTTGGCTTGAAATTTTCAGAATTTTCGTAAGAAAATATGCTCTTTCAGATAAAAATAGAAGTAAAATATATGAAAAAATAAATGTGAAATGTCACCTATAATGTAAAAACTGTCGAAAATGGAAATTAAATCTCTGTAATAACGAATCTACCACGGCATACTAGTACCTTTTAGACTTTATTTGTATCCTCTCTGATGCTTGGATAAAATTATTTTGGAGATAATAAGTCTACATGTGGACTTGGGATCATCGGTTTGGACCAGTCAACACGAACTATTGATTTCACCAAAGCAGTAGTTCGGACTTCCATCAAAGTCGGCAACTGGGCAGGGCTATAGAAGAAATCTATTATTGGAAAAAGTACGGTATAACAATTACCTCTTATTTGTCGTCGATCGATAAACTACAGTTTCTCGCGATACAGCGTAATTTGAGCCATTTACACACGGAAATCTGTGCAACGAAATTACGGGAATATTAGGTAAAATTTGCAGTGAAGTTTTGATTGCTTTAAGTGGTGAGAAAATAGTTTCTGATTCAGATGTAAATTGTATATTGGTGAGTGTAGTTGTTTTATTTTGTGATAAAATACGGAAATTGTGACCCTCGGTTCATGTGAGTTTATTTTATGTGGTAAACAGATCAATACTCTATGTGGGCCTCCTCATTTATCACCAGACGACAAACTTTTAGACAGATTCAGATTCGCAACCTGTTGCAGACGACGAAGTTGGTTCTACTTTTTAAGTCTTCTGAAAATTGGAGTAGAACAGCCCCCCCCCCCCCCCCCCCCCCAAAAAAAAAAAAGATTATTGATGGAAAAAGAAAAGAACATTATTTACAAAACTGAAATGGTACTAGAATCTAGGGCATATTATAGACAAAGTCATAGTAGCCTATAATATATTCTAAAGACCCCAATGCAAAATTTGTATTTAACGATGTCTTCATATGTAGACGCCATCGAATGTCATAACGTAAACTTTAGAAGACATTTTCACTTCGCATCCACATAAACACCTGCAAAAATCGGACATGTCTCATACAAAGAAGACGGTAGTATCGAACGAGAGCTACGGAAAAGAGAGGCTAATTTTTTTTTTTTTTTTCAAAAAGCAAATCATGGTCAAATTCTATATTGTTGGTATCCATTGGAATCGTCTCGTTTAGACGATTCAAATGAGAAGACATACATACAACATGCGGTTTTGAATTTTAAATAAAATATTTAGAAAGTAGCCTATTTCCCTCTGTTATCTGTTGCTCTGTCAAATAATTCACTTGACTGTTGCAAATCAATCAAATCTTATCAGAAGAAAGTGAAAAGTGATTTAAATTGTTTCTATATAGGCCTAGTCGGTGAATGCATGACAATTTTCAAGATGATAGAACTTTAGGCTAGTATAGACATATACATGAATTGCAAAGAACCCTGAAGTAAAAAAAAATACACAAACAAAATATTTTTCTGAACCATTGACGGAAACTGTGGTTTGGAGGGGGCATCGTGTGAGTTCGTGTCTTCGTGTGTATGTGTGTGTGTGTGTGTGGTGGTGGGGGGGGGGTAAAGCTGATAATGAGTATTTTCTCTTTTTAAAATTAACATTTTAAACCTATCTACTATTTTTTTCACCTGATGATTCATCAAGTTTAGCTACTTTTTAACCTTGGATTCAAAGGTTGGTAGGCCTATAAGCATAGCCAAATGTCATGTCGTGCTATTTAACACTTTTTCAAACGGCACAATTTTAGATAGGGCTGGCGCATTGTGTATTTAACCGTTCAGTGAGCCAAAATCGGAAGTGCCACCAACTGTACGCACAAATATCACTAGTTCATCTCAAATATAACCACAGTCATTTTTTCGTATCGAGGTAACTTTTTATCTATAGGACATAGATAGGACTTCAAGAACAAATATTGATTTGCCTTTCTGCGCATATTTCATCAAAATTCATGCACTCAGTTGTGAAAAATGACATTGGAAGCATAAATCTGATGGGCAGGAAAACGAAAAGTCAGTGATTTGCAACCGAAATTACTGTTTTTAAAATTGGTAAAGAATAGATACCATTACAAAAATCATCATGCACGCTGAGCAACTGTTAAGTTCTCTAACCAACATCGAAAACCTCGTTTAGATTCGATTCCCGGGCTTTAATTAATCTCGATATGGAAAAGTGCCCCTGTCTGTTTATTGAGGTAAACTAGTGATATTTGTGCGTACATTCGGTGACACTTCCGATTATACACAGTGTGGCAGTCCAATATGAATGGTGGTGCAAACAACAAAATCAGTGTTACCATGTCTAAGAAATGTGTAAGTAATAGCATGCAAAATACTGAGGCAAAAGACGAAAATGCTGATAATCAGCATTTTCTTCTTTTGCCTCAGTGTTTTCCTCAATCCGTAAATTCTACAATAGGGACGTCAAACCCAGGTCTCGTTTTGGAGAGGTTTAAGCCTGACTAATTGCAGACCTGTTATGAAATAATGAATG
Source organism: Fragum sueziense (assembly GCA_963680895.1). NCBI lineage: Eukaryota > Metazoa > Mollusca > Bivalvia > Cardiida > Cardiidae > Fragum > Fragum sueziense. Next base: position 32,408,638 of record OY804601.1, read on the forward strand.
GTTAATGAACTGATTATCCTCATTACTCTCGCTTGATACTTGTGTACTAATTACAAACAGAAACAACAAAATAGGAGTCAAAGAGTATAGTCAAATCGTTGGATTGTAGGCCTATAGTCCGGCGACGATAGTATGGCACATGTGTAGAACATTTACCTACGCAAACAACAACGAAATATAGAACTGAAAAATACCATAATTTTGCAAGGGTTTGTTCGTATCTGTCTCACTCCTACAAGATTCGAAACATTGGATGAGAAATTGTATCGAGAATATGAACGTTTTTCCATTGTTTACATATAGATAATTTGTAAACATGTGCCATAATATCGTGAACCAGGGTTTTTTTTTCAGTCTGGGGGAAGGGGCCTGGCCTCTTTGTAGGGGAAAAACAAGTATGTGAAAGTGTTAAAGGGGAACAAAATTTCCAAGGTAAACCTCAATATTTGGGGAAAACTGCATGATTCAAAAGACATTTTTTCTGGGGAAAGGGGCCTTTTGTCAAGGGGAAGGGGCCTTTCACAGGCCCCTGTCGAAGAAGGAGAAAATCCCCTGTCAGAACGAACTATAGGTAGGCTATAATATCGACTGCAGATCGGTAAAAAGCAAGGTTTTCCATCGACCAGGGTAGGCTTTATGAAAATTAATTAGCGAAAAATGGAATTTAGTTTATTACGTAAGAATGAAAAATGACACGGTGTGTGAAAATGGGCTCAGCAATCTATCTTCCTTGAAAAGAAAAAAAAATCATACAAGTTGCACCGAATTTCATAAATCAATGTACGGGCTGCAAATAACTACATGTATTAGGATACGTGTACAAAATACGCTTTTGAGCAAAATCTCACCCCTTAAAATTAAGTGCTTCAGAAATTACTAAATCTGAGGGAACACTAAATCAGAGACATAAATAAACGTAAAAAACCCTTCTTATTTTCCATCTGATCTGAGCCTTTACATTGCGTATGAATACACATTCTTTTGGGTATTTCGAAAAAGAAATGGCCGCCATTTTGTTTGAATTTTGAAGCGAGCACTGTATTCTATGTCTCTGACTAAATACATAACAAAGAAAGGCAATCACAGCACACCATCTGTTGCTATAATGATATAATATGCTATTTAGCGCTAGACTGATGTAAGAACATGATTTAGTAGAAATATGGATTAAGGTCCAATATGACATTTCAGATTACCGAGGATCCTGATCAACATTGTGCCTTAGTATTGCAGTTTGAATAGTACCCACGCTGCTCTCTGAAATTTCCATGAGAAAAGGAGGATATATGATGTAGGACCTATCACGGTCGGACCTTGATTAGACTTCAAGCGTATGAGAACATGGTGTATAATCACGTGACTCAGAATTTCAGAAAATCTTCAATATTTTTATTAATACTTGAACAATTTGAATTCGGGTTGAAGGAGAGAATGTGGAAAAATGCTAGAAATAAGCTGAACGTGGTAGATTTTTGAAAAATCAACTGATAAAAAATTTATTGAAGATAAACCAAAATTTTGGTTTATCTTCAATAACCTTTTTATCAGTTGATTTTTCGAAAATCAACCACGTCCATCTAATGCATGACGCCTGTCCACATTCTCTGCTTCAAACCGAATTCAAATCAGTCCAGTATTTACAAAATTATTGAAGATTTTCTGCAAATATTGTATCACGTGATTATCCCCCGTGAGAATCCATCCTGATATAAATGCAACCACATTTTGCACATCCCGGTCATGCGCGGATCCAGAGGGGGGTCAGGGGGTCATGACCCCCCCCCCCCCCCCCCTGTAATTTGGCGAAAAAAAGGGTTATCAAAAAGATTACTAGTTATGTACCATGTAAGCTGCCTCATTCGTCCCTAAGTGTCACAACAAACCGTTGTTATTTTTAGTCCTTCATGGTATGACATGTGTCTGCATGGATCCAGGGGGTGGGGTCTGGAATTTGGCGAAAAAAGGGGTTAAAGATCGGATGACCCCCACACCCCCCCCCCCCCCCCCCCGGGAAAGATACCTGGATCCGCGCTTGCCGGTTAATATAAAATTACATCTTTTGTGCTTTTACGCTAGTTTGGTGCTAACCAGCATACATGCCACTATAGGGGACGATTTTCTCCACTTAGTAGTGGCGTAATTTCGGACAAACAAATAGTATTTCGTGGGTGTTGTTATAAAATCTCGTAACTACGGCTTGATTTGTAACAACACCGACGGTCTATCAAAACATATCAGTAAACCTAGTCTGATTTTAGCACAAAATTTACTGCCATTTGCATAATGAATCGATAGCCTGCTGCACGTATCACGTCTGATTATAATTACCGGGCCAAATGCACGTGGCAATATCGACATTGCCAGTCTGCGCAGCTGGATGACTTAACTCTTTCCCATAAGAACACATTGTTCCGACAGTCCAAAGTGAAAAGGGATTCCAATCCTCTAATGACAAAATCATTTTACTAAATACAGAGAATTGGACTATAGTCACTGTATTACCCAAATATTGGTAGAAAAAGTAGAAAATACTAATAAACAGTATAATTATGTTTGTCTCTTTTCTTTCCATTGCGATTTCTTTTTATGAAACTTCAAAAAAAGATTTTGATTGTAAGAGGATTATATTGATCTAAATGTTACATATAAGCTCAGCAGGTAAAATGATGCGGTAAGGTAATATAACACCAATTAGCTTTTGATCAAAATAGGTCAACTGGTGTAAGAAGGAAAGCGAATTAACCCATTCCAAATAAGTCCTGGTTTAGAAGAACTTTCATGATATCCACGAAGGAAAAGAAGGACAAACTGAGATTCAACATGTTCTTTTTCCCTTGATGATATGTATGCTATATATTCACTTATTTAATGTTTTCAGTATAAAATATCTAAACATGTTTTCGGAAAAAAACATTTAACTCTTTCCACACGACATGTATTCAGACTTCTTCAATTTGAAAGCTTCTGCAGTCTGAAAGGTTGATGTTACCGAAAATGGACTTATCTTCATTTTTTCAATGTTTTCCTTTACGATATTAACCTTTCCTAATTTAGGGACGTCAAAATAATGGCTTTTTGAGAGCTGGTTATCGAAAGGCACATATTTTTATGTTTTTATCTCAAATAAAAAAGATCATTTTTAATACATGTTTTTTACTATTTTGAAACCTTAAATAAAAAAGAACAGACTTTCATATTTAACTGTTTTGAAATTATGACAGTTTATAACACAACGCAATTATTTATCACATACTATGTTGTACATATTTGACATATTTTCATTTCTAAGCCTCCATAGATCTATTGCGAACAAAAATGGCCAAATCTCGCAATAGGTGGTAGGTTAATTAATCCTTTCACAAACGGCGAAAATTAGATAGTTCCGATTTGAAAGATACTACTGAAGACAAATTAGATATTGATAAAGATGTGAATTGTGTACAATATAGCACAGAAAATGTTGAGACAAAAGGAAAACGTTAAATAGAGTCATTAACATTAATTTTTCTCGTGTGGCCTCGAGTGTTTTCCAAGCCGTTTCTATTGGGTAGCCTATGGCAAAAACCAATGATTGTTTGAGAAAGGATTAAACATGTCTATTTCCCTCACCTTTTCCCGCACATTAACCCATTACAAGATGGCCGATTCTAGACTTGTCCAAAGTCAAAGGTGTTGCAGACAACAATTCCAAATAATTGGAATTTTACATTTTTTGGTCTTTCTGGGCAGAAAACGTAGAAAATGAAGAAATTGCTTGTCACAAGCAATTTCTTCATTTTCCACTATGTTTTTCAAAGGTGTTTTGTTGTGGAATGTCAAAGGGCGTCATTATATGGGAATGGGTAAATGCAGTGCAACTCATAAATATTTGATCACGATCTACGAGACGATCGTCCATTTTTCATGCAATTTTCAAGCTTCAAATAGATGCTGACTGAGATCAACATTTATCTGAAGCTTAGGAATCTGCACGAAAGCTGTTAAGATCTTCCACAAACTATGATCAAAAGATGAGTGAGCTTGCAGCTAGTTCATTAGGAAATGATTTTAAGAACAGACTTGTCCCAATATTATAAAACGATTGCCTCCTTCCAATTTGATAGCTTTACGAATAAACCTTGAATAGAACCTCACGGTGGGTAACCCACGTGACTTTTGGGAAGCGTTAACACCGAAAAAATCGTCCGCTTCAAGGTATTTTTGTTTAATTTCTAAGCTTATACTCTGTTGATTTTGACGAGATAAAGTGTACGGAACGCGCATTTGAGAGGGCTATTCCCGTTTGCAACTCACTCTGCTCCGAATCCCGTGGTTTCTTCAAACATTCAAGCGAAAGTTTTCTTCAGTGCTTGTGAACGCTTCCCACTTTCGTTTTGCACTTACAAATACTTTGGCTCGAATGTTTGAAGAATCTACTGGATTTGGAGCAGAGTGAGTTAGAGCCGGGAATAGCCCCCTCAAAGGCGCATTCCGTGCGCTTTATCTCATCAAAATCAATATGGTATAAGCTGAGAAATTAAACAAAACATACATTGAAGCGGACGATTTTTTCGGTGTTAACGCTTCCCAAAAGTCACGTGGGTTACCCACCTTGACCTGCCACGATGTTTTTACCATAACATTTGGCCTTGAAGCATTTTGGCGCATGGGGAAGCTTATTAAGGTAGAATACCCGTAATGTGTCCATTTAGAGATCCACAAATCATCGGATTTTTTCGAGCGGCGTATTCGAACCTATTCGGGCGCGGTCGTTAACATTCGACGGTGAAAAGTTCCACCGCCGAATGTTTTCGACTTTGCCCGAATAGTTCGAACGACGTCGCGCGAATCTCATTAGGGGTGGACTGCCTTAATCATTTCCCTAACGGCCATAATTTGGACTTTTCCCATTTGAAGTTGCTGAAAACGACAAAAAAGATGTTTTAAAGAGAAGTGTTTTGTAAAATATAACAAAGAAAATATTGAGGCAAAAGGAGAAACTGCTGATTATCAGCAGTTTCTTCTTTTGTGTCAATGTTTTCCCGAACATTTTCTATCAGGGACGTCAAAACTAGGTCTTGTTTGGGAAAGGGTTAAAGATTGGTTATCGCCTCTGATATTACTTTGTGTAAAAGTTAGGACGAAGAAGTGTGGTCAAATGGGACGGTAAAGCGGTTGCAGTTGGTATCTATTGCAAGATCTACAAATTTATATTTGGGCCATAAGACACCCAATGGGTGCCGATTTTAATTGTTTTGCTCAGTCGCTATAATGAATATCCATAGGGAATTTCATGAATGCATTTCCGTTTCTATTAGTTCTATTTAAAGTTTCATATTATGTATATTACAGATTATTTCACGACGAGGACACTGCGAAAATTTATAACGGAGACATTGTTTTGATGTGAAAAACAGGTTCCTGGGTTTAACGACTAGGCCTATTCATTCAGAGCTGGCATGTGGACGCAAATTGACGAGGGCTAATAACAAAGATAAGACATAATTTATAAACATGTCATATATCGCAGCTTAAAACTATCAAGCGGCAGGATGAAAACTTATCTTTAGCTCGATAAATATACTGGAATAAATTGGATTAAAGTGCAATTATACATAAAAGTGACTGGATAAATACATATTCAAAATGGCGGCACTGAACAAGTCCGCGTCTGCGGGACCATCCTCGCTGTTTACCAGCAGCATCCGCGCCAAGTTGACGCCGGGATACATGCTACCAAAAATGTCCGGGGACCAGTCAATATTACTGGAGGAGAACTTTAAACAGAATCGCAACCCGAACGACTTCGAAGTGTCCCTTATTTCTGCAGAGACTGGATTGCCAGACAGCGATGTCAAGGTAGTGTAACATTTCATGGCTACAGTTGAAACTTGTTTAATCCGAGTTTTCTCTGATGAAATTCGGATTAAAACTTGTTGTGTCGAAGTCGCGGGCGACGCCATTTTACCTCGAGATATGCGGAGTTCGACTCATCCGTTTTGTTCTATTTCGATTGATATGATAAAAAAAAATTAAAAAAAATGGTCAACCCTAGATCTAGATCTATATAAAAGACGTACTCTTACAATAGTTCTTATTGACTAAATATAATTTTCATATGTCTGCAAGTAGGGCCTTTCTTTTTTCGTTTTTGTTAGGCCCTATGATTGAGTGATTTGCGTTGAAAATCGCAAGTGGCTTGTATGTGCCGTGATTATAAATGTTGAGAATAGAGAGAAGTTTACTACGGTATTAAGAAAATCGAAAGAGTAGCGTTCATATATGAGCAGCCCATCATAATATTTTTACAAGTCAAGTCTTTTTGTTTGTTCTCGGGTGGACAAATGAATACAAAGTAAATACATTGACCGAATTCTGACCCTAATTTTCATCAATAAATCTCGCGAAATTGCTATCTGTGAGACCACAATTTAAATATAGTCTAGGAGGTAGATGAGGTTTAATTGCGGTAAAAGCACCATACAACTTTTAGACTGATTCTTGTAGCAAATTGTCTCAGGAGTTCGGAAATGCGCGTCTGACGCGCATCCGCCTAGATATAAGGGGAGAAAATTGAGGTCAAAGTTGTCTGCCCTTGGATTTTTAAGCCAAAAATGGAAATCTTACTAGGCATTTATTTTAAGGCATTGAGTTATTACAAATGGTTTAAAATTGGTAAATATATGCACATATCATCTCCATACATATTTTAATGATGTTTAATGAATGTTTTTGATCCATATAAATCCAAGATGGCCGCCAGAATGTCTATTTTTAGTAACAAAAAGGTGTTTTTTTTTAAAAATAAGATTTTTTCTGGTATGCATAATACGCTGATATGAATTTTTATGCATGTGTTTAATAAATAAAAACTAGGAAATTGTCTCAGGAGTTCGGAAATGCGCGTCTGACGCGCTTCCGCGTAGGTATAAGGGGAGAAAATTGAGGTCAAAGTTGTCTGCCCTTGGATTTTAAGCCAAAATGGTAATCTCACTAGGCATTACTTTTGAGGCATTGATTTATTACAAATGGTTTAAAATTGGTAAATATATGCACATATCATCTCCATACACATTTTAATGATGTTTGATCAATGTTTTTGATCCATAAAAATCCAAAATGGCCGCCAGAATGTCTATTTTTAGTAACAAAAAGGTGTTATTTTTTAAAATAAGTTTTTTTCTGGGATGCATACTACGCTGATATGAATTTTTATGCATGTGTTTAATAAATAAAAACTAGGAAATTGTCTCAGGACTTCGGAAATGTGCGTCTGACGCACATCCGCCTAGGTATAAGGGGAGAAAATTGAGGTCAAAGTTGTCTACCCTTGGATATTTAAGCCAAAATGGAAGTCTTACTAGGCATTACTTTTAAGACATCGATTCATTACAAATGTTTTTTAATTGGCAAATATATGCACAATTCATCTCCACACATATTTCAAAGATGTTTTATGAAAGTTTTTGATCCATAAAAATCCAAGATGGCCGCCAGAATGTCTATTTTTAGTAACAAAATGGTATTTTTTAATAAGTTTTTTTCTGGGACGCGTGTATGTTGATATGAATTCTATGCACATATTCAATAAATATAAACCAATTGGAACTTAGCAAATTAGGAAAAATAAGTTTTGGATAGTATTTGAAACGAATTTTTAAGCTTAAATTACATTTTCATGTCCTGAGAATTTTGCGAAAAGCGTTTCGATGCATTTCTTTTAGGGCATTGATTCATTCCAATTGGTTTTTAATTGGCAAATATATGCTCATATTATCTCCATACATATTTTAATGATGTTTAATGAATGCTTTTGATCCATAAAAATCTAAGATGGCTGCCAGAATGTCTATTTTTAGTAACAAAAAGGTGTTTTTTTTTAAATAAGATTTTTTTCTGGACGCATATATATTATGCTAAGATGAATATTTAAGAATGTACATGTATTTAATAAATATCAACTTATTGGAACATAGAAAAGTAGGGCAAATAAGTTTCGGATAGTATTCTAAACAAATTCTAAGCTCAAATTGTATTCAAATTGTATTTTCACAATCCTGAGAATTTTGCGAAAAGCGAAAAACTTTTCGATCGGTAGATTAAAGGTATTTTCAAACAGATTTTACATTGAATATGCATTTAGCGTAATCAATTATTGTAAACGGATATTTATAACCACCTGGAAAAATTTCTAAAGCCAATATGGATGCCAAGATGGCCACCATTTTGGTTAATTTAGAATTACATGATGAATTCTGTTGTAGAAATGGGCTTTTCTAATCATACAAAATGGCATTTTGTCGATTCAAGTCTGCATGTTATTGTTTCATATCTGACTGAATCACAATCATAAATTACATATTACAAATTTGGAAAGCAATGAATCTGATGGAATTCTACTTTTGTTACACTGAAACTTAATATACCTGGTATTACTTTTTCCAGGATGTGGCCCTTGTAATGTTTTAAAATGTACAAGTTTCGCACACAGTATCCTATAACCTTTATAATATCATATCTTTCTATTTCTCAGGTACACAAAATAATAGATGTAGTGCTGCAGAATTTAAAGACAAAAAGGCAAACTTCTGGCCTGGGGAAGTGAAACAATTTGACGAAAATACCTGGTTAAAAGCACAAACATGTGCGTCTGTTAGACTGTCCAGAGGTAGTTCCTCCAAATATGCCTCGATTATTTGATGATACCACGGTATATTACATCAGTTGCTACAGCAACTTCACTGCCATAAGGGATTCTACAGGGCAATCTAACACTGTAGATGAGTCGAAATCATACACAATGCGCTATGATGTGCCAGAGAAAGCTAGTCCTTCTAGTTTTGATTTTGATCACAGCTCAATTGTTGAGACAACCTACTACTTAGGAGGTTTAGTCTTAAAGCAGCCCTATTATTTAACCCTTTCCTAGATGACAAAATTGTAGGGTGATTAGGCTCTAGCAATTTTAAACTCTAAGGGTACCCTTTGACCATGTGTAAAGCACATTGAAGAATCTAATTAAATTCCCTGTGGGATCTGCTTGGCATTTGGCAAGGGCTTCTACAGTTACAGGTTCAGACAGATCATTGAGGTCTTTCACTAAATCCTTCACTAAACCTCTCAAGTAGTAAATCAGGGCAACACTTACTGATTTTTACTCCAAGACTGGTAGCCTGTATTTGTTGAGCCTCATCATCCAAGAAGCTGATGTAAAATTTGTGCAGAGATGCCAAGAATTTAGCTCCATCGCACTCTACTAGTGATTCCTGAATGAGATTCTTTAGTAAATGAACAGTATGATCATTAGCTGAAGGTGATTTGTCCATTAGATAATAGCAGTCTTCCTCAACCAGACCCTAGCCATGATGCAGTTTTCCTTGCAGCTTTGGTGATACTTGACTTCTTTTGCTATCATGCCAATGTCATTGATTTTTGCTTTTAATTTTTATTATCTTTTATCACACCTAATTCATATTTAATGACATTTGCTGCATCTTCAGTTTCACATTTCCCCGGATATTTACTTTTTGAACTGGCCTTTCAATTTCGCAGGACAGTCACAAAATACACAGGTTGCAGGGAATATATCAGATGTACTCTATGGACCAGCCTTCCCTTGTTCATTACAGCAAATTGTGTATGATTTCGACTCATCTACAGTGTTAGATTGCCCTGTAGAACCCCTTGTGGCAGTGAAGGTACTGTAACAACTGACGTGGTATCGCATGGTAATATCAAACAAGTCTGGGAATTGAGAATTTAGACATGCTTAGAGGAACTACAGGCTGTCAACCAAGTATTTTAAAAAAGGGAGTTGTAATAGGAATATTTTCCAAGAAAAACTGGAGCTTTTAGCCCATTTTGAGTTAAAATATATGAGTTTAAGTAAAGTATTTTTGTCTCAAGCATTCACATGGGCTTTCAAGCTATTATTGAAAGTGGTGCAGCATTGAAAATGCTGATTCAAACAAGCGCAAAAGGTGGGGGAGAGCTCATGAGAGACATCATCTCTGAACATAGGGGGATGAATGTCCTCCCCCAAGAAAATTTTGTCAATCTAAATGTCCTTGGAATTAATTTTGGCTTTAAATCTCATTAAACATATATATGATATATTAAGCCAAAGGAATATTACAGCCATGACCATAATTCCACTGATAGCTTTGTGTTTTACCAACAGTTCTTACCCAGTGTAGTTTGTTGTATGTTAATGCATTTGTGTTTAATCTAGACAAGAAAGTCGAGATGGCCATATATCGCACAACACTGAGGTTTAGAGGAGATTATATGTATCAGATACCTTCTGCCTCATCCCAGACCAACAACTTCCAGCCAATTTTCATTTCAGGCAAACATTTGTCAGAAGATTGTACAAGATTTCATTCTTGCCCTCCATATGTAATACAATATCCCACAACAAAGGGCCAATTTTCATTGCACCACAAAACTTTCAAGTATTTAGATTAAAGACCATGAGACAATTATACGAACCAAATTTCAAAGCTGTAGGTCAAACATATAGGGAGTAGAAGATTGTCGAGGGTTTGCTCCTCCGTCTATATCTAGAAAATGATATTTAAAAACATAGGACCCAATTTAATTGCAGCACAATAATTAAAAGCATTTTTGCAGAGGGCGTTCAGACAATTCAGCGCTCTAAATTTGAAAGCCCTCGAAAGCCGGAGTAAAAATAAGCCTAGTTTTTTTTGTCTCTTTATGTAATCTAATACTAACAACACAGGGCCAATCTTCATTATAACATAATGATTTGAAGTACTTTAGGGGGTGTTATAAGACAGTTCCATAGACCAAATTTCAAAGCCCTAGGTCAAACGATTCAGAAGTAGATTGTAAAGGGTTTCCTTCATTGTCTATATGAAATTTGATACAGGTCCCACAACATATGGTTAAATTTCATTGTACCACAATCAATTGAACATTTTGGTAGAGGATCTTCATACAATGAGATTCTAGATACAAAATTTCAAAACTCTAGGCTTTATGGTATGGGAGGAGAGTTATTTTTACTTGTGAACAGACAGGTGGACGACGGATTACGGGTGATCACGATACCTCACCCTCAGCCCTTTATGCTAAATTGAGCTAATAAAGTAATCCTTTCAGTTCCACAGCATCACAATCAAGAAAGTAGGCTTCTATACATCATACCATGATCCTCATCATCTGTATTGACACCTTAAAGGTATGTGTCCTATTCAATAACCTTGTAGGTAACCGAATCAGTGATGATGAACAGACGAAAACACCAGAACATTATATAGTATGTTAATGCTATAATGGAAGACAGAAATTCTCTTACTTAAAAATAAAAATGCAAATAACATCTTATCATTCATTGACAATTATTTTACCAAAAAATGTAGGAAATATTTTCAAAATATAGGAGAATTGCATATAGGAGTATACGAGGTACTTGAAAATATAGGACTTGTGCCCAAAATTTAGGAGTCTTAGAGGAAAATAGGTATCGGTTGACAGGCTTAAACTAGCTTTGGACTGTCTAAGTGACACACATGTTTATGCTTTTAATCAGGTATTTTCATCAAAGGATTTCACTTCCCCAGGTCGTGATTTTTGGACAAGATGTAAGGTTGTAATTCTTGACATGTTGACCACCGTTTATGTCTTTCCAATTTTAAAGCATGATATCAGTTATCGTGTGTACCTGGGAAACAGAAAGAAATAACGCTATAAAGGTTTTATGAAACATTTTAAATCTTCATAAGGGCCACATCCTGGGAAAGGTAATATACCAAGGTTCTGTGTAAGAAATAGAGAATTCTATCGGACTCATTGCTTCTCGAATATGTTGTTTCTAATTGTGATTCAGCCAGATAATGAAGCAATAACATGCAGACCTGCGTCAACAAAATACGATTTTGTATGATTAGGAAAACTTCCCCGTGAGTAAGCCCATTTATACAACAAAATTCAAGAAATGGTGGCCATCCTGACATTAATGTTGGCTTTACATAATTCTTGATGGTTATAAGTATCCGTACTCAGTGATTTGTGAAATACATATAAAATGTATAATACACATGTATATTGAAAAGAATAACTCTGTTTGTAAATATGTTTAATCTATGGCTCGAAAAACTTTTGGCAAAATCCTCAGGATTATGTAGATGCAATTTAAGCTTAAAACTTTGTTTAGAACACTATCTGAAACTTATTTCCTACTATCCAAAACTTATTTTCCTTACTTTTCTATGTCAATATTTATCAAATACATTTATAAAAAATCATATTAGCATATATATATATGTCTCAGAAAAAAATCTTATTTCAAAAAAGACCATTTTGTTACTAAAATAGATATTATGGCGGCAATCTTGGATCTTTATGGATCAAAAACTTTCATTAAATTTCATTGAAATATGAATGGGTATAATATGTGCATATTTTCGCAATTAAATGCCAGTTGTAATGAATCGATGCCTTAAAAGGAATGCATCGAAATGCTTTTCGCAAAATTCTCAGGACATGAAAATGCAATTTAAGCTTAAAAATCTGTTTCAATACTACCCAAAACTTATTTTTCCTAATTTGCTAAGTTTAAATGGGTTAATATGTATTAAGTATGTGCATAAAAATTCATATCAACATACATGCGTCCTAGAAAAAAAACTTATTACAAAAAAGACCCTTTTGTTACTAAAAATAGACATTCTGGCGGCCATCTTGGATTTTTATGGATCAAAAACTTTCATAAAATATCTTTGAAATATGTATGGAGATGAATTGTTCATATATTTCCAAATTAAAAACCATTGGTAATAAATCAATGCTTTAAAAGTAATGCCTAGTGAGATTTCAATTTTGGCTTAAAATCCAAGGGCAGACAACTTTGAACTCAATTTTCTCCCCTTATACCTAGGCGGATGCGCGTCAGACGCGCATTTCCGAACTCCTGAGACAATTTCCTAGTTTTTATTTATTAAACACATGCATAAAAATTCATATCAGCGTATTATGCATACCAGAAAAAATCTTATTTTTCAAAAAAACACCTTTTTGTTACTAAAAATAGACATTCTGGCGGCCATCTTGGATTTGTACGGATCAAAAACATTCATTAAACATCATTAAAATATGTATGGAGATGATATGTGCATATATTTACCAATTTTAAACCATTTGTAATAACTCAATGCCTTAAAATAAATGCCTAGTAAGATTTCCATTTTTGCCTTAAAAATCCAAGGGCAGACAACTTTGACCTCAATTTTCTCCCCTTATATCTAGGCGGATGCACGTCAGACGCGCATTTCCGAACTCCTGAGACAATTTGCTACAAGAATCAGTCTAAAAGTTGTATGGTGCTTTTACCGCAATTAAACCTCATCTACCTCCTAGACTAATAGGAGCATTATCGTATGTGTAGCTATTCAACGTTTTAACAATATAGAGTAAATTATTATGGGAAATGGAAAACTGGTCCTTTACTTATTACCATATAATCAATTACTCGAGTTGTAATAGCCTACAGAGCGCGCCTTGATTCACCCTTTCCCACGCAATAAAAAAATGCAGACGTCAAAATCGGATGCATATAATGATAGGATGGTCTGTGAACAATATAACAGCAATAGGTTATCGGCATTTTCTTCTTTTGTCTCAATGCTTTCTGTAGTTTTACCAACGAAAGTGAAAAAAAATCCCGTTTCCATTCAAACAAGTGCTTAAGCCACCGGTTATGGTCTAATCCTTTTTAACATCAACTTCTGTTTAAAAATGAAGATAGTTTAATAGACAGAAAAGAAAAAATCCTTATTTAAATTATCTAGATTACCGACACGTCGTCGTGTACTGACGCCGTTATCATTTTTCCAACCACTGTCTGTATAGGCCTATATTCGAATTTGTAAGACTGTGTTGTTTGGGAAACGGCTAAATAATCAATTTCTCGTTTTATGGAAATAACGCCTACATGACTTATAATAAAGATCTACCTTCTTGCACTGCACAATTGATTAACTGCAAAATCGTGATATCATTTACATGAGTAGTAGGTCCTAATTGACACACAGATAAATAGGCCCTTTATGTTGTTTAATTCTATCTTTATCAACGCCAAATTTGTCGTCTGCAGCAGCTTTCAAATTGGAGAATTGTGATTTTGTTATTTTGAAAATTGTAAAGGTAACACTACAAGCGAACAACTCAATACCAGACGGCAAAATTTTGGACTGGTTAAATTTGAAAGGTGTAAAGAAAGGTAGAAACATTGTGGGAAATGAAGAAATTGCTTGTCACAAGCAATTTCTTCGTTTTCCACAATGTTTCCGATGCCATTACCCTGAAGGGAGTAAAAAAAAACAGGCATTGTTTGGTAATGGGAGGAGAATTTTAAACAGAATCGCAACCCGAATGACTTCGAAGTGTCCCTTATTTCTGCAGAGACTGGATTGCCATTGCAACTGTCTCGATCAGAACGTATAAAATTTGCGGAGAACTTGTCTCCATTTTGATGACGCGTTCCCATTGCGCTAGATGACGCTTGATTGACGTCTGACAGATTTTACAGCTGACCGTCAGCAAGTTTTGAATTTAGTATCGTCTGCTGCATTAATTAATTAAGTGCACGCGGGAACATTTCATTGATAACCCTTCCTCTAACAACGAAATTCAAGTCGGCTGTAAGAGAAAAGCAAACAATAGGAATTATATTCCTTCAGAGAGTCTGTAATAATATTGAATGAAAGCGGGGAAATGATGATTATCCGGATTGCTACAACTATCCACAAGAGCTGTCCGAAGACAGCGCGCTCGACTTTCTAAGTTGCTTAGTATAAAGGGGGCATAACTCCAAAAAGAGTGGTCCCAGGGTCATGGGCCCTGATAGTTAGGTAGAGGGTGTGATGGTGAATAAGTATTCCAAGTTTGGGTTGAATCCCTTTGATAGTATGGAAGTTATTGATGTTTGAAAAAACTTTAACCTTTGTTGCAACGCCGACGCCAACGCCAACGCCCGGGTGACAGTATAAGCTCTCATTTTCTTCGAAAAGTCGAGCTAAAAATGCTGAAAGATATGCATGTAAATTGGTTTGGAAATGATTAAAATGGTGTAAAGGTGTATTAAAATACAAGATGAAGTTAATTCTAATTTATTTCATCCGAGACAAACCGTAATTTCTTCCGTCAACGTATGCCACTAACGCTGTCGACGCTTGTCACGTTTTCCACAACAGAAGATCCTTGTCGTGGAACTACTTAAGTAATGCAGTGAATAAGCAAAGTTGAAGCAACGGAAATAAAATTGCCTCTTTCCAAGACCAAATTCTTTTAATGAACATTCCAACTTAAAGACGTTATACCTATATTAATTTTAATATTCTGAAAAATGCCAATTTTGAGGACATAGGAATTACAACGTCAACATGTAAAGAATCTTCTATTTGATCTAATCGAATCATGCATTTTCCTTCTTTTTTAATCTTTCTCTAAACTGCCTTTTTAAAGGTGAAAAAACTATGCAGTCTATTCGTACTTTTGTGTTATACATAGATTAGATCAAAGAAAAAGAAAAGAAACCAAATTGAAATTAAAAGCAATTCTCATATTTGAAGTGCGGACAAATGAATTTTTAACACGAAGGTGAATTTTTGATGAAATGAAACCCTTTCAATAACAACGGACTTTTAGACAGGTCTAATTCAAGGCATTTGCACATGGCAAAATAACAAATGAATAAATATACAAGATATGTACGTAATAAGATGGGAAGTTGACATTAAGAGAAAGGGAGAATTGTTGATAGTCAACATTTTCTCATTGTCTAAAACGCATTCTGAATAAGGGGCGTCAACACCCGGCATTAGCATTTAAAGGAAAATGTTAAAACAACGTGATGGTGAATACAAAACTTATGCAAATGAAAAATTAAAGGTCCTCTTTTAATTTTACTCGTTTTCAAACAGACATAGATTCTAACCTTCATTATAGGTCTCGATAAATGACCTGGCAGAGAGCTGCTCTGCATTTTAATCAATCTAGCCCGGACATTTTAAAGATTATATTTCTCTTCGTAAATTTCAGTTATGGTACCAACATAGACTAGCAGTATGGCGACAGAGACAGGGGTTACCGGCTAACAGTGGTTATGTGAACGAATGATCGGCCTTGGACGAAAATGAATAAAATGATCATGAGTTAAATACCTTTGTTACCATGTAAATGTTTCTATAGGAAACAAAATACACGCAGTACTCAAATAATACGAGCCCAGGGTTCTCCACAGAATAATTTGAAGCTGTAGTGGCAAATTATAAAAGCGTTGGTAAACTTTGAAATGCAGTGTTTATAAATTGTGAATAAAACATGATGAGAAAACATGAGCAATTTCTTCTTTTCTCATCATGTTTTTATACACAATTACTACATTTGCAATTATAAAATGCATTACATATCAGTTTTTGACAGAAAATACCAAAAATGCCTCTGTTTGATGTTTTACGATCAATTTGAAGAAATTAAGATATGGGATAGTTTTTAAGCTGTATTGGCATTACACATCAATAGCACGCTATTCCGCAAGTCGACGTAACGTCATTTTAACCAACGTTATTTAACATTTTGTTGGTGCCTGACGTTGTGTAAACAAAATATGTTTAAGCATAGTTTGTTTATACTTGTTAAAATCAGCCTAATATCCGATAATTCTAAAATCTGGATACTAATGAAAACCTATTTTGGGAAAGGTTTGTGAAAACTTAGAGTTTTTGATTACAAGAATTTTCTCATTTTGACACGATATATTTTTCAGTGTGTCAATAAATCCAATTCATCAATATAAGTTTTGTTGTACAATCAATCTTTCAGAAAAATGTTCGTTACATGAAAAAGTTGTCAGATCTTGTAAGAACAACTTTGGAAATATTTAACCCTCTCCCAAACAAGGCCTGGTTTTGACATCCTTAAAAGAATAGGCTTTTGAAAATATTGAAACAAAAGAAGAAACTGCTGATAACCAGCAGTTTTTCCATTGTCTAAATATATTCTATATCATATTTTACGCAAATCATATCTTCAATAACATCCATTTTGTCATTTGTGGCAGTTTTTGAAGTGGATCACCCTAAAATTTTGTCGTTTGGGAAAGGGTTAAGCAAAAAAGTGGAATAATTATAACCAACATTTTATCCTTTTGCATCAATTCGTGCAGTATATCTTTTGCCCAGATCATTTTTATCGATGTGCATTTGACAATTAAAAGAACATTATAATTATAAATAAGGAAATAAATCCCTTTCCTTAGAAATAACAACTTCATCCATAGTTTTAGATATGAATAAACAATTTCGGTATCACGGTAATTCAAATTACACACAAAATAACGCGCGACTATGATATAACGCTGCCACGACGTTGCACGTCGGGTAGAAAAAATGTAATTTTGAAATCATGATTGAATTTATTTAACTTTTAGATAAATCATATTGTATTATATACTGTTTTAAAGTTTATTATAAGTACTTTTTGTCAGTACCAATAAACATGTGCTGATTTTGCGTGTCGATCTAAACGGGAAAGTTTATGAGATGAACCCAATTTAAATAAACACAATTTTCAAGCAGGGTAGAAAATTTGTAATTTTTCTACATTTTTATTTCAAACGTTAATATTCCTTTTTGTTAAAAAAAATGTACTTTTATATGAAATGAAAACTATCGAAGGGACGTAGCGGAAAATATATGAAAAATCCATTTTTACATACTGTAGTCGACCTGTGATGAAAAACGTTACATGGGTACATGTTGCCGTTCTTTACTTTGTTTTGGCGCAAATAACATTTGTGATGTCGCTCATGCTAATGTCATATTTACGCAAGAAATAAGTATTCCGACATTGAAAGAATTTTGAAAATCGAGCAAAGATTAGCAATTCTATTGCATTTTATATCTGAATTATATTTGAATTTTGTTATGCGTAACTGAAAATGTAGGCATTTTTATGAGTAAACTTAAGTTATTATTTTCACAATATGAAATTAACCCTTTCCCAAACAAGACCTGGTTTTGGCGTCCCTAATAGATTTAGCTCGGGAAAACATTGAGACAAAAGAAGAAACTGCTGATAACCAGCAGTTTCTCATTTTGTCTCAATATTTTCTATGTCATATTTTACACAAATTCTATCTTTAATAACTTTCATTTTGTCATTTGTGGCAGTTTTTGAAGTGGATCGCCCTAAAATGTTGTGGTTTGGGAAAGGGTTAAATCACATATAACACGCTGAAATTGATGGGAAATAATATCATTTCATATAATTGGCTTCTAATGTCATAAATTAAAGTATATTGATAATTTTAAGAGAATACAAGAGCCGTCAGAGACGGACAATGCTCCCCGATTAAGGCATTGTCACAATAAATGTATGCCATGCAGAGCTAAGATTAAGCTAACAAACGTTAAGCCCCCCTTTTCCATGACATACTTTTTATACGCAAATTTAAAGTAGTTTATTGTCAAGGGCATCTGATTTGCTACTCGAATATGAAATTTCATCAAATTCTGACCATTAGACTATGAGAAATTAGAGAAAAAGTGTATTTGACCTTAAGTCCCCTTTCCCCATGACGAGGCCTCAAATCCAAAAACTGGGAAAAGAACATCGGCATTATGTCATAGGGAGTTCACATGGTAAGTTTCATTTGATTTGGCCCAAGGGTTATAGAGAAATAGCTTCGGACGGACGGACGGGCGGACGGACAGACGAAGCGGCGACTATATGCTCTCCCTTCGGGGAGCATAATAATGAAAATTGTGAAAAATGCAGAATAGCGTGCGATTGACGTACATCGATTTACATGAAGCTGTAGTGGGGCCGATACAGCTTATTGGGCTGGGGAGAACACTGGAGCCTTAATAAGTTACGACTAAAGAATATCAGATTTGGACTAACTCAAAGAATTCCGAAAACTCGTGTGCATGTATGCATCCTTAAACAATGCATATAGTTTTTGTTTGTTTGTTTGTTTGGGTTTTTTTATTTATTTATTTAAATGTGAATCCCTTTCTGTTCCATTTAAGATAACGAGGTGTGATATATTATATTCCCTGATTTTCACGTACAAATCATCTTCAAGTGAACGAGATTTGGCAAAATATATGGCCACAGATGTATTTAATTTATGATCGCGTATTTACTAGTCATGCAATATAACTTGTATATATTTATGTGATGCGTTTTTGTCTCCGTTTTATTTTGTGTGCTGTATCTCGTCTCTACAATACTGGTATTTCAAAATCGCATAAATTTGCGATAAAACGGTATTTAGCTAAACTACGCTCCTCACGTTCGAAGTGTAGTTAGTGCACACGGCTACATATAGGACAGGGTCCAGACTTTTCAAAATACAATATTTTGTTTATTGTTCATCAAACTCTATGTTGTGAGTACTCATTTGAATTGTCTCACAAAGACCATTCAAATGACTACCCACAAAATAGAGTTTGGAATTGACATAACAAAGTTAGAATGTCTTCTACCCTTAACTCTTTCCCAAACAAGACCTGGTTTTGACGTTCCTAATAGATATGGTTTGGGAAAACCTTGGTACAAAAGAAGAAACTGCTGATAACCAGCAGTTTCTCCTTTTGTCTAATTGTTTTCTGTGCTATATAACATTCTACACAAATTATATCTTTATCATCATCCATTTTGTCGTCTGCAGCATCTCTGAATTTGGACCACCCTAAATTTTCCCCGTTTGGGAAAGGGTTAAACGTATCTGTAGCCCTGGTAGTGCCTCTTGCTAGTGAATGTGTCTTTTCTTCAGTTCATATGCATTCCGTCACTGACATACGGGTAGGGCTTTTACCATAACTTGAGAACTGTTAACTGACAAAAATATAAATCGTTGTTTTTCAACAAAAACCTCTTAACTGCAGCTTACAACAAGCTGCAGTTACGAGATTTTCGTTGAAAAGCGACGAAATGTTATACCTAATTGAGTAATTTAACCAATTCTCAATGCTTTGAGACGCCAAGTTAGCGCTACATAATTATAAATCCTATCAACTGCTCATTGAATTCTTGAGTTGAGATTTAAAGGGTACCCTGGCGACATTAAAGACCAAAACGGAATCTAGCTGTCTCCGAGTAACCACAAGTAATGAAAGAGCGATAAGGGAACAAGATTGGTTAAGGCTTAACCCAATACCAAAGGGCAAAATTTTAGACTTGTCCAAATTCAAAGACATTGCAGACGACAAATTCAGGTAAATGAATTTCAAACATTTGTTGATCATTTTGGGTAGAAAACATTGTGGGAAATTAAGAAATTGCTTGTTACAAGCAATTACTTCATTTTTTACAATGTTTTTCTTCATATTTTACAATGTTTTTCAAAGCCATTATCTTGTGGAGAGTCAAAAACAGTCAGTGTGTGGTAATGGTTTAACAAGATTGTATTCACAGGCTGATCAGGATCTATGGTAGTCTCGAGAGTGATAAGGATCTTTTTCCCAATGTCTCTGCCCATTACCAGTCCACGTACTTTGATAATCGTCTGTCTCATTTCCTTTGTATAAATAAGTTTATTAACCCATTACCAAAGGGCAGAATTTTAGACTAGTCCAAATTCAAAGATGATGCAGAAGACAGTTTCAAATGAATGGATTTTTTCTTTCTTTTTAAGTCTTTTTGTATAGAAAACATTGTAGGAAATAAAGAAATTGCTCTTCACAAGCAATTTTTTCATTTTCCACAAAGTTTTCACAAGCCAATTTCTTGTGAGGATTCAGAGTCACTGTGGTAATGGGTTAAATCTTGTTGAAAATGCAATTTTGCGTTTTCAGAATAAATGATCAAGTTTCTTGTCTGTGTGTTATTTTCTTAATTTATTGGATGTTAAAAATACATTCTTACTACTGTGAGTTGGGTTTTCTTTATTTGTTCATAAGGGATCATGTGTTGCTCATACTATGGAAATTTTAAGCTTTTATAGAGGTCTTGGGATCCAACTGTATTGAGTCAGTCCCAATTCCGCCAATGGCCATATGGTATGTATTTGGACGAAATACGTTGGTGGCCATTTTCATCAAAGCATGCAGGACCTATTTTTGTCCTATAAATGGACGATATGAATATAAATGGGGAAAAGGGGGGGGGATAAAAACAAGTTTTCGACTTTCAAGGAAAACGACATAATACTGAAAGAGAAATGCGTCTTTTCATCAGAATTTTATTTTCGAAAATATAATAATTGACTCTGTATAAAAATAACCATTCACCAATATATGTGTGAACTGTTTTAAAGCTTTTTCAGAAATACATGCATAGGGTGCAATGCAAAAGACAACTTGTATAAAACATATTTGCATTGAGAAACAAATCTCCCACCGACACCACTGTTTCTGAAGACATATCAAACGATTTCAATCAATTCTTATTTGAAATATTATTATTTTTAGGGACAAATAAATAGGAAAACAAGATATGTTTGTGAAACACAAATCTCCCTGAAAAAGCCAATGTTAGGTTTTTGGACAGACAGACGGACAAACAGACAGACATGAGTAATACAATATGCCACTGACCTTTTGACACAGGGGCATAAAATAAACAAGAGGACCATGATGGTCCTATATCGCTCACCTGAACCAAAATGATATGAGCAACACTTTTGTTCAATTCAATTAATATTTATGACTTTAAGACTGAAAACAATCTTAAGGTATATGACCCATCATTAAAAACTCCAATTTCTAGCCATGGGACATGCATCAAATTACACTCACTTGTAAATACACTTCAAATAAGTTGATTCACTGTGCCGGATTTCAAGGTTATGCTTCAAGAAGAAAATAATTTACCAATATCTTTTTACTCTATTTTCATATGCAAGGGAGGTAATTTATAATATTTTTGTCAAATATTTCCATAATTATGCATTAATTCAAAATTCTAAACCGTTCAAAATGCTTATGTTTGTATTTGGAATAGAAATATAACACAGATTAGGATTCACTGGCACTTTTCAAATTTCACCTCTGGCTCGTTGGTGCTAATGATGGGTTGTATACGTTAAAGTCAATAACGTTGTGAAAATCCAACTCATTCGAGATCTTACGGTGCCCAACATTGTGTCCAAGTTTTGTCTTGATTGATAAATAATTTTAGATTCTAGAGTATAAACAAAGTCAAAAAGAGCCGAAAACGACAATTTTATCAAATTCAAGGGCACATAACTCTCGACTTTCTGATCAGATCAGACTGAAAATTCATCTCATCCGAGATCTTATGGTCTCCAACATTGTGTCCAAGTTTTGTCTTGATTGGTATATAATTGTAGATTCTAGAGTGTAAACAGGGTCAAAAACATGCGAAAACGACAATTTTGTCGAATTCAAGGGCACATAACTCTCGTCTTTCTAGCCAGATCTGACTGAAAATAAAACTCATCCGAGATCTTATAGTCTCCAACATTGTGTCCAAGTTTTGTCTTGATCGATAAATAATTATAGATTCTAGAGTGTAAACAAGATCGAAAACAGCCGGAAATGGCAATTTTGTCGAATTTAAGGGCACGTAACTCTCGTCTTTCTGGTCAGATCAGACTAAAATTAAAACTCATCCGAGATCTTATAGTCTCAAACATTGTGTCCAAGTTTTGTCTTGATTGATAAATAATTATAGATTCTAGAGTGTAAACAAGGTCGAAAACAGTCGGAAATGGCAATTTTGTCGAATTCAAGGGCACATAACTCTCATCTTTCTGGTCAGATCACACTGAAAATCAAACTCATCCGAGATCTTATAGTCTCCAACATTATATCCAAGTTTTGTATTGATTGGGCAATAATTGTAGATGCTAGAGTGTAAACGAAGTTAAAAACAACATTTTTCGTGATTCAGGGGCAGACAACTCCGCACGTATTGGTCCGATCTGGACCATAATCGAACTCATCCGAGAACTTATGACCATACTTGCTTTGACCAAGTTTGATCAAGATTGGCCAATTTTTGTGGATGCTAGAGTGTAAACACCAAATTGTGGACAGACGGACAGACGGACGGACTGACAGACGGACAGACGGACGGACGACGGACAAAAAGCGATCACAATAGCTCACCTTGAGCACTTTGTGCTCAGGTGAGCTAATAAACACATAACCTTTAAACTAAACACAATACCTTAGATGTTTATGGAAAATGGCACAGTGAAGCATTGATCTTGAGCCAGTATGGCACAAATAAAACAAATTTTCTGTAAGATATAGAAAATTTCATGACCAGTCAATCAAAAGGGGGTCAAATTTAAACAGAAAATAGAATCTATCAAGGACACTTTACTCAGTGTAAGTTATGCATGTTCGTTTTGACGCCATACAATATACAGGCAATGGAAATCATTGTGGGAAATTAAGAAATTATCTGTGACAAGCAATTTCTTCATAATCATTTCCAACAATGTTTTCAACCAAGTCAGACCAAAATGCTTAAATTTCATATTTTTAAATTGCCCTCTGCAACATCTTTGAATTGGGACAAGTTTGGGTTAAGGGTTTGCTAAAACAAAATGGTTGATTGACAGACTGCCTTTCTTCTTGATGTGTCACTTTACAAATTTTTGTTAAAAACACTCAAAAGACACAAAACATACAAATTTACATGCTTCATCAACAAAAACATAAATAACATTAAATATAACAACACCATAACCAATAAGATTAAATTTTGTTTGTGAAACATCAACATTGGAATTACAAATTGTTTTACAGAGGTTCAGAAAAGAAGGATTTATGGCTTTTCTGAATGCATTATTTTATTTACTGTACATCAAACCCTATTATAAGGGTACTCATTGGAATCATCTCAATGAGATTATTTAAATGAGTACCAAAAACATACATCTACAATCGTGATACTGTCACAACAGTGATATGACCAATGTTTACATGTATTGGAGACAAACGAAATCTATAATTTTTCCACAAAGAAATATTGGCACAATAAATTAAATGCAAGTATATCGTCGGTGTAAATGCAAAATCTCGTATGTCGATTTATGCGATTTTCAAAGTACAAACTTGTGTGGCCTGTTTAGACAATTGTCGCATGTTTTGAGATATCTTTACTGATCAGTATTAATGACACATTATTTGTGAACAATATGCCAAAATTTCAAGTAAAACATTTCATTTTGGGACAAGTTTTTACATCTTTTTCAATACCCTTTAAAATTTTCCGAGAACGAGATACAAGGTTTTGCATTTACAACGACGATATGATAAACAATAATATGGTATACCATGGTCAGAGTGCAAAACCAATTCTCTATGTCAGGATTAAGGATTACAACCCATAATTAACTACAAAACAATTCAAGCATCTTTGGGTGTCATCCGTAGCATCGGAAATTGATAATGATTTATTGTCAATTTCTGTTGCCACAGATGATGCCTGGAAATTGACAAATGTATCTCGTGTTAATTTCCATTGTCACGGATAAGACCCGCAGATGCACAAAAGTGTTTGCCAGTTTGGTATTTAATGATGGATTGAATACCTTAACCAATCCCCATTCAATGATACCTTTTGACGCCCACAAGATACAGGCTTTGAAAAACATTGTGGGAAATGAAGAAATTGCTCGTGACAAGCAATTTCTTCATTTCCAACAATGTTTTATACTCTAAGAGACCTTCATAAAATGTATATTTCATTCACTTGGAGATTTTGTCTACAACCTTTTTGAATTTGGACTAGTCTAAAATTTTGTTCTCTGGTAATGGGCTAAGCTAAACTTTTTAAACACTGCTATCATCACGAAGTGGGTGGGGTAGGTTGATTTCCAACTCCTCCTGCTAGATTGTAAGCCACCATTGCTACCTCATAGGCCAGTTGATCAGCATTGGCCTGTAAATGTAGTTAATACTAAAGTGAGTAATGCCATTTAAACACACATGTAGCTTTAACCCTTTCCAAAACTGTGAAAAATATTGTTCTGTTTTGAAAGCTGCAAGAACAGACAACAAACTGGATGTTGGTCAAGGAATACCTTGAGTTAAAATAAAATAATGAGGAAGAAAGTATAAATGCTGGTCATCAGCATTTTCTTCTTTCGCCTCAATGTTTTCTTAAGACTTTTCTGATATGGACATCAAAGCCATGTCTTCTTTGGGAAAGAATTAATTCAATATTCTTTCTCCATGTAAGAAATTTTTTCTACAAAATTCTGTATTTCGTCGTTGTAAATGCAAAACCTCGTATCTCGTTTTTGGAAAATTTCAAAGGGGAGGGAGAAAAGTATAACGACTTTTCCACAACTGAAATGTTTTACTTGAAATTTGGACATATTGTTCACAAATAATGTGTCCTTAATACTGACCAGTAAAATATCTCTAAACCAGCGATAATTGTCTTAACTGGGTACACAAGTTTGAAATTGGCAAGATCGCAACAATCGACATACGAGGTTTTGCATTTACACCGACGATTTATATTTTCTGTAGCTCAATTCAATTAAAGACCCTGTCAAGAAGGTTGATGTTGAATAGAAGACATACCATTCTAATTTAGAATATAGCTGCAAATTCTGATACTTTCAATTGGATTGGTCTAATTTTTTTGTCAACTTTTGAAAAGTTAACCCATTAACCCCTTCCCAAACAAGACCTTGTTTTGACGTCCCTAATAAAATAGGCTTGGGAAAACATTGAAACAAAAGAAGAAACTTCTGATAACCAGCAGTTTCTCCTTTTGTCTCAATATTTTCTATGCCATATTTTACACAAATTCTAGCTTTAATAACCTCCATTTTGTCATTTGTGGCAATTTTTGAAGTGGATCACCCTAAAATGTTGCCATTTGGGAAAGGGTTAAAACACACTGATGCCCTTTGCCGCACTAAAAGAAAAGGGGATGGGAATGCATTGTGGAAAATGAAGAAATTGCTTGTGACAAGCAATTTCTTCATTATCCACAATGTTTTCTAACCAAAAATGCTAAGTTTTTACAAATTTCATCAAATAGAAACTGTTTTCCGCAACATCTTTCAAATTAGAACAGTCCAAAACTTTGCCAACTGTTAATGGATTAACCCTTTCCCAGACATCACCTGGTTTTGACGTCCTTAATTCATACACGATTGGGAAAACAAAAGAAGACAAGAGCCGTCACAGACGGATTATGCACCCCGAATAAGTGTTTGTCACAAAATAAAAACTATTATACATTAAGCCCCCTTTTCCCATGACAGCTTTTTTGTACACACATTATTTATAGAATATGGTCTAGAGCATCCTATTTATTACATGAGCACAAAATTTCATTAAATTCTGCCCATTAGATGAAGAGAAATAAGAGAAACACTAATTTTTACACTAAGACCCCTTTTTCCATGACGCAGCCTTAAATTTACAAACGGAGAAAAAAGTCCCTAGGTATTGACCAAGGGAGTTCACATGTGAAGTTTCATTGAATTTGGTCCAAGGGTTGCTGAGATATGGCTGTGGACAGACGGACACACAGACACACGGACGGACGGACAGCGTTGCGACTATATGCTCCCCCGAAATGTTTTCGGGGAACATACAAATGCTGATGATCAACATTTTCTCCTTTTGCCTCAATGTTTTCTGAGCTATATTATTCACAAATTTTGTCTATAGTAGCATGTATTTTGTCGTTGGCAGCTACTTTCAAATTAGATCACCCCAAAATTTTGCCGACTGGTAATGAATTAAATATACCTGTGTATCAGCCTCTGCATAGACTCTGACAACATCTTCTGTACCAGACGGCCTGAAAAATACAACATTTTGTCCAGATTTTGTCCAAGATATTGTCCATTTTATACAATTGGAATGGATTAAATGAAGTTTCATATTCCAATCAACAATTAACCCTTTCTCAAACAACAAAATTTTGGACTGTTTTGATTTGGAAACTTCTCCAGACAACAATTTGGGTTTTGAAAAAGATAGTTTTTGTGTAGAGAATAGCTATGAAAATATTGAGGCAAAAGTAGAAAATGCTGATTATCATCATTTTCTTCTTTTGTCTCAATGTTTTCCCAAACATTTTATATTGGGATGTCAAAACCTGGTCTTGTTTGGGAAAGGTTTAGGTCATATGGAGATGGGACCTCGGTTTAAAAGTCTTGCCCCAAATGGCCAAATGGAGTGGGGGATCGAACCTGCAACCCCTGCGCTATATGTCATGTGCATTACCACTGTACCAAATCTGTCTCTCCATTTCATCCAATCTCAATAAAATATTTGACATCACTAAGAACAAAACTTAGGCAATCACAGAGTAAAAGGAATTGATAATCTCAAACCCTATCCCAAACAGTGGAAGTTTAGGGTCTTCCAAATTCAAACAGGCTGCAGAATACAAAATCAAAGTTACAAAGAGCCATCAATTTACTGCGTGCATGATTAGTGTAGAAAATATTGAGACATGAGAATAAAATGCTTGATCAGGGTTGCCACTAGTCAGTGGAAATAAAATTCCCTGACAATTCCCTGACATTTCCTGACAAAATTGGAAAATTCCCTGACATGTTTCTACGCGGTAATTTCGCGGTAACTCGCGACATTTTGAGACAATTTTGAAAATTTTCAAAATTCCCTGACATTTGCCTGTATTTTCAAATTTCCCTGACAGTTCACAAAATTCCCTGACAATTCCCTGACCTTGAAAAAAAAATAAATTTCCCTGACGTGTGGCAACCCTGTTGATCTCAACATTTTCTTTCAACATTTTCTTTTTTTGCCTCAATGTTTTCCTTAGCATATTCTACCAAAAGCAGGTCTTGATTGAGAAAGGGTTAAAGTAATGCACCTTACCATTCAAACTCATGTCCTTTTTTGTGGAAACAAAGACAACACAAAACTATTTGTTTGTCAATCTTTAGTAATATAGCAAACTAAATGTTATGAAAGGAATTTGCTGGAATAACATCGAGTAAGTTCAGTTTTGAATTAAAAGTTTCTTATAGTTTAGCTTCATTTGTCATGAAAAATCAAGCCAAAACTATGTTCTCACCTCACAAAAGACCTTCCGGACTTAAATTTGACCACCACTTCATCAATAGCTTTTTGTAAACCATCAGGACTGGTTGTTTGTTGTTCATCAGGCGTTGTTTTGATCACCGTTCTATCTTTAACCTGTAACCATAGTGAAAAATACTACCATGTGTATCACTACCACTCTTATAACAGACAGTCACA
This sequence comes from Fragum sueziense, assembly GCA_963680895.1. Classification (NCBI taxonomy): domain Eukaryota; kingdom Metazoa; phylum Mollusca; class Bivalvia; order Cardiida; family Cardiidae; genus Fragum; species Fragum sueziense. Next base: position 32,436,825 of record OY804601.1, read on the forward strand.
TGTATGGAAAATTTATCCGTAAATTTATCTTAAAGTAATCTTTATTATGGCCAAATACAAGCAATTCCAGGGTTTTCCCTGGGCAAAAGAATTTGGCGGATATTGTGACCCCCTTGCCTTCAAAGCTGGGGGGTCATTTTTCAAATTTTGTGGGTTAAATTTTATAAATGCCTTAGGTCTCCAGTACATGTATAGTAATGAAAATCTGGATTTTAAAACTTGCGTCATCAATGACCCTCATGTAAATTTCTTAGGGATCATTTATTTTGCGACGAAGACAAAAGGTGCATCAATTGCGAAAAAGACGCATGATTTGTGCGTCTTGTGCTATTAAAAATCAACAAATCACAGAGATGTGCGTGTTACATTTACTTCAATATTTGGTAGTCAACCTTAAAAAAGAGCTACGCCTTGAAAATCTAGGAGTTGCTGTTTATAAAATGTAAGTGAATTTACCATCACAGCTTTATATGATAGATTGTTTCAGAGCTCAAACTCATTTATTTGTGTCCATAAAATAAGTGTGATGACAAATATTCTTACCTTGACTTTGAGCTGTCTATTGGGTAGATCTGTGTAACATCCAAACCAATCTTCTGTCGTCCAACCATTATAACACAGAATAGCCTCGACAAGTAACATGTCCGATATAGCATCCCCCACAGTCTGAAATAACCTTTATCCCTTGAAAAAAGGGTCTAAATGGCCCTAGTTCGCTCAACTAACTTTATCTGTACATCTCGCAAATTAACAGCATTACACTAAAATTTATATATGAAAGCTTCATGCAAGTCTGATAATCCCCAACCAGCATCACCCCCATTTATAAGTAAATGACAAAATTCCATACAAATTTTGTTTAAAGTCATCCAAGAAACATTCCTGCAATGTGAATTGATTTCAATTTGATCCAGTGATTTAGGAGAAGAAAAAATTTAAAGGGTCATGCATGATTTTCCTAAGTCTTAACATCATAGCCTGCCATGCCCCAATTTTCAAGCAAACTTAAAATTCTCTAATACTTTTTGCAAAGCCCCAGAAAGTGAAATTTCACACGTTTGTAATTGTTGTGTGCCAGATATTTGAATTTGGACCTGTCTAAAATTTTCTTGTCAAACAATGGATTATTCCAGTGTGAGTGTACTTACCTGGTTTATGAGATCTATTGATGTTATTAACAATTTTGCTGCTTTTATTTGTTCTTCTGATAATCTGAAATATACCATGAACAATGAATAATATCATGAGTACTTAAAGGGACATTTCATTCCAATTTCAATTTTTTAAAGTATGTCTTGATGCCAAGATTGGTTATTCTAATGAGTATAAATGTTGTGAACCGTTTTAGAACTTAAGCAGTTTTAAAACTGCATATACGGAACTTTATTCAGTTTCAAAACTGCATGAGCAGTTTCGAAACTGCTCATCCAGTTTTAAAACTGCTTATGCATGAGTTCTGTATGTTATGCAGAACCATTCAGACTGTTTATTTTCACTGAATTATTGATATTCAAATCAAACAACGACCTGAAAGGACTTTTTACGGGTAAATTTTGATTTTTGATCGATTCACTTCTGACAAAGACATAGTAATAACAACAGAGATTGGAAACTCCGCGAAATAACGTGGAGTCTCGTAAGCCGAGATTTTATTGCGCACCTGCTTATCTATCTACCTGGCGTTACGTTGCTAGGCAATGATCCCCAAGTCAGAATTGTTTGTTGATGAGATGGCTCGGAAAAAGTTAAACATCGTAGATAATGAAGGAATTACTTCCGACCATGAGCATTTTCTTTATTTCTAACGATGATTTTTGTCCCAAAAGACAATATTTTTGTTCACTTAAAATTGTCGGTACAAGAAATTGTTACAAACTTTTGATAGATCTAGATCTACGTTAGCCAACATTGACAAATTTCAATATTAGCGGGATCGGGGAACAAAAATTCAGATGAAATTTTGTAGGCCCCAGTAATGGATCCAAAGTGGGTTGGGGGGGGGGGGGGGGACGAACATTTTATTTCAATTTCATGTAGAAATTCAGTAAAATTTGTGTGATATTAGGAAAACGAACCTCCCCTCCTATACGTTTGAACCCCGTCCACAGAAACCCTGGATCCGCAGCTGGGCCCAGATCTACCTAGGCCTATTTGTTCGCGTATACTGACCGACATTATAGGGTGAATGATTTAGCTCAACCGGGTAGTTCGCGTATACAGACTGACATTATAGGATGAATGATTTAGCTCCATCGTAGTTCGCATATACAGACTGACATTATAGGATGAATATTTTAGCTCCATTGGGTAGTTCGCATATACAGACTGACATTATAGGATGAATATTTTAGCTCCATTGGGTAGTTCACGTATACTGACCGACATTATAGGATGAATGACTTAGCTCAACCGGGTAGTTTGCGTATACTGACCGACATTATAGGATGAATGATTTAGCTCCATTGGGTAGTTCACGTATACTGACCGACATTATAGGATGAATGATTTAGCTCAACCGGGTAGTTCGCGTTTACTGACCGACATTATAGGATGAATGATTTAGCTCCATTGGGTAGTTTGCGTATACTGACCGACATTATAGGATGAATGATATAGCTCCACCGATTGGTTCTCGTATACTGACCGACATTATAGGATGAATGATTTTGCTCAACCGGGTAGTTCGCGTATACTGACCGACATTATAGGATGAATGAATTTGCTCCACCAGGTAGTTCGCGTATACTGACCGACATTATAGGATGAATGATTTAGCTCCCCCGAGTGGTTCACGTATACTGACCGACATTATAGGATGAATGATTTAGCTCCTACGGGTAGTTCGCGTATACTGACCGACATTATAGGATGAATGATATAGCTCCACCGATTGGTTCTCGTATACTGACCGACATTATAGGATGAATGATTTTGCTCAACCGGGTAGTTCGCGTATACTGACTGACATTATAGGATGAATGATTTAACTCCATCGGGTAGTTCGTGTATACTGACCGAAATTATAGAATGAATGATTTAGCTCAACTGGGTAGTTCGCGTTTACTGACCGACATTATAGGATGAATGATTTAGCTCCATTGGGTAGTTTGAGTATACTGACCGACATTATAGGATGAATGTTCTAGCTCAACCGGGCAGTTCGCGTATACTGACCGACATTATAGGACGAATGATTTAGCTCCATTGGGTAGTTCACGTATACTGACCGACATTATAGGATGAATGATTTAGCTCAACCGGGTAGTTCGCGTTTACTGACCGACATTATAGGATGAATGATTTAGCTCCATTGGGTAGTTTGCGTATACTGACCGACATTATAGGATGAATGATATAGCTCCACCGATTGGTTCTCGTATACTGACCGACATTATAGGATGAATGATTTTGCTCAACCGGGTAGTTCGCGTATACTGACCGACATTATAGGATGAATGAATTTGCTCCACCAGGTAGTTCGCGTATACTGACCGACATTATAGGATGAATGATTTAGCTCCCCCGAGTGGTTCACGTATACTGACCGACATTATAGGATGAATGATTTAGCTCCTACGGGTAGTTCGCGTATACTGACCGACATTATAGGATGAATGATATAGCTCCACCGATTGGTTCTCGTATACTGACCGACATTATAGGATGAATGATTTTGCTCAACCGGGTAGTTTGCGTATACTGACTGACATTATAGGATGAATGATTTAACTCCATCGGGTAGTTCGTGTATACTGACCGACATTATAGGATGAATGATTTAGCTCAACTGGGTAGTTCGCGTTTACTGACCGACATTATAGGATGAATGATTTAGCTCCATTGGGTAGTTTGCGTATACTGACCGACATTATAGGATGAATGATCTAGCTCAACCGGGTAGTTCGCGTATACTGACCGACATTATAGGACGAATGATTTAGCTCCATTGGGTAGTTCACGTATACTGACCGACATTATAGGATGAATGATTTAGCTCAACCGGGTAGTTCGCGTTTACTGACCGACATTATAGGATGAATGATTTAGCTCAACCGGGTAGTTCGCGTATACTGACTGACATTATAGGATGAATGAATTTGCTCCACCAGGTAGTTCGCGTATACTGACCGACATTATAGGATGAATGATTTAGCTCAACCGGGTAGTTCGCGTTTACTGACCGACATTATAGGATGAATGATTTAGCTCAACCGGGTAGTTCGCGTATACTGACCAACATTATAGGATGAATGATTTAGCTCCATTGGGTAGTTTGCGTATACTGACCGAAATTATAGGATGAATGAATTTGCTCCACCAGGTAGTTCGCGTATACTGACCGACATTATAGGATGAATGATTTAGCTCCCCCGAGTGGTTCACGTATACTGACCAACATTATAGGATGAATGATTTAGCTCCTACGGGTAGTTCACGTATACTGACCAACATTATAGGATGAATGATATAGCTCCACCGATTCGTTCTCGTATACTGACCGACATTATAGGATGAATGATTTTGCTCAACCGGGTAGTTCGCGTATACTGACCGACATTATAGGATGAATGATTTAACTCCATCGGGTAGTTCGCGTATACTGACCGACATTATAGGATGAATGACTTAGCTCAACCAGGTAGTTCGCGTTTACTGACCGACATTATAGGATGAATGATTTAGCTCCATTGGGTAGTTTGCGTATACTGACCGACATTATAGGATGAATGATCTAGCTCAACCGGGTAGTTCGCGTATACTGACCGACATTATAGGACGAATGATTTAGCTCCATTGGGTAGTTCACATATACTGACGACATTATAGGATGAATAATTTAGCTCAACCGGGTAGTTCGCGTTTACTGACCGACATTATAGGATGAATGATTTAGCTCAACCGGGTAGTTCGCGTATACTGACAGACATTATAGGATGAATGATTTAGCTCCATTGGGTAGTTTGCGTATACTGACCGACATTATAGGATGAATGAATTTGCTCCACCAGGTAGTTCGCGTATACTGACCGACATTATAGGATAAATGATTTAGCTCCCCCGAGTGGTTCACGTATACTGACCAACATTATAGGATGAATGATTTAGCTCCTACGGGTAGTTCGCGTATACTGACCGACATTATAGGATGAATGATATAGCTCCACCGATTGGTTCTCGTATACTGACCGACATTATAGGATGAATGATTTTGCTCAACCGGGTAGTTCGCGTATACTGACCGACATTATAGGATGAATGATTTAGCTCCACCGGGTAGTTTGCGTATACTGACCGACATTATAGGATGAATGAATTAGCTCCACCGGGTAGTTCGCTTATACTGACAGACATTATAGGATGAATGATATAGCTCCACCGATTGGTTCGCGTATACTGACCGACATTATAGGATGAATGATTTAACTCCATCGGGTAGTTCGTGTATACTGACCGACATTATAGGATGAATGATTTAGCTTCACCGGGTAGTTCACTAATACTGACCGACATTATAGGATGAATGATTTAGCTTCACCGGGTTGTTCACGTATACTGACCAATATTATAGGATGAATGATTTTTTTTCAATTGGTAATAACATGTAATTTCAACACACAAAATATAAATAAATTCTATTATTGGGAAAAGATTTAGGAATCTGGAGCATTCCCCCTTAAAGGGTGAAATGTTCCGTTATAAAACTTGCTTACTTTCAAGGAGTTTTTTTTTTTTTTTTTTTTTTTTTTTTTAAATGCCAACTTTGTCAACTAAAATTTCCTATTAGACCTGATTACATAAATTTCTTCTTATTTTAAAAAAAAATCCTATAGATAGGTTGTTAGGATGCTCATAACAATACATACAATCATAGTTCACAAACAGAATAGGCCTACAGACATTTACAATCTGTAAATAATGTTACGAAATGGAATAGTACGACTTAATGCATCATTTTCCAAAATAATTAATCAGAACCGAGAAACCATATCTCCATTATGACAATTTTGTCTATAAATTGGACGATATGCATTGTTTTGTAAATGTAGACGAACTGGTAAAATTAAGGTACGAAATTTCTAGGGTACGAATCATTTTCGGTAAACCGGAAGCTGTTTTTCGGTTCGGTGCAGAACTTCGGCTGTTCGGTACCGAACACGTTTTCAAATAAAAACAGCCTAAAAAACAGTGATCTGTTAAGTTTCCTTCTCAAAAGGAATATGTTTAAGATGAGTTCTGCATCGAGAGAACGCCGTTATACGTCAAAATAACAATATAATCGCTATATTATGCAGTTTCGAAACTGCTCAAAATGAGTTCCGTAACATCTGTGCAGTCTTAAGACTGCATAGTTTCAAGATTGCTTACGACATAAATACTATTAGTTTTTTGAAGTTGTTGCCGATAAGCGAGAAACACGCATCTAAAGTTGAGACATAATCGATAAATTGCATATAAATCCGAACTGTTGTCCACAACAATTTGTTCAATTCTAACACAAAAATATAAATTTCTCGCAAACAGCGCAATATTTTGGCTTGAAAATTTAAGAATTTTCATAAGGAAATATGCTCTTTCAGATAAAAATAAAAGTAAAATATATGACAAAAAATTCTGAAATGTCATTTTAAGTCCTAGTTGAAGACATTTTTTCAAAAGCTAGTCACCAGCATAAACAGCTTGTCCAGACAGCAAAATTCTGGTCAGAGCTACATATAGGAGGGAGTGAAAGAATTTCAAAATGCAATATTTCATTTATTGTTCATCAAACCCTATGTTATGGGTACTCATTGGAATTGTCTCGTCGAGACAATTCAAATGAGTACCCACAACATATGGTTTGGATTTCAAATAACAAATTTAGAATTTTTACACCCCCACCTCCTAACTGTTGCTCTGCTGATTATGAGCATTTTCTTCTTTAACCTCATGTTTTCCTCTAAGCCTTTTCTATTGGGGATGTCAAAACAAAACCAAGCCTTGTTTGGGAAAGGATTAACATGAAAGGCTTAATGCTTTACCTTTGGACCAAAAATATTAAGATACATTAACCAATTACCAACCAACAAATTTTGGACTGGTCCAAATTCAAAGATGTTGGCAATGACAATTTCAAGTAAATGTAGTTTAAAGTCTTTTGGTCTTTTTTGGTAGAAAACATTGTGGAATATGAAGAAATTGCTTGTCACAAGCAATTTCTTCATTTTCCACAATGTTTTCCAAAGCCTTTCTCCTTTGGGGAGTCATTGTGTGGTAATGGGTTAAAAGTGGTAAGCTATTTATTTACCTATTATTTGATGCTGCCACTCTGATCAAGTTTTCAGCATTCTCACTAAACAGTACTGTCCCATGCCCATTGGCCTCAAAGTAGACACCAATATCAAACTCCTTGGCTTTGTGGTGTAAATGTTTAACTCCTGTGGCAACACACGCAACTGGTACTTGCTGCAAATGTACAATACAAACCGTTTTGATAACATTGTCTAAACACTTAACAGGCAAATTAATTTCAACATTCTAAAATAAAATGTGGCTGTGACATTACCAAATTGCACAATTTTTTAACATAAAGGGATAGTTCTAATAAATTACAGTCTCCTTAACCATTTCCAAAACCAAGAAAATAACAAAGGTTTACATTCAAACAAATTGTACATTTATCCAAACAGGTGTTCCTGAATATAAAGAATTTGTATATTCTATCACAGCAATCATTGTAACTAAAAGGAAAACATTCTTTTGCCTCTTTATTCTCGAAAGCTTTCTCTTAAATGGACTAAAAGGAGCACATTCTTTTGCCACTATATTCTCGAAAGCTTTCTCTAAAATGGACTTCACAACCTGGGGTTGTTCCTGAAAGAATTGATGATACAAAATTGATGCTATATATGTAATTGTAATGTGTCCCGCTATATACTCACCAAAGTTTTACTTATGTAAGCTGTAGAACTACCATTAGCATATGCAGTCTGTATCAGTCCTAAATTCACCTTTATACCACTGGATTCTAACATACTTTTCAAATAACCAGCTACCTAGAAGGTAATGAAAACATGCATTGTATTTTGTGGACTATCTATAACTTGTACCGTGTTAAAATGATAACATTTCACAATAAGCTATTTAGCCCCTTCCCAAACAATACCTGGTTTTGACAATCACATCCCTAACAGAAAAGGCTTTGGAAAACATTGACATAAAAGGAGAAACTGCTGAGAACCATCAGTTTCTCCGTTTGTCTCAATATTTTCTGTGCTATATTGTGCACAAATCATATCTTTTTTAAGATTAATTTTGTTGTCTACATCTGCCACTCTAAAGTTTTGTTGTTTGGGAAAGGTTTAAATTAATGACTTGTATACCAAATGATGGGCAAACACGTATATTTATCTTTCTTTAACCCATTACCAGATGGCAAAATCTTAGGCTTGTCAAAATTCAAAGATGTTGCAGACGACAATTTCAAGTTGAATTTTTTTTTTTACATTACATTTATTTGTGAACTTTCTGTGTAGAAAACCTAGTGGAAAATGTAGAAATTGCTTGTATTTCTTCATTTTCTATAATGTTTTCCAAAGCCTTCATCCTGTGGGGCATCAAAAAGCTTCATCATGTATAGGAAAGGGTTAAAGTGGGTCTGGCAAAAGACAATAGGGAACAGTTTTATCAAGTTAATGGTGACGTAATTTCCGACAAACAAATATTATTGTGTGGGTGTTGTTATAAAATATCTTAACTACGTCTTGATTCAAGCCAAAGTTATGAGATTCTATAACAACACCAACAGTTTATCAAAACATAACAGTAATCCTAGTCTATTTTTAGTACAAAATTCATTGCCATTGAGTTCCAATTCAAATATTCAATCACTTTTGTGCTCTACAAGTACATGTAACCTATAATGATAATTTAGATTTCACTAGATAAACTTAGCTATAAGATTGATTGAATGGGGTTTCAAGCTATGTTCAAATGCTTTTTTGGCATAAATCATTGCAGCTGTAGCACAAAATAATGGATTCCGGGAATTTATTTGCACAAGCACTACTACAATATCAAATCCGAGCCACCAGCCGCTATTTATTTTAGGTGATTTTCATCCATCGGTGAGAAATAAATGACTTTTGTCAAATATAGTTATTGGAAAGAGGAAATTCTTACCAGTGTTGCAATTCTGTCTCCATCCAATAGATGAAACTTGTTATCTGGAAAACAAAGTTAATTTATGTTAATTTAAAGTCTTTGTGCAAGAAAAATGTTAACTCTCACCCAAACAAAACCTGCTTTTGATAACCCTTAAAAAATCTGGGGGAAAACATTGAGACAAAAGAAGAAAATGCTGATAACCAGCATTTTCTCCTTTTGCCTCAATATATTCTGGGCTTTACCCAAATCCTCTATTTTTCAACACCAATGTTGTTGTCTGCAGCAGCTTTCAAACTGGACCTCCCTAAAATTTTGCTTATAAATGAAACTCTATTCTTTGGTCTTTCTTTGGTCTTTCTGGGTAGCAAACATTGAGGGCAATGAAAAAATTGCTTGTCAAAGGCAATTTCTTCATTTTCCACAATGTTTGCCAAAGCCTTTCCTTGTGGGGGCGTCAAAAGGTATCATCATATGATGAAAATGCGTCAAAGTTGACAATTTTTTTAGAATACTTCCAGGCTTTGAAGAGATTATGACAGCAAAACAAAGTTAGGTTACCTGATCCTTGGAAGAAGTACACAATTCTGTCAGCATCTCCATCAAATGATGCATATTTCATACCAGGGCTTAATGTTATACCTACAGTATAGGAAAACAGATTCACTTTATAATGTGTATCTTTAGTAATTTTCCACAAAAAATATCTTTGTATCTGAATGTCAAATAAACAATATGTGTTTGATAAAGATGAATGCCCTCAAAATGGCCAATGTTAAGTTTTTGGACAGGCGGATGGACAGACAGACACAAGTAAAACAATATGCTCCCGATCTGATACAGGAGCATGGAAATTCTTAAGATCATCATATAAATTTGCAAAATGAATGAAAGGCAAAAGATTTTGCAATAATAATGAATAAGCCATCTCTGCTGCCATTTTTATTTTTTAAATGAAAAAGGAGTTATCTGTCGGAATTTTTCATGGAGATTTCCCTTTAACACTTTACCACACTTTTTGACTTCCTATATAAGACAATAGTTTGAAAAACATTGTGGAAAATGAAGAAATTGCTTGTTACAAGCAATTTCTTCATTTCCTACAATGATTTCTACCCAGGAAGACCAATAAATGCAATATTCAATTCACTTGCTATTGTTGTCTACAACATCTTTGAATTTGGATCAGTCTAAAGTTTTGTCGTTTGGTAATGGGTAAACACTTTCTTAGACAAGACCTGGATTTGATGTCCTGGAATAGTCTGAAAGGATGGGTTGCAACAAGGGCTCAAAATTGCCCAAGGTATAGATTTTCTTTAAATTATGTGCATTGATAGGGTTACTTAATATCTTTAATTTGTATGTGTAAAAAGTTTTATGAGGGCTTATTTCAGGAGATAATGGCTACCAAATGGGTGGGATAAATTGACACGAGAAGCAAATTTTTACTTTGAAGTTGAATTACTTTTTCTGTGTAGATCAGATCAAATAGAAGTTTTGCGTCTACTTTTAATGGACCAAGAACAATACATTTTAGGAATCATTATTTATATTTATCAGTTCATTGAATTTCTGTATTCATTCTTCTGTCAATCTCAGATTTTGTGAAGTACTACCTTTAACTGATTACTAGACAGCAAAACATTAGACTTACCCAAATTCAAAGATGATGCAGACAACAATTTCAAGTGAACAGAATTTTACATATTTTTGGGGTAAAAAACATTGTGGAAAATGAAGAAATTGCTTGTCACAAGCAATTTATTCATTTTCCAAAATGCTTTCCAAATCCTTTAAATCTTGAGGGGCGTCAAAAAGTGTGACCATGTGTGGGAATGGGTTAATTTAGACTACCATTTTTAAAATATTGTTTTGGAAAGAATAGATCGCGGGCAGAAAAGCTCAGACCACTCACCTTCAGGGGAACACTGGTTAACTTTAACAAAGTCTGCTCCACACTGAAACAAAGTCAAATAACATTCATGCAAAGTCAGTTTAAAAAAGAAAAAGGAGTTAATAAATAAAATGTTAATCTTAAAGGTGTTGCAAAAGGCTAGCCATGTCTATTAGAAAGGAGATCACTCTAGCATTTACTCGAACAATTAGCAACACATAAGTCAATCACAACAACACATGCTTTTTTATGTCCCTGTATCGAAAGATGGGGGAGCATATTGTTTTACTTGTGTTGGTCTGTCCATCCATCTCTATATATCTGTGCGCCCAACAGTCATTCCGAAAAATTGAAATGACAACTTAACATTCGTATAAAATGTCTAAATCCAAAGGGGTAAAAATTCGACTAAATTACATGTTAGTGAGGAATCCTTGCCTAGAGGCTGATATTATAGTCACAGAGGCATGTGCACAATTTCAGAGCAATAGCATAAGTAGAAACAGAGATTTGACAATTCTGAACATGAAAACTTAACCCTCTCCCAAACAATACCTGATTTTCATGCTATTACCAGAAAAGGCTTGGGGAAAACATTAAGGCAAAAGATGAAAATGCTGATAATCAGCATTTTCATCTTTTGCCTCAATGTTTTATGAGCTACATTATCAACAAATCTTACATATGAGGGATCTCGTGAGAAAACCTACCTTAATGACATGACGTGACGTCGCCGTAAAAGCCGATTTAAGTTAGGTCAACATCGCGCAATTTGACGCGCAAAACCACAACACGAATCTTGTTCCTATCAAATTACAATACGGTATTTCTTGATCTACAAATTCCGTGTTTTATGAATAGGTTGATATATTATTTGACAACTATTGGAATGTATTTAAAAGCCGAAAACTGTATTAAAAACTGAAAATTACCTCTTCTTTCCGGGGTAGGCGACAGTCTTCGATGCATCACAACCGCGCAATTTTAAAATAAAGAGATGTGGACTACACTTAGACCTCTGATTATAGAATAAAATAACACATGTATAGATCTACAAAGTAAGCGTAGCTGGGGTGTTGATGATTCACCATTTACAGTCCAAATTGGCTTTAAAAACAAACAAACAAACCTAGATCTTCCTGTCAGAATAGATATTTCCTAGTTGCAAATTGCAATAAATGATTCTCCGAAACCAATCTTGATCTGTATTTCACAAATCAGTACATCATCAAGTTTGTGGCTACGATATCGTATCTAGACATTCCAAAAGCATTTTGGATAATTTCTAATCATCCATCACTGATATTTCCACATGGATACACAAAAAGTAAAGTAACGATGACGTCACATCAAGTTTGACCTAGAAACACTAGTTTACACTCAGGGGATAGTTATGAATATCTTAAAGGGTAAGGGCCGAGTTAAAGATCTCTAGATTTTACAAGAAGGACAAATGTTTGAACACACAAATGTTTTTCTGGTATTATTGCTTACCCAGTTGATATAGAATAACTACGATGCTCTAGATTTTCTTTCATACTTCCCACAACAAAGAAAACTTAGGGTGGTCCAATGTCAATGTTGATGCAAAATTCAAAACATTTCTTTTTTCATTGTTTTATTGATAATAGAGTTTCTTCAATGCTTAGCAAATAACACTTGAAGGAAAAGAAAAAAATGCTTGTTAATTTAGATTTCTAAACCAATATCGTAAAGAGTTGTCAAAACAGGAACATGTTAGATAGATAGAATTTATTACACATAAAATGTTACAATTCACATGGCAAGCAATCATAAAACATACATAAAAACAGATAACAAGGCATGTATGTTAATAATAAGGCCATATCAATCAACATTATATGTGAAGGATAACACAAAAAAGAGTTAAATATAAACCCTTGTTTCCATTGTGGTCCTTACATATACAATATTGCATGACATAGGAAGACTAGCTTTCGAAATTTGACATAAATTAAATAAATAAATTAATTACTTAACCCTTTCCCAAACGACAACATTTTAGGGTGATCCGCTTCAAAAACTGCCACAAATGACATAATGGATGTTATCAAAGATATAATTTGTGTAAATTATGACACAGAAAACATTGAGACAAAATGAGAAAGTGCTGATTATCAGCACTTTCTTCTTTTGCCTCAATGTTTTCCCAAGCCTTTTTGATTAGGGACGTCAAAACCAGGTCTTGTTTGGGAAAGGGTTAATGATATGATCACATGAATGGAGATATAAAATAATACTTTCAAGTTATACTGAGATCTGAAGTCAGACTTATTACATCATAATATTTATAAATTATATGCCATAAAATGAATTGAACATAAATAAGTTATAATCAAGTTTTTTAAAATATCGCATGATACTTCTCTATTATACATATAAAATATCTATAATTATCACATTGTGTGCCTATCACAGAATTTTTAAAAACTACATATAAAAGTCTACATTATTTTAAAGAAGTGTTCCTTGACTTTATATTTAAAAGATGACATGGTTTCAGCATCTCTAGCATGTTGAGGTAGGGAGTTCCATAAGGTACATCCCTTGTATGCAAAGGTTTTCATACCAAAGCCCTTCACCTTAGGAACTACAAATCTTTTGCTGTCAGACAAAGCCATATCACTCAGGTTTGAAGATGAATCCTCGATTTTGGATCTAAACCTAGTGGGATAATTGTGTACACTACTAGCTGTGGTAAAATGCTCACTCATATAAGCAGGAGCAGTATTGGAACTTATTTTAAAAACATGACATAAAGCTAGGTGATCAACCCTATTTGCAACAGGCAGCATTTTGAGAGATAAAAATTTCTCTTTATCAATATGTGACCTAGGATGAAGGTTCAACATGAATCTGATGAGTTTATTTTGAGAAATCTGTAGCTTGTTTTTCAACTCTTGTGTAAGACCATAGAACCAAGCTGTGGAGGCATAGTCAAAATGACATTGAATCAGGGACATCACAAGTAATCTTCTTGTATAGTGAGTAAGGAATTGACTTTTACGGTATAAAAACTTCAAACGAGTATTTGACTTTTTGATGACAGACCTTGCCATGGCCTCAAAAGAGAGGGATTGGTCAATAGTTGCACCAAGATACTTGACTGAAGATTTGGACTCTATGTGTTGACCATTGCAAATAATATCAAGGCTAGGTTGAGATTTCAATCTCTGTTTAGATCCAAAAAGTATGGACTTTGTCTTGCCAAGATGCAAAGACAATTTGTTGCAAATCAGCCATTGACTCACTGCTGATAGTTCATTACTTAATGTATTTTCAATGTCAGATATGGATTTTCCAGAGACAAGGATAGCTGAATCATCAGCATAGAGAAGCAACTTGTTGCTAGTTACTGCGGACATATCGTTCACGTATATTAGAAAAAGGAGTGGTCCCAAAATGGAGCCCTGAGGAACACCACAGGATATATTTGCTGTGGAGGACTTTGACCCAGCTACCTCCACAAGCTGCTTCCTATCAGATAAGTATGAAGAAAACCACCTGATAGTTGAATGGGGTTGAAAGACCGACATCAAAACGTTGACTGTTGCTGTTCCAGTGTAGAAAAAGAATTCCACATTTTTGTTGGTGAATACCAAAAATTGACATAACATTGTCACTGCATTAGTGCTGCTTGTAGATTTATGTTATTCAACCAAAAATAGAAATGGAAAACAAATGTTGAAGGATAAGGAGAAATGCCGGTTAGTGGCATTTTCTTCATTTCCATTAATGTTCTCTAAAACATTGGTCTAATGGTTGCGAAAAACATTCATTTGAATGAAAGTCAGTGTTAAACAGCAATATTGTTAACAGTTTCTTTTGATCTTTCAAAACTATCCTAAACTATCCCATGGATTTGGTTTGACAGTTGTACATGTAGGCTATGTGTGACGTATGTGTGACGTCATTTTATCCAGACCTGCACATGGATGTTTTCAAACCCTTTCCCACACTGCACAAATTTAGAGTGGTCTTATTCAAAAGTTGTTGCAGACAACAAATGAATGTTTTTTTTAAGCAAAACATTTGTGTACAATTAAGATCTAAGAAAGAAAATATCAAGGCAAAAGGAAAATAATTTTGTCTCGGATATTTTCCAAAACCATTCTGTTAGGAATGTCAAAATCAGGCCTTGTTTTGGACAAGGTCAACACAATTGGATTTTCAATGCTGTTGAAGAGATTGGTCTTGTTGTTCAATCCCGGATTGTAAGTTAGATTCTCTTTTGACAGTTTGTAATGCTTAAACTGTAGGGATCTCCATAATGTAGCAGAGAACGTTGTTATCTTTTCCTGCAAGATTTTTTACAATCAACATGTATTTCAATATTATACATGTCGTGGGAAAAAAAAAAAAAAAAAATCTGTACTGTCATGACAGTATAGACTATATAGTGGTAGATGTTGTAGGCCCTATTGTTATTATATTTATTCCAGAGTCATGGATCGACACATTGTAGGCCTACGTCTTAAAAATGAACGTCATTGACGTCACGTTTACAAGTGTGTTCAACAACGTTATCATAGGTTATCGTTTAATATCAATTAAATCGTTAATATTTGTCACATTGAACTAATTATGGTGTCACATGAAAGAACAAGAGCTTCGCAGAGCGGCGCATATACGCCCGAGAGGGGCTTGTCAGTAAAAATTGGCCATTTTTTTCAATTCAAGGGCAGATAATTCAAACATGAAAAGTTAACAAAATTTCGTTTGCACAACAAGACACCAAAGAGATTCATTGTGGCTAGTTTTATTAAATTCTTGTTGAAACTGTAGAAGTAGCACACAGGAGAAAATGGGCATTTTTGAGAAAATGGGCATTTTTCCTTAAATTCAAGGGCAGATAATTCAAGAACGAAAACAGTTATCTAAATTCTGTAAGCGGTGTGCACAACTAGACACCATGGAGATTCATTGTAGCAAGTTTGATCAAATTCTGATCAAAACTGTAGGAGGAGTTGCGCACACAAGAAAATGGGCATTTTTTTAATTCAAGGGCAGATAATTCAAAAAGGAATAGAGTTATCTGAATTCCGTAAGCGCGGTGCACAACTAGACACCATGGAGATTTATTGTGGCAAGTTTGATCAAATTCCGATCAAAACTGTAGGAGGAGTTGCGCACACAAGAAATTGCTAACGGACGGACAGACAGACGGACGGACAGACAGACGGACGGACAGACGGACGAGCGGGGCCATAACATAATACGACCCTTCGGGAGTATAAAAATTGTCGTTGCATGAAAATATGCAAAAAAGTGAAAATCGATTTTTTTTGTCATTTAGGCAGGTTTTCTCACGAGGCACCTCATATATTAACATCCATTTTGTCGTTTGCAGCAGCTTTCACATTGGAACAGACCAAAATTTTGTCGTTTGGGAAAGGGTTAACCAAAGCATTAAGCCGACGCCAATGCCCGGGTGACTAGAATAGCCCCCACTATAGCCTCAATATTTTTTGTGCTATATTCTACAGAAATCATGTGGCTATCAAAATCTAAGATGTTGTCTGCAGCAACTTTCTAATTGGAGCAGTCCAAATTTGTGCCATTTGGGAGAGCCTTAACCCTTTGCCAAACAACATAATTTTAGGGTGGTCCAATTCGAAAGTAGTTGCAGACGACAAAATAAATATCAAATGGAGAAAATATGTATGTTATAGCCAAGAAAATATTGAGGCAAAAAGAGAAAGTGCTGATTTTTAGCACTTTCTTCTTTTGCCTCAATGTTTTCCCAAACCTTTTCTCATGGGGATGTAAACACCCAGTCTTGTTTGGGAAAGGGTTAATACAGTGTTGTAGAAGCAATTTGACGGTGTAAAGAAACAAGAGTCTAACCTTATGATTGAGTTTTCCATTTCCATTGTTGTAGATAGTGACAGATAAAGATTCACCCAGATATGAACACATTTTCTTGAGCTGATCTGCACCTACACCATTTGCTGCGTCAACTATTACCTGATTGGAATACTTTCTTGTATCCTTAACCTACAGAACAAGATGGTTTAGTTGCATTAAAAGAGTATTTCATACCATTGTTGAATGTTGAAGTTGAACACTTTCCAAAACATGCCCTGGTTTTGACATCCGTAAAAGGGGATAGTTTAGAAAGCCTTGAAGGAATAAGAGAAAATGTTGATGATCAGCATTTTCTCCTTTTCCTTCAAGGATTTCTGTACAATGAATTTCAATTTTCCTTTTTTAGTAAAATTTATCTTATAGTCTGCAAAATTTGCACAAGCATGATCAGTGTTTGCTGCATCCACTATGACCTGAATGGAGTACTTTCATGTATCCTCTACCTGCAAAGCAAGGAAACCCATATGCATATTTCTGCAACCCTTTCTCTTTCAACATAATTGTCTACCAATCCAAATTGAATGGAGTTACAAGTGACAAAACAATGGTTATTTTGTGTACCAATTTTGCATCTTTTAACGTTGAAGGCATTGTGATATACAGGTCAAGAGCAAGAGCAGGAAGTGGACAGCAATCCTAAACTAATAAAGATAGAATACCCCTAATGAGATTCACATGACGTTGGAATTATTCAATCGAAAACATTTGGCGGTGGAACTCTCCACTGTGGAATGTTTACAACCGTGTCCGATTCGGATGCACAACAACGCCACTCGAAAAAAGCTTATGTTTTAAGAGTCTCAAAATGGCGACATTACGGGTATTCTACATTTAGTGTTATGCACAGCTAATATGTCCATATATTTATACATCCTGATTTATCTTTTATTGAATCCATAAAAGCTTGAAATGAACAAACACACTGACTGACTGTTGGACAGCAACAAATGCTTTAGACAACTTCTGATTATAACCTTCCTCTGAACACAGGCTGTATTGAAATATTTCATTTATATAAATTTATCAAACCCTATGTTGTGGGTACTGATTTGAATTGTCTCAAAGGGGCGATTCAAATGAGCACCCACAGCATAGGGTTTGAACTTGAAATAACAAATTTAGAATGTCTAAAATCACTCTTATCTGTTGCTCTGTCTACCTTGATTGATTTTTGTATAATTTATAAAGATCTGAAATGAACAAACACACTTACGGACTGCTGAACTGCAACAAATGCTTTAGACAACTTCTGATAGTAACCTTCCTCAGAACACTGGCCATATTTCTCTCCTGTGTTTTTACAGCATACAAGATAGTGTAATTGAGGGGTGGTTAAAATACCTGGGGTAAAATACAATAAGATTGTGAAATACAATAAGTACCCACAACATATGCACACAAACTGACACAAACTGTGTGTTGTCCTAACAGCACACAAGATAAGCATAATTGTGTCCGATTTGAAACAGCTGCAGATGTCAATAATGGTGTTCATACAGACAAGATTCGTGTACAATACAGCACAAAAAACATTGAGGCAAAAGGAGAGAATGTTGATTATAAAAATTTTCTCTTTTTGCCTCAATGTTTTCGCAAACCCTTTCTATTAGGGACATCAAAATCAGGGGTCTTTTTTTTTTTGGGGGGGGGGGGGGGGGGAAAGGATTGAATAATGGTAGTTTCAAGTTTTCATTCATGTATTTTGGGCTCCAGCAAACACTTTGGGAATGGACGATCATGCACACATTTTTACAGTTTCAGTTTCAAGGCTTAGGAGAGAAGACAAATTAAATTTTACTTACAACAGAAAGACATCAGTCCTTAGCATAGAAAACCTTGAAGGGAAGGAGAAAACGCAGATTTCTTCCTTATCTTCCAGGATTTCGAAACTACCAGTTTCATCCTGTAGGGGTTGTGCTGTCAAAAACCAGGTTTTGTTTGGGTAAAGGTTGAACAAGGCCTGAAGGGTAGCTCTTAAAACTTGTAATCCATTCCCAAGCATTGACACTTTTTGACGCCCTTCAAAATAAAGGCTTTAGAAAACATTGTGGAAAATAAAGAAATTGCTTGTAACAAGCAATTTCATCATTTCCCACAATCTTTTCTACCCCAAAAAAGACCAAAATTTATAAAAATACATTCACTTGAAATTGTCATCTGCATCATATTTGAAATTGGAATAGTCCAGCATTTTGCAGTCTGGTAATGGGTTAAGAACACTCCTTACCAAAGTCTGTAAGTGATCCTTTTAATGCTTTTACTCCACATTCTACAGCACTGGACAGAAATGGGCTACTTGATCTGCAAATTAAAACAGACTATTTCTAACAAATAGTCCAGTTTATTGGTCGAAAATGACGTTTGTGTTTGGAGGGGGGGGGGGGTTGTCGAGTAAATTACGCAGATACAAGTGATTCTCACGCTGCACCGTCTCCATTCGCGGGCTTGGAAAAGAATCTGAATTTGCACCAAAAAATCGTCTTTTGTCCACGTTTTTAGCACTGCTAACGATGCCAAACCGCAGAAGCAAAAAGGCTAAACCTTACGATCGGCCGGGGACCGAGGCAGGTCCAGAAACGAGGAGGAAAACTCAAGCCGCCGAGTCTGAAAGTGAACGGGTCGTCCTGGCGTCGGACGAACCCGATTCGGGTATCAATCCCTTCGCCAATTTAAATAATTTTCTTCCACCCTTACCTGCAGCTAACTTTACCGTCCCTGCAGAGGCTATGCGTCTAGCGGATGATGACATTGCAATGCATGTCCCCCCGGAAGTATGCATCAAAATCTGGAAAGGGGAATTTGTAAATTTAGCCTCACTTCTTCGCAGGGAGCCTAATGAGCATGCAAATAAGGAATCAAACCTTACGGTGACTGAACAGGGCACCCTCCAGTTGCTGCCAAAAAGCCCCAAGCGGGTGGCCAATATCCGTGAGTGGACGGACGCTTTTTTGATATACATGTATATTGTCATCAAGAAACGTCCGGAAATGGCGGGTGACCTGATTCAATACATGTCAACCATAAGAGAAGCAGCGGCTAGGAATCACACAAACGATTGGTGGAAAACATATGACGAAAATTTCCGGCTGCGGCAAGCTGTATCCCCAATGCCATGGGGCAAAATCTGTGCTGACCTCTGGCTTAAAGCTATGTGCCTGTCCACTACACCAAATCAAACCTTAACATCCAAGAATAATGCTAGCTTCTCTGCAAATAATCGCAACAAAGCTATTTGCTATGATTTCAATTCAGTCAGAGGTTGTCGGTTTTTCAATTGCAAGTATGCGCATGTTTGTTCCGTCTGCAAAGGGGAGCACACACAGATTAAATGCCCGAAGCACTCAAATTTTCGCAAATAATGTTCAAACTCAAACTGTTGGCTACGGCCTTGGTGTCACGCCAATAAAATATTTTGCTTTGCAAGAGGAATTACTAGGTTATGACAATAATTTGACTCAATATTTGTTAAATGGGTTCAAACATGGTTTTTCCCTGTGTTATACAGGTCCCAGGACTTTGCAAACATGCAAAAATTTAAAATCTGCAACTGAAAATCCTTCCATAGTTTGGGAAAAGGTTAATAAGGAAATTTCAACAGGCAGGGTAGCTGGACCTTTTTCTTCTATTCCCTTTCCAAATTTCAAAATGTCACCAATTGGTTTAGTCCCCAAAAAGGAACCTAACGAATTTAGACTAATCCATCATTTATCTTACCCCCCGGGGGAATCGGTAAACGACAATATTGACCCCAAACTCTGCTCAGTTCATTACTCAAAATTTGATAATGCTGTTAAGATGATTCAAAAATTGGGCCCTGGGGCACTCCTGGCCAAAGCAGATATCAGATCAGCCTTTCGCTTGATACCACTCGCACAAGAAGATTATCCACTTGTTGGTTTCAGTCATGGCGGTTTCTTTTTTTATGATCGGATGCTGCCTTTTGGTGCTAGTATTTCATGTGCAATTTTTGAGAAATTTGCATGTGCATTACAATGGATTGTGCGTAAAAACTGCAGTCTAGGGGATCTGGATCATTACTTAGACGATTTCATTTTCGGTGGTAAAGGGGGTTCAAACGATTGTTTCCTTTTATTGCAGACCTTTTTTAATTGTTGTCAGAAACTTGGTATCCCTGTAGCAGAGGAAAAAACAGTATGGCCTACACCTGTTCTTATCTTTTTGGGGCTTGAGCTAGATTCTATTCTAATGCAAGTCAGAATACCACTCTCAAAAGTAGCACAATTAATTGACCTTATTAAAGAAGTGTTAACACATAAAAAATCAGTTCAGTTAAGAGAATTGCAATCTTTGATAGGGTCCCTCAATTTTCTCTGTCGGGCAGTGGTTCCTGGTCGCCCATTTTGTAGGAGACTCATAAATGCAACTTGTGGGGTCACCAAATCATACCATCACATCCGGGTTAAAAAAGGGATGAGACAAGACCTAATAATGTGGTTAGAATTTCTAAATTCCTTTAATGGGGTCTCAATGTTCCATGAAAAATTCTGGACTTCCAATTCTGATATTTGCCTTTATACAGACAGTTCTGCTGCAGTCGGTCACGGCTTTGGGGCAACGTTTATGAGGGAGTGGGCAATAGGAGAATGGCCAATTGAATGGCACGATTCGGGCCTTACAAAAGATATCACGCTTCTCGAGTATTTCCCCATTTTAGTTGCTGTTCACATCTGGGGCGAAAAGATGAGGAATAAAAAGGTTTTGTTTAAATGTGACAATCAGTCGGTTGTCAACATTATCAATAGCCAAACAAGTAAATCAGACAAAATTATGGTTCTTGTGAGATCTTTTACACTACACTGCCTCAAATTTAATATTAATTTTAAGGCAGAATTCTTGCCTGGTTGTGAAAACCAGACGGCTGACAGTTTATCCCGATTTCAGATGAAGCGGTTCAAACAGCTAGCCCCACAGGCCAACCCAGAACCACGGACCATCCCAGCCTACCTTTGGACTATCTTAGACAACACTCTATGAAGTTAATTCAAGCAAGCATATCAATGAACACACATAAAGTGTATAAGAATGCTATTAAGAAATTTACTGAATTTAGAAGTAGTAATGGGCTTAAAAATGAATGGCCAGTCCCGTTGTTGCATTTGGAGTATTTCATTGCCTTCTTACATCACCAGAACTACTCTTCAAAATCCTCATCCACTTTCATTGCAGCCATTGGTTTCTATCATAAGTTAAATAATATGCAAAATCCCTGCAACAACTTTCGTTGCAAAAAGCTTCTTGAGGGTTATCGTCGTTTGAACCCTTCCAAAGACACTAGAATGCCTATCACAC
Source organism: Fragum sueziense (assembly GCA_963680895.1). Taxonomy (NCBI): domain Eukaryota; kingdom Metazoa; phylum Mollusca; class Bivalvia; order Cardiida; family Cardiidae; genus Fragum; species Fragum sueziense. The sequence goes on from OY804601.1 coordinate 32,459,059, forward strand.
TTGATGTGTTGACAAGGATTGTGAGCGTCTTAGACACAACATGTTTTTCGAGTTACGAAGCTAAACTTTTTAAGGCAGTTTATTCGATAGCATTTTTTGGTTTATTTCGGGCAGGAGAGTTGGTATGTACCTCTCCTGATGACCCCGTCAGACAACTACAAGTATCTGACATACAATTTACTTATCGTTCCAGTAGGATTCATTCACTAAAAATACAACTACGTAAATCTAAAGCCAACCAAGCCGGCAAGCCGGAAATTGTCATGATTTATCCACTAGAAAATTCGACTGTGTGTCCAATACAATCCATACTCAATTACTTGTCGATCAAGCCAAAATCTTCAAATCACTTGTTCTGTCATAGTAATGGCTCCCCTCTTACGCGTTATCAATTTGGTGCAGTTATTTCAAAATGTCTCATAAATCTGGATATGTCACCAAGAGGTTATAAAAGCCATTCTTTCAGGATAGGAGCAGCCACATGGCTTGCAGAACAAGGTGTATCTTATGAGAAAATCAAACAGTTAGGGAGATGGTCATCAAATGCCTTTTTACATTATATTCGCACTTAACTTTTGTCGCAATTGAATTTCGCTTCAAAGTTACAACATACTAATGCATGCAAGCTTCTATCAATGCTGAATTTATCCAAGGGTAATGATAATTTACGGGGCGTGTTTACAAAACTCGTTTCTTGCTGACTTTTACTAGATTTTGTTTTATATTATTCATAGTACAGGTGTACAAATGTATCATAGATAATACATGTAGTTTGATGCAACATTTTTGTTTGTCATTCTGTATAATAACATTGACCAAGTATATTTCAGATGTGTGGTTCATTGGTAATTCCTACGTCCACTGGCTTGAGAAACGTCTGAAATTCCGGCGTATCCAGTCAAATTTAGGGTGCAGCTCTATAACAAGTGTTAAATGGATTAGCCGGAGAGGGATGCATTGGTCTGAATTCAACACAGTACTACAAATGCAGTGTTTACATTCCAGTCCACCAAAGATCTTGATCATCCACTTGGGATCCAATGATCTCACTTCCTTAACAGGCTGCGAACTCGAACATAAAGTGCGTGATGATATTTGTTTCTGGATGGAAAACTTACCTAATACGAAATTCATCTTCTCTGAACTGTTGCCCAGGATATCATGGGGGCACACAGTAATCCCGCATAACAAAATTGATAAAAAGAGGAAACATTTTAATAATTGCATCCGCCGTTTCATGGTAGCCAAAGGTGGACATTTTGTTAAGCATGAGGATATTAATGTACAGACCCCGGGAATGTACTTTAATGATGGAATACATCTTTCCGATGTAGGCTATGATATGCTGTTGTTAAATATAACTAGTGTTTTGGAGAAACTGTAACTGGCCAGACTATTAATTTTGTCAGTATTTATAATGTAGGAATTTTGGGGCGAACAAGTTCGTGTGGCGGAAAATTCCTGGGGGTACCATGATATGTTGTATGAAATTGTCAAGGCTGTGTATACTTTAGAGCGTGTGCTGGCTTGCAGTCGATACGTTGACTCCTTGCCGTCCAAATATGGTATGGACTTTTTGGGCGGTTTGTTGAGCCCCTCCCACATGGGTTTGTACTGTGGGTGGGTGGGTTGGTTGTAGGACCAGGGTTCCCTCAATGCATTACCCCAATGGGTGTTGGGGTGCAGTAGGGGCATGTGGTGGCGCCACATGTGGTTTGGGTCCTACTTGCTTAATATTATGTTAGCTGCAGCCAGCAAGGCTATGGGTTCCCCCGGGGGTTTTCCGCCCGCGAACAAGATCTCTCCGCCACAGTCATCTTCAATTTCATTATAAATCGAACATTAAATTGATAAATTTAAGAATGATATTTCTTTGTGGTCATTTTCGTCTCTTCCAATAAAACAGACTATTTCTAACAAATAGTCCAGTTTATTGGTCGAAAATGACGTTTGTGTTTGGAGGGGGGGGGGGGGTTGTCGAGTAAATTACGCAGATACAAGTGATTCTCACGCTGCACCGTCTCCATTCGCGGGCTTGGAAAAGAATCTGAATTTGCACCAAAACCCACCCTCCCTCCCCTATTCTTCTTTTATACATGTTCTTATAATGTAAATATTTTTTCAGATTTCAATTGTGACGATTTTAAAGGTCATCAGAGTCGCTTAACCAGTGTACGATTACTATTACTTCAGGACTATCTGCGCGAGTCAGAGTGCCGATGTTACAAAATGGTGTTATGCTGTGTTACAAGTTTTCCTATCTTGTCGTGCGGCGGAAAATTCCTGGGGGTACCATGATATGTTGTATGAAATTGTCAAGGCTGTGTATACTTTAGAGCGTGTGCTGGCTTGCAGTCGATACGTTGACTCCTTGCCGTCCAAATATGGTATGGACTTTTTGGGCGGTTTGTTGAGCCCCTCCCACATGGGTTTGTACTGTGGGTGGGTGGGTTGGTTGTAGGACCAGGGTTCCCTCAATGCATTACCCCAATGGGTGTTGGGGTGCAGTAGGGGCATGTGGTGGCGCCACATGTGGTTTGGGTCCTACTTGCTTAATATTATGTTAGCTGCAGCCAGCAAGGCTATGGGTTCCCCCGGGGGTTTTCCGCCCGCGAACAAGATCTCTCCGCCACAGTCATCTTCAATTTCATTATAAATCGAACATTAAATTGATAAATTTAAGAATGATATTTCTTTGTGGTCATTTTCGTCTCTTCCAATAATAGGAAGCTTGAAATACAAATTACATGGAGTAAATATGACAATTTTAAGAGTAATTTATCCCTTGTTATGCTAAATTAGAATCAACAGGTATGAACATATGATGTGTTTGTGAAACACAAATGACCCTGAAATGGCTAATGTTAAGTTTTCATGTTATCTTTTCGACTGACAGACAGACTAACAGATGGAATGACAGACAGACAGACAATGGTAAAACAATACATGTTCAACAGTCCTGCCAAAGAAACTTTAACATCACAGTGATCAACACACCAAGGCTTAAGAAAACAAAAGCCGAAAGAGAAGTCCATAAATTCAGATGTATTTTTTATTTCTACCATTTGGAAATTGCCAAATTCTGAGAGGATATACATGTATAATGATGTGCAGTGATAAAACCCCATGACTTTAGAACTCTTTGAATGAAGATGTTTGCAATTACAACTTTATCCAGAAACTTTTCTTGAGATTGGGGGAAATTATTCCTTCTGAAACATAAGAGAAGAGTAATTAAGTTAAAACAAGATGTGTCTGTGAAACACTAATGCCCCCAAAAATGCAAATGTTAAGTTTTCATGTTTAGTTTTCAAAATGGAAGACTGACAGACAGACACCAATAAAACAATATTGCACCTGATCATTTGATACAGGTGCATAAAAACATTGAGCAAACATTTTCTATATTTCTCTAAATGTTTACTTCATTATAAATAAATGTAACATTTTTTTATTATATTGATTTCCTTAGTTAAAGACTAATTTTTGAAGCAAATGAAAATTTTGCATCAGATTTTTCTTTTGTAAAGACATTTATAACTAACAACTGGAAATGAATTCTTGCTGAAGTTGTTAGAATAGGTGAGAAATAGTATTGTGATGACAGATGGAAATTTTTTAGTCATTTTCCATTACATTCAACCTCTCACCTTGTATCCCTAGCTATAAATAAATGGGCAGCCTCATTTATCTGTACATTCTCTTGTTCTACTATCTTGTTAAGGGGGACATGAATAGTGTTCCTATTCTATAAATAGCTACACTGACCCCTAGTGTTGGCCCCAAACCCCACCCCTCACCTTGTATCCCTAGCTATAAATACATGGGCTGTCTCATTCATCTGTACATTCTCTTGTTCTACTATCTTGTTTAGGGCTTCCAACAATGTCCTATCACTGTAAATAAACCATAATTTAGGTTAGAAAATGAATGTGATCAAGTCATTCAAAATTTTGTCTATTATCTCCTTAAAAGTTCCTTATACAGCACTCTGCTTCAAATAATTGAATTTTGGCGTTTTAATAAAAACTCTCAATACTTTCAGAAAGTTTTAAACCATGATGTCGATTCATCAAATCACTGAACATATGCAACTGCTTTTTTTAAGAATTCCATGACAATTTCCTGACCTTGTATGGTGGGGGTCATATGAACCCCCTTCTGTAGCCAGAATAGTTCATTTTCATACAGAAAGTCAAAATTGTGTAATAATACCCCCTCCCCCTCTTTTTTTGTATGTTCCATTGCCATTCTAAGAAATTCTCGATCCATGCATATGGATTATTCTCACCTTTACGAACAGCGACAACAGAACTAATCAAAGTCCTGTATTATCCTCACCTTGCATAGCCAGCATGGTGGCATACTTTTCCCACTTCATTTCCAACATGTCTCCTAGATATCAGAAGTCAAAAGGCAGAGTGTCTGCTTCACAATCAAGAGATTTCAAGTTAAATCTCCGTTAGCCGAGGCTGTTATTGGCTTTTCATTGGCCTTTAGATTGGGCACAACAAAGCAGAATCTAGAGGAAATTAAGGACAGATCCTCCAGTTGTTACTGCGCAACTTACTGCGCATATCCTAAATAACGAAAATAAAGCTGTTTCAGTAATTGGCCTTTTCAGCAAATGTATTTTATACATTTAGTTAATGTTTGGTTGATAAATGACAAGACCCTTTTCGGTTATTTCAATTTTCTCTGTTTGATCAATTAAAGAGTAATAGTACTCGGATGGTACATTTCGCTTTCTGTTACGCGTTCAACATGTGGCGTTAGCGATAGGAAACGGAGCAACAAAAGCAAAGTGGTGTTTTTATGAGCTAGTCCGCTTCAGATGGACACAAAAGATGACACTTTTTATTATCTAAAGCTGGTAATAAGGAAGAAAATGGATAAAAGTAGTGAAACAATTTCGGACAGAGCTGCAAAAAGTAAACCAAATTTTACTTATAACTAAGAAAAACGCTTGGTTTGATATATTTTTCTTTGTTTGTTTTTGTAGGTATGACCAAGCACTATGTCTATACCAAAAAAGATAAAAATCTTACCGCAGGAATATTTTTTATCATCAGAAACATTGCGAAAAAAGAGCAATTTCAGCTACTTTTGAAAGAATGATTTACTAAAAATTTCAAAATCATCAATAAATTTTCCCAAATTGATACTCATTTATACAGAATAAAACATATTGAACACAATAAAGACTTATTTATGTAATGCTAGTCATTTCGAACACCTTTTTGTGGGTATTTAAGTGACACCTCATTTTTGCAATTTTAGACAAGAGTAGTCTCCCTTGAAATCCAATAACTTTTTAATTCGCTTGGTGACCTATAGTTTTTAAGTCATTTTTTTACTTGTTATATTATTTAAATATCAGTACAGAAAAAATAAAAAAAATCTTACCGTGGGAAATAAATGGAGGATCTGTCCTTAAATAAGTTTCCAGCTTTCAAACAAATTGATGTAAAATAAATAAGTTTAAACTAACAGTGAAAACTACCATAATCGTGGCTTATCCTCACCTTGCATTAGCCAGCATGGTGGCATATTTTTCCCACTTCATTTCCAACATGTCCCCTAGAGGATCTATCAACTTGACTCCATTGTCCTCCTCCGGATTGTGGGAAGCTGTTATCATAACTCCTATGGTGGCTGGAATATATGAAATACCGGTATCAAGTTATAATTGAGCCAGGATCTAGAAAAAGGTCCCTTAAGGCTTTTGAGTCCATCATGGTTCCCGATCAGCCTGCATATACACGCAGTCTGATAAGGAACCACTTTGTTCTCCAATAGCTTCATCATGGTATGTAGTAACCATATAAGAGTAACATGGATCTAGATCAGACTGCACCTAGGTTAAGCCTGGTCTTGAAACATGGCTGTCTCAAATACTATAAGGGACATTTTTCCAGATTCTGGCTCAATTGAATGCAGGCAGTTTTTCATAAAAATAACCCATTACCAAACTATGGCGGTTTTTGATGTCCTTAAAAAAGGTTTTGGAAAACATTGTGGAAAAATGAAGAAATAATTGCTTGTGACAAGAAAAGTAACTTCTTCATTTCCCACAATGTTTTTCATTCAAAAAAAGACCAAAAAATGTAGAATTTCATTGACTTGACTCCATTGTTCTACTGGATTTTGTGAAGTCTTGAAATATATGAAATACCAGTATTAAGTTATAATTGAATGCAGGCAGTTTTTCACATCCGTTACCGCACTATGAGGGTTTTTGATGCCCTTCAAAATAAAGATTTTGGAAAATATTGTGGAAAATGAATAAATTGCTTCTTAAAAGCAATTTATTCATTTCCCACAATATTTTTCATCCAAATAGACCAAAACAAGAGCTGTCACTGTAAGATGACAATGCCCCCGACACCGCTTTGATTTTAAATTATGGCCAATCTATGTTCAAGGTCAAGGTCATTCAAGGGTCAAGGTCACCAAAGTATGTGCCTACAGAAAGGTAATGTACCAAGGAATATGTTGTGGTAAAGTATGAAGCGAATAATTGTTAAGTAATAAGGAAGTTATGGCCAATGTTAAAGTTTTTGGACGGAATGACGGACAGACGGACGGACGGACAAGTCAAATTTATGATGCCTCCCTATCGGGGGCATAAAAATGTAGAATTTCATCAACTTGACTCCATTGTCCTCCTCCAGATTGTGGGAAGCTGTTATCGTAACACCAATGGTGGCTGGAATATATGTAGTATTGATTCATTATAGGGAACGATTTTATCAAGTAAAACTATAATTATAGACAAACAATAGTATTATACCAGTGTAATTCTAAAATACTGTAACTACTGTTTGATTTATACTATAGTAACAAAATGTTATAAAACAACTAAGACGATTTATCAATATACATGTAAATCTAATCATCTAATTTTACCACGAAATTCATTGCTATTCTAATATTGACCCTTTTCCAAAGTAATCAGTGAAATCTAAGGGTACCGGCAGTCCACTTTGAAATTGATAGAGAAGATTTGGGAAAATATAGCACAAAAATTATTTAGGCAAAAGGAGAAAATGATGATTATCAGCATTTTCTGTTTTTGCCACAATGTTTTCCTGAACTCGCCCATTCGGGATGTCAAAACCAGGTCTTATTTGGGAAAGGGTTAGTCAAGTTATAATTGAATGCAGGCTACTGTTCATTAAAAAATCACATCATTTTTTTTCATGCGTGTCTATCTCAAACATCTATGACACAGATATTATTCTGTGTCTAATTAATTTTGTTAATCCTTTCCAAAACAAGACCAGGCTATGATGCCCCTTATCGAAAGGCTTGTGAAAACATTGAAGTATAAGAAGAAAATGCTGATAACCAGCATTTTCTAATCAGCATTTTCTTGTTTTGCCTCAATATTTTCTGGACAAATTTGTAATCAAATCTTACCTTTATCAACATTGGTTTTGCCATCTAGAGTAGCTTTCAATTTGCCTAACTCTAAAACTTTGCTGGTTTACAAAACTTTAAAACCAGTTACCACACAGTGACGCCTTTTGACGCCCCTCAAGATAAAATTAAATGCTTTGAAAAACATCATGGGAAATGAAGAAATTGCTTGTGACAAGGAATTTCTTCATTTCCCACAATGTTTTCTACACAATAAGACCAAAATATGTAAAATTTCAGCTACTTAAATTTCTCATCTGCAACATCTTTGAATTTCTACCAGTCCAAAACATTGCTGGTTAGAAAACTATAATAATATCAACACATTTTATGTACCTATACTGCTTTTACTTCATGAAACATATGGAAAATGAAGAAATTGCTTGTGACAAGCAACTTCTTCATTTCCCACAATGCTATATACCCAGAGAGAACAAAAGATGTAAAATTTCATTCACTTGATATTGTCGTCCCAACATTTTTGAATTTGCACCAGTCTAAAGTTTTGCCGTTTGGTAATGTGTTAACCTTTTCCAAAACTGCAAAATTTTAGGGTGGGCCAATTTGAAATCTAATGCAGACAAAACTATGAATAATGGTAAAGATAGAATTTGTGTAAAATATGGCACAGAAAACATTGAGGCAAAACTAGAAACTGCTGGTCATCAGCATTTTCTTCTTTTGTTTCAATGTTTTCCAAAACCTTTTCTATCAAGGATGCCAAAACCAGGTCTTGTTTGGGAAAGGGTTAAATGATCTATAGAATGGATTTTGGCCAAGCTAGGTTTGGGCCCCTGAACTCTTAGATTAATAAGACTGACATTAATGACACTCTAAATTTGTTACTTGAAGTCCAAATCCTATGTCGTGGGCATTCATTTGAATTGTCTTGATGAGACAATGCCAATGAGTACCTACAAATGAATAGGGTGTGATGGAAAAGAAACATAGTTTTCGATTTTGAAAAACACAAGATGTGTTTGTGAAACACGAATGCCCCTGAAATTGCTATTTTTCTAAAATGTTAAGTTTTTGTGTAAAGGGTTGATAAAGGTTACCACATGACCTTGAGAAAGGTCATATTGCATGGAACAGATAGATATCATTGAAAGAAAGTTACATACCAATTTTGAGCTAAATGTATGTCAAATGCTTTTGGAGAAAAGGCAAACTTGATTGATTTTAGCCAGCCAAACTCAAACTATACCAAATTCATTCTCTAAAGATATTTATAATAAATAAATCAAATAAAAAATCTCACCCTTTTTAACCTTCGACCTCAAGACAGCCAGTAGCCCAACTCTGCACATAACATGTGGGAGATCATAAGCCCTGGATAATAGAACAAAGAGTAAAACCATTTTAACCCTTTCCCCCAGAAGACATTGTTTTGGCATCCCTGATAGAAAAGGCTTGGAACAACAGTGAGACAAAAGAAGAAAAAGCTGATAACCATCATTTTCTCCTTTTGTCTCAACATTTTCTGAGCTACATTTTACACAAGTCTTATCATAAACAGCATCCAGTTTGTTATCTGTATCTGAAGCAGCTTTCAGATTGGACCAGATCAATATCTTGACGTTTAGGAAAGGTTTGAATCCATCTTCTATCTGTATATTTTTCAAGGTTTGTTATGACAAACAAGTACTGTTTCAGACGACAATTTCAAATGAATGAATTTATTTTTTTCATCTTTTGGAGTAGAAAACATTGTGGGAAATGAAGAAATTGCTTGTCACAAGCAATTTCTTTATTTTCCACAACGTTTTTTAAAGCCTCTATCTTTAGGAGAGTCAAAAGGAGTCAATGTTTGGGAATGGGTTAACTAATAACTATGGCTAAAATTTTATCAGACAATCATCAAGAAATTACTCAAAATGATCACTAGTAGCCTGAGCTATTTGACTTCAATTCCACAACAACAGGCCTGCACAACTATAGTCTGACTCTCCGAAAAACTGTGGTCAGGCCCTCCAAGCCATTACGCACGAATGAAAACAGGCTGTCATCAGACCAATAATTGTTGAGTTAAACAACGATTTTGATTGGTTGACATGGAATGTGGGTGAATCCAATGATAGAAGAGAGCTTGTTCCCAATAATGGCTCAGGCTATAGTTTTGTCGAAGTTGGCTTAAAGTTAACTGAGATATCAAAGCCACAAACTTGATGATGGGGATCAAAATTCAAAAAGGTTTCAGTTACATTATTGCAACTAGCCTAAAGAAGGTCTATATAGAGCTAGCTGTGCTTGAAAGAGTTCAGTTCACTCACAAAATGGCAACTGCCAAACCGTTTGTACATTTATTACCGGGAAATATGCTTTTGTAAATTGTTTAAAGTCCTGAATCCAAGCGTCTTGTATGATTGCAACTATAAAGTTTTCCACCGCTGGACGAAACTTTGTTGCAATAAAGTAACCGAGACCTTTCAGAATTTTGATCTAGGTTTCACAAACCAATACCCATCATCAAGATTGTGGCTATGGTATCGCAGCCAGAGCAATAATCCGAGTTTTCTCTAATGAAATTCGCTCTTTGATAAGTCGATGTTGCTCATTTACATCACAGGGAATTTTAGCGATTTTGATGGTGCCTCTTTCTTATTAAAGAAAGAAGGGTTCCAAGTTTTCATATAGAAAATAGTACCCATGCTCGCAAAACAACGCCAATTTTGAAGATATTTAGACAGGATCTTCTTTAATTAGCTCCTTACATATCTATTTGGCGAAAAATCCGGTGGTCTGTACAGGTAATGATCAGAGTTTTTCGTGACAGAGGCCATTTCTCGACAAAAGGTTCGAAATTGCCATGTACAACACAAGCACGCCGCCAGCGTGTTCGTTGGTTACTCTGGTAAGTGTTTTTGTCACAATGTTCCATGTGACTTTGGAACGAAACAGAACAGTTCTAAGAAAACTTGGAACCCTTTCTTTAATAAGGAAGAGACACCATCAAAATCGCTAAAATTCCCCGTAATATACATCAGAACGCACTACCATTCAATAAAAACAGAAAGTTTGACACAAGTTGTGGCGCTTTTCTCACTGTCCGATCTTAAACCATATCCTTAAAACGCCTTATGTTACCAATCAATGAACCATTTATTGTCATGCCTTGTGAAAAATTTAAGACCAAAAAGTATTTCTAAAAGGTTTATATGCAATGTTTTGCAACAACCCTCACCTGAACAGCCATTGATTACAATGGCATACTTTCTGTTGTTTTTTAATTGTAGTGCGCTCTGATGTAAATGAGCAACTTCAACATATCAAAAGGCGAAATTCATCAGAGAAAACTCGGATTACCAGAGCAACAGATAAGAGGGAGTGAAGGCATTCTTATTTTACAATTTTAAATCCAAACCCTATGCTGTTGGTACTCATTAGAATTGTCTCGAGAATTGTCTCGATTAGATGATTCCAATGAGTACCCACAACATAGGGTTTGCAGGGTTTTCCCTGGATCTTGTAAAGAAGGAGTCCTTGGGACCCTCAGCTATGATTTTTGAGAGTCCTTGTGTTAATTTTAAGAGTCCTTTCTTAGAAAATCAGTTAAATATGAACACCAAATATTGGCCATATTTAAAAAGACTGTGCAGCAAATCAGACCCATTATTAGTATTTGGCTTTGTATGTTTAACAAAATATAGGCATCCAGCCTGTCATAGGGTTTGTATTGACCAAAATGGTGGAATCATTCTGAATAATGTCAAAATCAAATTTAATTTATAAATGTAATTTACAAAGAACACTTAGGACTGAAATTTGATGATTCAGAGTTCCAATGCTACCCAGAAAACAGGAATATGTTTGGATTTACGTATAACACTTTCTCCCATCTGGAAGTAGTCTTGATTTTATCAAATCTGGTAAAAATTAGGAAAAGTCACAGAAAAGTACAAAACAATTTCGGTACAAATCCCTTCTAACCCCCCCCCCCCCCCTATAGGAGTATTTCTTATTGTGAGTAATAAAAATGGAACCTTATGCAAGTGTCTGTCAAGAATGTGTTAGATGTCATGCACATAATGTCTGCTTAAAAATTCCTACATGAATGTAATCAGGTGTAGTTTCGGTAAACTAGACGATCATAGCACTTCAAGTAAGCTAGTAAGCTTGTACTTTTATTTGGGAGTCACATGGGACGCACATAATATATTTTTAAGAGTCCTGAACCCAATTTTAAGAGTCTAGGACGCAATATCCTGCGTCCGGGAAAACCCTGGGTTTGATGAAAAATAAAAGAAATATTGCATTTTAAAGGGCGACGGTAACAGATGGTCTAATTGCAAAAAATGATTTTTTTTTAAAAAATATGCAAAACTTTTGTGTTGACCACCTCGGGATGGTTAATAATATGCGATTCAGACAGAGAATGAGCCGAAATTACAAGATAGATAGCTGAATTTAGGGAGAATCCAAACCTAAATTCAACCCCATCACTGATGGGGTTAGAATTATTTTTTAATTGTTGCGCATGCGCATACAGCGCGGACCATGATTCAAACGAGATTCATACTTGAATTTCAATATGACGTCATCATGTATGTTGTGACGTCATTTAAGAAAGTCGCATGTCCTACTGGTTTGACCTACTTTCGACATCGCTTCATGAATTTGGTATCAAATTGCGAAAAAATGAGTCGATGCTTCAATAGTTTGTCGTAATCATTTAATCAGGCCATATAAAGCTTAAAAAGTGTACATTTCGTTTGTGTTTGACAATTTTTGAGTCCAAATCTGGGAAATAGTAGCTTTAAAAGCCACCAGTACCTCTTATTTGTAGCTCTGGCAGCTAGACGAAACTAAGCCTAACTGGGATTATACCATTGTGACAGCTCGTGATTCTTTACTCGTTTTGTAGAATAAATATGTACAAACTTTGTCCTGAATCCAGCCGTCCCATATTGGATTATTTTATCGTCTTTTCTTGGAAATTTCTCCAACACAACGTTGATCGCTTCCTCCATTTTCGGTTTCAATCGCCTCCTTTGTGAAGAGTACTTTCAACGTGAAACATCCGGTGGCGTCCTACTAGGTAATTTGCACTCCCGGTTTTACTTGCCATGAAAAAAGCCTTTTATGTAATACTGAGTTTTTATTTGGTATAAAAACTGAAAATTAATAGATCTAGATTTATTTAGATTATACAAACGACAACAAAAATTAGTGGAAAAATAGTGGATCGCTGAGCTACTGATGTGACACCTACATCGGGTTGGACGATTTACCGAAACGTACCGAAATCGACCGAAACTTACCGAAACCGACCGAAATGTACCGAAACTGACCGAAACCAATACCGAAACGGGCCGAATTGTAGCGAAACGGTATCAAAACATGAAACTGTTTTCATTTAGACATGTAGGGCCTAGCGAATTCATCAGGGTGTAGTCCAATCTTAGTCTGGTCTAATATGAAACGAGTTATGTGTACAGTTGTCGAAATAGTTTTTTTCTCTTCAAATATCTTTCAATCGGCATCTAACAATCACATACTACTATGAACACTACCCACATCCCCATTTATGTTCGAACCCCTTCAACAGAAATCCCTGGTCCGCCACTGATCAATACCTTGTAGGCCCCTATCTTTTTGAAATTTGAGACGTCAATCGGTTGTTTGAGAGAGAGTTAAACTGGATAAATCTAGTGAAGGCTAATTAAAATGAATTGTGCAGTTAGATTAAACGGGTGGTTAGATTATTTTTCACAAGCATTCCATACTCGCTGCTCAAAGGGATAGGCCCTAATCATAATCATTTGCTTAATTTTTTGCAATGACGCACGTGTCCTGCAGATTTCAAATGAATGGTCGCGTTCGGAAATTTTACCTCTTTCATAAAGATCGATGCACGATCTTTGAGCTAAATCCCAAATAGAAATATGTTAGACTGGTCCTTTTTGAGACCAGAGCCTTTTCAAGATTTCAAGACAACAAAATGCATTTATAAAATTATTTAGTAGCATTGACATTTCTTTCAATTATATCACAGAAACTATCGATTATCTATGGAAGCACTGAAGGGCAATTTTGACTTGCGACTAATGATTTAGGACTTCGGACTTGTGACTTGTGACTTTTGAGTTATGACTTGTAAAATTTGGCTAGGTGCAACACTGTTGTAAGTATGTACGAATTCCACATGCCAATACAACATTGTTGCAGTTTCTTCTGGATGTCGCTCAATGACAGAAAAGTCGTGCATTTTCATGTGTCAACATTCTCATGCTCGCCCATTCTAATGGCACCTTCGAACGTTTATAATACGTTTGGAACCGTATCAGTAATAGTTAAGCAATTCACCTAAAAATCCAATTTCTGTTATTTTTAATAGCAGAATTACCTTTACCAATGCTAAAAAGTACAGTTTGAAACAAGTACACAACTAGCATTTTTTGATATTTACGAGAAACTAAACCGAGATAAGAGCACATTGTTGGTTTATTTTTTCTTACGTTCAAAATTTTCTTACGATCGTTTTGTAAAACGCACTTAAGAATTTGAGTAAGATTTTTTTAGACGTAAAGTTACGCAAAAACTTACGCAAATGTTAGTAAAACGGTCCCCTAAAGTCTACATTTTTAGCTCCACTGCCCGAAGGCCAGCGAGCTATTGTCATGGCGTTGTGTCCGTCGTGCGTCCGTCCGTGCGTGCGTGCGTGCGTTAACTTTTTGCTTTAAAAATCTTCTGCTCTCAAACCATTGGGCCAATTTTGACCAAACTTTGCAATAAATGTTCCTTGGGTGACCCTTTACTAAAATTGTTGAAAATGTGGGCGTGGCAGAGCGGGGCTTATCAGACTTAGAGAAATCACAAAATAATTATTTAAAATCAACCATTTGGCCAATTTTGACCAAACTTGGCAGAAATGTACCTTGGGTGACTATTTAAATTGTACGTGAAATTTTTATTGGTCCATAACTGTGCGCGTGGCAGGGCGGGGTTTATCCGACTTTGAGAAATCACAAAATAATTCTTTAAAAATCTTCTCCTCTCACTGTGGGCCAATTTTGACCAAACTTTGCAGGAATTTTCCTTGTGTGACCCTTTACTTAATTGTTCAAAGAATTTTGATTGGTCCATATATGTGGGCGTGACAGGGCGGGGGCTTATCAGAGAAATCACAAAATAATTCTTTAAAAATCAACCATTAGGCCCATTTTCACCAAACTTGGCAGAAATTTACCTTTGGTGACCCTTTACTAAGCTCGTCCGTGAAATTTTGATTGGTCCATAAATGCGGGCGTGGTAGGGCGGGGTTTATCTGACTTAGAAAAATCACAAAATAATTCTTTAAAAATCAACCATTAGGCCAATTTCAATTAAATTTGGCAGAAATGCACCTTAAGTGACCCTAAGGGCGGGGCTTATCAGAATGGGAGAAATCACGAAAAATTCTTAAAAGATCAACCATAAGGACAACTTTGACCAAATTTGGTAGATATGTTCCTTGGGTGGCCAAATACTTAAATTGTAATCACGAAATAATAAATGTGGCAGGGCAGGGCTTACCACAATTAGACAAACCATGAAATAAATCAATAGGCCAATTCAGACCAAACTTGGCAGAAATGTTCCATGATTAGTTCTTTTCAAGATTTGGCAGTGCTAGGCTTACAAGAAATCAATAGATAATTCTTTTACTTTAGCCAGTGGAGCGATTCAGGCCCTCTTGGGCCTCTTTTTTAATGCAAACTCTCCTTTACAAAATGGGTTTTAAGTGTGAAATTTACAAAGAATGGTCCTGGTCATCCGACCTTGTAAAGGTCATTGGAGCTTAGCCGCTTGATGCTTTGCCACAGAGAAAATGTACACTTAATGCAAAACAATGGAGTATATTGACACTGTGGCAATATATGTATAATAAGAATTTCATTGGTTCTAATTTGTGCGCATAGGTCTGGTGGTAGAACTCGGGCGTTGGAACAAAAGGGTCCTAGGACCTTCAAATCCAACCGATGCCATTGGAGTTTTTCTAAGCGAAAATGCATCCCAACTTTGCTTCTCTTCCAAAATGTACATAAAAGCCGCGGTCATAGCGCAGTTGGTATAGCAATTGACTCTCACTCATAAGGTCCCCGGTAAACTATTGTGGGTGAGCAGCTGTAGGCTCTGTAAGGATTGTATGGGAGTACTGGTAAGAGAAACGACATGAATCCATAATTATATGTGCTCTTGCCGCCGTGATAGGACCACAGCAGTTGAAAGGCATAAATCAATCAATCAATCAATCAATCAATCTATCTATCTATCTATCTATCTATCTATCTATCTATCTATCTATCTATCTATCTATCTATCTATCTATCTATCTATCTATCTATCTATCTATCTATCTATCTATCTATCTATCTATCTATCTATCTATCTATCTATCTATCTATCTATCTATCTATCTATCTATCTATCTATCTATCTATCTATCTATCTATCTATCTATCTATCTATCTATCTATCTATCTATCTATCTATCTATCTATCTATCTATCTATCTATCTATCTATCTATCTATCTATCTATCTATCTATCTATCTATCTATCTATCTATCTATCTATCTATCTATCTATCTATCTATCTATCTATCTATCTATCTATCTATCTATCTATCTATCTATCTATCTATCTATCTATCTATCTATCTATCTATCTATCTATCTATCTATCTATCTATCTATCTATCTATCTATCTATCTATCTATCTATCTATCTATCTATCTATCTATCTATCTATCTATCTATCTATCTATCTATCTATCTATCTATCTATCTATCTATCTATCTATCTATCTATCTATCTATCTATCTATCTATCTATCTATCTATCTATCTATCTATCTATCTATCTATCTATCTATCTATCTATCTATCTATCTATCTATCTATCTATCTATCTATCTATCTATCTATCTATCTATCTATCTATCTATCTATCTATCTATCTATCTATCTATCTATCTATCTATCTATCTATCTATCTATCTATCTATCTATCTATCTATCTATCTATCTATCTATCTATCTATCTATCTATCTATCTATCTATCTATCTATCTATCTATCTATCTATCTATCTATCTATCTATCTATCTATCTATCTATCTATCTATCTATCTATCTATCTATCTATCTATCTATCTATCTATCTATCTATCTATCTATCTATCTATCTATCTATCTATCTATCTATCTATCTATCTATCTATCTATCTATCTATCTATCTATCTATCTATCTATCTATCTATCTATCTATCTATCTATCTATCTATCTATCTATCTATCTATCTATCTATCTATCTATCTATCTATCTATCTATCTATCTATCTATCTATCTATCTATCTATCTATCTATCTATCTATCTATCTATCTATCTATCTATCTATCTATCTATCTATCTATCTATCTATCTATCTATCTATCTATCTATCTATCTATCTATCTATCTATCTATCTATCTATCTATCTATCTATCTATCTATCTATCTATCTATCTATCTATCTATCTATCTATCTATCTATCTATCTATCTATCTATCTATCTATCTATCTATCTATCTATCTATCTATCTATCTATCTATCTATCTATCTATCTATCTATCTATCTATCTATCTATCTATCTATCTATCTATCTATCTATCTATCTATCTATCTATCTATCTATCTATCTATCTATCTATCTATCTATCTATCTATCTATCTATCTATCTATCTATCTATCTATCTATCTATCTATCTATCTATCTATCTATCTATCTATCTATCTATCTATCTATCTATCTATCTATCTATCTATCTATCTATCTATCTATCTATCTATCTATCTATCTATCTATCTATCTATCTATCTATCTATCTATCTATCTATCTATCTATCTATCTATCTATCTATCTATCTATCTATCTATCTATCTATCTATCTATCTATCTATCTATCTATCTATCTATCTATCTATCTATCTATCTATCTATCTATCTATCTATCTATCTATCTATCTATCTATCTATCTATCTATCTATCTATCTATCTATCTATCTATCTATCTATCTATCTATCTATCTATCTATCTATCTATCTATCTATCTATCTATCTATCTATCTATCTATCTATCTATCTATCTATCTATCTATCTATCTATCTATCTATCTATCTATCTATCTATCTATCTATCTATCTATCTATCTATCTATCTATCTATCTATCTATCTATCTATCTATCTATCTATCTATCTATCTATCTATCTATCTATCTATCTATCTATCTATCTATCTATCTATCTATCTATCTATTAGTCAATCAATCAATCAATCAATCAATTAGGTATTTTATACAGTCAGGGTTGGTGTTATTTGTCAGAAATGTCATGAGAGCATTAGAATTCTGACACAGTTCAAATGCACGACTTTTCGGTCATTTAGCGACATCCATGTCGGAGCTATTGCAAAACCGTTGTATTGACATGTGGAATTCGTACATACTTACGGCAGTGTTGCACATGGCATAAATACACAAGTCATAACTCATAACTCACAAGTTACAAGTCCAAAGTCCTAAATCATTAGTCGCAAGTCAAAATTGCCCTCCAGTGCTTCCATAATTATCAGCATTTTCTTCTGTTGCATCAATATGTTTTCGAGCATTTTCTGTTAGGGACGTTTAAACAGGTTTTGTGATTGCGGATTAATTGTGTTTTCACGAATTTGGTTGTTGTTTAGGAATACAAAAAATATGGTCAATAAATGAGGTTTGTAAAATTTGTAAACATTAATTCATTTAAAATCGATCCCTCTATTTGCCGTTTCGGTACAATTCGGCCCGTTTCGGTATTGGTTTCGGTATGTTTCGGTCGGTTTCGGTAAGTTTCGGTACGTTTCGGTCGGTTTCGGTAAATTGCCCAACCGCCTACATCCCCCTTCCGCAACTCTAACATTTTCCCCCAAGTTTATGCGATTTACTTTATACCTGGTCCCAAGTAGGTCGACATTCAAAGTCATATTATTAAGTAAAGTAAAGTTAAGTAAAGTTTCGGATATGTAGATTAATTGAAGCTGTAGGCTAGTAGGCTAATTACGAGATTTCATTACGGCACCGACTGTTTACCAATGGGTGCGTTCAGGGTTCTCCCATCGGTAACCGAGTGTATTTACCGTCGGCTACCGATGGTACCATCGGTAGCCGATGGCACCGTCGGCAACCAACGAACTCTGAACGAAAATTGTACCGATCGGTGAAAAAAGGAGGATAATTAATTACCAAGAGCGTATTCTCCCCGCAGTGATCGTTCGTTTCAAAAATTATGTTTAAAAAGATATTCTCAGAAATAAATGGCTAAAAAAAATAACTGTAGCTTCAACTATTACAATAAATTCTATCAAGAACGGTTAGAATGCTATTCGCTTGCTATTGAAGAAAATATATGATTAGGATCTCCGTAGTTGGATTGTTATCCGCCATCTTACTGTAATGAAAACGAGGCTACCGATGCTACCCGACTTGTATACTCTCGGGAAAATTGGTAACCAACAAAATATCCATCGGTATGCCGACGGTTACCGATGGTTACCAACGGCACCGATGGCTACCGATGGGAGAACCCTGAACGCACCCAATACATTTACAGTAGGCTAATCCTAGTCTATTTTAAGCGCAGAATTCATTGCTATTGGTCAACCTGAATGTAGTTCATTCTTGTCCAGCACCCAGTTCATTAATTTAGTCCTAAATTGGCGTCTGTATCTTTTCCTTTTAGGATAGGCCTACGTACCATGGGGAACTGGTCCTCGATAAAAAGTCAGAAAAAATCATACCAGCGCTAAATTCTTTCCGGCCCAAGATATTGCAATGCACCAACCCACATGAGTGACCACAACATCGTTAATATGCCTATTTATGCTCGAAATATCTATCCCATTACCAGACGGCAACATTGTTAGACTGGTCCAAATTCAAAGATATTGCAGACGAAAAATTCAAGAAAATGGATTTTTTTTTTACATTTTTCATCATTTTGGGTAGAAAACATTGTGGCTTGTGGTAGGTCTAAATGAAGAAATTGCTTGTCAATACACTGCATTTCTACAATGTTTTCGAGAGCATGCATTCGTCTTAGGCTAAGGGGAATCAAAGACGTCACCGTGTGTTACAGCATGAGTCGCTTTAAAACGCTCAGGATTCCAGATACGCTCTGGTTTTGACGACAACACAAAGCTTTTAAATTCAAAACCTTTAGCGGAATAAGATAAAAAGGCATATTGATAACCAACATTTTTTTTCATTTATCATGAAGCATTTTATGCTCAATCTCCTTCGCAGTTATCTACCCCGAATTGGGACTAGGTAGGCCTAAATGTGAAGGCCATTGTCGCTGTGTGGGGTTTGTTTTATGCTATGAATTGTAGATCTCTATATTCTAAAATTAATCACTTTGTTTATCTTTTGAACTTTTGCCGCCTTAAAACTTTGCTGTTGGCGAACATTCTCATGTTAGTGATATCCGATCGAGTACTTTTTAACCCCTGTTCAAACATCTGGGTTGACATAAATTGTGGGAAATTATTAGCATGCCCACAAATGATTTCGCTTCTCTTAAATGCCTTTCCACAAAGTAAGATTGTAAAAGCCTTTCCCAAAAGTGAGAAAGCAAACACTTTAAAATGAAAGGTGCTGCAGACGACATAACGAATGTTCTTGGGATCGAATTTTGTCAAATGTTACCAGTCACGCTAAAAGGGACCTTATAGGAAAAGTGAAAAATATCGACCCTAGACAGTCTGCGCAGTCCGCGCAGCCAGACTAGGGCTGACATGTTTCACTTTTATGTAATTTTCTAAATTCGGAATGTTTTCTCTATCTTACTATATGCTCAATTTTCGCATAAAGGATCTGGCCCGGTTTCTCGAAAAAACTTGAGTTCGTTCTCATGCTCAAATTTGAGCACCGTGCTCAAATCGCACGAAATTCACGTGAACTTCAATCGAATACCCTTCAACGTTGGAGAGTATTCCTTCGAAGTTGAGCATGTTCTCATTAGTTTGTACTGAAGTATTTTCAATAAACGAGGCCTGGTTGACCTGTGCTGAGTCTGACAACGTCACAAGTTTGTCAAAATTTGGATTTTTGGAGTTTGGATAAGGTCCCTTTTAGCGTGACAGGCCACAAATATATTAGAGAAAATATTAAAGTAAAAAGAGAAAACCGTGTCCATCCGCCTTGGATTCCTGTCATTTCTCATACCAGTAGGCTATCACAACACCATTACCGAGCATCCAGCTGCTCGTTAACGATATCAAACCCTTGGTGGGAGACAATTTTGTCCGTAAGGATATTTGCCGTGATCTCTGTTGATAGGATGCAAAACATTTGAGAAAAGGGACTAAATATTGCTGGCAATAGCTTTGACGCATCAAATTACAATGTACTAGTAATCAAGCTTTGAGAAATATCGAAGAAAAGAAACAAAATGCTTTCATCAATATATTCAATTTAATCAGATATAATTATTTTTTCTTATAAGATAATTAATTCTCTTGTTTGTTTGATATATGAATTAGGACAGGTGCACTGGTAGCTGGGGGGGGGGGGGGGGGGGGGTCAAACCTCGGATCTATTTTTAACCAATAAAATAATTGGTCGAACTAATTGGAACCACCCCCACCACCACCCCTTGAAGAAAATCCTCGATCCGTCTTCACTTGAAACAACTTTAGCCTGGTTCATATATCAGACACAATCAGAGATACAGCCTCGATGTTACACACATGACCTTTCGCCAAGACCTTTCATTTGAGTCCATGACCTTTGACCTCGCGACCTTGACCTTGGAGTTTGACATACTTTTGAAAAACTTTAACCTGGCCTATATCTCATGCACTATATTATAGATAGATCCTTGATATTTCATATAGGGATATCTCATGACCTTTACCTTTGACCTAGTGACTTTGGACTTTTGTGACCAGCTCTCGCACAGGCGAGCTTTTTTTGTCTGCGGACAACTCTTGTTACATAGTTGTCTTGTCAAATTTGACTCTGCCATATAATAGAACTTCCATGCAGACTACTGCTCAAAAGCAATAACCGAAGATGTCCCTATAGTCATCTCCATAAATGACAAAATGTACTAATACTTATTGATAGAAGCTGCAAATGACACAAATAATTCTTCTTAAATGTGCAGATCGTACATATATGTGACCCGTCACGCTAAAAGGGACCTTATCCTAACTACAAAATCCAAATTTTGACAAACTTGTCAGACCAGGCAGAGGTTAACCAGATCCCGGGTGCGAAAAAATGAACACAAAGTAAGATAGAGAAAACTTTTCGGGTTTAGAAAATTACATAAAAGTGAAAAGTGTCGAACCTAGTCTGGCTGCGCAGACTGCGCAGACAGACCAGGGTCGATATTTTTCACACTTCGATAAGGTCCCTTTTATCGCGACGGGTCACATATCTTTATAGCATGGAAGTCATGGAGAGAATAGAAGAAAATGCTGGTCAGCATCATTTTCTTTTCTCTCAATGCTTTTCAAAGCATTCTTGGTTCACACGGCAAAAATTCGGAACGTTCCAATTTGATAGCTGCGACAGACAACAAAATTAACGATGACGAAAGAATTTGTATACAATATAGTTTACAGTACAGAAAATATGGATGTAAAACACGAAAATGCTGCATTTTCTACTTTTCTCTCGATAACTTCCAACTCGGTCCATTAGGGTCGTTAAAGACACATAAAGTCGTTTTAATGCCGTCGCTTTTCAAGGAAAACTTCGTTACTGCAACTTAAAACAAGCTGCAGTTAACCCTTTCCCAAACAAGACCTGATTTTGACGCCCCTATTAGGTAAAGCTTGGGAAAACATTGTAACTAAAGAAGAAACTGCTGATAACCAGCAAATTCTCCTTTTGTCTCAATATTTTCTATGCAACACTTTACACAAATTATATCTTTAATACCTTCCATTTCGTCATTTGTGGCAGTTTTAGAATATGACCACCCTAAAAATTTGCCGTTTTGGAAAGGGTTAAGAGGTTTTCGTTGAATAGCAGCGGTATGCTGATTAACCCTTTTTCAAACAAGGTTTGCTTTTGTCATCCCTCATCCAGATAGCATTGAATAGGTCTGCATGACAAGAAGACGATGCTGATAATCAGCATTTTCACATATCGCTTCTTTTCAACAGAAACCTCGTAACTGCAGCTTGTTTTGAGCTGCAGTTACGAGGCTTTTGTTGAAAAGCGACGATATTCTTCCAGTGCCTTTCATGCTACGTTACCAAAAAAAAAAAAAATCTACTTTCATTTTCATTTATTTTATTGTCTGCAACAGCGGGCAAAACCAGCTAAAGTTTTTTTTTTTCAATTGAAGACGCGACGCCGACACTAGGGCAGTGACATTAGCTCCACGGACATAGAGTCCCGGCTCAATAAAAAGTACACTGCAGCTCTAATATTCTTATCTTATTGCCATGCTATTGACTCTCCACAAGATCATGGTTTTGGAAAATATCGTGAACAAGAGCTGTCACTGTAAGATGACAATGCCCCCGACACCGCTTTGATCGTCATAAGGTCAAGGTCATCCAGGGGTCAAGGTCACCAAAGTATGTGCCTACAGAAAGGTAATGTACCAAGGAATGTTGTGGTAAAGTATGAAGCGAATATGTTAAGTAATAAGGAAGTTATGGCCAATGTTAAAGTTTTTGGACGGAATGACGGACAGACAGACGGACAGACGGACGGATGGACGGACGGACAAGTCAAATTTATGATGCCTCCCTATCGGGGGCATAAAAATGAAGAAATTGCTTGTGACAAGCAATTTCTACATTTCCCACGATGTTTTTGCCCCAAAACACAAAAAAAACATTTAACTGTAATTCACTTGAAATTGTTGTCTGCAATACCTTTGAATTTTGATAAGTCTAGATTTTTGCTGTTTTGGTAATGGGTTAAAAGCTCTTGAGGAAAACTTATCAATATACCTTTTTTGTTCTTTTATTTTTTATTTCAATCAATAACAAACAACGACACAAAATTCAACCATTCTTAACATTTTAAACAAGTGTAACAATATAACTAAAATTAACATGCTGAAAAAAACATTTGAAAAACTTTGAGACAAAATTTGAAACATGGTTCTAAGCAATTTTCTGACACTATGATAAGAGTTATATTGATTGAATTAATACCAGATTAAATACATAATCAGTCAGTTCTGGATATAAGACACTCTTGGCATTTTCAAAGAGGTGGTTATGGCTTTGTAAAACACATTATTTCTTTTTCTATTCATCAAACCTTATGCTTTGGTTACTCATTGAAATCGGCCCACCGAGACTTTTGAAGCCAGAAACACTAAAGGTGATAAAAAATACCCTTTTTATGCTGCTTGTACACTGCGCTTCTCCTTATTGAGATCTATCTACCCATAAAGTTTCACGATCATACCTACCTTACTTTCAGACATATGCTCCGGACAAGTATTTTGTACAAGGATGGACAGACAGGTTGATCCCAGTATACCCCCAAAAACATTTGAGCCAGGATCTGGAACAACGTCCTTTATGGCATTTGAGAAAAACCTGGATCCAGATCAGCCTGTGCATATGCACAGTCAGATCAGGATCCATACTGTCCTCAAATAGCTTCTTCGTGACTTGTAGCAACTGTAAGAGAGCAACATTGATCCTGATCAGACTGCTCGTAGGTACATGCTGATCTTGAAACATGGCAGTCTGAAATGCTTTAAGGGACGTTTTTCCAGATCCTGGCTCATTCGTTTTACGGGATATAATGAGTACCCACAGCATAGGGCAACATAAGACTTGCATTTGTAAATAATTAGATTGTCATAGTCTTCACCCTATCTGATCTGTTGCTCTGAAATTTTAGGGCCTTCGATGTACCAGTGTTGCCTAATCAGGATTCTGGCTGCTATATTATGAATCTGACATGTCACTGGCATAGCTAGCCGAAAATAAAGTATACACAAAACGCATGCCTAATGTATCAGGAGAGGTTTGATGGCCGGCTCCATACTGCTGGGGTGCATGGGTCTTGTGGGCATATACCAGAATTTTTTTTGAAAATTTAATGTAGATGCTTATGAAATACATACAAAATGCCCAGCTGGAGCCACGAATGACCATGGTCATTCGTGGCTCCTGGTGGGTATTTGGTATGTATTTCAATGGCGATTCAGGTGTTGATGGGAAACAAAAACAATGATCCAATTCTTTTAAAAAAAGTTTTGCGATATGTACATAATTGCGTTTTTGCGTACGGGTTGCTATGCATGTCATGTAGAAGCGATCAGAGAACAACATGGACCTTGATCAGACTGCATGATACCCAGGCTGATCTGGATCCAGGTTGATATCAAATGCCAAAGGAGATCTTTTCCGGATCCTTTGTCTTATTTTTTAAAAGTATATTCATGCAAGACATATACATTTAAACACAACCACAACAACATTTTCTGCATTTATAAAACAAAACAGAGGGAAAGAATGTAACTATCTTTATATCTATTGCATTAACAATATACGCTGCTTTTTTTGCATTACACCCCTTTTCGGTGATGCAATATATCATGACAAACCCCTGGAAATACACATAAAGTAAAGTAATAATGAACATGCAGTAAAAGTTAATTCAAATCCATCAAAAAATGTAGGAGTTGTGTAAATGTGATATGACATACGGACATACAGAGAAGATGATACCAATAAGAAGCTTGTTTTCTCTACACCTAGACAACAGGGGTCCTGTTTCATCAAAACATTTAAAACATGAAAAAATATTTTTGTCTTACTGAGGTCTTATGAGGTGTTTTGGGAAAGAATCATGTATTGCCAACTTATCGAGTCCTATGTAATGCGATTGTTGTTTAAGGCGTTTCTTAGGACATTGGTAAGTCAAAAACATGTCTTAAATGTTTTGATGAAACTGCCCCCAGCTTGCTGACAACCAGTATCCATTTCAGATAAATTCTTGCAAGTGGCTTTGCTAAAATTGTCTTTTGAAGGCAGCATAGACCAAGATCAGTTTGCATGTGCATGCAATCTGATCTTATTTTATTCAACTTGCTTATTTTAATTCAGTTTGACAAGGACAAGTTTTTATAAGTATGTTGTTTTTTCTACACCATGATCACAACTTGCTGTCATATGAGCTGCATCCATCCCAGATAAATCTTTATTAGCAACCTTGCTAAAATTGGTTATTTTAAACCTCTTGAGCTGGTAGCATAGAATAAGATCATCCTGCATATGCCTGCAGTCTGCTTTTATTCTATGTTATCTGCTCTTTATTCTTAGTCAGATTGACAGAGACAAACTTTTTACAAATAGGTTGTTTTTTCCACACCATGACCACAAGTTGCTGACATATGTCCTGAATCCGACCCAGATATATCAGTATTAGCAGCCTTGCTAAAATTGGCTATCAATGCTTCTGCAGCTAGCTTTGACAAACTCTCAACCCTTGTATTCAAAGTCTTATTTTCAGATCTAATTTCTGACAGACTGAAAGCGTGTGCATTTTCATCATCTTTACTTTCACTAGGCTCTAAAGCTTCAGTTTCATACTTGTAAAACTCTGAGTAAGGTCTGACTTGTATATTCAAACTAGCCCTACTATTCTTAATGATTTTGTCATGCTCTCTGCTCTTTTCATCCACAAAACTAGGTCTTGGCTTTGGGGTTGAAGTAATATAGCTAACATCAGTAGACTCGGACATCAATTTTTCTCTATCAACATTAGGCGGAGACAATTTGTTGAGTTCGGAGTTAAATTCGTTAATCAAATCATCAAAAGATGTATCATTGTTGTCAATAACAGTTTTGGTGGTGGGTATTTCCAGGTCTATACTTCCAATAGCTTGGTCTGCACTTTCATTACTAGGATTTCCATCTTTGTGCAAGACTTTGTCACAACTTTCTTCAATTTTCTTCTGTGTTTCTGTCTCTATCTCTAATTGTAAGGAATCAATAAGCTTGTGTTCTGAGCCTCCTGTCACTGGTGATTCCAACTTGTTATTATTTCTGTCTTTGCACAAAGCACATTGAATTATTTCAACCAAACTTTGATTTCCTGATTTATTCATTTTCTCATGCAATATTGGGAAGTCAGATGCTTGATTGTTAGAAACATTTGCAACAATATTTCTAATTGTTTCATTGAGTTCTTTAGAAGCAACTGATTGTGAATCACTAGAAGCAATTTGCACTTCACATTTAGCATTCTTAATGTCAATGGAAATATCTTGATTTTCAGTAGGAGGTATCTTTCCTTGTATAGAAGAATTCAAGTTTTCACTTGACTTTTTCTCAGACAGACAAGCAACTTCTTCTGTTTCATCAACGATTTCAACAATGTCATCAATAGTAGAATCAATGATCATTCCAATATAATCATTCACAAAACTTGTATTGCCTGTTGCTGAAATATCTAAATGACTACATTCACAAGTAACTGTATTTTCTGACTGTTCAGGGAGTTGACAATCTGAGGTGAGGTTCTCTGTGCTCCATTTGTTTGTTGTAGATTTTTTATCATGTTCTCCAGCCACTTCACAAACCTGGTCTTGTTTCTCTGCGCATTCCTCATCTTTAAGTTCAGTCTTTCCAGTGTTAGCATGTGTTTCATTATGTGACTTTTGCAAGCTTTCACTAAGAAGTTTAATTTTCATCAATTGGGGTGACTGGCTAGCAGGAAAGCAGTATTTTCTTCTCGGTTTATATTTTCTTTTGATGACTTTGTAAGACCAATCAGGTAGTACTTTTTTGATTGTTGCGCTGTTATTAGTATCCTGGTTCATGCCCCTTTCAGCTCGTGCATCGTCCAGAGAAATTGTTGCATTATAACTTGCATCGTAGTAGATTCTTCCATCTGTTAGTCTATCTGGCTTCCTGAAAATGGTTGATAGTGATGAATCTGTTACCAGACAGCAAAAGTTAAGACTGTTCCAAATTCAAAAGAAGCAGCAGACAAGAAAATTGGTGTTGATAAAGATTTGATTCTTGTACAATGTAGCATAGAAATATGGTGACAATGTCTCAATTTTTCCCAGGCTTTTTCTGCAAGCTACATTATATCCCGTTCTTGTTTGGGAAAGGGTTGAAGTGATAATTCATCTGATCTTGGCTATTTTTCTTATACAATTCCCATCAGACAGGACAAAATTCCCAAATCTACCCAAATCTTATGACGTACCTTCCCACTTGTTAACCCTTTCCCAAACAAAACCTTTTTGACGTCCCTAATAGAAAAGGCTTGGGAAAACATTGAAACAAAAGAAGAAACTGCTGATAATCAGCAGTTTCTCCTTTTGTCTCAATGTTTTCTGTGCCATATTTTACACAAATCCTATCTTTAGTAACATCCATTTTGTCAATTTTTACAGTTTTTGAAGTGGATCACCCTAAAACTTTGTCGTTTGGGAAAGGGTTAAGAAAGACTTACCTAAAATATCTTATGATGATACAACTACTGATCATCAACACAACAGTAATGAATCCACCAAGGTACAGGGAAAACCAAAATATGTTCTGAAAGAAGACAAGATAGATTGACTGGGGTTTAACACCTCTTTCAACAGCTATGGTCATATTGTGGTAGCTGGAGCACCTAACCATGGGTTTCGTTATTTGTCATACCAGTACTACCACAACATACTTACAAGCCTCCAACTGCTAGCTCAAGTAGGTTTACAATTGTGACCTGTCACGCTAAAAGGGACCTTATCCGAACTCCAAAATCCAAATTTTGACAAACTTGTCAGACCCAGCACAGGTTAACCAGATCATGTATGCCAAAAATGAACATATAGTAAGATAGAGAAAACTTTCCAGATTTAGAAAATTACATAAAAGTGGAAAGTGTCGGCCCTAGTCTGGCTGCGCGGACATCGCAGACAGACTAGGGTCGATATTTTTCACACTTGGATAAGGTCCCTTTTAGCGTGACGGGTCACAATTATAAAACAATTGGTGGGAGACAATTATGTCAAACAGAATTTTTACTGTGGCTGGGGAAAGAATGATGAATTTTTGGTTGTAAATAATGACATCAATAGAACAGAACAGGTATGCCTGGTATGCCAAAATGACTTCTTGCCAATGAAAAAAGTTTTTTTGCAAAGGCATAATATTCAGGAACCAGGGAATGGTAGGTTGTACCTTGTGGCAAGTCTCAACTTAATCCAAATGAATTTAAAAGACATGTAAATAGACAGATTGGCAGAAAATAGGACAGTAAGGTACAAATACAAGCCCAGTTTTCTATTAAAGTTTCCATAAAATAGTTTAAAACAAGTTTTTATTCCATTACCCCTAAATGACGCTTTTTGACGGTCCATTAGATAATGAAAATTGAAAGGTTAACATTGTGGAAAATGAAGAAATTGCTTACGACAAGCAATTTCCCACAATGTTTTCTACCCCAAAAGACCAAAAATTAAAACTTGTTGTATGCAGCTTCTTTGAATTTGGATAAGCCCAAAATTTTGCTGTCTGGTATTGGGTTATTGTATGATTGAAGATGAAATGTTTACCAGAGAATCCAGAAAGTTCCCACACACTGAGGATGTGAGTGCATCATAGATGTCCCAGATCAGCCCACACTCTCCTACTTCAGTGGATAACTGAAATGGAAAGAATGTTTATTATACCCTCGCAAAACGAATGGTTTAGGGGTATACTGGAATCAACCTGTCTGTCTGTATGTCTGTCTGTACATGGACAAAATATTTCTCCAGAGCATATCTTCTTAACCATATGTGCTAGCAACTTCAAACTTTGTACACATATAAATCTCATTGTGGTGATGTGTCATGTACAATTTAAACCATTATTCTGCCATGCCCACTTTTGGAGTTATTGTCCTTTGTTGTTTTACCCTTGCATTTTTGTCCAGGACATATCTTCTAAAATATAAGTGCTAGCAACTTCAAACATGGTACATTATTAGATCTCTTTGTGGGGAAGTGTCATGTACAACAAGTATCTGGTGTTGTATGCAACACATAAAGTCCCCTACCGGCTTCACATTGACTCAATATGGTAATCAATAATAGAGGAACAAGTCATCAAAATAATTGTCAAACATATGAAATGTTATGCCCAAAATTTCGGAAATATAATTCAAATGACTTGAATAAAGTTACTGGTTTCATCAAGTTAGCTTGCTTAGTTATTAAGTTATTGCAGGATCCATTTTTTGCCATATTTTCACTATTTCCGTTACCATAGCAACCGCACTTTTCGTCAAAGAACAAAGATAAAATGATGTGCATAATCTACACATTGCCATCTAGTCATATACCAAGTCTCATCAAATTAGCTTGCTTACTTATTAACTTATCGCAGGATCCAATATTTTTTGCCATATTTTCACTATTTCCGTAACCATAGCAACAACAATTTTAGTCTAAAAACAAAAATAAAATGATGTGCATAATCTACACATTGCCATATAGTCATATACCAAGTCTCATCAAACTAGCTTGCTTAGTTATTATCTTATCGCAGGATCCCATTTTTGGCCATATTTTCACTATTTCTGTAACCATAGCAACCTCAATTTAAGTCGAAAAACAAAAATAAAATAATGTGCATAATCTACACATTGCCATCTAGTCATATACCAACTTTCATCAAAAACGCTTGCTTAGTTATTAAGTTATCGCGGGATCCAGATTTGAGCGGACAGACGGACGGACAGACGGACGGACGGACAGACGGACAGACAGACGGAGGGCAAACCTATAGTCCCCTCCGGTGTGAACACCGGTAGGGGACTAATAACCATTATTCTGCCATGCCCACTTTTGGAGTTATTGTCCTTTGTTGTTTTTACCCTTGCATTTTTGTCCAGGATATATCTTCTAAAACATAAGTGCTAGCAACTTCAAACATGGTCTCAGATCTCATTGTTAGTCCATTTGAAATTTTCGGAACCTTGCAATGTCGAGTACAATGAAGTTTTATTTTTCCTTTGCATTGTATAGGTGTTCTAGAGCAGATCTAGCTTGGTTGCCAGAATAGCAACCTTGGGCAACTCCCACAATTCGCAAAAATCCAAGATGGCCGCCAAACGCAGCTGGAAAAAAAAACTTTTTGTCAAATTGTCCAACAAAGATGCAAAAAATGTCTATTTTGGGTTTTTTGGGTATGCTGAATTCAAATCTGATGATAAATATAGCATTTGGATATCAGAAAATACTAAATTAGAGATGGCTGCTGGATGCCATCTTGAAAATCACATTTTTTCTATGTTAGTTTTTATACGGTCTTTAAAAGGCACCTTTTCAGAATACTTTGTAAGCCAAATTTACTTTACTTCTCATTTCTTCACATTATCATTTCTTCTTTACTTTTTTATATCAACCTTGTATAAATAAAATTCGGAAATGGATGCTACATGCCTTATTGAAAATAATTATTGGTTGAAATACTGGTACAAATTGCTGCCAAATTTCGATATTTATGTGTTATTAAATCTATTTACTTATTTTCAACACATTTGTACTAAATTTGAATATTACATATTTCGTTACTGTTCTCATATAAATGATAGTAACAGATATGGCAACCAGTTGCCATCTTGGCATAAAGAGCAAATTTTCAGACAGTTTTTCAAAGTAGGACATCAAATGCCTAAAAATCTGCTCTTTTTGCAATCAATAATATAATATCAATTAACCTGTGTTAATTTCTTTAATTTAATGACTCTAAAAGTTTTGTTTATAAGTGTGCTTAGTGAAAAATTCAAATAACATATTGTTAGGTGCTGTTTTTTGGTATTGTTATCTAGGTTTGAATTTTTTTGCTTAGGAAAATCAGATTCTGATACACAATTATGTATAGGACTAGACCTGGATGAATATATAGAATGTAATACATAGGCTACCAGTTGCCATTATTATTGTTAAATGAAGGCGATGTCTTTGCTGTAGGCTTGAGGTATGTCGGTATGTAACCGAGATTTTATTCAATTATGGCCCTCAGTTACCATGTTGAAATATAAAGTTTCAGCTGTTGCTGCTGACTAAAGATAAACATCTTTGGCATTTTGCAGTATTTCAGTTTCGGAACAGTTCTAAGCATTTTATCTACATAATTACATAAATTATACAAATTCACGGATAATATATAGAAATTAAAGGTGACTGTCATGCTAGAAGAAAACGTATCATTAAAAGTGTTCCAATATTTATATTTTTGAAATTATTTTCCTTGTGAATATCTTAAGGAGTCGTAATAGATCAATCGTGATTGATGGGCTAAAATTCCTTTGGGAGCTGATCTTTTCAGCTTTCATACCTTTACAATTCAAAATTTATGAAGAAAAAACCCAAATGACCATGGTAAAAACAATACAACTCTTTGAGTTCCATGCATAATGTAATGCTTAGTCTTGTCATACTACAGCCATGAACGATTTTAACAACAACAGGAAACAGTATACTCGTGGATGTATCTTCATGAAAAGCAACTGTAGCCCTTAAGATAGCTCCAACAGCATGGAGTAGATGTGCATGTACATAATTGCAAGAAAGTTGTCCCATTCTGTTTTAACTTATTTACCCGAATAACGATTCTAAAAGAATACATGTTCTGACAAAGACTTATCATGAGCGCTTTAAAGAGACAATTATACTAATTTGAGTGATCTTGCCTTTTGAAATGTTTATAAATATACACAATATATATTTAAGACAATGTGGGATTTTAGCATACTAATATTTCATTTTGAGAAATCAATGTAAATTGGATATGCATGAAGTACATTCATGTCACTTTTAAGACTTTCTGACCAAGCCATTCCTTAAGATGGGTCTGTAAAGAAGAATAAGAATCATTACCAATTTACATGATTTAATGACAGAACTGCGTATCATTCCGTTAGTTTTAATTTGTTGTTGTTTTCTTCTTGCTGATAAACGGTATATCTTATTCAAACGAATCATTAAGACGTAGCCTATCGCACGAAGACTGTAAATATACACAATACATAGGTGATGTACAAAATGGGCCTTAAAACAATGAGATTAAAGATTTAGATCAATTCTTGCAATAACTGAAGTGACATTGTATGTGCAATAAATGTACTGTTTAAATTCAAACATTACTGAAGAAATTTTCCGAAACATGGTGTTCGACAAAAGAAAAATACTTTTGGAAAATTATTGAAAAGTCATACGAGCGAAATATTCTAGTAAAATATACTAATACATTTGATGTGATTTGAAAGGCAAAAACCATTCAGAATCAGATGCAGAAGTGCCTTAGAATCATAGAATGTAAAATCGTTCAATTTTAATCAAGTTGGGTTGTTGT
The DNA here is from genome assembly GCA_963680895.1 of Fragum sueziense. NCBI lineage: Eukaryota > Metazoa > Mollusca > Bivalvia > Cardiida > Cardiidae > Fragum > Fragum sueziense. Next base: position 32,491,833 of record OY804601.1, read on the forward strand.
ATCTTGCAATTTCTGTTCTATTCCCAATAAATGTGAATGGACAACCATTAGTATAAGGTATCCCGATACAATGAAAGCAAAAAATAGACAGGGTTTCTCTGGGAATTTATATAGATGTCTTGTAGGTAGGGAAACATTTGCATACTCTTTCTTTAGAATTAATGTTTTTAGTGGTATCTTACCCAGGTTATCAAATGCTTGTTACTTTCAACCTTCTTAATTTATTGTTTTTGTCTTTTTCATCGAGTAAAGTTTCTTGTAAACAGTATATCTTCAAGATCAGCTATGAGCCGGTACTAACAGTTTAATCAAACATGACTGTTTTTGTTTATTTTCTTTTTATTTCTATTAATCAAGTATATTGTAATGGTGCAGAATGATCACATTATATGGTATCTACATCCAATGTTGACTACATAATAATTCCTCTTAAGTTACACACATTTCGTAGATCGGATCTGTGTGTAAGATTAACATGTAAGAAATTTCTGCTTTACGAGCCAACATTCTATTTGCAATTTGGGTGATGTTTACATTCTATATTTGGATGTAGATCATGGGATCATTTCTTCAAAATTAGGAAGAAGCCATAGGAATTAATGATATAAATTCATAATGGTACTTCAACCCACGCTGTCATCTTTTATCATTCAATGTCAGAACTGTGTATATCATTACACAGAGGTGATGGTCGTCTGTTGAAATAATAAAACTGCTTAAATCATATCATCTGTAAAAGTTTCGAAGATGCTCCAAGACTCTTAGATTTATAGAAATGTTTACAATAGAAAATACATGTATAACGTTTTGAAGAAATCTGGGATTTGTAAGACTTGAAATTTCCAAAATAAATATTTAGTACCAGTATTTGTTGTCACTTTCATTATGCCACCTGGTGGCCATTTCCCTAACGAAAAATACGTTAGATCAATGTAAAATCCAAATAAATATAAAAATGTGTTATTAAATAAATAGAGGCAATGATACGCAAATATCACATATTAGCCGCATTTTCTACAAGTAGAAAAAACTTGTTGTAAGTGAATTAACCCTTTCCCAAACACCAAAATTTTAGGGCCCTCCAATTTGAAAGCTGCTGCAGATGACAAAATGGATGTTTGTAAAAATAAAATTTGTGTTTAATGTGACATGGAAAATATTGAGACAAAAGGAGAAACTGCTGATCATCAGCAGTTTCTTCTTTTGCCTCAATGTTTTCCCAAGCCTTTTCTCTTAGGGACGTCAAAACCAGGTCTTGTTTGGGAAAGGGTTAAGCCAGCTATCATTTTCAATATGACGTCTGGCGGCCATGTCGGAATTTTATGTACACCAGATAAATCAAAATTCGAATTTAAGAAATAAAGTGGATTTACCTTATCAAGTGTGTCTTAATACATGAATTCTATGGGCCATGTAAAATAAGGTAGAAATATGTGATTTTCAAGATGGCGTCCGGCAGCTATCTCTATTTTAGCATATTTGTGTTATCCAAATGTTATTTTTATCAATGGATTTGGATTCTGCATACCAAAGAACCCATAATTAGGCATTTTTCGCGTCAATTTAGGACAATTTGACAAAAAGTTGATTTTTCCAGCTGCATTTGGCGGCCATCTTGGATTTTTGCGAATTGTGGGAGTAAACCATTAATGCTAGCAACTTCATACTTGGTACACCTATAGATCTCATTGTGGGGAAGTGTCATGTAAAAGAACTATTACTCTGCCATGCCAACTTTTAGTGTTACTGCCCTTTGTTGTTTGTACCCTTGCATTTTGTCTAGACCATATCTTCTAAACCATAAGTGCTAGCAACTTTGAACTTGGTACACATATTGCCCTTTTTTGTAGCGAAAGCTTGTGCAGGGGGGGGGGGGGGGGGGGGGGGATCAAGTCACATCCTGTGACAATTCTAGTTTTTTTCAAAAACAAGACCAGGTTTTGATGTCTCTAACCTATTACCATATAATGGCTCCTTTTTATTCCCCAAAAGATAAAGGTTTTGGAAGACATTGTGGAAAATGAATAAATTGCTTGATACAAGCAATTTCTTGATTTCCCATGTTTTCTTCCCAGAAAGTCCCAAAAATATCGAATTTCATTCACTTTAAAAGCCCTCTCCAACATCTTTGAATTTAGACCAGTTTTAAATTTGATGTTTGGTAATAGGCTAATAAACACAGACTGAGGATGTGAGTGCATCATAGATGTCCCAGATCAGCCCACACTCTCGTACTTCAGTGGATAACTGAAATGGAACAAGTTTAAAAAACTTTTCCATGCAGTCTTGGGACATAAATATCATAGAAAGGTAAGGTAACCATTAATAGGGAAACAAATATGAGGAGAGAATGTGCATTTCTGTTTTCCAACACAAAACAGCCAAAAATTGCTCACCTGACTTTTTTTCCTTAACTTTACACCTGACAATACTTTAAGTCTTTTAATTCCCAACCTGCCACATGCCCATCTTTTGACAAAGTAAGAATCATGAAAAGTTTAAAAAGAATTATCAAAGGAATATTTCAGCGATGTTATTTCCAAATTGGCCAAATAGTTGGCCTTTAAAAAAATCATCTCTTGATTATACTGTACAACATTCAAATCTTAACAAATGTCCATTTGATCTTTATCCTCTACAACAACTTTTAACCCATTACCAAACAGCAAAATTTTGGACTGTTCCAAATTCAAAGATGATGCAGACAACAATTTCAAGTAAATATAATTTTACATTTTTGGTCTTTTGGGGTGGAAAACTTTGTGGGCAATGAAGAAATTGCTTGTCACAAGCAATTTCTTCGTTATCCACAATGATTTCCAAAGCCTTTATCTAGAAGGGTGTCAAAAAGCGTCAACATTTTGGAACGGGTTAAATGGGAACAATCCAAGTTTTTACTGTTTGGGAAAGATTGTAAACCTACCTTTTGAGTAACAGAGTCAATGAAATCCACAGGCACTGTAGCCATTTCATCAAGAAAGTCATCAATAGCCTGTGGAAAAAAGAAATGTTGATCTGAACTACAGATAAGAGGATAATGGCTTTTTAAAATGAAATATTTACTGCATTGTTCGCCGAACCCTTTGTTGATGGTACTAATTGAGTACTTACACAGTCTTCATGACAAACTTTTAAAAGTACTAGCCAGTCGGGCTACCAAGATCTGAAATCTTACTAGCCCGAATGAGCTTTTACTAGCCCGAAAAATATTCTCATCTCAGCGTTTTGTTCTTATACTTATGGGAATTTGGCATATTGGGAAAATACACTGTTTTCTCGCAATTTGGGAAAGTTTGTTTCATCTATGATAGACCACACAGAAAAATACTTCTGTTTTATTTGCTACTAAGATAACATTATGATGAGTTACAGTATTTGCCTCTTTATTACCCTTTCCCAAACAGCAAAAGTGTAATATGGAAAGCAGCTGTATCAAATGACAAAATAGCCATTGATAGGTGCTTTTTATGGAATCAAACACAGAAAGTATTGAGACAAACAGAGGAAATGCTGTTATTTACTTTTCTTCTCTTGTCCCAATGATTTTAAAGGTTTTCTAACAAGGTTATTGAAACTTATTGGACTTAATTGGAAAACATTAATGTTTTTTTCTCTAAAAAATGGATATAGATCTATATCTAGATATGTCTGATGAGAATTTCAATAAAAAGGGTAAACAGATAGGTGTGTTGATTCTATCATACCTTGTTCTATTTGGGATTTCAAAAAAAAAAAGAAATCTGAAAAAAAAATAGTTTGCATCAAAAATAAAAAAACAAAAAAATACTAAATGTAGTTTTATCAAGACATTTGAAAAAGAAAGAAAACTGGTAATAGGGTGAAGCAAAGCTGAAAAAAATTCAATTGAGCTCCAAGTAACAAAGAATTGAAAGATTGATCAATGGTGCATGAAAGGTAAGGGTTATGAGTGACTCGTGACGTCATGTAAAAGTCGGTTTCAAGGTCAACTCGTCTGTAGCCCTAACACAAAGAAATCTGTATCTATTTATAGACTAATTCAAAACTTTTACACATATAAATGTAAATCTTTTGATGGACATTTTATTTGTATAATTCTAAAGGTAAGAATTTGTTTAAATCAAAATCCTGTTTGCCATGAACAATCTGTAGATGGCTGGTTTGTTACGACTTTTTTCTCGGTGGTTAACCATTTAATCTTTCCAAAACAAACTTCAATGATCGTAAATGTAAAGATTTGTACAAATTAGAGAATGGAAAATACTTGGACACAAGGAGAATATGCTTGTTACCACGATTTTCTTTGTTTGCATAAGTGTTTATTGTTTTTCAAAAGCAATAAGGACGTCACAAGTAGGTCTTGGCTAGTCTACAAACTGTCGGCGTTTTCCGGAAATCTACGGATGATAACAAGAATTCTGACCTTGATATTTCTGTTTTTAAAATTGGGCTATAAACAGGAAATTTGATCAAATGAATACACTCGCATGATTGATCTACACTTTTATTAGTTGAAAGAGAAAACTGTACTGGAAATAAACAGTCACTTTCACAATTTTTCTCTAGCCAGTCGGACTAGCAGCCGCAGGGTAGTGACATTTACTAGCCCGAGTCAAATTTTACTAGCCTCGGGCTTCGGACTACCGGACAAATTCGCAGACTGCTTACAACAGCATTTTTTTTAAATTGAAACATAAAGTTAAAATTTCTTTTCCCCCATTTATCTGTTGCTCTGAAATAAATTAACCTTTACCAAACAACAATATTTGAGTCAAATACTTTTGGAGAAAAGGCAAATGTTTAGTTTTCAGACAGACAGACGGACAGACGGACATGAGCAAAACAATAAGCCTCTGTTAACTTTCGGGACAAATACTGAGGCCCAATAACATTTAAAAAGTCACAGAAGAAGATTCCAATCTGACTGAACATTGAAAGATATTTTGCATCTATAACCCTTTCCCAAACAAGACCTGGATTTGACGTCCCTAATGGAATAGGCTTGGGAAAACATTGAGACAAAAAAAGAAAATGCTGCTGATAATCAGCATTTTCTCCTTTTGCCTAAATATTTTCTGAACTGTGATTTACACGGATCTTTTTTCAAACAACATCCATTTTGGTGTCTTCAGCTGCATTCAAGTTTTATTACCATACAATTTTGCCATTTGGGAAAGAGTTAACTTAAAACCATAAACACCCTCTTATATGTAGCTCTGTTTCTGTCATACCATGTGACATTTGTGTACAGAAAGTAACTTTTGAATGAACAGATATGATGAAAACATAATACTCCCTCTTTTAGTCTGACAGAAAGAGCACTTGACCTTAATTTGAATACCATAGAAAACGTTTTTGTTGTTTCTGAAAGTTGACATAGTGTAGTTATGAAAAATAGTGGGTATCACCTTGACACCATTGAGCAACTATTAAAAATCAAGATTGTGTCCAAGACGGCCGAATGTCATGGTTGTCATGCAACTAGACATCAGACAGTAGTTTGCTAATCATGGACAATGGATTACCTGAAATATTGAGTCTACTGCCTGAGTTTGTATGAACTGTTGTAGATTTGTGAGCTCATCTGAGATAGACTGACTGGAGTTCTGAAAGCAATGCAAAATTTGTTAGATTACCATATATCTTTAACTCGTTACCAAACAGCAAACTTTTGGACTAGTCCAAATTCAAAAATGATGCAGACGACAATTTCAAGTGAATGGAATTTTACATTTTTGGTTTTTTTTTTTACATAGAAAACATTGTGGGAAATGAAGAAATTGCTTGTTACAAGCAATTTCTTCATTTTTCACGATGTTTTCCAAAGCCATTATCTTATGGGGAGTCAAAAGGAGTCACTATGTGGTAATGGGTTAATTCCAAATGGTCTTTTTGCAGCTAAAATGTAACTTGATTTGAAAATATTTGTCAGTAAAAATCATTCTATAGAATTTAAGAAATGGTACAAACTTTGTGCTCAATACCTAAACATGCATTTTCTAGTTTTACATTACTATCATCTTAGTAAACCTACACTGCTTATGTTTTTTTTTTTTTTAGTTTTAGAGTTGTCAAACTTAAAGCCAAATTCATAACCTTTTTTAAATCAAGATGTGATAATATAAGTGTCAACTTACAGGATATTTAATAATAATTATTTATGAAATGTTTCCTTTACCTTGACATTTCTATCATATAAAAAGTCTACTAAAAAAGAAACAAAATGTAAAAGAGGAAACCCCTCCTTTAGTATGAATATGCTTATGAATATATCCTTTATTGTCAAATACCGTATAGCACTTTATTTCTGCGGGGACTTTATTTCTGCTATTTCTGCGGTCGTGGACGGCACAGCAGAAATAAAATCCGCAGAATTTTAATCCTGCATGTAGATGTTGCTGTCATTCTGTAAGTTTAGTCAGTTCATGGACAATATACTTTTCCCACCAGATGGAAAGAAACAATATTATAACAATGGAGTGCTTTCCTATTCAAAAATGGTGTAACTACGGCTTTAACTTAGGTGTAGATAAGACATTCTAGTTCATCAATAAACAATGACTTAACAAGTTTGACGGATTGGTAACAGTTTCACACGTCTTTCTTTTCACACCTATCTGTATACGGCATTGTTTCCAATAACGCCTTTATAGACAGTGGTAAATGGGTGGGATTATCCCTTTAACCTAACGGAGTAATTAGAATATTTAGTAAGCAGCGTCTTTCTAACTATGTCTGATACTGCCTTAAACTGTTTTGATAGCGCAGAAATAAAATCTTTGTTTTTGCAAAATGAGAGACCGCAGAAATATGTTCCGCAGAAATTTAACCCGCCTGATTTCTGGAAAACCGCAGAATTTGGACCCCGCAGAAATAAAGTGCTATACGGTATAATGTTTGTGTTCAATAAGGCAAAACTAATTTCCCAAGATCTTACAATGTGAGGCATAAAAATGGCAAAATATTATTTTTAACCCATTACTAGACAGCAAAATTCTAGACAGTTCTAAAATCAAAGGTGTTGCAGTCATAAATTTCAAATGAATGGGATTTAATATTCATTTTCTATCTTTCTTGGCAGAAAACATTGTGGGAAATCAAAAGCCTTTATCTTGTGTGGCGTCAAAAGGTGTCATTGTATGGTAACCAGGAAGAATTGTTATGTACCTGCAATGTATCACCCAAGTTTTGTAGATGATTTGTGATGTTTTCTAACTTGTCCTGTAAAAAGATGGGATAAATTATAGAATAGAGGTAATCAATACTTTTTTTCTCACAACAGTAAGCTCTCAAAAGCACGAATTACTCCAATTTAATCTTTGATTTTTCTCCAACGATTCTTTTTTCTAGAGACAGCACCAGTAATTGCGCAAAATGTTGTTATCCAAACAAGATGTGTTTGTGAAACACAAATGCCCCCGAAATGGCCATTTTTCTAAAATGTTAAGTTTTCCTGGAGTAAAGGGTTGATAAAGGTTAATGGAATCTCGGGGTTCATACAGACAGCCAATGCCAAAATTCAAGCACTTTTTAAGCACTTTTTAAGCACATAATTCCATTTTTCAAGCACGTTTCTTGAATCTTCATACACAAGTCACTAATCATGGTCTTCAACAAAGAGTGCTGCAGTCCCAATATACACTGCCCTGCCAAATTTATTACTTTCAAGGGGGCATAATTCTTGAAAAGAAGTTGGAGGGTGAGGAGAAATTGCAAATGTGTCAGTCTCTAACGAAGGCTTGTTCAAGATCGTACCTCTACTTTTTTCACCAAAATAATTCTCAAGTGTAGATGTTGAAATCATCTACTTTTTACCATGAATTTAGTCATTCAATCATTTTTAAGCATGTTTTTGACAAATTCAAGCACTTTTTAAGGACTTTTTAAAAGAGGCATCAAAATCAAGCACTTTTAAGCATTATTTTTTGTTTTTAAGCACTTTTCAAGAAACAGGCTTATATTTAAGCACTTTTCAAGACTGTGCCAACCCTGTGGATGACCTTGAGAAAGGTCATATTGCATGGAACAGATAGATATCATTAAAAGAAAGATACATACATAATTTGAGCTTTGTATGTCCCATACTTTTGGAGAAAAGGCCAATGTTAAGTTTTTGGACAGACAAGCGGACGGACAGACAAGCGGACAGAAGGATGGACGGACGGACAGACAGACAGCCAGAAAGACAGACATGAGTAAAATAATATGCCTAAGATTTCTCGATACAAGGGCATAAAAACAGGTTAGTAAAAAAAGATGAGAATGCTGGTAATTGGTATTTTTTCCCTTTATTTTCGGTCACAAAATAATTATCAAGTTAGCAGCACCTAAGTTTAATAATAAATTGTATGATTATAGTTTAAATGAACTCACCACTTCAGCTAGCAGAGGTATCTTTATGTTGGTATCTGTGATACTCAAATTAGCAGCCAAGGATTGGTATACATTCACATAATCCTACAGGGATGAAAATAAGAAAATAGTTGGTTTGCCAAACAGAAGTCGCATCATGTTAACCGCAGGATAAGCAATGATAAAACTATTTGTAATTCCATGGTTTCCATTAGACATTTGTTATGCCAAAACCTTATGTGTTTGTGACACAAAATGATCCATTTATGCATTCCCCTCCTAACTTTTGTTTGCAGGAGAATAATGACCCCCCCCCCCCCCCCCAAACAAAATTATCCAGGGTGACAGAGTGAGGGGATTAGAAAATTTCTGTTAAAACTTCTTACAAATCTGCCCATTAATGTTGGAAGAGTTGTGTTGAGGTGTAGACATACATACAATGGATGCATAGATGGACAGAAATTTTTGTAGCGTAAAAAAAAGAGAAAAATGCATTTGATTTATAACCTTGCCACCTTGGTACCATAAGATATTTGGTAGCCAAACACTACAATAAAACTTTGTTCATTAATTAATGCTTGTTTTGCTGTTTGCAGCACCTGTGTAGTTTGAAAAGTCTTATTTCAGTTGATTTGGAAAGGGGTTAATTTATGATAATTTTTGTTCTTAAAAAGCTAATCACAAGTAAGTATAAATACCCCATTTGGTAAGAACGATGATGCATCTGTTAAATTTTGTGACCACTCTTGTAGGTTTAATTCTGTCAACTCTTCTTTAATCTAGATATACAAACAACATTATCTATAGCCCTTTATCATATAATAGACACTAACGTATGTGTGAATACAATTAAGAAATGTGATCAGTCACATTTTTTCAGTTCATTTGTTTTGTCTTTTTCCAAAGCCAAATCCTGGAGTTTATGGGTTTAATAAGTACTTAAAAGTATTTATGACATTGGCATTTTCAAATAATGTTTTAAATAAGACGTTTCCAGTAGCTGCATACCAATAACATTCACATCTTAATCATAATCCACATTTTTCTCCTTTTACCTCCATATTTACCATGCTATAAAGTACAACTAAAATATATAAAGTAATACCAATTTTAATATCTGCTACAGCTTTTAAATTCGGGCGCTGTGGTCTAAAGGTAAGATGCTGGCTTTGGGATGGATCAAAGGATCCTGGGTTCAAATCCCACCAGTGCCATGTGAGTTTTTCTGAGCAAAAATGTTACCCCATGTTGCTCCTCTTCACCCAGGTGTATAAATGGGTACACAGGAGAGTTGAAAGCCAAAGAGCTGTGGCCGCCGAAGGCGCCGACTGTTAACAGCCGACTTGAGACTCAGTGATCGTGGGCTTTTAATCGAAACTTTAACTTTAAAATAAACTAGTCTAAAATGTGGTTTTATAAAAAGGTATATTACAAATGTCGGTCTCTCCCACAGCTTTGTAGGGTACTTACAGTATTGGTGATGTTAGAATGTTGACTTATGTTTTCAAAAGAGAAAGATGATGTTAGATTATCCAGTAGACTTGTATCAATCACGTTCATGTCTCGTATTGTATCATTGATCTCATTATAAACTTCAGATCCAAGCTCAGGAATAAACTGAAAAGGAGTAAGGCATGGCAATTCAGATCATAACGTTTTGGTGAATTTATTTCCACATATGAAATAGCGGAGCTCATGAAATTTCAGTTAGAAATTAAGGCTAATTCATTCATGTCACATTGTATACAGAAGAACTGACAAATAAACAGATGTGAAAGCAAACAACAATTCTATTCAGCACATGAAAATTCAAAGTTACAAAAAAACTTACACTTGAGATATTAATATGAGAAGACAGGTTAAAAGTCTCTACCAGGTTAAGACCCGAGTATATTGTGCCATGTCCTTTACAGGTTCTGTAATTTTAAAAGTGAAAGTAATTACAAAATTGCAAAAAGTAAAACAAAACAAACATGCAAACAGAAACAATTTCAAAGGTTGGTTAATCTTTAGAATGTCTTGCAGGTGATAGCAAAATTTCTGGCCACTATTTCGCAACTTGTATAAGTTATATTCCAAGAAGTAAAGCTATTTAAAATAATTAACATGATACAAATTACACAGGGCAATTGCTAAAGACCTGTAACTTATGGCTCGAACATTATCTTTAACTTCAAAGTGTTTTTGATAGACAGACAGGGCAAAACCTAAATGCCCCTATTCTATTGATTAGAGGGCAACAAGGCTAGGACAACCGCCAGAAAATATAAACAGAGCTCCAGATAAGGGAATCATTTGAAAGGTGTTGCAGAAAACAATTTCAAGATGATGAAAATTGAACATTGTTGACACAAGCAATTTTGTCATTTTCCACAATGATGTCCCTAGCCTTTTCTTGTTAGGGAGTCAGAAGGCTTCAATGTACAGTAATGGGTTAACCCTTTCCCAAACAAGACCTGGTTTTGGCGTCCCTAATAGAAAATGCTTGGGAAAACATTGAGACAAAAGAAGAAACTGTTGATAACCAGCAGTTTCTCCTTTTGTCTCAATATTTTCTATGCCATATTTTACATATATCATATCTTTAGTAACATCCATTTCGCCATTTGTAGCAGTTTTTGAACTGGATCACCCAAAAATTTTACTGTTTGGGAAAGGGTTAACTCCCTCTTATCTGTTGCTCTGTATAACAGTACTTACTCAACAAAACTTTTCAAGGACACATTAACATCTAATGAATCAGCAAGCTTGTCAGCTTTATACAGATCTAAATATCCATCATCTAACTGGTAAAATAAAATACATATTTTTATCATATACACATATAAGTATGCATAAACAACAGTAAACTAAGAGTATTGCAGTCACAAAACAGACTGTTTATTTGCATTAAACTCCCTTGATTTTGTGGCACAGTTTCAGATAGTCCACCCAAACTAGATTCACAGGACGTTGGAATTGTTCGGCTGACGTAAATATTTGGTGGTGGAAAATGCCAATTTTTTTTCAAACTCAAAACATGTCAATCAAGATAACATTCATTTCAAACGTTAACGATGTCGCAGGAAAATTTCCGACGTCACTTGAATCTCATACAGAATGGGATATCATAAAATGGCAAACCGCCTAAAATATTAGCAAGGTTATCAAAGAAAATTGACAAAACTACCTTTTTTTTAAAAAAAACTTTTTCACAACCAGTAGCCGAGACAGTGACACAAATTAACTTACTTTTTCCATGAGAGAAAGGTCTTGTAGAGGTCCACAAATAACAGACAGATTACTTCCCACAATCAGAAGTATAGAGCTCAACAGTAGAAATAACATCGTTGGTAGAAAAGCAATACAAATTGACCTGAAATATTGAAACTTGAAAGGGTGTTGGTGCACTTTAATTTCTTCCCAAACAGCCAGAGTTTAGACTATTCCTTTTTTCTCAGACCTACAGGAAACCAGACAAGCCAAAATACAAGGCTTTTGAACATACTCATGTATGATGAAAGACCTATAAAATTTTGGTATTCAATAATAATTATAGAAACAAGATGATCCTTTTCTATCTCATATGGGGCATAAGAAAATATGTATATCTATATAGATATTTCTGCATTTTTTTCTTTAAACACAATGCCTTTTATCAGACTACAAAAATTTAGACTTGTCCAAATTCAGAGATGTTGCAGGCAATATTTTCAGTGAATGTTAGTTAATTTTTGCTCTTTTGGGATAGAAAGCATCGTGGGAAATGAAGAAATTGCTTGTTTGGCATTAGTAATTTCTTCATTTCCCTTATTTTCACAAGTCTTTTTTAAGGGGTGTCAAAAAGCATCACTGTGTGGTAATGGGTTAAAACCTACCATAGAAGAAGCTTAGATCCAATATGACTTGCTGTTCATGTAATGTGCATCCTTGTATACATGTATTTATATCTAGGTAGTAACATTGAACAACTGGCACATACTTTGCCAAAGTTTATGGTTTAAGGTAGGATACCCGTAATGTGGCCATTTTGAGATGTATAAAAGATCGGCTCTTTTCAAGCAGCGTCGTTAGGTATCCAAACTTATTCAGGAGTGGTCATAAACATTTAGCGGTGGAAAGTTCCACCACCGAATGTCTTTGACGTCGCCAAAATAATTCCGAATAAATTGCGAGTCTCATTAGGGGTAAACTGCCTTAATTCAATTTCTAATAAGATATTTCTGCATCTTTTCCTACTCACACAATTCCTTCCAACCTACCCTAGAAGACATTTAGATCCAATATGGCTAGCTGAAGTCCTGCTATTCATGTAATGTGAATCCTTGCTGCACAGGATCCCCAACAGAAGGCCAAGCAGTGATATACAGGCCAGGAAAGCCTTGTAAGCTGATATGACTGGTAAAACTGTTTTCTTACTAAATTGGTGTAATAAAATCATTACTTATTAACATGGTAAATAGCTTATATCAAATGACTCAGAGAAACTAGTTCTGCTATTCATGTAATGTGCATCCTTACTGCACAGGATTCCCAACAGAAGACCAAGCAGTGATATACAGGCCAGGAAAGCCTTGTATGCTGATATGACTGGTAAAACTGTTTTCTCACTAAATTGGTGTAATAAAATTATTACTTGTTAACATGGTAAATACAAAAGCTAATATCAAATGACTCCGCGAAGCTGGCAGTCAAGAAATAAAAAATATTTGAGCCAGGATCTGTGAAAAGAGACTTGTTTATGGCATTTGAGATTAACATGGATCCAGATCAGCCTGCATATACATGCAGTCTGATCTGGATACATGTTATTCTCTAATAGTTTCTGTAGAGGATCCCCAATAGAAGACTAACCAGTGATAAAAAAAAAAATATACAGGCCAGGAAAGCCTTGTATGCTGATATGACTAATAAAACTGTTTTCTCTCTGAAATGGTATTTGAAAATTGTCATGATAAATAAAATTCTTTTTGAAAGTGTGAATTTGATTCCACCAACAAATCTAAATTGATATGCCCCTGGGCCCTGTATTAAATGAAGGCTGTTATGAACATTTTTTTGTAAAGAATTGCAAAAATACCTAATTTGATTGGCCTGAGACATATTTTTCATTCAATTAGAGGTCTTTTAACATAATTTTCAAAAAAAAAAAGTTTGTTAAGTTGTTAGTAAAACACGGCCCTGATCTTTTGGCATGATGGATTAAAAATATAAAATAACTTACACGAGAGCAGCTGTCATGGAATCAAAACTATCTACCATACTTTTCAAATCATCAATTGCACCATCTACACCTAGACTACTTCTAGTCTGCAAAAAATGAGCAAATGTATAATGTATATGGGCCTTAAAACGAATGATAGAAATGATAATCTATCCACTTCATTCTTATTTTAATGATTCATATATTTCCTTCAAGTTTGACAACAATTGGGCAAAAGTTGTTAGCTGTGGAGCTATAGTTAACAAAAAATGTGTTGATGTAGACATAGTGTTCACATTCTTTATAGAAAAAAAACTTTGAAGAAGTTTATCTCAATATCTCCCATGCTGTAACATACACTTTTTTGCTTCTAATATTATCTCTTTTTTTTTCATACACAGCTCCTTCCATGTTAAAATAATCGAAAATTAAAGTTTGGGAAAAAATTAAACAGAAAAATTACCATATTTGTAAACTCTAGGGCGGTATCTAACTCGGGTAAAATTGTACCAGGAATTGTGTCGAGCTCAGCCAATATGTCTGAAATAGATCAATGTGTGATACTATTCAATTACTCTCCAAAGATAACTTAAACCTCTCCCAAACAAGACCTGGTTTTGATGTCCCTAATAGAAAAGGCTTGGGAAAACATTGAAACTAAAGAAGAAACTGCTGATAACCAGCAGTTTCTCCTTTTGTCTCAATATTTTCTGGGCTATAATATGCATATTTTCTCCTTTTGATTTAATTTATTTTGTCGTCTGCAACCCCTTTGAATTTGGACCTGCCTAAGATTTTGTCGTTTAGGAAAGGGTTAACAGAAGTTGACAAAGGTTCACTACATGATTAGTAATGCTGAAGTAGATTGATTTGAAAAGAATGACATACTGTCACTTTTCTCAGAAAACTTTGCAAATGCAGCTACATTTTTAAGAAAAGCCATGATTTGCACTTACAGTGAATTTTAAGAAGAAACTAGAACTGTCGCAAAGCGGACGAATACCCCCCACTAAAGCCTTGTCACTGAAAAAGTGCTATCGGTCAAAAGGTTCTTGACTTAGAGCATGGAAACGGATTTTAAACAAAGTCCAACTGTGACCTTGACCTTTGACCTTGGTGACCCCCAAAACGATAGGGCACCTCCTTGGGTCATGGCCAACAACTGTGTAAAGTTTCATGATCCTAGGTCAAACGGTTCTTGAGTTAGAACACAGAAACGAAATTGTAAATTTTGACTACTTCCAGTAATATTGACTACTCCCCCCCCCCCCCCCCCCCATTAAAAAGTTCAAAGTAGCATAACTCCAAAACTAATCACTGGATCAAGATGAAAATTGCAGGTGCACAACTTCATATGATAGGAAACATCCTGGTAAAATTTCAGAAAAATTGGTCAAAAACTGTGGGAGGAGAAGAGGACACAAGATTATGTCCACGGACGGACGGACGGACAGACGGACAGACAGACGGACAGACGGACGGACAGACGGACAACCTGATTCCAGTATACCCCCCCCTAACTTTGTTGTGGGGGGTATAATAATTACACTGTAGATAATTCAGCAAAGTCAACACAAGAAAACAAGGGCCGTCAGAGACGGACAATGCTCCCCAAATAAGGCATTGTCACAATAAATGTATGCCATGGAGAGCACTTATTGTCAAGGGCATCTGATTTGCTACTAAAATATGAAATTTCATCAAATTCTGACCATAAGACTAGGAGAAATTAGAGAAAAACTGTATTTTACTTCAAGTCCCCTTTTCCCATGACAAGGCCTCAAATCCAAAAACAGGGAAAAGTACATCAGCATTATGTCATAGGGAGTTCACATGGTAAGTTTCATTTGATTTGGCCCAAGGGTTATAGAGAAATCACTTCGGATGGACGGACAGGACGGACGGACAGACAAAGCGGCGACTATATGCTCTCCCTTCGGGGAGCATAAAAATTAACTTCAAATTATGTACTGTTCTTATCACTAGGCAGGCCTGTCACTGGGTATTTCAAATTACCAGCAAAACCAGCAAAAGCAAAAGTAAATTAAGTACATTACTACAACACATGCTTGTTTGCTATTGCTTCCTTTTAAAATGTAAGTCTAATTAAGAAAAAAGGAAATTTTAATTGACAAGACAGAAAGTAGCACCTTACCTGACACAGCTGTTCTGCTAGAATTATCAATCACCTCAGGTAGTTTACTCACAGAATCATTCCCCTGAAATTATAGGGAGTCAATCATCCTATATGTAGCAAGATTTAGCAAGGAACATTTTGCAACAAGATTTACCAAAACTATCTCATTTTTCGTCCACAAATCTCATAAAACTTGGCTTATTGGGAGAAACATCTCACAGCAAAATGTAATTTAGCACAGAATTTGGCATCTCTTACTGATGATTCATTACTTTGCTAAATTCTTTGCTAAATTACATAAGGTATTTCAGAAGACAAAATAGCTGATGTCATTTTTTTAATAGCAAAAAAAAAAAAAAAAAAAAAAAAAAAAAAAAAAAAATTGAGAGAAAAAGGAGAAATTGCTAAATATCAGCAATTTTATCCTTTTCCCTTCAATGCTTTTTCCAAGCTATTTTGACTAGACATGTCAACACCATGGCCTGTAGCTTTTGTTTTTTGAATGGGTGAAGAGAATGCAACAGAAAACATGGAGGATAGAGAAGAAAAAGTTGATAATAAGCATTTTTCGCATTCAATCAATGTATTTTATGTTTTCAAATACACCTTGTAAATTTTAGATCATAATTACTTTAATAGCCTGCAAAATCTTGGATTCATTTTACGGTCCGTAGTCTGTCGTGGATCCAGGATTTCTCTGAGTCGTGTTCGAATATCCAAATAAGGTGGTTTGTATTCCTAGTATATCAAAATTTTGACTTATTTCTTCATGAAATGTATTAATCAGTCTAAGGAGGGATAATTTTGTTGTTTGTGAAAGGCTGGGTTACAGGCTTACCAGATTTCTGACTTCTGTCAGGTTCACACTGTTAACATCTGATATAAGCTCTGTCATGGTCTCAGCAAAATCAATCAGCTGCAAATAGTTATAATGTAAGGGTGTTGGAAGCACTGACTTACAAAATTTACATTGCCCCACTTTTATATTTAACAAAATTCCCCCAAAATAACATAAACAAGTTCAACTTTCTAATTTTAGTGCATATTTAAGAATAATTTCGGGAAAGGGACTTTTGACATTTGAGACCAACATTGACCATGATCAGACTTTGCATATATGCCAATTTTGTCCAAGATTACAGATAATTTCTCCTTTTCATCAAGTTTTGTCTATGCTATTTGATACAATTGATTAGTAACCATTCTAACATTTTTAAGGTTGAATATAACATCTCTTTTCAACAAAAATCTCGTAACTGCAGCTTGTTTTAAGCTGCAGTTACGAGGGTTTTTTTGAAAAGCAACGATAATCAGAAAAAGCTTACCTCACTTGTATTGAAATCCAAATTGCTGTTAACAGGGTCAACGAGTAGATGACAAAACGTTTCTCCATCGCTTGCACATTTCAGTATCAGGTCTCTTAAAGCTTTATTTGTATCGTCGATAGCTTGTTGAAAACTTTGTGAGAGGACTGTTATGTTCTCGACTGTGCTATTGGTATCAACACTGCTTGCTCCGATGTCATTGATTCCTTGAAAAAAAATTATATGAAAAATAACAAAATATGTTTGTGAAACAAAGATGTTCCAAAAACAGGTTTTAGTTATGACATATTTTGGCATAAAAAACAAGATGTGTTTGTGAAACACAAATGCCCCCAAAATGGCCATTTTTCTAATATGTTAGGTTTTAGTAATGACATATTTTGGCATAAAAAAACAAGATGTGTTTGTGAAACACAAATGCCCCCAAAATGGCCATTTTTGTAAAATGTTAAGTTTTTGTAGAGTAAAGGGTTGATAAGGGTTAACGGATGACCTTGAGGAAGGTCAAATTGCATGAAACAGACAGATATTATTGAAAGGAGGTTGCATACCAAATTTGAGCTTTGTATGTCAAATACTTTGGGAGAAAAGGCAAATGTTAAGTTTTCGGACAGATGGACGGACAGACAGACCACAGACAGACGGACACAAGTAAAATTATAGGATGTGTTTGTGCAACATAGATGTTCCAACAACAGGTTTTAGTTATGACGTAATTTGCCATAAAAAATGGAATTTATTATTTCAACGCTCTGAAGATTTTGATTTCACGCAAAAAAGAAGCATATTGAATAAGTAAGGGTTGTTGTAATTGTTTAACCCTATCCAAAACAAGACCTGGTTTTGACGTTCCAAAGGGAAAAGGCCTGGGAAAACATTGAAACAAAAGAAGAAACTGCTGATAATCAGCAGTTTCTCCTTTTGTCTCAATATTTTCTGTGCTATATTTTACACAAATTTGGTCTTTAATAACTTCCATTTTGTTATTAATTTTGTGGTAGTTTTTTTAAATGGATCACCCTAAAAATTTGGCCGTTTGGGAAAGGGTTAACATGAAGATCCAACTCACCATTTTGCAGGGTCTGAATGTTGTTATCAATTCTATCCATAGCAGGTTCAGCAATATCTGTTAGAGGGGCTGCCAAAATGTTGCTCAAATCTGTCAAAATATATAAAGATATTATGTTAACCCATTAACCCTTTCCCAAACGACAAAATTTTAGGGCGATCCACTTCAAAAACTGCCACAAATGACAAAATGGAAGTTATTAAAGATAGAATTTGTGTAAAATATGGCACAGAAAATATTGAGACAAAAGGAGAAACTGTTTCAATGTTTTCCCAAGCCTTTTCTATTAGGGACGTCAAAACCAGGTCTTGTTTGGGAAAGGGTTAACACAGTGACACCTTTTGACACCCCAATAAATAAAGGCTTTAAAAACAAAGTGGATGTTTTCTACCTAAAAAGACCAAAAATATAAATTTATGTTCACTTGAAATTATTGACATTCTCATTTTTTGGAAAACAAGCTTGGTAAATATAAGAAACGCTAATTACCAGCATTTTCACTTTTCCCATCAATATCTATCAAATTAATTCTTTCAGCTGTAACTAATTACCTTTCCAATCCATACCCCCATTTACACAGTGGAGATTGTGCATGATGGGATGGATAACAAATATGGACAAATTTGCCTCACTTCAGGTAAGAAATTGTGCAATAATTTTCTTAATTCTGCGTCAATTTTCAAGCGATTTGTTGCATGTACCCCGCATTACCGAGCTCTTTCCCCAGATATATGACTTGTTCGTAGAATCTTTGTACTTTGTCCAAAAATTGATCCAAACCGACCAGAAAAACAACAAAAAATTCTGGCCATTTTTCTAGTCGGTTAGGATCAGTTTTGAGAAAAGTACAAGGAGTTCCCAGATAAGTAATACATCTGAGAAAAGGGCTCAGTAAGACGGAGTTCATGCAACAAACCGCATGAAAATTGACACAGAAATAAGAAAGTTATTGCACAAATTCTTACCTGAAGCGTGGTTAATTTGGCCGTTGTCACCATTTCGCTTTCTGGTCGGTTGGGACAATATTTCGGAAAAAGTACCATGAATTATCTAATATATCATATATCCGATGAAAGAGCTCAGTAAGGCGGGGTACATGCAACAAACCTTTTGAAGATTGACGCACAAATAAGGAAGTTATTGCAAAATATCTTACCAGAATCGAGATTATTTTGTCCATATTCGTTATCCATCCCACAATGTACAATCTCCACCGTGATTTAAGAAGGCAATTGTGTCATCTAAGAAAGGGTTAAAGAAATATGGTTAATCTTTACCTCCCACCTTATAATGCATCATGTCCAGAGTTCTGTTCAGTTCAGTTCGTATGAGCAGTGACATGTCCTGTAAAATAAGAAATATTTGAGCAGAGATCTGGAAAAACGTCCCTTATAACATTTTTAACAATTGAGTCAGAAGATCAGCCTGTTGTCAAATGTGGTCCAATATGCATCCATGATGCTCTCTTCAAGTTACTACAGGTCTCGAAAAAGCTATTAGAGAACAACATGGATCCTGATCAGACTGTGCGTATGCACAGGCTGATCTGGATCTATGTTGGGCTCAAAAGCCTTAAGGGACGTTTTTCCAGATCATGGCTCATTTAATTTGTATACAGCCCTTTCCCAACCTAGATCCGGTCTTGCTATGCCTACAGAAAAGACTTGACCATCCTTTTCCGTCAATATTTTCTGTGCCTTATTTAACAAAACAATCATTTTGTCATCTGCAGCAGCCTTCATATTGAAAAACAGTCTAAATGTGTGCTGTTAGCAAAAATATTAAAAGTACAGTAGAAACTGTTGTATGCAGCCAGCCAAGGGACACACCAAAACTGGCCACATACAACAGTTGGCTGCTTTACACAGAATGAAATATTTTGAAGGCTGGATGTAAATATCTACTTGTATGACCGGCCCTATTAAAATGTAGTAAAGGCAAGTGTTGTAAAGTAAAAAGGGTACATTTTTATATGACATTAAACTGTCACACATTTTCATGGTTTATGCACATGATTAGGCAAATTGCCAGATGCATTATCAGTATTCCACACATTCCCTGCCTCTAATTAGTTGTGCATGGCTGCTTAAGGGGATATAGGTGAAGAGCAATTGGGACAATTAAAGCTGGCCACTGACCATATTAGACAGTATATTGCTATTCACAGTCACTTTAAAGAGTAAAATTGCCTGGGAGGACCTGAACTGGCTGCATACGACAGTTTGGGTGCTATACACAGGTGGCCGCTAACACAGTTTTGACTGTACATGTTGTCTTCAGTAGAATCTTTCACTGTATTTTGTTTCTTATTACAGAGTAATACTTAAAATACATGTACCATAAATCAATGTTTTGTCCAAATAAATTCATGTCAATATATTTGTTACAGGGTTCATACAGACAGCCAATGCCAAAATTCAAGCACTTTTTCAGCACAGGATTCCGTTTTTCAAGCATGTTTCTTCGTACACAAGTCACTAATGATGGTCTTCAACAAAAAGTTCTGCATTCCCAATAAACACTGCTCTGCCAAATTTCTAACTTTCAAGGGGCATAATTCTTGCAAAGTAGGTCGAGGGGGAAGAGAAATTGCAAATCTGCCAGTCTCTGACCTCTACTTTTTTCACCAAAATAATTCTCAAGTGTAGATGTTTTAATCATCTCCTTTTTACCATGAATTTAGTCAATCAATCATTTATAAGCACATTTTTGACAAATTCAAGCACTTTTTAAGGACTTTTTAAGAGAGGAATAAAAATCAAGCACTTTTAAACACTATTTTTTGTTTTTAAGCACTTTTCAAGAAACAGGCTCAAATTTAAGCACTTTTCAAGACTGTGCGAACCCTGTGTTATGTGTTAAGCAGTTAAAAAATACATACATGTCCAAATTCAGTAACAAATCTTGGCACATCATCTAAGCTGCTATCAAGTGTCTCCACTAAATGTCTTGGACCTTTCCGAAATTTTACTCCACTTTCATAGGAACTTGCAGCTGTGAAACTAAAACAAGAAGGAATGTTTTCAACCCTGATCTAGTTGTTTTTAGACAGTTCCAATTGACCAAACGCCAATCGACAGATCGCTACGCCCAACATAGAATTTAATACTAACAATGGACATGTGTTCATTTATAGGGAACAATTTTATCCAGTTAATCATGAAGTAAATTCGGACAAACAAAATAGTATTTCGTAGGTGTTGTTATAAAATTTCGTAACTACGGCTTAATTTAAGCCGTAGTTACGAGATTTTATAACAACACTGACGGTTTATCAAAACATATGGAAACCTAGTCTATTGTTAGCACAAAATTCTTTGCAATTGGAATGTCGATTGTTTTGATTGTAAGTCGATAAATAGACAAAATAACACGTGCAACGAAGAACAATTGGGGCATGACATTTTTGTGATCGTCCATTGGCTAATCAATGTTTTTGATTGACAGTCTGCGTTTACTCAATTCTAAAACTGATGCTGAATCCACAATGGGTGGTAAGATCATATGACTTGTGCATAGCACGATGTATGACAAAAAATATTGAGGCAAAAAGAGCATTGGCTAATTATCACCAATTTCTATTTCTGTCTCAATGTTTTCCAAAGCCTTCACTACCAAGGAAAAGAAGTCAAGACCAGGGCCCGGTTTCTCGAAAAAACTTAAGTACGTTCTCAGACTCAAATCTGAGCACTGTGCTCAAATCACACGAAATCCATGTGCACTTCAATTGAATACCAATCAACATTGTTTGGTTTCAACTGAAGTTGAGCATGAACTCATGAGAATATACTTAGGTTTTTCGAGAAACCGAGGCCAGGCCCTGCCCTGCGTTCAGTAAGACAAAACGTTAGCTCACAGAGCTACCGATACGTAACAGTTTTCTACTGAACGACCTGTTTACTTTTAACGTTCGCACCATTTAGCTCACAGATTTGAAGGTGGTGTGCCAAAGCAAACAAAAATGGCGGCTAATTTGGTTCCCTACTTTCCATACTGCGAAAACAAGGAGGGAACCCAGACTATGGGGGCGGCCATATTTATTCAGTTAACGTTAGCAGAGCGTTCAGTAAGACTATTTAGAGAAAAATCCGTTAGGAGTAAAAAAACGTTTTCTTACTGAACGCAGGGCAGGTTTCTCGAAAAAACTTAAGTATATTCTCATGAGCACATGCTCAACTTCAAAGGAATACTCTCCAACGTTGAAGGGTATTCGATTGAAGTTCACGTGGATTTCGTGCGATTTGAGCACGGTGCTCAGATTTGCGCATGAGAATGTACTTGAGTTTTTCCAAGAAACTGGGGCCAGGTCTTGTTTGGGAATTGGTTAAATAGGTTGTACAAATTCAGAACCATCACATTACCTTACTACAATAAGCAGATTAAACTATTATGTGTTCATGAATCAGGTTTTCTTTCCCACACAACAAAATTCAGATCTGCCAAAAATTAAAGGTGTTGGCCGTGTCACACACAACAAATCAAACCAAAGGTATGAGTAAAAGTTTTCATTGATAGGGTGGTACATTTTTAGGAAAATGGAGAAAATTCTGGTTAATCAGCATTTTCTACTTTACCTCAATTTTTTCAAAACTTTTTTTCTATCAGTGGTGTCAATATATTTCTTGGAAAGATTAGAAAAGTAGTTTAACCCTTTCCTAAACAAGACCTGGTTTTGACCTCCTCTGAAGGAATAGTTTGAAAACATTGAGACAAAAGAAGAAAATGCTGATCATCAGCATTTTCTTCTTTTGCCTCAATATTTTCTATGCTATATTGTACACAATTCATATTCTATTCTATATCATAAGCCATTTTGTTGTAAGCAGTTTTCAAATTAGACCACCCTTAATTTTGTTGTTTGGAAAAGGGTTAACTGGCTTACCAGATTACTGAAATGCAGAACAACATGAGAATGGCTGTGATGTACATGCAGCATCTCTTCTGGTCATGGATGTCAGAAAACATGAGTTTGGCCCCACATCGTCCACAACAACACCGACAACAGCAGAAAAACAGTGTAACAATTACTACCAGTAGACCAGTCAATATACCTATAACTGCTGGTACCAACACTGGCATCTCAAATTGTACCACCTGAAATTGTGTAACAAGGTACCAGGGATAAAGACTAACAGGGGCCCAGTCGCCCATGGCCCCTAAATTTTGGGCTGGGCCCCTGAAATTCAGGACTGGGCCCCTGAATTTTTGGAGAAAATGCCCATACCCATAATGTAAAATACTGAATATTAGGCGAGCTGGGCCCCTACATTAAAATTCTTAGTCTTTATCCCTGGGTACATTGTTGCTATTTCATATTTACACTATTTGATGATTATTATAATTAACCTTTTCTCTAACAAGACATTGATTTTCCCAGAGTTCCCACTCAAAAAATTATTTGGGAGTGCATGCACTCCTTGGAGTAAAAAGATGGGAGTGCAAAATGAAAACTGGGGGTGCACTGATTTACAATAGAAACTATTTTTTTAAAGACTATTTTCCATTCTGTGGTAATGATGGCGAGAGATGGGTGTTAGAATTTCAGAGTTGTGTTGACATGAACGGAAATAGCATTCCTCAAACCATTTTACCTTTTTGAACTTGCATCTAAACTCAATCAGCGAACATCATTAACACAAGTTGTCATTCCCATCCATTTTTCAGTTGCTATTGTGCTTACACAGAGTTCCCACTCACTTTTTTTTCTGGGAGTACATGCACCCCCTGGGGTAAATAATTGGGAGTGCATCACAAAGTTTGGGAGTGCACAGTCACTATTGTACGGACCAAAACTTAGCAAGCATACCCTTTCACAAAAAAAAAACATGTTTTACAATGTCTTTGGAGGAAACTTATTCTTAAAGCTAGTTGGGGGGGGGGGGGGTATATTGAAGAAAAGAAAGAAAATGCAGTTGAACAGCATTTTTCTCCCTTTTCCTCAATATTTTCCATTAGCTCAAGAATTTAGATTCTGCCGATCAATTTTGGGAAAGTTATTTAGACATCTGACTTTTGTAGGATTTTTTAATTAAATTCAGAGAGCCAAGCACTCTTGAAAACTTCCGTTCGCTGCTTCAGAGTCCAACATTAACTATATAATTGTTTACCAGACAGTCGGGCTTGTTGCTGCCAGATGCTGCTAGCCCTGACCAAATATGCGCTGGTCCTGACCAAATATTTGTATCAGAATTATAACATGGAAAAGGTGTAAACTACAATAATCTTTCATTTGAGCTGAAAGGCCAGATTTGAATCACAAATGAATGAAAATATAGGACTGTGTTTTTATTAAAAAAATTGTGAATGACTTTTGAAATGAGACTGACCAGTTGGTCTAGTAACTTGTGGAACTAACTAGCCCTGACCATGCAACAGGCAGGTAATGTCTGTCGGGCACAGGTTAATGTTGAACCCTGTGCTTTGTTCCGATTGACCTGGCTCATTTCCTTCCAATTCGCTCGTTTCTTGGGATTGGCTCGAACCTTGTACTATTCCTTGTGATTGACCAGTCAGAGTATTTTTACCTTTGAATCCAAAATCGAAAAGTCTCTTTTGCGACATTTTGTTGTAGAATAGGTGACTGACGTTTCAATGAAGTTTTCAATACACGCTCGGCGATTGGCCAATCCATAGGCGCGTACCGTCTACAAAAGACAACTCTTCCAAGACAGAAGAGTTGTCTTTCATAGACGGTGAACATAAAAATAACCCATCGTAAAATTCATAAGATATAAATAAAGAAGAGTCACATGATACTTATTCGTTCATCGCCGATTGCAATGATTTTTTCGTTACAAAATTTTAATTTTTCCTCTCAAAAATCAGTGCGTGCATGCACCCGTAGGTTGAAAATTGTGTGCGTGATTTTTTTTCTCTCTACGTGAATTACGCACAAATGTGCGTGAATGGGAACTCTGTTACAGTTTTGAATACAATCATTCTCATGACGTTTTTGTTTCAATTATTTCTACAGCAAGCAGACAGCATGGTTTGTGACACAAATAATCAAATACTTTTGAGATATGCTTGTTGATTGTTTTATTGAAGCCTTTCAGCGAGTGTCTTTGAAAACAGGGTGCTCATAATAATTACTCATCATGAAACTTATATTCTGAATGTAAACCAGTGATTTTTTTTCTTAACAAGAGCCGTCAGAGACGGACAATGCTCCCTGAATAAGGCATTGTCACAACAAATGTATGCTGTGCAGAGCTAATATTAAGCTAACAAATGTTAAGCCCCCTTTTTCCATGACATATTTTTCATACACAAATGTCAAATAGTTTATTGTCAAGGGCATCTGATTTGCTACTTAAATATGAAATTTCATCAAATTCTGACCATTAGACTAGGAGAAATTAGAGAAAAACTGTATTTTACCTTAAGTCGCCTTTTCCCATGACGAGGCCTCAAATCCAAAATCTGGGAAAAGTACATCGGCATTATGTCATAGGGAGTTCACATGGTAAGTTTCATTTGATTTGGCCCAAGGGTTATGGAGAAATCACTTCGGACGGACGGACGGACGGACGGAATGACGGACGGACAGGACGGACGGACGGACAGACAAAGCGGCGACTATATGCTCTCCCTTCGGGGAGCATAATAAAACGGTCGTTATTGGACCCCTTTCCCCTCTCTGAGGAATATACTTTTTTCCCCCATTTTAGAGAAATTTTCCCCTCCTGGAACTAGATTTTTTCTTGCAAAGAAAAATCCAAATCATAGTTAGATTCTTGGCATCTCTAACAGTTCTAATGGTTGTTTGAATGTCCCATTAATGGTTATGATATACAAGCAAGTTAAATGCATTTATAACACTGTATTTGAGAGTATAAGCATGTATTGAAATTTCCCCTTTTTGGGCGTTCACGCGCAAATTTCCCCCACCTATGGGCCCTGACCCCCTTCCCCCAAAATTAAAAATAAACACTGTAAACAATAAAGTTATACGCATGTAGGCTATAATCCTATTTCAAGGGGCAATTACATCCTTACTTAACCAGTTTTAACCAACAAAATATATTTTCATTGACTTAGAAATATTTTTTCCTGTCAAACGGCGAACCTTTTCATGAAAAATATGTTTTAAAGCTGTTTCCATTCTATGAATTCAGTGTGTGCATGCACCTTTTACCCAGAATTTTTATGCGTGAATTTTCTTTTCTGTACGTGAATTACGCACATATGTGCGTGAATGGGACCTCTGTTTTCCACAATGTTTTCTAAAGCCTTTATCTTGTTTGGAATGAAAGGGTGTAAATATGTCACATTGTGGTAATGGGTTAACTGTTAATTATGTAAACTGTGTATGTCAGTCACTGTATTGCTTTTCAAAGGCTTCTTCACAAAAAAACAGTGGTTGGATAAGATGGTATAGTGCTCCCAGGATCTACTGGTTCCCGCCAAACGATAATGACCTTTCCCATTTACAAATTATAGGTTATACTGGTAAAAACGAAATTATACTGATGATAATCAGGACTGTTATGTAATATTGACTAGATGATTTGCATGTAATAACATGTTTTTATAGGTTAAACATCTCAGGACCACTATATTTCACTTCATCTTACCTCATTAAATTCTGTTTCTCCTGAATAAAGATCTTCTAAAAGATCTGAAACAAAAGAAAAAGGATGTGTTTTTAACTTTGTTGTGTTTAACTAAAAGCATTTAAGCAGCTTATATTCTGTTTTTATTCGGAAGACAGGGGGGAGCCTAGTTAACGGTTCATTACATTAAGCTTGGGGAGAAACACCTTCTCAATTAGCGGTAAATCGTCGGTATTATGGCAAAACATTATAACTACAGCGTGAATCAAGCTGTAGTTATGAGGTTTTATAACACAATTTTACAATCGCACATTCTTTCAATTTCCAAATGTGTTTATGCTCGTGCCGCACGCTTTTCTCTTATATTCACCAAGATATCGAGAAGTAAACTCGTCGAATAACCTCTTTGCTTAGCCACACCCTTTCAGGTGAATAAAAACGGAATATACTAATGTGAAATCAGATGTTCTTTGAAGTTCAATATAGTCTCAGCAAAGAATGCATCTATGATATTCATGAATGAGCATGAAAATAGCTTTGAATGCTGGCTATAATTAAAATTTATACTTGGTTGATGATGCATCTTTATCTTTGCACGTTAAATATGAATTTAATAGCAGAATGACAAATTGATAACGAAAATGATACTGAGTATAAAGTGAAAAACATGGTAACATCACTGAAATTCTTCTCTTTTTGGCCCTAAATAATGTAGGATTGGCCTTGCGAACCTCGCGGTACTAACATCTCAGAACGAATTTTTTCCAGAACAAGTCCATACTTTAAAAATTTCTGTTACTCTATGGTTGCATCAACATCTCTTGAGTTTATGTACACAGAGATTTTTATTGTGTTCTACATAATATTGATTTCTGTGCCACGTGACTTTAGGCATGTTGCAGGGGTTTCAATAACTTTTTGGCCACCTGGGCCAGAAGCCAAAGTAGGCGGGGGATTTTCTTTGTATTTCCTATTAATCCCATACAAAATTTTCAAAAGTAGCAGGGGGATTGTACTCAAATTCAGTCAAATAGGAGGGGGAAATCCCCGCCCCCCGCCTCTTAATGAAACCCCTGATGTTGACCTTGTTACTAAAAATAGGTATTTTGGAAACCTCGCGGTATTCTTTTGAGGCCCTGCAATGTGTACCAGAGAATATCAGCAGGACTCTTTTTGTAAGATATAGATAAGAAATTTACAATATAATTCATATTAATATTTTTCCAACATCCAATGAATGTGAAAAAGAAAAAAATCAAATTGGATCCGAGAAAAAGTAAACGGCTTTGAACGCCAAACCTTTAGAATATTTAGATAGTTCTCAGTAAGAAGACCCCTTTCTAGACCCCTTTAACAATTTAAAAAAAAAATATGTGTACTTATAAATCTTCCAAAAATGAATAAGCTACAATTTGTGATAAGATTCATTTACTTTGGAGGTCTTAAAAAATTGATTTGAAATTATTAAGTTTAGTCTCACTTAGACACAAATTCTGAACTCCTGTCTGGGCCTCCTTATTTCACTCCCTTATTTGGAAGAGCTGTGACGTCAGTCACGTCATCAATGACGCGTCATCTGCCATTTTGAAACTATAATATTGTCAGAAGCACAAAAGACAGAAATTATTTACAAAATTCGGCAAAAATCCTGCACTTTGCGCATTTATTGCACCAGCCATTTCATATTAGGGGATTAGCAAATTTTGGAAAAGGTCAGTTTCTTTCTATCACGACAGAAAATATGTTTTGCTAACCAATTTAGTTGATTTTTTCACGGAGTTGGTGTCAGCTGTCAAGATTGATATCTGGCTAATCAAAGCTTGTGGGGATAATTCTCGTTGGTAGCGCAGTTTTGCAGCATGGTAAATTTTGTGATTACCCCGAGGTTTAAAGTACCGCGAGGTTTGCACGAACGACTATAAAGCATCTCATAACTAGCAAACTCTCACTGTCCTGGTGAGTGTTAGTAGGCCAGGATTCAGATTTAAAGCTACTATTTCCCAGATTTGGACCCAAAAATTGTCAAATACAAACGAAATGTACACTTTTTAAGCTTTATATGACCTGATTAAATGATTACGAGAAACTATTGAAGCAACGACTCATTTTTTCGCAATTTGATACCAAATTCATGAAGCGATGTCGAAAGTAGGTCAAAACAGTAGGACATGCGACTTTCTTAAATGACGTCACAACATACATGATGACGTCATATTGAAATTTAAGTATGAATCTCGTTTGAATCATGGTCCGCGCTGTATGCGCATGCGCAACAATTTGAAAATAATTCTAACCCCATCAGTGATGGGGTTGAATTTAGGCTTGGATTCTCCCTAAATTCAGCTATCTGTCTTGTAATTTCGGCTCATTCTCTGTCTGAATCGCATATCATTAACCATCCCGAGGTGGTCAACACAAAAGTTTTGCATATTTTTTCAAAAAATTTCATTTTTTGCAATTAGACCATCTGTTACCGTCGCCCTTTAAGATCATTTTGGACTGTGGTTGTTAAATAATTCAGTATTATGGATTGAATTTTAAAAAAGTCGTTCACTTTAAATAGCTTAATTGATGTTGTACAACGCACTGAAAATATTGAAAGGAAAATATCTACCCCAAGGAAAAGACATTTTTGACTTTTGACAAGACCGAATGGTGGAAGCTAAACTCTGAAGAGATGTTGACAGTTGTCCTTCTTCTTCGGTTTTCTTCCATGTTTCATACAGAGAGTAATTCATTTCGGAATTTTCCACACGTATAGGAAGTGATAAGGTCATCAATAAGAAAAATTATCAAGATTCGACAGTTGAATTTTTCCCACAAATAAAGTTTTCATGATTGACGTCATCAGCAGATTTCATTCGGAATCCCTCAGATAGACTGGATTTTGGACCATAGACTGGAAGTACGAATGATCGGATTTTCGTTGAACATTGATTGACCAAGCGCC
This sequence comes from Fragum sueziense, assembly GCA_963680895.1. Taxonomy (NCBI): domain Eukaryota; kingdom Metazoa; phylum Mollusca; class Bivalvia; order Cardiida; family Cardiidae; genus Fragum; species Fragum sueziense. Next base: position 32,521,382 of record OY804601.1, read on the forward strand.
GCCGATTTAACTATTTCTTTTAACAATGAACGGTTTTCGCGTTTCTAGATAGATCTATCATAGATAATTGCAACAGTTTTTGAAATTATGTAATTTGGAGAAAACAACAAATTGCTTATAATCAGCATTTTTTTTCTCATTTCCCCTCAATTCTGGTATTTTGTTTGCCTTTACATCAAATGACCATACATGTTGTCTATTTTTCACATTAATCGTTCTTGCGTCTGCAACAACTGGAGTTGTCTTAGAAATTCGCCGTTTGCAAAAGGGTCAATAAATAAATAGTCCTGAATGCGATTCAACACGTTTTGGAATCACGTGACACATTGCTTTAAAACTGTAGAAAATCTTCAATAACTTTGTCAATGTTTGACCCATTTGAAAATGGTCCTTGAAGCAGGGATGGTGGAAATACATCAGAGATTAGACGGATATAGTAGATAATTATCTTTAAAAATCAGCTGATAAGAAATATTGACGGCAAACCAAGTAACTTTTTATTGGAGGAGTTTTAAAAGATCTAGACAAAGTAAACCCCTGACAAAGTTTCCCTTCTCAGCTACAAACCGAATTCACATTGGTCACATATTAACAGAATTATTGACTTTAGAAAATGTGTCACGTTATTACTTATTCTGATCATGTGGTACCTCTAGATCTAACTTGTGTGGAATTGGGGAGGTTACACATTTCGGGTCCTAATCTGTAGAAAAGACCCTTTGAATAACGTGTCATCAAAGTGGACGAAGCATATATGTCTGCACCAATCAAGTGTGATTTTAGACGAAGAGTTACAAATGTAACTAACAACTCCAATGCCGTTTAAGACAAAAATCTTGATTCATAGGATCGTATCTAATAGTAACTCAACAAAATGAAATTGTACTTGTTCTATATAGTCGACACTGATTAACAACTCCCATGTCCATTTGCACCGAAATCGGGATTCAGAGGATGGTATTTCATTCTCCTCGCAGAGTGACCGTTCGTTGCTCTCACATAGAGCCTCTGTGAAAGAGAGTGGATTGTATCTTATAAAAACTCAACTCTCTTGTTTAGTCCTATATATGGTAGACACTAAATTAAAACTCCAAGGCTGTTTTACACAAAAATCTGGTTTCCGAAGATGGCATGTGATAGGAATTAAGCTAGTCGTACATTGGCTTGTGCTATAGTCGACAGTACATAAGAACTTCCATGTCGTTTTAAACAACAATCATTCAGAGAATGGTATGTGACAGAAACTCAACAAAACTTGCTAGTTCTATACGATACTAGTTATATATAATAGATAGATACTAAATTAGAACCCCAAGGTTGTTTTGCACTAAAATCTGGATTTATTCAGAGGATGGTATCTAATAGGAACTCAACTCCATTGGTTAGTCCTATATTAGACAATAACAACTCTAAGGTGTTTTACACCAAAATCTTGATTTAGATCATGACATTTGATAAAAAAAAAAAAAGGACAGCTATATTTCCTTGTGCTATATAGTCGACAGTTCATAACGATTCAAAGGTCATTTTAGACAAACATTTGGATTCAGGGGATGGTAGCCTATCTGATAGAAGCTAAACAAAATTTGCAAGTTTAAAACCGATTAACAACTCTCAGGCACATTTGCACTAAAATCTGGACTCAGAGAATAGTATCTGATATGAATTTAACATCATTGGCTAATCCGTCCTATTATAGACACTAAATAAGAACTCTAATGTCGTTTGACGCCAAAATCTGGATCAAGGGGGTGGTATGTGATAGGAACTCCGCTACATTGGCTTGTGCTACAGTCTACAGTATCTAGCAAGCACAAGACCGTTGTAGACAAATACCTGGATTGATAATTCTATAGTCGACACCGATTAACAACTTTGCACCAAAATTTCCTTAACTTGAAATTGTCGTCTGCAACACCTTCAAATTTGGACCAGTCAAAATTTTGTCGTTTGGGAAAGGGTTAAGACGAAATTTGGATACAGATGATTGTATCTTATAGTTACTCAAAAACATTGCTAGTTCTATAATCGACACTGATTAACAACTCCCATGTCTATTTTGGACCAAAATTTGGATTTAGAGTATGGTATTTGATATGCAATCAAGCCCATTGGTTGGTTCTTTAGAAGACACTTGATTACAACTGCAATCCCGTTTTACACCAAAATCTGGATTCTGGGGATGGTGTTTGATAGGAAATCAGCTACATTACCTTGTGCTATATATTCGGCAGTAGCTAACAAATACAAGGCCGTTTTAGACGAAATTTGGTTACAGATGATTGTATCTTATCCCGTTCCCAAACGGCAAAATTTTGGGTGATCCACTTCAAAAACTGCCACAATAGACCAAATTGGTATTATTAAAGATAGGATTTGTGTAAAATATGGCACAGAAGATATTGAGACAAAAGGAGACACTGCTGGTTATCAGCAGTTTCTTCTTTTGTCTCAATGTTTTCCCAAGCGTTTTCTACTAGGGACGTTTTGTTTGGGAAAGGGTTATATATAGTTATTCAAAAACATTGCTAGTTCTATAATCGACGCTGATTAAAAACTCCCGTGCCTATTTGGACCAAAATCTGGATTCAGAGTATGATATCTGATATGCAATGAAGTCCATTGCCAATTTGGTAAGTTCTTTAGAAGACACTTGATTGCAACTCTAATGCCGTTTTACTTAAAGGGACATTTCATTCCAATTTTATTCTTTTAAAGTATGTCTTGATGCCAAGATTGGTTATTCTAATGAGTATAAATACTATTAGTTTTTTTAAGTTGTTGCCAATAAGCGAGAAACACGCATTTGAAGTTGAGACATAATCGATAAATTGCATATAAATCCGAACTGTTGTCCACAACAATTTGTTCAATTTTAACACAAAAATATCAATTTCTCGTAAACGGCGCAATATTTTGGCTTGAAATTTTCAGAATTTTCATAAGGAAACATGCTCTTTCAGATAAAAATAAAAGTAAAATTTATGACAAAAAATTCTGAAATGTCACTTTAACAAACTGGGTTCACAGAATGGTCGGCCTAATTGAAAGGAACTCAGCTACATTGGATTGTGCTATAATCGACAGTAGGCCTACCTAACAACTCTAAGGTCGTTTTAGACAAAAACCTGGATTCGGACGATGGTATTTGAAAGAAATTCAGCTATATATTGACTTGTGCAACAGTTGACATTACATAACAACTCTTAAGATCACTTTAGACAAAACATCTGATTTCAGAAGATTGTATCTGATAGAAACTCAACAAAATTATCTAGTTCTAAAGTCCTTGACATATAAGTACATGTAATTAATGTCTTATAAATTGATCAATTCTTTAATCATCTACACTGGAACACCAGCTTATGTGTCGGATTAGATATTGTGTTTGTTCGGGTGCGAGAAATATCAGGACTAGATCTACATGGTTAGGCTTATCAGCCGTCGTGATAAAATTGGGTGGGAAATGTTGAACGCGGAGATAAACCACATCAGACCTCTTCAGCAGCTTTGACTTTGAACTTGTTAAGATTCAGTCGTTCGGAAATAATACACAAATTGTTGATAAACACTCCCCCATATATTTAGACCCATATTTTCGGGTACATCTATTTTTGCCCGGAGGTAAATCCGGGTAACCCACGTCAGAGGCTTGTTGACATATCTTAACCCGACGCAATATGACACTTTCCCAAAAACTTCATTTTCAATTTTGGCTAAATTGAAACTTGTAGCAGAAATCTAAATAGCCTAGGCCTAAATGATGATATCGATATTTTCTTTTTCTTTCCCCTTTCTATTTTATAACCCAAAATCCTGTAGGCCTATCTGGTCGTAAAATTACGGGGTTTCTTGTTGATAAGCTTAGCACAAGTGCATTAAGTTTAATGTCACACTAGGTTTTGACGACCCAAAGGAGAATGCTTGGAAATACCGTATTCTGCATGTTGTGACACAAAAATCGTCAAGGGAAAAGAAGAAAATAATAATTTCTTCTTTCCTTCAATGAATTCTGTGACGTTAAGGCGCGTTCCCATTGCCGACCAAATCAACTCGATCAAGCTCGATCAAGCGATCGAGTACTGATCGAGCTTGGTCGGCAAGAGTGATCGGGACGATCGAGCGTGGACAGCAAAAATAATCGGGAATTTATCGACAAGATATAAAAAAGAAGTCGTGTAAATAGCCTACATTTTCTCGAGTTTACTCGGGTTTGATCGGGGAATTTAGGCGATTGAGTTGATCGAGTTGATTTGGTCGGCAATGGGAACGCGGCTTTAGGAATAATTCAGACAAGTTTCAATGGCTCCACAGAGTTACTTTGAAACCATTTAACGTTTAGGGGGCCTATATCGCTGCTTAAAAAAAACTCGTACCTGGTACCTGCAGCTTAGAACAAGCTGCCGTTACGAGGTTTTGTTTAACCCTTTCCCAAACAAGACCTGGTTTTAACGTCCTTAATAGAAAAGGCCTGAGGAAACATTGAAACAAAAGGAGAAACTGCTGATAACCAGCAGTTTCTCCCTTTGTCTCAATGTTTTCTGTGCTATATTTTACACAAATCGTATCTTTATCAACATTCATTTCGTCATCTGTGGCAGTTTTTGAAGTGGATCACCCAAAAATTTTGTCGCTTGGGAATGGGTTAAAAGTGACGGTATCCAGTTTATCCGGTTTTCTGTTAATTCAAATTAATGTTTTGTAGACCATTTTGCTAATTTTTACATGTTTTGCGTCAATTAACCCTTTCACAAAAGACAAAATTTACGGTGGTCCAATTTGAAAACTGCAGACGACAAAATGGATGCTGATAAAAATAAGATGTGTGCACAAAATAGCACAGAAAATGTTGAGTCAAAAGGAAGAAATACCACAATGTTTTCCTGTTAGGCTACTGAAAATAGAGATAAATACGACGATGATCTAGATCTAGCAAAGGCTAGCCCCATTTACACCGCTATTTACACTGAGATTTATTATTAAATCTAGATCTATTTGCCATGAAAATAGAACATGTTGATTATCAGCAATTATTGATCTAGAACTAGATCTAGATCAAACGTACTAGATCTAGAAGTGTCTTCTAATTAACGTTTAGGTCTCAAACATTTAACAAATTAATTTTGGCGTCAAAAACAAAGAGATGTTTGGAGAAACATTAGGCAAAGAACGATTAATAGATCTTGATCCAGATCATCATTTCTCCTTGAGTCTCAATGTTTCTATGTAGATCTAACATAATGATAAAATTACAGATTGCAGACAACCGCGAATGGCCCTTTGACGTTTGTAAAATCGTTTTTGCAGACTTTTTTCCTGTAATGAATTTTTAATGTTTTTTGTAGGATTTCCCGATCTTGTTCTATCAAGCTTTCGTAACTTTTTTGCTGGACCAGCTAATCACGTTTTACAGGTTATGCAACTTCGTGAAGGTCGATCTTTACGGAAACTCTCGATTAGATAGTCGTTAAAGTCCGTAAAAGAGATTTCAAGGCAAACACGGAAATAGACGAAAAATATTCGGATTGAATCGGCTAAACTCGGAAACCGGATACAATGTCACGATTACAAATGGCCGAAAACAAGTAAATATTTAGGACACGCCAACACGGATTATCGAATCGTGTACGATATGGGCTTCACTTTAGATTGACAACAAGTTACATCAAACCAACAAATAACGAACTTTGCGTCCAAGAAACGTTTTCCTTACTCTTGCCATGATGGACGAGGAAGACCCTTACGAAAGTTTGCCCGAGTCATCATCTGTCGGAACGCACATGTTTGCTGGGGCGGCTGCTGGTATTGGAGAACACTGTGTTATGTACCCTTTCGACTGTGTGAAGGTATTTTGTAAATTAGAATCATTTCAGAGGTTTTTGGTGGAATTCAGTTTTAAATTTCACACACGTTTGAATAACGACCTTGACACTTGATTTTGCCTGTCGGAGACGAGGGGGTTGGGGTGGATGCAGGGTGTCTCAACGATTGACTTCATTGACATTAAGCAGTGTTTCCAATCAGATTTTTATTTAGGGGTTTTGCACGCTTTGTCATTGAAAAATGGGGGTATTGGACAGGAAATGGGGTTAAAAACCAATAAATCAATGAAGTGTATGTAATTTTCAATGTACGCTTCAGAGCTTCAGATTGTTTCAGAGACCTGTGGGTCACAGGGCCCACCACACAGGATTTTGAGGGGTCATTTTCCAAAACAATGTGCCACAGTTAAGCGTTTATATCCAAACTTGGGATTGGAGTAAATCACTTATTTGCTGTGAATTCGTCATTGTATTGTTGTTATTTGAGTCATTTCTCTTCATTTAATTAGCGTTCTCAAAATCAGTCGGCGGCCGGCGATATCGCCGTCTATGCTGCCGGTTTGCGTCGTCTACTTTTTGATTGAAAAAAAAAATAATAAAAAAAAACAAAAAACAAACAAACAGAAATCAGAGTTTCCATTCACGCCAAATTGAAAGAAAACTGAAATAACGTACAAAATTACGGTCCCGTAGGTGATTTCACGCACAAAAATTTTGATCAGCATCTTCAGGTGTAAGCAATATTTTTACAACCAAAACAGATATTTCTTGCGATAGGGAATTCCGTCAACCTATTTTTAGAGCATTTATGGTAGCGAATTGGAACACTGGAATTTTATCTTTTTGAAAAACGAAATGTGCATGCTGTCTGCTTTGTACTAAATTCACACTCTCTAGTAACATTCATTTCTCAACAAACGGCTGAATTAAATTTTACTTTTCTGAATGTTGATCGCAGATGCCAGTAATTATTAGATCTATATCAACAATCCCAAAAGTGAAACTAAACAAAGAAACTAGAGTAAATCTGTGTTACTCATATGCAATGAGTAAAGCGAGATCAAAGATGCCGCAAACACAGTCAACTGATGACGTAGTCATTCCATTTTCAATATAATCACGTGATTTTTCCGCTGCCAAATAAGGTTACGTTTTACTACGATTTGTTTATAAAAGTCGCGCGTGCCGGTAAACTTAGGAAAATGGGATGAAGCAATGAAAACAAACGCTATCTGCGAAGTAATCCGAGTCTTCTCTGATGTAAATACGCTCTTTGATATATTTTGATTTTTCGCTATTTTCATCAGAGTGAGTTGCACGTCGAAAATATCAAAAAGTTCTCAACTCGATGTTGCGCATCGTTCACCGTCCGATCTTAAACGCTATCGTTAAAACCCCTGATGATATCGATCAGTGAACCATTTATTGTCATTGTCATACATGTTGAAAATTTTACGACCAAAAAGTATTTCTAAAAGGTTTATAGGCAATGTTTTGCAACAACCCTCACCTGAGCAGCCTTTGTTTACCTTGACCTTCCATTCAAAACCAAAGTTATACTCTTCCAGCAGGCCGATTTGAAATGAAATTTTTGGTCAGGTATGACAAAAAATGATTTATTGATCTATACCCTACAGTGTTTTACCGAGTGATTCGATATGATACACAAAAACAAAGCTTCACTACTTGTAACGTTACCGAACTTTCCGCTGTTTTCAAAGAGCAATGCTCTCTGATGTAAATAGCAAAAAATCAAAATATCAAAGAGCGTATTTACATCAGAGAAGACTTGAATTATCTGCGAAGTAAATACCCTGACGTTAGGTGGTTTTAACACCGACGCGTTGTCTCTTTCTGTTATGCCGACTCGCGATTACACAAAGGATTCTGTAACAATTATTTGTACATATTGAACTGGTGTGCTTACTCGACCATTTAGACAGCCAATCTATCTTTCGAATTAAATAAAGAAGTAAGTGTTGAAGGTTAACGAATCGAAGGTGAAGGCTACGGTGATCGCCCGAGATTGGCCGACTGCTTGTTTACTGTTTGAAATATGGGATATGATTGGTTGATCAAGTAAGGTCATTATAATAATCTAAAAATAAGTTTATCAAATAGGTCACTTAGCTTGATGTAAATGTATAGCAGATTACGGGTGATTTATGCGAAGGTCAATCTACTATTTCATGATCATACTTTTACTGAAATTTGTGCGCCCGGCTGGCGCACCACTACATAATTTCGTGCGTCATATTTTGAAAATATGCGGGATTGGCGCGGGCGCACCGTCAATCTGAAGCTCTGACGCTTATGAATAGTTTTGTGCGGTGTTATTGGTATATTCTGATCCTTCGCCGACGATACGTATCATGGTACGATTTGGAAATATCGGTTTTTCAGGAATCTTCGGTAGTGCCCGGAAATTATATCAAAATACACAGAAATTGCATTTTTGTTTTGTTTCTTCGGTATAAATGACAGATAGGCTCACGCTGGCGATCGCCTCTTCAAAAGCCATAGGCGAGTAAGGCAACAATTTTAATAAAAAAAGTGGGTCAAAAAATGGAAAGTGGCTCAGACTTGCAGGGTTCGACACTAAGGGGAGTCCGAGAGTCCGAGACTCCCTAAAAATTGGTGGGACTCCCTGATTTTCAACTTAAGGAGTCCGGCTCACTCCTTAAAAATTCTGCCGAAGAATTATAAGCAAAATGATAAGTAAGCTGGTAGCTCTAAATAACAGGATCTAGTGTCCTGAATTTATGTTTAGTATTCTATGCAGACATGAGGATGACATTGACTAGTTAACATGCATGCAACATAAAATATTTGCTTCTTTTTTGGGCTCCTTTATTTTCCACTGGACTCCCCAAGTTCTCTTGATGATAGTCCAGAGGACTCCTTGGTTGGGAAAGCTAGTGTCTAACCCTGACTTGACTCCATCTTTTACCATAAATCAATCGCCGATTATCATTATCAATTATACTGTCAACACTTACTTTTTATTTAATTCGAAAGATAGATTGGCTGTCAAAATGATCGAGTAAGCACACCAGTTTAATATGTACAACTAACTGTGAAAGAATTCCTTTGTGTAATCGCAAGGTGGCATGACAGAAAGAGACAACGCGTCGGTGTTAAAACCATCTAACGTCAGTGTATTGACTATGTAGGTAGCGTTTTGTTTTCATTGTTTCATCCCATTTTCCCGCGCTTTCTGGCATGTGCAACTTTTATAAACAAATCATAGTAAAACGTATCCTTATTTGGGTGCGGAAAAATCACATGATTATATTGAAACTGGAATGACTACGTCATCAATTGACTGTGTTTGCGGCGTTTTTGATCTCGCTCAAATCATCGCATATGAGTAACATAGATTTACTCTACTTTCCTTGTTTCGTTTCACTTTTGGGATTGTTTGATATAGATCTAGATCTATTAATAACTGGCACCTGAAGATACTGATCCAAATTTTTGTGGGTGAAATCACGTAAGGGACCGTAAATTTGTATGTTATTTCTTTCCAATATGCGTGTTTCATGCACAATTTTGCGTGAATGCAAACTCTGATTAAGGTTAGAAAAACCGAAATAAGTTTCTCAAATAACTTAACATCATAATCATTCTGTTGCAGTAGATCTTTCATAGACATAAAAGTCACATTTTTCTCTGAACTTCGTAACTTTTCTGCATAGATCAAGATGGATTTCCTATGTCAAATAAATCCCAAAATAGCCATATAACGGATATTCTACCTTTATTAGCTCACCTGAGCACAAAGTGCTCAAGGTGAGCTATTGTGGTCGCTCACCGTCCGTCGTCCGTCCGTCTGTCCGTCCGTCCGTCCGTCCGTCCGTCCACAATTTCTTCAAACATCTTCTCCTCCACAACCATTTGGCCAATTTTGACCAAATTTGGCAGGAATGTTCCTGAGGTGAACCTTTTCAAAACTTGTTCGCCAATTTTTGATTTGTCAAAGAATGTGGGCGTGGCAGGGCGGGGCTTATAAATCATAAGAAAATTCTTTAAAAATCAACCATAGGGCCAATTTAAAGCAAACTTGGCAGGAATGTTCTTTTAGTGACTCTTTTGAAAATTTGTCCACAAATTTTAAGATTTGTCAAAAAATGTGGGTGTGGCAGGGTCAGACTTCAAGAAATCCTAAGAAAATTCTTTAAAAACCCAATCAGGTAATATATGGTTAGTGGGAGTCAAAACCTCGTAACTACAGCTTGACAAAGCTGGAGTTACGAGGTTTTGATCCCCCACTGGGGAAACGTCTAATCTTATTAAATAAACAAAGACCCGAGAAATGTTTACCTTAAGACTTACCAGAATGGGAAGCTGCATGTAAAAGGGCGTAAATACATTCTTTTTGTTATTTAAGCCATCCTTTGTTGTTGGTAATCATTTAAATAGTTTTGATTAAAAAATTCAAATGAATACCCACATCACAGGGTTTGATAAACATTGAAAGATATTTTACAATTTGGAAAGCCCTTAACCTCTCCTATTTGAATCTCTAGTCTTTGGATTTATAATCAGACTTACTTCTATTTTGCAACTAATTATTCTCTTTAGCTCTTTACCAAAGCATTATAAAATTATTTTGCAATGAAAAAAGGGCCCTATTATGTTGTTGATTCTTGGGGTTTATATAGGGGTTAATAGTTCTATCTCTAACATTTTGATCTTTGACTTGGAAAACCTTTTCATCTAAAAACAGTATTTTTCTTAGGGCCCTATGTTGTTGATTCTTGGATTTATATGGGGTGAACCTGTTGATAATTGGAACCTTCTCATTGATATTGTTACGACTTCGTGGAATAGACAGACAGACGTACGGACAGACAAGGCTTCATCCAGTTCATCAGCAACGTCGAGATGGGGTCAATAACAAAAATAAACTAAAAGTGGACTCCAGACTCGGTCGAACACTTTTAAAAAGGCAAATCAAAAGAATACTAAAGACCGAGTTAAAATTTATAACAATAGATTATTTAATTTAGCAATATCTACATCAAAACATAAGTATAACAGACACAAAATAGCGATTTCCTTAACAATTTGTCAGAATGCAGATATAAAACAATAATGTGTATGGTGTAATCCTATTTCCTAAGTTAAATAGCTTGAATTTTGATAAAACAGACCAAATGTTCCTTTTAGTTTGATACAAATATGAAGCAATGCGTTAAACGTTTCCTAACTGCAAATTTAGTGTAAAAGTTTCCGTAAAATTGCAAATAAAACAAGTTAATTTCGAATTTCTTGCCAAAAGAAAATAAACGTGTGCTACCAAAGAAATCAAAATGTGGAGTCCGCGAATCCCGCAATGTGGAAGGTTTATATAGTAAACGCATCCCACATCCCGAAATGGGGGGATTCACACATTTCCATCATCCCTCGAATCGGGATTCACGCAATTGCGGGCTTCCCTCATCTGCGGAAAGAACGAAATTGCGTGCATCTCTGTAAAATAAGAGACAAACACTATACAGGGATGAATCAAGGTGCAAATTGCTAATATTTTGGGTATTACTTTCATAAAATAAGCGTGGGGGAAGACTTTTCATTATAAAACATCAAGGCACCTTAACAAATGACAGTTTTGAAATACGGAGCGTCGCGAAGTTGCTAGGGCAATATCAATCCCACAATTCCCTCCTCAAAATAAACAAACCAAAATGGCGGTGACCTGATTATCAGTCGAGTCGATCGTCAAGCGCTGCAATTCGGTAGACACACACTGACAGTCAGGTACGATATTGTAAATCAATCATAAAACTGAGGGAAGAAATTGCTAGATAAAGCTTTAAGACGACAAACATTGCTAAAAAACGATCTCATGGGATCAATATTCGTCCCCAGAAAGTTTCGTACATAACTCCTAAAAAGATAGTGAAATCTGAGCGCTACATTACCCCCCTCTTAGCATGACAAAGTTCCGACTGTCATGTTAATATGCAATTTGAGTCATTTGGAATCAAAATATATATAGTTATGCCTTCTAGAATTGGTACTGCCCCTTTAACAGCAAAAGAGTGGTACTGCCCCTTTAAGGCATAACTTACATAGACAATATGGCACCAAACCAGGGCTTATTAAGGGTGTAGCTTCAGTTCTCACTGATATCAACACTGATAAATGATTTAGAATTAAACTTTGCAGATAATAATTAATGATTAACACAGTGTCCATCACAGTTCTTGGTATAATTAAGCACTTCTGAGAATGTTTCACACAGTCCTAAACTTAATGACTTGGATAAATAATGACTTGGATAAATAATGACTAAAATGTCCTAATATTTAAACTAACACTTTTCGAATTCGCTTAGCGGATGAAAATAACACTTGAAAAAGACACTTTGATTTTGAATTGATAATTGACCTACACAGTCACTGTTTCCATAGAGAACTACCATTTTATATCTCGCAATTACTATTCTCACAGTTCATTATCTTATACAAATTTTGATAATCTGTGTTCAGTGTTCAGTATCTTGGCTTTTTGTTTTCAGGATATGCCTTGCCGAGGACAGATTTCAACTGATGGCCATCGCTACTCTTCCGTTTTTTGCTGTCCTCACTGTCCGTCGAGGGTTTGGTTTTGGTCGCCTGGTCGTCTGCCAGCTTCCTCACCAACCTGGTAAGGTTGTCCAGAGTGTCTCTGAGGCTCATTGTCGTTTTCTCAAACACCCGGAGTGTCCTGGTGTTGGCCTCCAGGTTGTCCCCCATCTTTTTCGCTAGTGTCTGGATAACTCCGACCCAAGCTGGGCTTTCTTCAGGCATACAGCACTGGGTAGCAGCGGTAGCCACGGAATGAGACGGTCGCTGCGGCGTCATGATCGGCGTTGAAGAGTCCATGCCACCCAGTAACTGTGGCAGGATGTTTTCCACTTCGGCCCTTTCGTCCATTAATGGTGTGGATGGTACATTAACATGGCACGGCATAACCCTAGGGGTGTTGAGGGTTGATGGAGGCAGGATACAGCTCTTCATTGTTGTTTGGGTAGGTGTACTCGTAACTTTGGTGGGTGGATAGAGGGGGTCATCAGGAATATGAAGGATTCGCCTCGGAGTCCCATCCATCAGGGGAGTGGAACTCATAGGCTGGCTAGCCTGGCCCAATGGATTGTGCCCCTGTATCGCCGCTAATGGCTGCCCGGCGACATGAACTGGTGGACTAACAGGAACTTGGCTGGCAATAGTGGACTGGTTCCTCAAAAGCGACGCAATGTAGTCAGCGGGGACCTGGACAAGTGCTTCTGGCTGTCTTGGCTCGTTACGCGTTTCAACCGCTGTTGGGCATGTAGTCTTACGAACGCCTCCAGGCTATCAAAAGACTCGTCAAGCCCGCCAGTTACTTCGGTCGTCTCCTCTGGTGCTGGCTGCGTAACCGTAGCACATGGTCTCACCCTCTTACGGAATATGTCCTGGGACTGCTCCTGGGACAGTGCCTCCATGTCTGCTCCTCCGATTGTGTAAGGATGTTGGTTCCTGATGAGGAATGGACTGCTGTCCACGATTCCCTTCTCTTCCGTCAGCATCAGGTGTCGCTTGTACTTGGTAACGTGCTGTCTCAGCTGCTGCTCTTCCGTGCACCGGAACATGCACAGCTTACAGTAAAAGGGCACCTGGTCCAGTGAGAGATGGTATTTCAATATGTGGTCCGCTACCCTGTATTTGACGTCCACCATCTCGTTGCCCACCTTGTGACATCTGGTGCACCTGTACGCGCGGCCCTTCCGTTTAGCCTTCTCTACATCCATTCTAAACATCTTTGCGAATTTGTATAAGGTTGACTTGTAATTTCTGAAAATACAGAAAATTGGACGACACTGGTTAATGATATGCTATTTTGGCTATTATCACTTACGATAATATGACATCTAAATTATTCTGTTGGTTGATAAGCTTTTGAAAACTTTATGATTGAGACCAGTAAGCTAAGTGGAAACTTCAATTACAGGTAAGTTCGACTTCAATTTGCATCTTTGTTACTATCGATTCTGACTCATTAGACAACAACGGAGGATTACACCATACAACATAGTAAAGGTTCAAAAGGTAAGTCACTTTCACTTTATTTGAACTCGTATAACATCAACACAACGAGTCACTGTTTATTGGGACATGTTAGTTCAACTTAATGGTCGACATCCATCTTGGAGACTTGTTGCCTTCATATGGTTTAAGTTTGTCATGGTGTACCACCCTCTCTTTTCCCGTCTTGTCCAGGCACAGTACAAAGTTTATGTCTGACAGCTTCTTAGTGATAAGGTAGGGACCAGCATACAGAGGTTGAAGCTTCTCTGCAATTCCAACTTTCCTTGCTTCTGAAAGGCACCAAACTTTGTCACCCGGTTTGTAGTTATTGAAGGAAATGCGGATGTCATGGTAGTCTTTACTTCTCTTTGCTGAAACACCCATATGTCGCCTGGCAATTTCATAGGCTGTTTGCATTTTCTCTCTTAGGCTTTGAATGTACTCCCCGCAGTTAACTGATGGTTGGTTAGGGTAGTCACTGCTCTTGAACACTATGTCAGCTGGTAATCGAATGTTACGGCCTAGTGCCAACATATTTGGTGTCACACCAGTCGATTCGTGCGGTGAAGACCTGTAAGCCCCAGCAATGCATCCAAGATGAAGGTCCCAGTTTTCCTGCTCTTGGCCAAGGTAAGCTTTTATCATCTTAACCAGTGTTCTGTTAAACCTCTCTGTCTGTCCGTTCCCTTGAGGATGTCTCACACTTGTATGTGTCTTATGTATACCCAGTGTCTTGCACAGTTCCCGAAAAACTCGACTCTCATAGTTCCTTCCCTGGTCACTATGAATCGTCAACGGGCAACCCCACCTGGATATAAATTGGTTCAGAACTTCCTTTGCGCAAGTTTCCGCCATCTGATCTGCAGTAGGGATGACCTCAACGTACTTAGAGAAGTGATCGGTAAGTACCATTATGTATCTATGTCCCCTCGGAGTAACTGGAAGTGGTCCAATGAAGTCTGTAGCAATGGTGTCCCATGGAGCTCCAGCCTTCAAGCTTCCCATGGCTGCCTTTGGTGTCTTCGGGGGCCTTTTGTTCATTGCGCATATGTCACACTTCCGTATGTATACCTTGACATCATCACTCAACCGGTACCAGTAGTACCCCTGAAGTACTTTACCTTTGGTCTTTTTACACCCCAAGTGACCACCCATCAATGCGTCATGTGAGTGTACTAGCACCTCATTCTTTAGCTGTACGGGAACAACAAGCTGCAGATTGTCTTCAAGGCCGTCTTTACTATAAAAACGTTTAAAGAGTACCCCGTTTTTTACCTCTAACTGATCCCATAACAACCAGTAATGTCTGAGTTCTGCGCTTACTGTCATATAGTCTTTGCTCAACGGTTTGGTCCCACCTTCCTTAGCCAACAGTATTTGACCAATATTTAGATCAAGAAGCTGTAGTTCTCTAACTTTTACAGCATTCTTAATCCAGAACCATTTACCCCTAGTAACCATGGTTACAGGAATGTGGGTCGGATTTCTACTGGTTGATGGAACACTTTCAATATCGTCTGCTGTCATTCTTATCTTATCTATTTCAGAGGTTTCCTGTGCCTGTTTAGCATCATCAGTACTTGGATTACCGTCTGCTACCGACAAACCTGACCATTGCATCAGTTCAGCCCGCCTTTTGCACTTTTTGCACGGACCGCACTTCAATGGCTCAAGGGTATCAACATCTGGGCATTTACAATCCTTCGGATTTTGACATCGGGACAAAGCATCGCAATGACCCTGCTTCTTTCCAGCTCGATACTCGATAGCGAAATCATAGAGTGACAGTATCTCAATCCATCTTGCCACTTTTCCGCTTGGTTCTTTCATGTTGAAAAGCCAGGTGAGCGCTTGGTGGTCAGTCCTTACTAGGAACCGCCGCCCAAGGAGATACTGTCTGAAATACTCGATGAAAAACCGAACTGCAAGCAACTCCTTTTCAGTGATGCAATAATTCTTCTCTGATTTGTTTAGAGCTCTGCTTGCATAGGCTATCACTTTTTCTCTCCCGCCCTGTTTCTGAGAGAGAACTGCTCCAATTCCACATCCACTTGCATCAACGTCTAATATGAAGTCATCGCCTTTATTCAAGGGATACCCCATTATATCGGAGCTCACCAATGCCCTTTTCAACGTATCGAATGCTATGTCACATCTTTCGTCCCATATAAACGGCTTATCCTTCTTGGTCAGGTCAGTCAACGGCTTTGCCACTTTTGCGAAATCTTTGATGAATCGCCTGTAGTAAGAGCCGGTTGCCACGAATTGTTTCACCTGTTTGGCGTTTTCCGGTTTAGGCCAGTCTAGGATTTTGGACACGTTCATTGGATCGGGTCTTATACCATCTTTGGATACTACATGGCCAAGGAACACCACCTCAGTTTGAAGCATGCAACACTTTTCAGGCTTAAATTTCAGTCCAGCAGCTTTTATCCTCTCAAAGACCTGCTTAACCCTTTCCAGATGCTCCTCCAGTGTGGCTCCAAAGACGATAATATCGTCAATATAAACGAGACAGGTTTCCCATTGTAACCCTTGTAAAGCCAATTCCATAGTGCGTTGGAACGTCGAGGCGCTGTTATTTAAGCCAAACGGCATCCTTGTCATCTCAAATTGGCCAAATTTACAGCAGAATGCACTTTAAGGGATATCCTCCTCCTTGAGAGGTATCTGAAAATACCCGCTTGTAAGGTCAAAACTGCTGAAATATGTCGCACCTGCTACTGCGTCCAAACAATCTTGGATCCTGGGCAATGGGAAGCCATCTGGTTTAACCAAGGCATTAAGTCGTCGGTAATCAACACATGGTCTAATGGCTCCCGATTTCTTTTTGACAAGCACAATTGGGCTGGACCAGGGGGATGTACTCTTCCTGATCACGCCTTTGGCTAACAAATCTTCAATCGCCTTCTTCTCTTCTTCAGCGTAAGCTAATGGTACTTTTCTGGGCCTCTGTCTTATTGGTTCGGCATCTCCTGTTTTAATCTCATGCTCTGTCAAGTTTGTAAGACCGACGTCCCATTCTCCCTTTGAGAAAATGTCTCCATACTCCTTGAGTAATTTGGCTACCATAACCTTCTCTGTCTCTGATTTTCCTTCCACAGACTTCTCGAAAAGGGTTTTGAGATGACTAGGTACACTTGTTTCTTTGTCTCCACCTGGCCCTATGTCAGTCTTCAGCTTACCGCTCTGGTCTAATTGAACACGTCTTGCACTTGCACAATTTTCAGTTTCATATATATGTTCATGCTCAGTGATCACGCTAATGACTCTATCAACCCTTTCGGCCTTCCCTATTTCTGCATCTTGTCGCAGTTTCACCTCATTGGGAAAGGGGTTTAACACTCGCACTTTACAGGTTGGTTCGTTATTTATGTCCACTAGTGTAGCAGCCATCTGCAGGGGATAACCCCCTTTAAAGGACTCTGTGGCTTCCACAATGAAATCGCCACATAACTCGTCATCACCTTCTGTTCTTTCAACAAGAACACTAATGACTGTTTCTGCTAGACCTGGTAGGACTACATCATCTACCACGGTAACTTTTCTAGGACCCTGTCCCTTCTTCCTTTTAACACAAGGGATTTCTTTCCCTCTCAACCTTATTAAATTCTTACTCAGAAGGATATCTGCTTTTCCCTTCTCCTCGTCCCCAAGAATATCGTACCCCAGGAGCACTTCATCCTCAATGTCTGCTACTATAGCCTCTGCCATGACCTCCAATGGCCCAAGGATAAGTTTAAAGGCAGCTTTTCCCCTTTCTCTTATAGGAGAGCCCCCAGCCCCTTTCAAACTTGAAGACTTCCCCAACTCTGGTCTGTCCTCCTTGTCCATTCTGTCATACACTCTACTGGCTATAATAGTTTTCGAAGCACCTGTGTCTGCTGTAAAGATAACTGGTTCACTCTCAATGAACCCTTCCACATACAGGCCATCCAACAGGCCACTCCTGTTATCTTTACCTCTCGCAGACCGTTGCTTCACAGTGCTTTGGTCATCAATATTCTTTTGGCCTTTCATCTCTGTTTCATCTAATTGGACCTCCCTCTGGCCGCAAGGGCTGGTCCCTGGTCGTTTAAAGAAAGCTCATTTTGTCTGTTGTCTGGTATGCGTTTTGACCCGCCATCCCTATTGTCTCTTGCTTTACGATACGGGCAGTCCTTTATAAAATGGCCTTCCTGATGGCAAGCGAAGCATTCTCGTTTTCCGACCCTTTGCCTGTTGCTTGTGGTGTCACTCCCTTCGAGCCTCTCTACTCTTTGTAATAACTTCTCCAGCAGCTCTCTATCACTTAACTGCTCGCTTTTAACCTCTTTCCTGTTCATGTCTTGGGATTTCTCCTTTTCACCCCCTCTCGGTTTGAAAGGTACTCTCTTAATTGACTCAGATAATTCCGCTTCATTCTCATCGTCTGATTCGCAGCTCTCTGTGCCATCTTCTTGGTATGTGCGTTTTGTATTCGAGCGGTATCTTCTTTCTCTCCTACACTTATTTCTGATTTGAATGAGGTTAACTGCATAGTAAGCGGCCTCTTGAATATCTCGGGGTTCCTTATTAAACTCTACTTCAAAGCTTATTTCTTCATCATATAAGCCATCTAAAAAGCGACGGACAAGATCTTCGTCTCTAGTTCTCCTATCGCGGAACCCATGAGCTTTGTCGTACAATCGCTTTAATTCCGCAGCATAATCTTCAACTGTCTCATTCGGCTTCTGGTTGCGTTGACTAAATCTCGCAGCAAATGAGCGGGCAGTCTCAATCACTCGGAACCTGCTGTTCATCTCATACACTATGTTTTGGTAATCATTCAGTACCTCCGGTGACAGCTGAGTAAATGCAAACTGGGCTGCAGTTCCCTCAAGCTTTGGCAGGAGCTGGTCAAGTTTTTCTTCATCGGTCCATCGATACCTGTTGGCGATTACCTCAAACCTTGCTAACCATGTATTCCAGTCTTCCTTACCACTAAATGGAGGAAACTTCACCTGAGTGCCGCCTGGCCTGTACATTTGGCTACTACGGTAATTATTCTGTGGCATGTTGTTACGCCTTCTGGGCAAATCGCACTGGTGGTTGTCGTACGGCCTATCCAAACGCTCAGGTAGGAAGTTGTCATCCCTCTGGTCCCTTCTGTCTCTACCCAGATGTCTATCTTCGGTCTCCATGTAAGCTTGGTCTTGCATACTAATGTTGCGGCTAAATTGGGCGTCACCAGAACTAAAATGCCGACCTGGTAAGCTAGAACCAGTGCTAATACGGTTTGGGTTACTCTGATTATTGTTACTGATGTTAGCAGTACTTGCAGTACTTTGATTTTGTGTTTGAGTACTTTTCAGAAATTTCAGTTCGTGCATCACATCCTTCAAGATAGAGGCCATATTGCCTACAGTCTCTCGGACATCAGAGTTGCTGTCGAACGGGGGCATCGGACTGCTATCAGTTGCACTTGGTCGAACACCGAGCCTACTCTCCGATTCCATATCCCCAGCTTCCGTCTCTTCATCAGGGTTAGATGGAAGCTTGAAGCTGATCTCACTGTCAATCTGCCTCGGACTAGTCATACTTGTTTATATGCAACAATATGCCAAAATATCACTCTGAGCACAACCTAGGGTATTTGTTTGGCCACTAAATAGTTTTGGTGTAAATGGCTTGTCCTTGTTTATTCTAGGGTACCAACAGCATAGGGTAAAATTTGTCTAGGATGGTCAAATTCGTCTTAGCAGCTCAATCCTTCCAGTCTAATGGATTCGTCTCACTGGATCTGCAGTATGGAATAAGCAGATCCCACTTCTAGGCACCATGAAATATGTTACGACTTCGTGGAATAGACAGACAGACGTACGGACAGACAAGGCTTCATCCAGTTCATCAGCAACGTCGAGATGGGGTCAATAACAAAAATAAACTAAAAGTGGACTCCAGACTCGGTCGAACACTTTTAAAAAGGCAAATCAAAAGAATACTAAAGACCGAGTTAAAATTTATAACAATAGATTATTTAATTTAGCAATATCTACATCAAAACATAAGTATAACAGACACAAAATAGCGATTTCCTTAACAATTTGTCAGAATGCAGATATAAAACAATAATGTGTATGGTGTAATCCTATTTCCTAAGTTAAATAGCTTGAATTTTGATAAAACAGACCAAATGTTCCTTTTAGTTTGATACAAATATGAAGCAATGCGTTAAACGTTTCCTAACTGCAAATTTAGTGTAAAAGTTTCCGTAAAATTGCAAATAAAACAAGTTAATTTCGAATTTCTTGCCAAAAGAAAATAAACGTGTGCTACCAAAGAAATCAAAATGTGGAGTCCGCGAATCCCGCAATGTGGAAGGTTTATATAGTAAACGCATCCCACATCCCGAAATGGGGGGATTCACACATTTCCATCATCCCTCGAATCGGGATTCACGCAATTGCGGGCTTCCCTCATCTGCGGAAAGAACGAAATTGCGTGCATCTCTGTAAAATAAGAGACAAACACTATACAGGGATGAATCAAGGTGCAAATTGCTAATATTTTGGGTATTACTTTCATAAAATAAGCGTGGGGGAAGACTTTTCATTATAAAACATCAAGGCACCTTAACAAATGACAGTTTTGAAATACGGAGCGTCGCGAAGTTGCTAGGGCAATATCAATCCCACAATTCCCTCCTCAAAATAAACAAACCAAAATGGCGGTGACCTGATTATCAGTCGAGTCGATCGTCAAGCGCTGCAATTCGGTAGACACACACTGACAGTCAGGTACGATATTGTAAATCAATCATAAAACTGAGGGAAGAAATTGCTAGATAAAGCTTTAAGACGACAAACATTGCTAAAAAACGATCTCATGGGATCAATATTCGTCCCCAGAAAGTTTCGTACATAACTCCTAAAAAGATAGTGAAATCTGAGCGCTACAATATCATGGGAAAAGGGGCCTAAAAGACAAAATCCTTGTTAGCATTGTACATGCTACAATTTTGACCCAATATTCCTAAAAATTGGTCAGAATGTTTGTGTAGTCACAGAGAATTAGATTATTGAATATTCCATTAGATACCACAGGAAAAGGGGTCATAATGACAGAATCTGTGTTGGTACTTTAGAGGCCATAATATTGGCCTAATCTTTCAGACTTTGTGAAACTTGATCAGAATATTTGTTTAATCTCAAGGAAAAAGCTGATCAACAATCTGAATGGTCCATTTTGATATCATGGGAAAAGGGGCCTTAATGACAAAATCCTTGTTAGCACTCTAGAAGCAACAATTTTGGTCTAATCTTCATGAAACTTGTGTTTGTCTAGTCACAATGATGAACTCTGAGGAAAATAGGAATGTTCTATGGGATAGCATGGGGAAAGGGACCTTAATGACAAAATCCTTATTAGCGCTATATAGACAATAATTTTGGCTCAATATTCATGAAATTTAGTCAGATTATTTGTCTAGTCACAAGGATTAAGCCTACACACGACAGACACACCACCAAGACAAAAGCCCGCTGGCCTGAAAGGCCAATGGGACAATGGGAATATTCAGTTGGATATCATGGGAAAAGGGGTCTTAAAGACAAAATCCTTGTTAGCAATGTAGATGCTACAATTTTTGTCCAATCTTGATGAAACATGTTCAGAATGTTTGTCTAGTCACAAGGATGAAGACTATTGAAAAATAGAATGTTCTTTTGGATGTCATGGGACAGGGTGCAATCATTTTTCATCTTGTGAATCTCAGTTCAGGTGAGCGATTTAGGACCATCATGGTCCTCTTGTTATGTAAATGTAATGAAAGATTGTCATAGAAAAGATTTAAGCCATTGTATTATGATTTCCAGTTCTCTGGTCCTACATGTCATTTTTGCCACCTAGCAAGCCTGGCAACTATCCATGACATGAGTCTATCCAAATGTCTTTCAGTTACATTAAAATTGGACTTGGACCAATATTACATAAGCCGCTTGCGATTTAGGCCGGTAGAGCTCTGCCAGAAGTGGTAGCGCTAGTCTGGTTCCAGCCTCTGATACACTGCGTTTTATTTTTTTACAACATAGTGTATCAGAGGCTGGAACCAGACTAGGGCTACCACTTCTAGAAGAGCTCTACCGGTCTAAATCGCATGCGGCTCTTGTTTCTTAGTTTTAGCGTAACTTAAAGTTAAAGTTAAACTAAGGATTTTGATTTGGAATCAATTCATTAATTTTTTTCAGACACGGATGCAAAGTTTAGTACCAGACCCAAAAGCAAACTATAGAGGTCTCACAGATGCACTTGTCACTATATTTCGATATGAAGGGTTACGCAACACAGTTCGAGGCATGAATGCTGTGATAGCGGGCGCAGGGCCCGCACATGCCTTGTATTTTGCCTGTTATGAATACCTCAAAAAAATTATGAGCCAGGGAAAATCTGGCAATCATCTTGCTCATGGTAAGTCAGTTTGTTAGACTTACTTTTTCTGACCACTGAAATTGTAAGGGGAAAAAAGTGTTGGATGATCTGATTTTTACGTACCGGGTAATTATGTTTTATCAAAGTCAGAAAGTTTGTAAAATTTGTTATTTATTAATATCAGTCAAATGCCTGCATTTTATGTTCCTAGATATCTTAAAAAAGATTATTACAACTGACCCAGCAAAAGGTAAAATAAGATTCGATATGAATGATGATAAACAGGTTTTTCAAGTATGGGCAAAAGTACATGTACAATGATGATGTTTCAATAGGGAACGATTTTATCCAGCTAACCGTGACGTAATTTCAGACAAACAATAGTATTTCGTAAGTGTTGTTATGAAATCTCGCAACTACGGCTTGATTCAAGCCGTAGTTACGAGATTTTTTAACAACACTGACAGTTTATCAAAACATAGCGGGAAACCTAGTCTATTTTTAGCTCACCTGAGCACGAAGTGCTCAAAGTGAGCTATTGTGATCGCTTTTTGTCCGTCGTCCGTCCGTCCGTCCGTCCGTCTGTCCGTCCGTCTGTCCGTCCACAATTTCTTCAAACATCTTCTCCTCCTAAACCATTGGTCCAATTTTAACCAAACTTGGCAGGAATGTTCCTTGTGTGACCCTTTTCAAACCTTGTTCGTGAATTTTTGATTTGTCAAAAAATGTGGGCGTGGCAGGGCGGGGCTTATATGATTTTAGAGAAATCTTAAGAAAATTCTTTAAAAATCAACCATTGGGCCAATTTGAACCAAAGTTGGCAGGAATGTGCCTTGAGTCACTCTTTTCAAAATTTATCCACAATTTTTTACATTTGTCAAAAAATGTGGCCGTGGCAGGGAGGAAGGGGCTTATTGGAAATCATAAGAAAATTCTTTAAAAATCAACCATTGGGCCCAACTGAACCAGACTTTGCAGAAATGTTCCTTGAGTCTTTCTAATTAAAATTTGTTTCAAATTCTTGCAATTGACAAAAAATGTGGCCGTGGCAGGGAGGAAGGGGCTTATCGGACTTGGAGAAATCATAAGAAAATTCTTTAAAAATCAACCATTGGGCCAATGTGGACCAGACTTTGCAGAAATGTTCCTTTAGTGACTCTTTTCAAAGTTTATTCACAAATTTTTACCTTTGTCAAAAAATTATGACTGGCAGGGAGGAAGGGGCTTATCGGACTTGGAGAAATCATAAGAAAATTCTTTAAAAATCAACCATTGGGCCAATTTTGACCAGACTTTGCAGAAATGTTCCTTGAGTCACTCTTTTCAAAGTTTATTCACAAATTTTTTACATTTGTCAAAAAATGTGGCCATGGCAGGGAGGAAGGGGGCTTATGAGACTCAGAGAAATTGTAAGAAAATTCTTTAAAAATCAACCATTGGGCCAATTTGAACCAAACTTTACAGGAATGTTCCTTGTGTCACTCTTTTCAAAATTTGTTTTCAAATTCTTACAATTGACAAAAAATGTGGCCTTGGCAGGGAGGAAGGGGCTTATTGGACTTCGAGAAATTATAAGAAAATTCTTAAAAAATCAACCATCGGGCCCAAATGAACCAGACTTTGCAGGAATGTTCCTTTTTTCAAAATTTGTTCTCAAATTCTTACAATTGATAAAAAATCAGGCTGTGGCAGGGAGGAAGGGGCTTATCAGACTCAGAGAAATCTGTCCTATTTCTCTTATCTATTTCTCTTATCTGTTGCTCTGGCTGGCCCCATGTTTATCTTAGGTAAACAAATAAGGGATTAGCCTTAGCTTATCAGATGGTAATCCTATGCTGTATTCTTTCAATCACAGACCAAATCTTGTTAATTGAGCCTATCATAAATCGTCCCTTGACAGCCAGAAGTGGCTATCAGCATTTAAAATTTAACTGCTGATAGCCACTTCTGGCTGTCAAGGGACGAAATGATCAATCTCTAACAGATCAGAATGCTTTGAAAATTAGCCCTATGTTGTATATTGCAAAATCATTAAATTATTATTGAAAAAAAAAATGTCAACAATTGTGCTAATTCATACCCAACCTTACAGGATCGATTGGAACAAAATTATTTCTTGATTGTTTCCAAACAAAAAGTCCTTATAAGTTTCATGCCTTTGAATTTGACAAAATTGCCATTATCACTCTTGCCATCTTGATTCAGGTGAGCGATTTAGGACCATCATGGTCCTCTTGTTAGCACAAAATTCATTGCCACTGAAAAGTCATGTGCGGTTTCTTAACCCCAATCTGTATGTTTCAGGTGCAGCTGGTTGTGTGGCGACAGTGTTACATGATATGTTTATGAACCCTGTTGATGGTACGATTTTAATTCTTTAGTATTAACCCTTTCCCTAATAGGAGGTGGAGGTGGTGCAGTGGTAATGCGCTGGACTTGAAACACAGGGGTCGCTGGTTCGATCCCCCGCCTCTCCAGTCTTTCGGATGAGACATTTAACTGAGGTCCCATCTCCATATGACCTTAGCTGTTGAGTGGGACATAAAACTCCATTAAATCCAAATATTTCCAAGATAGGAACATTATGACTGTTACAATTTGCTTCAGGCGACAAGTGGATGTTGATCTTGTTCAGTTCATGATAAATCGGTGATGAATGTTAAGCCTTATATTGAGAAGTATGAGGCATGCATCTGAACAGTGCTATGGAGTCAAAGTAATTTCAATTAATCATTTGAATCATTAATATAGCACTAATTCAAAAAGATAAACTTGTCAAGACAAAAAATGGTAATGATTTAAATCGTTGAAAGTTACATTGCTTTACTTCAAGTGTTTGTACATGTATCAATTGATGAAATTTTGTCGCGATTAACCCATTCCCACAAAATGATGCTTTTGACACCCAACAGGATGGAGTCTTAAGAAAACATTGTGGAAAATGAAGAAATAGCTTGTGACCAGCAATTTCTTCATTTTTGGTCACAATGTTTTCTACACAGTAAGACCAAAAAATATAAAATTTCATTCACATGACATTGTTTGTTGTCTGCAACACCTATGAATTTCAACCATTTTAGAATTTTGCTGTTTCGTAATGGTTTCATTAAAATTTATGCTATCTTTTTCTTTCATATTGCTGCTGTCAATTACCTGGCGATTCTGTATGGATTATTTGTGTAAATAGTGATAAAACAGAGAATGCAGGTGTATGGAAGTCCGTATAGAACTTGTACAGAATGCGGGCGATATGTCCTTAAGACAGAAGGACCCGTGGCATTTTACCGCAGTTTTACAACACAGCTTAGCATGAACATACCCTTCCAGGCGGTGCATTTTATGTCATACGAGTTTATGCAAGATTACTTAAACCCTGCTCGTAATTACGACCCATGGACACACGGTATATCTGGTGGAGTAGCGGGGGCATGTGCTGCTACTGCGACAATGCCGCTCGATGTGTGTAAGACCTTATTGAACACACAGGAGGTCTGTGCCAGGACTAAAAGCGTGTCGTATGTATCGGGGATGGGTTCAGCATTCAGAACAGTGTACGAGTTTCAGGGGGTGCCGGGTTTCTTCAGAGGACTACAAGCTAGGATTTTATACCAGATGCCTGCTACAGCTATTTCATGGTCGGTGTATGAGTTCTTTAAGTTTGTGTTGAAGGAAAAGGATAATATTAGGGCAGATTCTGGGTCGGGTTTTGTTCCAAGTGTTAAAGCTCAAAATGGTTCCGAGTCATCCGTAATTCCAGTAAACTCAATCACAGTAAAATCTGCTAGATCATCCTGAGACAAAACCAAAATTATGAAAACCACTAAAGAGGGCTACAGACAAGAGAGGGTAAAAGCTTGTTATATGATGATATATTGTTGATCAAATCCTATACTGGTATATTGTAGGTATTCATCAATGAGAATCACCTTGAGATAATTCAAATGAGTACACACAACTTAGGGGTAAAAAGCAAAAATACAATGCCTTTACCTGCTGTATCTGTTTCACTGCACTAAGTTCATGTTGTGAGGGCAAATTAGTAATTTGAAATCTTTAACCCTTTCCCAAATGGCAAAATTTTAGGGTTACCCACTTCAAAAAATGCCACAAATAACTAAATGGAAGGTATTAAAGATTGAATTTGTGTAAAATATGGCATAGAAAATATTGAGACAAAAGGAGAAACTGCTGGTTATCAGCAGTTTCTTCTTTTGTTGCAATGTTTTCCCCAAGCATTTTCAATTAGGGGCGTCAAAACCAGGTCTTGTTTGGGAAAGGGTTAAATCACTTTTACCAGATAAACTGTTTAAGTTTGTCTGACTACAATGTGACAGATAATATTAAATACCTCCATCTGCGAAATTAGTCTTTCAGTGACAGATTATTGTAGAAAAATACGAAAAGGCTGGTGTATAGTGACCAGCAGTATATTTCTTTATAATCTGCATTTAATTCCCAAGCTGCTTTCTTAGTGGCAAGCTGTATAAATGGCTGTAAGAAATAAAATTTAAGATTGCGATTTTTTATCCTCGGGTATCTATGATATTACTGGGACTAGATTTTCTTCACCAATATATTTGATCATCAGGACAATCAGGTTCTTTCAAAATAATTTTCAAAATCAAATTGACATTAGAATAATTGTTTCATTTAGGGTTATCTAGTTTTCATAGAGAGTCAGTTGTCTTGACAAATTGAACACTATCCTACTCGCACACTAGTTTGAGATTTTATAGGGATTCCAAAAAAACCAAATGTGATGTTATATCATTCTATGTAATTTATAGAAAGAATGAAGTTCTCTAACATGGTGATCAAAAGTCTGAGTTTTCTATTGCAAAAATTCAAAGTAAACCTGTCTTTCACATGTGTAGAATTATGTATCTATGATAAACATCACCAATTTATCCATACCAAGTAATTAATTTGATTTTAAAGTGCATAACAAAAAGATTTTACAAGAGATTGAAGAGAACAGGAATAATGATGTAAAGGCTTGATAAACATGTTAGCAAAACAAGGAATGCTTATAATCGGTATTTTCTCTTTTTGCCTCAATATTTTCTGTGCTACTATTGAAATTGATCACATTTTGTCATCTGCATCATCTTGCAAATTAGAACTGTCCCAGCAGCTAGGGAAAAGGTTGACCCTTTCTAGAATTGTTTCTCAGCTGACCAAGGCTTGTCTTTCTCTTTTTGCACTTTTAATCTAATTCTCTGTGATCAGGTTGACTTATTCATTTTGGATCCTAAATCATAGTAATTGTCTCAAAATGTTTGATCTATAAATACCAAAGTTGACACAACAATCCCACTTTGTCAAAATTATACCTGTTATTGTATTCACAAACATTTCTAAATTGATAGTCTAAATCAAAATTACATTTCAAGCCATCTGATTGGAGGAGGCGTATGTTTTGGCCAATCAGATGGATTGTTGAGTTATTTTAAAGTAAATTTAGAATTAGACAGGTCGGTGAATACCACCCCAGGTCATTTTGACATAGATTTAAATTAAGTATTGAATCTTACAACGACTTTAACTTTAATATAGGCTAAAGCCTAACATTAGCCAAAGTTTTTTCTTGCTTTTTGGTTTCGGTTTTGTAATCAGAGTTAGCTTATAATTATAAATTGTATGACCTTTTTTCTGTCAGCAGATAGACTGCTACAAAACCAAATGTGTTTGATTTAACTCTAGAACTTTGGGAAAACCCATGGAATTGCCATTTCTATCTGTGTCAGTGGAAGACTACTGCATGGTGCAAGTTATTTATAGTGTATTTGTTATTATCCACAAATTGCGCAATAGTGCTACGTCAGTGTACATGTGTGTTTTTATGAGTGATAAATCCGCGTAAATGTGCGTTTGTGTGATTGGAAGTTAATCGTTGGAGAAGTTTTAATGTGAATAAATTGTGATAAAAAAATGATCAATGTTAAAATATATATCTGCCGTTTTATGTCAGTGAGTGGACTTTCTACATGGGCGGTAACTTTTTTTTGAACACTGGATGTTATATGTACCTTGATGTAAGCTGAATTCTTTAACCCTTTCTTAAGCTTCAGAATTTAAGGGTGGTCCAATTCAAAGAGGTGCTGCAGATGACAAAAATGAATGCTAATCAAGGTTGGATTTGCGCACATTATAGTCAAGAAAATATTGAGGCAAAAGGAGAAAATGCTGATTATCAGCACTTTCTTCTTTTGCCTCAATGTTTTCCCAAGCCTCACCTAGGCTATTAAAGGGACGTCAAAACCAGGTCTTGTTTGGGAAAGGGTTAAACATCATCATCATACACCGGTTACAATGATTGTAATGCATTCATACAGAAGAACGGTTTTCATGTCCAGCCAATTTTGATTACAACATAAACTAATCAGCACCCAACAAATAAATGCATTTTAGACTTTTTGTAGACCACAGAATTTTCATTCATTGTAATTTTACAATGAAAGAAAATTCTGTGGTATACAAAAGTCTTTGATTTAAATATACTTGTTTTGTTGGATAAAAATATGTTAATTATGTCACCAAAATTGGCTAGACTCGAAAACCATGTTCATATAAATGAGCTTGGATGTGAAAAAAGGGTTCTTATGGCATTTCCAACCAACTAGTAGTCCAGATCAGTGTGACCATGCACATTCTTATAAAGATCCATGCTATTCTCTTATAGATTCATTATCAGGGTTCTCCGCAGAATATTTGAAGCTGTAGTGGCAAATTATATGAGAATTGGTAAACATTGAAAGCATATAATCGTGAGTGAAAACATGAAAAAGAAGAAATTGCTCGTCTTGAGAAATTTCTTATTTTCCCATGATATTTTTACTCATAATTATTACATTTACAATGACAAAAATGTATTATTAAACAGTGTTTGCATGAAATACCTCAAAATGCATCTATTTGGTAACCATTTTGAAGCAATTAAGCTGTGGGGTAGTTATGAAGCTGTAGGGGCATTGCACTGATTAACATGAAGCTGTAGTGGGGCCGATACAGCTTATTGAGCTGGGGAGAACACTGAAATTTATAAACCTGAGGCAAGTCAGGCAACCATATAGACAGCAGCATGGATCCTGATCAGATTATTCACACTGCACTATGGCACATGCTGATTGGAATCTTGGTCCGAGATGCTATAAGGAACCTTAACCCTTTACCAGATGACAAAATTTCAGACCTGTCCAAATTCAAAGGTTGTGCAAACGACAATTTCAAGTGAATGAAATGGTACATTTTTTGGTCTTTTTGCGTGGAAAAAATTGTGTAAAATGAAGAAATTGCTTGTCACAAGCAATTTCTTCATTTTCCACAATGTTTTCCATGAGCAATTTCATATGAGAAGTCAAAAAGAGTCTCTGTGTGGTAATGGGTTAAGTTTTCAAGATCCCTGCTCAAATGTGTATAAAATAGTTGTTCCTTTTAACTTATTACCAAACGACAAAATTTTAGAGTCTAGACTGCTCAAAATTCAAAGATGTTGCAGACGACAATTTCAAGTGAATGAAATTTCAAAGAGATTGATCCTTTTGGGTAGAAAACATTGTGGGAAATGAAGAAATTGCTTGTTACAAGCAATTTCTTCATTTTCTACAATGTTTTCCAAAGCCATTAATTTGTAAGGAGTCAAAAAGAGTCACTGTGTGGTAATGGGTTTAGAGTGATGGCTACAGAAGAGAGGGTTGTAATGGCTTTTCAAAATGAGATATTTTGTTTGTTTGATAAACCCCTTGTTGTTGGTACTCATTAGAATTGCCTCGTCTTGAGGAGTTCAAATGGGTAATCACAAGATAGGATTTTTGATTTGGAATAACAATTTTGAATGCTTTCACCCCATCTTATCTGTAGCCCTGATATTGATTCCTAAGATTATTTTGGTGAAGATTTGAAAATAGCAGCCTGCCTTATTTTGTTATCTGACTAAGGTTGAACTACTTTATTAAATAGGTCAATTTATAATCAAACGAAGTAGATTGCTAGTCATTGATATGAATTGTAACCAACTTCTTAAGGCATTGAATAAAGTGGCATTGTTTGTTTACAAACTCAGTGAAAGATTTCTACAATCAAGTTGTTTAGATTAAACTTGACTTGACCAGGGTCCCGTTTTTACTTACGATCGTACGACCATGTTTTTGTGTAAACTGTGCAACAAGACATCTTATTGCTTGAGAAATCAGATTTGGCCTATCAGGTTTGTTGTTGCAAGTTATTACGCAAAAAGAAAATCATACATTTGTTAGTTAAACGGGGTACTAGTTTTGACATCCTCCAAATGAACGGTTTTCGATATCGCTTAGACTAATGAAGACAAATGCTGATTATAACCAGCATTACCTCCTTGTATCACAATATTTTTGGACTATTATGTGCACTGAATATATTTTCATGGATGTCATTTGATGTGAATTGATTTTGGACTATTCCTGCTTTTGCAACTTCACAGGGTATTAGACACAGCAACTTAAACCGTTTCCAATGTCCCTAGTTTGGAATGGTTTGGGATTACATCCAGGCAAAAGGAGAAAAAGCTGATGAACAGTACAAGCTTAGATGTCTATCTGAATTTCCCATATTGTCTCTGAATTTGAAATATATGATGGTGCTAAATTACTGTCATGATACATTTCATAGTAAAATATAAGATTGCTTTTAAGGCTAACCATTTACCACACAGTCTTGTGTCTTATTGACCACACAGTTAAGAAACTGTGGAGCTGTGGGAAAGGGTTTCAGATTTGGTCATTTACATTCTGTGCCATGTGCCTTTATCTTTTGACTAGAGTTATAGATAAAGGGCTTGGTGTTAAATATAGCTACTGTTACTGTAAATGTTGGTCACCATATTGAAACCCTTTCCCAATCAAGACAGGTTTTGATGTCTCTGTTTGATAAGGCTTGGGAAGATATCAAGACAAAAGAAGAAAATGCTGATAATCAAATAATTAAAATGTTGATAAAGTGATATAAACTTGATACAAATAAAACTATCAAGATCTATATCAGTGTTCAAACAAAGTTATCTTGACACGTGGTAACTCACAATTTTGTGGTAACTGGTTAAAATTTAGATCATCGCACATGTCACTCTAATCTACTGCTTTAACCCTTTCCCAAATAAGACCCTTTCACAAACAACAACAATTACAAAAAGCAATTTACAAAATGAATGTTGATAGATCTACAGGATTCATTTGTAGAAATAGGATTCATAATATACCATAAAAATATATAGGTAATGGTTATCAGCATTTCCTTAATTTAGCTCAATGTTTTCTCTAACATTATCTAAAGGTTAGTCAAAACCCCACATTGTTTGGGAAAGGGTTAAGCCTTTGCATATGACCTAGATATGAATGTGAAATGGTATTTTACTGAGAAACATAAGTTTTGGGGTATTTTAATTGCCATAAACAAGTTTAAAACTTGTCCAATGCCCCAGTGTATTCCAAAGCCTTTTCTATTTGGGATAGCAAAGCCAGAACTTGTTTTGAAAAAGGTTGAAACTTAGGGCATTCCATCCATCATTAGATACCAAACACTTTGTTCAACATCTAGCATCATTCATGGCAACCAGAATTGACAATGATATCCAGAAATTTAAAAAAATAATCTGGATAACCTCATCATTTTTTGTGGGTCAGTAGTGGCGACGGAAATTGACAAGGGATACCCTCATCAATTTCCGTTGCCATGGATGACGCCGGAAGTTGCATGAAGTGTTTTATAGATAATGATGGATATAGAATACCTTAACCCTTTCCCAAACGGCAAAATTTTAGGGTGGTCCAATTCAAAAAATGACACAAATGACAAAATGGATGTTATTAAAGATATGATTTGTGTAAAATATGGCACAGAAAATATTGAGACAAAAGGAGAATCTGCTGGTTATCAGCAGTTTCCTCTTTTGTTTCAATGTTTTCCCAAGCATTTCCTATTTGGGACGTCAAAACATGATCTTGTTTGGGAAAGGGTTAACTTGATCTTATCTGTATCTCCTGTTAAAAATGTTGTTTAAATTGTTACCAGCCAGTGTTAGATGTGTACTCTGACATATTAAACAGATGAAATGTTCCTATGTGTTGTCTGATTATTTTTATGCCCCTGTATTGGAAGACATATTGTTTTACTCGTGTCTGTTTGTCCGTCTGTCTGACCTAAAACTTAACATTTGCCATTCGGGGGTATTCATGTTTCGCTAACACATCTTGTTATATCAGAGCTATACATAAAAGGGTGTTAAGGCATTCTAATTTTTATGCCCCCGTATCGAAAGATCGGGGGCATATTGTTTTATTCGTGTCCGTCTGTTGAAAAACTAAACATTTGCCTTTTCTCCAAAAGTATTGGTTATACAAAGCTCAAAATTAGTCTGCAACTTCCATTTAATGATATCTATCTGTTCCATGTGTTTTACCTTCCTCAAGCTCATCTGTTAACCCTTATCAACCCTATACACAAAAACTAAACATTTTAGAAAAATATTCATTTCTGGGGCATTGGTGTTTCAAAAACACTTTGATCTATTTCAAATCCAAACCCTATGTTGTTGGTACTCATTTGAATCATCCCATTAAGACGTTTCCAATGAGTACCCACAACATGGGGTTTGATGAAATATGAATGGAATATTTAACTTTGAAAAGCCATTACCTCAACTCATAGATTGTGTAGATCTAGCCATCATTAGAAACAGGCACTTTAATGTCGACAGTTTGAAAACATTGTTTGAAACTGTAAGGCCTGAATCAATTTTTAACTTTCTGAAAGAGTGTAATCTCTTTAAAAAGATTTAGCTGTGATATTTAATCTGTGATATTTTTTATGTTCTATGGATTTTCCGGTCGAGTGGACTCGGACATGGGTGTTCTCTGATCTGGGAGGAGCCCATGTCTATTCGTGCTCATGTCGGATTATTCATGGTACATTGTACAATATTTCGTATGATATTTTTAATCATTTATACTTTAGTTATTTTTAATAGGTTATATGCCCTATGAATATTCCGGTCGGGTGGACTCGGACATGGGTGACCTCTGATCTGGGAGGAGCCCATGTCCATTCGTGCTCACGTCGGATTATTCGGCTAGGTGCATTGTATTTTTTGGTATGATTTTCCGGTCGGGTGGACTCGGGCATGGGTGACCTCTGATCTGGGAGGAGCCCATGTCCTTTCGTGCTCACGTCAGATTATTCATTGTGTATTATAAATTTGCATAGAATTTTATCTGTTATAGAATATCGTATTTTTATCATTTCTCCTCTAGATGTTTATGTAACTAATACATATTCCTATACATCTTGTAGTGAGGTATAATTACAGTGAGTGCGCCCAATATGACCTTAGTAGTCGATGGGCCTTAAAACTCCATTCATTCATTCATTCCATTACCTCAACTTATCTGTAGCTCCGTTTTAGGCCTCTGAAGGTGGATGTATGATCATTCTTGTCCGTCTGTCTGACTCAATGTCCATACGGTTGTCTGTTCACCTCTTGTGAATGGTCGGATTTGATTATTTTCACAGAATGCTCTTATTTAGCGGACTTTCATCTTTGCAAGCCAAGGATTCTACTTCCCCTTTGTTCGTAAGGAACAAGGTCGCCGTTAGGTTGAGGTAGAATCCTTGGCTTGCCAGGATGGCTGACCTTGCACATGGAGTTTTGCCATATAAGGCTGAATCACAGAAAATAGGGACATTTACTTAGTTTACCAGTTACTGTAAAATATTCATATCTTTATGTGAACAATTGCTGAATTTGGCGTTTCAACCAACATTCACATCGTTTTCTACAGTGGACTGGGATTCAATCCGGCGCAGTAATGCACTGGACTTGTAACAGGAATCTTAGCTTTGATCCCTCGCCACTCCAGTCTTTGGAATGAGACTCAAAACAGAGGTCATGTCTCCATACGACCTTAGCTGTTGAAGTTGGACATAAAAGTCATTCAATCCAATCCGGGATTCGATCCCTGACGGTGGCTCAGCTGGCATTCTTTCTGACGTTTGTCTCCCACCTATGGAATCTCTGTCGACCCAAAGCTGGAGGCTTGATAAGGATGTTGTGGAAGTACTAGTGAGAGAAATGACAGGAATCCATGATAAGGTGCTCCAGCCGTGCGATATGACCAAAGCAGTTGAAAGGTGTTCAACCAATTCATTAAACCCTTTCCCAAATAAGTCCTGGTTTTGACGTGTCTAGTAGGAAATGCTTGGGAAAACATTGAGACAAAAGAAGAAACTGCTGATAACCAGCAGTTTCTCCTTTTGTCTCAATATTTTCGGTGCCATATTTTACACAAATCCTTTATCAAATAAAATCTATTTTGTCATTTGTGGCAGTTTTTGAAGCGGATAACCCTAAAATTTTGTCGTTTGGGAAAGGATGAAATCTTCTGTAGCAGCTTTTAAACCGGTCAAAATTTGGCCAGTTGGGCATGAATTAACACATTCCCAACCAATAAGTGAATTTGACATCCCTGATAGAAAACATTTGGGAAATTATTTAGTCAATAGAAAAGCTGATAGCAAGTTATTTCTTCTTTGACCTCAATATTTTCTATCAATTCTATTCTGAACATGTCCTATTGCTTTCAGCATCAATTTTGTCTTCTTCAGAAGTACCCATACTGGAGCAGTCAAAATGTTATGCCGTTTAAGAAAGGACAGATGACTGCTACCTGTAATTTTGTTATCAGGAAAATCTCAATGATAGAAACGTTTAAGTTTTACTTACTTTAACCCTTTCCCAAGCAAGGCCCGCTTTTGACATCCCTAATACAAAGGCTTTAGAAAACAATGAGGCAAACTATGAAAATGCTGATAATCAGCATTTCCTCCTTTGCCTAAATATTTTCTGTACTATATTTCACAGAAATCTTTATTAACATCAAGCAGCAGTTTTCTTTTGGGTAGTCAAAAAGAATCAATGTGTGGGAATTGGTTTGACTTGGTTTTGATGTGTATCCCGGTATCAAGATCACCCTGTGTCCGGCGTGCGTCGTCAACAATTTCTTTAAACATCTTCTCCTTAATCACTGGGCAAATCCAAATCGAACTTGGCAGGCATGTTCCCTAGATGACCCTTTTCAAAATTGTTTTCAAATTTTTGATTCATCAAAAATGTGGGCGTGGCAGGGCGGGGCTTATCAGACTTAGAGAACTCATGAGAAAATTCTTTAAAAATCAAGTATTGGTCCAATTTGTACCAAACTTGGCAGGAATGTTCCTTGAGTGACTGTCTTAAATGCCTCGTAATAAATTTTTGATTTGGCAAAAAATGTTGGCGTGGCAGGGAGGGGCTTATCAGACTTAGAGAAGTGGTTAAATAATTCTTTAAAAATCTTCTCCTCCTTAACCATTGTGTCAATTTTTGCCAAATTTGGCAGAAATGTTCCTTGGATGACCCTTTTCAAAACTTATTTTAAAATTTTTGATTTGTCAAAAAATGTGGGCGTGGCAGGGCGGGGCTTATCAGACTTAGAGAAACCTTTAGAAAATTCTTTCAAAATCAACTATTGGTCCAATCTGTACCAAACTTGGCAGGAATGTTCCTTGAGTGACTGTTTACAATGTGTGTTCATGAATCTTTTGATTTGTCAAAAAATGTGGGTGTGGCTGGGCGGGGCTGATCAGACTTAGAGAAATTGTTAAATAATTCTTCAAAAATCTTCAACTCCTTAACCACTGAGTCAATTTTTACCGAACTTGGCAGAAAAGTCCCTTTTGTGACCCTTTTTCAAATTTCGTTTCAAATGTTGATTCGTCAAAAAATGTGGGCGTGGCAGGGCGGGGCTTATCAGGCTTAGAGAAAATTCTTTAAAAATCAACTATTGGTCCAATTTGTACCAAACTTGGCAGGAATGTTTTTTGAGTGACTGTTTATAATGTGTGTTCATGAATTTATGATTTGTCAAAAAATGTGGGCGTGGCAGGGCAGGGCCTATCAGACTTAGAGAAATTGTTAAACAATTCTTCAAAAATTTTCTTCTCCTTAACCACTGAGTCAATTTTTACCGAACTTGGCAGAAAAGTAATTTAAGTTCCTTGGGTGACCCGTTCCAAAATTTGTTTTCAAATTTGTGATTCGTCAAAAAATGAGGGCGTGGGCTTATCAGACTTAGAGAAACCATGAAAAAAATCTTGAAAAATCAACCATTGGTTTGTGTTGAAAAACTCAGGTGAGCAATTTAGGGCCCTCAGGGTCCTCTTAAAAGCCCAAATTTGGTATGTAAGCCTATTATGTAAGCCTATCAAAATGGTATCTATTTGTTCCAGGCTAAATACCTCTCAGGCCCAGGGTCATTCATTAACATGAAAACTTAATATTGCCATTTTGGGGGCATTTGTGTTTCACAAAGATATTTTGTTCTGGCCTAATCTATATATTATACTTACATCCTTAGTCATCAGGGAAATAAGCGATTCAATGTTGAGGCAAAAGAAGAAAACACATTTTCTCCTTTTGCCTCAATATTTTCTGTGCTATACTATAATTATAATCCTTTGTAGTCAAGGAAATGACTAAACAACAAAATAAGTTTAGTTGAAAGATTTTTTTTAATTCATTATTGACAGTCAGTGACAGAGATTTTTACATGTGACAACAAATTATGATATGCTGAGAGATCTTTGCATTTGAAGAGACCCTTTCCCACACAAGACGTTCCTAAACAGCAAACTAACTTCTGTCCATATTCTAACAACAGATCTCCACAAAATAAATGTTACTTTACTAGTATTTTGCTGGGTACATGATATTTGAAGGCAGATGTCATTTTCTTCATTTCTCAATGTTTTCTTTGTCTTCTGTTACAGATATTATTTGGGAAAGGTTAAAGCCCACTAAAGGGCTTTGCATGCTACATCACAATTCTTAACAATCAAAAGATACATATAACAATAAATAACATACGTAACACGAATGATACATGTATTTAGCCTCAGTAACTCTTGGTAAAAAAACAGCAAATAGCTGCTTTTCAGCGAAAACCTGGTAACTGCAGCTTGTTTTAATCTAAAGTTACGAGGTTTCCATTGAAAAGCGACGAGATATTGGTCTATCAAAAACCGGACAATACAATTTGAGACTTGAGCAAATTTAAAGCAATTGCAGAGAACAGCTCAGTCATCAAAATTGTTTTATAAAGGATTGAACTATAGAAAATATATGTGACCTGTCACACCGAATGCGACCATCTGGAAATTGTGTAGATCATCAATCCTTGTAAGTCTGCACAGGCTGATTAGGGTTAGAACTCCCTGCTCTAATCTACGAGGGGTGATCCAAAAGTTCGTAAAATGGACCCATAACTTTCATATTACTAGCTTGGTAAGGCTATAATTTGGTAATATTGTAGTTCATTATATGTAGACTGCTCGAAAATTGAAAAGTTTATCAAAAAAGTTCTAGTGGCCGTAAACTGCGTTACCATAGTAACGCATGTACGCCTAGGTGGGGGAGCGTCAAAAAATGATACATGATCGTTAAATTAATCGAGTTTTCTTACATTTCAGCAGGAATTTTTTGTCGAAAATTGTTACTACGCTAGTTTGGCGTCTTGACGTGTAGTTTATACCTTATTTAGAAATAATAACAAGTTTAGTGGTCTTTATTGTGCAAATAAAACCCGATGTGCGACGGACTACATGTGTAGGTAAAAACCGAGGCGCAAAGTGCCGAGGTATTTGCCATAACATGTAGTCCAGAGCACAGAGGTTTTTATTGCGCAATAAAGACCACTTAACTTGTTATTATCTCCATTATAACACTCAAAATAACAGAACCTACATTCGAAATGTGTTATTTTGTGGAAATTCTGCCATGAACTAGTTTTCGGCGTAGGAAACGCATTGGTGGTCAAGTGACGTCATTGATGACATCATTTGACGTTACCTTGACGCTACGTGACGTTTTGGCGCATACACAAAGCATAATTACATAGAGTCATTATTGGTCAAATAAAACCCGATGCAGTTCTTCTTTCGTTATATATGGATTTTACGGAAACGTGTTATAATGTTAAAGTTGTTATGAAGACACTATATTTTCATGATATAAAACAAAACAATTGGATAGCGATATGAAGTCGGCACCAATTTGTGAATATCGGTCAGTCATAAAATTTTGCCACGATCTTGGTCTTTTACCAACGCAGACATTTAAAATGATGGAGAAAACCAGAACTTAGTGCTGTAGAGAAGTTCTGTTCAAGTGATACCAAAGATTCGGACGTCAATAGTTGATAAAGAATGCCAGGATAGTCCTGCAATCTGGCACAACCTGATAAACGACGTCAGATCTAGGTAAACAGTGATAGGCTCCGCCTTGATAGAAGATTGATCTTAAAACAGCCAGATACAGAATTATTCAACATTTCGATTCTAAAATTGTATTCAAACACTTTCAGCACATTTATACCTCAGGCATAGAAGTGTATAACAGTAAATATGGACTTTAAATAGAAGGTTTCATTATCGCATGAAGTTGACGTCGCTTTTGACGTTCTTGCTCCCCCGCCCCGCGCATAGTCTTTGTCTTACATTTATCACTGTACAATAACTGTTATATGTACACTATCTAAAATTTCCACATTTTTTGTACAGATGCGCCGAGGTATTTGCCATAACATGTAGTCCAGAGCACAGAGGTCTTTATTGCGCAATAAAGACCGCTTAACTTGTTATTATCTCCATTATAACACTCAAAATAACAGAACCTACATTCGAAATGTGTTATTTTGTGGAAATTCTGCCATGAACTAGTTTTCGGCGTAGGAAACGCATTGGCGGTCAAGTGACGTCATTGATGACATCATTTCACGTTACCTTGACGCTACGTGACGTTTTGGCGCATACACAAAGCATAATTACATAGAGTCATTATTGGTCAAATAAAACCCGATGCAGTTCTTCTTTCGTTATATATGGATTTTACGGAAACATGTTATAATGTTAAAGTTGTTATGAAGACACTACATTTTCATGATATAAAACAAAACAATTGGATAGCGATATGAAGTCGGCACCAATTTGTGAATATCGGTCAGTCATAAAATTTTGCCACGATCTTGGTCTTTTACCAACGCAGACATTTAAAATGATGGAGAAAACCAGAACTTAGTGCTGTAGAGAAGTTCTGTTCAAGTGATACCAAAGATTCGGACGTCAATAGTTGATAAAGAATGCCAGGATAGTCCTGCAATCTGGCACAACCTGATAAACGACGTCAGATCTAGGTAAACAGTGATAGGCTCCGCCTTGATAGAAGATCGATCTTAAAACAGCCAGATACAGAATTATTCAACATTTCGATTCTAAAATTGTATTCAAACACTTTCAGCACATTTATACCTCAGGCATAGAAGTGTATAACAGTAAATATGGACTTTAAATAGAAGGTTTCATTATCGCATGAAGTTGACGTCGCTATTGACGTTCTTGCTCCCCTGCCCCGCGCATAGTCTTTGTCTTACATTTATCACTGTACAATAACTGTTACATGTACACTATCTAAAATTTCCACATTTTTTGTACAGATGTCACATTTAATGACTGTATAACTTTTGTTTTGATAGTCAACATTCCTGAAGTTTTATAAGTCCATTTTACGAACTTTTGGATCACCCCTCGTAGAATGAGATTCTATCTTACAATATTATGTTTATTATCGTACTGTGAATTATACTATTGTAATGTGAATTACATTAAATATTGTGAAATTGGGTAAACATCTGCTGAGTGATCATTTCACACATATTGGTTTGAAGGACTTCCTGAATTAAATCTTTTAGCATGACAAGTCACATGTACACACATATACGGCCATAAAAAATATGTTCTTTGTGATTTTAAGGCATTTTGGTCAAAGAAGCAATTCACTTTACCCTGAATGAATATGTTAAATTGCTGTAGAGTGTGTTATGTAAATTAAGCTTGCAAAAAAAAATTGTAAGGTTATTTTGGAGTGTAAGATTTTTGACAATGTGTGAGCTAGTGAAAATAAGATAAAATAGATAGAAATAATACAATGACACAGTGATTCAGTTTAACTTAAGACAAAGTTCGCCAGCAAGTTTTGTTAAGCATATAAAACATTATTTTTGAGGTGAAAAAATTGATATGCAAATGTTTCAGATTATAATTACAGGGTTTTACAAACACACTATGTCATAATAATATGTTAAGTAAAGTTATTATGGAGATGAGAAATAAATGCATTCAACATCTACAAATGTGTAGAAAATTTTCTAAATCAAGACATAGTTCACTTAACCCTTTCCCAAACAGCAACATTTTAGCGTGGTCCAATTTGAAAACTGCTGCAGACAACAAAAAGAATTCAAATAATAATAGCATTTGTGTACCAAATAGCACAGTAGATATTGAGACAAAAGGAGAAAATACTGATTATCAACATTTCCTTCTTTTGCCTCAATATTTACCCAAGCCATTTCTATAAAGATGTCAAAACCAGGTCTTGTTTGGGAAAGAGTTAACACCCTTGCCTTATATATATGAACCATTTCCATTGCATAACACAGATCAGGGTGATACTTCTTTCCTATAAAAATAGTAATTTTGGGTGGGGGCAATTTTGGTTTAAGATAACACTGACTGTGCTTTTAACCAAGGGCTGCTAGTTCAACCCCAATACTTAGTGAGACTTAAAGCAGAATCCTGGTATAATATGGCATTAATTGTTATGTAGAACAATCACAGGTCAATTCACAATTACCATCAAAGAATATTCAATCTAACTTGCAATTCCTATAATATAACAGTTTTACATTGAAATGAAAATAAATAAGAATAAAGTTCAAAATACATACATAGCATGCTGAATAAATGATGAAAATAGCAAGCCAAGACTAAACTGTGATACTGACATGATGTCAAAGAGTTGGCGCAACAAGGCAGATCTGTAAAACAATGTTGGTAAAAAAGAATTCATGCACAAAGTAAAACGAACATTTTTTCTCCTCCTTCAATGTTTTTTTTTCAATGGTTTTTGTAGGGATGCCAAAGTTGAAGCATGTCTGTATTTGGATTTAACCCTTTCCCAATTAAGACCTGGTTTTGACATCCCCGTTGAGAAATACTTGGGAAAACATTGAGGTAAAAGAAGAAAATGCTGATAGCCAGCATTTTCTTCTTTTGCTTCAATATTTTCTGAGTTATATCATACACAAAACCTATCATAATCAACCTCGATTTTGTCTTCTGTAGCAGCTTTCATTTGGACCACCCTAAAATTTTGTTGTTTTGGAAAGGGTTAAAGATTCAGACACAATATCTGCATAAAGTGTCTGTCTGACAGAAGACCCCAAACAGTACCACAGTTTATTCTTGTCAAGCTAAATAATTCTACAGAACACAAAATCAGGTCTACATTTATGGGCTACACATAATCTAATGATTTTTTCACTGCAATCATGTTTGAATTACTTCTACCATTCCCAAACTTCTCTATCTCAAATTTATTACTATACTTTTTTGCTTGTAAAAAAAGACTGATTATTTCTGTATTCTTATTTTCCTATTTACAAAGTTGAAATTGAGGCATTCCCAAAACTGGCTTTGACAACCATAAAATAAGGAAACAAAAAATAAACATCTTGAGGGAAAGGTGGAAATGCTGCAATTTCTCCTTTTCAATCACATTATGTCCGTTTTGGAATACTATTTTATCAGCTTAAGTTGCCTTGAATTTGGATCAGTATTTAATTTTGTTGTCTGAAAAATGCTTAACTAAATAATGAAGAGTAATGGCCTATGTATTTGTAATGTAACAAACAGAATATTCTCTTTCATTCCTTACCCTTAACCCTCTCCCAAAGTAGACCTGGTTTTGACGTCCCTAATTGAAAAGGCTAGGGAAAACATTGAGACAAAAGAAGAAACTGCTGATAACCAGCATGTGCTACAATTTGCACACATTCAATCTTTTTCAACATATATTTTGTCGTCTGCAACAGCTTTCAAATTGGAACAGTCAATTTTTTTGTCGTTTGGGAAAGGTTTAACTGAACATGTTAGTTCTGGAGTCAAAGCACAGCTCTGACACATTAAGGCCATTTTTGACAAACAGAAACTTTAAAAACTTGACGATGTCAACATTGGGTGGGTGATCTAAACAATATAACTACAGCTAATATTCTCCAGAATTCTACTTGGATCTAACCTGAACTGTAGAATAAAGAGGGATTTGTTCATGTACTAGCTTTCCACCTGCTTCCCAATATATATCCTGAGAGGCAGAAGAAAGTATACACTTTTTGTCTTTAAATATCTCTCTTAATTTCCATCATATCGACTTAAAATTTTATATTTCTTTATTTCTATCCCGAAACCAATAATGCACTTTTAATAAATTTCACCTGAAATTGCTTTGACTACCCATACTCATGCTACATGCCGATTTAGCAAACTTTACATGTGCAACTTAGCGAAGCATTAAATATTGCCGTTAATCCGTACTTTGTGTCTTTAATCTTTATCACAACAAATCACAACGTTAAATTTTCTCTAACATCCTAACCCAATTCTCGATGGCTGGTAGAAATCGACCAATATGTCACCTTTTTGCATTATGACCCTTTTTTCTATGACGCAGCATAATAATGAAAGAAACGCGACTCTATATTCACTTAGCCTGGTGACTAGGAACATTCTACGCAAGTTTTATCAAAATCCGTCTATGAATTAAGAAGGAGTTATGTCAGATAACCTGTTTGCATCTAGTCCCATTTTGCCTTGACGCACAGTAATATGGAAAAGCACTAACAATGTGCGCATAGTCCTAGGTGATTAGACTTTTCTGTGAAAATTCTATCAAAATCCGTTCATAAATGTAGCGGATATGTCAACGTATATGCTTGCATTAATTTAGCGATTAAGTCCCCTTTTTCTATGACGCAGTATGCTATGAAAAAACCGTCGCACTGAAAGAAAAGATAGATGGATGGATAGGCTGCGAAGGTTACATCAATAGATGAATACCTTTGACGGCGTTTAAAAATCGTACACAAACTATTAATCTCCAAAAACGTGGAAGAACTAGGGTGTATACTTAATTTTGCCTCTCAGTATATAAGGCTATAAGCTATAATTTACATCACAACCAAACTTTTTTGGAACCAATGATTGTGTGGCAGACATTAAGCTGTAGTTAAAAGTTTAAGTCACCCAAAGATGATATGTTGAAGTTAATAAGAATCTTCAGAGATGCAGGTTAGAGGAGGTATTGGTGCTTCATAATTTAAGGAAATATCTATTTTTGTTCACCAAACCATATGTTGTTGGTACTAATTTAAATCATCTCATCAAGACAATTCAAATTAGTACTCACAAGATAGGTTTTGGACTTGAACTAAAAAATTTAGCATGCATCTACCCATCTCTTATCTTTCACTCTGAATTATCTTATCCCTTTCCCAAACGAGACCAGGTTTTGATGTCCCTAATAGCAAATAGCTTGGGAAAATATTGAGACAAAAGAAGAAACTGCTGATAATCAGCATTTTCTCCTTTTGTCTCACTATTTTCGGTGCTAAATTTTACACAAATCCTATCTTTATCAACATCCATTTTGTCGTGTGCAGTAGCTTTTCAATTTGACGACTTTAGATTTTTGTTGTTTAGGAAAGGGATATTGTACACATGCATCTCATTATTGAAGTGTACACAGACCACTCCGAGTTTGAGTCTGTGGTATTGCGCGCGCGGCCGCTGCCTCGTGC
The DNA here is from genome assembly GCA_963680895.1 of Fragum sueziense. Classification (NCBI taxonomy): domain Eukaryota; kingdom Metazoa; phylum Mollusca; class Bivalvia; order Cardiida; family Cardiidae; genus Fragum; species Fragum sueziense. Next base: position 32,565,401 of record OY804601.1, read on the forward strand.
TTGTCGTATTTCACAATGTCCGCTTTCACCACACGGTTGTGCTGTTCTATGTCTGGCTTGGTCAATTTAATACCCAGGATTTCTGCCGCTACTTTTTGAAAACATAGTGATACCTGCAATAAAGAGATAATTTTTGTCATGAATTTTTATCCTTGAATATTACAAGCACTTCAAAAACTATGGCAAAAGGTGAAAATGCAGGTCATCAGTTGCCTCTAGCTCTTTCGATCAGAGATGCCAAAACAAGTTTCAGTCTTGTTGGGAAGGGGTTCAGCATAAAAATCTTGGTAGCCATCTTTCTCTTTCCTAAAGATTTTAATAGCTATGACATACTTTTTTTTATTTTTTGTAAAACCCATTTGTTATCCGCAACTTGATTTTAGTTTCTCTGGATAGAAAACACTGAGGACAATGAAGAAATTCATTGTCACAAGCAATTTCTTCATTTCCTTCAATGTTTACCAAAGCTTTTATTTTATGGGGCATCAAAAGGCATCCATATGTGGGAAAAGGTAAAAACCTGTCATCTTTCCCAAAGAAGATCTGGTTTTGACGTCTCCAACAGAGAATACTTGAGAAAACATTGAGGCAAAAGGAGAAGATGCTAATAATCACCATATTCTCTTTTTCTCTCAATATTTTCTTGACTACATTTTTAAAACAAGATGTGTTTGTGAAACACAAACGCCCCCAAAATTGCCAATGTTTAGTTTTCGGAAAGAGAGATGGATGGACAGACGTCTGCAGCAGCTTTTGAATTAAATTGGACCACCCTAAAATTTGCTATTTTGGAAAAGATTAAAACTTAAAACTGTAGAAAGAAGAGGACAACTGACTTACTGAGTCTCCAGTTTTAGCTGACACAAAGTGACTGGACATGCCATGCTCCTGGGCAAACTTTTGATGTTTGTCCAACTTTACTGTTCTCATGTGCTCTAAATCAACTGAAAATAAATAACAACATGAAAATTAAGTATCTCCCGAACAAGACTGGATTTTGATGTCCCTTACCAAAAGACTTGGGAAAACCATCAGTGCAAAATAAAATGCTGGTCACTAGCATTTTCTCCATTTTTCTCCTTTTGCCACAATATGGGTGATACTTTATTAACATAAATCCGGTCATTTTCAGTAAATCTATTTCATCCTCTGCAGCAGTTTTCGAATTGGAACAGACCAATATTGTTTTTCCCTCAGAGAAAAATTTGATAATCTTTCTTTCGTCAATTGAGATAGTTCTTTCACCTTAGATATCACCTCTGTTGATTCTGCTTCCTAGAAACTACAACAGAACTCAGAGCTACAGGTAATAGGGGGTAAAAGGATTTGAAATTAGTAATTTCAAACCACACCCCATGTTGTTGGAACTCATTGGAATCGTTTCCATGATGAGACAATTACATTGAGTACCGACAACAAAGAGTTTGAAAAAAAGAAAAAAACATTTTTCATTTTGAAAAGCCATTACCCCTTTCTATCAGTAGCTTTGAGAACTTTTGCCCAATGGGTGATTCTGGATTAAGGAATTGAACTCGGTGCTCTGCCTCTTAATTAACCCATTTCCACATACAAATAAAATCTTATTTCACCCTTTCGCAAACAACAGTTACAGTGTACTTCAAATTGAAAGCTGTTGCAGATGATAAAATAAATGTTGTTGAAGATAGCATTTGTGTGAGATGTGGCACAAATAATATTGAGGCAAAAAGAGAAACTGCTGGTTATCAGCAGTTTCTTCTTTTGTCTCAATGTTTTCCCAAACCTTTTCTATTAGGGACGTCAAAACCAGGTCTTGTTTGAGAAAGGATTAATCAACCCATTCCCACATAATATTATCTAAAGTTCAATAGCAGCATGCATAACAGTTATCATGGAGATGCTGCAAGTTTGATCAAACTCTGAATGAAAGGAAAGAGTAGCGCACACAAGAAAATGTTAACAGACAGACAGATGGAGAGACAGACAAACAGGGCCAAAACCAGAGCAACAGGTTTGAGGGTTTGATTTTATTAGGTTTTATGCCATTTTCAACTGCTATCGTCATATCGTGGTGGAACAGATAAAAGGGGGTAAATGCATTCTAATTTTGTCATATCAAATCCAAAGTCTATGTTGTAGGTACTCATTTAAATCGTTTCGTCAATGCGATTCCAATAAGTACCCACAACATAGGGTGAACATTAAATGAAATAGCTCTGCATAACATAATATGATCCCTCCCGGGTTTAACAAGTTCATACATATAATATTCATACTCTAATCACTTACTTTTGTTTCCCACCAATGCCAAATGTGGCAATTTCTCCTTTCCCAACACCTTTTTGATTGTATTATACCAATCTTCCAAGTTCTCAAAACTACTGGCATTAGTGATATCATACACCAATAGAGCACCCTAAAATGCAAATGTGAACATTTTTCAAAGATCTGGCTTTGACTTTCCTAAATCAAGGCATTGGAAACATTGAAACACAAGAAGAAAATGCTGATAATCAGCATTTCATCGGTGTAAATGCAAAACCTTGTATGTCAATTCTTGACATTTTCAAAGAACAAACTTGTGTGCCCAGTTACAGACAATTCTTGCAGGTTTTCAGATATTTTACTGATCAGTATTAATGATAAATCATTTGTGAACAATATTTCCAAATTTCAAGTAAAACATTTCAATTTGGGAAAAGTTATTACACTTTTTCCCCTCCCCTTTGAATTTTTCCAAAAACGAGATACAAGGTTTTGCATTTACAACAACAATTTTCTTCTTTTGCCTTATTATTTTCTATACTATTAGTGTAGAAAATCTTATCTCAAACCCTTTCCCCAACAACTTTTGTATAACATTTCATTTTGAAAGCTGGTGTAGGCAACAAAATGGATGACAATTACATAAGAATTAGAGTTCAATATAGCAAAGAAAATATTGAGATAAAAGGACAAAATACTGATTATCAGCATATGCCTGGGAAAGTGTTGAATTGAAGCTAGTAAATCATCTGGTACAAAAACAACATTGGCAAGTAAGAGAGCATAAATCCACCAGTGCAATTATTTTAATGTAATTATGTTTAGTTTGAGAGAAGTGCTTTTTACTTAATTACTTTCTGAGAACACATAGTCAATCATGTCTTGCAATTGTCTTTCTTCTTATTATTCCTTCAGTTGTTTTTATAATTTATTTTTCATTGTTTTTTTTATAAATTCACTTATATGAAAACGAAAAATAAAGTCACATTTTATATATGCCACACTTTTTGCATTCAGCCTATTTTTCTGTGACAAAGGGCAAAATGGCTTAACACCAAAAATATGCAATAGACTAAGTAATGTGCTCTTCCTGTAACAATTTCATCTAAATTCTGAAAAGCTCTGAGTACCCACAGCATAGGGTTTGATTATCAATAAACTATGGTAAATATGGCATTTAGAAAAGCCATCTTATCTGTAACAGGGTAGTAGTTCTGGGCTCACATCCATACTTACATGGCAACCATAAACATAGTTTTCTAACATTGCACCTCCCAGTGTTTGGCCTCCAATATCCCATACTTGTAAAGCCACATGAACATTTCCTGAAACAAAATAATAAGATTTGACAAGAGTGCCATGATCCCGATATATGCCGCCCCAGAGACTATGTTTTAATGGGGCATAACTCAGACAACTAGAAAGACCTGAAGGTCTTGAGTCGCTCCACAGGCCTCAATTTCTTGTGGTTTACTATAAAAAAATTGACAAATTTATCTAAATGCTTAAACTGATATATTTTTAAATTCTTGTAATTCTTAGAGCAGAAACAAAGTAAAGAGAAGCAATTATGTGGTCAAAGCGAAAAGAAGGTAAATGATTTAATAATATTTTGGAGATTTTTAGAGTGATGATGAAGTTGAAAACTGTCATTATGCCAAATTCAAGGGCACATAATTCAGTATGTGAGTTAATAATTGTGGTAGACTAAGGGAAGTAACTTTTGATATGAGCAATTTAAAGTTCAGTAAGAGTTGTTTTTCTTTATGATAATTAGTTCAAGAAGTTGCGATTGTGCATGTAACTTAGTGGTCATGAAAATAAAGACGTTCTGAACTAAAAATATGATTTTGACTTGATAATTTATGTCTTGAACACCACAATAATCAAGCTGAATATTAAACTTGAGCAAGATCTTATGGTCTGTCCAAATTTTGTCAGTATTAATCTATATATGTGGCCACAAAAGTGAAAAAAGTGTTGAAAACTGAAATTTTGTCAATTTCTAGGGCACATAACTCAGTTTGTAGCAATGCAATCATCCTGAAAATTACACAAAAGCAAGATCTTGTTGTCAACAAGATTCTCTCCAAATATCATCTTGATTGGTTAACAATTATGGTTGTTAGAGTGAAAACAAAGTCGAAAATGGAAATTTTGTCAAATTCAAGGGCACATAACTCATGATGTAAAATTCCAATCAAGCTGAAAATTGAACCCAGGCAGGATATCATGCTTATATATATTCTGTCCAAGTTTTGTCTTGATTGGTTAATATTTGTAGATTTTAGAGTAAAAATAAGGTCAAAACCAGCTTTTTTTGATGTTCAAGGGCAGATAACTCAAGTTATTCTGGTTCAATTCAAACTCTTTGTAGGAATCTGAGAGAGGGTCACCCAAGGATCATTCCTGTGAAGTTTGGTTGAAATCCATCCAGTAGTTTCTGAGGAGAAGATTTTTAAAGAAAAAGTTTACGGACGCACGGACGGACGGACGGACAGAAGCACGACGGACACACCGCCATGACAATAGCCCGCTGGCCTGAAAGGCCAGTGGAGCTAAAAATCAATGAACCATAAAATTTTCTTTATGCACATAGATCTATCAATTGAGCAGGGTTGGCAATCGACCGGTCAATATGAGTATTGACCGGGCCGGCGGTCAATATTGGTTTTAACCGGTCAATACTGGTCAATACCGGTCGATTGGTGGTCGATTGGTCAATTGAAATGGTATGTTGGAAAATACTTATAAATGATAATCCTACTTAATAGACCCTACATGATAGCGGGTCTATGACATTTCATCGACAGACAAATCATCGACACGACTAATTACCGACACGATAATTGGTAGACACGACAAATCATCGAAAGACAAATCACCGACCGTGTCGTGTCGATTATTTGTGGCATTTTTCGAAGTAACAATGATCCGAGGTGGTTGTACAAATGTTTAGCATACATACGCTATGGGAGCCTAACCAGCGGCACCTATTTGTTCGAGCAAAAATGGCGGACATAACGAACCTGCAAGAAGTAGATGTTGCAAACAAAGAAAGATTTGTCACATTTATACTCAGTTTTGCACGTTCATACTCATTAATATTTGAGTTCATATATTGCTTTACCACTTTTGATTCTTAAATGATCTTATTAATCTTTAGATTATCTAAAATTGTGCCGACAATTTTCACGATGTTCTTTGCTCATCATTTTAAGCGAGAAATGCTTTAATGAATCAATCAAAAACCACACTTTACTGTTTCTACTGGTTTTATTTTCGTGTGTGGACATAGATTTCTGTATGACAGAGCCTTTGTGTAACTTTGAGTCGTGAGAGATGTGTATAAGAAAAAAAACGAAAAAAACAAACAAACAAAAAAAAAAACAAACAAAAAACGAAACAACTGGTACAAGAAAAACTGAACCTTTTTTCCGAGCAATGTCACAATCCACTTTATGGGAAGTTCGTTCATTGTTTACACGATTTTAGTTTGGAAATTCCAGTTTTTTCTGAACAGGTTAATCGATCAGTTGAAAACTGAGAGAAGTATTCTACTGGTCAACATTTTCAGTTAATCAACTGCATGAAGGATTAAATCTCTTCAAGGAGAGTCAATCTAAATGCTGGTTATAACGCCGACGCCAACGCCGACGCCCGGGTGACAGTATAAGCTCTCATTTTCTTCGAAAAGTCGAGCTAAAAAATATTTCAGAAGCACTGGCCTGGTTTGGAAAGCCCCGCTATTTTACCCGGAAAAGTGGTCTGTATATAACCGCATCCTGCAAGATGACCCAAGAACAACAAACTTTTTAGACGCGTGGCACCGGCGTTTTTCTACTGTTGTTGGAGTTTCCCATCCCAATATTTACAATTTTTTAGAAACTTTATGCTCAGAACGGTTTCATACAGAATTACGAAAAGTTGCTCTTTTGAGAGGAGAAGTTCCAAAACCTAAAAAAAAGCCTTAAAATGACGAGAAATCAATATATATAATGGAATTAGTGAAAACTTTTGAAACTCGACCAGTGATGGACTTTTTACGGGGTATTGGGCACAATATTACATATAAATAGATAAGTATCCAATCTGAATAAACGATAACAGTTTGTCGATGAGTGTCGATGTTTGTCAATTATTTGTCGATCTTTTTTTAGATGTTTTGTCCTGTCGATTGTTTGTCCTGTCGGTAATTAGTCGTGTCGATGATTTGTCTGTCGATGATCTGTCGCGCTCCCCATAATTTCTATATAAGAATATCACTACAAATGAGATGTTGAGTTTCTGTTGTTCAAGACACTAAAAAATAAAGCTGCAAAGTCAAAATGTAAATGGCTATTTGAAGAGGTGGGTTTCATGAATCAGTAAAATTTTCAATAATTCTCATCAATTTCAGTTCAGATAGATTTAGTAAAGAAAGGAGAAATGTAAAAAGAAAGTGTAATAAGAAAGGGTTTAAAAGTGGCCATCAATGACAAAATGACACTACTTCAAACAGTACTGCTGGTATTGTTAGCCAACACATCAAAGAGGCTGACCTAATCTTAAATTGCCTTTTGACAAACAATTAAGAACAGCCAATCAAAACTTTCAAAATACTGGACCTGTCACTCAAACTTAATGGAAGGTGTGTCAAGCTTGTAAGGTTGACCAATGAAAGGGGCTGAAATATATGGGTTGTTCTGAAACTGACACCTTTGTCTATTCAGATGTGTGAAAGTGTGATCATTCTGCTATCTGTTATTGGTCAGTTAACTGGACATTATTGGATATTTAATCAAAGTGTCAAAACAACAGTAACTGTTGTGTCAAAATAAAGCCAAAAGACCCTATCTGGTCAAAAGCCACCTTATGAGTACCTTTGGCAGGGTCAAAACAGTCATTTTTTTTAATTTCAAGAATATCAATAATAAATCCAAAACAAAAAGAATAACTGACCATATAAATTTTTTAATTGACCATCAGAATTTTTCAATTGACCATTAAAAATTTTCAATTGACCATTAGAATTTCTCAATCGACCACCAAAAATTTTCAATTGACCACTAGAATTTTTCAATCGACCACCAATCGACCACTTGGAGTATTGACAGGGGCGGTTTTAACCGGTTAAAACCGCCCAGTTAAAACCGGGTGACCGGTCGATTGCCAACCCTGCAATTGAGGTGATAACATTGACTAAGTTTCAAAAAGATCCAGCCAGAAACTTAGGAGAAGTTGCATTGACAAGAAAAGTGGATGTATGGACGGATTGATGGACGGACAGACGGAGAAGATGACACCAAATTATGACCGCCTCCGGCGGCATATTAAAAAGGAAGTCAAACTAAGGCAACTAACAACATAAATGAAGTCAAACTAAGGCAACTTAAAACACAGCGCTGTGGTCTATTGATAGGATGCAGGCTTTCGGATCGAAGGATCCTTGGTTCCAATCCCATCAGAGCCATGGGAATTTTGGAATTTCTGAACAAAAAAAGTTTAACTGTTACCCCATTATGCTCCTCTTCACCCAGGTGTATAATTATATAATTGAGCGCGGATCTGGAAAAACGTCCCTTATAGCATTTTTCAAAATTGCGTTTCAAGATCAGTCTGTTGTCAAATGCAGTCAAATGTGCATCCATGCTGCTCTTTTTAAGTCACTACAGGTCACAAAGAAGCTATTAGAGAGCAACATGGATCCTGATCAGACTGTGCGTATGCACAGGCTGATCTGGATCTATGTTGGGCTCTAAAGCCTTAAAGGACGTTTTTCCAGATCCTGGCTCATATATATTAATGGGACAATTGAGAGCCAGAGTGATGTGGCTGCTAGGGCACCAACCGTAAACAGCTGACTTGAAACGCAATGATCATGGGGTAAAGTGGAAAGTCTGTAGAATATGGAACTGAAAATAGTTTTCAGCTCCATTTACTGTTACTGCTTAGCATGTGGAAAAGCAGTTGACTGATATCCAATATTCAAAGCACAGCTAACACAGAATTCACACAATAAAATATCCGTGACATGATCCATTCTTTTTAGATGTGATCTGTGTTTGGTGCGAAGTTGTGTGTTCAGGACCTTAATTAAGGTATTCCATTCATCATAAGATAGCACTATTCAAACAATTCCTGCAATTTCGGGTGTCATACATGGCAACAGAAACTGACAAGGGGAAATTCCTCATCAATTTCTGGTACCATGTATGACTTCTGGAAATTGACCAAACACCAATCGACAGATCGCTCCGCCAAACATAGAATTTAAGGCAAACGATGGGGATGTAATCATTAATAGGGAACTATTTTATCCAGTTAATCTTGACGTAAATCCAGACAAACAAAATAATATTTCGTAGGTGTTGTTATAAAATCTTGTAACTACGGCTTGATTCAAGCCGTAGTTAGGAGATTTTATAACAACACCGACAGTTTATCAAAACATAACGGTGAACCTAGTCTATTGTTAGCACAAAATTATTTGCCATTGGCATGTTGCTTGTTTTGATTGTCAGTCGATAAATCAGTACAAAAACATGTGCAACGAAGAACAATTGGGGCATGGCATTTTTCTGATCGTCCATTGGCTAATCAATGTTTTTGATCAACAGTCTGCGTTTGGTCAATTGATGAAGGTATACCTTCCTCAATTTCCGTTGCCATGGATGATGCCGGAAGTTGCACAATGCTATTGGTATACTAATGATGGATGGAATACCTTAAAGCATATATTTCATTTACCTGGTAAAATAATTCTCTTCAAGAAGAAATCAAGTCCTATAGTTTGCTGATAAGCTCTTCCAAACTGCTCCTGTGAATATCTGGTAGCAAGTGATGTCTAGAAAGACAAATACAAGTTAACAGATTTTGTAAGGCCTATTCCAACCTAGACTAGTAGTGACACTTTTGGATGTCCAACAGGATAAAGGCTTTGTAAAACATTGTGACAAGCAATTTCTTCATTTTCCACAATGTTTCCTGCCAAGAGAGAAAAAAATGTGAAAATTCAAAATATGAAATGTTGTCTGCAACATCTTTGAATTCAGAAAAGTCTAAATATTTGCTGTCTGGTAATGGGTTAACAAATCATCAGCAATGCCCCCATTATGTCATCTGACCTACTTGGATATCATCTCAAATTCATTAAGTCAAAATGTGGTACCAATCAATGTGTTAATATGTTTACACAAAGATCATTAGACTTACTGAATAATCTCTCCGAAATATGTGTTTCATTGATTATATCAGTGAACATGTTTAAGTCGCAGCTAAACTCTGAAGATTGGTATGTAAAAAAATTTAAGTCATCATGTTAACCCAACCATAAAGTACACATATGGAGGCTAAAGAAGATTAGAGCGGCCATTATGGACTAACATCCAAATGTACCATACTATGGCCCGAAGATCAAGGTATCAAGGTATGTCCGAAACAAAACCAATATAGACCCTTCTTCATGCTACATTTCAACCATACCATTTTGTAACAGAATCATGTTAGCGCATGCCCGTTTTTACACTTTTTATCAACCCTGATACTACTTTGTGTCTGCTAAAAACACTGGCGCGCCTCTGGTATACTGGGCGCAATTTAATGTTGTGCTTTGTTTTGGGCTTATTTATGAAGGGGGATTGCACTCCCTCACACCTCCGTCTCTTTTTTTCTTGACATTTTTCGATTCTTTTTACATGAAATCAGAATTTTTATTTTTATCTCAAACCCTAACCCTAATCTGAGTCTTCTCTGACGTAAATACACTCTTTGATATTTTGAATTTTCGCTATTTACATCAGAGCTAGTTGCTCTTTGAAAACGGCGGAAAGTTTGGCACACGTTGTGAAGCTTTGTTTTGGGGTATTATATCCAATCACTCAGTAAAACACTGTAGGGTATAGATCAATTAATCATTTTTTGTCATACCTGACCAAAAATTTAATTTCAAATTGGCCTGCTGGAAGAGTATAACCTTCCGAAATTCAACAACCCCTATTTCCAGTCGATTTCGTCTCCATTGTTATTGTAGATCACGTGACCCAGATCTCGTTCAAAAATAGTACGGAATTTGCTGGCACATGACTATCACGTGACCGCCTTTAATTACAAATTTCTTTCAGGTCACGTGACTGCCTTTGTTTAGAAATTATGGAGTGTTCTTGTTGAGTAGATCAATTTATGTCGATCTGCTCAGCTTGCAACTTGAATGGTTTTGCTTCTCCTGTGAAATTACGTTTATTTCCTTCTCCATGCTCGTAAGTTATGAAATTGACCCAAAAAAGTAGCAAACCATATTGGTGCGAATAGTAGCTTGGAACGTTTGCCGGACGTTTCTGATATATTTCATTTATTTATTTATTCATATTATCAGTGTTTTTTAAACTCGTTATTGTTATATTATTTCAGAAGGGCTGTCAATTTGAAAAAATCAAATAATCTTATTTCTATTTTCTTTTTTAAATTCTAATATTTAGACCGTTGCATCATTATCTGGGAAAACCCGCATTCCATGTGCGAGAATTTGCGTTGATCACCTGGTTTTAAATGGAAGGTCACAGTAAACAAAGGCTGCTCAGGTGAGGGTTGTTGCAAAACATTGCCTATAAACCTTTTAGAAATACTTTTTGGTCGTAAATTTTTCAACAGGTATGACAATAAATGGTTCATTGATCGATATCATCAGGGGTTTTAACGATAGCGTTTAAGATCAGACGGTGAACGATGCGCCACATCTTGTGCACCCAGTTATTTTAGTGACTCCAAAGCCATCAATTCTGATTCAGGTGTACAGTTAGCCGTTTGCATAACCAATCCATTAACAAGTGCTTATCAGTATGTAGCATCTCAGAGTGGACTGTCAGTCCCAGCATGAAAACAAATTACCCAGCTTAAAGAAACAAAGCATGGCCAGGACCAGATGAATTTTTCACCGACCATATTATAATTATAGAAATACATGCAGATGTGGTGCTTCTGATACATTACAAATTGTGGCTTCATGTTTTCTTTTCCTCCAATATTTTCTTCAACACCAACTTTTGATGTTATGGGTAGCCTTAATGTGATTTTGAACTCTGGAACACCTCTTGATTTCGACAATTTTGTTTTAAACGTTTTTTATTAATAGGTTTAACTCTTTCAAAAACTTGACCTGGTCTAGACATCCCTTATAGAAATCGTTGAGGAATCAATACGACAAAAGAAGAGCATGGTAATAATCATTATTTTCTTCTTGTGCCTTAATTTTTCTGTGCTATATTGTTTATCGCCTGCAAAAACTTTTTTGAATTGCAACCTATATACTACCCTAAACTTTACTAGTTGTTTGGGATAGGCTTAGAATAACAAAGTTTTGGCATTTTCTGTATTATAAAATTTTCAAGTCAAAATGTAACATTTGACTTTGTAAACCTGGAACCAAATTTCAATAGCTGGGGACCTTCAAATAAGTAAAAATATTTCAGAGGAAAATTTGAAAAATTCTTCCTTATCATAGCTATGCTGAATTTAATCCAGTGAACTCCCCCAGCATATGTCAGCATTTGTGTGCACTTCCTGATCTTTTGAAACGGTCTAATTTTGCCATGTTATTCTAGTTTACCCTTTCTCAAATGAAAAACCTTGTGAGAAAAAAATCTTGGTGAATTCTTTGTGGAAAGAATAAATTATTTGAGATCAGCATTTTCTCAGTTTCCTTCATTATTTTCTGGGCTACGGTGTACAAAAGAGCCAACCTTCGTCAATATTTGTAATGTCGTCTGTAACAGCTTTCAATTCAAAACTGTCAAAAAGCCTTTTAGATAATATCCTCTTAATCTGAACAAAAACTTATCAAACTCCAAAATAATTCTACATGTCTATATTTCATTGCTGAATTTGAATGCAACAGATATCAGAAAAAATGCTTATTTTCATAACGACAAAATAAATAACTTGTGGAAAAGAAGAAAACACTGTTTCAAAAAGAGTCACTAGTACTACACTTTCCATTATGACTAGATATGATTAACACATTTCTGAAAAAATGATACATTGTACTACTTCAGTTGCGATTCACTATCAATGCGACATTGAGAAATTATTTTGATAAAAGATATAATTTTTTGTTGAAACAGAAACACTGAGAAAAAAATCAATCAATATTTTAAAACAATGTTTGGAAAGGCAAAAGTTATGATATTCTAATTACCATTTCTGTTAATTCCCTTTCCCAAACAAGACACTGTTTTGACATCCATAAGGCTTGGGAAGTCATTGAGAATGGAGCAGAAAATGATGATAATCAGCATTTTATCCCTTCAAGGTTCTCCATACTTTTCAACTTTTATAGAAAAGACAATGGTGTCTGATAATCAACATTTTCTCCTTTTGCTTTAATATTTTCTGAGCTATATGTTACACAAATAGTTTTGTAATGAATTACCATTTTGTTGCTTACAAGGGCTTTCAAATCGGAGCAATCTAAAAATTGTGTTGTTTGGAAAAGTGCTAAAATGAATATAATGTCCAGTCTTATTTATTGGTACTCTCTGAACCCTCTCCCATACAAGACCTGGTTTTGACGTCTGCAACAGAGAAGGCTCGGGAAAACATCGAGGCAAAAGAAAATGCTGATAACCAGCATTTTCTCCTTTTGCCTCAATATTTTTCTTGCTTTATTGTACACATATCATAATTTTATGATAATCATTTTTGTCGTTTGAAGCATCTTTGTAATTGGTCTTCCCTGAAATTTTGTGGTTTGGTAAAGGGTTAAAACAGAGTGTATTGTCTGCTTCCTTCTACTTTCATGCAACGATACGTTGTATTTGATGATTTATTCAATGAACTCTGGTTAAATTATTGGCGAAAAAGATTTTTTTCTGAAATTGAACCAGCACATCATGGCTTAAGTTGAAGCTATAGGAAATCTGAAAGCAATGAAGGCTATGTAATTGTCTATTAGCACATTCAGTAGGCAGTTTTTGCTGTGAATTTATCAGTTAAATAAACCAGTTTCAAAATTACTATTTTTAGAACAGTTTACCTCATTTGCATAATTGCCCCGCTACGGGAGGCAAAACATTCCACTGATAAGCCATAACTAAGTAAAGAGTGTACTTGAATTAACCACTTTTTGCATTGTTTAAATTATATTGCAACCGGTTTTAACCTTTCCCAGTTACAAATGCCAGATTATGCTGCTAATTTAATGGCACCTGATCTTGTAGTTTACTTGGATAATTTAATCAAACATTATAGGATCCATATAGAGTGGCCCGACATAGGCTCTCTGCACATATATCACTATTTCTTGATAGTGCAATAATTAATGTGTGAAGAGGTCAACTTGTGTATCTGAGAAATAATTAAAATGTTTATAATAAATTCTTACCTTTTTCTCAAAGTAACAGTACAATCATTAACAAATACATTTAGTTCAAGAATGCTTTGTAGATTGTCTCCAAGTTTGTTTTTTTCATAATCATTGATACAAAAACTAAATTTATTTTTATGAACTGATTCTTTGTAAAATGACAGCATGGTTTATATGATTTGACTGAATATTAATTCAAGTATCCACATAGTCCTTATGTCTAATCTTAATCCTTTCTCAAAATGAAATTAATTTAGGCTACTCAAAATGAAAGCTGTTGCACACAACAAGTTGGAATATAGACCGGATTTATGTACACTATAGCACAGGAAATATTGAGACAAAGGAAGAAAATATTGTTATCTGGTTTTATTCTTTTGCCTCAATGTTTTCACGCCTATTTCTGCTAAAGATTTCAAAACCAGGTCTTGTTTGGATCAGGGTCTAAGCTTTTGTTGTTATTTTTTAGCTTAACCCTTTTCAAAACAGCATAATATTAGGGTAGTCCAAAGTTAAAACTGTTGCAGACGACAAAATTAATGTTGATAAAGATAATATCTGTGTTCAATGTAGCTCAGAAAATATTGAGACAAAAGGAGAAAATGCTGATTATCAACATTTTCTTTTGTCTCAATGTTTCCCAAGTCTTTTCCACCAAGGACGGGAAACCTGGTCTTGTTTGGGAAAGGGTTAACATAAAGGAAATATGTATATACCAGCTTTACTTTAACAATATATATTTCATGAAAATGTATGTTGTAGGTACTCAGAGTCCTCCCAAGTACTAACAATATAGGGTGCTAAAATTATAAACGGTAATTGGCTTTGTCACATCACTAGGTCTTGAGATAACATTGTGTTAATTTATGTGTCTTTACTATTGGATGCATGATAGTAAGGCTCTTTTTGCCTCCTCATGAATAATTAATTAGTGACCTGATATTATGAAACTGGTATATACTGGCCCTGTGGTGTTCGGTTACAGCTAATCAGATAGTGTCCGTCATTATGATAACATACTTCTTATGCTGACTGGGTCAAGATGGGGTTACGGCTGCATGCCTTACATAGCTGCTAATGCTGTGTACCGTTATCCCTAAGGTTTGGGTCTTCTTGGGAGAGGTACTTAAATAACAGAGTGTGTGGAGAACTCCTTGATTTTTTCGAAGTGCAACTAGCTCTGACATAAATAGCGGAAAATCAAAATATCAAAGAGTGTATTTACGTCAGAGAAGACTCGGATTAACCCTAACCCATACCATAAAAAATAGGATAGGATGAAATTTACGCCCAGTAAACCAGAGACTAGACTGGTACCCATTCGTGTAAATAACTGAATTTACGACTGGGAACAGGTACTGCATTCTGTCCTTTGATTGGTCAATCGATATAATCGATAGACCAATGAAACGGCTCGGTGTATGGAAAGCGTCACCTGTCCAGGCCGTTTGAGTGACCGTCAGATATTAGCTATTACCGTACTTAAATCCGTAGTAGATTTCAGGTACGGGAACCAGACTAACCAGAGACTACCCAAAACACTATCTATCCAATGTATCCATCCATCCATCAATTTATTCATTCTACAGTGATTTTTTTTCTTAAAAAAAACGGTCGTTATTGGGCCCCTTTCCCCTCTCTGAGGAATATACTTTTTTCCCCCATTTCAGAGAAATTTTCCCCTCCTTGACCTAGATTTTTTGTTGCAAAGAAAAATCCAAATCATATTTAGATTCTAGGCAACTCTAGCAGTTCTAATGGTTGTTTGAAGGTCCCATTATGATATACAAGCAAGTTGAATGCATTTATAACACTGTATTTGAGAATATATGCATGTATTGAAATTTCCCCTTTTTGGGCGTTCACGCGCAAATTTTACCCCACCTATGGGCCCTGACCCCCTTCCCCCAAAATTAAAAATAAACACTGTTCTATGGCACATGCAAGTTTCATGTTTACAAAAATCAATATGTTCACCTTTCCTGATGCTCCATCGCCCATGATGACGATTTTAAGCTGCTTATCCGGAACTTCCTCCTCGGAATCTGACATGTCGATTTTGGTGTCGACGTTTTATTGTATTCGTAATTGTTTAATCAAATAGCCACCATAAATTTTTGCCTCAAATCATGAAATCATGGTTGGCGTTTCGTAGACATTTCGATCTCATTTAAAAACGATCATAGTGATTCATTTGGCATGCTTAAACATCAGAAGTAAATATATTCTTCGCTTGCAACATTCTGTACGAGCACTTTGTCCTTTTTCCTGGATTTTAACAGTATTTTTTCTCAGAAAAGACAAAAATGTTGTTTTTGTTATCCATAGAGATTGCCGGTGCGTCTATACAATTCACTTCCTCATAAGATCTACACTCGGTCTCCCCTCATATTTGTTCTCAAGTTAGATCTAACTAGATAGCCTGAATCGTGATTACAAATGATTATGAGCCTTGGAAAAAAGAAAAGAAAAACGGCGGAAATTGATTTTTTGTTCTCGATATCCCCTGACAGCCTTTGTGTGAAAACCTACTTTGAAAGAACGTGATGTAGGCTAGATCTATGTACAGATAGATCTACAACTATAAAATAATTTTAATTGGTTCAATTTTTTTTTCTCCAAAAGGTCCTACCTGTAAAATATTGTGGCCAGACATCCGTGGCCAAAACATCTGTGGACAAAATATCCATGACCAAAACGTGCGTCCACCGTCACCAGACATTCAGATTGAACGAGAAATATGTTTCGGACAAATCTTGTTTAACTCATTTTATAGCCTACCAAACTGCAAAATTTCATGCTGGTGCAAATTAAAAAATCTTGCAGACGACATATCTGTGTGAATGAAATTTTACATATTTTGGTCTTTGGGGTAGAAAACTTTATGGGAAATAAAGAAATTGCTTGTCACAAGCACTTTGTTTATTTCCCACAATGTTTTCCAAAGCCACTTTGTAGGAAATCATTGTGTGGGAATGGGTTAATAAGGTCACAAGTAGGCCTACGAAAAAATGATTCGAGAGGTCCCGGGTTCGATACCCGGCCGCGGCTAATACCCTTTCTGACAAAATTGTCACCCACCGATGGGTTTGAAATCGTTAACCTAAGTGGGTGAGTAGCTGGAGGCTCAGTAAGGGTGTTGTGGTAGTACTGGTTTGAGAAACAACAATAATCCATTGGTAGGTGCTCCAGCCGCCGCGATATGACACTGGCAGTTGAAAACGGCGTAAAACCCCAAATAAACTCAAACGAAAAAATGTTTGCAACGGCATGAAAAAAGGTTTATAAAACTGTTACAAGCGCTTGTTTGGGAAAATGATAGACTAGATCCAGGACAAGTCTAAAAAGGTTCCAATAAGGCTAATCTGTAAAGTTTGATATCCTGTGCTATGACATAATTTGTCGTCTGCAAGACCAGACGGCACGTAGACATAAGATTATATATTAATCCTTTCCAAAAACACACAAAAAAGATCAAACCAATTTTAAAGTTTTTGCAGGCGACAAAATAGATGATGCATGATAAAGGCATAACTTGTGTAGAGTAGCCTACAAAATGTTGGAAATGAAGAAGTAAAAGGAGAAATTGCTGTGTAACAGCATTTTGTTCTTTTGTCTTAATATTTTCCCAAACTTATTGCAGTATGGGCGTCGAAACCAGTACATATGTACCTGTTTGGTAAGAAAATGGTTAGTCGTAAGGAGATAAGACGTTCCCGAAAGTATTTTAGCGAAAATTGCATAAATAAAATACTTGTTCTGCATATATAGGTTGACTGCAAGAAATCACATGGTCCATGACGCTCTACTGGAATAACACGGTGGCTAATCACGTGACTCAAGATTTTAGAAAATCAGCAATAATTTTGTTATAACTTGGCCAGTTTGAATTCGGTTTGAGGAAGAGATCAGGAAAATGCCAGGAATTAGTTTGACGTGTTAGATATTTGAAAACCCGACTGATAGATAAAAAAGTTATTGAAGATTAACCAAAATTTTGGTTGATCTTCAATAACTTCTTTTTCAGCTGATTTTTAAAAAATCCACCACGTCCATCCAATGCGTGAAGTCTGATTAAACCGAATTCCATTTGGTCAAGTACAAAAATACTGAATATTTTCTGAAAGTCTGAGTCACGTGATTATCCACCGTGATACAATGGATTTCCGAGATTCTCAAGACTGTCAAGATAGTATTGCAATAAAAAGGAAATTGCTGATAAACGAAGAACAAGCTAAACCACACAGAAAGAGCCCAATGTTCGATATGCATAAGCTGTGGATTGTGAACACATGGAACCTAAAATTTTGTATTTTAGAAATGTAATAGTCCTGTCGACCCCAGAATGCTTCTTTCGCTGAAAGTGACATTTCAGAATTTTTTGTCATAAATTTTACTTTCTTATATACCTGAAAGAGCATATTTTCTTACGAAAATTTTGAGATTTTCCAGCCAATACATTGCACCGTTTACGATAAATATATTTATTGTTGTGTTAGAATTGAACAAATTGATGAGGACAACAGTTGAGATTTATATGAAAATTGTTATATATGTCTCAACTTTAAAGTTATATTTTTCGATTACAGGCAACAACTCGGAAAAAAAAAAAAAAAAAAAAAAAAACAATCAAACAAACAAACAAACTGATAGCATTTAGATCTATATGCATAACAATGATCAATCTTGGCACCATACCTTAAAAAATGAAATAGGAATGCTGTGTCCCTTTAGATAGTAGGCAACACAAAACAAGACGGTGAGGTCTGGCCATATTCTACCTGTTTGTTGTATCATTTTTTCTTTAAAATAACAAGTGCTTCCACATAATGACGCTTTTTGACGCCCAACAAGATAGGGGCTTTCGAAAACATTGGGAAAAAAGAATTTGCTTGTTACCACCAATCTCAATTTTTCATTTCTATGCAAAGAAAGATCCCAAACAATCTTAAGCTTTACTTATACAGAATTGTCGTCTTGTAGCTGCAACTTATTTGAGTTTGGACCCGTCCAAAATTTTGTCGTCGGGTAATTGATTAATTTAGTGACAGATACAGAGGGGATTCGATATTTAGGGGGGGGGTTTCAAACGACCCCCTATGTTGCCTGATTATTTCATTTTCATGCAGAAATTCAGTCAAACTTGTGATTTACGCGTAAAAAATAACACCCTTCACAAAAATACTAGATCCGCGGCATTGTCTGCTGTTTGAGTTTGAACCGGTCCAGCCGTCAGGAAATGAGTTATTTGTCTACTGTCTGGAGGAGCTAAAGAAAGGCGAAGGGTTAAAACTTAAGTTGGGAGATTAAATTGTTAGGTCATCACTTGCAGACATAAACGCGTCTAAGAATGAAAAGTTTGGTGTTTATTGGTATACTATTTTGCATCGGACTAGCAAGTAAAGGACTAGTTACATTCGTTTGTTTTATTCCTTTTTCCTTTTTATAATTGTTTTTATATGGGTTTGTTTTATGGAAAGGAACGGCTTGCTACTACTTATTAGTACAATCCCAAATAATTCTCATTTAATTAACCGCTAATATTTTTTAACCCTTTCCCAAACGACCCAATTATAGGGTGATCCACTTCAAAAAACTGCCATAAATGACAAAACGGATGTTATTAAAGATAGGATTTGTGTAAAATATGACACAGTAAATATTGAGACAAAAGGAGAAACTGCTGGTTATCAGCAGTTTCTTCTTTTGTTTCAATGTTTTCCCAAGCCTTTTCTATTAGGGACGTCAAAACCAGGTCTTGTTTGGGAAAGGGTTAAAGTTGCTTGTATCTATGAATCTCCTCTATCTGCCATCTGTCATTTCAAGAAATTACCATAATCCCAAATAATTGACTCCTGGTTTTGGCCTGGCTAAAGGAATCTGTGAAAATTATTGGCTTGAACAGAAGAAAATGCTTATAACCACCATTCTCTCCTCATTTCACTGCTTTAAATTTCTTCCCAAATAAAAACATACATGTAGTGAGAAAAGAAGACATTGGTCATTTCGAGCATTTTCTTTTCTTTTTTTTTGCATGTTTTGTACACAGTTTTGTTATCATTCACATTTAACGAAGATGCACTGTTTCTCTCTTTTTTCATGAACTGCCTCAAAATTCCCCTATTTGTTGACCATTGATTTTGGAGAAATGAACTGTAGGGACATTACACCGATTTACTTAAGATTGGACTGGGTAGAGCGCTTGTTGTCCTCCTCCTCCTCCTCCTCCTCCTCCTCCTCCTCCTCCTCCTCCTCCTCCTCCTCCTCCTCCTCCTCCTCCTCCTCCTCCTCCTCCTTCTTCTTCTCCTCCCCCTCCTCCTCCTCCTCCTCCTCCTCCTCCTCCTCCTCCTCCTTCTTCTTCTTCTTCTTCTTCTTCTTCTTCTTCTTCTTCTTCTTCTTCTTCTTCTTCTTCTTCTTCTTCTTCTTCTTCTTCTTCTTCTTCTTCTTCTTCTTCTTCTTCTTCTTCTTCTTCTTCTTCTTCTTCTTCTTCTTCAAAATGTTTCAAAAAGAAGAATAGCCAATACCCCCAATACCCCCCCCCCCCAAGTCCTTTTGCCATTGTTGTTGTTGCTATATATGTAGTCCCCGCTAGGTCATTAATTAATACTGCTTTCATTGTATGCATATTTCACCATCTTCAATATAGCATAGCTTTTAAATCAAAACCAAAATTATTTTGTGATAAATGCAAAAAATATTGTTTATTACTCGATTAATCCAGCACGTTTTATATGGCGTACCAAATGGGTCAAAAGTCTTCTTTTAGCGTGCACCCATAAAATATACGCGTCGACGCGTAAATTTATGCGTCGACGCATAAAATATACGCGTCGACGCGTATATTTAGGCCATCAGCCAATCAATTTATGCGAGCAGTCGAAATTTTTCTGGCCCAAATGAACCAGCCAATGGGAGAGCCTGTTACAATCGTTGTAATTACCATATTTGGCAAACTCTGTGCGGGACAGTTATCTCCTAAGTAACATGTCCATAAAACAATTTCCCAACAAGACTTGTTTTTGACGACCTCGAAGAATATAGAGTCAAAATTAAACATCGAAGGAAAAGAAGAAGATGATGATTATCATCAATTTCTCTTGTTCCTTCAATATAAGCTTGATCTACTTGTTTAAACCCTTTTCGTCGTCTGCTTCAGTCTCTAAATTAGAACAATCCATTTATTTGCCGGCTGAGAAAGGTTAAAACATTAAAACTGCGTTGTTTGTTCTTTATTTTGGCATTTTATCTATCAGCTGTGTCTTCAAGTCTAATATCTTTCCAGACTACATCATGGTTCTCAAAACAATAACCATGACGCCGCATCAACAATTGGTTATTGCGATGTAATTTTAACTATATCTACTTCAGCAAAATATTATAACATAGAACTCTTTCCTTTACATTTTAACAACAAGCATTGTATGCGTTTCAAAGAGTTGGGTATGTATTCTGGACGAAAAGTAATGGGTTTTCGTGTTTGGCATTGAAGAAATGTTTCATTCAACTCTCTTTTCCTTTGATCTATTTTGTCTGAGTGAACTAAGTATTCTAATATGCAGTGTACAATTTAAGAAACGTTTATGCTTTTATAACTAAGACTTAGAGTCTCTGATCTGAGCAAAAAAGGATTTGGAAGTTTAAAAACGGTGTTAAGTTTTTTTTCCTTTCCACAATGTTTTTTTTTTATTGTTTGATTTCTATCTATTTTTAAGAGAGATATAGATCTAGATTTTTTTGAAGATGTACGAGGGTTCATCAATAATTTCGCGAACTAAGCTTATGTCAGAAAATTTATTTATTATGTTGATAACTTTAGAAACATTACCCATTTCTTATAAAAGTAACATCCCTTGAAACAGTTTGCATTCATTCCACCGCTTGACCCACGCCTGTGGCACGTGCTGCAGCCCGTCATGTGACATGTCCCGCAATCATTTGTAAATGTCACATCCCAACTCTTCTTTTACTCATTATTTTCACCCCGTGAGTTATTTCTAAGGTTAGGAAATAACTAGAAGTCGCAAATTGCATAATCTGTGCGTTGCCGAGATTTTGGTATTATTTCTATAACCAGTTTCACAATACCGGCCTTTTTAAAGCGTTAGCTATGCATGGTGCGACTCGCTGTCATAACGCGGCAGAATTCCCAAACTTATCTTTTTTGCACTCTGTCTCATTTAAGCTGGTGGCAGATCAGTTTTGATTACTGTTTCAAATTTATAAGTACTTTCTCGACTTTATATAGACATAACAAGCTCAGTGTGATTCCGCGACTATCAATGAAAATTATGACATTTGTCTCACCGGCACATCTGAAAAATCAATTTTTTTGGGGGGTGAGAATGAAAAATAATGCTTCCAAATTGAGATCTCTGACTCAAAATGATGTCATGTCACATGTATTTATTTGATTCTCAAAATTGTGGCGGTCTTCCTTATATCTTTGGTTCTTTTTACGACACCTTGTGACCCTCTGCCCCATTCGGCCAGGAAGGGGCAGGCGAGGTACCCGTCTTGCCAATGCATGGTGCATTCCGAGGTTACTGGTCATACTGCCTTTAGCTGTATCATACAAATCATCAAAGTGTCTTGCCACTATTTCAAGACCTAATTTTCATTTTTCAAGAACAAATTCTAGGATTTTAGCAGATTTCTTCTCAGCTTTATAGTCTCCGATCTGCTAGTAATATCACTCATTTTCTCTTATCTCTCTTCCGTTTCAGAAGTGTCGTATCCCCTTTCAAATAACGTTATTCGATAAACATATATGTCTCTTTACAATTCATGTAGAATTTCATGGATGTCCGGTCAGGAAAGATTGAGAAATACAAATCACTTTATCATAAGGAGTTGCTAAAAAATGCAAGATGACGTCATTTTTTAACTAATGCTATTGACATGACATCATTATTCTGCCATGACGTCATATTGTTTTGATGTCATTGTTTTCTAATTAGATGAGCTGTTAATAAATGAATGAGCTTTGAGCATACCATTTTTCGTGAAAATACGTCAACGGGTAATTGAATAGTAAGTATAGTTCGAGAAATTATTGATGGGCCCTCGTATATCTAAGTAACTGCCTTGATTCAGGATTTCTGTGAAGGAGTTTCATTTTTATGAAAAGGGGGGGTCATTTTACACATATACACATACTACACAAACTCTCTCCAGATTTGCCACCTGACAGTAGAATATGTTTAATTTCATTCCAAGTCAATTTTTTAGTAGGATTCATCCTTTTCTCTTTTCAGGCATGGTAAACGAAAGGACTAGAAACTTGTCTGGGACAGTCCCATATAGATCTATAGCTAAACGGTCAGACAGATAGATTTTGACTACAACTGTCAAACTGTGTCTGTACGATATTCACCATAAATCCCGTTAGATCTGAACAATGAATGCGGTTGTCAGCATAGCTTTTCATGTGAAAAGAGTAGACACTGACGGAGAACAGATTAAACTTTAATTTGCCGAAAAAGGAATTTCATGACAATTTTATCATCAAGACAAGAAGACAAATGCATCTCATTTGGGATGTGTAAATGAGACATCGATCAAGTATATGGAACCTGCTACCCACATCTAATACTGAAAGGTGCATATCAATACCCAAGAACTTTACACAACTTTGTGCCCAAGCATTCATCATTTCACGCTTATTGATGTATAATACTGCCCATCCTATAGATTTACTGTGACTAACATTCATTGTTCGTACAAGTTGATGGATAATTTACACAGGGTCCAATGCTGTATAGACAACATTACCTACAAGGACGAAGGTGACATCGAATCCAAGAACTATTAAATGTTACATTCGGCAACAATGGATAAAAGAGTGTCTATTCCGGATTTTCGTAATTCCGTCGTGACAGAGTTGTCGTTCATGCGGGACGGTATGCCGTCTTCCGGTGTCAATGTAAACAAGCGCTATCAGTGGGAATGAACTGCTACTGCATTTTTGAATGACATTTTTGCGGATAGAATTGGAAATTTTGAACTGCACAAGCTTTATGGAAAGAGGCAAATACAAGAAGAGCTTGGATTCGTGTAATAAGTCGCAAGAATTAGAACTAAACATCGTATCTGGCCTGGGCCTACGGGTCCGAGTCTGAGAGACAGTATTAGCCGAGCCGCGTAGATCGTTTGGACATTCCTATAAAGAAACCTCAGCAAAGAGAAGAAAGAGAAATCCCATCACAACATAGTCACAACACACTTAACGCTTACATATCAAAGTAGATCTAGTCTATTGAGACAGAAGGAGAAAATGCTGGTTATCAGGATGCTCTTAATTTTTGCCAAAATGTTTTAAAGTAGATCTATTTTCTCTTAATAAGTAATATTCATCAAAACCAGGCCTTGTTTGGGAACGCTAAATAACAACCAAACAATGAATTACATAGATCTACTCGAACGAAATAGCAAAGTTTTGAGAGAAAAAAAAAAAAAAAAAAAAAAAAAAACATGCTGACTCCTTTTCCCCTAATATTTCTTATTTTGCAATCTTCACCAAACTTTTCTTCTTAGTAGATCTACGTATCATAGTCTACAGCCTGCTTCAAATTTGGATTAAATTTGAAATGATGGTTTATTATGTTAACCCTTTCCTAACCAATTCTTTGTTTTGATGCCTACAAATAGCAAAATCAGAATCATTCTGACAATTAGCATGACTTAATTTAGAAAGGACCATATTTTTCGGCACATTTAATAACGAATTCTTCAATTTTTAAAACCTTAAAGTCCCGTATTTGACCTCAGTAGATTGTTTGGAAAAACATTGAGAAAAAAGAAGCAATTTGATGATAGATCTAGTCAGAAATAGCGCCTCTTACCTCAATATTTTCTGTGCTTTAACAGTCAATTATTCTGTTTTCGATAGAAATCGTTTTCCGACAGTGAAAAACCGTGTGGAGCAGAGTGTTCTTTCAAACAATAATTATTACAGAGATTATTCGTTTGGAAAAACTCGCTCACAGCGTACATGTATATACATGTGTCTTTTTTCCCCACAGTTGCCCCTCTTTTCATTTCAATGACGTCATATTACTAGAGTAAGTAACGCAAAGTCATGACGTCACTAAGCGACACTGGCCTGATTTGAGGCACTCCACGGGGAAAAATATTTTCAATGATAACCTATCATCGGATTATGGGAGATTTCTTTTCTTATAGATCTCCGAATGGTTTGAAAATTATGGAAAGTGCAGAGGTATTATTAGATTCTATTATTAAGTTACAATCAAAATCATTTTCATTTAATTACTAATTGATTTGATGATAATATTAAAGTTGCCGCTTGTCGTACAGGCAAATGGAAGTAAACATACCGTCCCGCAGGAACGACAACTCTGTATTACCGTAATTACGAAAAGACCCAATTATATGGAGTTCCTCACACAGGAAAAGGTGGCTTCCAGAAAGACTTACAAATAGGTGACATTATGCTTGTCATCTCACTAGAATCCGAGCAATGACAGTGGCCTTTAGTTGTGTACTCTGACATAAATTGTGCATTGTAATACTGAATGGAATAAGAACAATGAATCTGATGTTTGTCACTTTGAAAGGTTTTAGATTAGAAGCATTTAATTTTCAAAAAAAAAAAAAATCTGAATATGAGGACATTTTGCTAAAAATAAGATTTAAAAGGGGTCCAATGCATTATGAGTTACAGCAACTCCAAATCCTATGTTGTTGTTAGTACTCATTTGAATCCCATCGGTAAGGCTATACGACATAGTACCATGGACATGATGTGTGCTAAAGTAAAGAATAGACTTAACCCATTACCACAAATCAACACTTTTTGACACTCTGCAAGAGATAGGCTTTGGAAAAAACTGTGGAAAAAGAAGAAATTGCTTGTGATAAGCAATTTCTACATTTTCCACTATGTTTTCTACACAAACAGGCAAAAAAAGTAAAATTTCATTCACTTTGAAATGCTGTCTGCAACATCTTTGAATTTGGACAAAATTTTGCAGTTAGGTAATGGGTTAATACTGTTTTTAGCTCACCTGAGCACGAAAGTGCTCAAGGTGAGCTATTTTTGATACTGCTGTGTCCGTCGTCCGTCGTGAGTCGTCCGTCAAACTTTGCCATGTGTGTACTCTAGAGGCCACAGTTTTTGTCCAATCAACCTTAAATTTTGTCAAAATGATTGTCTAAATAAAATCTCGGACAAGTTCGAAATTGGGTCATCTGGGGTCAAAAACTAGGTCACGGGTCAAATCTTAGAAATACCTTGTGTGCACTCCTGAGGCCACATTTTTAGCCCAATCAACCTGAAATTTTGTCAAAATGATTGTCTTGATAAAATCTCCGACAAGATTCAAATTGGGTCATCTGGGGTCAAAACTAGGTCATGGGGTCAAATTTTAGAAAAACCTTGTGTGCACTCTTGAGGCCACATTTTTTGCCCAATCAACCTGAAAATTGGTCAGAATTGTTGTCTTGATGAAATCTCGGGCAAGTCTGAAATTGGGTCATCTTGGGTCAAAAACTAGGTCATAGAGTCAAATCTTATAAAAACTTTGTGTGCACTCAAGAGGCCACATTTTTTGGCCAATCAACCTGAAAGATTGCCTAGATAAAATCTCGGACAAGTTCCAAATTGGGTAATCTTGGGTCAAAAACTAGGTCATGGGGTTTAATCTTAGAAAAACCTTTTGTGCACTCGTGGGCCACTTTTTAGCCCAATCAACCTGAAAATTGGCCAGAATGATTATTTTGATGAAATCTCATAGAATTTTGAAAATGGTTCATCTGGGGTTTAAAACTAGGTCACAGGGTCAAATCTTAGAAAAAACATTGTGTGCACTCTAGAGGCCACATTTTTGCTCAATCAACCTGAAAATTGGCCAGAATGATTGTTTTGATAAAATTTCGGAGAAGTATGAAATTTGGTCATCTAGGGTCAAAAACTAAGAGACGGGGCCAAATCTTAGAAAATTCTTGTGTGCATTCTTATAGGCCACTTTTTTGCCCAATCAACCTTGAAATTGGTCAGAATTGTTGTTTTGGACAAAATCTCGGATAAGTTTGAAATTCAGTCATCTTGGGTCAAAAACTAGGTCACAGAGTCAAATCTTAGAATAACCTTGCATCACAGTATGCACTTTAGAGGCCACAATTTTTTCCCAATCAAGCTGAATTTGATTCAGAAAGATTGTCCTGAACATGCTCAAAATATTTGTTTCCTTTATATCTCTGAAGAGTTTGAATATGGGTCACATGGGGTCTTGAAATAGGTATCTAATTCAAATCTTAGTATAGCTATTGCATTAAGAGGCTTGATCTACATCATATACAGAAAGCTATTATCTCAGATGAGCGCTTCAGGGCCAATGGCCCTCTTGTTTTAAAACTGAAACTGTTTTGTACAAAAATATCAGAATCAGTATAAATTGTGCACAGAAACTGATGATGAAGACAATGATAAGAAATCACATACAAGCCAGGATCTGGAATAAGGTCCTTTATGGCATCTTGGAACAACAAGATTCCAGATCAGCATGATGTGCTTATGCACAGTCTGATCAGGACCCATGATGTTCTCTAAAACCTCCTTCATGACTCGTAGAAACTTTAAGATAGCAGCATGGATCCTTATAAGACTGCTATTAACCCTTTCCCAAACACTCATACACGTACTCAAGTATTATGAGTACAAGTATCACTTTTCCCCGTACTCACTGGTACTCAGTACTCATGGGTAAAATGAGTACTCATACTCATACTTACTCTAGTACTGACCCTTAAGTACTCAGTACTCATGAATCTTTTTGAGTACTTCATATTAGAAAACAGAATCCCAAATAAGACCTGGTTTTGATGTACCTAACAGAAAATTCTCTAGAAAACATTGAGGCAAAAGAAGAAAATGCGATAATTTTCTCCCTATTGTATCAATATTTTCTGATCTATCCTATACAAAAATCCCAACTCTTTCAACATTCACAACAACAGAAGCTTTTGTATTGGATCGCCCTAAATATATTGTTTGGGAAAAGGTTCACCACAGGATGATCTGAACATTGTTCTCAAAAATGATGAAGGACCCTTTATACAGATCCCTGGTCATAATTTACATACTGATTTTGGTCAAGTTTCTCTGTTTACAAATATAGTAATATCATTCTAAAATAACCCCTTTCTTATTTATATTGTCATTAAATATTTTAATAAACTGGAAACAGGGTAAATACTCTTCATTACACTATACAAGTATGTATCTGTTTGCTTTATAGCTAGCCGGGACCTTGGGTCAGGAAAGCTTATGTCACAGACCTAGTGTCGGTGTTGCATCAAATCTTCCAAAAAAAAAAACCCTTTTACCTGGCTCTGGTTTCTCGAAAAAAGTTAAGTACGTTCTCATGCTCAAATCTGAGCACCATGCTCAAATCGCACGAAATCCACGTGAACTTCAATCGAATACCCTTCAACGTTGGATATCATCCCTTTGAAGTTGAGCATGTTCTCATGAGAATATACTTAATATTTTTTCGAGAAACCGGGGCCTGGTCTATATCTCAGGCAATATATGAGATACAGCTAGGATATTTAACACATGGTAATTGCTTGCCAAGTCCTTTCATTTGGGACCATGATCTTTGACCTAGTGACCTTGACCATTGAGTTGACATTAACCTGATCTATATCTTAGGATGTATTAGAGATGGAGCCTTTATATCTCACAAACACATCCTGCCATGAGCTTTAATTTCAGACCATATCCTTTGACCCTGACCAGCTTTTCACCATTGCTGGAAATGAAGGAAATGCTGTTTCTAAGCTCTTTGTAAGGTGTATATTTTCTAAGTTACAAAGTAGCATTGATATTGTTGTCTGCAACAGCTTTTTATATATATAGACTTGTTAGTCACCAACCGGTCACCGGTTGGGAGACTATAGGTTTGCTCGATTCTGTCCGTCTGTCACACTTTTGTCCAGGCCTTATCTCCTAAACCATAAGTGCTAGCAACTTTAAACTTTGTACACGGATAGATCTCACTGAGGAAAAGTGTCATGTTCAAGAACAATTACTCTACCACACCCTTTTTTGAGGTTTTACCCTTTGTTGTTTTTTACCCTTACATTTTTGTCTGGGCCATATCTTCTTAATCATATATTGTAGCAACTTCAAACTTTGTACACTGATAGATCTCATTGAGAAGTGTCATGTTTAAAAAATGTTACTCTGCCACGCCCACTTTCTATTATATGCCACCGGAAGCGGTCGTGTATTTGCAACATCTTCTAAGTCTGTCTGTCTGTCTGTCCGTTCATATGTACGTATGTTCACTTTGCTTGTGAGCGCAACTCCTCCTAAGTTTATGGCTGGATCTTTTTGAAACTTGGTCAATGTTATCATCTCAATTGGTAGATTTGCATGAAGGATGGATTTTATAGTTCATTGATTTTTGCCTGAGTTATGCGCCCTTAAAACTTAGTCTCTGGGGCGGTGTATATTGTGACCATGGCATTCTTGTTGAGTTATTGCCCTTTGTTGTTTTTACCCGTACATTTTTGTCTGGGCCATACCTTCTAAACCATATGTGCTAGGAACTTTAAACTTTGTCGACTGATTGATCTCATTGAGGAGAAATGTCATGTTTAAGAACAATTACTATGCCATGCCCACTTTTCGAGTTATTGCCCTGTCAAGTGTTATGAATATCAAAATCATTTTACCCTTTTCCAAACAAGGCCTGAGCCGCATTCTTTAGAGCGAGATTTCTTGAGATATCTTGAGATTTCTTCAGATGTTTTAGGATAAAGCGCTCTTTTGAGCAAGATTTTTAAGACAATCATTGGGAGCCGCCATAGCTCTATACTTCTTTCGGAATACCTCGGTAAATTCTGTAGAATCTATATGGGAGAGAATTGACCAACTTATTCCGAATACTCCATCATTCATAAACCGCAGAGTTCCGAATGCACCATACTTCATACAAATGACGTCATATGATGACGTCATTTGTATGAAGTATGGAGCATTCGGAATCCCTCGGTCAGTATCTATGTCTTAAAAATGCTTTATCGAAAACATCTTTTAAAAAGAAATCTTAAAAAATCTAGCTCTAAAGAACGTGCCTCTAGTTTTGATGTTGCTAACAGAAAAAGGTTAAGAAAACATTGAGCCAAAAGAAGAAAATGCTGATAATCAGGGTAAACAAAGAGATTTATGCGCCATTGGCATTTATCGGGTGACATTGAAATCATTTTGGAACTAAAAGTGTGGAAATTTTCCTCTTCGTAAACTTATATCGGTAAGATCGGATAACATCAATCGTTTACGACATCGCCATACGGTTCTGACATTGCCAGACATGGCGAAACGCAAAAATCTTTGTCAGACATTCGGTCAGACAGTACCGAATAATCTGTCAGACCGAATAAAATTTTGTCAGACAGAACTCTCATTCACTATCTTGACAGATCAAAAGGAGTGTCAGACATTTGGACTGACAGTACTTAGTAAAAATTGTCAGACAAAGGGAAATTTTATCAGATATGTCTAATTGACGGTTTTCGCCATGTCTGATTGCATGAATCTCAAAATGACCACATTACGGGTTTTCTACCTTAACCGGCAGGTTAACTGCTGTAAACTTGAAGTGAATTATTGGGATGTGATGTGTTTTTGGAAATATTTAAATGCCATATTTCACCAAAACTTTGATCAGTCAATCTCATAGCAAACATTTACTCATTTATTTGACAACACAACTAGATCTAGATAAGATTTTAGACAACATTGCAGGAAAAGAAGAAAATGCTGAATATTCTTTTTTAAGGTTTTCTATACTACAATGTGTAAATTCACTACCAGAGCTGCAGGGAATGGTTGATTTTTTAGTCAGCAACATATTTCAAGTTGGACTTTTCTAAAAGCAAGGAGCTGCTAAAAGCAGAGACATATAATAACTGTTTATCTATGTCTCTGCTAAAAGTAAAAAATTGTTGTCTGGTAAAGGGTTAGAAAAAAGACATTGAATTGTCAGGACTCATATTGATAGAATTTGGATTTAACCCCGCATTTTACAATTTTATGCTCTTTGTTTAGAATTGCGATCACTACAATGGTAGAGCCAAACGAAATGGTAAATATTTGTCACGAAATTATCAGGGTACGAATTATGAACATCTGTAACGGAAATAAAAAAAATAAATCGGGTGTCGATCGAGATCGTCCTGTTTTAACTATGTAAATAAAATACATATGATAGAATAAGTAGAAAAATATCGAACATAACTTTTCTCACTTTTTTATTTGTTAATTTTTTGTACTTTTTCTACATAACGACAGCGAGAAAATGCTGGATAGTACGACGTTTCTGATTGGATGAAAGGAATATACAGGTGCTCGCCAGGTGCTCGCGTAAATTTATGCGTCGACGCATATATTTACGCGTCGACGCATATATTTACGCGTGCAGCCATAAAATTTATGCGTGCACGCGTAAAATTTATGCGTCGACGCGTAAATTTACGCGTCGACGCATA
Organism: Fragum sueziense; assembly: GCA_963680895.1. Lineage (NCBI taxonomy): Eukaryota > Metazoa > Mollusca > Bivalvia > Cardiida > Cardiidae > Fragum > Fragum sueziense. The sequence goes on from OY804601.1 coordinate 32,596,500, forward strand.
AATTTTATGACTGCACGCTAAAATAGGACTTTTGACCCATTCGGTACGCCATAGTTTTACATAGTTTACCTTATTTACCTTTCCTAAATATATGACAACTGGTTGATATCTGCAGGGACTGGCCCATTTCTTAAAATTTTATTTCTTGGATTTCCCATAAGGTCCCTTTTAGCGCGATGGGTCACATAATCTATCATTTGTGTTTGTTGTTGTTGTTGTTGTTGTTGTTGTTGTTGTTTTCTATTATTCAGGTTCGGATTGTCCTTCCCACTGGCAAAATCTCGGTCTAAAATGTTACTTCTTCAGTCATGACACAGAAACATGGACAAACGCTATGGTAAAAAAACTTCATTGTATACGCCTTTCCTAAACGGTAACAATTTGAACAATTCCACTTTGAAAACTGCTACAGATGACAAAATGGATGGTGGTAAAAATGGAATATGAACCGACGGGAATAAAAATGTCCCGGGACTGTACCAACTTGTGCACATGTATAAATGCTATATTTTGGCAAAAAAAAATAAATAAATAAATAAATAAAAATAAACCAATGCCATTTTCTTTTTTCTAGTATGCCTATGCATATTGAAAAATGACAAAAAAAAAAAAAAAAAAAAAAAAAAAAACATTCACATTAGCTCTACATATTAGATAGAGGCTGTTTAGTAGCATCTGACTCAGTGTTCGCTAGCATTTCATTGGAGACGGGGCGTGGCTTAGCTATGTATAGACGTCACATTTAAACTATCCATCAATCTCGTTTATGCGAAATATAGCGGCGAAAGTTTAAAACATACTGTAATTTCATTGGTCCAATAAGTAGGTTGGAGACTAAAATTGATATCATTGTTCGTTTTCAGACAACGTGTAAGTTCTATTCGTCATATCTGGCTGAAATCACCAGCGAGGACCAAAACAAATTTTTGACGAGATTTGTTGCTGCTCCACCACGTGAGTTCAAGTCTTACTTTTCGAGGTTCTGGCACCTGCATGAAGACTGGCTTAATCTAGGCTAGAGTACTAGTACTTACTTACCAATTCAGGTATTCCATCCATCATTAGATACGGAGTACTTCGTGCTACTTCGATATTTTTCCGCGGAAACGGAAATGGACGAGTGTATTTCCGTTTCCATGGATGACAACCGGAAATGGACGAGGGTACACCAATACAAAGTCAATTTCCGTTTCTACGGATGGCGCCCGAAGTTTCACGAAGTGTTTCGTTTCTAATGGTGGGTGGAATACATTAAATGTAATTTTCTCTGTCCACCTCTGAAGGAAGGCTATAGGCTTTACTCAGATGTCGGGGGTTCAAACGTAGTCTGGTGATATATCAAGTTGATGCTTTTCAACAAAAAAAGACCCTTTCCTGCAGCTTAAAACAAGCTGCATTTACGATGCTTTTGTTGAAAAGTGACGATGTCAAGGCCCAGAAATTTGAAAGACAGAGCCAATGGTTATGCGATAGAAATCCTCTGTGGAACTTCCGATCATGTGTGGCTCTGTTTATGATGAGTTTTCCACTTTGTTGTTCCATTATTATTTTCAGAAGACGTGTTTGTTTCTGGTTCTATTTGCAAGGTTCCTACTGGATCGGAGCCGCTGATAAGCTGAACGAGGGCGAGTGGGTGTGGTATAACAGTCACTCCGTCATCGATAACTCCTCCTACACAAACTGGGCGACCAATGGACAGGACAATAAGAATGGCAATGAAAACTGCGCCAAAATCAACCAATCCGGAGAGTGGGACGACGCCCAATGCGACCAATCAGATTATTACATCTGTGAAAGGAGTGTCGAGTAAGTTGAATTATTCTAAGTTACATGTATTAATAATTACTAATATACTATAATATCATTGCTTTATTTCAAAAGCTTCCTAACCATATCTTGTTTTAATTTGTAGCTAAGAGATTTTGGAAGAAAGACAGCGACATAATGAAAATTATAAGGCGAATTTAGCGAATTAAAAAAAAAATACTGTAAGGATTTTTCTCTTTACATTTCAGCCACGCCGGGGAAGTGTTTGGTTGAAGTCAGTGTATGGAGTGTGATGTCCAATGTCTAACGTAATTAGATTAAAGAATTGCGATTCACAACATACGTGTCTTTAGTTTTCACTATTGGACTGCCTATCAAAATATGCAAGAAACATTGAAAGATCTTTTTCTGACTCTTGGTATAGAACCATATTTGTAGAAAAAAACTGTCGACGTGGTCACGTATTGTGTTGGACGGAATTATTTAAAACATCAACAAAGAAAACGATTCACATCATAACATTTCATTGAAAACTTTCGATAGAAAAAACATATATAATAAATATAACAATGATAACAACATACATGCCCTAACGATATTAATCAAATAAGAGATCTTAAGTTTTATATACTTTTAATTACGGTAACCTATACAAGAAAAAGACATACTTTGACAACATTTTACGTTTCGTATCTAGAAAGAAATATGTGCAAATATGTAGTTGGTTTCCAGCAAAACCACGTAACTACATTTGGTTTTAGCTTCAGTTACCGTTTTTGTTGAATGTAACGATATAAAGCATCCAGAATTTATCTGAATATTCGCGCTACACTATTTTCTCATTTGAACTAAAAAGTCAGTTTGATTTTAATTTCGAATGATGGCCTTAATTAGCCTTATCAATTGTTTACACGGTTATCTCCGATACAAAAAAATTATTAATATAGTTCCTTGGAGTATGACATGAACCAATTCAGCAATATATTGTCTGTTACGTTCGGATATGCCGTAACTACATCTGCTGTAGAACTTCACGTTCTTCTTAATGTACTTAACCAAAGATAATGTAAATTTCAGCAATATGTTCTCTTCTCTCTTAAAACAGAGTGCATCGTTTCTTATATTTTCACTACGAAACAGTTGTGTTTTGTGGTTTAATCAATGATCTCTGCCTTTGAGAGTACTGCATATGATCTCCAGTTCAACCTTTCAGTTTCTTCTTTTTCTTTACACAGTTGGTCAGCAGCTGATCCTTGTAGACATCCCAGTCAGCTTTGGTCTGCATGTTGTCTTGCATCACTTGTTCCGACGGAAACACTTTTATTTGGTCCCGAACCAGCATACGACATTTCTGGTCCGCATATTTCAGGAATACTTTCTTTGATAACATGATTATCTCTGCTCCTCGGCTCACCTGAAAGTTTTTAAATTTTCATTTAACTATTTCACAAAATTAAAGGCAGACTTAGGGTGTATTAAAACGCAATTAAGCTGTTGCTAAAATCAGCTACACGGAATATAGGTCACGATAAACGACCTGACAAAGCATCCCTAGCTTATAGCTTGTGATGCTTTATCAGGTCTTTTATCGTGACCTATAGTTGGGTCTTCACCAGCAACTGTAAAATAGCAAAGAATCAAAGGACTGAAGAGACTGAAACTCGCCAATTTATATTAACATTGTTCATGTTGGAAATAAAACCACACCTTCATCGAGGATGGATCCATAGGGGTCTATAATTTGACTCCTAGCACCATATACTCTTAAGTTTAAAAGTTTAAAGTCAAATTATAAACCCCCATGGATGGATCATGACATTGTACTATTTTTTCAGCCTAACATTTATGCTTTGTGTAAGTTATCCAGGTTTATATACTAGTTTACGGATTCTGTTCAATTCATACATGATGTATACATAATTTTGCAACATTAATAAATCACATTAATAGATTGCGATGTGTTTTGATAAATGTAAAACGGTTCGTTTTTTATGGTCAAACTCCGAGACTCACCAGAGCTAAGATGGGAATTTCGTGATCACCGACATCAAAAACGTCATCGTAGGCGTCCATCACGTAGTTTAAAGTGTTTAAGCCCTGTGAATATATGCAAACAATATATCTGAATTAACAGAACACATACAAAATTAAGATTAAAAACGCATTTCATTCATGAATACAAAGAAAAATTCTTAATACCTCGGAATCTGCTGTTCTATTGTCATTGAAGTAAAAAATAAAAACAGAAAGATAAGCTTAGGATATGCGACAACAAGAATAAAAAAAGAAAAGTTGCTCTTGATTTAAGTCAGGGTTTAGGCCAGGATCAGCCTTTGCATACATAAAACCTGAAACTGGTCTCTATAAATAGCATCTTCAAAACCTGTAAGGTCAGCGTGGAACCATATCCTAAAGCAGTAAAGTATTGGCCCATCTGGGGACATGGTTTACGTCTAAAATTCTATTAAAGTCCCCTTTTCTGATCATATCAGACATCTACATATGTTTATTTAAAATCTACTTGGATAAAGTTACAAAATACCTGAAGGATGATAAAGAAAAGTAAGCAGACTTACAAAAGTATCTTTAGCTTGGAGGAGTTCCACCTGTACAAAGACGTCATCTGACGACGTTCTAGCGCGACTTGGGTCTGACAAGGTCTTGGAATGTGGTCGGTATGCAGCCTTTAGTTGTTGGGCGGATGGGACAAGCTGAAAAATACATGTACGAGGGGTGATCAAAAAGTTCTCGGAAAAATGTTCTGATTTCTTTATTGATAGTCCGATTTTCACCAAATTTGAACTATAAAAGCATGATCAATTTTCTAATATGCATGTATTTTATTTTTTATGACATGCAATAAAAAAAGATTTTATCGTTCCCACGGCAACGTCACTGACGTCAACCCGGCCCAGCTTCTGACGACGTCAACTCAAACAACGTTTTCTTCACATGCCCGGTTTAACAAACACAGTACTTACAAATAATATGTCCGCATAATCATTTTCGAAGTATACCTATTAAAAGAATTATATTTTCTCCATCTAGTAGCCCAGGACCGGAATAATTGTTGGTAACCATTTTCTGGTAGATCAGCGATGGATCGTTGCACGGCCTGTGCTAGTTGAGACAGCTCTCCGGTGTGCTGACACCTAAGATTTTTCTTCATTGTAGGAAAAAGGTAGAATTTGCAGGGGGCCAGGTCGGGGCTATAAGGCGGATGTTCAAGCATCTCAAAGCCCAGGTCTTGGATGACTTTCTGGTTTGATGCGGCAAGGTGGCTGGGAGCATTGTCTTGGTGGAAAAGGACCTGTTTCTCTGGATTGGTCCTTTTCTTTCGCATCGCCCGCATGAAATCACGTCTATTTAACATGTTTGGAATCAATCGTGCACAAAGGCGACGCATATTCAAGTTTTGATTGATTATATTAAACACAATACGATAGCTAATCTCAACTTTGTCTCGTAACTCGCGGATGGTGACTCGCCGGTCTAAATCTTACAACGTCTTAATCTGTTCGACGAATGATGACGTTACCGACGTCGGACACCCAAATCTCTGCGCATCGTCTGTTGTGTCTTTTCGGCCACTCTGAAAGCGTTGAAACCAATCATATACAACTGATATGTTCATTGCAGAATCACCATAGACTTTACGCAACATTTCAATAGTTTTATTTATCGAAATTTTAATTCCCGCACACAGTTTGACAGCTGTTCTCTGCTCTCTACTCATTTTTGCTACTCGCACTCTTTAAATTGGCTGCCACAATAAAAAATGACGTCACATTTGCATTTGTCGTCAGTTATATAGTGCCTTCTAATCGAGCATTAAATATGCGAAGTTTAGACCACGTACGCTAAAGAACGCGCGAATGATAATACTTTATATAAACGCTTATTTCACAAAAATAGTATGATTTTGGGCCGGGTCGACGTCATAGACGTTGCCGTGGCAACGATAATGTCGTTTTATAAAGCATGTCATTGATCTTAATTTGCGTCCAAACTAGAAAATGACTGATCCTTGTACAGTTCAAATTTGGCGAAAATATGACCATAAATAAAGAAATTAGAACATTTTTCCGGGAACTTTTTGATCACCCCTCGTATATATTTCACATGTGAAAAATGAAGAGTATATTTTGACTATATCGTCACTTTTCAACAAAAACCTCGTAGATTTTTGTTAAAAAGCAGCAATATCTGATGAAGTGAAAAATAATCCCATTTTCAAATTTCAACCGCCTACAAACATCTCATTATGAATCACTTTTGCCTAAAAATTATGATAACATTGCTGACTAATACAAACGTGACTTCAGAACAAGTTCTAGAAACGCTTGAATTGAACTTGTTATGCTTATAGGTGTAGTGCTTTTAATTATATTAGCAATCATATCAACTTTTTAGCTTTAAAATTCCTAGTTGTAACACAATATTTTGTACGAAAGCCTGCAAAGAAAATTAGACAAGTTTCAAATATCGGGCTGTCACATGTAAAGTATGTTAATACAACAAAAGGGAGAAACTATTAAGTTACAACTCCGCAGTTTAGAGCATGTTTAAACACGAATGCAAAATTGATGAAAACGAGCCAAAAATCAGCAAGAAGAAGAAAGGCTACCACAATAAGGAAAAAGTAGATGTCTTTAAATTTTGATAGAATGTGTTTCAGTAATCTTAAGAAGAAAATAACATACCAACATCTTATCAGACATGAATGCAAATAAATACCAGTATTAGATCTATTAATTAATGGTATAATCAACGCTAGATCTAGTTAATTCAAACGTGAAATAAAAACATAAGACAAGACGGAATTTCAACAAGTTTTGACAGCTTTGGAAAAAAGCTAAGTCAACTGTCAGACTTTTTAAGAGCGTGTAACCACTGAACACTACTAGCGAAGGCACTACAATCATGACAAATACTTATGTAGGCACCGTGACAAGCCCTATGTGACGTTATAAGAATGCACCAAGAAAGGCAAACATTGCATACGTAGATGTCGACTGTGGTAAGAAAGTGGTAAGAAAATATAATCAAAATTGAAGAAGAAAGGCACACCAGCACAACAACTAAAATGCATTACTTAAAAAAATATTACATTTTCATACTGCCGTAGTACAGGTCTCCATATGTATGTCTGAAATTTGAAAAGGTGTTACTTGATATAATTATGAATGTATGTTATAAAGAAGTTAGTTTATGAACGGCGGATTTTGACACCGTTTTAAAGGGATAAAGCGTTTGAAAACAAAACTGTGAGGTTTGTTTCTTTTTTTCTATAATATTTCATATCATTGGTGTGGTCTGAATTTAAAATCCATCCGTTTGGTCGTCTGAGACTCAACTAACTTCAGATTTGTCCAGAAATATTAGTCTAGGAAAGGGGTTTCAAATACTCTAGGTAATCAAACAGGACGGAGCACGTTAGACAACACCAGGTGTGTTAGATTTCGGATCTGTTAGTAAGTTAGTTAGTCCATCTGTTGTTAGATAGGAAGTTTCCGATCAGTTGATTAGTTCACAAAACATCCGGGATGGGTGTCAAAACAGTCCTTACAAAATGGGCCTCCTGCATTTTGGGAAGATTTTCGTCAAACTTTGCACGAGATATTGGTCGTCGCTTCCCATCGTTTACCAATGGTACAAGTTTTACGTCTTGTCTGTATTGGTCTATATTCCCTTCAGTTTTCTCTCGCCTTCCGAGGAATCTAACTCCTTTTCGATTAGAGCTTCCCATAGCTGAGTTCGGTCTTATGGTTATGTCCGGTAACTGGGTATCTTTAGCTGGACTGTCGCGGTCGTCATCGTCTGACGTCACTTCCTCCATGCGGATCTCTATTTCCGGTGATGTGGCATGTGGTTCATATTTCTATAGTCGTAAATAAAATTTTCAATTCTTTCAAAGGAATGGTGATTGGTGGTATTTTGGTGTGTACGCACGTTTTATATATTTATTTATTTTTACAAAATTATGGAATACTATCGAACAAGCTTTTCCAGTAATCGTTTTGCTTTAAGCACAGACCTATACTTATTTACTGCCAAAAAAATTTTTTCTTCAGGCCCTACTTGTTCAACTTAATTCCTGTTCAATGTAGCCTACTACTTTAAATCACAAAGGAATTTTGTCTTCATTGCTTCTTACCTTTCTAAGATTGTCGTAAAAGTTGGTCATATCTCTGAGAACATCGGGGTGGATGGTTTTACGAACTGACCTGTTTTTACCCGTATCTATTCTGGCATCTGAAAGAGTAATGCCAGGCTACTGATATTTTGAATGTGTTTTTAAAAACGCAGCAGTACAACAAACATCTTACTAAAAGCGTTTAGTCCAATTTCTTGCCTATAGAAAAAAAAACGATGCCAATTAAAGTGAAAGTACAAAAAGGCAAATGTTCAGCCATTAAAATCGAGAATGTTATGACTACTATAATGTATATATATCAATAATAAGAAAATGAAAAACACTTTAAATGGTATAATACGATGTTAAATAACTTACGATTATTTGGCATCCCTAGTTCTGGTAGTATTATGTCGGCCATAGGATCAGATTTAGGCCGTATATCTCGTGGATTACGAGGCTTCACTGCCCTTAGCTTCTTAAGCACTTCACACGTACCCTGCAATGTGTGTTTAATCAATCATTGTAGGTCTTGGCATCAAAACATACTTTTAAAATATGAAATGGAAATTGAATGTCCTTTTAACCCTTTACCAAACGACAAAAATTTAGACTGATCCAAAATTCAAAGATGTTGCAGACAACAATATCAAGCGGGTGAAATTTATCACTTGTTTGCCTTTTTGTGTAGAAAATATTGTGGAAAATGAAGAAATTGCTTGTCAAAGCAATTTCTTCATTTTCCGCAATGTTTTCCCAAGCCCTTTGCTTTAGAGGAGTCAAAAAGAGTCACTGAGTGGTAAAGGATTAAAATGGTCAGCCATAGGATCAGATTTAGGACGTATATCTCGTGGATTACGAGGCTTCACTGCCCTTAGCTTCTTAAGCACTTCACACGTACCCTGCAATGTGCGTTAAATTAATCATTGTAGGTCTTGGCATCAAAACATACTTTTAAAATATGAAATGGAAATTGAATGTCCTTTTAAAATGGTTAGCCATAGGATCAGATTAAGGTCGTATATTTTGTGGATTGCGAGGCTTCACTGCACGCAACTTCTTTCAGAACTCCACATGTACCCTGCAATATGCATTTAATTAATTATTGTATGTCTTTTATCACTGACGACGAGCTATTTGTCTTTAGATGACAATAGCAGTAAAGGAGGTCAGGATAACCCTGATTTTCCAGAGGCTATCCCAGCTTCATTTGCTACTGAGAATTAGGGCCGATGTCAGCCATAGGATCAGATTTAGGACGTATATCTCTTGGGTTACGAAGCTACACTGTCCACAACTTCGCACGTGCCCTGCAATATGCATTTTTAATTAATGAATTATGTCTTGGCATCAAAACATACTTATAAAACTTCTTTAGAACTTCGCACGTATACTGAAATACGCGTTACAATGTTATAAAAGTCTTTTTCACAGAAGACAAGCTAGTTGTACATGTATGTAGAAGACGACTGATTCAAATACTGTAAACGATCACGACATTCAACGTTACTCTAACCATTGAGTACAATAAAAAAAATGTATGAACGCATCACTCCGAATCGGACACTCTCGGCCATCTGCGAAGTTGGTTTAAGCTATCCAATTCAGATCAATATCATTTCTAGTAATGGATATGAAATTATGGTTCTAAATGGTTAAAGTGAAAGGCTTGATCCTATCATAAATACCGTTCCTTTTGATGACAAATAGTATGTATACATAGTGCATTGCACCATATAACTTTGTATGCTCGTACGTTTTTCTGATATCTAAAGTATCTAGCGATAAATATTTTTGAATACGACACAGACTTACACATAACACAACTTACTTACATTCATGATAATGTAGATCCATTCACTATGTCGATCATTGTCCGTGACTAGACTGCCTCTCCTGAAAACACATTTTATTCAAATCATGATCGAAAGATATGTGTAATTGTGCATGTAACTAAAATTTTGCTGTTTAATTCTTTTTATAAATCATAATCTAATTATTACAATTACAGATAAGCAATATGATAAAAATAACGAGTCATCGCTAAATCAAGTCACAAATAACTTAACCCGAAATATAAGATGATAAGAATTATAATTGTACTGCGAGGAAAATAAATACATTGTACATATATATCGAATAACAAGCTTACTTGAAATAATGTGTGAGGCAAGCACCGGGCTCTGACTTGAGTACATCCACTGGCCAATACTGCATGAAGTTGATCTTCCTGTAATGAGCAGAGAGCTATCTCAATTCTAATCCGAACTTTCTCTGATGAAATTCGCTCTTTGATATGTTGATGTCGCTCATTTACATGTACATCTGAGAAAACTCAGATTATTTAAATTCCTGTTACAAAACAAGAGTTATCCGCGGACAACGTAGCTCGCCTATACAAGAGCTTGTCGCAAAAAAGCGCCCAAGGTCAAACTCCAAGGTCTAGGTCACTATGTCAAAGGTCATGATCTCAAGGTCAAGGTCATGACATGAGGTATCCATATGTGAAATATCAAGGCTCTATCTGTAATAGTGCATGAAATATAAGCCAGGTTAAAGTTTTTTAAAAGTAGGTCAAACTGCAAGGTCACAAGGTCATGGTCCCAAATGAAAGGTCTTGGCAGGAGGTATCCATATGTGAAGTATCAAGGCTGCATGTCTGAGATATAGACCAGGTTAAAGTTTTTGAAGACGCGACGCCGACGCCGACACTAGGGCTGTGACATTAGCTCCCCGAACATAAAGTCCCGGCTCGCTAAAAAGGGGCAATAACATTGGGAGTAAGTTTTACCTACAATTTTGCTAAAAAGAAATATCTTAAAAAGTTGGGTCATTACTAGTATATATATGCTGATGTCTAGAACATCAAGTCATTATAAAAATGTTTTTTTTTATGGTTAAAAAGATGGAGATTTCATTTCATGCACATATTGATACATAAAAAACAGAAGAAGAAATTCATAAAGATATCGTGCGATTCTTTGGTGGTGTTGGTACGACACTTCTTTATAAAGATCTACATGTACTAGTACCTTTACGTGTACTACCTACCTTAAAAATTTGATATGGTCTGCGTCGTCCTCCGGATTTTCCGCTTTCATAAAGATTCGAACGAAGTCTTCCTTGCCAATGACTAACAGCTCCATGGGTGTAGCACTCTCTACTGTGGCTGTTCGTAGTGTATCGAACAGCAAACCTATCTCCTGATAACAAAAACACACAATATTACTCTTTAGAACAGTTGAGAATATGTTTCAACATGCGACATGAGGTCATGTACGGTAGCCACAAAAATATTTTAAAGTAAATATTTTGTTTGATAAACTTAGAATAAAATATTTATGAATATGAATGTTTTTTTAATTTGTAGGCATGTGTAATTGGTTTTGTTTCGGCCTTTACTTACAATTAATTGCCATCCTAGCCTACTATAAATTGATACGATCAATTTTAGATCTACATATTATCAAACCATGGCACATTATGTAATAGTTAATGGTGTCTGATTATGCATAGGCCTAATTGAAATTTCACACAAGGATATGCATCTACATAATACAAGTACATATACACACAGAACCTAACAGATTGCCAATAAAGAAAGAATAAAGCTAAACAAGTAGAAATACTGTATCATGGTAATAAGTCTCTGTTAGAAGCACTTTAATCGGCATATTAAAGAAATGAGGATATGATATGATAAATCAAAACATATCGAACACAAGAACACATACAGACAGAAAGAGGTCAACACAGTGAAAAGAGAACTAAACTATATTTTCAAACAAACACAAGACGTTTCTACAAATAAGAGCAGAAAAAAGTACATTAACCAAGACATGTGTTGGTATTCACCAGCACGCACTTAAAATAATCAGTCCGATTGGTCGAGGCATACGTCTCGTCCAATCAAACGTCTTGTAAAGTAATTTAGGTGGAGACAAACGCTCTAGAAGTAATTGGAAATATGGAACAGATTGTATTCAGGGTAGTTTGTTATCTGTCACTTTGTTGAACCTTCATACCTAGGGTACTGCAAGGGCGGACCCAGAATTTTTTTCCAGGGGGGGGTCCAAGCCCAAATGATGGCTTAAAGTGTGATAAAAGCAGTTGCTTTTCAAAGAAAACCTCGTAACTGCAGCTTGTTTAAAGTGACATTTCAGAATTTTTTGTCATAAATTTTACTGTTATTTTTATCTGAAAGAGCATATTTCCTTATGAAATTTCTGAAAATTTCAAGCCAAAATATTGCGCCGTTTACGAGAAATTTTTATTTATGTGTTAAAATTGAACAAATTGTTGTGGACAACAGTTCGATTTCATATGCAATTTATCGATTATGTCTCAGCTTTAAATGCGCGTTTCTCGCTTATTGGCAACAACTTAAAGAAACTAATAGTATTTATACTCATTAGAATAACCAATCTTGGCATCAAGACATACTTTAAAAAATTGAAATTGGAATGAAATGTCCCTTTAAGCTGCAGTTACGAAGTTTTCGTTGAAAAGCAGCCATATGTAACATTACACTAAAGTTATATGGTCAAAATGTAATTTTTCAGCCGATGCCAGGGGGGTCCGGACCCCCTGACCCCCCCCCCCCCTCTAGATCCGCCCATGGGTAGATTTATTACTAGACAGCATAGGTTCTATTTTGAAACAGGTCGAAAGACGTTACTTAAACTGTAGCTAAGAATGATCTCATTCGATATTAACATTAATGGCCAAGCAACAAAAACATAGACAGAAATCAAACTTAAACTATGAGCAGTAAATGTTACAAGTAACTTTATTTGTTAGTAATATGTTACCCCTTCATCCCAGGAAAACTGTTTCAGTAAATAAAGGGAATTAGAATAATGGAATGTATCAATGATGTGTGCCGCTTCAGGTATTGAGAATTCACTGGATCTTCATAATTTAAGTATTTATTTTTTTTTAAAAAAAAAAAAGGCCAGTCATAAGGCAGATTATTACCTACAAAGCACTTCGTGCATCTTCGAACGTCATCAGTGGCAACAGAAATTGACGAGGGATACCCTCGACAATTTCCATTGCCATGGTTGACACCCGAAGAATTGGTATCTAATGATGAATGGAATATCTTAACTTAATGCACAGTCTGTCAGACGTCTATACTTTGTTCACATAAAGGGCTAGGTTCTGGAATAAACTAGAATTGTCGCAAAGCGGACAAATACCCACCACTAGCGAATTGTCACTGAAAAGGTGCTGTAGGTCAAGTGGTTCTTGACTTAGAGCACGGAAACGGATTTTAAACAAAGTCCGATTGTGACCTTAACTTTTGACCTTGGTGACCCAAAAACAATAGGGCACCTCCTTGGGTCATGGGCAACAACTGTGCAAAGTTTCATGATCCTAGGCCAACTGTTTCTTGACTTAGAGCACGGAAACGGATTTAAAACAAAGTCTTATTGTGACCTTGACCTTTGACCTTGCTGACCCAAAAACAATAGGGCAGCTACTTGGGTCATTGGCAACAACTGTGTAAAGTTTCATGATCCTAGGTCTACCGGTTCTTGACTTAGAGCACGGAAACGAATTTTAAACAAAGTCCGATTGTGACCTTAACTTTTGACCTTGGTGACCCAAAAACAATAGGGCACCTCCTTGGGTCATGGGCAACAACTGTGTAAAGTTTCATGATCCTAGGTCAACCGGTTCTTGACTTAGAGCACGGAAACGGATTTTAAACAAAGTCCGATTGTGACCTTGACCTTTGACCTTGGTAACCCAAAAACAATAGGGCACCTCCTTGGGTCATTGGCAACAACTGTGTAAAGTTTCATGATCCTAGGACAACCGGTTCTTAACTTAGATTACAGAAACGGATTTTAAACAAAGTCCGATTGTGACCTTGACCTTTGACCTTGGTGACCCAAAAACAATAAGGCACCTCCTTGGGTCATGGGCAACAACTGTGTAAAGTTTCATGATCCTAGGTCAACCGGTTCTTGACTTAGAGCACGGAAACGGATTTTAAACAAAGTCCGATTGTGACCTTGACCTTTGACTTAGGTGACCCAAAAACAATAGGGCACCTCCTTGGGTCATGGGCAACAACTGTGTATAGTTTCATGATCCTAGGTCAAACTTTTATTGAGTTAGAGCACGGAAACGAAAAAGTCTACGGATGGATGGACAGATGGACAGACAGACAGACATGGTGAAACCAATTTATCCCCCCCCCCCTCTATTTTGTAGGTGGGGTGTATAAAAATGGCCCTGTGGAATAACGTTTTGATTTTTTTTTTTTGATATCTCATTTACGACATTTTTTTTGTAAAACATTCTCCCTTATCAACCACATTGCAATAATTGTTTTATGAATCTATTTGATTATTTCAGATAATGCAACCAAGAAAGTCCCCGAACATTTTTCGCACACATGCGACACCTAGATATTATGACCACAGATGCCACTTGGCCTAATTAACATTATACAGAAAACTTGAGGTGTCGCATGCATGGGAACATAATGTAAAGGGGTCCTTTTAAGCAAAAAATCAGTAAAATGTGCATAAAAGGGCTATTCAAGTCCGTTTTTATGGAAAAATTAAAAAAGATCCAGCAAATGAGTGATGTCGTTGAATAAAGGGGAGATCATATTGTACAAAAATGCTATCACCAATGAGATTTTGAAACTTTCATAAAATGCCATTCTGAAGGGCCATTTTAGCTATTCGTGGACCTTGCTTTTTATCTTTCTACCTGAAGCGGCACATTATCTTATCATACTATTACAGGAACAGTTTGTGAGAAGGCAAAATTTTATTCCGCTTATGCTTATTCATAATGTAATCAAGATGATAATGCAAAATGAAGAACAGAAATAAGTTTTTTCCATATTTTATAGCTAGGCTATCATAAAACATTTTTTGGCAAATAAAGCGTCAAAGGAGTCCACACGCACGGGGAACACATTAGTCTGTTCCCATCTGTAGCACTGATACGTGACAATATGAGATGGTTAGTTTAGACAAATATTCAATTTGTTAGAAACAAAACTAGATTCCTTCTGCCCAAAAGAACATTGCATGCAAGATCGGGATCGTTTTAGTACTCACACCAAAGCTTTGACCCCGTGATAAACGGGCTACAACTTCTTTATATAACTGGCCATCCACTCGCTTCGTCACAAACGCTTAGAACATATAAATATATGACAAATTTAATTTCATGACTAAAACTTTAGCCCGGTAACAAAATTGTCTAATATTTAAAAATACTAAATAAACAAACGAAATATCCATACAGTGTTATATCTCACACCTGCACGATTCCAACCAAGGCATGCAAAATTGGTTTGAAAATTATGAACGCGTGTTCCCTCGTTTATCTAGAGCCAAAATACAAAAAAGCACATTTTTGTGTTTGCTATTGGCTTCATTTAACAATGCAATGTTGATGTCTTCAATGAGATTTTATCATTTGATGTGTTATAATCAAAACTCGACAACCATGGATGTTCCTCGGGGATTTATGCTTCCTGTTACTTATGTTATGTTTCTTCACAGTTAGGTACATATAATTGGTTGCAAAATATTTGACATTTAGTCTACCTGTGATGACACACTGCATCAAAATTAAGGTACACACATATCGCTGCTTTTCAACGAAAGCCTCGTAACTACAGCTTAAATCAAGCTGCAGTTACGAGGTTTTTATTGAAAAGCGACGATACGGAATAATAATTTAATTATTAGGTATCATATTATTTTATTACGTGACAATGACTACACTAACACCATGACATCACAACATCGTTAATACTCACTCCGAAGCTGTGCCCTTTAGTAAGACGGGCAGCAACCTGACTTCTAGTTTCCCCAGTAACCGGGTCTTCAACCATTTTCTTCACGAAAGCTTTAGTAATATAATAACATCAAGTGTAACCATTTGACTAGCTAACATAATATGTATGTGGACTTCAGCGATAGAAAAAAAACTCGGATAAACACGATTTAAGTTTGTCCTCTTTTTTAAATTAGTCCTATCACGTAGGGATTGTGCATGATGGGATGGATAACGGATACGGACAAATTTGCCTCGCTTCAGGTAAGAAATTGTGCAATAATTTTCTTGTTTCTGCGTCAATTTTCAAACGGTTTGTTGCATGTACCCCGCATTACTGAGCTCTTTCCTCAGATATATGACTTGTTTGTAGGATCTTTGTACTTTGTCCAAAAATCGATCCCAACCGATCAGAAAAACAACAAAAAAAGGTCATTTTTCTAGTCGGTTGGAATCGATTTTTGAGAAAAGTACAAGGAGTTTCCCGATAAGTAATACATCTGAGAAAAGGGCTCAGTAAGACGGAGTACATGCAACAAACTGCACGAAAATTGACGCTAAAATAAGAAAGTTATTGCACAAATTCTTGCCTGAAGCGTGGTTAATTTGGCCGTAGTCGTTACCATTTCGCTTTCTGGTCGGTTGGGACAATATTTTGGAAAAAGTACCATGCGTTATCTAATATGTCATACATCCAATGAAAGAGCTCGGTAAGGCGGGGTACATGCAACAAACCTTTTGAAAATTGACGCACAAATAAGGAAGTTATTGCAAAAAATCTTACTAGAATAGAGATTATTTTGTCCGTATTCGTTATCCATCTCATCATGCACAATCCCCACCGTGCCTATTCAAACTAGTTGGTACACGGTGGTTTTTGTTTTAGCAAATAGACGAGATCTAGGTAATATCAATATAGATCTAAAAAGATTTCGACATTGAAAAAGAGATTTTTGTCTCGAAAAATAATTATTTAGGATGATAGTTACCTGTTCCAGACAAAATAAAGTAGAATGATTCTGCATGGTGACCTTGACGTATGATGACCTTCTTCGATCCAATCCTGGTAAAAAAAATATTGTGGAATATCATTTGTAAAACACAAAACTGGGTAGAATGTTTGGCTCAATGTATTCATGAACAATTATGTTTTTTTCAAAGATTTTTGAATGAAGACAGAAATCTACGATTACATGTAAGTATAGTTGTATTCGAACTTCAAAGCCAAATGAACGAAGGTAGATATTTCAAAAAGATTAATGATATAAACGAAATATTAATTATACATTTTAGGTTTTTTAAATCCATGCCAAACGAACTACTCCTAAAGAATTCTGAAGTTGCAGGGCCTAAAGCATATGATTCAGATGTACAAAAATTTATATTTTAAAAGCAACTCATGAGTGCATTTTAAAATGTAACTCAAACACCATAATTTCAAAATATGGATGGCGATCAAAGTTAGAAAAAAGCAGATAATAATTAGACATAGACAATGTCTACAATGAAACCTTAAATCAATCGATCTTTCCAGTATATTTGGATTTTTTTTTCTTTTTTAAATAAAAATTTAGATCTAAAATAAATTGTAAAATACGACTTACGTCTGATACCATGCGACCTTACAAAGTTTCTCCTGGGTACTTGCTGGGTACTCTGTGAGAGACTTCAATGATTGCAGACCATTCATAACCTAAACAAGAAAACAGCCGTATGTACTAATAGCATCTTACTAAACGTAAAAATTGGCTGGTCCAAATTCAAAGGTGTTTCAGACCATAAAAGTAAGCTGTAGGCCTATATCATAATGAAAACTCATGTGGTTATGTTTGAAATCTTTGAGGAAAGGGGAGAAAATGCTTGTAATCAGCATTTTCTTCCATTTCTTTTCTTTTTTGCAAAGCTGTAACAGGTACTTACGCGACATTGTCATAGATTTTCAATTAGAATTTGACAATCACACGTATCAATTAGGATAGTTATCTTCCTGTATAATTAAATCTTATTTTCCTTCATTCCTTTCACATCAATGCACTATGATTTAAGTCTTTTTGGTATATGCTAGGCTATTTGCAACATATGAACATGTCTTGCCTAAATGTCTATGCCATATCAAATGAAATAAGTAATACGTACCTGTTTAATCATTTGAGGTGTTCTGTATTGCCATCTGGTTGTCAGAATTTTTCTAGCCTCCGAACTGAGAGAAATCTGCAAGACAAATATAATACTCAATAATCTAAATAATAATAACAATAAAACAGTATCAAGGGAGTCCATGATGTATGTGGAAATCGCACAAAAATACAAATCTGATATCCGTTTGTTTTAATAATGCCATCCATTTCAACGATTTCAAATTGAAACCTGGTATCAAGGGCGGATCCAGGATTTTTTTCCAGGGGGGTCCAAGCCCAAAATTTTTTTCCAGTGGGAGTCCAAGCCCAAATTATGGCTTAAAATGTAGTAAATATGTAACGTTACGCTAAATTTATATAGTCAAAATTCAATTTTCGGCCAATGCCAGGGGGGTCCGGACCCCCCCCCCCCCGACCCCCCCTCTAGATCCGCCCATGTGGTATAGACGACAAAGTGGGAACCAATAAAGATTTCGTTGATTTGCATACAGCATTACAGAAAATACAAGAAAAGAATATGCGGATTATATAATATTTGTTTTGAAAACGATTATTTGTTAATGACGAAGAGATATATACAAACAGATATGTTAAGATTAAAAAAAAAGAGAAAAAGACCTACTTTGAATATCTGTCACTCTTTCTTAGTATAGTAAGAGTATAGTAAGACAGACATACCTCTTTATTGGCTTTGAAGAACTTTCTGTCGAAGGTGAGTCCAAATTCCATCATGGATGACGAGATGGTTTGATCTTCTATTTCATTTGCAATGTCCACAAACGACTTGAGCTCTTTCTCGAAATCATATTGTTTGCTGAATAAAAACATGGACACAAGGCAATATTGTTTATTTTACATTTTTGATCTTTCTTGGTATAAACAAAAGCTGTTCCAGGACAGCCAAGCACGAATATCAAAAATTCCATTAACTCATTACCACAATTGACCCTTTTTGACTCTCCTAAAGAAAAAAACTCCCCTAAAGAAAAAAGGCTTTAGAAAACATTGTGGAAAATGAAGAAATTGCAACAAGCAATTTCTTCATTTGCCACAATATTTTCTACCCATAAAGACAAAATTTGCTATATTTCATTCGTTTAAAATTGTCGTCTTCAACATCTTTGAATTTGGACCAGTCTAAAAATTTTCCGTTTGGTAATGGGTTAAATTAATTGCCAGAGTAACGAATATTTGCCTATAGGCTAATATTATGACCAAAGAAGCATACGCAGTTTGAAAGCAATACCTGTTACAGAAAAAAGTTATAAAAGATATACTCAGTTCCAAAAGAAAGTGTGCACTTTTGATTTTTACCTTTACCTTAATTTTCACAAAATTAATGGCAATTTAGGGAGTAAAAGTGACATCATAGGGGAGACCGGGGCTATTTCGGCCCCCTAATTTCGATTGCTCATATTTTGAATTATATGAAAGTCATTTGGGCGTGATTTATATATTTAAGTTCGACAGGCGAAAGCCTTTCAAACTGCGTCTGTCCTTTTTATATTTTTCTTATCAATAAAGAGAATTTCAAATTTTAGAGTTTTGATCGTGGTGGCCGAACTTGCCCCATACATGGGGCAAGTTCGGCCCACCCTTGCGGCAAGGTATGCACAGACCTATAAATCCTTATATTTGATTTTTAGACTGTTTAAATTTAAAGGAATCTGTATACGACTTCCAAATGAAGGCATAAATTGAAAAAGCATTGTTATAACAGTCAGATCATCGTGAGTAAGGGGACATTCGGGATAACAAGTAGAGGCTGGGGCAAGTTCGGCCTGTGATTTTGAATTTGTCCATTTTTTACATTTCTGTTAGAGCTAGGTCTGAACAATTGATATATTCGGAGTCGTCAAGAAATGGCAATTCTAACAGCGATTATTCTTTTTATTCATGGGCAAGTTTGGTGGTGGCCGAACTTGCCCCAACCCCAAAGGCCGAACTAGCCCCAGACAGACCTGGTGTCAACATCACACCATATCTTCTTTTAGATAACATGAACACTTCATCTTTAGTTTTAATATGAAAGAGGACTTAATTGTCTTCATAAATATACAAAAATGAAATCTGAATCCTGGCGCATTTTACTATAAATTAAAACTTACATAAATGTGGAAAAAATACTGAAAGTGTCTAAAAATTAGAATCGTGTTCTAAATTCTATGTTTTTGTATTAAATTCGACCAAAAACCTTCTTCAAAAAGCTTTCGTCATGAGTGACATTAAAATCCGGGTGAGAGCTCTCTATCTCTGTCGACAGGCTCAAAAGAGCCACTAGCCGAACTTGCCCCGGGGCCGAAATAGCCCCGGTCTCCCCTACTTCAGATTAGACATTAAAGAAAATTGGCATCAAAACAGATGTCGATAGAATTGCTCATATTGCATACACAGAGTCAGATCATTGTGGTGTTGATGGTGTTGAGATTTGCACTCCTTACAGATTTTCCTGTGGATAGAGTTACAAGCTTATACAGTCGTATGAACAGTAGCGGGTCACTAGTCAGTTTTATCGTGACTGTGGCGAACGCATATTACATACTTGGTTTTTTCTTTGGTTTCTAGTTAAATTAGTACTTATTCTTCCCTTAGATGCAGAAATCAACATTTGAACTGCAGAACGTCGGAATTTAACAGCAATGCACTAAGGGAGGTGATTGGAACAGTAACGGGTCAGTGTGACGTATATCGGGTCATGTGATGTTTTCTTGTTGGGGGCCGTCTCAAACCCTCTGTGTGGTGTCAAAACCTCCAGAAATACACCCAAGATGTCACCTTGCAACAAATTCATGATTTCTCATGGCTTCTCGTAGGTGTGAAGGTGATCAAGCATTCCCTGGCGAAATTTGAGCTGGAAGTGGACTTTGAAATTTTTAATTTACCATTGTCATGAATCTTTCACTTGACAGGCTACAATTTTTTTAGGACAAAGGAGAAGATGGCAGTGCATGTGATTAATAGCATTTGCTTCTCTTTTCTCATAGTATTACCTTGCAGAAATTACAGGGAGTGTCAGGAATTTTAGCATGCCTCCATAAGAGATTGGTTTTGTTGAGTCAATGCTTTCCAAAACAAGACTGTTATGATGTCCCTAAAAAGCACTGAGAGATTTTAAGAAGAAAATGATGATAGTCAGCAATTTCTCATTTTTTCTCATTTATTTTGTGCCCCCACAAAACGGAACACCTAAAAGTTTTGTGATTTGGAAACAAAGGGATATAGGGCGAACACATAAACATTTCCAGTCTGATTCGCTCTGTTGTTAAGACGCTGTCTCAACCACCTGAATGGTCTGGGATAGTATTCCGGCAGCGGCAATATTTTTCTGGTAAAGTTTGACCTTTCATCCGAATAAATTTTACTTTTTCCTCTACATAGATCAGTCTTTTTCATTTATTCACATGTCAACAAGTATAAGACACACTCTAATATGTCTTGCATAAGGACGCTCCTCTAGTCTACTGTAGATCTACTAAGAGGAGTGTCCTTATGCAAGATTAGAGCTCATTCTTTTGAATAGACCATTTATTTGTGAAATTACATAATAAAACAAAGAGTTCTATGTTTTCTAAATACCCTTATTTAACAGCCAAACCGTATGTTGTGGGCACTTATTGGAATCGTCTGAAGACAATTCAAATGTGTACAAACTACAAATGGGTTTATAAACAGAAGTGAAATTTTGCATTTTTGAATCCCAAACCGCTTATTATGTATAGCTTAGTGTGAATATACATAAAAACAAGAAATGGACATAATGACATTTCAGACTAGTGTAAATACAGATAAGCCTGAGCATAGACACTGTCTGTTCAGGAACAAAATGTCAAAGTGGCGCTCTGGTATTAGTTAGAGGTAATAAAAAAGCTTATAGGGTATATAGTGGATCTTGATCGAAATGTATGCATGCACAGAATTATCTAGAACTATATTGGTCTGAAATGATGAGATAATAAAGGTAACTAGTTGAGGAATAACAACATATATGGAATAAGCTTCAAATGAATAAGTATCCTTTCCCAAACAGCAGAATTTTAGACAGGCACATATTGAAAAACGTTGTAGATCATGAAATTAAGTTACTTCGCATATGGATAGAAATACCGTTTTAAACCTATGCTAAACAGGGAAATTTTTAGACAGTTCCAATTTGTACATTTTCTGGATAAGAAAAATTATGGGAAACCAATGAATTAATTGTCACCAGCAATTAATTCTTTTTTTCCTCAATGTTTGGTCCAAATTTCCTCTTCATAGGTGTCAAAATTTATCAATGTGCTGGTTTCAGTTAACACAGTGTCACTGAACCGGATGAAATCTTCAAAAGCAGCATTATCATCTCTCTAAATGCTTTCTTAAATTGTAAAACATTTTGGTTATTGACATCAAAACCAGGACAGTATTTTTTCGCAATGGCTTTCGCTGACTTTTGAGCAGGACTCTGCCCTGTATGTTTTGGACCCATGACCTGTAAAAAACAAACAATAATCACATGTCTTTGGAAATAAGGCGAAATGCTGCAAAACCCTTATTTCAATAAGTTTTCAAAGACTGATGCAATTGTTTGTTAACCCGCAAGGGTTTCCCAAACAAGACATTTAGCCTAATTGACGTCTGTAATATAATTGGCTAAGGAAAACATTGAGACAAGCGTGGTGTCCGTAGTCGAGGGGAAGAGCGTCGGCCTTGCGACTAAGAGGTTCCGAGTTCGATCCCCGGTAGCAGGGGTTGTTCAAGGCTTCTCATTGGCCCATGCATTTGGCGCGAGTACTGGTGGATGTCCAGGAAGCCCAATCGAGAGGGATTAAAATAAGTTGAAGAAACTTGCTTCCCAATCGATGTAAAATAAATGCGTTCAAAGGAACGTCTGAAGATTTTAAGAAGAAAATGCTGACAATCAGGTTTTCTCTTTTTGTCTCAATGTTTTCTAAGCCATAATATTTACAAATTCTGTCATAAGTAGATCTAACATACATTTTTGTTATCGGCATCAGCTTTCAAATTGGACCAGTGTAAAATTTCGCTGTGTGGGAATGGTTTAACCCTCTTGTTCTATAAAATTTAAAGTACAGAGAAAGAAAAAATGAAGAGCAAA
Source organism: Fragum sueziense (assembly GCA_963680895.1). Lineage (NCBI taxonomy): Eukaryota > Metazoa > Mollusca > Bivalvia > Cardiida > Cardiidae > Fragum > Fragum sueziense. Next base: position 32,619,451 of record OY804601.1, read on the forward strand.
ATAAAAAATATTTTCTCCTATGCCTCGCCCTTCTCTTTTCTATATTTTTTTTTTCAAACTGAAAATAAAAGATCCTATTCAATCATTTCATCGTCTGCATAAACTGGCCTACAATTCTGTTGCTTGGAAAAGGATTGAATAAACTGTAACTTGTTATATCCATACATAGGTTATTGCAACTGCAAAAACATGGATAGAAAATCAGAAATGGCTTGTTCTCATTTTCCCTAAAGATCATGATAAATTAAAAATAAGTTATTTTCTAGATTACAAGTATAATTTCATTTTTGAGTAGATTCTTTACTGTTTCTAAATGTTTTGGTCTCAAATAATCTCTAATTTGGACCATTCTTCCTTTTTTGTAATCCCGATAAAGGTTAAACGAGTAATATTTACGTTTGTGCCATGATCTTATCAACTCGACTAGTTTGAGAAAACCCCTGACTTGGTTTCAGGCTGATCCGTTATTATTCATACAACACTATGGTAATAACGTCCGCTTTAAAAGCAATTGCAAACACCTAAAATAAAAAGTTTTAGTTTGTGACCAAGAATAAAGGCTAATCTTTCTGATAAAAGAGAAAAAAATCACCAAAATTTCGACCAGATTTAAGTTTTACGTCTTTTGCAGGAAAATGGTATCAAGAATGAGGCCGTTTTAATCTAGGTCAAGTAGACGACGAAACAAGCGTTTCTGCGAAAAGGGCCTCTGTGTTTACATTTCTGCTTCAAAATGCTTGTATACGCGAACAAGATATTTAGGTACACGGCTGCAAATTTGCATTTAAAAATATTAAGGCACTCCGGAGAAATCGTACCGAAACTCCGTAGGTGACCCGCTATTGTTCATGATCCGCTACTGTTCATACGACTGTATGCCATGGTGGGGTTTAACCAGGCCTTCCAAGCCAGTTCCACGTTAAAGCTTGAACTTTCTTGTAGACGTTACGTGTACGTCAACGTTTATAATCGTTACGTTAGTAGTCTAGTGAACTGCCGTCGAACGGGGCAATAACGTTCTAAAGCGAATTCGTTTGCCTTTAAGATGCCATACAAATGACCAATTGCTATTAGAACATAAATACCGTACAAATTCAAATTTTCGGAAGGTTTTTGTTTTCTCCAGGTTCGGTCTTGCTCACCAACGTTAATTGTAATTCGTTTCACGCTAATGCACTATGTACAAATGTAATGAACATGTGATTTTATGCTACTATATGCCAAATGGAGTGCAGCGAGTGTAATTTCTAATCGATAACTCGTCCAACACGTGAGGTATACCTAAACCACTAAAAATACAAAATCGCAATCAAGCCGAAAATTCGTGCGTGCTATCTAATTTCTTCATCAATATATCGTTTGTCAATAGTCTTGAGATGTGTCGTACAAAATTTCCTTGCGGTAGACGATATACTTTTCGAGATATTCAAAATTTAAAAGTGCACATTTTCTTTTTAGTCCAGTCAATAAACCCGAAAAATGGGCCAAACATCAAACTAATTGCAACAGAAATGTTTCTTGCATTTTTATAATGTTGAATATCTGCAGAATCACTGGTTAAAAATCTACCAAAATCTATCGGGCGGAAATTGGTGAAAATTTGCTTCAAAAAGGGTGACCCAAAATTCTTTCTTGTCCAATTTTTGTTGCAGGCTGGACACAAAATAACATAAAATCACATAATCAACCCATCTATTCCACATTTTCTCATTGCTTTGTTGAAATGAACATATATTAGAGTAACAGAAATGCAATGAAACACTATTTTCATTGTCTCTCATGATTTTATGATTTATTTACTATTAGATTTTCGTGAAGGATTACCCCACCCACCACATTTACATGTATTGAAATGCCACAAAAAATAAAATTTGCAGTTATACATAATATTTTGCTATTTTTATAATGCTAAATATATGTAGAATTTTTTATTAAAAATCTACCAAAATCAAAGTAACAGAAATTGGTAAATGTGAGGTTTAAAAAGAGAGACCCAAAATTTTTGCATGTCTAATTATCTAGGCATGCTGGACACATAATGCCATAAAATCTCCAAATTAACCTATCCATTTCACCCTTTACCATTGTTTTGTTTTAGGGAACAGAAATAAGAGTCTAGAAATGCAATGAATCTCTATTTTCATTATCTCCCAAAATTTTATTAGTTGCTTAATAGTAGGTTTCCGTGCAGGATTACCCCACCCACCACATTTACATGTATAGAAATGTCACAAAAAATTAACTTTGCATTTAAACATATTTTTTTGCTATTTTTAAATTTTTCATAATCTGTGAAATCACCATTTAAAAATCTGCCAAAATCAGCTAAAAGGAAATTGGTTAAAATATGTTTCATAAAGAGAGACCCAAATTTTTTGCATGTCTAATTTTCATGGTAGGCTGGACGAAAAATATCATGATAATCAACCAATCGATTCCACCTTTGCTCACTGTTTTGTTGATTAGAACACAGATAAGAGTCTAAACATGCAATAGAACACTTTTTTCATTGTCTTTTACGATTTAATGATTTGCTCATTATCAAGTTTCCGTGAAAGATTACCCCACCCACTATGTTTACATGTATCAAAATGACAAAGAAAAGTAATTTTGCAGTTTATCATAATGTTTTGCTATTCAAAAAAAAAAAAAAAAAAAAAAAAAAAAAATTCTATATTTACTCATTATTTCAATATCCGTTTTTTCAAGATTGATTAGTAGAATTGTTTTATAGTCAGAATATTAGTTTGCGTGTTTGCAGCAATTTAGACAAATGCCAATATCAAATTTTGCACATTAAGAACATGTCAATATTTGTATACTAAGAGCATGTCTGTTGGAATTTTAGATGATGCTTCTATCTCTTAAGTAGAAATAGTGCAAAGTTGTATGGCCTTTCCTTTAACTTAATACCTCAAGAAAGTACAGAAATAGTAGTAAAACGAGATACCCTTTGGGCCAAGCTATGCTCTTCTATGTAGATAATTATCAAATTGGGTCATTGTTTTTGTGTGTGTTCCTTTTTCCTTAACATGAGAGGAACTTTACTTATACAAATTATTGCTCATGCTATGATTGATATCTGTGCAGTGGCGAAGGCCTCCTTGAGCAGGTGATCTATGAAACCAGTAGGGAGTAATTTGGTCAAATGAATCATACTTGCAAGAGTACCCGCTATATTAAATTTGAAATTCTGACGACCTTGGGGCTAGTATCATACAATAAAATGTGGAATTTCATTTCGCAATTTTCTATTGAATAGACGCTTTCACATTAATAGTTTAGATGATATTTAAATATCGTTTAAAAATAACCATACCGGGAAAATCAAAAGAGTCTGAAATGATATATGGTATTGGGAAATAATAGGCAAAATATGGCTCTTTTTAGAATGAACAGTATGGTATTGCAAAGTCTTGTGATCGTGATTCAATTTGTCTTATGTCCATAATTGATAATAAATGATTCCTAATACTCATTATACTCTTGGCGGATCAACTTCTATAATTGTAAATTGGATTAAAAAACAAGTTTGTGAAACACGACTGCCCCGGAAATGGCTATTTTTCTACGATGTTAAGTTTTTGTGTAAAGGGTTAATAAGGGTTAAAGGATGACCTTGAGGAAGGTTATTGTGCATGGAACAGAAAGCTAACATTGAAAGGAAGTTGCATACCAAATGTGAGCTTTGTATGTTGAATACTTTTGGAGAAAAGGCAAAATGTTAAGTTTTCGGACAGACGGACAGACTGACATTCGTAAAACAATATGCACCCGATCTTTCGATACGGGGCATAAAATTCATACAACAAAGTATGTATGTAATGTTTCTAATCTGTTATGTTTCGTAATTTTTAACCCAAGTGCTCATATCTGACTTAATTCAAGGATACAGGTCAGGTCAATTGACACCCCATTCTATAATACTTGTATGATACCGACAAAAATATCATTTTATAGTTTAATCTGACCAAATCTGTAGTTAGATGTGTAAGCCTTGAGATCGAACATACAACCTTGAGATCTTATGTTCTGTTCTTTAGTACTGAGCTTACAGATATGTAAGCATCTAAAAACTTTATGGACAAGCACATTTATTATGATCTGTCTCGCAAAAAAAATCATGTTGGAAGTGTGATAGTAATTACCACAGTCAGTCAAAGCACTAAGACTAAGGTTGAAACATTTTGCTCTAAGATATTTTTGCTGAATCTAGATATTGTCGTCTGTATTTTATTTATTTATTTATTTTTTTTTTTTTTTTTTTTTTTTTTTTTTTTTCATTTTAAAAATGCAATGTCTGGTCACTTTTATCTGTTCGATGCTATTTTTTCGTTTATTTGCTATAGCAGACTTCCAGCAAGCTCATTACAACTTGGAGGGATAGGGCCCAGTCCCTGATCCCAATGATTTTCCAGCTTCAGTAATTTTACCACATTATTCGAGAGATTAGATGAAATAAATCTATATATGTTCACAGAGGCTCTCTATCTGCAGCCTAAAAGTAACATGCATGATGTCGTCCATATTTTGACTCGAGAAATTTAACCTAATGAATCAATTGGTCCGAGAAAAATATGGAATCCCTCACTAGGTTCTCCAGCTGTCGTGAAATTAATGAGATACTCTGTAAAGAGGAGTAAAACACCACCCGATCAATCACATTCTGCCATACATCTTTCTATCTTACTGTCTAGTTAATTCTAAATTAAATTTTGAAAACAGGTTTATTTTTGTCAGTCTTCCTTCCACAGCAAGTGGCTATTAGGCCCATATCATGATTTCTTCAAGAAAGATAAAAGGACAGGCTTATAATATATTTCATAAAAAATCACGAGTTTGGGTGTGGACAAGTTAAACTGGGGTAAAAATTGAAAATTTTGAAAAACCTGAAAACCTGGAAAAGTCTGTATATATATAGTAAAAATCGAGAAAATGGGGCATTTTGGAATACTCAAAAACCTGAACTTCAGGCATATGCCTGAAAACTTTTACCCCTGTAAACAGTAGTTTTGCCCAACAAAAGTTTATTCTTTAATGTGATTGCAGTATGTGTGATATGTGCTTTTATGTAAACGAGAAAACATGTAGGAAAGGGAGTGGCATCTGATATAGGTCACCGCGGATTCTTGTCTTCTTTTTAAACAGGACCAGCGCTATCGTTAAAAGATAAAGAAATGTGAAGTGTTTGGTAAGGGTTTATCTTTAAAATAGTAATCCCTTTTGAAATAAACACAGCTAATATTGAAAAGCTTTAGGTTAAAAAAAGCAAATGTTCTACAGAGCAACAGATCAGTGCGGGTAAAGACGTTCTAAATTTGCTCATTCAAATCAAGGCCCTATGGCGTTGATACTCATTTGAATGGTAAAGAATTTTGTGCTTAAAATATACTCAGTTCACCGTTATGTTTTGATAAACAGTCGGTGTTGTTGCAAAATCTCGTAACTACGGCATGAATCAAGCTGTAGTTACGAAATTTTATAACAACACCTACGAAATACTATTGTTTGTCCGAAATTACGTTATGCTTTTAAAAAATTAGGTAAAATCGTCCCCTATTGTCAAGTCATAAATAGTTATTTGACAAAATTTCCCCCTTTTAGAACATCTACCTCTTTTACACGTAGCTCTGGTAAAACTGGAAAGATCCAACACCCAAAAGACCCCCGCCCTCTACCTACACCCTTTGTCTCTTTCCCTTTCCCTGAACCCTTTCCCAAACACGACCTGGTTTTAACGTCCGTAATAGAAATGGCTATAATGGAAAACATTGAAACAAAAGAAGAAACTGCTGATAACCAGCAGTTTCTCCATTTGTCTCAATATTTTCTGTGTCATATTTTACACAGATCTTATCTTTGACAACATCCATTTTGTCATTTGAGACAGTTTTTGAAGTGGATCACCTAAAAATTTTGCCGTTTGGGAAAGGGTTATCAAGGGAAATACACTTTCTATTATCAATTTTCTTTTTTTGGTAACCGTTTCCATACATATATTCATAAATATTTGTGTATTATCCCCTTGTTAAGAGAGATAGAGATTTGCGAAAGGGGGGGGGGATTTACAGTCATAATCATTGAGTGGCTTGACGCAATCAAAGTACTGACCATTTCATCAATGTTTTTGATGCTGCAAAGATTGTTCTAGAATTTATATTAACATGTTCATGCAGTGAATGACCAATCTTAGCTGATACACATGCTTTTTGCTCTGAAAACACAGGATGTTTCATGAAATATTAGAAAATAATACTATGTAATCATGATCAGTGGGAAGCTTGCTGAAAATAATCAAAGTACACAGAGTATCCAAAACTCTGTCTTATTTGTCCTTTCCTAAACGCGTTTTATAAGATAACGGCTCGATAGATTTTGGTAGATTTTTAGGACATTGTTCAGTAATGATATAGGTTCATTTTAGTAAAGAAATAATTTCTGTTGCAATTAGTTTGATGTCCAACCCTATATTGACTGGACTATTTGGAACTGAGTATATATGAAAGTTGTAGGTAAAAACTTGACCAAAAATTTCTAAGTTCGAAAAGGGTAAAAATTCCATTCAATCAAATGTCAGAGTAACGAATCTTTGACTAGAGGATGATATTATGGTCACAGAAGCATATGCAAAGTTTGAAAGCTATAGCTGTTACAGGTTGCACGTAAAAACTTTACCAAGAATTTCTATCTCCAAAGGGGTAAAAATTCCACTGAATTAAATGTAACAGTATTGAGCCTAGATGATCATGGGCGGATCTAGAGGGGGGTCGGGGGGGGGGGGGGGGTCCGGACCCCCCTGGAATTGGCCGAAAATTAAATTTTGACTATATAAATTTAGTGTAACGTTACATATTTACTACATTTTAAGCCGTAATTTAGGTTTGGACCCCCCCCCCCCCCCCTGGAAAAAATCTTGGGCTTGGACCCCCCTGGAAAAAAAATCCTGGATCCGCCCTTGAGGATGATATTTTGGTCACAGAGACATGTGCAAAGTTTCAGAGCACTAGCATAATTAGAAACAGAGATTTGACAAACTTTCACATGAAAACTTTTAAAACCCTTTTAGCATTAGGCCGACGCCAATTACTTCGCCGAGGCCCGGGTGTCTAGAATAGTCTAGAATAGCCCCCTATTTCTGTGAATAGTCACGTTAAAAAGGCAATTTCTTCATGCTCATTTTCCGATGCCTTTATCTTGTGGGACTTCATTTTAAGTTGGAATAGGCTAAAATGAGGCATACCATGACATGGCATTGGAGCTCGTGCAGAAAGGCTGCCCAAGGTTACAAAGTAACGACATTACCGATTGGGCTAACAGAGCTAGGTTTGAACCCTAATTGGTACACGTTAAAATTTAATTAAAGTATTTCAAACTTCCGTGTTTTCTTGTTTTTATACCAATAATTCATTAATTCTGTGATTAAATAATGGAACCAGGGTCTGGTACTGGTTTATTATTTATTTACATTTCTAAAGGCAAAATTCAATATTCCTTTACAAACTTATGAAAGTAAACAATAATTTTGCTGTGAAATTAATTTCATAACACATCTGTTAGATTATTATCGACGTCGTACGAAAAGGGCATTTTGAAGCTGTCTGATTCATAGATCCCACTTCAAGCTACATTTCGTAGTACTTTTCACAATAAAAATCGTAACTGCAAATTGTTTAACCCATTACCACACAGTGACTCTTTTTGACTCACCACAAGAAAATGGCTTTTGAAAACATCGTGGAAAATGAAGGAATTGCTTGTGACAAGCAATTTCTTCATTTCCCACAATGTTTTATTTGTAAAACTACAAAAAAAAATTGTCGTCTGCGTCATCTTTGAATTTGGACTAGTCTAAAATTTTGCCGTTTGGTAATGGGTTAAAGCTGTAGTTGCGAGTGTTTAGAATAAAAGTGACATGTTGCGTCTGAGGCGATCAATCTGTTTTTAACGTATACAAGTCCGAGGATGCTGAGAAGCATTGACTTACGGAGATCGACAACATAACTTTAATCCTTCTTATATACTTCAAACGAAACAGACATGTAAAACTGAATAGCTTCGCTTTTCTTTTTAAAAAATCAAATCAACATCGTAATTACAGCTTGTTTAACCCTTTCCTAAACGATAAGCCTACCTGGTTTTGACGTCCGTAATAGATATGGCTTGGGAAAACATTGAAACAAAACAAGAAACTGCTGATAACCAGCAGTTTCTCATTTTGTCTCAATATTTTCTATGTCATATTGTACACAAATTATATCTTTAATAACTTCCATTTTGTCATTTGTGGCAGTTTTTGAAGTGGATCATCCTAAAATTTTGCCGTTTGGGAAAGGGTTAGGCTAAAGCTCTATGCAAGAGTTTTTTTTTTTAGATGAAATGCAACGATAAGCTCAAACTGACGACGTATACAACTATACATGTATATTCTGTGTATCACGCTAAGTTTCGCATACATAAAATGTGATATCGTTGTTTTCGTTCAAAACTTTGTAACTATAGATCGTCCAAAAAGAGTGGTAGATGTTTACATTTTGTTTTCTTTAATTATACCTTTATTAACCCGATTAATGATGTATCAATGATATATACATTGTCTTAAACAGGTAATTTATCTCATAACTCGATTTAAATCTCAAATAAATAGTCTGACATCCTTTTGTAAATGAAATAGCCTATTGTTTATCTGCCTCTCTTTTTGGACGATCTATACAGCTTGTACAAAACTGTAGTTACGAAGTTTTTGAAGAAAATCAGCGATATGGCCTATAAAGCCCCATTTTCTCACGATGAGGCTCAAAAATGGAAGCAGGCTGAAGAGTATTTACACAATACAGTATCAGAATTGAAAATGTAAACATGGGTTTTAATTTGCAAATCAATAATAATTGAATTTTGTCCTCGCACGCTTGTTAAATTCGATGACATAATTGTTATATAGGATACAATATTTATTATTTACATATTTTAAATGTATCTGTAGATGACTTTGAATATTTTTTTCATATTTGTTTTCAAATAGACCATGTATTTTTTTTTCTTTTTAAAAAGAGGTTCTACACGCCAACTCTTTTTTTCCCGGTTGCGAGTTTGAACAAAAAATCAAAATCGGGTTATTAGACAGAAATCCAAGTATATTAGCCTATATAACGAACTGAATAGTGAGGCAAAAAGCATATTCTTCATTTGCTTCAATGTTTTCTCAACCTTTTCTTTAACCCATTACCAAACAGCAAAATTTTAGACTTGTCCAAATTCAAAGATGATGTAGACGACAATTTCAAGTGAACGAAAAATATTTTGGGGGTTTTGGGGGTAGAAAACATTGTGGTAAATGAAGAAATTGCTTGTAACAAGCAATTTCTTCATTTTCCACATTTTTTTCCAAAGGCATGATCTTGGAGGGAGTCAAAAAGAGTCATTGTGTGGTAATGGGTTAAGGGACATCAAAGACATAAATGGCTAGACTCTATACTTACTTCATGATCATGCTTATCCACTGGGTTACTATAAGGACTATACGTGCGTACTTTCGGAAAAATAGCATGGCCTGAAAACAGAAAAAAGTTAGATTCGTGCGATACACTATACATGTACATGTATATACAAAAGGATTTTCTTTTAAATATTGAATTTTTAAGTTTACAAGGGCCGTAGTATATACATGTTATATTCCTAAAAAATAGACAGATCTAAAATTATGCATAAAATGTTAATTTCCGAGCCGTTATATATAGGCCTATGCATGCATTAATGGGAAGAAAACAGGCGGTTATCGTAGATAACGTGTATTATTCAGTAAATTAAAGTGCCGTTAACGCGCAGCTTTGTACTAAATATTCTAGATTTGGGCTTTCATAACAAACAATCACTCCTTTTCCCACAATATTTCTCAACGTCTTACATTATATAAGTAACCGTCGCTTTTGGTGCCAAATTATTTGTGGGCTATTCAATAACATCAATGCTTTTGACGTCATATTGTCATTGAAAGGTGTAAAGTAGAAAATACTGATGAAAAGCATTTTATATACCTTTTTCCCCCATGCTTTCTAAGTTTTCACATTATATTTGACATTTTTGAATTCGGACCAGCCTATTTCTTAAAGTGTCGCTTGGTTAATGTTAAATTGAACGTACCATTCCTCTTTGAGTGAAACGGGACGGTGCGTAGTAAGTTGTCTCCTCGATCAAAGTATCCATGTCTTTTCTGTCGATGTCGCCCTTTTTCTCACGAAGGTATGTCTGATATTTCGAGTTTAGAGTTTCCACATTCATCCTCAGAGTCTGTAGGCGCTGATCCCGGTCTTCCGGCAAGTTCATCTCAGATTCGATCTTGTCCCGACTTTTCAAGATGGCGATTTCATGTTCAATGTCGGACATGGTAATGTTGTTCTCTTCAAAGGCAAGATAGACGTTGTCTCTATTTAGATTTTTAGGTTCATAATCCGTGAATACCGGAAAATTAATGTTACCTATGCTTCGCCGTAGTCGGTTTTGAAGCCGTGATGGCGTTACTCCGTTAGACGGCTGACTCTCATTTAGATTACTAACACTATTCTTTCTACTAGTCATCATTCCACAAAATTTTATCTTTTCCAAGACATCAAGCCTTCTTTTGAGACTTTCTTTCACAGATTTTTCTGCCATGGCGGGTAGAGCATCTAAAAACTGTTTCTGCACTAACGCCAATTTCACTTGACGTTGACGTCTTATTTTGTGATGTAGCTCAACGAGGTTGTAGTCGCTAAACATATCCGGGTCACTTTTGAATATAAACGAATTATTCCTTTGTATTAATTTAGCAACTTTTCCGCTTCGAGTACGCGAATGCTTCAATGCTCTTCTAGACTGTATGATAAGCTGCGCCGCCTGTTGGAAATCGTTCACTGTAAATGCCTTTTTACTCTCGTCGAGGGTCGTATCACCGTCGTCGGAGGAATCTCGCTCGTTCAACTCACTCCTTATCTGCGCAACGTTTTTGATCCGCCCCCATTGTTTGATTATTTTATTGGTACCCAGCTGCGGAGACTGTGTGTTAAAATGGCGGTCCACTTCGGATGACGTCAGTGTCGGAATATAGTCCGGGGTGTCGGAGCTCGGTTGTGAGAGAATTTTGGCCGACCCTCGACCTTCACGTGATAAAACCTCGCTCATTGTGAATTCTGTCTGGACCTCAGAAGGCGATAAAATATATCGAATCTGTATCCCCGATGAAAAGATAGCTGCAAATAAAAGAGGATTAAGTAATTAAATAGGATCGTTATGGGGAGTTGATTTTATTTTCACTGTTACTTTCATCCGCGTTTCATGTGAAGCGAGTTCTGTAAATAGTTCACCGTGTAGGCAAACAAACCTATAAAACAAATAGTAAAATTCCTACATACAATTAACACATTCTCTTACATTAAAGTTTAACATCCTTGAAGGAAAATTGTCGGATAAAACATTTTGGAATATGAAGAATCATTATTTCCCCATTTATTACAATGTTTTCTAGACTATTTAGACATTTGTAGGACATAACTTTAGAGTTTCATTACCTTGAAAATGCCATCGACGCCTTCTTGCAATTTGGAATAGTCTAAAAAATTCTTTTCTGGAACTGAGTTAAATTGACGTTTAGCTTTGCAAAAACGAACGTGTTGTTTCAATGGGACTGAGATTGTAGGCAAATAACGTTTGCTGAGAAATTATGAGTCGTTGTACATGATTAAATACACGTATAATATCAAGCAATATCTTTTACGTTTTGTAGTTGTCTGAAATACCGTACGTTAGAACTACATACCAACGGGATTTCTTCTAAAACTTCAAAAATACAACTTTAATCAACCTGTAGTTACGAAGTTTTTTGAAGCCAAACAATGAAATATGGTAATGATACAAAGCTTGAGAAAAAAATACCTTAAAAAGATTAAAAAAAAAAAAAAAAAAAAAAAGATTATTGTTTGATAGATTAATTTCTCAACAAAGCATAACATAATGTTTAACACTGTATTACGTAATTATAGGCCAAAGCTTATGGCAAAGTAGTATATCATCTAGTTGTACATAGGTAAACGCTGAAATAGACCTTCAATTCATGTTTCTTAATTAAGGGGGAATGCTCCAGTTTTTCGGAACACTCGGTCATTACTGTAGTAAATTAAATGTTTCGTACCAATATGTTTCGCTACCATATTTTCAATAATATAACACATCATAACAATTTACCATTTTCGACGGTAAAAGTGTATTTATTATGCAAAACTGATTTCCTCAAGATGGAAATCGATTACTTAGAGCAATCCAGTCGTAAGTGTATATGCAGTTACCACTGTTTTGCTTCATTTTATTCATGTGTAGCTGATAAAAATTGCTGTAATTCACAAATAAGTGCGCTGACCTATACATTTTCTTTTTGAATCATTACCAGAGCATGTTGCTTTATACAATGAGGGAGTTTTATCAAATTCTATTATGTAGAACTTGAAATATTTCCAAAAATATGCAAATTTTGACATAAAACACTCCAGCTTCGTTGATCTAACCGAACACATGAGCATGCTGTTTTATACATTTACGCGTTTATAATAGCAAATATTTTGGGTTTTCTGTTCTTGTTAAATGTAAGACGTTACTTTAAATCCGTTTTCGGGACTAAACGATGAATATACAACATTTTATTAGCATTTTAGTGACATTGGACAGGTGCAAGAAATTGTGCATTTTTTCGCTGTAGGGGTATGTGATACGAATGCCTATAAAATTCAAACAAGATCGCTGACCATCCATTTTTATTTTATTTTTCAATTGGTATTATGTTTGCAGATTGACATGATTGAGTTTTACCTTGCTATTACAGGTAACGCTCAATCATGTCAATCTACAAACACAATAATAACATGTTATTTCAACATACAAAATATAAATAAATTCTATTATTGGGAAAAAAAATTAGGAAACTGGAGCATTCCCCCTTAAGACAGAGAAAAGCCTATGCGGCTTTTTAGAACCTAGATTTTGTCATAAGCCCTGTCCCCGGTTTCTCAAAAGGAAAAAAACCTAAGTACGTTGTCAGACTCAAATCTGAGCACCGTGCTCAAATCACACGAGATCCACGTGAATTTCAATTGAATACCAATCAACGTTGATTGGTATTCAATTGAAGTTGAGCATGTACTCATTACATGAGAATGTACTTCAAGTTTTTTTTCGAGAAACCAGGGCCTGGCCCCGGTTTCTCGAAAAAAAAAAACCTTAATTACCACTCTCCATAAGAATCATGCAGGCTCTATAGAAAAGGTGATAAGTGACTTTTTCCGAATTCAAAAAATTGCTTGCCCAATTGATTCCTTTTGTCATAAAAGTTGGAAAGCCGAAAGGAAAGTGTTGTAGCTGTACCGTTACCATGGCAACGGCCTGAGAAAGATTTTCTCCCCAAAGGCAAGATTTCCTGTTTTTGAAACAAGGAAAAATGTACATTTTGAAGATAGTAGTGTATATTTACCCTTTGATACACAATGAGTTTTTCTAATCCAGAACTTTTATGCTTATGTTAGCTATAAATTTCACAAATGGAAAAGCGAAAATCGATGGCTCAGCGCAACACTAGTCTAACTCCGTTTTTGAAAATTTTACAGGAGAAAGAAAAAAACTTTCTTATTTTTTTCCTAGTCAGTATTTCAAAACTTCTGGAATGTCTTCATATGCAGATTTATGTATTATTTATTATGATAACACTTGTATCCAAGGATATTTGAATTGAAAACAAATAAAATGAAAAATGTGACTTAGCATAGTGTTGCGCTCAAATTCAATGAAAAAGTGAAAAAATGTCAGTGCAACACTAGGCTTATCTTGAGTAAGGTATAGTTTTGCGCTCAAATTTTGTTGAAAACACAATGAAACAGTAAGTGCAACACTATACCTAATTTTGTGTAGCATAGCAAAAAAGCTTTAATAATGTCACTTTTTAGTAATATCAATAAAAATTCTTTGAAAAATAATTAACTGTGGCACTGCCTTGAAAAAGTATTGAAAATTTTGAAAAAATAAAATGGTAATTCGAAAGATAAATTCTTTATACTAAATTTTTTTTATATAATTTACATAATAATTTATTCAAAATAAATATCCATTTAAGTGTGACTTCAGAGCATTAGATAGCATAATATTGAAGGTTGTTTCCTAAAAATTTTAACAATACATAATTCTAAGTATTTAAGTCTGAAGCTCAATAAGTTCTTAATCGGTCGATAAGGTCATTGCGGTGGTTCTAAAACAACCTTTTTTCAATATTTGACCATGCTGATTGCTTCTGAAGTTGGATGTTTCTCATCAATTGGGGTTAATATTACTTAAATGGGGTTTAACTCTACTTTCAACAGCATTTCAGTCATATAACTATGGCTGGAGCACCTAACCATGCCTAACATTTATCAGAATAGTGCTACCACAACATACAATCCGAGCCTCGTGCTGCACATATTCCACTTCTTAGATGATTTATTAAGAATCATCCATTGGTGAGAGAAAATTCACTGTTGTCAAATTTCAGAAAGGATATTTGTTGTATGTTTTGTTTAGGCATTTTTGGAGTGATTAAAAAAAGACAAAGTATGAACGGAAAATAGGCAGAAAATACCAATTTAGTAAGAACCCCTTCATGAAATCTATGCTGACTATTACTTTCCGAAACAGCAAACTTTTCAGACTAGTCATATTGAATGGTGTCGCAGACAATAAATTGAATGTTGATAAAGACTTTTGTACTTTACAGCATAGATAATATAATATTCAGGGAAAATGAGAAAATTGATTTAAATGTAGACCTTAAAACCTGTAGTGTTGATGTAAATAGTTGTGAATAAAAACATAATGGAAAGGAGATAATTAGCTCATTTTGAGTAACTTCTTCATTTCCAATAATGCTTTTTACAAAATTATCATTCCCCTTTTTGAAGGAGCATAACTCGGAAAGGTATGAAAGGTAGAATATTGAAACTTCATAGGTGAATAGATGTCATTATAGAGAAGTGCAGTACACAAGAACCTTAACTCCATATTTATAGAGTTTTTACCTTTTGTTGAATTTCATACTTAGTTTTTGTCCGAAACATGCTAAGTACATTCATGAAACTTCATAAGTAAATAGATCTCTATGGAGAAGTGCTGTGCACAAGAACCATTAATCTGCCAATCATATTTGTTGAGGTATTGCCCTTGTTTATTTTCAAAGGTTGGCCCTAAAGGGCGCATACAATGTTTTACAAGTTATCTCATGTTACTTATACATTGAAGAAAATGCATCATTTATTGTTTTTGACATGAAATTCCTCACAATGTCTGTTTGGTGGCATCATTTTGAAAAAAAGGTTTTTGCATACTTTTAAAGCTGTGAAGTCATTATACTGATTTACTTAATTTGCCTGGGGAGAACACTGCATATTATTGTGTTTTATGAACATTTTTTAATGATCCAAAGCTATCAAATAGGAACTTTGAATTTACAAAATGAAGGAAGGTGGATCCAGATTTTTTTCAATGGGGGGGGGGGGGGGGGGGCAAGCCTAAATTATGGCTTAAAATGTAGTAAATGTGTAACATTACACTAAATTTATATATTAAATCAATTTTTTGGCCAATGCCAGGGGGTCTGGGTCCCCCCTGATCCCCTTCTAGATCTGCCCATGTGAAGGCAATGTGTTATACAGTAAAAGATATTCATAATAGCATCTATTAGGAGAAAAACATTGGCTTAAGTTACAGCTTACATCTTTTGCTGTCATAATTCTTGATTTAACATCTACTATTGAAATTTGATTTGCAAGTATCAGCTTACAAGTATTAACATTGATGCCCTGCGTTCAGTAGACAAACTGTTAGCTAGCGTTACCAACATTCGCAACTTCTTTGGCACAAATTTGACAGAATTGACCAAATATTCCGAATGAAACGGCTAACTGTTAGCTATCGTTTTGTCTTACTGAATGCAGGGCTGGTGTTTTTCTCCTTGATCCTGATGCCAAAAAGGGTATTTTTAAAAAAAAATGGAAAAAAAATCTCATTACAAAAGGTAAACTTAAAGAACTTACACAATCCCTTTCAAATGTTGAGCTGAAACAATTTGAATTCCAGAAATCTGTTGATTTACTTATACTTAATCATACAAAGGACTTAATCTTTTTGAATTTTGTGATGAAAGTATTTTTTCCCAATTTTTGAGAATTGAGATACATTTCCATACCAACTCCCATTTTCTTCCTGTGAGTTATCCCCTCTCAGGGAAGTTTAAGCTTAAAAATTTCCAAACCGCCTGGTGCCTGCCAATTCCTTGGCAAGTGTTACTTCTAATTCTTCATATTGACTTATTTCATTCCCAAGTGAAAGTTTAAACTTCAAACCTTACATGCCAACGCACATTTCCCTCTCAAAGTGTTACTTTGAACTCTTCACAAAGACTCGTTTCTTTTTACGTGTTACTTAAGATTCTCTATATCAACAGGATTTTCCATGACACAAATCAGCAATTTCAAAACGAATGGCCCTTTAGAAATATACCTGAGGGTCATTAATTACACAAATTAATTCATATTTTCGTATGAAACTTGACCCACATGATTTGAGAAATGACCCCAACTTTGAAAAAATTCTTATGCCAAGAGAAAACCATAATCAAGTCTCTTTTCAGCCATGTGTTATAACCTTCATACTAACTTATTTCCTTCCTATAATGTGTACCAGTACTTTACTCTCTTCATTTGAACTTATTTCCTCCCCATGTGAAACTTTAAACTCTTCATTCTGACTTATTGTAGTTCCCATGTGTTACTTGAAGCTCTTCCTACCAATTTATTTCCTTCCTGAGTGTAACTTAAAACTCTTCATATTGACTTATTTCTTCCCATGTGTTATTTTAAACGTCATACTGATCCAGTTCCTTCCAATGTGAAACTGAAAACTTCATACCTATGTGAAACTGCACTCTTCATTCTGACTTATTTCCTTCCCATGTGATTCATACTGACTCATTTCCTTCCTATGTGAAACTTCACACTCTTCATACTTACTATGTCCATCCTATGTGTAAAGTTAATGACAAATTGCTTCCCATATAGATCTATTACTTTAAATTCTCCATATTGACTCACTTATTCTCATGTACAGGTATTACCTGAAACTTTTCATACTGACTTATTTCCTGCCCAATTGAAACTTGAAATTCTTAATACTAACTCATTTACTTTGCATGTGGAACTCTTCATGATAACTTATTTCTTCACCAGTACAACCTTAAACTCTCAATACTGACATATTTATTCCCATGTTGAAATTCAAACTCTTAAGGTAGTCTACCCCTAATGAGATTCACACAGTTGGAATAATTCGGGCGATGTCAAAAACATTTGACGGTGGAACTTTTCACTGCTGAATGCTTACGACCATGCCCGAATAAGTTAAGATATGTAACGGCGGCACTCGGAAAAATCCAATCTTTTATGAATATTAGAATGGCCACATTACCGGTATTCTACCTTAATACAGTGTTTCATTTCATTCTGGTGTGTGGCTTTAATTTCTTCATACTGACTGATTTCTTTTCCTCACTAAAGTGCATTGTGACTTTACACCCCATAACCCCCACCCCGACAATAGATTGAAAGATATGAGCATGATCTTGATAGGATTAGTCTTTAACTTAAAGTAAAATAAGTATATCTTAAAATGAGTAAATTAGCATGTTGGAATCTCAGAAACATTCAATTTCAGTACTCCAAGGTCACACAAAAGATTTTCTCCCTAAAAAACCATTATTTTGTAAATTTGCTACTGAAAAACAATTTTTGTATCAAGAAATCTTAAAAAGCAATCTCTTTACTTAATTTTTTGGTGTACATAGTCTAAATTAATGTAAGAAAACTGCAAAAAAAGAATTATTTTCTTAAAAAATACTCAGCGCAACACTATACCTAACTCCAGTTAGGCATAGTGTTGCGCCGAGAAATTTCATCGTCATTACCAAATCTGAGCGCAACACTATGTCTATCTCAAGTTAGACTAGTGTTGCACTCGGAAAAAATGCATTTTGACTTAGGCTATTTTTTTAAAATGTGAATATCTTTTGATTCAAAAGGCTTAGCTTCCTGAAAATTTTAGAGGAAATGTATAATACAATAAGCACCAAAATTATGCCAAAAACTCAATTTTGCCCAAAAGTGGACTTAGACTAGTGTTGCGCTGAGCCATCGAAATGATTTCACATAATATGTTGCCATGGCAACAAACACAGACTGTATTTTGCATTTTCGCTACCGTATCAAATTAGCAATTTTCTGTTCAAATTATCTCCTAACAGCATGGCTAGGATAAAAAGTTACAGCATTGGGAATATACACTGATGTCTCATGTCCGACATGAAAAAATAAAAAGTCGGAAAATGTTTCAGATTCATGGTATCCATGGTAACCAAAGTAGCATAGAATCACTAAATATGGAAATTTGACATATTTTAAGCTGTAAAATTGCAAATAAAAACATAACAACTAGCATCATTTAATATGTCATTTAAAGGATTGATTCATACCTTCAAATGTGCACACTAAAATTTTGATTGTTCCTTCTCAATTTGGTTTCCATGGCAACACGGAAACAACCAATAAGCATAAAATCACATTTTTTGCTTATTTTAAAAGAATAAATGAAGGAAATTTGTTGAGTGAAGTGAGACAATTTATGCAGAGAAATATCATTTCATGTTATGCCTACAAAATGAAAAATAAAAATATACTCAAGTTATTTTATTCATTTGGTAACCATGGCAACAAACACAGGCTATTGATTGCATTTTCGCTACTATATGAACTGGGCAAATTTTTGTTCAAATTTATTCCTAAAAGCATGACTAGGATACAAAGTTTCTGCATTGGGAGTATACAACAATGATTCATTGCCTAGATGATAAAATAAAAAAGTCAAAAATGTTGCCGATTCATGGTATCCCTGGCAACTAAAGAGACATAGAATTAGTAAAAATCGAAAATTGACAAAATTTAAGTCATAAGCTTGCAAACAAACACATAAAAATTAGAATAGATTAATATGCTATTTGAAGCATTGATACAAAGATAAACATGTACACACTATAAATTTGACTTTTTTTCTAAATTTGGTCTCCATGGCAACACGACAACAACCACAAAGGATAGAATCACATTTTTGCCTATTTTAAAAGCATAGTTGAAGGAAATATGTTGAGTTAACTGAGATCTTTTAAGCTCAGAGTTACTCTATCATATTATACCTACAAAATGGAAAAAAATATACTACAGTTATTTATTCATATTGTAACCATGGCAACAAGCACATGATGTATTTTGCATTTTCGATAATACATGAACGTAGCAAATTTCTGTCCAAATTATCTGGTAACAGCATGACTAGGATACAAAGTGTTAGCATTGGGAATATATACTGATGCATCATGTCCCAAATGAAAAAATAAAAACATGCAAAATGATTCAGATTCCTGGTATCCATGGTAACCAAAGTAACATAGAATTAGTAAAAACGGTAAATTTACACAATTTAAGTTGTAAAATTGCAACCAAACATATAAAACCTAGAATGAATTAATATGCTATTTAAAGCATTAATATAAACATGAAAATGCGCACACTAGAAATTTCGACTTTTCTTCCTTAATTTGGTTTCCATGACAACACGACGACAACCAAAAAGTATAAAGTAATATTTTTTATTATTTAAAAAGCATAATTGAAGGGAATATGTTGAGCGAAGTGAGATAACTCAAGCTCAGAAATAGTCTATCATGTTATGCCTAAAAAATGGAAAAATATACTCAAGTAACTTTAATCATATGGTAACCATGGCAACGTACAAAGGCTGCATTTTACATTTTCGCTTTCATCTAAACTTAGTAAATTTCTGTTCAAATTATCTCTATTAGCATAAATCAATATGATATTTGACAAATCAGTACAAACTCGAAAATATGAAAACTAGCATGTTTGATTTTGTGTAAATATGGTTTCCATGGCAACATGAATATCACCACAAAGCTCGAAATCAGTTTTTGCTCATTTGTAAAGCGCAATTTAAGGGAAAAGTTGTGTGAATTGAATAAGTTCCAGATTAGAAATATAAAATAATTATATGCCTTCTAAATGGAAAAAAGATCCTTTCATACTCAAGTTATTTTATTCATCTGGTAACCAAGGCAATGAATAAGGACTATATTTGGTATTTTCGCTATTATATAAACTGTCTGATCATTTTTTTTTCTAACAACAAAGCTAGGGTACAAAGTTTCAGCATATGCTTTATATACTGATTCACCATGTTCTACATAAAATAGTTAAAGTCAAAAACGTTTCAGATTCATGGTGTCCATGGTAACCAAAGTGACATAATTGGTAAAAATGGAAAATTGACATGATTTAAGCAGTAAGATCTTAGGCCTTGCATACACAAACATCTTGTCACAGTTTTGTTAAACAAATTGCTAACAGAAATATAGTTTGTTTGCCATGGTTACTAAAATCGTAAGATATTCTGAGTAACATCAATTTAGCTTTGGAGAAAACTAGAACTGTCGCAAAGCGGACAAATACCCCCCCCCCACTAGTGCCTTGTCACTGAATAAGTGCTATTGGTCAAAAGGTTCTTTAGTTGGAGCACGGAAACAGATTTTAAACAAAGTCCAATTGTGACCTTGACATTTGACCCTCGTGCCCCGAAAGCAATAGGGCACCTCCTTCAGTTAAGGGCAACAGCTGTGTAAAGTTTCATGATCCTAGGACAATCGGTTCTTGACTTAGAACACAGAAACGGATTTTAAACGAATTCCAATTGTGATCTTGACCTTTGTGACCCAAATACAATAGGGCATCTCCTTGAATCATGGGCAACAACACTATACTGTGTTAAGTTTCATGATCCTAGGTCAACCGCTTCTTGACTTAGAGCACAGAAACGGATTTTAAACGAATTCCGATTGTGATCTTGACCTTTGTGACCCAAATACAATAGGGCATCTCCTTGAGTCATGGGCAACAACAGTATACTGTGTTAAGTTTCATGATCCTAGGTCAACCGCTTCTTGACTTAGAGCACGGAAACGGATTTCAAACAAAATTCGATTGTGACCTTGACATTTGACATTGGTGATCTAAAAACCTCCTTGGGTCATGGGCAACAACTGTGTAAAGCTTCATGAACCTAGGTCAACCAGTTCTTGACTTAGAGCACGGAAATAGACGGACAGACAGACAGACATTGTGAAACCAATATACCCCCTCTACTTCATAGGTGGGCGTATAAAAAGAGTCTGTCATAAAATCTAATGCAACATATGCATTGAAAATATATGCCTTTATTATAAGGAGATAATTCAGTATAGTTCTTGATTTTTGTTACCATGGTTACAACAAATAGACACATTGAGAGTTTTTTTCTAAATGGTCTATATTTATAAAACAATTGATTACAATTAAGGCAATGTAATTATGTTTTATAGATGTTTTGGTTTGGAGATAATCATATTGGAAAACGTCGTTTTTGGTTGTTTCTTTGTAAAATCGTTGACAGTTTAATAGCATGATTACCATGGTAACAATAATTATAAACATTTTTTCATTTTTCCTTGGTATTTAAAAAGCAAGAATAAGTCAATATGGCAACATATTCTTTGTTTATATTAATCTCTGAAGCCATGAGATAAGATAGTTTGAAATGTCGTTTTTGCTAGACTGCTGACAGTTCCATTGTTTCGTTGCCATGGTTACGAAAAACAGAGACGTTTTGATTAATTTTAATATTAGTTTTTTTAAAAACAAGTGATTGCCATTAAGGCACTATATGCATTGTTCATGTTCACCTCTGTTGTCAGGAGATATGTTGGTATGAACATGTCATTTCTTTGTAAAAAATGGTGATTGTACTATCATTTGGTTGCCATGGTTACAAAAAATAAATATATCTTTAGTTATCTTATCATTGGCTTTTTAAAAACAACTGCTTGCCATTAAGGTACCATATGCATTGTTCATATTCACCTTTATTGTAAGAAGACATTTTGGTTTGAAAATACCATTTTTTGTTAAATTGGTGACATTACCATCCTTTGGTTGCCATGGTGACGAACAATAGAAACATTTTTAATTATTTTATTCTTTTCTGTTAAAATACATGTGATGACCAATTAGTCAGTGTATTCATTATTCTTATTCAACTTTGCTGTGAGGAGATATTTTGATTTGAACATGTCATTTTTTGTCAACTCGGTGATGGTGCCATCATTTGGTTGCCATGGTAACAAAAAATAGAAACTTTTTGAGTTAATTTATTCTTATCTTTTAAAAAACAAGAACTGATCATTTATGCACTATATGTATTGTTCATATTCATCTTTGCTTTTATGAGATATTTGTGATTGTAAATGTCTCTTTTTTGTAAAATTGGTGATGGTTCCATTTTTTGGTTGCCATGGTTACGAAAAATGGAAACATTTTGAGTTATTTTGTTCTTTGCTTCTAGAAGACGAGTCCTGACCATTAATGTACTGTATGCATTTTTCATATCAACCTTTGTTCCTCAAAGATTTTTAGGTGTGAAAATGTCATTTTTTGTAAATTTTGTGACGGTTCCATGGTTTGGTTGCTATGGTTACAAAAAATAGAAACATTTTCCAAGATGTTATTCTTGATTTTTCGAAAACAAGATGTTGTTATTAAGAAACTATATGTATTCTAAATATACAAGGATGCTGTTAGAAGATAATTTGGTTTGAAAATGTCAAAAAATTGAAGATTGAAAATTTGATTTCAGTGATGGAACTTCGGTTGCTATGCAACATAATCTAAAATATATTTTTGATTTTTCAATACAATATTAAATGCACCTATTGTCATACTTGAGATAATTGATATAGTACAGACAATCTAAACAATTATTATATTTCAAATACCAACCTGAAAAATGTTGATTTTCCAATTTTCATTTAGGGGTTTTCTGCCAATCTCTGAAAAATTTTGTTTCTTGATTTCCATGGCAACGGCTGTCAGAAAAAAGGAACGCACTTGGTTTTGGAAGTTTTTCAACATATCTGATTAAAAGAAGGTAAAATAAATGATTTCTGTGACTAGTCACTTATCACCTTCTGCATGATTCTTAGGGAGAGTGCAAATTAAGTACTTACTTATGAGAACATGCTCAACTTCAAAGGAATACTCCCCAACGTTGAAGGGCATTCGATTGAAGTTCACGTGGATTTCGTGCGATTTGAGAACGGTGCTCAGGTTTGAACATGAGAACATACTTAAGTTTTTCGAGAAACCGGGGCCTGGTCTATACTTACATAAAATGCCCCTACAGTGTAAACAATTAGAAGAAGATGTTTGATATGGATCCAGGTCAGCCTACTTATACATCATGACAAAGAATCAAAATTCAGGGTCTGCTGCTACTGCTCTTGTTGTTATTACTGTTGCTGTTGTTGTTTGAGCACTTGTTATTTTTGCAAGGTTTTCTTACAATTTCTTTTTTACCAAAATTAATTTCAAGAGA
The DNA here is from genome assembly GCA_963680895.1 of Fragum sueziense. NCBI lineage: Eukaryota > Metazoa > Mollusca > Bivalvia > Cardiida > Cardiidae > Fragum > Fragum sueziense. The sequence continues at coordinate 32,643,016 of OY804601.1, forward strand.
GCAATATGGATCTTGATCAGACAACATGAAGATTTAGACACGAGCGATTCTTGTTCAACGATCAATGTCTGACATTTTATGTATTAGATAGAGGTTGTATAGTAGATTCTACGCGAAATAAACATTCAAATGCGCGCAGCGCATTGAATGTTTATATCGCGTAGAATCTACTCTATGCAGACTCTATCTGACTTAGTGTTCGCTAGCGGTGACTGGGCGTGGCTATGTATAGACGTCAAATAAACTAGCCGGCAGCCCGTTTATGCGAAATAGAGCGGCGAAATTTTAGAATATAATGCACTTTCATTGGTCAAAAAAGTAGGTCGAACACTAAACTGTATTTGAACTATTCACGTACACATTTAAGGTAGTCCACTCCTAATGAGATTGGTACAAAAACGAAATTATTCGGGCGCAGTCGAAAACATTCGTCGGTGGAACTTTCCACTGCCGATTGTTTACAACCGCGCCTGAATAGTTCCGGATACGTAACGACACCGTTCGGAAAAAGCCGATGTTTTATGAATATTAAAATGGCCACATTAAGGGTATTCTACCTTAATTTTGCGAAAGGGTTGAATATCACTTTTCTTCGAAATGAAATGAAATCCTATAATCATTACATGTCGGGTTTTGAGTATCTTTTTGTATGTTGAAACGAGGAATCTCTCTTCCTTTCCTATTATATTTCAATGACTATATCAATTCAGAATTTATTTCGTTTGAAATTTTTGATACCCATTGATGAGGACGGGACCAGATTTTTCACTTTTGACGAACGGATTGACGAACAAACAAAAGACGAACGTTTATTGATTAGGAAAGATAAGCAAAACAACCAGAGTGAATTGTAGACTTTTTTCCAAGAGTGCATGTCATAATGTTGCGGGAATAATGCCATTCCAGCTTACAGTAATAGCTTTAAAAGCATTCAAGAGTGGTATCCTATTGAACTGACATTCGGTTCCCGATTATACAGAAACATACATTGAGTGCCCCCTTTCCAGTTCCCGGCTCAATTAGGTTCTATATTCATCATTAATTTATAGAAAATATATCGAAACATTACTAGAAAGTGAGCTCTTGTGTATCTTGAATTAAAATAAAAGACTTAAGAGATTTGTTTTCTTTTCCAATTCTGGGTATTGTGCGGCATTGGGTCAAACATAGTATTAATCCTTCCACAAGCAAGACATGATTTTGACGGCCCCACTAGGAAAGGCTTTGGAAACATTGAGACAGAAGAAAGCTGATAACCAGCATTTTCTCCTTTTGCCTCAGTTATTTCTGTGCTGTTTTATACACAAACCATTCCATTTCGACGTCCTTTTTGTCGTCTGCATCAGTATTTTTTTAATTTGACCAATCTGAATACGTTCAGGAAATGGTTAACCCTTTGCCAAACGACAAAATTTTATGGTGATCCTCTTCAAAAACTGCCGCAAATGACAAAATGGATGTTATCAAAGAGAGAATTTGTGCAAAATATGGCACAGAAAATAATGAGACAAAAGGAGAAACTGCTGGTTATCAGCAGTTTCTTCTTTTGTTTCAATGTTTTCCCAAGCCTTTTCTATTAGGGACGTCAAAACCAGGTCTTGTTTGGGAAAGGGTTAAACAACAAACAATTCCTGCTTACACGCAGTGCCAGATTGTCTGAGGATTTAGTTCACTAATCGCTTTTATGTCGCTTTAATCCGGTATTTGTAGAGAAAACTAAAATCTTGACTTCGTGAAATATTAATCCTTCTTCAACACGATTGTTTCAATCACGTTTCACCGCATCGAGGTTAAATTATACTACTTTAAACAATAGAAAATATAATAAAAATGATTATGAAATAATGATTGAGCCGGTCCTTTAAGGCTTTTGAGACCAACATGGTTCCAGATCAGCCTGCGTATACACGCAGTCTGATATAGAACCATGCTTTTCTTTAATAGCTTCTTGACGACCTGTTGCAACCTTAAGAGAGCAGCTTGGATCCCCATCAGACCCCATTTGGGCACTGAGTGATCTTGAAACATAGCTGTCTCAAATGCTGTAAGGGCCTTTTTTCCAAATCCCGACTCAATATTTATTACATAACCTGTCACGTTAAAACGGATCATTTGGGAAGTGTAAAACGTATATACCTTAGTCAGTCTATGGGTCTGCTTAGGCTGACTAAAATCCAAACTGTTCACACTGGGGTAATTCTATGACTCTTGAATCTTTGCTATCTTCTTATAATATTCACTTTCTAAATTCATGCGACCTCTGGCCTACCATTGCAGAGTGTGGCCAGTTTCACCTATATCAGTTCATGGTCCCTAGATTGGCCCTTTGAGCATGACCAGTTAACAAATACAAAATTTATTAATTAATGCATGTATTTGATTGTTATCCTGTAATTGTCCATCCCAGAATATTACGAGTAGGCCTAAACTTACGATCCGACACTCAGAATAGATTATCTGGTGACCAGAATTTTCTTCCTTTTCTTCAATATTTTCCCAAGCTTTTACACCTACATGCACCATATGTGTCATTGGCGTCATTGTTTTGGAATGGAATATTCTGTGACAAACCGGTATTGTTGGTTTTAGTTTGACCAAATTTGTACCTGTGTACTTTAATTAGAAATGGGGTTGGGTCAAGAAAAAAGGCCCTTGTGGCATTTATGATTAATATAGATTTACAGATAATCGTGTACATACGTCTGATCAAGATTCACTCGTTGGTGCAAAGTCAAAAACTCGTAACTACAGATTGAAAAAGCTGTAGTTACGAGGTTTTGACTTCCCATCGACGATATTGTTCTATATTACAAAGTCAGATAGTGTTAAAGAGGCACTATAGATCAGCATAATTTAAAGCATTGGTTGGCAGTTACAATGTATCGGAAGATATCCCACCATAGATTGATTTAGAATCACGATTGTAAATAAATCTTTAATGCAGAACATCCGTAATGAGATTCGCAAGACGTCGGAATTATTCGGGCGACGTCGAAAACATTCGGCGGTGGAAATTTCCACCGCTGAATGTTTACGACAGTGCCCGAATAGATTCGGACACGCAACGACGCAGTTCGAAAAAAATCCGATGTGTTATGAAATTTTAAAATGGTCACAGTACTTGTATTCTACCTTATTGCCCCTTTTTCAGGATCACGACTCGAATGATTAATATAGACTAGAATGTTGATTTATTGATACATATCTATACCTTTATATGGCATTTGGGATTTTATAATAAAGGAAATAACAATAAAATCTTATTATTGGGCTTACAGTGGAAAAATAGCATTAATTTTAATGTATGAACTTTAGTTCCTCCTTATACCTTTTATCAATACTTTCCCAAACAAGGGTACAGAGTTTGACGTCTATGAGAGACAATTTGGAAATCATTGAGAGAAAAGGAAAACATTCTGAATATGCACGCCTCTCCATGTTTTCCAACATGGAAAGCACTTGTTGCTCCATTTCATAACAGTTATTTGTCGTCGACATTACGTTCGATATTAGAGCTGTCAAGAAAGTGTTGTTTGGGACATGGTATAATAATTGTTTTCTACTTCCATTGTTATCCGTATCCTTTCATATTAAAGATTAGAATTTCATACTGACAAAATTTGCAAAAAAAAGGTATATAGAAAATTACAATTCGTATTCAGACTTTTCCTCGTTTGCAACAAACATTTTCTCGACTAAGGAAATGAAACCATGTGTTTCTTCCTGGATGTCTGGTTCAGGAAAACATCAGTATTATATAGGTGAATTAGAAACATTGGATGTAGCCTACCTGTAAGTCATTTTTAACCCTTTCCCAAACGGCAAAATTTTAGGGCGATCCACTTCAAAAAGTGCCACAAATGACAAAATGGATGTTATAAAAGATAGCAATTGTGTAAAATGTGGCATAGAAAATATTGAGACAAAAGGAGAAACTGCTGGTTATCAGCAGTTTCTTCTTTTGTTTCAATGTTTTCCCAAGCCTTTTCTATTAAGGACGTCAAAACCAGGTCTTGTTTGGGAGAGGGTTAAACAAAGGTATTTTCGAACTGTTCTTTTTTCTGTTTCAAATTATTGCAACACAAATTGATTACCCCCAATTTGCCATTTACTTGCTATGCTCGTATTCTTTTAAACTACAATTCCCTTGATAGAAATAATAAATTACAATTGCCAAGCATTAACTTCTCTAACCCCTTTCAAATGCAACAATAGCCACTCTACCAGATCCAGGCTCATATGCAGACTATGTATAATTGACAAAAAAGGTAAATTGCTTCAAAAACTTACACGTAATTATAGATCTAACAATCCATCCAAATAACCACTCTATTTAACCACATTCTCTTAGTCCATCTGTATTCGTTTTGTTGTGATTTGTATTGTTATATGAATACCCTAATAAGGTACTAGTTAAGCTGTTTACTAGTATAAGTCTGTCTGTCATTCATTCGTCAAACTCTAATCCGCTAATCCAGTTCATGGCAACAAAAAGAATTACAGAACTTAAGTAGTCACCCTTACAACATCTTATTTAATGCTTTAGAAAACAATGCGTCGCTATTAGAAAACAATTAGGAAAACGTTTGGAAAAAGGAGAAAGAGCTGATAATCAGATATATAATTATTACACTTTTCGTGAAACAAAATATTTTATACCCATAGCCCCCTTGTAGGGGAGAAAGCAACTTCGCCATTTTGTCACATTTTAAAAATCAAATTACATGATAATTACGTAGTTAGTGCATTACATTTTTCACTCTTTTTTCGCGTATATGAAATCAAATGAGCCAGGATCTGGAAAAACGTCATTTAAGGCTTTTGAGTCCAAAACAGATCCAGATCAGCCTGTGCATACACACAGTCTGATCAGGATCCAGTTTGTTCTCTAAGAGCTTCTTCGTGACCTGTAGCAACTTAAAGAGAACAGTATGAATGCACATTGGACTGCATTTGACAACAGGCTGATCTTGAAACTCAATTTCTAAAAATGCTTTAAGGGACGATTTTCCAGATCCCGGCTCAAATCTGAATTATCGCAGTTGCATTTTGAACATGTATTTATTGTTTTATTTCCAGCACATGTATAGCTCACAATAAATGACCTGGCAGAACATTCCAAATAATTAGCTAGGGTTTCTCTTTAATGTCATTTATCGTAAGATATCATTTTAGGAAAACTATCAAATCTATGACAAACTGGTACTTTAAAGAAAACAATCGTTTTCAAGTTCATCTAACATGAGAAAATCGACCGATTTTTTAAATCATTAGTGATAGCAAAATGGCGATAGGTATAGGCAACTCTTGTTTTATTCGTAGCATACAATACCAATTTGTAGTATTAAACCATTCAACAGTGATCATTGTCCGTGCTCTTTGATTGGTGCGAAAACGAATAAAACGTCATTTTTCAACAAAAAACTCGTAACTGCAGGTTGTTTTAAGCTGCAGTTACGAGTTTTTTGTTGAAAAGCAGTGATAAAATTTAATCATTTCCCATATAAAACTTGAAACCTTATAGATCATTGACAGTTAGTTTATAATTATTGTTAGAGCTTTTCAAGATTAACAGCCATAAAACGAGTCCATATAGCTTTTGCTACGTAGAAAAGAAAGTTTGCAAATATTTTCATTTTTTTTCTATTTTAAATTTGTCGTCTGCAAGACCTTTCAAATTGGAACAGTCCAAAAAATTGCCGTCTGGCAATGGGTTAAATACTTTCCAAAACGAGAAGATTTATAAGTTGATCTAAATTCAAATGTGAGCAGGATACAAAATCATGATTACAAAGAGAATTTTTATTAGTATAAAAGAAACATGAAAATATTGTCGGAAAGGGGCAAATTTATGTTTATTGTCAGCATTTTCGTATCTTCTTACAAACTTTTTTTTTTAAAGTTGTCTCCTATATATGATCATAAACGTTTAATCGCTGTCAAAACTATAACAAAATCCAAATGTATTGTACGGTAATGCGAATGATTTGTGTAGGGATCATGCGGCATAATTATGTCGAAGGACCCTTATACATAACATTTGAATGTATAGATAATCATCAATCAAACAGAAACCTTAATAAACATTTTTACTATTTCTACTTACAACGTGATTTCCGCAAAACAACAACAACAAAAATAAACAAATATCATTATATTTACTGCCATTGTTAATTGCATGTTCAAATCACAATTGTTTATATGCTTTGTAATGACGATGAACAATTTTGTTCAAGTCATTTTGTAAATAAACTATTCTGTTCTGTTCTGTTCTGTTCTATATGGACGTCCAAATCATAATTGTTTGGATCAGGATTAACTAGTTTTAGACTTTCCATTGTCCACAGACCTTATAAGTGATTGATTTGACAGATTATAATATGCGGTTAAATCATCTATGGTAATTTAATTCTTTTCGTACCAAATAATATTATATTCTAGGTCAAAACATTGAAGCAAGGGAAGAAAACGATGGTAACCAGTATTTTCTCCTTTTGCTTCAATATTTCATATGCTTCATTGTACATGAATGAAGATCCTGTCATAATATTTTTGATGAAATTGTTCACAAAACCTATCTGTACAATTTTGTCGTCCACAGCAGTTCAAATTGGAACATTCTTACATGGTGTCGTTTGGGAATGAATTAGAGGTTTAACCCATTAACACACATTGGCGCCTTTTGATGCCCTAGAAGAATAAGGTTGTGGAAAATATTGTGGAAAATGAAGAAATTGTTTGTAGCAGGCAATTGCTTTATTTCCCACATTATTTTCTACTTACAAAGAGAAACAAAATTGAATGTAAAATTCCTTTCTCTTGAAATTGTCGTCTGCAGCATCTTTTAATTTTGGACGGCCCAAATTTTTGCCGTTTGGGAAAGAACTTTAGCTGTCAGTTCATGTTTTTTCCGCGCTGTTGACTGACGAAAGGTCTTAACTTTAAAGTCTTAAATCCTGTTCAAGGCGTCAAAAATTCAGTGTTACCCAATTTCAAATGTAACGCAGACGACGAAACAAGTTTTACCCTATGTAACAAAATATGTAGTCTATAGCATGGCGAAAACTATGAGAAAAGGAGAAATTGCTGGTTAACTTGTTATCTCCCTTTTTTTTAAAAAAACCTTTCTGTAAGAAGATCGTTTAAAGCAAGCCTTAACCCTTTCCCAAACGACAAAATTTTAGGGTGATCCACTTCAAAAACTGACACAAATGACAAAATTGATGTTATTAAAGATATGATTTGTGTAAAATGTGACATAGAAAATATTGAGTCAAAAAAGGAGAAACTGCTGGTTATCGGCAGTTTCTTCTTTTGTTTCAATGTTTTCCCAGGCCTTTTCTATGATGGGCGTCAAAACCAGATCTTGTTTGGGAAAGGGTTAAGAAAAGGTTAATCTGTGTTATATTTACTTTTTAATCCGAAAATCTTAATATAGAAAAAAATCATGTCTGCAAATTAGACCAAATGAGTAGACTGTACAAGTACATTAGCATTTCGTCGGTGTAAATTCAAAACCTCGAATATCATTTTTTGCAATTTTCAAAGTAAAACCTTGTGTGTCCATTTTAGACAATACTTGCAGGTTTTGGTATATTTTTACTTATAAATCAGTATTGATGACACATTATAAATGAACAATGTGTCCAAATTACAAGTAAAACCTTTAAAGGGGGTGTCTCACGAATAGGAAAAATAACATGGGAGTCAGCCCACGCTCGGAATTTAATGAAATTTAGCGTGAAGTTAGTACACTAGATAACGGTTCATATTCATGAAATGTTTCAAATCGCACATTCCAGAAAACAATTTTCTCGGAATTTTAAGTTTTCACCATGAAAAAAGAGGGTACCCTAATTAAAACAGTGTGCAAGCGTTCTGGTTGTTAGTTTCATTGCGTAATTTATTCTAAAAATAATGCCCAGTAGTCCGTGAAACTGTATGAAACAAAAATATATATAATTATGTACAAAAATATTGTTTTATATCAACTGATATAAGAGGCTAACCAAAAAATTCATTGTTTTTAAATATTTTAAGCAAATTCTGTTCAAAAATTTTCTTTGTTCCAGTTTTTGTCAAGATTTGAAAATTATGTAAAAGTTGCGCACAAATATACTAATGATTATCGTGAAATATCGAGAAAAAATAAAACCGGTAAAATGTTGCTTTTGGAATTTCCCCCTGAATAGTGCACATTTCCAAGAATGGACAAAATTAAGATTTTTTAAAAATGACTTTTTTCAAATGTTTTGCTTACTTTTTTGCTTATTTTAGTTTACCTGAGGATAAATCAAGATGCAAGGCATCTTCTCGGTTATTTCCTGTCATCTGTCCGTGTGTCTGTCTGTCTGTTGGCATTTTCTCAAAAATTCTTTTTTCTCCCAATCTAATATGTAAATCTTTTTGAAACTTGATAAAAAGTAAAAGTGGGTTAAAGGAGTACAACTCTGTGTATTAGAATCTCTTTTTGTCATAAACTTTTGTTGCTGTGGCAGCACAAAAGGGGAAACATTTCATATAATAAAAATAAGCTCTTTTTGTAAAGCTTTACACAGCCATGATGTTTTAAATTTTGTATGTAAGTTTGCTAAGGGGTAGACTTCAAAGTTGGTTACACTATTTTTGTCCTGGGTCACATTAGATCTTGTCCCAGGTGTACCTTCTTTACAAAAAAGAGAGGAAATTTTCTATAAAAAATCATTTTAAATTATTCAAGTCAGCTGTGATTCATGAAAGCTAACAGCAAGAGTTATTTATAGATCTTTTGAAACATGAGAAAGCAAATAAGAAAAAGCACCGTTTTCTCTGATGGCATTTGACAATCGTGCAAAAGTGAAAATATTGTTGTGATGCATAAGAAACAGATAATCCAGCTCCCATGTGACTTTTAAGGGCTATTGATGGCTAAACAACATGTTAATCATATGACATCATTGAAATGTGTATAAATTGTGTATCAATACGGGTTAAGCTATGGTCAGAAAAATAATTTGAGGAAATAATTGCACCCTGCTTTATCCCAACAGGGCCACGTTTTGAAATACACAAGCACATTTTCAACTGTGTAACCGAAAAGATATAATGCTGTAACAGTTTTTTACTGAATCATAGAGGGCCTTCCATATCATGTTAGTTCATTACGGGCGCTTAGAGCAAAACTATTTGGTTATGTATTGGTTACCCAGAAGGGCACCTTTTGATGCTTTACCGTACCGGTTCTAAGCGTCTTTCCAATTTCATAACATTTGGCTTGACATTTATTGCATGTCATAGTCTCACTAAAATGGTGCGTAGACAATGTGACCAAATAGTAAAGAAAACTTGCAATGTGTATATGTATGCCTATCTTGGCTTCCATACATGTAATTTTGTAAATATAAGTAATATTTATATTAATTCTATGTTTTTTTCAATGGGTTTTTTGGGCATGAATATTGCTGTAGGTTTGTACTGTATGCTACAGTTGATTTTACTGAATATAAAAATGTTTTTAGGAGCACAATCAAATTTTACTGAATACAAGTTTTGGACCAAAACATCACCTTAATCAATAATATGCATTATATGACATTGTTACCGGTTTTGGATTTTTATATAATTTGGCTAAAAGTAAGAGGAAATATGTAGCATGTTTTTGTGATAATATGGAATCTTGACAAAGACTCTAACATACTTAACTTTGGAATTCAATTTTACTCTTTTCCAAAATTTTGCTGAAAAATATGCATTTTTTCATGATTAATTCAATAAAAAACATTCATAATAATTTCCTCAAATACCTTTTCTGGTATGAATGTAATGCCTTATGTGTCTCGGATCAAATTCAATTGACAGATCTTGAAAATACACAAAACTAAAGTTTTGCGACACATGAAAAAGGGGCCATGTTTCAAGTCATAGTGGGAATAAGTCAAGGTGGCTTTTTGGAATCCAGTTTGGATTATCTAAGAAACTAAATGCATTTTCATAGCTTGTATATGATCCTTTATCACCATGCAGAATTGAAAGAAAATTCATGCGTGGGCAGATTTGAGACACCCCCTTTCAGAAAAGTTATTTAAAAAAATCTCCTCCATCCAAGTTGATGGGATACGAGGTTTTGCATTAACACTGACGATTTCTCCTTTTTCAAAGATGTGCGTTTTGTGCCAATAAAACAACAATATCGTAACGAGGAAGGAAAGATAACATGACGAGGACTCACGTTACATAAAATATTTTTCTAGTTATTCTGTTAAACCTTTTCCCAAACGGCAAAATCTTAAGGTGATCCACTTCAAAAACTGCCAAAAATGACAAATTCAAGTCATTAAAGATAGAATTTATTAAAATATTGGATAGAAAATATTGAGACAGAAGGAGAAACTGCTGGTTATCAGCAGTTTCTTCTTTTGTCCCAGTGTTTTCCAAATACTTTTCTATTAGGGACGTCAAAACCAGGTCTTGTTTGGGAAAGAGTTGATATATTTCAGACTTGAAACAGATTTGAAGCAGAGAAGGCGGAAACGTCAAGGATTTTCTGAAGGATCTTTTAACAATCATATGATAAAAAATTATTCACTAACAACCAAAATTAGGTTGGTCTCCAATAACTTTTTATCGGCTGATTTTTAGAAAATATACCATGACTCCTGTTCATTAAATTCATAGCGTTTTCCGCCTTCTCTGCTTCAAACTGAATAGGGGACGATTTTACCAAGATAAGAGGGACATAGTTTCGGACAAATAATGGTCATTCCGAATGTGTTTATATAAAATCTCGTAACTACGGCTTGAACCAAGCCGTAGTTACATGATTTTATAACAGACAGACAGACAGACAATATCTTTTATTTGTTCAAATTTACAACTAGTAAATTTATACATGAATAATATAACATACCGGCGATTTATCAAAACATAACAGTAAACCCAGTCTATTCTTAGCACAAAATTCCTAGATCTATTACCAAAGTTATTGACGATTTTCTGAAATTGTTGTGTCATGTGATTCCCCGCCACGGATAAGGCTACATCCCGTGACTAATATCTGTCCATTCACATTTGGGCTTACCTTTTCCCAAACTGCAAAAATCTTCTGCAGACGACAAAATGGGTGTTGACAAAGATTGGACTTGTGTAAGATATAGTGCAAAAATATTGAGGCAAAAGGAGAAAAAAATTATTAGCATTTTCTTCGGTTGCCTCAATGTTTTCCCAAGCTATTTCTATCAGGGACGCCCAAACCAGGTCTAGTTTGGGATAAAGAAATTATGTCTTACCTTAGATCATTGTGAAGTAACTATGGAGTTACTCAGAATCATTGGTCCAAGTTACTGTTGAAGTAATGTACATGTTTACCATGACATCGATTCTTATCTGAACGATTTCTGAGAGTCTTATGACCCTCCATTCAATGATTCGCATATATCTACATTGTAATGAGCTGTCACTGAACACGTTCCATTCCAAAGAAAGACGAACCTCTCGGACACAAATCTAAGGCAACACTTATTATTATATAAAGTGTTGATCGCAAGAACGAATAAATTTTTAGCAACAACCAGAATAGCATTCCAACAAACATTGAACCCATGTACAAGCGATATTCACTGAAATGAGCGACGAGTCTTTATAATCAAGGACTTTACCCTTTCCTTTAGACAATATCTAATTTTGACGTCTATAATAAGAATTATTAGGGAAAACATTGAGACAAAAGGAGAACATGCTGAGCATCAGCATTTTCTCCGTTTGTCTCAATGCTTTCAATGCTATAGCAAACATATAATCTGTTATAATTCTACATTTTTTTTTGGAAACATTATCACCTTTAGATTTTGGACCAAGCTATTGTCGAAGTCTGCTGTCGTCTTATTTGGGTAAGGGTTTATTATTCCAATGACAATTGAAATTGGTCAATATACATGGGCATACAATAAAAATGAGATCACTCGTTGATTTTAATGAATCTGATGCCATTGGCAAACAAAGCTTTTACATGGGGCATTGATTTACAGACGACACTTTCCCAAACAATACTTGGTTTTTGTGTCATTAACCGATTAACAAACGACAAAATTGTAGGATGGTCTAATTTGAACGCGCTGCTACAGACGGAAAACCGGTGCCGATGTGAGTATATTTGAGAAAAAAAATAGCCCGGAAAATATTATATTGGCGCAAAATGTGATAATATTGGTTATCAGTTTTTTTTTCTATTTTTCTCGATGTTTTCTCAAGCCTTTTTGCACAACAATTTTCCAAGCGGGAGCTGGTTTTGATGTATTTAACCCATTTACCAAGGACAAAATTGTAGACTGGTCTAATTTGAAAGCTGCTGCAGACGACAATGTGTGTGCGAGTAAAGATACGATTTGAGCCGGGATCTGGAAAAACGCCCCTTATATAGCATTTTTACAAATTGAGTTTCAAGATCAGTCTGTTGTCAAATGCAGTGCAATATGCATCCATGCTTCTCTCTGTAAGTTACTGCAGGTCACGAAGAAGCTATTAAAGAACAACATGGATCCTGATCAGACTGTGCGTATGCACAGGCTGATCTGGATCTATGTTGGGCTCAAAAGCCTTACGGGACGTTTTTCCAGATTCAGGCACATTTGTAAACAAAATGTCAAATATTATATTCAGGTAAAAGGAGGAAATGTTTGTTTTCAGCATTTTCTATATTTTATTTTTAAATGTTTCCTATGTATGTAGTCAACATTTATTTCAAACAATATCTTGTTTTTATCTTTCCTAATTGAAAATGTTAAGGAAAACATTGGGATCAAAGAAGAAATTGCCTAAAATCATTATAATTATGTTCTCCCCTTTGTCTCAATATTATCATTCTGATCAATATTTTACACGAATCCTATCCATATCAACTTTCATACTGTGTCGTCTACAGAAGTTTTAAAATTGAGACGGTCTTAAGGGGGAATGCTCCAGTTTTTCGGAACACTCGGTCTTTACTGTAGTAAATTAAATGTTTCGTACCAATATGTTTCGCTACCATATTTTCAATATTATAACACATCATTACAATTTACCCTTTTCGACGGTAAAAGTGTATTTATTATGCAAAACTGATTTCCTCAAGATGGAAATCGATTATTTAGAGCAAGACAGTCGTAAGTGTGTATGTAGTTACCACTGTTTTGCGTCATTTCATTCATGTGTAGGTGATAAAAATCGCTGTAATTCACTAATAAGTAATAAGTGCGCTGACCTATACATTTTCTTTTTGAATTATTACCAGGACATGTTGCTTAATACAATGAGGGAGTTTGATCAAATTCTATTATGTAGAACTTGAAATACTTCCAAAAATATGCAAATTTTGACATAAAATACTCCAGCTTCGTTGATCTAACCGAACACGTGAACATGCTGTTTTATACATTTACGCGTTTATAGTAGAACATATTTTTGGTTTTCTGTTCTCATTAAATGTAAGACGTTACTTTAAATCCGTTTTCGGGACTAAGCGATGGATACGCAGCATTTTATGAGCATTTTAGTGACCTTTGACAGGTGCAAGAAATTGTGCATTTTCTCGCTGTAGGGGTATGTGATACGAATGCCCATAAAATTCAAACAAGATCGCTGACCATCCATTTTTATTTTATTTTTCAATTGGTAATAACATGTAATTTCAACATACAAAATATAAATGAATTATATCATTGGGAAAAATTTTAGGAAACTGGAGCATTCCCCCTTAACCCATTAGGCTACTGCACACAGTAGGTTTGGGAAAACACAATTGTTACCAGTCACACTAAAAGGAGCCTTATCATAAGTAGAAAAAAAACAACATATTTTGACAAACTTGTCAGACTCAGTACAGGTCAACCAGATAATGTATGTGAAAAATGAACAAACAGTAAGATCGGGAAAACAGTCCGGATTAAGAAGATTACATAAAAGTGAAACGCGTCGGCCCTTGTCTGGTTGCGCGGATTGCGCAGACTGACTAGGGTCGATATTTTTCACACATCCGATAAGGCCCCTTTTAGCGTGACGGGTCACAAATACGGAAACGACGTTACGTCGTAGATAGACCAAAACATAAAAAGGCATGGAAATCGTCTGGGGGTATAGCAGTACTTATAAAAGAATCACTAAGGAAAAATTGTAAATTTGATCCATTAAGTGATGGGGACGTAATTTGGGTTCGAGTAGAGAAGCAATGCACGAATTTCAATAGTGATTTGTTTCTCGGATTTGTTTATTTACCACCCCTTAACTCTTCATATGGCAAAATCCATACTAATAACATTTTACAAAAACTTGAACATCAGATTAATCATTTTTCATGTCGTGGCAAAGTGATATTGTGTGGGGATTTTAATGCTAGAATTGGTAAGTTAGAAGATCATATAAGGAATGATGAGGAGCCTTATATACAAATGCCAGAAGATAATGTGCATGAGTTCATTCTACCCCGTGTTACTCATGATTGCAAAATATCAAATACGATTGGAAAATCGCTTATTGAAATATGTAACGACAATCAATTATATATCTTGAACGGAAGAACTCTAGGAGATTTAAATGGTAAGTTCACATGTCACACGCCAAAAGGTAGTAGTGTAGTAGATTACTTTATAGCTAGCACTACCTTGTCAAACGAGATTTTATCAATGAATGTTTCTAACTTAAATCTCTTTTCTGACCATTGCATAATTAGTTTAAAAATTAAGGTCTTTTGTAATTTTAACAATAATTGTACATTTCAAAATCAAAGTATGAAAGATAAGGTTACCCATTTACCAGATAAATTTTTATGGGATGAAAGTAGAAAACATAAATATCAAGAATTATTTGGTACTGCTGAAGTGCAACAACGTCTTGCGGATATAGATGAAATTCTAGAAAGTGGTTGCACTGACACCGAACACATTACATCTTTGATAACCGACATTATGGTTTCGGTAGGGGACAAAACCCTCATACGGAAATCGTTCAAAAAATCTAAAAATAAAGTGAGAAAAATAAATAAAAAGTGGTATGACACGGACTGCAGGTTAGCTCTGAAAGAATTAAATACAATAAAAAATAGATTCAACAAACATGTTCAAAATAATGAACTCAGAATACAATATTATAAGAAATACAAACAATACAAAAGGTTAATCAAATATAAAAGAAGAAAATATCACGATGGACTAACTAAAATGTTAAATACAGCTTTTGATGAGGATCCACAAACTGTTTGGAAAATTATTAATGAACTAAAGAACGACTCACAAGTTGAAGACAAGTCTGATAAAATAAGTTCCAGCCAATGGTTTAAACATTTCAATAATTTATTGAATAAAAACACAAATGAATTAAGTTCAGATAGGGTAGATGAAATAAGAAGTGGGTTGAAAAAGATGGAAAACTCGGAGAATTCAAGTCAATTAGATTATGATATAACAGAAAGTGAAGTGATTAAGGCCTGTGCGAAACTCAGGAATAATAAGTCCAGTGCGTTTGACTTATTAAAAAACGAAATGGTCAAATCAGCTTTACCCTTCATGATGAGTACTATAGTCAAAGCATTTAATGTAATTCTTTGCACAGGACAATTTCCTCGTGCTTGGACCGAAGGCATTATTGTTCCTCTACATAAAAATGGTAGTTGGATTGACCCAAATAATTACCGTGGCATAACGCTGAACAGTTGTTTTGGTAAACTATTTGGGCATATTTTAAATGAAAGAATTTCAAACTATGTTGAAGAAAGATCCTTAATTGGAAAGGAACAGGCTGGATTCCGTAAAAACCATAGAACTGCTGACCAAGTCTTAATCCTTAAAACAATTATAGACAAGTATATACATAACAAGAGTGCCATCGTCACAATATACGCCGCCACTTATAAAACTTGAGACAAAAAAATGACATTGACAAGGATTTATAAATATTCACTGAAAAACCTTTAAAAAATTGTGTTCACAAAAAGGTTTTTATAAATATCCAGTGAAAAACCTGGAAGGAATTGCATTCACGAGGCTGAAATATCATTAAGCCCCAGAGACTAAGATTGAAGGGGGCATAATTCTGGCAAAAATCAATGAACCATGAAATCCTTCCTTCATGCACATCTACCAATTGAGGTGATAACATCCACCAAGTTTCATTAAGATCCAGCCAGAAACTTAGGAGGAGTTGCGTTGACAAGGCTGCAATTTCAATAAGCCCCAGAGACTAAGTTTTTAAGGGGCATAACTCAGGCAAAAATCAACGAACCATAAAATCCTTCCTTCATGCACATCTACCAATTGAGGTGATAACATTGACCAAGTTTCATTAAGATCCAGTCAGAAACTTAGGAGGAGTTGCGTTGACAAGCCTGCAATTTCAATAAGCCCCAGAGACTAAGTTTTTAAGGGGCGTAACTCAGGCAAAAATCGACGAACCATATAATCCTTCCTTCATGCACATCTACCAATTGAGGTGATAACATTGACCAAGTTTCAAGAAGATCCAGCCAGAAACTTAGGAGGAGTTGCGTTGACAAGCCTGCAATTTCAATAAGCCCCAGAGACTAAGTTTTTAAGGGGCGTAACTCAGGCAAAAATCGACGAACCATAAAATCCTTCCTTCATGCACATCTACCAATTGAGGTGATAACATTGACCAAGTTTCAAGAAGATCCAGCCAGAAACTTAGGAGGAGTTGCGTTGACAAGGCTGCAATTTCAATAAGCCCCAGAGACTAAGTTTTTAAGGGGCATAACTCAGGCAAAAATCAACGAACCATAAAATCCTTCCTTCATGCACATCTACCAATTGAGGTGATAACATTGACCAAGTTTCAAGAAGATCCAGCCAGAAACTTAGGAGGAGTTGCGTTGACAAGAAAAGTGGACGTACGTACGGACGGATGGACGGATGGACGGACGGACGGATGGACGGACGGACAGACGGAGAAGATGACGCCAATATACGTCCGCCTCCGGCGGCGTATAAAAATGGAAAAGATAGTAAATTGTTTACATGTTTTATAGACCTTAAAAAGGCATTTGATACCGTCTGGCATGATGGTATGTTATACAAACTTCAAAAGATAGGGATCACCGGGAATATATACAAACTGATAAAATCTATGTACGAAAATACAACTTCCCGTGTTAGATGCAAAAGTGTCCTATCAGATCGTATCCAAATAAATCAAGGAGTTCATCAAGGAAATGTTTTAAGTCCCATACTCTTTAATATTTTTATAAATGACATTGGTTGTAATTTGTCATTTGAGAAAGTTCCTGTTTTACAAAATTGCCCAATTAGTCATTTGTTATACGCTGATGATTTAGTATTAATTTCAACATCACGTGAAGAATTACAATGTAATATTAACAAAGTGTATGATTTTTGTAGAAACTGGGGTTTAGCAATCAATGTTGACAAGACAAAAATAATGGAATTTTCAAAATCTGGCAAGTTTGATAAAGGAAGCCAGAATTTTTACATCGGCAACGAAATGCTTGAACTTGTCAAACAATACAAATATCTAGGAGTAATGTTTACCAGCAATGGAAAATTCTGTGTTGCTGAAAAATATCTGAGTATGAAAGCAAACAGAGCTTTATTTTCTATCAAGAAAAGTATTTTTGATAAATCAATAAAACCGTCGGTTGTATTGAACATGTATGAAACCCTTATAAAACCAATAACTTTGTATAATTGTGAAGTATGGTGTGCATACAAGTCTAACTACAAGAATAAGACAATAGAGCAATTATTTGACTTAGCGTTAAAAGGTAGTGACCACTTTGATAAATTGCACACGCGATTTGGAAAATATGTGTTGGGAGTTAATTCGAAGACTAGCAATTTAGGTGTTATGAGTGAACTTGGTCAACTCCCGTTATTATTTACTATACTGACGAATTGCATTAGTTTTTGGTTACATACAATTCAGTCAGATAATGAATCTTTAATATCAAAAGCATATCATGAACAATTGAATGGTCCTAACTCCAATGCTTCGTGGTTACATTTTATCAAAAATATTATATTTGACTTGGGTTTTGGTCACGTTTGGGCAAATCAATGCACATTTAAATCTTCTTCACTCATGTATGCGATAAAAGATAAACTTAAGGAGAGACTTGTTTTACAATGGAAAAGGCGATTATTTACAAATGAGCAGGGAAAGAAGTTGAGAACATACAAACTAATTAAAGAAAATCTTGAAATTGAACCATATCTTGATATCTTATCTGACAAAGGACTGAGAAAACATTTGTCTTCCTTCAGACTGAGTGCCCATAATTTAAGAATTGAAAGAGGTAGATATTTAGGAGAAACCCCAGAAGAAAGGTTATGTGACGTATGCCAGGTCGTAGATGATGAGATACATTTTATATGTAATTGTAGAAAATTTATTGATATAAAGACGGGTTTAAATTCAATAATAAGGAATATAGCTGATGATGGCAAAAGTAACGAAGAGATATTTATTGCTATTATGAAGAGCTCAAATAAAGAAATAATCAAATTAGTTGCAAACTTTGTCAGTAAAAGTGGCATTGTGTCATGAACAAGAATAGCCGTATACTCCAAATCCTTTGCATGTCATTTAATAATATATAAATACATGTTGTGTTTTGTTGTTGTTGTTGTTTTGTGTGTGTATTTTGTGTGTGTGTGTGTGTGTGCGTGTGTACGCACACACTATACGTTCGGATTAAACGGGGGTTGTTACAGTTGTTTTGGTTAATTTAGAATGGCGGCGACTCTCGTTTGATTTTGAATGTATGATAATTGTTATTGTAAATGCTCATTTATATCATTACAGTGGTCCCGAGAAAAACTGATTTAATCAAACTTTTAACATATAAAAACATGATATTAGAGTGACACACGGTCAATATTAAAAACGGCAGTCCTGATTGTCATGGATGTGAATTCGCTTTTGACCCGTATAACCTATAATAATTAGTAAATGGGAATAGTCTTTGTCGAGAATCAGTAGATCGTGGGACCACTGTACATGTTTATGTTTTGCCTTTAACCTGTATTGTACTGGGTATAATTGTGCAAATAAAATTCTATTCTATTCTATAAAATTCTATTCTAGATATCACATTTGGCTTGCGAAGATGCTGGCGGGGCGACAAGTCGCCACGCGACAGATCTATATACGGATCTATAGCGAAAACACGCCATATTTTATCTTCGTATCTTTATGCCATAGGCCTACTTTGGTAAGAAGTGTTTGGTGGGGTAAGCTGCCAAACGCTGCTTTGAATTCGAGATAAATTATGCCTAGGCCACATGTAGGCTATGTAATTAGGCCTGCAATTATGTTGTTTTTTCTTTCAATGTAGGTAGTCCAATCCTCTAAACATTCGAGCGTGATGAAGAAACTGGATCTACCTTTTCTGAACCCATGCTGGTTGTTACTTTCTAGATGATTTACAGTCGACATTCGTTGTGTCGAAGTCGAAGAAGCCGCCAAAATACCTCGACATATCCGGAGTTCGACCCATCCGATTTTGTTTAGTTTCAAAATTAAATGCTATTTGACCATTTTTGTGCATTTATAATTGAAATATAGTAGGAAAAGGAAAGAAATTGCTCGAAACGAGCAATTTCTATCCTTTTCCTACTAAATTTCAATGTCCATATCTATTTAGAAATTACTTTGTTTAAACTTTTTGATATCCATTGGTGAGGTCGGGGCCAGACTTTCACTTCCACTTAAGCGGAAATTCGACATATCCGATGTCGACATAACGAGAGTCGACTGTCAGTACTATATTTCTTATGATCTAGATCTACTCCTTTTGTCTCAATATTTCTGTACTTTATTTTACAAACTCGTATCTGTCAACAAATAAGTTTTGTTTTCTGAGGTAGCATATAAAATTGGAACAGCCTATATTTATTTATTTATCTCTATTTTATCGTTTTGGAAGTGCTTAACCCTTCTTCAAAAGTGTGTAGAAAGCTGCGCCCCCTCCTCATTCCGTGTAAATCTTACAAATAGACGAATATCACGGGAGACAATAATCAAAGGAAAAGAGTTAAGGTGTATAAAAAGAAACAATATTTAACAATAAATCCGCATACAACTGTTCATGCATAATAGTTTTATAATTTGAAATGATAGACATGCATTTTTTATCAGTTTCTCATCTTTCGGTGTATGTAAGTCGAGATATTTTGAGAGAAGTTTCATCGGCCCCATAAAAGTACGACCAGTACTAAATTTTCAAAGTGTTAAGCCTTAATCTAAGTGCATGGGTAAATGATCTCTCCTTTTTTGGTGTGCATACTTCATGGGCATAGCCAGAATTTTATAAAATTTTAATATTACACACGAACACAGAAGACACAAGCTAACCAGCATTTTCTTCTTTTGCCTCAATATTTTCCCAAACATTTATTTATTATGGATGTCAGGGGTGTTCTATTTTGAATGCTGCTGCAGATTTCAAGAGGATAAAGATTTAAAAAAAAAAAATCAGTACTACCGACCCAGGTTGAATTTTCTGAGGAATGCTGAAACACACATACTACTACTTTGTAAATTAATATACTAAAAATAAAATGAAGGAAATTCCAGTATGTCTATAGTATCTAAGGACTGTGGTAACGGGTTACTGGATAGATAAACAAATATAAGCTGCCCAACAAGCACAGACACGGGCCATGTGGCTGTGGTTGTGGGTACTCAATAAGAGAACGTAAATACGGCTTACCTGTTAAAGATATCAGAAACGAAGAGACCCTCCGCTTCTCGAAGAGGGCTTATATAGTGTTTCGTGACGTCACGTCCCGCCTTAGTCGTAGTCTGGTTCCCGATTCGCAGTAGTAGTGGACAGTTTACAGTAGCGAAGAGTTACATCTCATGGTGGCAGTACACTCCCGTAATTGTACGCTTCCGCGGATACCACACTCCTCCCCACTTTAGAGATGATCCTCTTTCTGATAGAAAAAGGAAACAAAGTTCTGTCCCGCTGAAATGCTGATAAATGATCCTCTTTCTGATAGAAAAAGGAAACAAAGTCGTTGTTGTTGTAGTTGTTGATGATCCTTCTTCTACTAGAAAAAGGAAACACTGTTCTTGTTGAGATAACCGTTGATGATTTCCTACTGATCCTCTTTCTGATAGAAAAAGGAAACAATGTCTTTTTGTCCGTCCGCACGCGATCCTATTCTTCAGAAATGTAGAATTGTTTACAAAAAGTCAATCCCTTCAGCACACAGGGTTAATATTAAAGTTGACAAAGTTTATAAAAAAACGTCTGGAAAGTCGGTCATGCTCTTCGTTTCACAAGGTTAATATTAAAGTTGAAAAAGTATACAAAAGACGTCCGGAAAGTCTGTCATGCTCTTCGTTTCACGATGTTTAAGTTAATTAAAACACGCTGGAAAATACTCTAATGTGGTTGGTACCCAATGTACTCAATTGAATGTCCAAGCTTTTACTAGGTGAAAAGCAACGTAAATGTCGATGATCCGAATTAAAGGTGAATCACTCCTTGATGTTGTATAGATGATAAAAGTTGATGATAAAATGTAGACGATCCAGATTAAAGGTGAATCACTCCTTGTTGTTATGGATAATTGATGGAAAACGATGATGAAATGTCAATAATTCTATTTTAAAGGCGAATCAATCCCTCATTTCTGATAATAGGAAACGTTGAAATGTTGATATAAAATAAGGCGGCCCCGTTTCATTTAAACAGTAGGAAATGTTGATGGTAAAGTCACTTTCATGATGATTACAAAGTACATGTGAAAAATAATGTAGTGAAAAAGGAAACGACTGCAAAACTTCACTACACTCCATACAATTTTTTAGCATTATCGGTCGTGGCTTGACAAATTTCCCGAACCGTCGTCCTCCGGATTCTGGCAACCACTTCTGCTACGTCCCCGATGAAAGAAGGAGTATTTATTCTCGCTCTATGGCTAGTACATAGATATGGGCTGTCAGTCTCTAGAAGAAGGCGATCCATGGGAACCTTTCTCAAAGCTGCTTGTTGGTACGAGTCAAAGGAACTGGCTAAACTAGTGAAACCAAAGAAACAATTTGGAAATCTACGGGAAAAGTTCAAAACGGTCTCCTCAGTTCCACTAAAACAATGTAGATGAAAATGTTGAGTTTTAGCACAATTATCCGCCAAAATATCAAATGCTGCTTGGGTTGCTTCCCCACTATGTCTCCCCTCCTCCCGAATGTGTAGGACAACAGGCATACTGGATGGAGCGAGATCCAATAATTTGGCGAATACTTCCTTTTGGTGACTCCAAGATGATTTATCCGTCGAAAAGTCCAATCCAATTTCTCCCAAAGCTACCACTCCAGGATTACGCAAAATTTCCCTAATCTGTTGGTAAACGTTGGTACTAAATAAATGAGCCTTCTTGGGATGTAATCCAATAGCAATTCCAAATCCTGTCTCAATTGAATAGGAAGTTGGGTATGTCTCTGGATCACAATATACAAGGATTCCACCGGAAACTGTGACATGGTTGATTGGTTTAGCACCAACGGATAGATTTAACAATGACTTTAAAGAAAGTGAACGTTTTACTTTACCGGAACAACGGTCAAGATGAAAGTGGCTATCAAATGCCGATAAAGTTGATGAAGCGTCAGCTTTTGGTTGTGAAGAAGTTGTAGGTACGGTCGTAGCTTTCGCTTTTGTTGTTAATGATGTTGAAGAAACGGTCGTAGCTTTCGCTTTAGTTGACAACGATGAACGGGTGGAAAAAGTCAATGACGATGATGATGAAACAGTAGCTTTAGAGTTGACTGTTGATAATTGTGAAAACGTTGTCGTAGCGGTCGTAGCTATAGCTTTGGAGATATTGGAACTGGTGGATGACGGAATAGTCGTGATTGTTGACGTTGGTATGGATGAACTACGGCTTACGTTGGATGGACTCACTATTTGGAACGATGACATACCACGATCCCATTGGTGGAACTCCCGACATAACTGCGCTGGGAAAAGGTTAACAAGTGCTCCCAAAACCCGCCAGTGACAGAGAACTGCTTCTGATGAAATTGGCAGCAGTGAAAACTTTTCTGGAGTAGTCCATCCTTCCAATTCACACATTTTCCTCATCCATATTTCCTCTTCTTCTTGTACATAACAAGCTCGTGGAATGAAAATAAGGTGTGACCTACGGGCAAAGTTAAAGAGAGACAAAATTGAAGGTCGGCTGTCGCTCATGATTTTACTTGCTAGCCAGTTTAGCGCTTCAATTCTGGCCTTATGACAGTCCTCATTTAACAATGCAGTTGCGCGAAAACGGACAGGTAGATGTTTAGCCATGACATGTAATTTCATTGCACGAGTTCTCATGCGACAAGCGTCGATAGGACATACAGACAAGAAACGTTTCTTGTTGCCTTCAAAGCTGGATCGTTTAGACGTAGTTGGTGCCCCAAGGTGAGAACGAGATCTAGAACGTCTAAATACCCGGCTGTGAACGCGATTTTCCTTATCGGTTGATGTATCATAACGTGGGCGAGCTTCCCTATCCCGACGAGATTGACGAGACAGGAACTGCTTTTCTTCAGGTTCCTTCTTGACAACATCCTCATCTGAAATAACAATTACTTCCGGTTCAACGTTAGCTTGAATGACAATGTTGGACGCTTCACCAAAAGTAACTCTTCTTGTAGGTGAGGATTGTTGAACGTTAAGCGTGGATGTGGAATCTTGAAGAACGTTACAATCCGCCATTGGTTCTGTAGAAATAGTTGGTTCGGTATCCTCAGGTACTGGAACAGCACTAGGACTCCCGACGCTGTCAATCGTAGCCCATTCGATGTCTTCCACCTCCATGTCCGACTGTTCCGATATTACTTCCTCTTTCACTTTGACGGGGGGTGAGAGAGGAACGTTGGTAGACGCAACCGGCAATGGAGGAAAGTTGGCGTCGTTCAAAACAAGGTCTGCCGGATTATTGGATTCCACCTGACTGTCTGTAGTCTGTGGAACTTTCCTTGGTCTGGCATACAGTGAAGAACCTTGCTTCCAACTTCTTTTTGGGCTTGAAGACATACTGCTTACAATATCTACGAAAAGATAAAAGATAAAAGAACACAGGTTATCAAGATGTACATTTTGGGCATCTGTATTTGTCAATTGCCTCTGCTTCCGCTTCGCTGACGTTTACACACCGTCCGTGGTACCACTCATCACACCAATCACAGGCGATCATGAAGGTCCCATCATAAGGCTTCCTGCAAAGACAATATAAATCATGATCAGGATCATTAGCTTTGAAGCCGCTCAATTTTTTCCTCTCGGAAACTATCCAAGATGGAATCTCCTTTTCTCTGCACACTTTCATCCTATCATGATTTATGGTTGACACTGTGTTCCTGTATCTTATCCTGTACAAAAAAGGAGATATACAATCTATTACTAATGCAGGGCCTCGCCATTGAGGCTGTAACTTTTTGTTCTTCCCCTTCTTCACACCGGAATTAATAACATATACCATGTCCCCAACTGCATATTTTTTGCTATACAGTCGGAGGTCATAGTCTCTTTTTCTCTTTTCTACATCAGTCTTCAGTTTTGATCTGGCTACCTGGTGAGCTTCTTTCATGCTGCTTTCTAGTGACTGCACATACTCAAAAGTAGACTCATGTTTTGTTTGCTCAGACGGGAATACCAGTTGTGAAGGAGTATGAACCTCTCTTCCCAACATCATGCGATTTGGAGTGTAACCCGTACTCCGACACACAGATGACCTTATGGCTCCAGCTATCTGTGGCAAATGGATGTCCCACGTGTCTTGTCTATTACCGACAAAGCAACGCACGGCATCCATCAGCGTCCTGTTATAACGCTCGACTTGTCCATTTGCAGATGGCCGGTATGCGGTAGTGCGTTTTTTATTGATTTGAAGTAACTTACAAACCTCCCGGAACAGGTTACTCTCAAAATTGCTTCCCCGATCTGTCAAAATCTCAATAGGCAGGCCAAATCTGCTGAAAAACTGATTGACAATTGCATTGGCTGTTACCTCTGCAGTTTGTGATGGAAGTGGAATGCATTCTACCCATTTGGTAAACTGATCCACCGCCATCAGACAATACTCATTGTTTCGGGCCGTTTTTGGCAATGGACCTAGGAAGTCTATATGAATCCTTTCCATTGGAACTCCTGCATGGTAACAAGTCATTTCCCATTTTGCATTCTTACTAGCTTTCTTACACCTTCCACATTCTGGACACGCCAAGACATAGTCTTCAATCTCCTTGGACATTCGGTGCCAATAGAATTGTTCTTTAATTTTACCTTTTGTCCTGTCGACACCCTGGTGACCAGCAAGTGGAACATTGTGTGAAAGCTTGAGCACTTCCTTTTTCAAACTCTCTGGTACTAGCAACTGCCTTTTACCTGTTTTAGGATGCTTGCGCCAGATCAGCTCGTTTTCTAAAATGAAGCACTCTTTGTTAATGAAGTAATACTTGGCATTCGCAGTAGCAATGAAGACTTCTCCCTCACTGGGTTCCCTGCCGTCGAACAACCAACCCAGTAGGAACTCAAGATCGTCATCGTCCTGCTGTGCTTGTCTCACTTCATCTGCAGGTAGTGTGTTAAAAAATAGGGAACTTACCTTGGGCCGACTTTTGGTATCAGATAGTGGCACAACGTAATCCACTTCCTCTGAAAACTGCCCCCAATTCTTCTGAGCTCGTTGACAATATGTACATCCTCCACAAGGAAGGATTGATATATCAGTATTTATGGAGAAGTACTCACAATTTTGGGATTTAGGAATCCGAGACAAAGCGTCTGCATTTGCATGTTTAGATCCTGCCCTGTGTATTACCTCCATGTTATACTGACTGAGCTCTTCAAGCCATCTAGCGATCTGACCTTGTGGCTCTTTGAACCGCATTTACCATGTCAGACTGCTATGATCTGTTCTTAATGTAAATCTTTTCCCCAGTAGATAATATTTGTACAGCCTTGTAAATCTAACTACTGCTATAAGTTCTTTCCTGGTTATACAATACTTCTTTTGTTCCTTGGTTAGGGCAAAGGAACCATATGCAATAACTACTGGTTTTCCCTCTTGTATTTGTGACAACACTGCCCCTATTGCACTATCCGAGGCGTCCGTATCCAGGATGAAGGGATCCACTGAATTTGGTAGTCCTAAGACTGGAGCCGAAGTCAGTGCACCCTTCAAATCGTTGAAAGCTTGCTCTTCTTCCCCTCCCCACTTAAACTCATTCTTACCTGTCAAGTCATATAGGGGCCGGGAACGATGAGCAAAATTAGGTATTAACATCCGGTGGTAGTTAACTAACCCTAGAAATCTTTCGACATCTTTGGTTGATGTTGGAACTGGCCATTCCACTACCGTCTTTACGTCGTCCGAAGAGACTTCCAACCCCTCAGGGCCAACCCATCTACCTAAAAATTCTACTTTTAACTGGAAAAGAACACATTTTTTAGGTTTGAGTTTTAATTGATATTGCCTGAAGCGTTGGAACACTTCTCTAAGGTTTTGCAGGTGTTTTTCAAAGGTCTCTCCCATGGCAAGAATATGGTCCAGGAACGCTAGTACTGTGTTCCAATTTAGCCCCCTTAGAACGAGATTCATGGCACGGGAGTAGGTTGCTGGCGCGTTACAGAGACCAAAACTTAACTTTAAAAATTCAAATAACCCATATTTGGTGCTAAAAGCTGTTTTCTTGATATCTGAATCTTTAATTTTGATCTGCCAGTAAGCAGAATTTGCGTCAAGTTTTGAGAACCATTTCTGACCTGATAGCATGTCGGTGCAGTCTTCAATCAGTGGTAAAGGGTACACGTCCTTCACTGTCACATCATTTAGACCCCTGTAATCAACACACCATCGAATGCTCCCATCTCGTTTGCATATCAGAACTGGTGCCGACGACCAGTCCGACGACGACGGCCTAATAACCTTTGCGTCTAACATTTTCTGCAAATGCGCCTCCTCTTCTTTCATGAAAGCCATAGGAGTTCGCCTCATCTTCTGTTTTACGGGTTTGGCATCTCCGGTGTTAATTTCATGTTCAAGAGCTGTGAAATTACCCAAATCAAATTCATCTTGTGCAAACACATCATGAAACTCGATTAATAAACTCCTCACCTGGTCTGACTGATCAGCATCCAACTCTTTCACAGATCTCTCAAACAACTCCGTCAAGTGAGCAGGCAAATCTTCTCCTACCTTGTACACCTTTGCTTCAGCTGCGGATGACATATCAGGCGGTACAGGACGGACCAACTTCACTTCTTCTGCGTTACCTAAAATCTTGTTTCTTTTTAATTTTACATTATGATTGGTCAGGTTAACGACAGAAATTTTTGTATCTTCCTGGCTGTTATGTACAGATCTAGGAATGATAATGTCTCGAAACTGGTCTGCTTCAACAATAAAAGAGCTTGTCATACCTGATACAGAACATGGAACCCGCACAACTGAATTAGGTGGTATTTTGGTAGTTTTGGAAACCGTCACCTTAGCAACGATTGGATCCCGATTGGCATTGGAGTTAATCATGCTAATGGTTTCAGATCCAAACTTTATATACTCACTTGGTATATCAATCTTGGCCTGGTACTTTTTCAAAAGATCAACTCCCAGTAACATTTCATCCTCAATTGGTGCCACGTATACTTTTTCCGAGATGTTTTGGGAACCAAATTTGAAATTTACAGGCCCGATCAACAATCCTTGCATTTTAAGATCCCTGCCCGCCGTTTTCATAGTGACCGATTTAATAACAGGAAGGGAATCTTTAAAACTGTTATAAAGTTTGTCCGAAATCAGTGTTACCTGTGCTGCTGTATCCACGATGGCTTGAATCTCCCTATCACCAATGGTGACAGGAATGCAGAACATCACATCTGACTTAATCTGGTTTATAACAATTTCCTCGCTGAGACCAAGTTCTGTTTGGACCGGGGATAGGCCTCTTAATCCGATCCGCTGGAGTTTAAATCATCAAAATCATCTTTTCCAGTAAAACATACCTGTTTCTTGCCCTCTGCCTGTGGCTGGACCGTCAGCTTTGGACAATTAGGTCTGATGTGCCCTGACTCACTGCAATTGTAGCACTCGAACCGACTTGGCGACGACCGAGGTGAATTTGGCGGTGTTCGGCGGGTTTGGCGGTTTGATTTTTTTTGGACAATCACGGGCTATGTGACCCCGCCCATTGCATGAAAAGCAAACCGACTCATCAGGGTTCCTGCGCGCTACTGGAGAAGGTGATCGATTTCGTTGCTTTAAAAGGATTTCCATTTTGTCAATCATGGATTCTACTTTTCTCTCTAATCTTGTCAATCTATTTTCAAATTTGTCAAACCGGCTCTCTCTAGCAGATGATTGTGGCTGCGTTGACACTGCCTCTATTTTAGGTTCTTCAGAAATTTGAGAAACTTGGGGAACAGGTTTTCCTTGCTTACCGAACACCATGTTGTGGGTATGCATAAAATACTTTATGCGGTCAATGGCTTCCTCAATTGATGCCGGCCTTGTATTGGCAACCTTTTCCCCTGCCTCCTTATCTCTTGACCCTAAACAAAAGCGTAAAATTACCTGCTTTGTCATGTACTCATCTGGCAGCTCTGTGAACGCTCTTGTAGCGAGGGTCAGAACCCTATCAGCCCAATCATCAACAGACTCGTCCCGATTTTGGAAAGCATTGTTGAAAGTAATCATGGCAGTTTCAGGCAATTCTTTGTACCCAAACCGCCGCTCAAACTTTTCAACAATGTCCACGTAGGCGAGATCTTCTGCTCTGCTGGTTATCATGGCAAAAAACTCACTTGCTTTATCCGTTAGACTCAGGCACAAGTAATCCTTTCTCTCTTGGAGTGTCCATCTTTGGATATGAGCCACTCTTTCAAACTTGTTGAAAAATGCTTGCCAACTTCCTTTACCGTCATAGGTAAGCGATTTGGGAAGCTGCATCAACGTAGGTTGACGATTTCCCCCCGCTTGACCACCATTTCGGTTAGGAACGTTGACATTACCTGCCTGGTCCTGGTAACCATGAGCCGCTGCACGTGCTGCTGGTGGGTTATGATACAATCCAACCGGAGGTTGTTGGAACTGTCTCCTTTCCTCCCTCATCTCTCGCTGCAGATCCCTCATATTATTTACGAGCCCCAACATTGATGCGTGAACCTGCAGTATGGCATCAACGTTAGTGGCACCATTTATATTGCTCTGACCTGTGGCACTATTTATATTGCTCTGAGGAATCTTACCTTCATCCATGTTTGGCCGGCTGGTTGCATATTTAGGAGCTTTCTTCCTGTTAACCCACTTCTCTTTACGGGGGTGACCTGGGAGCAGGCAAGGAAAACATATCCTCATCCACTCCCGACTTCCTGTCATCCATGACCCCCCTCTGCAGATATTTGACAGTGGCCTCCACTGCTTTTGTCTCGGCTTCCCTTACCTTAATGGCTTGCTGATTTGAAGCCATACCTAAATCTTCCCCTCCAAGTCTCATTTGGTCTGCTCCCTCCTTCACATATGACAAGGGACTCAGATTTGCATCCTCACATGCACTTGGCGGGCCTCGAAGGGAAGCGTTGTCAATGACATTTACTATGTCGCCTATTACCTGCATGCTTGGGTCACTCATTTCCTCCGTTTTAACAAAAGGAGGAACCTGTCCGACACTGTCCTGTAAACCATCGGCCCTAACTTCCTCGTGCACTGATGGTAAGTCTAGTGCATCAGGAACTGATGGGTCGATGGTAATACCCTGGTCACTTTTGCTGAATTCTACTGTATCCCAGAAGTCTGGGCCAACACGAAGTCCAGGTACTGACCTTACTAATGATCCTGTCAATCGACCATGGGTTTCTCTGGCGTAGATTAACTGCTGAGCAATCCTGGGACCAATCCCATGTAGCTCTTGCATCTCCTCCTCGGTGGCAGTGTCAAAATCAATTCTTTTTGGTTCTGATGAAGCCATTTCTACTTAAAACTATCCTAACTTAGCAATTAAGCAAAGAGGAAAAGTTGTAAATTATTTTAAGAATTTAATTAATTGTAATCCAACGACAGCTAATATAGCAAGTTGGAACTACTGTTTTTATCAGAGCTATCCAAATTTAGCTAAAAAGCTAGTTGGAACAGTTCTAATATATATTGTTTAATATGTTGTTCAATTAAATGTACCCCTCAACACAAAAGTGTCGATGGAGATAGTCAAAAAAGTCAAACTTTACTCACAATGTAGGTACTTAGGAAATGCAGTCGATTTCGCAAGCTGTTAACTTGGAATCTAACGTTGGTTTTCTACAGGTAAACAGCTGGATACAAGTACCACACACTGGTTCTGCTATACACACACACTATGTTGAGAGCAGCAGCAAGCAAAGTTGTATAATAATCTGTCGTTGTCTTGGGTCGTAGGTCGATGTCGTGAACTAACGTTCGTTAAAGCGTCTGGCGACGAAGGAAAAAATAATCTGCAAAGATTGAAAAAACATGTTAGATGTAACTAAAGGTCTTCCAGACCAATTATTACACATTGAAATCTTAAATAAGCTGATTATTTTACTCCTACATCAAAGAATGGCTAAAATTACAAAGTAAAGCCATATTATTTACAATTAAATCATACATTTAAAGTGATTCGCCTGTTTGAATGGCTAAGATTGGAAATTGTTGGTCCAATAATACTTAAAAACCATAAATTTAAGGCAAAAACACTGTGAATCAAAATTTAAGCTAAATTTCATTGAAAATCTGAACAACAACTTCAAATGTTGTAGTTGAAAGTGAAAAATATCCAATTTAACCTTTTCACATGTCCGGAAAGACATCGCAATCGTCAGAGTTGCTTCTACAAGATGCAAAATCAAGTTTGCAATCTTCCGAGCATGCACAACGATGCAACAAGTCTTCCAACATTATGAAAGTTGCAAACATTGAATGAAAAGAAGCAAAATAATGAAAATTGATACCTCAGCTCTAAGCGAAGGTCCTCGAGACCAACTCTCTCACTTGTCCGTCAGGAAAATGTATAAAATTATTCTAAATTTCATTTTACAAAACTAAATATCAAGCTAAGGTCCTCCAGACAATCTCATGATACCTGTTTTGGCCTTTGAAAAAATTATTTGCCAAGCCAACGTCACCCAGACCATGACATTGCCTTAACAAACATAAATTTTCAATTTGCAGACCTCAATGCAGTGACAAAATGGAATAGTTGCCTCGTGAAAGCATTGGGACAAGCACGTGACACATGGCGGCCATCTTGAAAAATTCAAAATTCACAAAATTAAAAGACAAATTGACACTTCAATTTCACCTCAATTGTGAAACCAAAGCAAAAAATGCAACAAATAAATGCTGCACAAACCATTTATGACAGATATTTAGCCATACCTGTCTTTGTTTTCCTCAATACCGGTGCACGCGGTCTAAGGATCAAACAAAAAAAATGGCGAAGTGTTCGTTTGGCAGACGAACTAAATAAAGGTGCTCTCCTTTCCTGCAGCAGATTCGTTTACTCGCAGCGCCATTTTGTGGTAACGGGTTACTGGATAGATAAACAAATATAAGCTGCCCAACAAGCACAGACACGGGCCATGTGGCTGTGGTTGTGGGTACTCAATAAGAGAACGTAAATACGGCTTACCTGTTAAAGATATCAGAAACGAAGAGACCCTCCGCTTCTCGAAGAGGGCTTATATAGTGTTTCGTGACGTCACGTCCCGCCTTAGTCGTAGTCTGGTTCCCGATTCGCAGTAGTAGTGGACAGTTTACAGTAGCGAAGAGTTACATCTCATGGTGGCAGTACACTCCCGTAATTGTACGCTTCCGCGGATACCACAGGACATCATATTATAGAAGGAAATGATCTTTTTTTTATTCATAAACAATGAAAGCCTTTTGTTTCGGGAATTTCCTTTGTAGCTTCTAAGGGAAAAAAAGGAATCTTTTTGGCATCGGGAACAGGTCCATATTATGGACCTGTTAAAGGAGAAAAAAACACTGTCCTGTATAAGAAAGGGTTAACCCATTACCACTCATAGACACTTTTTGATGCCCTCACGAGAAAATGCTCAATGTGGAAAATGAAGAAATTGTTTGTGACAAGCAATTTCTTCATTTCCCACTTTGTTTTCTACAGAAAAATGTAAAATTCCTATCTCTTTAAGTTGTCGTCTGCAACTCCTTTCAGATTAGAAAAGTCCAAAATTTTGTGGTCTGGTAATGGGTTAAATTGCTTTTTCAGAATTTGATGGATGGTGAAATAAAAAGAAAGCGAGGAAGACCTAAGAAAAAACTTTTTGGGAGACCTTTTCAGAAAAAAACTGTCTCTATTCAAGAAGCAATTAAGGTAAGTCAATGATTTGTGACTCGTCACGCTAAAAGGGATCTTCTGCCAAGTCCATAAAACCAAATTTCTAAAAACAAATCAGAATTAACAGGCGTCACCCAAATCACATATTTTGAAAAGGCAAATGTAGTACCAGTACCAGTATAATAACTATTAAACATGTATGATAATCAGCATTTCACCTGTCACCTCAATATTTTTTTCAATATTTTCTGTTCTAAATTGTACACAAATTAAAGTTTTATTGTCATCTGTTTTCATAAGGTAAAGGTAGAGAATTCTGAAAATCATTGTTTTCTCCTTGTGCCTCATTATTAGTGTGACTATTCATAGAATAATTCTGGTCACTGGGGCACTGGTGAAGGCATAATGCTTTGGTTTCGTATGCATGTATCATCATACTTTTAATTCTGCTGATGCTATTCAGGGTTTCCATAAAAACAAAAATGGGGGTTTTTCACCCCAAATTAAATATTTTACCCCAAAATTTTGCCAGAAGCCTTCTATGTTTCCTATAGAGGGGGTACAAGTATGCTGAAAAATCATGTTTTTTACCCCCAAATTTGAAAGTCAGTGGAAACTTTGCTATTGCTCTTAAACTTTGCGCTTGCTTTGTGACCATGATATTAGCCTCTAAACAAAGATTTTTAGCTCACCTGAGCACAAAGTACTCAAGGTGAGCTATTGTGATCGGTCTGTTGTCCGGCGTCCGTCTGTCTGTCCGTCCGTCCGTCCGTCCGTCCATCCGTCCACAATTATAAAAAAATCTTCTCCTCCTAAAGTACTGGGCAGAATTGGATGAAATTTCACAGATGTGATCCGTGGGTCATCCTTTTTCAAAATACTTCAAAGAATTGGGATCGGGGTCAGAATGGGGTCAAAAAGTAGGTCACGAGGTCAAATCTTATTTTTGCTCTAGGAGTCACATTATTGTCTCAATCATTGTGAAAATTGACCAGAATCCTTGTCTTGATGATATCTAGGTCATAGAAAAAAAGTGGGTCATGCCAGGTCAAAATGTAGGTCACTAGGTCAAATGATATAAAATCCTTCTTTTTTGCTCTAGAAGTGTTAACTTTGGCTCAAATATTGTGAAAATTGCTCAGAATGTTTTTCCGGTGGATATCTAGGTTCGGTTAAAAATTGGGTCATGTGAGGTCAAAAACGAGGTCACAAGGTCAAATATCAAGAACTCCATTTATTAGTCAAGAAGTGTAAATTTTGGCAAAAATCTTGTTAAAATGGCTCAGAATGTTTTTCTTTTGGACATTTAGGTCGGTTAAAAAGTTTGTTGTGTGAGGCCAAAAACTAGGTCACAAGGTCAAATGTAATGAATCCCTTCCTTTTGCTCTGGAAGTTCCAATTTGGGCTCAATTATTTTGAAAATTGCTCAGGTTTATTTTGATGATATCTGTTGGTCATTGAAAACTTGGGTCATGCGAGGTCAAAAACTGGGTCACTGGGTCAAATCTTGATTTTTCTGTAAGAATTACAATATTTGCTCAATCATTGTGAAATTTGTTGGGAATGTTTAACTTGATGATATCTTGTTTCAAAATATTTGGCATTGTCTCAATACCCTCTACCAAAATACTTCAAACTATTGTAATACAAGAAGAAGTGGTCCTATGTTGTGGGGTTTCATGAGGTTTCGCACAGAGACAGTTTTCTCAAAGACTGGTTGGCCCAGAGTCGTGAAATTTTGCATGAGTTTACATCTCATGGACCTCTAAAAGGATACTTCAAACCATCACTTTACAAGCAAAGAAGCCCTATGTTGTGGGTTTTGGAATTTTTAAGTAAGGAATTCAGACAAATTTATTTTGACCAGGTATCAGCTTATCAGCAATCACTGCTTAAGTAAATAGTTAGACTGTCTAAAGTCAATAATAAAGGGCTGCCTTATCTGATAATGGAGCTCTTATCTGATAAAGGATGGAGCTACAGATAATCTTTATGCATAAACCTTTTCCTATGATGTCCCTATTAAAACGGCTTGGGGAATTATTGAGTCAAATGAAGTAAAGGCTGATAATCAGCATTTTCTCCTCTTGCTGTGCTATGTTGTTCATGAATCCTTTCTTACCCACATAATTTTGTCTTCTGCAACTCCTTTCAAATTTGAACAGTCCATTTCTTTTCTGTTGTAAGATTAAACCCTTTCCCAGCCAAGGTTTAAGCCCTTTCCAAATTGTTTCAGAACAGAAAGTCCTTAGTTTTATGCCTTTGAATTTTGCAAAATTGCCATTGTTATTCTTGTATTCTTCTAATGTTAAAAGATTGATTTCATGGTCTCGCCAGCATCTCAACTATGAATTCAGGTGAGCGATCTAGGGCCATCTTGGCCCTCTTGTTTTATTCTGACATTGATTTAGTAGAATTTTAAACATTTCTGGATTTTGGATTTTTTCGCTAATCAGCACTTGAGCTGTTCTCTAAGTAATAACATGTCTTGTTGTTGCCATATTTTCTTTATCAATGTCTGTTTTGGTGTCTGCAGCAGCTTTCAAATTGGACCATCGGGATCCTATTATTTTGTTCTTTGGGAAAGGGTAAGGATTAATTTGCAAAAGTGATTATCATTATACGCGTCACCGACATGACTGTACATTTTTCTTTCATACAGGGACCTGCAGATTGTTCCGAAGACAAAGAAACAAAGAATTTTTACGGTAAGTTAAATTTTGAGAGAAATTTTGTATGCCAAAATGAAAGAAAATGCTCAACATGAATAAAGACTAAAACTATAAGCACATAGCTAGGTTAAAAGTAGAAAGCAGAAGATCTTACTGATCCAATACCACACAATGACTCCTCACAAGATAATGGCTTTGGAAAACATCATGACAAATGAAGAAATTGCTTGTGACAAGCAATTTCTTCATTTCCGACAATGTTTTCTACTCAAAAAAATGATTTTTTTATTTCATGCACTTGAAATTGATGTCTGCAACTTCTTTGAATTTGGCCTAGTCTAATTTTTTTCCATTTGGTAATGGGTTAAATACAGTATCCTTCAATGTTGCCAAACCCTATGTTGTGAGTACTCATTTGAATCTTCACATAGGCTTTGGATTTGAAATAAAGAAAAATGTTCTCTGTTATCCTCTTATTTGTTGCTTTGTCTGCTTTTCAGGTAGTAATATGGATAGCTATCATGTTGATAGAGAGCAGTTAACCCATTACCAGGTGGCAACATTTTGCACTATTCCAAATTGAAAGGAGTTGCAGACAACCATTTTTTAGTTGATGACATTTTAAAAAAAACCTGTCCATTTTGGGTTAGAAAACATGTAACAAGCAATATCTTCATTTTCCACACCGTTTTCCCAAGCCTTTTCTTGTGGGGGAGTCAAAAGGCGACACTATGCAGTAATGGGTTAACCCTCTCCCAAACAAGACCTGGATTTGACATTCCTAATAGGAAAGGCTTGAGAAAACATTGAAACAAAAGAAGAAACTGCTGATAACCAGCAGTTTCTCCTTTTGTCTCAATATTTTCTTAGCTATATTGTACAAAAATCCTTTCTTTTTCAATGTCCATTTTGTCGTCTGAAGCAGCATTCAAATTGGACCAGTCTAAAATTTGGCTGTTTGGGAAAGGGTTAATTGGATTAACAGATAATGGAATTGATGTTACAGGGTCTTCCATAGGTCCAACTCATGATAAATTATATTTTACAATGTGCTTCAAACCCTATGTTGTGAGTACTCATTTGATAAGTCTCAAGGACAATACAAATTATTACCCTCAAAATAGGGTTTGGATTTTAGAATGCCCCTCTTATTTTTTGCTCTGACTTCTTTTCAGGTTTTAACATGGAAAGCCATAATTATGACAGAGATAAGTTAACAGCAAATGAAAGTGATGTCTTTGGACCTCCTCAATCCATAAGTCTAAATGATAACAAATCTCAAAATATTAATTCTGGTGGTGTTGTTTTGACTGAAAATAATCAACAAGACATGGAAATATCACTGGATACAGATACAAACACTGATAAAGTAACTACAGCTTTAAATGATAATAAACAAACTTGTAACATGCAAGAAGACAACATGGACTCATTACAAGCTTCAAATGTGGAGAATGAAATTGTCAGTAACAAAGATAGTGTAAATGTAGATCTAGATGTAAAGATTCCAGGTGATTCCATGATAGTTGATAATGAAAGTAAAAACAATGATATAGAAACAGCGACAGACATTGATAATGAAAGTAAAGATAAAGATGTAGACAAAGACAATCAGATTGATGAAAGAGGAGAACAGAGTCATGATGTTACAGACTTAGTGATAAAAGATGTAAAAGGAGGTGATATAAATACAGATGCTGATTACAATGATGTACAGGTCAGGGTGATTGAAGTTCCAGATGATGATAATTTGTTTGATTTTCTAACTCACGAAAAGGAGGAAGAAAACATGGAAAAGGTATGTCACTGTTAAAATAAAAATTAACAATAGCAATAACTCTTTGCTAACCTTTTCCCAAACAGTGCCTTGTTTGGACTTCCAAGATGAGGAGGCTTTCGAAAACATTGTGCATAATTAAATGAAGAAAATGATGATGACAAAAGATTTTCGCCTTAAACCCAAACTCTGCCTGCAACCCGCAAATGAATATTGACTCCTGACGGAATTTGTAATCAGCATTTTCTTCTATTCTCTCAAGGTACACTAAACTAACATATTTTGTAGAGACATAATCAGAGCTTGTATTAGAAATGTTTATTAAAAAAATTATCTTTTTCAATTAACGAAATTGAAACTTGTTCATAAAATACAGGAGGAGGATTTAAAGAAGACACAGCTGTACAATTACCTCTCTCCGTATATGTCTGGCTATTTACACCAATTCCTGCAAATTGACCTATCTTGGATCTATCTTTATTGTATTTAATCAATTACCAGACGGCAAAAAGCAAAAACTTAGACTGTTCAAAATTCAAAGATGTTGCGGATGACAATTTCATGTGTATGAAATTTTACATTTTTGGTCATTCTTGGTAGAAAACATTGTGGAAAATGAAGAAATTGCTTGTTACAAGCAATTTCTTCATTTACCTTAATGTTTCCCAAAGCCTTAATCTTTAAGAGCGCAAAAAGCATCATTGTGTGGATATGGGTCAAGAAATAGCTCTGTGTTAGGCATCATAGTAAATAATCCGTGTTTATAAACAACAGGAAGAAGATTTAAAGAAGACCGAGCTGTATAAATACCTCACAGAGGAAAGCCAACTACACAGACAGTCAGAGGAGGTAACGCCATACCCATCTGGCGATGAACGAGAAGTCGAACAGATTGACTCGAGCTCGTCTGACGATGACGAATCATCGGGATCGACATCATCAAGTGATGACGATGATGATGATGAATTTGATATGGAGGAAATGTTGGAAGGAGAAACTCTTAGGTAAGTTACCTGAGCTGTAGATAAGAGCGGCTGATGGCTTTTCAAAAAGCAATAGTTCATCTATTGGTCATCAAACCCTATGTTGTGGTTACTCATTAGAATCGTCTCATTGAGACGATTCTAATGAGTACCCACAACATGGGTTTTGGAGTCGAAATAACAAAGTTAGAATGTCTTCTCCCCCTCTTATCTGTTCCTATGTTAATATTTCCAAAAAAAAGTCTAGCAGAGTCCAGATAGCTAAGTCAGTATTGTCGGAGTCTGTCAATGCAGGGGTCATGAGTTCTAACCATGGCTCGGCCAATATTCATTCTGATACTTGACTTATCATCTATGTGAGAGAGCAGTTGGAGGCTGATGATTTGTGTGTGATAGAACATGGAAAATAATGTGGAAAAAGGAGAAAATGCTGATCATCAGCATTTTCTTCTTTATGCTTCATTGTTTTTCCAATGCTATTATATTTCAGACCTCAAAACCAGGTCTTGTTTGGAAGAGGGTTAATTCAAATTTAATTTCTTGTGTAATTGTCTTTCAATTGAACCAGTTTAACCCATTACCACCAAATGATGCTTCTTAGCCCCTCACAAGATAAGAGGTTTTAAATACCTTGTGGAAAATGAAGAGTTTGCTTGTGACAAGCAATTTGTTCATTTCCCACATTTTTGTCTTCACAAAAAGACCAAATATGTTGAATTTCATTGACACGAAATTTGTCCTCTGTTGCTCTGCAACATCTTTGAGTTTAGACAAGTCCAACAATTTGTCGTCTGGTAATGGGTTAACCCTTTCCCAAACGACAAAATTTTAGGGTGATCCACTCCAAAAACTGTCACAAATGACATAATGGATGTTATTAAAGATAAGATTTGTGTAAAATATGGCACAGAAAATATTGAGACAAAAGGAGAAACTGCTGGTTATCAGCAGTTTCTTCTTTTGTTTCAATGTTTTCCAAAGCCTTTTCTAATAAGGACGTCAAAACCAGGTCTTGTTTGGGAAAGGGTTAATATTGTCTTCTAAAAGAAAGCTTGAAGATGAGTCAAAATTTCTGTCTTGTTAACAGTGAGAGAATTGCTAAAGAAGCACAGATGGAGAGAGAATATAAACAAATGGAATCTCAGATGAAAACAACAATGGAGAAAAAACAAACTCATAAAACCCCACCCACAAAAGTCATGTCTATCAAGGAGCAGCAAGCACAGTGGTCCAAAATGACCATGGAAAAACTGGAAAAGTCAAAAGAAGTGACCAAACAATGGTTAAAAGTAAGTTTTACGATTTTCTAAGTGACAAAATGCAATGACGATTAAAATTCAAAGATATTTTAGAGGACAGAAAAATACTACAAACGAAAGTAGAAAATGTGTATATGGTTACTAAATTATAGAATAACATGTGAAACAATGATGGAAAAGAAGGAAGTGCTTGAAGTAGTTTCATCAAGACCATTTGATTAAGAACCCATATCATAGGATTTGGATGTTGAAATGACAAATTTAAATGCCTGTACCCCCATTTTATGCCCCTGCATTGTTAGATTTGGGGCATATTGTTTTACCATTGTCTGTCTGTCACTCTGTCTGTCAGTCTGAAACCACTGTGTTGTAAGTTGTACGTTAGATTTGTGTAGTTTGTACGGAAGTTTTGAGTGGTCAATCAAAGATGGCGTCGGGGGAAAATCGTTAGAGGTAGGTGTCTTAGTTTTTCGTCGATAATTTCCTTAAATGGCCGTATCTTGTCTTGATACTGATATCATTGTACAGGAGAAATGTATACCTATTCACGGTGCTATATAGCCAAGTACCAGTGTTGTCCTATCGTACTCAGTCGTTGTGCAAAGACAGCCCAACACGGAAAACTTTTTTCGAAGCGAGAAAGTTGTCCTTTTAAGGATGATTACATAGTAAACAGCGATCTAGGGAACAAACTATTGCTCTAACTTGGATGTTTTTAACATGCTCTTTTCTATGGTTACCGTTATTTTACACACAAATGTCTAGAATGACCACAAACGCTGTGTTTACCAAATGGCCAAACAACGGTGTAGTCACAGTGAAAATATGCAGACACAACGGTGCAGTTTCTGTGTTATCTGTACGGTGTAGTTATTATTTTCACAACAAATTGTGAACGGTGTAGACTTGGTATGTTGTATAGGGCGAACTAGCTCTAACAGATAGCAGATCATCTGTTTTATCTCCTTCAAATACTTTGGTCTTAGAAAACTCAGATGAAAATGCCGCCATCCTCAAAGTAAATGAAAACAAAAGTTAAGAAAATATGTTTTCTCTTTTCTTCATTCTCCTAAGCCTTAAAGAGTTCAATGTATGTTTGATTTAATTTTCGGGAGACATTTTTGTTATTTGTGATTGAATAAACATCTGACGGAAATGATAATCAAAAGGAATACCATCACAAAATATCAAATAAGACATACGATAACCGTCATTTTGAAGCCATGTTAAGTGCAACGGCAAATTTCTTGTTCATCCGTTCATTTGATTTGTAGATTCGAAATTTGGGCTCTGGCTTTGAATTTTTCTTTGTAACTGTTTTAATTGGTTATTACAATCAAATATTGTAATTAATGAAATGATTTCAACTCATGGAGTATGATAATTATTGATCGAAATGTATCTTGTTTTCAAATTGACCCCTCATTGAAAAGTCTGATTTTACCCAAAATAAAGGATTCAATCAACAAAACATAAATTATAAATAACAAAACATAAATTATAAATTTGTGTCATAAACATTTGGGCCTTTTGTTCGTCTTGTTCGACTTAAGTAAATAAG
Source organism: Fragum sueziense (assembly GCA_963680895.1). Lineage (NCBI taxonomy): Eukaryota > Metazoa > Mollusca > Bivalvia > Cardiida > Cardiidae > Fragum > Fragum sueziense. Next base: position 32,683,560 of record OY804601.1, read on the forward strand.
TCTTGAAAATAGAATTCTGGAACCGCAAAATTCATTTTGGAATTTCATACGTAATGAACTTCTTCTTCAGGACTGACATTTTTCTGACCAAGATTTTTTGGGCTCACTCATAAAATGTAACCATTTGCAATGAAAAAGACAATATTCTATTCGCCAAAACCGTTTGACTATTGGAGTAAAACGCATTGAAGTACTACCAAGACAGTGTAACTTACACACATCCATAAATAAATGAAATGCAATGTTTTCCATCGAGAGCCGACCTTCATTGACCAAAATAAACAAATAACAAGTTGATCAATGCTTCTCAATGACTTAATCACATCTGGGAACAAACTGTTCATTTCAGCCATTGTTTTCATGTTCTCGTGGGGAAAGAGAAGAGACCCTATCCGTTTCATCTGTTTTAGCACGTCCAATGGAAATATCAGGAATTAAGGTCGGGGCTTTTTGAACGACTTTATGGGGTGTTGAACTTCGTCATTTTTTATGTTCAGGACTCATGCATTCAAAACCGGGGATATCATCGATAGAAAGAATCTTGTTAACTCCAAAATCCTTTTTTTCTACGTCGATGAGGTCTATCTTGTGTATTCTATGCTCGCAAATGGGGATGATGTCCTAGTGTGACTTCTTGATAATATCAGGAATAATACTAAAGTTCAGAGTTTTCAAATCTTTTTGACCTGTCTGATCATTGATCTCCCCCGCCCTGCGCACTTTTAATATCTGACTGGAATGGTCCTGTTCCGAATGCTTCACAACATTTTCGAAACTCCCTTCGAAATGACAGTAGTAATAGGTGAACAGCATGGAACTGAAAATAAAGAAAAAAATAAAACGGACGCCAGCAGATTCTTGGTAATTTCTACTATTTGACCCTTACGGAATTGCTTTGACAAATAGCAAGGAAACTAGATTCTGATATATTTTGATTAAAGTATATTTTGTAGACATATTGTCACCTTCTTTGCTGCAAAGCATTTACAAGTCAGTCACATAAAAATTATTAACATAATTGTTGAAGAATTTCGGTAGTAATTGTAAAACATGATTCTCAGCCGTGAAAACGTTATCATTAAACATAAAAATATTATCATTCCAGAAATGATAAGTTCTGTATTACTTCAAGTCTACACCGTTCACAATTGCATTAAGTCTACACCGTTCACAATTGTTATGAAAATATAACCACACCGTACATAAAACACAGAAACTGCACCGTTGTGTCTGCATATTTTCACTCTGACTTCACCGTTGTTTTACACGGTGTTTGTGGTCATTCTAGACATTTTTGTGTAAAATAACAGTAACCATAGAAAAGAGCATGTTAAAGACATCCAAGTAAGAGCAATAGTTTGTTCCCTAGTTCGCTGATTACTATGTAATCATCCTTAAAAGGGCAACTTTCTCGCTTCGAAAAAAGTTTTCCGTGTTGGGCTGTCTTTGCACAACGACTGAGTACGATAGGACAACACTGGTACTTTGATATATAGAACCGTTGATAGGTATACATTTCCCCTGTATAATGATATCAGTATCAAGGCAAGATACGTCTGTTTAAGAAATTTATCAATGAAAAACTAAGACACCTACCTCTCATGCTGTATTGCTGTCGCCATCTTTGAATGACTACACAAACCTAACGTACAACTTACATCACAGTGGAAACTTAACATGAAAACTTTTAAAACATTGGCCTTTCTCCAAAAGTATTCCACATACATAGCTCAGATTTGATATGTAATCTTCTTTCAATGATATATATCTGTTACATGCAATATGACCTTCCTCAAGGTCATCCATTAACCGTTATCAATCCTTAACATGAAAACTTAATGTTAAAAGTTAATGTTAAAACTTAACATGAAAACTTAACATTGGCCTTTTCTGGGACATTTGTGTTTCACAAACACATCTTGTTATCTGTTTCCTTATAATGGGTGTCTGTTTGCAACAAATATCACAGCTTGGAATCATGTGACACAATAATTTCAGAAAATTGTCAGTTATTCTGTTAATCATGTGATGATTTGTATTTAGTGTTTTAAAAGCAGTGAAGATGAAGAAATGTCTGGAAATAGTTGGATATAGTAGGTCTTTTAAAATCAGCTGATAAAAATATTATTGACAACCTACCAAACAAACCACACTCAGCAAATTCCGGGTATTTTCCACCTTCTCTGCTTCAATTCTTTTATTTCAAGCCGGTAATGTATTAAAAGAATTATTGTAAAATATCAAAAATTATGTGTAATGGTGACTGTCGTTATTTCAGGATTTAAGTGTACCAGAAAATCTGACATTTAGCAAACCTATACAGATGAAAATGGTAGATCTAAACCAGTACTTAACCTGTGGGATGTGTAAAGGGTATCTATATGAAGCTTTAACGATCACAGAGTGCATGCATACATGTAAGAATATATGCTGATCATATTGTGTAATAATGAATTGACTGTTGTGATATTTCAGGACTTGAGTGTACCAGAAAATCTGACGTTTAGCAAGCCTATACAGATGAAAATGGTAGATCTAAACCAGTACTTAACCTGTGGGATGTGTAAAGGGTATCTATATGAAGCTTCAACTATCACAGAATGTATGCATACATGTAAGTAGATTTTAGCCCCACTATACTTAAAATATTTTGAGTTTTGCATTTATGGCAATATTGTATTTGAAGATGTTTAACTTGTGATAATTATGTGGTTTTATCAAGATGTTGGTGCATAACTGTTTCTTGGTTGTATGAATTCATTTTATACTTGTAATAAATCTATGCTAAGCTCATACTACAACAACTCCATGACTATGACTAACATTTATACAGAATTATGTCCTCTATTTAAAATGCATTTTTCAAACAGTTTTATGAGTTCAAGGTCATACACCTCCACAGCCACTGATGATATTGCCGTGAACCTTTTCAACTGTGAGTTGAACCATTGTGGAGGTTCATGAGGTTTCCTATGCTTTCTGTGCCTCCTAAAAACGAAGGTGATCCCAATGCAAAACGCTATGTTCCCAAAGCAAACTTTCTTCCATTTATCCCAACCTAACCCTTTCCCAAACAAGACCTGGTTTTGACTTCTCTGATATAAATGGATTGGGAAAACACTGAGACAAAAGAAGAAACTGCTGATGATCAGCAGTTTCTCCTTTTGCCTCAATGTTTTCTATACTATATTTTAAACAAATTCAGTCTTTTTCGACTTCTATTTTGATTGCTGCATTAGCTTTTGAAATGGTTTACCCTAATATTTTGCCGATCGGGAAAGGGTTAAAATGCCTAATTTATTGTTGAAAAAAGAGTGTTTGGCATACTTTTTTAGCCCAAAATGAGCTATATTGGACTTTACAAATTTCCCAATTAGGCCAGACTCCTTTTCCCAAAATTGCTAGGAAAACCCCTTACTGGGGTCAAGTCAAAGTCCTATAACTCTGACAAGCCTTTAGACATTAATTATTTCATCTTGTTGAATTAGTTTAGTGTAACTACAGGTATTCAGCACTCTATAGTTTATCATGTTCTCTTCTGAAAGTTGCTGCTCCATACATCATGTATCATTGATCATTTGTATATGATTTCTTTTGCATGAAGATAAGATTTTAAACATTTTCATGCCCCCTTATCAAAAGATCAGGGGCATATTGTTTTACTCATGTCTGTCTGTCCATCCGTCTGTCTGGCTGTCTATCTGTCTGAAAACTTAATATTGGCCTTTTCTCCAAAAGTATGCCATTTCAGGGGCATTAGTGTTTCACAAATACATTTGAGCCAGGATCTGGAAAAACGTCTCTTAAAGCATTTTTAAAAATTGAGTTTCAAGATCAGCCTGTTGTCAAATGCAGTCCAATATGCACCAATGCTGCTCTCTTTAAGTTACTGCATGTCACGAAGAAGCTATTAGAGAACAACATGGATCCTGATCAGACTGTGCGTATGCACAGGCTGATCTGGATCTATGTTGGGCTCAAAAGCCTTAAGGGACGTTTTTCCAGATCCTGGCTCATTTTGTTTTTCTTTTCTTTTACAGTTTGTAAGAATTGTATTGTTCGCCACTGCATGGAAGTTAGTCTACATTGTCCAGTATGCAGTATTTTGATCCATCCAACAGACCCATTTGTCAACATAAGGTAAATTGGTTGGATATTGGATGACGATTACCACAGCAATATTTTAGACCGGTCCAAATTCAAAGATTTTGGAGATGACAATCACAAGTTAATGAAATTTTACATGTTTTGGTCTATCAGGGTAGAAGATAATGTGGGAAATGAAGAAACTGCTGGTCACAAGCAATATCTTCATTTTCCACAATGTTTTGTAAGGCCTGTTTCTTCTGGGGCTTTAAAAGGCATCAGTATGTGGGAAAGGGTTAACCAATTCTTGCATATTGATGCTTTTTGACCTTCTCTCAAAATAAATTTTTAAATGTTGCTCCTTCTCACACAGGTGTTTGAAATAAAACTTGTACATGTAAATGTTGGAACTGCCAATGGCCTCCTCCATTATAAACAGCTATATTGAAACTCAATGATCATGGGTTAGTGTAAATATGGTTAGTTTACAGGGAAAGCAACGCTTGTCCATTTTAACTTAACACATTTATTTGAAACAACTCAAAAATCCATTTATTGTTTGCTAAACTAGTATGGGAATATACTGTCAAAAAACAATTAAAAATGCTTTGTAGGAAAACGCCATTTATACTAAAGTTCTCCATTTTCTTGTGCTGAAAATTCAATGATCTTTTCTTCAGACTTGACAGAATGATACAAGATATAGTTTACAAGATATTACCAAATGTTGCAGAAAGTAAGTTACATTACTGAGTTTTACAGTTCTCCCACTTTTGAAAATCCCAAAAATTAAGAACAAGGGATAAGCATGCTTACTGTTTAATTCCACTTTATATTCAGTTAACTCATCCCAAAACAAAGACACCTTTTGACTCCCTACAAGATAAAGACTTCGAAAAACATTTTGGAAAATGAAAAAAATGCTTGTTACAAGCAATATCCTCATTTATTGCAATGTTTTCTACACAAAAACACACAAAGATTGAATGAACTTTATTTAGTTATTCACCTACCCACACATACTGTTTATAGTAATATTTATGGGGAACCTTGACAGATAGTGAAATACCTGGTTGCAGTGCTAAAATTCCTTTCTGTTTTATCCTAGATCATGTAATGCACTACACAACGATGCAAACTCTGACTGTTCCCATGTTGTTTTGATCCCTGAAATGTCTAGCATGGGCCCCTTGAAATATATTTTAGCCAGGATCTGGAAAAACGTCCCTTAAAGCTTTTGAGCCCAACATAGATCCAGATCAGCCTGTGCATATGCACAGTCTGATCAGGATCCATATTGTTCTCTAATAGCTTCTTTGTGACCTTTAGTAACTTAAAGAGAGCAGCACAGATGCATATTGGACTGCATTTGACAACAGGCTGATCTTCAAACTCAATTTTTATACGCCCGAAGGGTCGTATTATGTTATGGCCCCGCTCGTCTGTCTGTCCGTCCGTCTGTCCGCCCGTCTGTCCGTCCGTCCGTCCGTCTGTCTGTCTGTCCGTCTGTCCGTCCGTTAGCAATTTCTTGTGTGCGCAACTCCTCCTACAGTTTTGATCGGAATTTGATCAAACTTGCCACAATGAATCTCCATGGTCACTTGGTGTCTAGTTGTGCATCCCGCTTACGGAATTTAATTTACTCTTTTCGTTCTTGAATTATCTGCCCTTGAATTAAAAAAATGCCCATTTTCTTGTGTGCGCAACTCCTCCTACAGTTTTGATCAGAATTTGATCAAACTTGCCACAATGAATCTCCATGGTATCTAGTTGTGCACACCGCTTACGGAATTTAGAAAACTGTTTTCCTTCTTCGAGCGATATCATAAGAGCAAAAATGAACAAAGCAAATATAAAAAAGATGCAGAAACAAAAATTCAATCATAAAAAAATGAGAAAAGATATAAACATAAATGAATATTTCCCGCTTTTCTCCAAACTTCTGAATAATTGGTACATGTTGTACCTCACAATTACAAAACTATTATTCTATTTAATTCTGTATTTATGCCATCACCACCGGAACAAATTAGTTTATATTGATAATTGTAAAACTATTGTACTAGCATGTATTATGGACAGTTGTCTCATACAATAAAGAAACTTGAAACTTGAAACTTGAATTATCTGCCCTTGAATTTAAGAAAAAATGCCCATTTTCTCAAAAATGTCCATTTTCTCCTGTGTGCAACTCCTATAGTTTCAAGCAGAATTTAATCAAACTAGCCACAATTAATCTCTATGGTGTCTTGTTGTGCAAACAAAAACTTTTGATAACTTTTCATTTTTGAATTAACTGCCCTTGAATCGAAAAAATGGCCAATTTTACTGACAAGCCCCTCTCGGGCGTATATGCGCCGCTTTGCGAAGCTCTTGTTAAAAATGCTATAAGGGACGTTTTTCCAGATCCCAGCTCATTTATGATTATTTGCAGCTGAAATGAAGAGGATAGAAGAGTTTTATGAAAAACATCCTGAAGTTGAACAAAAAGGTAAGAATGTTTACACATTATCTGAAAGTAAATAAATGTAAATATCACATATGAATAAATCATATTCATAGATTGAGGCTCAAAAATTTTGTTGCTTTGGATAGAATTTTCAAAGTATATTCCTTGTTTCCTGATCTTGCACATTTTTTCCCTCTGTTTTGCCATATAAGTGCTGCTTTAAAGAAAATGGGTCGTAATACAAAAAACAATGTACATTGTGATTGTTGCTTCTTTTTTGCAATTTTAGGTGCAAAACATTTGCAGTTCTAAATGATACTGTAGGTGTTTGTGTATTTAATCCATTACTACACAGAGACGACTTGACGCCCCAAAAAATAAAGGCTTTGGAAAACATCATGGAAAACAGAAATTGCTTGTGACAAGCAATTTCTCCATTTCCCACAATGTTTTCTACCAAGGAAGGCCAAGATATGCTAGATTTCAGTAAATTGAAATTGTTGTCTGCAACATCTTTGAATTTGGAAAAGTCTGAAATTTTCCTGTCTGGAAATGGTCAATTCATGATATTTCTAGCCCCAAAGCTATTTTATATTTTGTATAAACAATTGAGTTGTATGTTGTGCTATGTTAGGTTTTATACATTCATCTGTGCTAATGTTGGACCTGTTAAAGTTGCTAAAGTTACAAGTTCATGGTAAAGTGAAATTCAAAATTGAAAAAAAGAGAAAATTAATTAGTATTAAAGATGATTTATTTGTTGACAAATAAGTATAATTTTGATATAGATTGTTGGTTATACATGTATTGAGTTGACAAATCTTAAAACATAATTTGTAAATTCAAAATTTGAGTCAAGTGTTACCAGCAAATTGTCCTGAAATAAATGTTTTTCTCCAAACCTTGCCAGATTTACCATAAATGTTTGCTCTTCTATCTACCAGAAATGCAGCTGCCTCCGGCCAAACAGAAAATGGCCCCTAAAGAACACAACGAACAAGCAGTAATCCACACACCTAGATATAGTACACTAGTTTCTGTGGTCCTTGAAGCAGAAGAGTAAGTCTATCTCTTTGATTCTTTAATGATTAAATCCATTCCCACACATTGACTTTTTGATGCGCCAAAAGATCTGGAAAACATAGTGGAAAACGAAGAAATTGCTTGTGACAAGCAATTTCTTCATTTCCCACAATGTTTTCTATCCAAAAATGTCCAATTCAAAATATGTCCAATTACATACACTTGAAATTGTCATCTACATCATATTTGAATGTGGATAAATTTAAAATTATGCCGTCTGGTAATAGTTTGATTGTAAGATGTTGCAGAGGACAACATAAATTTTATATTTTTTAGTCTTGGTAGAAAACATTGAAGAAATTGCTTGTCACTAGCTTGTTTTGGAAACGGTCAATTGATCTTTTTGAGGGTTTGCCGCTTGCAACAGTGCTTGTCTTTCAACAGACAGCAAGGTTTCTCAAACATTCATTTTTGAATTTTTTGAAAAGAAAGCAACATACTGTTTTGCAAATCTTTCCAGACAACATGCAGATCAAGAAGTTCTGGAGAAGAAGTTTGTGAGAGTTTCTAGTCAAGCCACTGTGGCTAGTGTGTGTGAATTTTTAAAGAGAAAACTCAGTCTACAAGATAAGCAGGTTAGTTAATTATGCCCCCTTTCGAAGAAAATGGGGGTATATTGTTTTGCAAGTGTCGGTCGGACGGTCGGTCGGTCGGTCGGAAGGTCGGTCGGTCGTTCCGTAGGTCGGTCGGTCTGTCCGTAGACCAAACCTTGTCCGGAGCATAACTCGAAAAGTATTAAAGGTAGAACCATGAAACTTCATAGGTGGATAGATCTCATTATGGAGAGGTGCAGTGCACAAGAACCGTAACTCTGCCGATCAAATTTTCTGAGTTATTGCCCTTTGTTGATTTTCTAACTTGATTCTTGTCCGGAGCATAACTCAAAAAGTATGTAAGGTACAATCATGAAACTTTACAGGTGGATAGATCTTATTATGGAGAGGTGCAGTGCACAAGAACCGTAACTCTGCTGATCAAATTTTTTGAGTTATTGCCCTTTGTTGATTTTCAAACTTGATTCTTGTCCGGAGCATAACTCAAAAAGTATGTAAGGTACAATCATGAAACTTTACAGGTGGATAGATCTTATTATGGAGAGGTGCAGTGCACAAGAACCGTAACTCTGCTGATCAAATTTTTTGAGTTATTGCCCTTTGTTGATTTTCAAACTTGATTCTTGTCCGGAGCATAACTCAAAAAGTATGTAAGGTACAATCATGAAACTTTACAGGTGGATGGATCTCATTATGGAGATGTGCAGTGCACAAGAACCGTAACTCTGCTGATAAAATTTTCTGAGTTATTGCCCTTTGTTGATTTTCAAACTTGATTCTTGTCCGGAGCATAACTCAAAAAGTATGTAAGGTAGAATCATGAAATTTTACAGGTAAATAGATCTCATTATGGAGAGGTGCAGTGCACAAGAACCGTAACTCTGCCGATCATATTTTTGGAGTTATTGCCCTTTGTTGATTTTCAAACTTGATTATTGTCCGGAGCATAACTCAAAAAGTATGTAAGGTAGAATCATGAAACTTTACAGGTGGATAGATCTCATTATGGAGAGTTGCAGTGCACATGAACCGTAACTCTGCTGATCAAATTTTTTGGAGTTATTGCCCTTTGTTGATTTTATAACTTGATTCTTGTCCGGAGCACAACTCAAAAAATATGTAAGGTAGAATCATGAAACTTTACAGATGAATAGATTTCATTATGGAGAGGTGCAGTGCACAAGAACCATAACTCTGCCAATCAAATTCTTGGAGTTATTGCCCTTTGTTGATTTTTACACTTAATTCTTAACCTTGCCTATATCTCAGGTCCTTTTACACATACAGCCTTGATATCTTACACATAGATACCTCCTATCAACATCGTTCACATTTAACCATGACCTTGGACCTTGTGACCTTGACCTTGGAGTTTGACCTACTTTAAAAAAAATAAACCGGGCATATATCTCATGACCTTTTACAAATACAGCCTTGATATTTCACACATGGACACCTCTTACCAAGACCTTTCACAATTGACCATGACCTTGGACTTTGTGACCTTGACCTTGGAGTTTGACCTACTTTTAAAAAACTTTAACCTGGCTGATATATCATGTCCTTTTACACATACAGCCTTGATATTTGACAAATGGAAACCTCCAACCAAGATCTATCACATACGACTATGACCTTGGACCATGTGGCATTGACCTTGGAGTTTGACCTACTTTTAAAAAAATTAAGCTGGGCCTATATCTTATGTGCTATTACACATACAGCCTTGGTATTTAACACATGGACACATCTTACCAAGACCTTTCACATTTGACCATGACCTTGGACCTTGTGACCTTGACCTTTGACTTTGACCTACTTTAAAAAAACTTTAACTTAGCAGATATATCATGTCCTTTTACACATACAGCCTTGATATTTGAAACATGGACACCTACAACCAAGACCTATCACGTTTGACCATGACCTTGGACCTTGTGACCTTGACCTTGGTGTTTGACCTACTTTAATAATACATTAACCTGGCCTATATTTCATGTCATTTTACATATACAGTCTTGATATTTCACACATGGTCACTTCCAACCAAGATATTTCACTTTTGACCATGACCTTGGACCTTGACCTTGGAGTTTGACCTACTTTTAAAAAACTTAAACTAGGCCTATATCTCATGTCCTGTTACAAATACAGTCTCAATATTTTGCACATGGACACCTCCTACCAAGACCTTTCACATTCGACCATGACCTTGGCCTGTGTGACCTTGACCTTTGATTTTTACATACTTTTAGAAATCTTTAACCTAGCCTTTATCTTATGTCCTATTACACCTACAGCCTTGATATTTCACACATAGACACCTCCTACCAAGACCTTTCACATTTGACCATGACCTTGAATATTGCAACCTTGACCTTGGAGTTTGACCTACTTTTAAAAAGACTGAAACCAGGCATATATATCATGTCCTTTTACACCTACAGCCTTGATATTTCACACATGGACACCTCCAACCAAGGCCTTTCACATTTGACCTTGACCTTCACCTTGGCATTTGGCCTACTTTTAAAAACTTTAACCTGGCCTATGTTTCATTTTACTTTTACATATACCGCTTTGATATTTCACACATAGACACCTCTTACCAAGACCTTTCATATTTGACCATGACCTTGGACCTTGTTAACTTGACCTTGGACTTTGACCTACATCAAATGTAGGCCCTTGAGGGGGCATATATGTTTTACAAACATCTCTTGTTTAGTATGGGATAACCCATTCTCTGACAAGCCCTGTTTTTTACATCTCCGTAAGAAATATGAGTTAAAATGTTTTACACGAGTTTCTTTGTCATGCCAACACTGTTCAGGTTAGTTAACCCTTTCCCACATTATGTCTTTTGATACCCATCAGATGAAGGCTTTGGAAAAAATCATGACACATGAAGCGATTGCTTGTGACAATTAATTTCTTGATTTGCAACACTGTTTTCTATACAAAAAGAATGGCCTTCTACAATATGTTTGAATTTGGAAATATCTCTAATTTTGCCATCTGGTAATGGATTAACCCTTTCCCAAACGAAAAATCTCAATTTGAATTTAGTTCAATTTGGAAGATTCTACAGATGACATAATTGAATTTTATGTCGATAAAGATCGAATTTGTCTATAATATAGCACAGAAAATATTGAAGCCATAGGAAAAATGCTCATTTTCAGCATATTCCTCTTTTGCCTCCATGTTTTTCCAAGCTTTTTCTAATAGGAAGGTCAAAACCAGGTATAGTTTTGGAAACGTTATAACAAGATAAAAGGTGTGGAAAACATTGTGGGTATATATCTTTACTTTACTTTACAGGTGGATTTGTTCTGTTGTGGAGATGCCATGGAAGAAAGTCAGTGTACATTACAAACTATTAAAACCAATTTCTTTGGAGACCAGGTAGAGTAATCTTACTTATTATTTAGAATTTCAAGATTATCCAACATCATGCTACAAAGCCCAGATAGCTCAGTCGGTAACTATAGAGTCTATCAATGAACCACAGGTATTGAAAAACCTAGTCAAAACTTGGATTGGATATTACAAGAAATTCAGGCCTGTGGAGCGATTCAAGCCCTTCGGGGCTTTCTAGTTAGTAAGTGATTCAAGATTCTTAAACTAATTCCTTTCTCAACAACATACATATGAGCTTGGATCTGGAAAGAAGGTCCCATAAAGCTTTTGAGCCCAATATGGTTCCATACGAGTCTGTGTATACACGCAGTCTGATCAAGAAACATGTTGTTCTCAAATAGCTTCTTTGTGACATGTAGCAAATGTAAGAGAAGAGCTTGAGTTTCAGGCAGACTTCAGTTAGGCATAGGCTAATCTTGAAACATGGCTGTCTAAAAGGCTTTAAGGAACTTTTTTTCCAGATCTATGCTTATTATTTGCAGGGGTATAAAGGAATCACATTATCACTGTTTGTCAATCTGTCTGTCATTATCGGAGCTTCAGATAAGTGGGGGTAATGACTTTTTTTTAGCAAACCCTATGTTGTGGGTACTCAATGGAATCATCTTATCAAGATGATTCCAATGAGTACTCACAACATAGGGTTTGAGTTTAAGTTAACAAAGTTAGAAGGCCTTTACCCCCTTTTATCTGCCGTTCTGCTTCTTATAAAATGTGTCTTAATTGTGTTTTCATTCATTTTATATTTGTAGGAAGACCTAATGTTACTACAGTACAGAATAAGAGAAACTTGATGGGGCATAGAGGGCATATGAGAGGACATGCTTCAAAAGATCTCTAGAGAGAGGGCAAAACAGTCAATCATGGCTTGCAAGACATATGTTGTCATCGTAGGAAACAGCTTAATACTCGCCAAAAATGGCAAAAACTTTGACAGCACCCACTAGAGAGCTGCTGCAGAAGACAAAATGGATGTTAATAGAGAAAGAATTTGTGTTAATGAAGCTTAGAAAACAGTGAGACACAAGGATAAAATGCTTATCATCAGCATTTTCTTCTTTTTGCCTCAATGTTTTCCTAAACCTTGTAGACCCATCGTTACTCTTCAGTCTAAATATAGATTGATGAAACAAGTGACTTTCAGTTGTGTCTGTGTTATTCTCCGACTTTGTGACAAAGGACACAAACGATGTGTTCAAGTTTTCATTAAAGAGATATGAAAGGTGTATTCTCATCTCATCAATTTATGAAAGAGACATCCTAGGGCTAAATACAATTGTAATAGCATATGATGCGATAAACGGATATGCATTAGCAGGCATTTTCACGAATCGGGCCAGAAAAGAAGTTGTCATTTGGAGAAATTTGAAAAACCAATGAATGGCTTATGGCAAAACTATTGTAGATCATCGGTTACGTTTGAAAATGTTAATACTCAGTCAAGATGTTTTCAAACATAATCAAAGAAATACATGCACTTTATATAGTTCTGCACGATGCCTCTCAGTTTATTTTAGAGACCTAAGAATCTGTTGAACGCCCCTCACTAGTAGACTGGCATCCATTAAAAACAAACCTCCAAAAACACCGACCATTAGAGCTACACCAACATACCTGAAATGTTGAAAATATGTGAGTCAGGATCTGGAAAAAGGTCCCTTATAGCATTCGAAACTACCATGATGTTCGATCAAAGTTTGATCAGCGTCCATGCTGCTCTCTTATTATTGCTACAGGTCATGGAGAAGCTATTTGAGAACATCATGGGCCCTGATCAGACTGTGTGTAAGCACAGGCTGATCCGGACCCAGGTTGTACTCAAATGCAATGAACCTTTTTCCAGATCCCGGCTACAGAGCTACACATAGGAGCGGGTGATGGCATTTTGAAATGCAATATTTCATTTATTGTTTCTCAAACCCTACGTTGTGGGTACTCATTGGAATTGTCTCAGCGAGACAATTCAAATGAGTGCCCCAAACTTAGTGTTTGGATTTGAAATTAATTTAAAATGACTTTACCCCGCATTATCTGTTGCCCTGTGTATAATCACATGAGCAGGGATCTGAGAAAAAGAGCCTTTGTGGCATTTTAGGCTATAATGTTTCATGATTGGGACCCATGAGGATCTTTCTTAGATGTTATAGTTAACAAAGAATCTATAAGAGAACAACATGGATTTTTATCAGACCGCGTATGAGCAGGCTGGTCTGGATCCAAGTTGGTCTTAACCCTTTCCCAAACAAGACCTGGTTTTGACGTCCCTAATAGAAAAGGCTTGGGAAAACATTGAAACAAAAGAAGAAACTGCTGATGACCAGCAGTTTCTCCTTTTGTCTCAATATTTTCTGTGCCATATTTTACACTAATCCTATATTTAGTAACATCCATTTTGTCATTTGTGGCAGTTTTCGAAGTGCATCACTCTATACTTTTGTCGTTTGGGAAAGGGTTAAGGATCAAAAGGGTCCTCTTTCCAGATGCCAGATCAGCCGTGGCTATAACGCAGTTGATATTGCATCGGATTCTCATTCATGAGGTCCCAGTTTCGATCCCTGGCCGTGGCAAACATCCTTTATGACAAAATTGTTTCCCACCAATGTTTTCTATCGTAAACCTACGTGGGAGAGAAAATGGTGACTCAGTAAGGATGTTGTAGTTGTACTGCTGAAAGAAACAACATGTCATAGTTTGGTGTTCCATCCACCGTAATATGACTAAATCAGTTGAAAGAGTGAGTAAACCCCATTCACTCATCTAGACGCGGGCTCAAATATATACGAGTAATGATCTGAAAAAAAAATGACCTTTTTTAGCTTACTGGACCAACATGCGCCAGTCTGATCAAGGTAAGCCTACATATTGTGCTTACATATTCATGGCGCAGTTGGTAGCGCATCTGCCTCTCATACGAGAGGTCCCGGGTTCGATACCCGGCCGCGGCAAATACCCTTACTGACAAAAACGTCGCCCATCAATGGTTTGATATCGTGAACCTATGTGGGGGAGCAGCTGGAGGCTCGGTAAGGGTGTTGTGGTAGTACTGGTATGAGAAACGATAGGAATCCATGGTTAGGTGACCAGTCGCGCGATATGACCTTAGTAGTTGAAAACGGCGTAAAACCCCAATAAACCAAACTGTTATATATTCATTATTGTGGTAACAGGTACTGAAAATGTGGGTCCAAATCTCAGACTTTACTTAACTAATGGTAATTTGGATCCATGATCATCTTTTTTATCAGCTCCTCGGCAGAAATTTAGACTATAGATGACAAAGTTAGTCTTGATAAATATAAGATTTGCGTACATTATAGCACAGAAAACACAGGCGCAATAGAGGGAAATGTTTGTTACCAACATCTTCCCTCTTCTTCATTTCCCGCAATATTTTCTACCAAAAAATAAAGTAATTCATTTGAATTTGTCGTCTGCAACATATTTGAATTTGGACCAGTCTAAAAGTTTTCCGTCTTGAAGTGGGTTAACTTAAATTACCCAACACCCACGGCACTCGGCCTGTCGTCCTCGGCACTGATCAACCTTCTTTGTGCAGCACTCGTGTTCGAGACTTCAATCGTCAGCTCTTTTACAATTAAGACTAAGAGTTTTATACGAAATATTGTATGTTGGTGTAATAGACCCAAATGATAAAAATATAAAGACAAAAAGAAGAAAATTGTCGGTGATATTGCAAAACCTCGCAACTCCAGCTTGATGAAAGCTAGAGTTACGAGGTTTTGCACTAATACGGACTGAATAATAAATTTCGGGATTTTTTCCTTTTCACTGAAAAGTTTTCCCAAGCCAAGCTTTTTGACCTATTAGTGAAATAAAAACATGGGTTTGTTTGGAAAAATTGTTAACTTACCCAACACCCACGGCGCTCGGTCTGTCGTCCTCGGCACTGATCAACCTTCTTTGTGCAGCACTCGTGTTCGAGACTTCAATCGTCAGCTCTTTTACCAATTCCTCGGCCTTTGCTTCACTGCTAATGGGTTTGGGGATGGGCGGCTGCTCGTCCGTGGCACAATAACAGATGCTTGATGTGTCTGGTGAAAAATCATGGAAAAGAAAATAATGGTGAGATAGTTTTAGCTTCTTGATAGCCCATATGAGAAATTGCATTTCTGTAAACTGTTTGACCTCGGGACTTGTTACGTTGGAAAAGATTGAAAAGAAATTTCGGTTCAGGATAATTCCTTTCAAAACGACATGTAAAAATGGAATAACGATATTTGTCCTGTATTTAAAATACAATCGTCGCTTTTCAACAAAAAACCTCGTAACTGAAGCAAACAAGCTGCAGTTACGAGATTTTCGTTGAAAAGCATTGACATGCAGAAGTCTAAAAGTTTTGCTCTAATAATTAATTAAGCATGCTGAGCAAGGCTTTGTTTTTCCAAGTTCTCTTAAAGCCACTTTCCCGTGACGTATCATAGTTACGTAGGCTAAAATGTAGGATCAAACCTGCGTCTTCGGTTGTCTTGGTGGTAGTTGCACAATCCGTGTTCGGGTATAGGTCACTATTCACGTACTGGGAATATACTGTCATGTCCAGTGTACCTATAATATACGAACTGCCAGATAAACTGAATCGCTAGAAAGTTGGACTCTTGTATAACACATTGGTCTCCATAAATATAAAATATAATTTGACATTAAAATTAGAGGATTGTATTTATATATGCATATTTTTGTTTCTAAACAATGATAATGTTGTTTAACATTCGAAAAAGATGGTCCGAACATGAAGTAGGTCTGTATGCTAATAAAAGACTGTCAGCGTGATAGCTTTTTGGTTCGCGGCATATGAAAAGAAAGATAATTTATTATGTCGATATGGACCTAGATCCACAGTGAATTACATTGTTAGGTGCACTACTCGTATAGATCATACCTTCGAAACAGATCCTGACATAAAATATAAAATCCGATCCGGTAGGTGTAATAGACTGTCTATTTGCGGCGTGTTTAAAGAAGGCAGTATCACTCGTCGATGTGACTGCGGCTCCAGACGTCGACACAAAGTCGTCTGTAAACGCGTAGAACTGACAGCGTAGAGGCGGATCAGACTGGTACAAGAATGCCCAGCACTCCTCGCCAGAGCTGTTTGTGTAGTTTCGACACATCATGGCACAGTCAATGGCTGACGATCCAGTGTGTGTGATGAATGTTGTCATGGTCGTGACGGTCGGCTGCTCATTCAGGATCGGTTGGTACCAGCAGTCACCTTGATGGGAAATATACATAAAATATTTCGCAATCGTGTTCAAAATAAAACAAAAAACATTTTGGTTAACGAAGAAAATGCTGATTATCAGCATTTTCTTCGTTTCCAAAATATTTCCCAAAGCTTTTGTTTAAAGTTCGTTAAAACGGGATCATCAGGTAGTTCTCAATTCTGACTTCAGCCATTGCTATTACTTAGCCTATACATGTATCTCAAATCCCAAAAATGTTCCTCTAGTAGGCCTAAACTTGTATCTCGAACTCTAAAACGTTTAAGGAAACAATAAGAGCCTAATGTCGGGTAATCACACCATGGCACAGTCAATGGCTGACGATCCAGTGTGCGTGATGAATGTTGTCATGGTCGTGACGGTCGGCTGCTCATTCAAGATCGGTTGGTACCAGCAGTCACCTTGGAAAAAAACATAAACTATTTCAAAAGAATCGCAAATGTGTTCAAATAAAATAAAAAATATTTTGGGAAACGAAGAAAATGCTGATTATCAGCATTTTCTTCGTTTGCCAAAATATTTTCCAAAGTTCTTTAAAACGGGATTTTTGGATAGTTCTCAATTCTGACTTCAGCCATTGCTGTTGCTTATATATGTATCTCAAACCCCAAAAATGATCCTCTAGTAGGCCTAAACTTGTATCTCAAACTCTAAACGTTAAGGAAACAATAAGATAGCCTAATGTCGGGTGATCACACCATGGCCGAGTCAATGGCTGACGATCCAGTGTGTGTGATGAATGTTGTCATGGTGGTTACGGTCGGCTGCTCATTCAGGATCGGTTGGTACCAGCAGTCACCTTGATGACAAAAATACATAAATTATTTCAATAGAATCGCAAATGTGTTCAAAATAAAACAAAAAATATTGCAGGAAACGAAGAAAATTCTGATTATCAGCATTTTCTTCGTTTCCCAAAATATTTTCAAAAATTTTATTTAAAGTTTGTTAAAACGAAATTATCAGGTAGATCTAGTTCTCAATTCTGACTTCAGCCATTGCTGTTGCTTATATATGTATCTCAAACCCCAAAAATGTTCCTCTAGTAGGCCTAAACTTGTATCTCAAACTCACTCTAAACGTTAAGGAAACAATAAGATAGCCTAATGTCGGGTGATCACACCATGGCACAGTTTATGGCTGATGTTCTAGTGTGCGTGATGAATGTTTTCATGCTGGTTACGGTCGGCTGCTCATTCAGGATCGGTTGGTACCAGCAGTCGCCTTAATGGAAAAATACATAAAATATTTCAAAAGAATCACAAATGTGTTCAAAATGAAACAAAAACAATATTTTAGGATTATCATCATTTTCTTCGTTTCCGAAAATATTTTCAAAAGCTTGAATTTAAATTTCGTTAAAACGGAATTTTCTGGTAGTTCCCAATTCTGACTTCAGCCATTGCTGTTTCTTATACATGTATCCCAAACCCCATGTCAAAAATGTACCTCTAGTAGGCCTGAACTTGAATCTCAAACTCTAAAACAGGAGATAAAGTTTCGGATAGGTCTCGATTCTCACCTTAGTTTTTGTTGTTGCTTACAGATCTATTCAAATTCCACAATCTCTTAAAAAGAAAATAGAAAAAAAAGTTAAGGAAGCAAAAAGATAAGATAGGGGATCACATCATGGTACAGTCAATGGCTGACGATCCAGTGTGCGTGATGAATGTTGTCATGGTCGTGACGGTCGGCTGCTCATTCAGGATCGGTTGATACCAGCAGTCACCTTAATATGGAAACGTATGCCAATAGTAGAGGCCTCCTATACTACTGAAGCCTTATTCTGTAAAAAAAGTTTAAAAAGTTGTGAAAATCAAAGACCATGTGGCATTTTAGACCGGAACTGAAGAATGACTATCTTTGCCAAATTACAGACGCATTTCTATTCAATTTCGTTTTTTTTTTTTTTTTTTTTTTCAAATTTTGAATAAATCGCACAGATTTGTCAACGTTTCCATGAAAATACATGAAGAAGGTGCAAAATTACAATATATGAATTTGTTTAATTCTAACACCAAAATATAAAATTCTCGTCAACGGCGCAGCATTTTGGCTTGAAATTTTCATTTTTCAGTTGAAAATATGCTCTTTCAGCTAAAAATCAAGAATAAAATTTACGAAAGAATATCGGCGAAATCCAGGATTTGGCCTTACCCATCCTTTCTTTCACCATTACAACAAGTGTGTTTTTCCTGAAAGTTTTCTACGCCACTACAAACTAAGTTTTTTCATAGCCTTTGCCCATTTGACCGTGCAACTCCTTTCTATTTGAACCGATCTAAATTTTGTCGTCCGTTAAAATTACCCACCTTCATAACGCTGACAAATAAACATTTTCCTCTCATTGCACGCCGCCATAGACAGACCGAAGTTCGAGTCGTAGTGACCACAGGTCAGACCGTTCACAGAGAAGCCATTGTTCGTGACGGCCATCTCGCAGTCTTGAAACTTGACCGTGCTAGAGTTGGTCAATGGGCGATGATGACCCGACCAGAACGTGGAACCAGAATTTAATCTGAAATATAGGCATGTGTGAAGGCTGAGGCAGGTAGTGTGGAATGCGATCAGACTGCACGTATGTACAGGCTGATCTTATTCTTCACTACCTGCCAACCCAGCATAAATATTTTTAAGGATCGATCTGTCATATCATGTCTGCCACCTGGAGCGTCATTAATACATTTAAATTGTATTTTAAGGATCACTTAACATTATGAATTATGCTTTTCGCCAAAGAGGCCTGAATATTTCAGGGTAGCTTCTACAGTACCTGCTTAAATTTTAATGCTAAAGAAACGTCGTCAAAAATGGGAAAATATAAGCTTCGGTCTCTTATAGACTTTGTCAGGAATATGAGCTGTTGTCTTGTCTTGTATCGTTTGTTTGTTTGATTTAATATTTTGTTCTGTGCATCTCTTTCAATTAGATCTAGTACGGTTCTATTTTATTCTAGATAATACACAAGAGCTAAAGAAATGTTGCCTATTATATTATTTCTTTAACCTCTTGAAAATTCTTTCGTCATAGGTCTATTCTTACCTCGTAGAAAGGTTATATCCCCAGAAATGCTCGTCTAGATACATCAGTTCATATATTTCTGTTTGGTTGTTTATTTTTACCAACTGCCCATATTGTGAAGAACAGATCGAAGCGGCTTCATTCCAGGTCCTCGGCTGCGTGAACAGTGAATAGATTCTCCGCATCGTTATACAGTCAACCGTACCTTAAATGCGAAATACGTTGTTTGTATCTTCTTATCTAAAGCCTCTCTTATGTACAACCCGCCGTGTGTCATTTTAAATCGTACGTTTTAAAACTCTGCGAAATCGCACGATTTATAAAGACGCATGAGGGGTTGTAAGAGCGCCTCAAAATATGTACATTCAAAGCAGGTCAAAAGTATGAATCTCTTTCGAGATAAGTACGCATTCTTTGTGAATTTTCTGGAATTTCAGTATATCGTTCCCTGCGTCACACGCACGCCTGTCGCACGTGCTCCGTACTTCTGTCTTGCGTGCTCCTGGCGTTCTAAAAGACGCAGAATGGTCGTAGCAAAGAATTGTCCGGTCAATTCTTTGCTGCGTGCAGTCTGCGTCGTGGTTGCGTCCACCAAAATCGTACGTTGAACGCGCGTGCATCGCAAGACCAAACGTACGTTTTAGACGCAGACCGCAAGCAGGAGCACGTACGACCGGTTGTAAGAGAGGCTAGTTTTATTCTGCAAATAATCCAGCATATAGGATAGTAACATAAACATTATAACATGAATTACAAACAACACTGGAGAATGGTGGATCCAACCACTCTTCCTCTAAAGTGGCCCATACACGATCAATATTATTGACAATATTATTATCAATATTTGGTATTGACAATTATATTGACCGTGAATGGGCAATATTGAAGGATTGTCAATACTATTGAAGAATATCTGCGATCGCTGAAATATTTTCTTCAATATTTTTATTAACGTTATGTAACCTATGGTTGATTGTTCTCTAAATTAATATTGTCAATAATATTGATCGTGTATGGGTGGCTAGATAAATATTGTCAATATTATGACTCAATAATATTGTCAATGATATTGATCGTGTATGGGCCGTTTAACAATCCCCTGCAACTATTATAGCCTTAAACATATTTAGATGAAATACGAAAGAGGGGGTAAATGCGGACAACCAGCATGTTCTCATTTTCCCCTCAATGGTATGTATGTTTTAATTACATGTACATTGAAATTGTTTAGGGGGAAATGGGTTAAACCTAAATGTATTTGTAAAAGTATTTGGTCACGTAATGAAAAAATGTCCAAATTCAAGTGAAGGCCCATTTTATCAGACGTTATCTTTGATCATTATCATCGTTTGTCGTTAAAACAACTGCTGTACAACTACCAGTCTCTTCAGTTGAAGTAACGGTATTTTTAACCCATTACCACACACTGACTCCTTTTGACTCCCCACAATATAATGGCTTTGGAAAACATTGTGGAAAATGAAGAAATTGCTTGTGACAAGCAATTTCTTTATTTCCCACAAAGTTTTCTAGACAAAAAGCTATAAAATTTCGAAATGTCTTCACATTGAAATGTCGTCTGCAACTTCTTTCAAATAGGACTAGGCCTATCCCAAAATTTTGTCGTTTGGTAATGGGTTAAAGAGTGGCCAGTGATTTGAGAAGTTTGTTTTACAGTACCGTAAGTGAAGCTGGTTACGACCAAAAGTTTGACAAGTAGGCGAATCTGAAATATAGAAAGAAAAAGAAATAGAATTAGCGAATATTTTGAAAATGTCCAGCTATTTTACATAAACAGATATTCATAGAAACCATGGGTGAATTATCGCAAACCTTGATGGAATGAGTTATGGCGCGCGAAGAGGGTCTAAAGTCAATATAGCGCTAGACCGATAATTAAAATAGGGGTAGACCCTTAAAAATAGCGGTCTATCCTTATATTTTTACCGGTCTACCGATAAAAATATCGGTCTACCCATAAAATAAGGGTAAACCGCTATTCAAAATAACGGTCTAGCGATAAAATTACCGGTAGACCGCTATTCTTATCGGTAGACCCCCATTTTTTTCGATAGCCAATCACAGAGCTTGTATTATACGGTCGTTGATATTCCAGGTGGGTTGAGGATGTAACGAGCCATTTGATTGGCTAATGAGATTTCGAGCAGAAGGGTCAAAAATAACTATCGATCTACCGGTAATTTATCGCTAGACCGTTATTTGAAATAGGGGTCTACCCTTATTTTAAGGGTAGACCGATATTTTTATCGGTAGACCGGTAAAAATATAAGGGTAGACCGCTATTTTTACCGGTCTACCCCTATTTTAATTATCGGTCTAGCGCTATATTGACTTTAGACCCTATTCGCGCGCCATAATGAGTCGCTGGTGGCTCGAAATGCATTGTGCTGGTAGTAGTGTTGAGAGAAACGGTAAGAGTACATGGTTATGTGCTCCAGTTGTTATATAATTATATGACTGCAAGAAAATATTTAGACGTCAACCCTCATTAAATCATTCAATACATCGTTTGTTACTTTCGAAAACGCCGTAACTACAGCATGTTCAAGTTGTACTTACGACATTTTCTAACATACACGTGTAGCCTACTAACGATTTTTTACATCGCTTCTTCAAATAATTGTTGATATAGAATTATTCAAACTATTGTTAACTTACGTTTTTCATTGTTAATTGTTCCGGTGTCACCTTCAGACTGTGATCAGCGAGACATTCTGTTGACATAATTCATTTGTCTAATTGATTTTCACCTTCCTGTCACTCTAAAAAGATAGTACCGCATTTCATTCAACCTTTCCAGAACGGCATTTTTTATTCAAAGATGTTATAAACGAGAAATTCAATTGAATAAAATTTGACATTTTCTGGTATTTCTGAGTAGAAAACATTTTTGGATAATGAAGAAATTGCTTGTCGCATGCAATTTCTTCATTTTCCACAATGTTTTCCCATGCATGTTTCTTGACAGGCGTCAAAAATCGTAAAAGGATATGGCTTCTTCAAATTGTTGTTGATATGAATTAATAATAAACTATTGTTAACTTACGTTTTTCATTGTTAATTGTTCCGGTGTCACCTTCAGACTGATCAGCGAGACATTCTGTTGACATAATTCATTTATTTAATTGATTTCGACCTCCTTGTCACTCTAAAATGATCAAATCGCATTTCATTTAACATTTTCCAAAAGGAATTTTTTAAGACGGTTACAAAAGACGAACCAACAGTCCTCCTTTTCTCGCAATGCTTTATGTTAACATCTTAACAGTCAATCCGTCAATTTCTGTTATAGTCGGAAATCGCCATGTTTTCTAACAATGGGCGTATTTCAGCATAATCATGAACCCTTTATCCTGACAACCCATTTTGAAATTATCCAAATTGGAAGAGGCTGCAGACGACAAAAAGAATGTAGAAAGTGCAGAAAACGTGTTCGACCAATAACACGATGGGGAATCATGTGGCACAATGATTTAACCCATTCCCACACAATGACCCCTTTTGACTCCTTACGAGATAATAGCTTTGGAAAACATTGTGGAAAATGAAGAAATTGCTTGTGACAAGCAATTTCTTCATTTCCCACAATGTTTCTACCCCAAAAGTCATAAAGTTTCAAAATTTCATCGCTTTGACAATGTCGTCTGCAACTTCTTTCAATTTGGACCACCCTAATATTTTGTTGTTTGGTAATGGGTTAAGAATACTGTCAATAATCATTTTAAAAGTCAATGCTAATAAGAAAACTTTCTGAGTTAAGGTAGCACACCCCCAATGAGATTCGCGCGACGTTTGAATTATTCGGGCGACTTCGAAAACATTCGGTGGTGGAACTTTCCACCGCCGAATGTTTACGACCGCCCCCGAATATGTTCGGATACGCAACGACGACGCTCGTAAATCAAAGTACTGACAGTACTGTTGGGAAGCAAATTTGTCAATAATGTAGGCCTGTCCAGAAGTAGAGTACTTTGATTATGTACTTTTTTTACCCATTTGAATACCTTGAATACTTTGATTCGTAGATCACATTGATTAGGTACTTTGATTATCCAGAATACCTTGAATACTTTGATTCCATGCTGGAGTTGTATCTATTTTTAGCACAACTTCATGCATATTAATCGTTTGTGTAAGCTTTGAATATATTTCATAGTTCAGTAAATTTTACTGACCCATTAACAAGGAAGGCCATTGGGCTGATCTTTGAACCATAATAAAGAAAATTACTACGCCGATCTTTTCTTCTCTTAGATACATGATTAATTGAATGTTTCATTTTCAGTCACTAAATTCAATATCTACACATAACTTCAGACTTACATATTGAATGTTCGAATGACCGTTACCTCATTAATCTTTGCTTTTGATAGAACTATTCATAATGAGGAGGACTGGAAGATGTTGTGTGGTATGCAGAGAATGGTAAAGTGCTGAGAAAGGTAGCTGCATGGAGAAGCAAATTTTGCAAAATTTGCTTCCAAAAACCGATGTTTTATGAATCGAATCTCAAAATGGCGACATTACGAGTATTTTACATTGAAGGATTTTTTGTATTGTTCTTCAAATAAATTCATCCCGGCGTGGACGTCAAAACCAGGCCTTGCTTGGCAATTTGTTAAAAAGCGTTAAAACCAGACATTGTTTGGAAAAGCGTAAAATACTTAAGCGTTTTATTATTAACGAATTATCTATGAGTCTTGTGGTCTACTTTTTTCTATGAGTTAGCTAAGTCGCATCGCGTCAAAATCGACTAATGAAAATACAAAGTAGATTTAGGTCTACAATGACTCCTTGATAAAGTCTGCACCGATTACACGAATTGAAATGCTAAAAAAAATCCTATATTTTCTGCCTGTTTAACTCATTGCCACATAATGACTTTTTGACTCCCTACAATAAAATGGCCTTGGAAAACAAGCAATTATGGAAAGCAATTTCTTCATTTTCCACGTTTTAATAGGCTATATACCAAAAGACCATAAAAAATAAATTCCATTCATTTGAAATTGTCGACTGCAACATCTTTGAATTTGGACCAATCTAAATTTTTCCCGTCTGGTAATGGGTTAAAGAGTCATTCTACCTTACCGAGTATATTACTCCGATACCGACCTTGGTGGATCCGGCGAGTTTTGGATGAATTTGGCTCATACGTTTCCGAAACTTCCATTTTGCATGACAGTTCATTGTGTTTGAATGTAAAATTTTGATCCTGTCACACTAAAAGGCACCTTTTGGGAAATGTTAAAAACATCAACCCTAGTCAGTCTGTGTTGACTGTGCAGACTGACTAACTAGTGTGAAAACGCATCATTATATGGTATCTTTCTTCATCTAGATTATTTTTCCTATCTTACTAGATCCATAAATTTTAATCGGGATCTGAAAAAATGCCCCTTAAGGCATTTGAGAACAAAATAGATCCAGATCAGCCTGCGTATACACGCAGTCTGATCAGGAACCATGTTGTTCTCCAATAGCTTCTTCATGACCTGTAGCAACAGTAGGGGAGTAGTATTGATCCTGGTCAGACTGCACTTGCGCAGATGGTGGCCTCGAAAAATGAATGTCTCATATGCTATATAAGGGACATTTTCCAGAACCTGGCTCATATGTTGATTTTCCAGATGCGACGTGATCCTGTTAACCAGTGTCTGCAAAGTTCAATACTTTTCTCAAAATGTGGTTTTATGGTATTCCCAGAAGTTCTTATATAGCTTGACGGATCACAAATAAGTTTTTTCTCCTCTTTTGAAATACATTTCCTTTGTCGAGAAAGATAAACGGTTAGGCCCTATCAATCGATTGTAGCCTATACATATTCGAATACACTTAATAGCCTATGATATTATTAAATAGTTTTGAGTGATACTGGAAGAATGAAACGGAAAATAATTTAACCCTTTCTCAAGCAATCCCGGATTTTTTTTTACCATTTTCTCATTCACATCTCACTATTTCTTGTAGGCCTCTATTTAATATTTTTAGGAGAAAATTGATGATGATGATGATGATGATGATGATGATGATGATGATGATGATGATGATGATGATGATGATGATGATGATGATGATGATGATGATGATGATGATGATGATGATGATGATGATGATGATGATGATGATGATGATGATGATGATGATGATGATGATGATGATGATGATGATGAAGCAGCAACATCGGCAACAACAACAGGAATGGATCTGCAATTTTCAGCATTTAGACCCATTTATTTATTTAGAGATCTTTGCAAAACATCAAATTCTAATTTTCGAGAGATCGAAGGATTTTCGGATCCTTATGTTTGCATTCCCCGGGAAAATAAAACTGATTATCCATAATCAAGGGTTTGAATCTGTCGGGGATAAAGTCCCGAGAAAACATTATTTTCTTCTTTTCTCTCAAAGAAAGCTTTGGAAAGCCTGTAAAAGGATCTCAAAGCTATGGATTGTTTGACAGTTAGTATTTAGGCTTACTTGACATCAACAATGAGAAATTTTATGCATGACTGAAAGGAAATAAATGAAGTTTAAACATCCATCGCATTTTACGAATGAGAGGAAAATCCAGTCTATTTCCAAATGACGGAGCCGTCCAGTATATCGATATTTTTCATCCAGAGTAGTCTCCCTTGCGGAGGTGTCAAGGCAACGTTTGTAAACTATGATTTTGTCCCATGAAAAACTGTAAATAAAGAACAAAATCCCTTTTTAAGGATCTGAATTGACATAAAAGATGATCTTGTCTAGTTAGATCTTGTGTTTGAGTGCAGAAGTTTCCAATCGGACAGTTATGTATTGAATTATGACCATAAAAATAGCAAAACTTGAAAATAACAGACATTGTTTGGAATTTCAACATGGCGGGGAGCACGAAGATGTCCTATAATCACTTCCAGAATGGTTCAGCTTACGGATCGCTTCATAAAACACTACCAGCAGACATGGAGGTCACACAGGACATGCATCTTAAGATGTCAAAAAAGATTGCTCAGCTCACAAAAGTAAGATATGCTTCACATCAAATTGATAAACTGTCCTGTCAAAACAAAATGATTTTAATCAAATCGTTCTAGAATCACCAAATGACAGATCATACAGCAACAGTTGGAACACATCTAGTAGTATACCTGTCCAGAAAAGTTACCTTGATAAATATGACGCATATTTTAGAATTTTAATAGTTACTTTACTGGTTGTCAAGCCTAAAATGCGGGCGGCGAAGCCTTTGCCATCTTGTACAAAAATGGTGCATATCAGAACACATCTTGTAAACCATTCCTTTTCACTAAGAAGTATCTACATCTACACGTTTCGCTCGGCCGTCACACTTGACTGTTATAGCGCGTTTGGGTCTGTGTTAGAAAAGAAAAAGTATTGGAATAATAGGAAAGGTAGAAAGCAGTTTAGAGGAAAGTTAGAAAAGAATAGAAAAGGGGGGTATCCATGACTTTCCAATATTCAATCTCTAACCTGTCTCCCTTCCGAGGCGGTGCCAGGGACCAATTGCAGGGGTAAAAGTTTTCAGGCATATGCCTGAAGTTCAGGTTTTTGAGTATTCCAAAATGCCCCATTTTCTCGATTTTTACTATATAAATACAGACTTTTCCAGGTTTTCAGGTTTTTCAAAATTTTCAACTTTTACCCCTGCAATTGTCCCCGAGAGCATAGCCTAAAGATATCCCTAGAGTGTACTTGACATGGACCCTACTTATTTAGAATTTAAGGTTTTATAGCTCCCGCTTGAAGGATACCAATCCGGGAGCCTCAGCTGCTGATGCTGTTAAAGAGTTCTAGGTCCTGATGGTGCTTGGAAAGAAGCTATTCTTGTATAGTTCAGTTGACACTGGAATTTGAAGAAATCTCTTGTCATGTGTAGAACGTGTGGATCTATCTATGTCTGTGTTGGTGTCAAATAGTCATCCGCGGGTATTGCTACTAAGCCATGGACAATCTTGAATAGCATTGTCAACTTAGTCTTTGTCCTGCGAGATGATAGTGACTCCCATTCTAGGTGATCCAACATGTCAGTTACACTACTGGTGTTCCTGTATCTATTTGTGACATACCTTGCGGCGCGTCGTTGAACCATCTCGAGCTTATGGATATTGGTTTTAGTATGAGGACTCCAGACTGAAGAGCAGTACTCCATGATTGGTCTCACCTTGGCGTAGTAAGCTGCCGATTTGGTTTGTTCATTGCTTACTCGTAGGTTACGGCGCAGAAATCCAAGGGTACTGTTCGCCTTACTGGAGATCTTACTAATATGTTTATTCCATGACATGTTATTTTGAAGCTCGACTCCGAGGTAGCGGGTGGTTTCTTCGACTGCAAGTTTATGTCCTTTCAGGGTGTAGTCGGTGGTGATGGGTTTTCTGGCTTTGGTAACTCTAATAGCGCTACATTTTTCTGGGTGAAAATCCATACCCCACCTTTTCTCCCATGATGCAAGGTGGTCTAGGTCATTTTGGAGGATCGCAGCGTCTTCTGGAGTATTAATAGTTCGATAGAGGACACAGTCATCTGCAAAAAGTCGAACCTTTGATTGAACACAGTCCGGGAGGTTATTTATGAATACCAAGAAGAGTAGTGGTCCCAGTACTGTGCCTTGAGGTACTCCGCTGAGGACGTGGATACTTTCAGATGTGGCTCCTTCAACTGTGACCTGTTGCACCCGATCAGTAAGGAAAGCCCTGATCCAGTTGTGTATGTTCCCTCTTACACCATAGTGGTCTAATTTCTTTAACAGACGTTCGTGGGGTACTCTGTCAAAGGCCTTGGAGAAGTCCAAAACTACCATGTCGTGTTGGATTCTTCTGTCAAGTCCCGAAAGCAATTCGTCTGCTAGGGTGAGAACTTGAGAAGTTGAGTTTCGCAGCTCCTTCTTGCTCTAAAGCCGTGTTGACAGTCTGTTAAGATTTGTATTTGTCAAGGTGTTTGAGGATTGTACTGGTTATGATGTGCTCCTGTATTTTGCAGCATATACTAGTAAGGGAGACTGTCCTGTAGTTACTTGGCTTGTATTTCTCACCTTTCTTGAATATGGCAGTAACATTCACACTCTTCCAGTCCCTAGGTAAGTCACCTGACTCAAGACTCCTCTGAAAGATGATACTGAGGTAGGGCGCAATGTCTTGGGCCAGTTCCTTCAGTACTCTTGCAGGGAGGAGATCAGGGCCACTAGCTTTAGCTGGGTTGAGCTTCTTAAGAAGTTTTTCAACGCCTCCTTCGGTGACGGTGATGTCATCGATTGGGGGGAAGGGATTTCCATCTGGTATTGGGATGTCTGTCATGTCTTCCCTTGTCCATGTTGACTCATATTGGCGATTTAAGATGTCAGCCTTATCTTTCGGGTCATCATGAAGGTGATAAAAGGTGCTATGCCGCTACTGTCCCGCCGAAGTGACTTGATGAAGTTGAAGAGTCTTTTCTGCTTTGGGGCTGGTCTTGATCTGGTTCCCCTATGTCTATGATATCTTCAACATACTGCCAGTAGGACTGTCTTTCAGCCTTTTGTAGTTCAGCCTTTGTCTTCCTGTAGCTCCTGATGTCTTTTGCCAGTTTGGTATTTCGTTGTCTCTGGAACTGCTTTAAATTCTTTCTCCGAAGGCTCTTAACTTTCCTTGTAACCCAGGGTTTGTGAATTTTGTTGCCTCGAAGTGTCTTGGAAGGTATATATTGATCCATTAGAGAGGTTAGAGTATTTTTTAATATGTTCCAAAGATTTTCTGTAGTTTCTGTGTCTCCTGTCTCTTTAAAACTGGGGAATGAATCTTGTAGTTTGTGTCTCATGGATTCGAAGTCCGCGTTCTTGTACCGGTAAACCTTTCTGGGGGAATAATTGCTTTTCTTGGGCGAAGATTCATTTCCAGGAAGACGGCCTCGTGGTCCGAGAATCCAGGAATGACTTCCGCCTTATTTAGAAGAGTTGGGTTGTTGGTAAAGAAGAGATCCAGAGTATGTGCTGTAGTTTCTGTTATCCTTGTTGGTTGGGTGATAACTTGGCTGAGGAGTATCAGGTTACCAAAAAGTTATTTAATCCCCTGTTTTCCCTGCATATTTACTTTAATAGCAACATGGTCAGTCACTAAATACAACACTTGGTGGTCCTAAGGACATGGGAGCGGTTAACTTGGTCTCCTGAGTAATTATGAAGGGAAGAACTGTAGTGACATTTGGATACACTCGCTAAAGGTTGCACGGCCAGCTGAATGGTAAGAGCATCTGACTAGTGGGTTTGATCCACATGCCAGGTACAAAGTTTTTTCCCTTCATATTTACTTAAGAATTAAAAATGTTGTTTAAATAAGATACAGTCACATAGATTGTAGAATGATTCATGAATAACATTACTGTTCTTAACTACATATGAGCCACGATCTGGAAAAACGTCCGTAAAGTCTTATGAGCCAAACATAGATCCAGATCAGCCTGTGCATACGCACAGTCTGATCAGGATCCATGTTGTTCTCCAATAGCTTCTTCATGACCTGTAGTAACTTACAGAGAGAAGAATGGGTGCATATTGGACTGCATTTGACAACATGCTGATCTCGATACTGAATTTTTAAAAATGCCATAAGGGACGTTTTTCCAGATCCCGGCTCATATGTAATTGTTTTTTACAGGTCATCTATGCCCTTAATACAAAGAATGACGAGCATGAGACAGTCGTTCAACAACTCAAAGAGCAGCATGAAGATGAAATGCAGAAACTTCTCAAGGAAACGAAAGAAAAAATAGGTCAATATAAATCTAAACTAGATACAGAAAATGTACACAATCAGAAAATAGAGAAACTTGAATCTAGTCTCAGGGAACAAAATGTGATCAGAGAAAAATACATTCAACAGTTTGAATCATTTAAACGTCAGGCTGAAGAGAGAGAAACTCAGTTAAAGACTGAACATGCTGAAAAGATGCTCGAACTATCACATGATGTCTTACATACCAAAAAGGATTTCGAAGAAAAATTAAAGCAGTTTGATGCATGGAAAGAAAGTGTAAATGAAGAAAATGAAAAAAGACTTAATGAATTGAAATTAGTGCATGAAAAAGAAATTGAAGAAGTGAGAAATTACCACAGAGATCAAAACGATGAGTGGTTAAATGAAGTGAAAAAAGTAGAAGACAAATTCAAATGTGAACTTGAAGCGTTACAGGAAAAATGTGGAAATCTAGAACAGGAAAAACTTCAACTTGGCGAAGAATATGATGGAAAATTAGCCAAAGCTCAGTTATTTTATGAAAAAGAACTAGAAGCTTTAAAGTCATTGAACAATGTCTCGCAAGAAGATGCCCAAAGACTTTTGTTGGAAGAAAAAGAGAAAATGATGAAAGATTTTGCG
The DNA here is from genome assembly GCA_963680895.1 of Fragum sueziense. Taxonomy (NCBI): domain Eukaryota; kingdom Metazoa; phylum Mollusca; class Bivalvia; order Cardiida; family Cardiidae; genus Fragum; species Fragum sueziense. The sequence continues at coordinate 32,714,791 of OY804601.1, forward strand.
GTTTTAGAATCAGAACTAAAAAAGCAGATAAAAAGTTTGTTGACACAGGTGACTGAGAGAGAGGATGAGGTTGAGAAGTTTAAAGGAGAAGTGTCGAGATTAGAGGGACTGTTGTCTGATAAAGATGGAAGTGCTTCTGATCTACAACAACAGGTAAATATTTCAAAAACCCTTTCCCTAACAGCACAAATTTAGGGTGATCCAATTTGAAAGTAGCCACAGACGGCCAATGGGTGTTGATGGAGCTATGATTAGTGTAAAATGTAGCACAGAAAATATTTAGGCAAAAGGAGAAAATTCTGATCATCAGCATTTTCTTCTTTTGCCTCAATGTTTTTGCAAGCCTTTTCTGTCAGAGGCATCAAAACTAGGTCTTGTTTGAGAAAGGAATTATCATGACTTGCCTTGTGAAAACTTCAAAAGGGCCTATCTTATTGTCATACTTTTCCTAAACTGTATAATTTAAGGGAGGCGCAATTGTAATGCTACTGCAGACAATGAAATGGATGTTTATAAAGATTGAAGTTGTAGACAGTACAGCACAGCAAGATTTCATTTAGATTTTGCCATGTGTTATCAACATGGGAATTCAAATGAAATTGAAATAACAAATTTACAAAATCTTTATTCCTTCTTTTTTGCTCTGTGACTCTCTGTCTGTAGTTAAAGAAAGCCTTAGATGAAGCCAGTGCTAGTCTTGCCAAGTTGAAAGAAGCAGAGTCTGAACTGGGTGTGATGAAAGAGAGATGTTCACGACAAGAAGAAGATATGCTGAAAAAATCAAGTAAGTTAGGTCTTTATCAGTTTATGTGTAAAATTTGATTATTTTCAAAGAAAAACTGTTATGGTGTTTGTAGATACTTTAATGGGTGCATCATTATGTAGCAATGATAAGGCCGATGCCCTCGGATAAGGTCATGGTCAAATAGATTGGAATGAATGGTCAAGCCCCATATAGTCTGTCATTAACATAGGATCTCTTACTGTGTGGGTTTGAATTCTGGTATGACCAATGTGCTTTCTGACATTTAACAAAGTCGTTTGCATACTTGTCAGTTCTCATATTTGTGAGATGAGAAGTTAGAAAAGTCATTGTGTTTGAATGAAAAAAATACATGATTAGGTTCAATAGCCTTTACAATACATGTATAACTAAAAATTGAACAAGGCATTTACCCTTTCCCAAAATGGCTAGATTTAGACATGTCCCATTTGAAAACTGTAGCAGACAACAAACTAGATTTCAACTAAAAGAAAAATCTATGTACAATATAGCTTGGAAAAAAATATGGCAAAAGGAGAAAATGATGGTCATCAACATTTTCTTCTTTTGCCTTAACGGTTTTCCAAGCTTTTTCTGTTAGATTTGTCTAAGGCATCACTGTTTGGAAAAGAAGCGAACTTCATTCAATATACATAATAATCATTTCCCAAATCAGATCTGGTTTTGACGTCCCTAACAGAAAATGCTTCGGAAAACATTCAGGCAACAGAAGAATATGCTGATAATCAGCATTTTCTCCTTTTGCCTCAACATTTTCTCTGCTTCAACATACACAAATTCCGTATTTATATTCATTAAGATTAAGTTTTTCGTCTGCAACAGCTTTCAAATTGGAACAGTCATAATTTTTGCCTTTAGGGAAAGAGTTAATAATATACATATCAAGTCTACTTTAAATGTTTTTAAATGTGTCTATTTCACCAGGTCTGATAGGTCAGCTAGAAGCCACAAAACACCAAAATGAATCCACAATACAGGAGCTAGAGTCTGAACTAAACAAACTGAAGGATAAACTATCATGGTTGGAAAAGGAGAGAATGAATCTAGAGAGACAGAAGTCGGATCTCAACCAGAATCAGCTGTCTCAGTTACGCTCCCTGGAGAAGGTGAATGTTCTTTGTAGAAGTTGTATCCCATCTTCAATAGCTTAGGTTGGACCTACCTATATTTGTATTCAGATTTAGTTGAATTTTCTTATGTCACCTAATGTTATTTTCTTTGCAAGTGCAGTGAAATACTATCTCTTAAACTTGGATCAAATTAATTTGTTATCCACATATAACATCCAGAGCTACAGATAAGAGGGGATGACAGCTTTTCAACTTTCAATATTTTGTTTATTGCTCATCAAACCCTATGTTGTGGGTACTCATTTGAATTGTCTTTTTGAGACAATTCAAATGAGTACCCACAACATAGCGTTTGATTTGAAATCACAAAGTTATAATAGTTTCTATAGTTTTATTATTGCTGTAAGACAAATTAACTCCTTTTATACACAATGTGTATATATGATAAAATGACCAGTCAATTGGTTGTAAACAGTAAATAAAGATGTGACTATTTCGCTTTCATTTTAGAGTGGTATAATAGTGCATTTATGATATATTCAAATATCTACCTTGCAGGCTCTGGAAGATTTATCAATCGAAAAACAAACATTGAAAGAAAAGTATGAGAGAGAGATAGAAAGTTTGAACAACAAATTCAGCAAGACTGGTTCTGAGCTCTCTAAACAACATCAGGAAGAACTAGAGGCTCTCAGGAAAAAAGCGGCAGAAGATTTGGAGACACAAAGGAAACTGGCTGAAAAACAGCTGGATGAAACTAAACAGGTAACATGCTTTATTCTTACGCAAATCTGCGGCAGATTCATAATTTCCGTGAAAGGTGTTCAAATATGAAAATAAGAGGGTTGGCTTTCCCAGTGTTAAATAAGATCTGCTGCAGCGAATAACTAGAATATGGACTGGTCCAATTTGAAAGCTGTTGCAGAAAACAAAATAGATCTCGATAAAGATAGGGGTTGAAGCCTAGAAAATATAGAGGCAAAAGGAGAAAATGCTGATAACCAGCATTTTCATCTTTTGTCTTAATATTTTCCAAATCATTTTCTAAAAGGGACATCAGAGCCAGGTCTTTTGGGGGAAAAGATAACATCCTTCCCAGAAAACACATTTTTGGTCTGGTTCAATACCTATGGAAACGACAAAAAAGGTAATAATGAAAAAGGACTTTTCATGCTTTTTAGCACACAATGATTACTGAAGTAAAAGGTAAAAATGCTTTTAGTGAGCATTTTCTTTAGTCTCAAAGTTTCAAAAGCTTTTTATCATCGGTTTCATTAATTTGACGCAAAGCAACTCATTGCCATTTTCATTTACTCCCTCACACAAATTCATCAAATGATGTTGAATCATGAATCTTATATGACTTTTTATACATGTATCTATAAATTCATGTATATTTATTATAGGAACTACTAGACAAACATAACAAAGAACAGGAAGAATTAACGAAACAAAAAGACGCAATTTCAGCAGAACTAGAGAGAGTAAAATCAGAACTGTCAAGTCGTCTGAAGGCTGCTGAAGATGAGGTGAGACAATGTACTCTTTTTGTTCATGTGAATTAAGTTAGTCCACCCTTCATGAAATTCAAGCAATGTTGGAATTATTAGGGCAATATTGTAAACAGTTAAAAGTGGAACATTCCACTGCCAAATGTTTAACCCATTACCACACAATGACTCTTTTGACTCCTACAAGATAATGGCTTTGAAAAACATAGCGGAAAATGAAGAAATTGCTTGTCACAAGCAATTTCTTCATTTTCCACGATGTTTTCTACCCCACAAGACAAAAGAATGTAGAATTCTATTCATTTGAAATTGTGGTCTGCAACATCTTTGAATTTAGATCAGTCAAAAATTGAATTGTTTGGTAATGGGTTAAGACGTTGCCCAAATATGTTCTGATACATCCTTTCTGATCTATATTTGACAAAAATCATATGTCTCTCACCAATGGATGTGAATCATTCATGTGTGAAGGCAGCTGGATGCGCGAATTGGATATGGTGGTAGTACTGGGGTATGAAATACCAAGAATCCATGGCTAGGTGCTCCAGTCACCTTGATTTGACCATAGCAGTTGAAACATGAGTTAAACCCCACATGATAAATATTTCTCTAGGTAGACTGTACCCCAGGTTGCTCGAGTAAACAGTATGCTACAGAACAAAGAACAAGGACTGGGATCAGCCACGGGGATGATCAACAACCTTAAAGATGAAATAGTTTTACCTTGATTTATATTTCTACATCAGGTTGCTCGAGTAAACAGTATGCTACAGAACAAAGAACAAGGACTGGGATCAGCCACGGGGATGATCAACAACCTTAAAGATGAAATAGTTTTACCTTGATTTATATTTCTACATCAGGTTGCTCGAGTAAACAGTATGCTACAGAACAAAGAACAAGGACTGGGATCAGCCACGGGGATGATCAACAACCTTAAAGATGAAATAGTTTTACCTTGATTTATATTTCTACCCCAGGTTGCTCGAGTAAACAGTATGCTACAGAACAAAGAACAAGGCCTGGGATCAGCCACGGGGATGATCAACAACCTTAAAGATGCCAACACTAAACTACAACAACAACTTGAGAAGGCTACTGCGAACTATAAAGAAGAAAAATCAAAATCATCCTCATTGCAGGTACAGTACAGTTTGCGTGTTCTTTGCATGTTTTCACACATCACTGCGATTTGATTTCAAGTAGTTTTGTTTAGAAAATCACGAAGGCTGCGGTGATGTATGTTTTCCATGCAAAGCTGTGGAATCACTGCGATTTTCCAATTCGATTTATCACTCGTCTTCATTACACTTCCTCTGAACCACGCAAATTGTGGTGATCACTGCAAATAGTAGTGTTTTGCATAGAATGTCACGGGGTCGCAGTGGACGAACATTGCTGTTTTCCCCTGCTATTTTTACAGCGGTAGAGGAGTGTTCTAGGCAAACACATGCAAGAAGTACTGCATATTTGTTTTTGACCCTATACCAGACTGCTTTTAGATTGGTCTAAATTCAAAGGTAATGCAGATGACAAATGTCAAGTGAGTGGAAATTTATCCCTTTTTGTCTTTCAGTGTAGAAAACATTCAGGAAAATGAAGAAATTGCTTGTGACAAACAATTTTTTCATTTTCCTGAATGTTTTCCAAGTATTTTTCTTGTAGGGTGTAAAAAGATGTCACTGTTTGGTATTGGGTTAAAAAAATCTCTGATTGAAAATTTTATGGAAGGCATGGAGGTATTAAGATTACCAAATGACCTGGCACTGACCTTATGCAAAGCATAAATTAACTTTGAATAAATAATTTTTCGTTCACATTTGTTCATTTACGAGGTATTTCGGTTGTTTCCGGAAAGAAACAATCCTATAAAAACATTAATTTTGGCTATTTTGCCTGAATCTGGCAATCTGAGTTCAAATCCCTCTTTAGCTTCTTTTTCTGTTTCCTATTTTTTCTTCTTTTTTGTATCATGATATCACGTTGTTATTGTTCAATATTACATTGTTTATGTAAGAAGTCCGAGAATTTGATTTGGCCATAAATTATTGCAAATAAAATGACGAACTCACACGCACATAGAAAATGTAAAGAGAGAGACAAAATAACATGGACCAGCATATCGACAGCTTTCGATTAGATCCGAGAGATGACACAGACTCGGAAGATGACATGGATTGAACACTTTTTTTTAAAACTGTTTTTTGTAAATTTGAAATGAGAATAAAATACTTGAATTCTGAGGAAAAAAAACAACAAAACTGAAAAGCCGCATTATTGCAATAAAATAGTTATAAATAAAATTAAATACATGTTAATAAAAGAATATATCTAGGTAATAATAAAGTGCAACTATAATTCAAAATGAAAAAAAAAAAGATTCTACCAGTGTCTCGAACCCACGACCTTCAGCTTCGTAGAAACTCGCTTAACGTGAAAACATGAAAGCAATCTGCAATGACGTCAGCGTAATTAAACTCTTTAAATAAATACTTTTTTCGTCTGTCATAAACGGATATACCCGAAGCTGTTTTTATCCAACTTGTGATGTGTATAATTTATGCAAATAAAGGTTAAGCTGCGCAAGGTCAATTGGTAATCGTAATATATTGCCAAAAATATTTTAAGCTTTGAGTATCTTTTTGTAAGTAATGGTGAGCATTCCCCCCTTTCCTTTGACAGTACTTTCTTGGCTATAATTTACTTCAACCAATTTTGGTAACATTTGTTGTGCCCTTTGAAACTTATTGAATTTTGAGACACTTAATCTTTAATCTAATATTAAATATTTTCTCTTCTTTCAAAAACACAACATAGAGAAAAAATGTACCGAACTAGGAAGCCTCAAATTTCTTGATGTACATTTAGACCTGATTGATAAATGATAGTTCTATACTGTACACTGTAATTCCAGGCCGAGTTAGACAAGCTACGCATGCAGTATGAAGCAGCCATGAAGGAAGCTAAAGTAGAGCTTCAGCACAAACTAGAGCAGTTATCAGCGGAGCTCGAACTTAAGTGGCAGGACACACTCAGGTAGTTATCCTATCTACATTTTCTGTACAATTCCTGGTTGGCATCTCCTGTAATCATTATCGCAAAAGTTATTGAAAACATTGAAGAAAAAGAAGAAAATGCTGATAATCAGCATTTTCTCCTTTTTACTCAATATTTTCAATGCTGTATATTATTAGCACTGTGATGTATGAAAGAAGCTAAAGCGGAGCTTCAACAGAAATTAGAACAGATACCAGCTGAGCTCTAGCTTATGTAGTGAGACTCACTCAGGTGATTCAGCATTTTTCTTTTTGTGTTTCTTTGTGTTAAAAAAATCTTATTTTTTATTTCTTGTCTCAAGACCTTCCCTATAATACTAACATTAGATAGCAGGTAACTCTCTCCCAAACAAGGTTTTGATGATCCTAGGAAAAAGGCTTTTGAAAACATTGAGACAAAAGAAGAAAATGTTGATAATCATTTCGCCTAAGTATTTTCCTGGCTGTAATGCACACAAATTATAAAATTCTAATGTTTGGGAAATGGTTAAGGGCAAATATCAAGGACATGTTTTGAAAAAAAAAAAAAAATTTGGCCCAAACAATATTGCTTTTCAACAGATATTAGACTAACTGTTGGTAGAGCTTGAGATGGAATGGCATGAAATGCATTTATGCCCATATAAACATTTATCTAAACAACGAATGGATCTAGCATGATTATCTGGCTACTTATTTTTCATTACTCTTGAAAACGTAATGGAGCATTTTCTCCCTATTTCCCTTTTAACTTTTCTTAAAGGACAAGAAGTTTGACGACACCAATTTGAACGCTGCTACAGACGACCAAATGGATATTGATAATGAATATTATTTTGTAAAATAGACTTATGAAATATTGATGCAAAAGGAGAAAATGCTGATCTAATATCAGCATTTTCTTCTTTTGCCTCAATGATTTCCTAAGTGTCTTTTATAAGGGATGTCAAAACTCGAGAGAAGTCCTAATTTGAAAAGGGTTATTACGTTGTGTAGGTTCATAGAATCTATGTTGTGCCATGATAAAAAGCTTTGTTTTTGTTTTCCAGGACTGAATGTAGCAAGTTGCGACAAGAAATCAATGAGCAGAAAGAGAGTGAAATGCGGGCGGCGCTAGAACAATTGTCTAAAATGAAGGATGAAGAAATAGCAGCTACAAGACATGGCTGGGAAACAAAAGTGGATGATTTGATGAAACAGGTGATCCTTTTCTCCTTTTGCCTCTGTGTTTTCAATCCTATTGAATCTATTTTTTGTTCACATTTTGAGTTCTAACTAAAGAATTGTTGTTGAAAATGAAAGATGAGGAAATTGTAGCTACAAGGCATAGCTTAGAAACTAAATTGGATTATTTAATGAAACAAGTAAAGCAATGCATTTTGCTAAATTCTCATTTTCCTTTCTCAAAGGGCAAGAATTTGGAATGTTCCAATTTAAAAGTTATAGCAGATAATGAAATTCCTGTTAATGGAAATAATATTTGTGGATATACTAGCACAGGAAATATTTAGGCTAAGGAGAAATTGCTGATTAATACCATTTTCTCCTTTTACATCAATGCATTTTCTATTAAGAACCCAAAAAGCAGACCTGGTTTGTAAAAGTGTCAAACAATTCCAAATTTTATGGCTCTGAAAAAGAATATTTTTAAAAATGAATGGTTGTCATTTATTTAAACAAAGAAATGTCTCTCTATAAGGGCTCAAAATATGAATTATCAAAAATGTATTTCTGACATTTTGCTAGATTATTATCAATTGTTAATCTACAGATAGCGAGACTTAAAGACAATCTCCAAAACAATGATGAAAAAGCAGCTGGCGAATTGGAGCGGTTACGACAAGAAGCAGAGGAACGGAGGAAAGAGCTTGAGGCAGAAATGTTGAAGGCTGCCAACGAATATCTCGCTAAAATACAGACGATGGAATCAGCCCATGATGAGGCTGTTGTTAAAATAAAGGAACAAAATCAGGCACAGATGGAGGTATGATATCTTTAACCCTTTACCAGACGGCAAAATTTTGGACTCTCCCAATTTGAAAGATGTTGCAGACCGCAATTTCAAGTAGATGAAATATCAAAAATATTTCCGATTTGGGTTAGAAAACATTGTGGGAAATGAAGAAATTGCTTGTCACAAGCAATTTCTTCATTTTCCACAATGTTTTCCCAAGCCTTTCATGTGAGGGAGTCAAAAAGTAGTAATGGGTTAAATGACAACAAAATAATTTGAGAAGGATATGGAAAAAGAGTTCTGACATTGGAGACCTCTTAAGTGCAATCCGATCAGCTTCCATGCTGCTCTCTCACTGTTGTCATAGGTCATGATAAAGGTATTAGAGGACAATATAGATCTTAACCCATTCCCAAACGACAAAATATTAGGGTGATCCACTTCAAAAACTGCCACAAATGACAAAATGGATGCTATTAAAGATAGGATTTGAGTAAAATAACACACAGAAAATATTGAGACAAAAGGAGAAACTGCTGGTTATCAGCAGTTTCTTCTTTTGTCTCAATGTTTTCCCGAACCATATCTTCCTGGGACGTCAAAAGCAGGTCTTGTTTGGGAATGGGTTAATCAGACTGCTTGTATTCACTGGCTGATCTAGATCTATGTTGCTCTCAATTGACATGGGGAACCTTTCTCCAGATCTTGGCTTATTTGAACTTGGATGTGCTGGTGACTATCCCATTACCAGATGGTAGAATTTTAGACTGGTTCAAATTCAAAGATGACAATTTCAAGTGAATAAAATTGTACATTTTGGCCTTTCCTGGTAGAAATTATTGTAGGAAATGAAGAAATGGCTTGTCACAAGCAATTTCTTTATTTTCGACAATGTTTTCAAAAACCTTCATCTTGTGGGGCATCAAAAGGTGTCTCTTTTTGGTTATGCGTTAAAAGGATACCATATAATCAAGGTTAGATTGAAATAATATGCACTTTCACTTGTTTTTCGTTTAATCCTTTTTCAAACAACAAAAATGTATGTTGATGAAAATAGAATAGGTGAGTAAATATTTTGGCAAAAGAACAAAACATTGGCTATCCAAACCTTTCTTATTTTAGGTTGTCAATACTAGATCTAGTTTGGGAAATAGTTATTAAAGGTCAAAATGCTACTAAATAAATATTGAATTTAGTGCTAATCATCAGTCATTTTAATACATTGCATATCTTTTCATTATTTTAGGAACAAAGAACAACTTTACAAGAGAAGCACATAGAGGATATGCACACCCAGATGTCCGCGCACAAAGCTACAGTGGAGAGCGTGAAAGATCAGGCAGAGAGGAATAAACAAGATGAACTCAAACAACAGAGAGTCAAACATGAAGAAGATAAAGGTAAATAATCTACTTGATAGTTTTTCATTTACTGTCAGTTAATATGTTCAATGACTGACTAAGTAAATGGCTCATATATTCATGTTTTTGAAATCTTTTTTTCATGTCACAATGACACATATGGATTTTTGAGTTGGAGAATGTTATGCCAATTTTATAGACATAAAACATGACTGACATTTTACCTTGATTTATTACCTTGATTTAAGTATCAGAGTAAAGGTCTTGTTAAAAAGCAAAGACATGTTGAATTTGAAAGTTGTTCTTCAGCTTACCAATGTGAAGGCATAAAATGATAAATGACTGAGCCAGGATCTGGAAAAACGTCCCTTAAGGCTTTTGAGCCCAACATAGATCCGGATCAGCCTGTGCATACGCACAGTCTGATCAGGATCCATATTGTTCTCTAATAGATTCTTCGTGACATATAGTAACTTAAAGAGATCAGCATTGGTGCTTATTGGACTCCATTTGTCAACAGGCTGATCTTGAAACTCAATTTTGAAAAATGCTATAAGGGACGTTTTTCCAGATCCCGGCTCATGTGTATACTTATCTTTGTAGAAACATTGCGCAATCAGCTGTACACAGGTCACATGGAAGAGATGGAGAGAGTAAGGAAGGAACATGATGCTCATCTTGATGCTGGTCGATTGGGGACATTCTTTTCATTATTTAATTCAAGTGATCAGGTAGTGTAGGCCAATATCAGACTGCATGTCTATGCAGGCTGATCTTGGTCTACACTGTCTGCAAAGGCCACTTATCCATAAAACAAGACACAAATACTAAATAAAGATTATTATGATTTTTGTAGAAACATTGCGCAATCAGCTGTACACTGGTCACATGGAAGAGATGGAGAGAGTAAAGAAGGAACATGACGCTCATCTTGGTGCTGCTAGAATGGAATTAGAAAGGGCTGTGGAAATATCAAAACAAAAGGTCTGTTGTTTGTTTGTATTTAAATGAAATTAATACGCCTTCTTAGTCTATATATCAATTCCAATACAGGGCTATGGCAACAATAGCGTTATGGGAATTCTTGTTTGGACCTTTTTTTTCACAAATAGATCTTCATTTATTTCGCTTTTTGCAACAATTTTTAATTAGGGATATCATACCATACCATAAACATTTAGACTCTGAAAATTCAAAGATAATGCAAATGACAATGTCAAGTGTATAGGATTTTACATTGTTTTGACTGCCTGTGCAGAAAACACTGTGGGAAATTAAGAAATTGCTTGTCAATTTCTTCATTTTTAAAAATGTTTTCTAAAGCCTTTATCTTTTTAGGTCGTCAAAAAGTGCTATTAATTTGGAATGGGTAAAAGCTTGCGTACATCTGCAAAAGGGTTGAAACTTGAAAATCATTTGTTGTTTGCAGGAAAAAGATCACACTCTGCGTGTAGAAGAGCTACAAGGAGAGGTCACTCACAGAGATCGACATATAACCAATCTAAAGGAGGACTCGACTAAATTACAGACATCCATAAACCATCTTAACAAGGAGATTGACTTCAAGAGACAAGAGATCCAGAAAATAAAGAGTGATACAGCTAACCAAATAAGGTTGGTATTTTGTTATACATTGCATCATGTCGAAACAATAAAAGCTGATTTGACTTTAATCATTTGAAAGAGAGAAAATTCTATCAGAAATTGTATGTTGCTATAGATGTTGTGATGCTGCTTGTGAGAGAAATCACAGGAATCCATGGTTAGATGCTCCAACTGCCCCAATATGACTGAAATATAGTTTGAAATGCTAAACCCTTCAACCCTTTGATAGAGATCGGAATTGTGTATAATATAGCCAAGAAAAAAATGAGGCAAAAGGAGAAAATGCTGATTATAAGCATTTTCTCTTTTTACCTCTGTATTCTCATATTCTCAAGCCTTTTCTGTTAAGAATGTCAAATCCAGGGGTGGTATTCACCAACCTATCTAATTCCAATTTTGCCTTTAAAACTACACAACAACCCATCGCATAGGCCGAGGCATATGTCTCATCCAATCAGATAGGTTGTAATGTAATTTGGATTTAGACCATCAATTTAGAAATGTAGGTGAATATGGCCCCTGGCCTTGTTTGGGAAAGAGTTAAAGCCTCTCTTACAACCTGTTGTGCGTCTTTATAAATCATTCGTTTTACAAATCTCCAAATACGCATGATTTATTAAGATGCATGTCGGGTTGTAAGAGAAGCTTAAAACATTTGAGCCGGGATCTGGAAAAACGTCCCTTATAGCATTTTTGAAAATTGAGTTTCAAGACCAGCCTGTTGTAAAATGCAGTCTAATATGCATACCTTTTTCTTTCTGTAAGTTACTACAGGTCACAAAGAAGCAATTAGAGAACAACATGGATCCTGGTCAGACTGTGCGTATGCACAGGCTGATCTGGATCTATGTTGGGCTCAAAAGCCTTAAGGGACGTTTTTCCAGTTCCTGGCTCATTTACATTTTAAAAGTATGAAACTCTTTCGAGGAAATTACACCCTTTTATGATTTTTTTTAATCACTATAATTTTCCATGCATCACACCCACATCTGTCGTACAAGCTCAGTACTTATGTCAGGCATGCTCCTGGAATTCTAAAAGACGTAGAAGGGTCATAGCAAAGAATTGTCGGGTCAATTCTTTGCTACGTGCAGTATGCGTCATGGTTGCATCCACCAAATTTGTATGTTGCACATGTGTGCATCGTACGACTATGCCTTCGTTTTAGAAGCAGACCTCACCCAGGAGCACATACGACCGGTTGTAAGAAAAGCTTAAATTAATCCACCCATAACCTTTTAATCCCACAGGATCCGAGAGAAGCAGTTGAATGACAAGATGGAGAAAGCCCTGGACAATCTGAAGGCAGATCATATACGAGAATCACAGGAACTCGTCATGCAGTTTAACGAAGCTCAGGAAATATTGAAGGACAAAATATCAGAACTTCAGATACAGTAAGTAATGGATTTACATGCATCAAAATGAAATAATTGAGCCAGGATCTGGAAAAACGTCCCCTATAGCAGTTGAGACAGCCATGTTTCAAGATCAGTCTGTGTCTAGGTGCTGTCTGACCTGGGTCAATGTTACTACCATATATACTGAGAGGCAAAAATAAGTATACACCCTTGTTCTTCCACGTTCTCTGAGAAAACGATTGATATATTATTACAATTTTGAACGCCACCGAAAGCGGTCGTTTGTTTGATGTAAACTTCTTCGCCTACCCTTCTGTACGCCCTTCCTTCCGTTGCAAAGATTTTTCATAGCGCACAGCGTCATCGAAAAGGGGGATTTAATAAATTAATTAAAACAAGAATTCCCATTGACACAATTCCTACATTAATGAACGGATTTTGATATTTTTTTGCAGAAAGTGCCTAATCACCTTGGGCCATGCGTATATTGTTAGTAATGTTCCATCTTACGATACGTCATGGCAAAAGGGGGCTTGATGCAAACAAGTTATCTGACATAATTCCCTCTAAATGTATAGACGGGTTTTGATAAAAATTTGCTCAGAACTTTCCTATGCTACATGACTGAGTTTATAATTTATTTATAGTGTCACGTTTCTTTCGTATAATGCCGCGTCATAGAAAAATGGGTCTTAACGGCAAAAAGGGGCGTATTTAGCGATTTCTACCAGCCACCGGGAATTTTGTTATAATGTTAGAGAAAAATTAACGTTGTGATTTGTTGTGACAAAGGATGAAGAATTTAAATACGAATTAACAACATCTTTTGATGCTCCATAATGGCGCACATGCAAAGTTTGCAAAATCGGCCTGTAGCAAGAGTATGGGTAATCAAGCAATTTCGTGTGAAATTTAATAACATTGTATTATTTGTTTAGGTGTAGAAATAAATAGTACAAAATTTTGAGTCGATATGATATAAATTAAGAAAGATATCGAAAAACAAAAAGTGTATACTTTCTTTTGCCTCTCAGTATATATATGGTTGTTACAAACTACGACGAATCTATTGGAGAACAACATGATATCAGATACCTGATCAGAATGTTTGTACACACAGGCTGATTTGGAAACATGTTGGACTCAAAAGCCTTAATTAAGGGACCTTTTTCCAGATCCTTGCTCATATATAAAGTAGTATGGCTTCTGTCGCTAACTTCTCTACCAGTTTTCAATCAATGATGAAACTTTATATTTGTACAAAGATAGGATACATGTTGGAATTTTGCAAGATACTCTTTTCATGTCTTTCTTTACCCTGCTTGATTCAGGAATTATCACCCCTTGAACACATAATTTACTCTATATACACATTTACTAGTAATTTTGTGCTCATTTTGTTTACATTTACATTACTCTGAAAGCACTTTCACTCTGAAATGTTCATTTTTGCAATATCAACCTGTTTTTTGACAGGGCGCTTTTAAGGTGTATGGTTATGGTTAACTCTGGTTTAGCATAACAACGGTTATATATTTTCAGTTTGCATTATTGTTTGATGTACTTGACCCATTCCCACACATTGATGCCTTTTGACACCCAACAAAATAAAGGCTTTGGAAAACATTGTGGAAAATGAAGAAATTGCTTGTGACAAGCAATTTCTTCAATGTTTTCTACCAGGAACGACCAAAATATGTAAAATTTCCTTTATTTGAAATTGTCGTCTGCAGCATCTTTGAACTTGGACCAGTCTAGAATTTTGCCATCTGATATTTGGTTTTATTATACCTCACGTGACCTTATCATTCAATAATTACAAACCTAATATTTTTTCATATTACCCGCTCAGATAATATTAACCGGTTAATATTTTTTCATATTACCCGCTGAGCGTACTATAAATAGAAATTCTGGGTTTTTAGCTCCACTGGCCGAAGGCCAGCGAGCTATTGTCATGGCGTTGTGTCCGTCGTGCGTGCGTGCGTCCGTCCGTCCGTGCGTCCGTCCGTCCGTCCGTTAACTTTTTCTTTAAAAATCTTCTTCTCAGAAACTACTGGACCAATTTTAATTAAATTTCACAGAAATGTTCCTTGCATAGCCCTCTTTCAAATTCCTTCAAAGAATTCAATTCCATTGAAAACTCTGGTTGCTATGGTAACAAATACGAATTTTTAGAAAAAACTTAAAAAATCTTCTTCTCCCAAACAACTTATCAGATTTCTTTGAAATTTGACAGGCATGTTCCTTTGGTGACCCTTTTTCAGATTCCTTGAAGAAATTTTGATAATTCGAAAAACATGGCCGCTGTGGGCGGGGCTTATTTTCCATATATGGCGCATAGTGTAATTTTAAAAAATCTTCTTCTCAAAAACTACTGGACCAATTTTAATTAAATTTCACAGAAATGTTCCTTGCATAGCCCTCTTTCAAATTCCTTCAAAGAATTCAATTCCATTGAAAACTCTGGTTGCTATGGTAACAAATACGAATTTTTAGAAAAAACTTAAAAAATCTTCTTCTCCCAAACAACTTATCAGATTTCTTTGAAATTTGACAGGCATGTTCCTTTGGTGACCCTTTTTCAGATTCCTTGAAGAAATTTTGATAATTCGAAAAACATGGCCACTGTGGGCGGGGCTTATTTTCCATTATTCGGCCAGTGAGCTATTGTCATGGCGTTGTGTCCGTCGTGCGTGCGTGCGTCCGTCCGTCCGTGCGTTCAACTTTTAGCTCACGTGAAGACAAAGTACTCAAGGTGAGCTATTGTAATCGGTGAATGTCCGTTGTCCGTCTGTCTGTTGTCTATCGTCCAACAATTGCTTTAAAAGTCTTTTCCTAAATCACAAGGCCAAACGACCTGAAACTTTGCAGGGATCTTCTTTGGGTTAAGCTCTACCAAAGTTTTAAAAGGAATTTTATTCCTTTTGAAAACACAGGAAAAGGGGCCTTATTTACATTTTCACTGTTTCACTCTAGTGGCCACAAATTTGGCTCAATCCTATTGAAACTTGGTCATAATTAAACTGGTCAAAATAATTGTTTAAGCATACAGAGATCTTAATGACATTTCCAATGTTTATATACTGAAGGCCACAAATTCAGCTCAATCTGAAAAAACAACTGGTCAAAATAATTGTTTCAGCATACAGAATGAACCTTTTTGAACATGGAAAGGTTTTGTGTTAAAACATGGGAAAAGGGGTCTTTATGACATTTTCTTACACTGAATTTGATTGAGTCAAAGTGTTTGTCACTTAAAAAGAGAAGCTTGTCTTGAATTGGGCAGATCTAGACTAAGAAAGGGGGTCTTAATGATTTTTCTGTTTACATTCTGGTTTATGAAGAAATAAAGAAGGAAGTAACACTCAGGTGAGAGACAGGACCATCATGGTCCTCTTGTTTTGGAATTGTCTTTACAAATTGCAATTGGAAATCACATTTGAAAGCTTTTTGAGTTAGGTTTATATATAAATTCTATGCAGAATTTATTACAGCTGTCGTTGCTGTTAACAGGATAGTTTAATTCACCAATGTTGGTAAAGGCCTTTGGCCTGAGGAGAATCGCCTTGCTGATCATAAAAACTTTTACTTTGTTTCTTATTTTTCATCATTTTAAGCAATTATTATATTTATTGAATTAACCAATTACATTCAATATGTTTAACTGTTTCTTAGTTGCATTTTAAATCAATAACCTTATTGTGTATAATCAAATAATGCATAGATGAATGATGACCTTTTCGTACAGGTAGTTTTTACAGAAATT
Source organism: Fragum sueziense (assembly GCA_963680895.1). Taxonomy (NCBI): domain Eukaryota; kingdom Metazoa; phylum Mollusca; class Bivalvia; order Cardiida; family Cardiidae; genus Fragum; species Fragum sueziense. Next base: position 32,731,241 of record OY804601.1, read on the forward strand.
TGGGTATGAAGTAAAAGATATGTTAAAGTTACACTCAGACTTGTCAAAAGAATATTTTTTATAAGGCTAACGTTCATATCTTGTTTACATTTGTCAAAAAATGTGGCCGTGGCAGGGAGGAAGGGGCTTATCAGATTTAAAGAAATCATAAGAAAATTCTTAAAAAATCAACCAGTGTGCCCAATTGAACCAAACTTTACAGGAATGTGCCGTTAGAGTTCTATTTAAAATTTGTTCACAAATTTTTTTATTTGTCAAAAAAATGTGGCCGTGGCAGGGAGAAAGGGGCTTATCAGACTTAGAGAAATCATAAGAAAATTCTTTAAAAATCAACCATAAGGCCAATTTGAACCAGACTCTGCAAGAATGTTCTTTGAGTCTCTCTTCAAAATATATTCACAAATTTCAAGATTTGGCTGCCGCTGTGTAAGGCTTACAAGAAATCATGGGATAATTCTTCCACTTTAACCAGTGGAGCGATTCAGGCCCTCCTGGGCCTCTTGTTATGACGTCACCGTGACGTCACATTGTTTCAAAGCACAATATTTGCTGAATCATAGCTAGTTTAACATAAATACGCTTAAATGATGTGGCGTGTTACGCAAAAAGGGACCATCTGGAAAACGTTAAGAAGTATGGATCCTAGTCAGTCTGTGCGAACTGCACATGCTGATCAGAATCGACACTTCATTCTAAGCTAATTTACTGAAACTAGATTTTTTATTCTGTCTTAGATCTACTTTATGTTTTTTTCCAAATGCAAAATCATTTTACCTCTGCTTAGCCTGATCTCTTTCTCATCTAGATCTAGAGATCATGGAATTAACCAGGCAAAAGTGATGACAGGCCTGCCTTTGCGTGCATGTCACAAATACGAATGGATAAGGCGTTCAGTTGATTTTAACATTTTTTGATTAACGGTGAAGGACTTATAAAGTTAGCCTACTATTATAATCGATAAATTGTAGATTAAATTTTTTATGTTGTTTCTTTTTCGGTATAATACAATGAATATCACATGCCTCTCAGGGCAATAGTACATATCGTCTACCCTCGAACCAGTAATATTGACCTCGGCTGAAGCCTCGGTCAATATTACCGGTCTCGGGTAGACAATATGTACTATTGCCCTGAGAGGCATGTGATATTTATATAATGTACATACAATTTGATTGATTGTAGGTTAGAAGAAGCAGAAGAGCGATATGCTAACCGAGAGTCACGACCAGAAGATTTAGAGTTGATAGAACAATTACGATCAGCAATATTGGAGAAAGAGGAAAGAATACATGCCTTAGTTGTAAGTGTGTACACAACTTTTCCACAGAAAATGATAAGACTGTATAAATATGTTCCAAGGTCAAAGCTTGCCAAAGCTAAAAATGACACAGTAGAATAGCTTTTTTAAAATGTTTGAAAATCATTGCTGTTATCAATGAGATTTTCAAACATTTTATCCAGTTCTAAAACAAGATCTGGTTTTGATGTCCATAAGAAGAAAGGATTGAGAAAACATTGACAAAATATAAGAAAATGCTGTTCAGCAGCAAATTCTGCTTTTGCCTCAATATTTTCTTACCATAATGTGAATGTATTTCATGTTTATCTACGTCCATTTTGAAGTCTGTCACAGCTTTGAATTTGGACCACCCTGAAATATTGCTGTTTGGGAAAGGGTTAAAATTTGATTTTACAAGGCCATTTTAGCTCCTCGTGAACCTAGCCTTTTATTATTTCAATTTTGAGCCCTACTTAGGGGGTACTTGTCTCAATTGTCTGAAGGAGACAATTCCAATGTGTACAACCAGGAAATAAGGTTTGACTAATTATAAGTTATTTTTCATGCGACTAGAATTAATGACTCCCTCTTATCTTTACCTTTGATTTTCAAATATAACTAACAAAACCACTATATTTTCATTCTATCTAATACTATATTTTTTTAAATAAATTAAAGATGTTTAGGGATTGCTTTCACTGTAATAGTTAAACAAATATTTATGAGCATGAAGTAATCAAAACATGATATTTATACTGTTTTTCGCTGGTGTGAAATACTATGAGGTTATTTAACATGTCTTTGTACAATACTGAATTCTATTGGATGAATACTTTGCAGAACGAGGCTATATTTGGACGAGCCGATAGGCGAGTCTAAATATAGACTTGTTCTGCAAAGTATGAATCCAATAGAATTCGGTATTGTACAAAGACATGTTAAATGACCTCTTTATTTCACATCATTTTTTTTCACACAAAACATGACAAAGATTAATTTTGTATAAAAATTAAGATCTAGACCTAATTACTTTAAAATAGAATTCCAACGTGAAATAAAAAAAGGAAGAAAAACAACCTATAGGCCTATGTCATGAAAAGAATGTAGGCTACATGTACATTTCTAACACTGTGAAATATACATGGCATCTGGCATTAAATCTATATTTATCGGTTTATGTTTGTTTCAAAAGATTGAATAGACCGTCATATAATAGTGTGAAATGTACATGAACTTTGTCATATAAACTATCTATCATGTCATGCGTAAATCAACAATGAAAACATTGACAGAAAAGGAGAAATTGCTGATAAACGGCAAATCTCCTTTTCTCTTAGAACTTTTTTGTCAAGCCTTTTAATGGATATCAAATCCAGGTCTTGTTTGGGAAAGGGTTTTTTGAAATGAAAATAATCTCTTTCGTGATGTTTAAAATCATTTTCTCCTTTTGCCTTAATGTTTTGCCAAGAGTTTATTTTTTAATCACAGAATATTCAAGGATTTTATGCTAAAATTAGACTTGGTTTGCGGCTTTGTTTTGATATACCGTCGGTGTTGTTGTAATATCTCGTAATTACGGCTTTATCCAAGCCATAGTTACGACATTCTATAACAACACACACAATACTATTGTTTGTCCGAAATTACGTCACGGATAACTGGATAAAATCTATCCCTATTAAATTTAGCTTTTGCCTAGGACAGTGTTTTCAAAATAGCATGTAGAAACAATCATTCAACTCCAATGCACATCAACTCTACTAAGGGAGATTCTTCTTCGATGCAAATATCGATATTTGGTATCGCAGCCTCGATTTGGAAAAAAATCCATATTTGTACGGTTCAATTGAGTGCGATGCATATTTGGAGGGTTCAAATGAGTGCGATGCATATTTGGAGGGTTCAACCGGTGCATCGTACAAATATCGATTTGGCCGCTTTGGAGTATCGAGAATCCCGTGCGTTCACGCAATTATCTCGTGCGTACAATACGGCTCTAGGTATTGTATAGTCACGTGGTACGAATGGGACGATTTCATTGGTTTACTAATGTAGGGTGTGAAATACAAATTTTTATGCCATGTATTGAAAGATTTGGGGCATATTGTCCATCTCTCTGTCTGTCCAAAAACTGGCCATTTTGGGGGCATTTGTGTTTCACAAACACATCTTGTTTCTTCCCAAGATTCTTTTAATTAACCCTTTCCCAAACAAGACCTGGTTTTGACGTTCCTAAAAGAAATTGCCTGTGAAAACATTGAGACAAAAGAAGAAACTGCTGATAACCAGCAGTTTCTCCTTTTGTCTCAATATTTTCTGTGCCATAGTTTACACAAATCCCATCTTTAATGACATTCATTTTGTCATTTGTGGCAGTTTTTGAAGTGGATCACCCTAAAATTTTGTTGTTTGGGAAAGGGCTAAGAAAATTTATGTAATAAAGGCCAAGCTATTCATAACTTTTTGTATTGTATTTACAGGAGGAGAAGAAGTTTTTCCAGTTAGAGCTTGTCAACAGAGAGACCAACTTTAACAAAGTGTTCAGTGCTAGTCCAAATGTAGGAGTGCTAAACCCTCTAGATGCAAAGGTAAATTTATATTTATAGCCTATTAATATTTTCCCAAATGAATAATGAATTTGACTTCCATGATAGAATAGACTTGGGAAACGTTTAGGCAGAAAAGAAAATGCTGACAACCAGCACATGGACCATTAATCCAGATTCCAACTTCTATGCAGGTAGTTATCCACATGGTCAATGAATGTAATCATCCCTTGCCCAAAATTCTAAGGTGGTCCAATTTGACTGCTCCAGCAGACCACTAAATGGATGTTTTTAAAGATAGGATTTGTCTGTAATAATTATGACTGTGAAAATATTGAGACAAAAGGACAAAATGCTGGTTATCAGGCCTTCTCTATCAGGGATGTCAATACATGGTCTTGTGTTGGAAAGGGTTATCAAAGTCACTTCATGTTCTGTGAGTAATGAAATCGCTGTTCTCGACAAAAACCTCATAACTGCAGCTTAAAACAAGCTGCAGTTATGAGGTTTTTGTTGAAAAGGGACAATATATTTGTGTGTTTTTTTTGTTTTTTGTTAGTATTTGAGATTTTTTTATTATGGAGCTCTTATTATGAAAAATACTTGTTGTGTTTTCAGAAGAAGAAAGGTGAGCGAGGTGCCCGAGGGAACGGTTCCGCACCAAATCTGTCTGGACGTCTAGATCCACTTCCTGGTTCACCCATGCATCACAGTCAACTAAACCCAAACAAAACACTTCCACCATTTACCAAAAAATTTGTAAAATGAAGAAACTATCATAACTATTTTTAATAAAAATGTGCATATCTATTGAATATAGTTTTGTTGGTTTCATACAAAACTGGATGAAAAAAGAAATTTTTTAGACACTTAATAAGTCCTAACTTAACAGTTTGTAAAGGAGCAGCAAAATATATATCTAAATATTGTATTTTGATAAAATAACGCAAGACTGGTGATAGTAAAAAATGATTGCTTAGCTCAAACTATAGCAAGTGCTGTGTGCTAAATTTGAGAAATATTAATCAATTTCCCTTTTCTACAGTTTTGAACTATGCACTTCATCTGCATATTCAAGCCTCTGTGTTATATATCTTAATCATATATTTTTTTGTTGTAAAAATTAGCTTTAAGATAGTCGGTAAATAAGGTTATGTAGTTCTGTGTTCAAAAGAAAATCATGTTTTTAATGAGTGTGCTAATTATAATTCATTAAGTTGAAGGTTTCATTTTTATTATAACTTGTTAGTGAATAATGTAAATTATTTTCTAAGCCATTCTGTGATATTAGAATTGTAAAGATGTTACTTGTAGAAAAATGCATTCTTCTGAGCAAAGTTGTTTGATATGTATTTTATTTGTTAATTTCTGGTGCACTGCAACCTTAATACTAAATTAGGCGAGAACTCACAAATATACTTTATTTGGAGCAGCTTAACTCTTTCCCAAACAGTGACGCATTTTGATCCTCCTAACTGTTAACTCATTACCACACAATGACTCTTTTTGACTCCCCACAAGATAATGACTTTGGAAAACATTGTGGAAAATGAAGAAATTGCTTGTGACAAGCAATTTCTTCATTTCCCACAATATTTTCTATACAAAAAAGACCAAAAAGTGTAAAATTGCATTCAATTTGAATTGTCGTCTGCAACATCTTTGAATTTGGTGCAGTCTAAAATTTTGTTGTTTGGTAATGGGTTAAAAGCTTTGGAAAATATTAAAGAAAAAGTAGAAAATGCTGATAAAGTATATTCTTCCTTTTCCTCAGTATTTTTCTCCTGTCACAGAAAGTTTTAATTCCACAAATGTAATGAATTAATTTTGTTGTCTGCAACACTTTAAAATTCTATCAATAGTTTTGCCACTTTGGAAAGTTTTTAGTTATTCGATTTTTAACAATGCATTCATTCCAGTTTATCCCATTCCCACTCAGTGACGCTTTCTGACGTCCCATAAAATAAATGCTTGGGAAAACTTTGTTGAAAATGAAGAAATTGCTTGAGTGACAAGCAATTTCTTCATTTTCCACAACGTTTTCTAACCCAAAGTAGAAAGATTTTTAAAATTTCATCAACTTTACATTGTCGTTTGGAACGCCTTTCAAATTGGAACAGTCCAAAATGTTGCCGTCTGGTAATGGGTTATGTTGGCAAGTTTAGAGAATTGCTAACTTCATTACTGAATGTTCTGGTAGTTCGGACTGCATGAATGAAGTAGCCCGACAAATAGGTGCATGCATACACAGTCGACACTCGTTGTGTCGAAGTGAAAGGGGCCATCAAAATACCTTGACATATCCAGAGTTTGACTCATCCGATTTTGTTCGGCTTCGATAAAGTTGATATTTGACCGTTTTTGAAACTAATCAAGTATGATTATTATTAAAATATAGTAGGAAAAGGAAAGAAATTGCTCATTTCGAGCAATTTCTATCCTTTTCCTTCTATATTTCAATGACTATATTCAGTTCAAAATTATTTTGCTTGAAAAATGTATGTCCATTGATGAGGACGGGACCAAATTTGAACTTCGACTTAAGCGAAAATTCGACTTATCCGACGTAGACATAACGAGTGTCGACTGTATGTATTTCATTTTTTGTCGTAGAAACGATTTATCATTGTACAATAATACTGCTGAATTAAAAGTACTGCTGAATTTCAAATACTGCTGAATTGCCTAGCATTACCATGCATTACCAAAGTTATATGATTATCAATTTATTGTTCACCACAACGACCAATGGTCCAAATGTCATCAATTAAAACCATTGAAACATGTGGTTCTAAAAGAAAGTCAGTTCCTCTCACAAATGACAACACTTCAACTTGGGGGTCGTCCAAGTTTAAAGGTTTGGCAGACAACAAAATTAATGTTACAAACAACAGACGATTTGTATCATATTGCACAGAAAGTATAGAATGAAAAGGAGAAAATGCTGATAACAGCCATTTATTTCCCTTTTCCAAAGCTACCTCTTCAATGGACATCCAAACTAGGGACGGTCTAGAAAAGGATCAAGCCATAAGATGTTGTTTATGATTGAGCCATGATCTGGAAAAGGGTCCTTGTGGCATTTGAGAACATGGACCTTGATCAGACTGTGAATATGCACAGTCTGATCAAGATCCATATTGTTCTCTTACAGCTTCCTCAGTATTTGTAGCATATGTATAAGTACCAGTAATCAGAATAGATCCAGTAAAGACCGTTCATAGGCACAGGCAGATTGTGAAACATGGCTGTCTTAACCCTTTCCCAAACGGCAAAAGTTTCGGAAGATCCACTTCAAAAATTGCCACAAACGACCAAATTGATGTTATTAAAGAAAGGATTTGTGTACGTATGGCACAGAAGATATTGAGACAAAAGGAGAAACTGCTGGTTAGCAGCAGTTTCTTCTTTTGTCTCAATGTTTTCCCAGGCCTCTTCTATTGAGGACGTCAAAACCAGGTCCCAGTTTCTCGAAAAAACTTAAGTATATTCTCATGAGTTCATGCTCAACTTCTATTCAATACCAATCAACGTTGATTGGTATTCAATTGAAGTTCACATGGATTTCGTGCGATTTGAGCACGATGCTCAGATTTGAGCATGAGAACATACTTAAGTTTTTTCGAGAAACCGGGGCCAGGTCTTGTTTGGGAAAGTGTTAAATGCCATAAGTTAAGCCTTTCCCAAACAAGACCTGGCTTTGACGTCTCTAATCGAATAGGCTTGGGAAAACATTGAGGCAAAAGAAGAAACTGCTGATAACCAGCAGTTTCTCCTTTTGTCTCAATATTTTCTGTGCTATATTTTACACAAATCCTGCCTTTATCAACATCCATTTTGATGTCTGCAGAGGATTTCTAATTGGAAAAGTTAAAATTTTGTCGTTTGGGAAAGGGCTAACTTATTCCAGATCCAGGCTCAATTAGTGTTATTTGTAATCACATTGCCTTGTTAAATCCTTTGCCAGACAGTGGCTGGTCAAGAGCTTTTTTAAAGAGCTTTTGAAAACAAAGAAGAAAATAGTTATTTTCTTCTTTTCCCTTAATGTTTATTTTGCTATTCTTTTAGTCATCAGGCCATTGTATTTTGACTTGTTTAAAATTTTGTCCCTGGGAGAGGATAAATCTAAAAACTTTAGTTTCAAAGACAGTAATAATCACTATACTTTAAACTGCTGATTTTTCCAGTTGTTGAAATTTATTTTTAAATGTTTTTGTGAATGAAATGTACAGCATTAGAAATAAACTTGTTTTATGAACACTGCTTTTGTTGTTAATTACAATTATCCACAGATTGGTGGGGGACAAATGTCAGAAAGGGTATTAGCCTGCAGCAGGGGATCAAACTCAAGATCTCATGATTGATTGAATGGGGTTTAACCCATTACCAGACAGCAAATTTTCAAAATTTCCATTCCAAAAGCTGCTGCAGACGACAAATGGACCTTGTTTAAGATAGAATTTGTGTACAATATAGCACAGAAAATATTTAGACAAAAGGAGAAACTGCTGGTTGTCAGCAGTTTCTTCTTTTGTCTCAATGTTTTCCCAATCCATTTCTATCAGGGATGTCAAAAGCAGGTCTTGTTTGGGAAAGGGTTAACCCATTACCAGACAGCAAAATTTTGGACTGTTTGAAATTCAAAGATGATGCAGACGACAATTTAGAGTGAATATGATTTTATATTCTTTTGTCTTTTTGGGTAGAAAACATTGTGGGAAATGAAGAAATTGACACAAGCAATTTCTTCATTTTCGACAATGTTTTCCCAAGCCTCTTGTTGTGAGGGAGTCAAAAGGCGTCACTGTGCAGTTATTGGTTAACGCCTTTTCCAACCACTATGGTCATGAGCACCATACCATTGATTCCTGCTGTTTCTCATACCAGTACTACCACAGCATCCTTATCGAGCCACCAGTTAACGATTAAACCACTAGTGGGAGACAATTTTGTCAGAAAGGTTGCTTATCGCCACCAACTCTGCTATAGCCGCGGCAATCTCATGATTGAAGGCCAGATATGATACCAACTGCCCTTAGGCTGTGGCTCAACCCTTTCCTTAACAACAATTTTAGCCTGTTGCAGAACTGATGACAATTTCAAATGAATCAATTTTAAAATATTTTTAGGTTCTTGTCAGAAAACAAAATGAATAAAATAAATTGCTTCTCACAAGCAATTTTTTTCCATTTTCTGCAATGTTTTCAAAGGCCTTCATATATTTTAGGGTGTCAAGTAACGGCATGATCATTGAAATGCTAGCAATCTGAACATGTGTGAAACAACATCACTGAGTTGACCATCAGAATACTCGGACAAGAGCTTTGCAGAGCAGCGCATATATGCCCGAGAGGGGCTTGTCTGTAAAATTGACCATTTCTTCAATTCAAGGGCAGATAATTCAAACAAGAAAAGTTATCAAAATTTTGTTAGGGCAACAAGACACGGTAGATTCATTGTGGCTTGTTTGATTGAATTCTGGTTGAAACTAGGAGTTGCGCACACAAGAAAATGAGCATTTTTGGGAAAATGGGTATTTTTCCTTAAATTCAAGGGCAGATAATTCAAGAACGAAACAAGTTATCTGAATTACGTAAGCGGTGTGCACAACTAAGACACCATGGAAATTCGTTGTGGCAAGTTTGATCAAATTCCGATCAAAACTGTAGGAGGAATTGCGCACACAAGAAATTGCTATAGGACAGACAGACAGACGGACGGACGACCAGGGCCATAATATAATACGACTCTTCAGGTACATTATAATAAAAAGTGCATTACACTTCTCCCAAACAATGACTAGTTTTGATGTCCTTGTAAAACAAAAGTTCAAATAACCAGCATATCCTTCTTTTCCATCAACGCTTTTTGTAATATATGGTACAAATTCTCTTCAATTTGGTAGTCTTTATTTCATTGTCGGCAGCAGCTTTTAACCCTTTCCCAAACAAGACCTCGTTTTGACGTCCCTCTGAGAAAAGGCTTGGGAAAACATTGAAACAAAAGAAGAAACTGCTGATAACCAGCAGTTTCTCCTTTTGTCTCAATATTTTCTATGCCATATTTTGCACAAATTCTATAAGTAACTTCCATTTTGTCATTTGTGTCAGTTTTTGAAGTGGATCACCCTAACATTTTGTCATTTGGGAAAGGGTTAACTAGGACCTGCCAAGAAAAAATGTTATACCAGCTTCATCGGGTCATTTCACGACAAGAATGATCCTGTGGAAACGCTGCCCACTTTGTAGCCAATAGAATTGGAACAGACAGATAAATGGTCGAAGCGGGGCATATTGGACAACAAGGTAGAACAAGAGTTGTCCGCGGACAACGTAGCTCGCCTATACGGGAGCTTGTCACAACAAGCTGAAAATTATACCCATGCTTATATATATTCTGTCCAAGTTTTGTCTTGATTGGTTAATATTTGTAGATTTAAGAGTAAAAATAAAGTCAAAACCAGCTTTTTTAGCTCACCTGAGCACGAAGTGCTCAAGGTGAGCTATTGTGGTCGCTTTTTGTCCGTCGTCCGTCCGTCTGTCTGTCCGTCTGTCAGTCTGTCCACAATTTGTTGTTACCACTCTAGCATCCACAAATATTGACCAATCTTGACCAAACTTGGTCAAAACATGTGTGACCATAAGATCTTGGACGAGTTCCATTTTGGGTCAGATCGGACCAGGAAGTCTGGAGTTATGTGCCCCTGAATATCAAAAATAGCTAGTTTAGACTTTGTTACCACTCTAGCATCTACAAATAATGACCAATCTTGACCAAACTTGGTCAAAACATGTATGACCGTAAGTTCTTGGACGACTTCGATTTTGGGTCAGATCGGAAAAGGAAGTCTGGAGTTATGTGCCCTTGAACGTCAGAAATGGCTAGTTTTGACTTTGTTACCTCTCTAGTATCTACAAATATTGACTAATCAAGACAAAACTTTGCCACAATGTTGGTAACTATAAGATCTTGGATGAGTTTGATTTTCAGTGTGATAGGAGCAGGAAGTCTGGAGTTATGTGCCCTTGAATTTGACAAAATTGCTAGTTTTGACTTTGTTACCACTCTAGCATCTACAAATATTGACCAATGAAGACAAAATTTTGCCATGATGTTAGTAACCTTAAGATCTTGGATGAGTTTGATTTTCAGTGTCATCGGAGCAGGAAGTTAGGAGTTATGTGCCCTTGAATATCAAAAATAGCTAGTTTTGACTTTGTTACCGCTCTAGTATCTACAAATATTGACCAATCTTAACCAGACTTAGTCAAAATATGTATGACCATAAGTTAACGAATGAGTTTGATTTTGAGTCAGATCGGACTAGGAAGTCCGGAGTTATCTGCCCTTGGACGTCAAAAATGGCTAGTTTTGACTTTGTTACCACTCTAGCATCTACAAATATTGACCAATCAAGACAAAACTTTGCCACAATGTTGGTAACTATAAGATCTTGAATGAGTTTGATTTTCAGTGTGATAGGAGCAGGAAGTCTGGAGTTATGTGCCCTTGAATTTGACAAAATTGCTGTTTTCGACTTTGTTTACACTGTAGCTTCTACATTTATTGACTAATCAAGGCAAAACTTGGCCACAATGTTGGTGACCATAAGATCCTTGATGAGTTAAATTTTCAGCTTGATTTGGCCAGAAAAACAAGAGTTATTAACCCTTTAATTTCATAAAATTACCGTTTCAACTGTATTTTCTCTTTAACAAACAAATATGGACCAATCAAGACACAACTTGGTCGCAATGTTGGTGACCATAATATCTTAAATGTTTTAATTTGTCAGATTGATTGGATTAAAAAAACAGAGTTGTGTGCCCTTGACGGTTACAAAATTGCCGTTTTCGACTTTGTTTTCTCTCAAACAGCAATAAATATTAACCAATAAAAAAACTTGGACATAATGTTGATAAGAATTTCTTTACCAGAACAGAGTTATGTGCCCTTTACTGTGACAAAATTGTTGTTTTCTTCCACTTTGTTTTGACTGTAACTGCTACAAATATTGATCATTCAAGATTATGAAAGCAGTTTTCAGCTGGATCATATAAATCTCGCATCTTAAATTATGTGCTCTTGAACTTGACAACTTTGGGACTTTCATTCTATGTAGGTGCAGGTGAGCGATTAAGGACCATCATGGTCCTCTTGTTTGATATTCAAGGGCAGATAACTCCAGACTTTCTTGTTCAATCTGAATTATTTCGAGGAATCTGAGAGAGGGTCACCCAAGGATCATTCCTGTGAAGTTAAATTGAAATCCATCCAATAGTTTCTGAGAAGATTTTTAAAGAAAAAGTTTACGGACGGACGCACGGATGGACACACGACGGACACACTGCCATGACAATAGCCCGCTGGCCTGAAAGGCCAGTGGAGCTAAAAACAGCTAATTTTTTAAAAGTAGGTCAAACTCCAAGGTCAAGGTCACAAGGTCAATGGTCATGGTCACAAATGAAAGGTCTTGGCAGGAGGTATCCATGTGTGAAATATCAAGGCTCTATCTATAATAGTGCATGAGATATAGGCCAGGTTAAAGTTTTTTAAAAGTAGGTCAAACTCCAAGGTCAAGGTCACTAGGTCAAAGGTCGTGGTCCCAAATGAAAGGTCTTGTCGAGAACTATCTATGTGTGAAATATCAAGGCTGTATCTCTAATAGTGCCTGAGATATTGACCAGGTTAAAGTTTTTCAAGTGAAGACGGGACGGGACGGGACGCGACGCCGACACTAGGGCTGTGACATTAGCTCCCCGGACATAAAGTCCCCGCTCGCTAAAAAGCACAAACAAGAGGACCATGATGGTCCTATATCGCTCACCTGAACCAAAATGATATGAGCAACACTTTTGTTCAATTCAATAAACATTTATGACTATAAGACTGAAAACTAACTTATAGTCAATAACTTTGTGAAAATCAAACTCATCTGAGATCTTATGATGCCAAACATTGTGTCCAGGTTTTTCTTGATTGATAAATAATCACAGATTCTAGAGTATAAACAAGGTCGAAAACAGCCAAAGACGGTAATTTTTTCAAATTCAAGGGCACACAATTCTCGACTTTCTGATCACATCAGACTGAAAATCTACCTCATCCAAGATATTATGGTCTCCAACATAGTGTCCAAGATTTGTCTTGATTGGTCAATAATTGAAGATTCAAGATCGAAAAACAGCCAGAAACGGCTATTTTGTTAAATTCAAGGGCACATAACTCTCAACTTTCTGATCGGATCAGACTGAAAATCAAACTCATCCGACATATTATGGTCCCAAACATTGTGTCCAAGTTTTGTCTTGATTAATTTATAATTGTAGATTCTAGAGTGTAAACAAGGTCGAAAACAGCCAAAAATGATAATTTTATCAAATTCAAGGGCACATAACTCTCGTCTTTCTGGTCAGATCACACTAAAAATCAAACTCATCCGAAATCTTATCCTCTCAAACATTGTATCCAAGATTTGTCTTGATTGGACAATAATTGAAAATTCTAGAGTGTAAACAAGGTCGAAAACAGTCAAAAACGACAATTTTGTCAAATTCAAGGGCACATAAGTCTCGACTTTCTTGTCTTATCAGATTGAAAATTCTAGTCATCTGAGATCTTATGATCTCTAACATTGTGTCCAAGTTTTGTCTTGATTGATTGATAAATGTAGATTCTAGAGTGTAAACAATGTCGAAAACAGCCGAAAATGACAATTTTATCAAATTCAAGGGCACGTAACTCTTGTCTTTATTGTCAGATCACACTGAAAATCAAACTCATCCGAAATCTTATGGTCTCAAACATTGTGTCCAAGATTTGTCTTGATTGGTCAATAATTGTAGATTCTAGAGTGTAAAAAAGGTCGAAAACAGTCAAAAACGACAATTTTGTCAAATTCAAGGGCACGTAACTCTCTTCTTTCTGGTCAGATCACACTGAAAATCAAACTCATCCAAGATCTTATGGTCTCAAACATTTTGTCCAAGATTTGTCTTGATTGGTCAATAATTGAAAATTCTAGAGTGTAAACAAGGTCGAAAACAGTCAAAAACGACAATTTTGTCAAATTCAAGGGCACATAAGTCTCGACTTTCTTGTCTTATCAGATTGAAAATTCAACTCATCCGAGATCTTATGATCTCCAACATTGTGTCCAAGTTTTGTCTTGATAGATTAATAAATGTAGATTCTAGAGTATAAACAATGTCGAAAACAGCCGAAAATGACAATTTTATCAAATTCAAGGGCACATAACTCTAGTCTTTTTTGTCAGATCACACTGAAATTCAAACTCATCCAAGATCTTATGGTCTAAAACATTGTGTCCAAGATTTGTCTTGATTGGTCAATAATTGTAGATTCTAGAGTGTAAACAAGGTCGAAAACAGTCAAAAACGACAATTTTGTCAAATTCAAGGGCACATAACTCTCGACTTTCTCGTCTAATCAGACTGAAAATTAAAGTCATCCAAGATCTTATGGTCTCCAACATTGTGTTCAAGATTTGTCTTGATTGGTCAATAATTGTAGATTCTAGAGTGTAAACAAGGTCGAAAACGGTCGAAAACGGCAATTTTGACAAATTCAAGGGCACATAACTTTTGACTTTTTCGCCTGATCTGACTGAAAATCGAACTCATCCAAGATCCTATAGTCTCCAATATTATATCCAAGTTTTGTATTGATTGGGCAATAATTGTAGATGCTAGAGTGTAAACAAAGCTAAAAACAGCATTTTTCGTCATTCAGGGGCAGATAACTCCACACTTTCTGGTCCGATCTGGCCCATAATCGAACTCATCCGAGAACTTATGACCATACTTGTTTTGACAAAGTTTGGTCAAGATTGACTAATATTTGTGGATGCTAGAGTGTAAACACCAAATTGTGGACAGACGGACAGACGGACAGACTGACAGACGGACAGACGGACGGACGACGGACAAAAAGCGATCACAATAGCTCACCTCGAGCACTTCGTGCTCAGGTGAGCTAAAAATTATGCCCAGAGGAGACCTAAAGTTCACCATAGGGTTTTGTCTGAGAAGCTATTGGCTCTTTCTCCGTAGTTTCCGCACCGTATAGATTGATGGTAAACATAGTGTTATTGCCAAAGAACGCAATAGACTGCAACAATGGGACATGTTTCATTCATATCATTATCCTGAAATAATTTAGCAGACATTTCATGCATCTGTCAAGAGTGTGGGCCCATTGTAACATTCTATACAAGTGCTACCGGTAGTCAAAATTTGAAATTGCAAAACTCAGTAACCATAAGTCAAGAACCGGTTGACCTAGGATCATGAAACTTTACACATTTGTTGCCCATGACCCAAGGAGGTGCCCTGTTGTTTTTTGGGTCACCAAGGTCAAAGGTCAATGTCACAATCAGACTTTGTTTATAATCCGTTTCTGTGCTCTAAGTCAAGAACAGGTTAACCTAGGATTATGAAACTTTACACAGTTGTTGCCCATGACCCAAGGAGGTGCCTTATTGTTTTTTGGGTCACCAAGGCCAGAGGTCAAGGTCACAATCAGACTTTTTTTTAATTATCTGTTTCTGTGCTCTGAGTCAAGAACCGGTTGACCAAGGATCATGAAACGTTACACAGTTGTTGCCCATGACCAAAGGAGGTGCCCTATTGCTTTTGGGTCAGGAAGGTCAAAGGTCACAATTTGACTTTGTTTAAAATCTGTTTCCTATAGCACTTTTTGAGTGACAAAGCGCTAGTGGGGGGTATTTGTCCACTGCGACAGTTCTAGTCTTCTTTTGTCTCAATATTTTCTGTGTTCTATTGTACACAGATAATTTTTCATATTTTTCAATATTCGTCTTGTCATCTGCAGCAGTTTTCAAACAGGAACAGTTTAAATTTTTGCTGTTTTGGAAAGGGTTAACGAATCATTCTGAATGGTTGGCACCTCCTCTTAACAATGTCCAATCATATGGCGTACCAAATGGGTCAAAAGTCTATTTAGAGTGTGCACGCATAGAATATACGCATCAACACGTAAATTTTTATGCGTCGACTCTTGCATTAAATTTACGCCAGCAGTTGAAAATTAATGCGTTGACGCGTAAATTTTCAACTACTCGCGTAAATATACGCGTCGACGCATATTTTATCTATTAACCAATCAGATCCTTCGTTTCATCCATCATTTTTATGGTATAAAGGGAAAATTTTCTAACCGCCTCTCCCATTGGCCAGCCTCGGTTTCACATTTTTTACTACTGCTCGCGTAACATTTACGTGTCGAAGCATAAATTTTCAACTGCTCGCGTAAATTTTATGCGTCGACGCATAATATACGGTCGACGCATTAAAATTTACGTGAGCAGTTGAAAATATATGCGTCGACACGTTAATTTTATGCGTGCACACTCTATATAGACTTTTGACCCATTTAGTACATCATACAATCAGACATTTGACTAGTCAGACCTGCATAGACCATTAATCACATATTGTGTCCTTCACCCATTACCTAACGACAATATTTTTGGGTAGTCCAATTTGAAAGAAGTTGCAGACGACATTTCTATGTGATGAAATTTCTAAATTTTATAGCTTTTGAGGTAGAAAACATTGTGGGAAATGAAGAAATTGCTTGTCACAAGCAATTTCTTCATTTTCCACAATGTTTTCCAAAACCATTATATTGTGGGGAGTCAAAAGGAGTCACTGTGTGGTAATGGATTAACCCTTTCTAAACAAGTTTAAAACTTGGACTGATCCATTTTCAAAGTTGCTCCAGATGACAAAATTAATATCAAAATACAGCTGGGATTCGTTTATAATAGAGCAGAGAAAGTATTGAGGCAACAGGAGAAATTGCTAATCATCAGCATTTTCTTCTTTTGCCTCAATGTTTTCCACAGCCTTTTCTAGGACGTGAAAACCAGGTCTTGTTTGGGAAAGGGTTAACCCTTTCCGGAAAAGCAAAACTATAGACCAGTCCTACTTCAAATGTGTTGCAGACAACATTACAAGAGGACCATGATGGTCCTATATCGCTCACCTGAACCAAAATGATACGAGCAACACTTTTGTTCAAGTCAATAAATTTATATTTATGACTTTAAGACTGAAAACGAACTTATGGTCAATAACGTGAAAATCGAACTCATCCAAGATCTTATGGTGCCCAACATTGTGTCCAAGAATTGTCTTGTTTGATAAATAATTGTAGATTCTGGGGTATAAACAAGGTCGAAAACAGCAATTTTGTCAAATTCAAGGGCACATAACTCTCTCGACGTTTTGATCAGATCAAGCTGAAAATGAAACTCATCCAAGATCTTATGATCCCCAACATTGTGTCAAAGTTTTGTCTTGATTGATCAATAATTGTAGAATCTAGAGTATAAACAAGGTCGAAAACAGCCGAAAACGGTAATTTTATCAAATTCAAGGGCACATAACTCTCCACTTTCTAGTCAGATCTGGCTGAAAATCAAACTCATCCGAGATCTTTTGATACCCAACATTGTGTCCAAGATTTGTCTTGATTGGTTAATAATTGTAGATTCTAGAGTGTAAACAAGGTCGAAAACAGCAATTTTGTCAAATTCAAGGGCACATAACTCTCGAATTTGTAATCAGATCGGACTGAAAATCAAACTTTTCCAAGATCTTATGGTCTCAAACATTGTGTTCAAGTTTTACCTAAATTGATAAATAATTGTGGATTTTAGAGTGTAAACAATGTCAAAAACAGCCGAAAACGGCAATTTTATCAAATTCAAGGGCACATAACTCTCGACTTTCTGATCAGATAACACTGAAATTCAAACTCATCCAATATCTTATGCTCCCCAACATTGTGTCAAAGTTTTGTCTAGATTGACCAATAATTGTAGATTCTAGAGTATAAATAAGGTCGAAACAGCCGAAAACGGTAATTTTATCAAATTCAAGGGCACATAACTCTTGACTTTCTAGTCAGATCAGGCTGAAAATCAAACTCATCCGAGATCTTTTGATACCCAACATTGTGTCCAAGATTTGTCTTGATTGGTCAATAATTGTAGATTCTATAGTGTAATCAAGGTCGAAAACAGCCAAAACGGCAGTTTTGTCAAATTCAAGGGCATATAACTCTCATCTTTCTGATCAGATCAGACTGAAAATCAAACTCATCCAAGATCTCATCGTCCCCAACATTGTGTCAAAGTTTTGTCTTGATTCATGATTAATTGTAGATTCTAGAGTGTAAACAAGGTCGAAAGCAGCCGAAAATGGCAATTTTGTCGAATTCAAGGGCATATAACTCTCGTCTTTCTGCTCAGATCAGACTGAAAATCGAACTCATCTGAGATCTTATGGTCTGCAATGTTATGTCCAAGATTTGTCTTGATTGATCAATAATTGTAGATGCTAGAGTGTAAACAATGTCAAAACTAGGTAATTTTCGCATTCAAGGGCAGATAACTCCTGACTTTCAGGTTCAATCTGACCCATAATCGAACTCATCCGAGATCTTATGGCCATACATGTTTTGATCAAGTTTGGTCAAGATTGGCTTATATTTGTAGATGCTAGAGTGTAAACACGAAATCGTGGACGGACGGACGGACGGACAGACAGACGGACATACAGACAGACAGACAGACGGACGACGGACAAAAAGTGACCACAATAGCTCACCTTGAGCACTTTGTGCTCAGGTGAGCTAAAAATGCTAACTTGTCAGAAATTTCAATGTGTTCAATTCCCACTGTCCTTTCTGATATTCATTACTATCAATGGGTGGATAGTCTTAACCCATTACCAAACGACCAAAATTTTAGGGCGGTCCAAATTGAAAGATTCTGCAGACGACAATTTCAAGTGAATAGAATTTTTGATCTTTAGGTCTTTTTGGATGGAAAACATTGTGGGAAATGAAGAAATTGCTTGTCACAAGCAATGTCTTCATTTCCCACAATGATTTCCATTGCCTTCATTTTGTTCGGAGTAAAAAAGAGTCAATGTGTGGTAATGGGTTAAATCTATGTTGGAGAGCAGCTGGTGAAGGATGCCATACTTGTAAGAGAAACAACATAAAAATGTCATGGCGTTGTGTCCGTCGTGCGTGCGTGCGTCCGGTCGTCAACTTTTTCTTTAAAAATCTTCTTCTCAGAAACTACTGGATGGATTTCAATCAAACTTTACAGGAATGATCCTTGGGTGACCCTCTCTCAGATTCCTCGAAATAATTTTGATTGAACTTTAAAGTCTAGAGTTATCTGCCCTTGAATATCAAAATGGCCGTTTTGGTTTTTTTTCACTCTAGCAACAACAAATATTGACCAATCAATAAAAAACTTGGATAGAATGTTGGTGACTGGTAGATCTTGGATGAGTGTATATTTCAGCTTGATCGAAATTTCACTGCCTGAGTTATGAGCTAGAATTTTATCCCCTTTCCCAAATGTCATCTAGTTTTACTTTTTTGCTTCAAGTACTACAATTACGGAAGAAGCTGGTAAGAACATAGAATAAAAAGGAGTAGTTGATCAATAAATTAAGATCAGGAAAACTTTCATTGCTAGTATCATCACCTAAGCTGGAATTTTTGCCCGTTCCTTTAACCCTTTTCCAAATGGCAAACATTTAGTTTTAGTTTCATTTTATTAGCTCGACTTTTCGAAGAAAATGAGAGCTTATACTGTCACCCGGGCGTCGGCGTTGGCGTCAGCGTTGCAACCAAGGTTAAAGTTTTTTCAAGCATCAATAACTTCCATACTATCAAAGGGATTCAACCCAAACTTGGAATACTTATTCACCATCACACCCTCTACCTTACTATCAGGGCCCATGACCCTGGCTCCACTATATTTGGAGTTATGCCCTCTTTATACTAAGCAACTTAGAAAGTCGAGCGCGCTGTCTTCGGACAGCTCTTGTTTCTCTAACAAGTTTTGAACAATCTAGTAAAAACTGGATTAAATATTTACAAATTTCCAGGCCTGTGGAGCGACTCAAGACCTTCAGGTCTTTCTAGTATAATTGACCAAACGCCAATCGACAGATCGCTCCGCCCAACATATACAATTTAAGACAAACAATGGGGATGTAATCGTTAATAGGGAACGATTTTACCTATTAATCGTGACGTAAATTCGGACAAACAAAATAGTATTTCGTAGGTGTTGTTATAAAATCTCGTAACTACGGCATGATTTAAGCCTTAGTTACGAGATTTTATAACAACACCGACGGTTTATCAAAACATAACGGTCAACCTAGTCTATTGTTAGCACGAAATTCTTTGCCATTGGCATGTCGATTGCTTTGATTGTCAATCGATAAATCGATACAATAACACATGCAACGAAGAACAATTGGGGCATGACATTTTTCTTATTGTCCATTGGCTAATCGATGATTTTGATTGACAGTCGGCGTTTGGTCAATTAGCACAGTATTGATTGATTGATTCATGTTTAACACCTCTTTCAAATGCTATAGTCATATTGCCTGGCTGAAGCACCTAACCATGGATTCCTGGTATTTCTCTCATCAGTACAACCACAATATCCCAACCAAGCCTCCAGCTGCTCCAGCTGCTCTCTCACATAGATGATTCACACCTATTGGTGACAGGCAAAATGGCTAGTCAAATGTCAGAATGGATCTTGCCAGAGCCAGAGTTCGAACTCACGACCCCTGGATTGACAAGACTATTACCAACTGACATTTACGGGCTTAGTAATAATTTGGACAGGTCCAAAATCGTTTTTTTGGGTATGTCTTATTGGTACAGAAATAAACTAGATCTAAAACTTTTTTTATGAAGAATCAAAATTTAATTACTTCAATTAGATACATCAACAGGATTTTGAATTCATTGCTGGTGTTTTTTTTACATCAAAATTATCTTTTTATTAATTGCATTGTATTTTTTATTTTTTTGCATTTTTTCCCATATTTTTTATCAAAAAAATCCAAATAGATCTATCAATAAAGTTACCGGTAGAAAAATATCATTACCGAATCATTGAGAAAAGAATTATGCGCATAATATGTTAATTTTATTCAAATTTTTTTCAATCTGGGAAATGGTTAACCTATTTACAAAAGGCAAAATTAGACTGGTCTATATTCAAGGATATTGCAGATGTCAATTTCAAGTGAATGAAATCTACATTTTTTTTTTGTATTTTGTTGCAGAAACTATGGTGGGAAATGAAGAAATTGCTTGTCACAAGCAATTTCTTTATTTTCCACAATGTTTTCCAAAGCTGTTTTCATACAGGAGCCTCAAAACGTGTCATTATGTGGGAAAGGCATAATTGAGTAATTGAATTTTGTAGAGGGCATAGATCAATATATTGTTGTTGAAAAGGGGTTAAATGCTTTCATCAGAAACTGTCTTTCAACCTCAACTTCACACCAAAAAGAAGAAAAACAGACAATTGCTAGACTAGTGCTGTCCACAATTGATCTATGCTCTCTAATTGAAAGCATTGGTAGAAAAGGGGAAATGCTGGCCACCATCATTTTCTTTTCTAGACTTCCAAATCTATTTTTGTTGGACCTCAAAACAGATTTTGTTTGGGAAAGGATACATTAGCACTTTTGTCTCTACATTATGTTCAATGTTAGTGTTCCAAAACTTCACAAGCAATTTTGTTCATTTTCATAAAGTTTTCGCAATGTTTCTTCTAGGGGGTCAAAAAGTATCAATGTGGAAGTGGGTTAAAGACACCAAACCAGAAAATATTGTTTGACACAGGGTTCAATAATTCATCATGGCACAGGTCAGGACTGTTTTCTGTGAAATTTGGTAATAAGTCATTTTTATCAAATTGGCATGGTTTCTGTAGTATCTGAGTCAGCAATTCATAAATACAGCACTTAATTTTAGTGTTCCTCTTGTGAAATTTGGTAAGTGTTTTCAAGTTGATGTGGATACTATAGAGTTTCAGTCATCACTTCATTAATACAGCACTAGTCTAGTCCTCCTGGGCAAGTTTTGCCTGTATTTCATCTATCTTGTCCTTGAAGGCCTTGGCTAGGTCAATTGTCTGAAATGGTAATAAGATGTGTTTCTGAACAACTTATGCTTCGAATATTCAAACTTTTTTTCCATAAATTGTGACCCATCGCACTAAAAGGGACCTTATTGAACGTGTGAAAAATATCGACCCTAGTCAGTCTGATACAGCACTAGTCTAGTCCTCCTGGGCAAGTTTCGATATTAAAGACACCAAACCAGAAAAATATTCAACAATAATTCAGCACTGCACATGTCAGGATTGTTTTCTGTGAAATGTGGTCCCATGTCAGTGTTTTCAAGTTGATGTGGGTACTAGAGTTTCAGTCATCACTTCATTAATACAGCACTAGTCTAGTCCTCCTGGGCAAGTTTAGCTTGGATCTCATCTATCTTGTCCTTGAATTTTGAAGACACCAAACCAGAAAAATATTCAACAATAATTCAGCATGGCACAGGTCATGAGTTTCTCTATGAAATGTGGTTGTAAGCTTGTGTTTTCAAGTTGATGTGGATACTGGAGTTTCAGTCATCACTTCATCAATCGAGCACTAGTCTAGTCCTCCTGGGCAAGTTTTGCTTGTATTTCATCTATCTTGTCCTTGAAGGCCTTGGCTAGGTCAATTGTCTGAAATGGTAATAAGATGTGTTTGTGAACAACTTATGCTTCGAATATTCAAACTTTTTTTCATATGTGACCCATCGCGCTAAAAGGGACCTTATCAGATGTGTGAAAAATATCGACCCTAGTCAGTCTGCGCAGTCCGCACAGCCAGACTAGGGCCCACATTTTTCACTTTCATGTAATTTTCTAAATCTGGAATGTTTTCCCTATCTTACTATATGTTCATTTTTCGCATACATGATCTGATTGACCTGTGATAAGTCTGACAAGTTTGTCAAAATTTGGATTTGTGGAGTTCGGATAAGGTCTCTTTTAGCGTGACAGGTCACATATATTTGACCTTGACCTTTATGGATGATCTTTAACTTTGTACCAAATACCATTCTCCCAATACTTACTTATAAAAGGGATAGGAAGTTACAGGCAAATTCTAAGTTTACATACAAACTAAATGAGTTTTGAAGTAATTCATATGTGTAATACATGAGGAGAAAATGGCAATGTTAAGTTGTGCAGTGAGGCAGGTAGACCACCTAAATGTTCAATTTTATTGAGTTTTACACCGTTTCCAACTGCAATGGTCATATCGCGGCTGGAGCACCTAAACATGGATTCCTGTTGTTTCTCATACCAGTACTACCACAACACCCTTACCGAGCCTCAAGCTGCTCGCCCACATAGGTTCACGATATCAAACAATTGATGGGTGACATTTTTGTCAGAAAGGGTATTTGCTGCGGCCGGGTATCGAACCCCAGACCTCACGAATGAAAGGCAGATGTGCTATCAACTGTGCTAAGGCCGCAGCCAGACCATCCAAAGGCTTTCTAAATCAACATCAAAGAGATTTGTTAAAAATCATGGATTATTACGATGACAAATTATTTGACCCTTTCCCAAACAAGACCTGGTTTTGACGTCCCTGTGAGAAAAGACTTGGGAAAACATTGAGACAAAAGAAGAAACTGCTGATAACCAGCAGTTTCTTCTTTTGCCTCAATATTTTCTTAGCTATATTGTACACAAATCCTTTCTTTTTCAATGTCCATTTTGTCGTCTGCAGTAACTTTCAAATCGGACCGCCCTAAAATTTTGTCATTTGGGAAAGGGTTAAATTTAATAGCCATACCTTAAATTTGATAGCCAGTTGTTCTAGTCGTCCCTCAGATTCCGAGTAATCTTGAGTTGTCCAACACCAGGATGTTTCAGACGTACTCATGGGCATAAACAACATGTCCGCAGTCAACATATGGTTACATGCTAGCTTGTGCACCTGCTCTCTTCTTAACAACAAACGGTATTTTCCTGGAAACATAAAACAGCATATGAGATGAGCATACACCAAAGTTGAAGCCCGGGTGATTGGTTTAAGGTTGTACATCTCAATGAAATTTACGAGACTTCCGAATTATTTGGGCGACATTATAAACATTTGGCAGTGGAATGTTTGGCCGCCAAATTTTTATAACAAAGCCTTAAGTTTGGTTACACAGTAAATGTTTACAATGTTGCATGAAAACTTCTGACATAGCACAAATCTCATCAGGGGTGGACTACCTGCTCCCTTTCCCAAATGGCAATAAAAGGTGATCCAATTTGAAAGCTGCTGTTGACGACAAGAGATATTGTGAAAGATAAAATTTTTGTGTAAAACGGCACAAAAAATATTAAGACAAATGGAGTAACTGCTGGTTATCATGTGGACCAGTCTATAACATTGCCATCTGGTAATGAGTTTACAAGCATGCAGGTACTGACTGACCACTTTTACATCCAAGGTAATCATGAAAGCTTGATCAGTTTACAAAAAGAAAGCTTTGAAAATTTATGTTTGGTAAACATTAATATATAATAATAATAATAATAATAATAATTACTTTATTTCATGAAGGTAGAACATTAAGATAATTACATAATAATTAACATTACAATGCAAAATCTTTTTTCCAATGTTGCCTTCAAACAAAATCTAAAAGGGACCTTATCCGAATACCCAAAATCCAAATTTTGACAAACTTGTCAGACTCGGCACATATCAACCACATACAGTATGCGAGAATGAACATAATTATAGTAAGATAGGGAAAACATTCCAGATTTAGAAAATTGCATAAAAGTGAAAAGTGTCGGCCCTAGTTTGGCTGCCCGGACTGCGCAGACAGACTAGGGTCGATATTTTTCACAAACCCATAAGGTCCCTTTTAGCGCGACGGGTCACATATATTTAATCTTTTGTAAGACCACTCCATTACCTGTTTCTTTATGTTTAAGAATCTTCATATCTCCAATTCCCTTCTCCTTCCATTGGTTCGCAGCTTTATCAAAGCGGAATATTTTTGCTCTCTGTCTGTATAACTCTAATTCATCTTCTTCTCCTGTAATTACATTTAGGAATTTATCAACCCTTTCCAAAACAGCAAAATTTCACTCTAGTTCAAATTGAAAAATCTTGCAGCTGACAATATCAGTTGATTGGAATGTTACTTTTTTGGTATTTTTTAAGAAGAAAACATTGTAGTAAACAAAGAAATTGCTTGTGAAACAAGAGCTGTCCGAAGACAGCGCGCTCGACTTTCTAAGTTGCTTAGTATAAAGGGGGCATAACTCAAAATATAGTGGAGCCAGGGTCATGGGCCCTAGTAGTAAGGTAGAGGGTGTGATGGTGAATAAGTATTCCAAGTTTGGGTTGAATCCCTTTGATAGTATGGAAGTTGTTGATGTTTGAAAAAACTTTAACCTTTGTTGCAACGCCAACGCCGACGCCCAGGTGACAGTATAAGCTCTCATTTTCTTCGAAAAGTTGAGCTAAAAAGCAATTTCTTCATTTACTACAATGTTTTCCACAGCCTTTAATTCATGGAACGTCAAAGAATTGTTTCTTTATGTTTAAGAATCTTCATATCTCCTATCCCCTTCTCCATCCATTGATTCAGAGATTTATCAAAGCGGAATATTTTTGCTCTCTGTTTGTATAGCTCCTTCTCATCCTCTTAAACTGTAATTAAATTGAGAAATTTATGATTTGATTAAACAATTCCCAAGTATTGACATCTTGACCCCCCCCCCCCCCCCCCCCCCCCCCCGAATAAGTGTTTGTCACAAAATCTATCACACATTAAGCCCCCTTTTCCCATGACAGATTTTTTGTACACACATTTTTCATAGAATATGGTCTAGAACATCTCATTTATCACATAAGTACAAAATTTCATTAAATTCTGCCCATTAGATGAAGAGAAATTAGAGAAAAACTAATTTTTACATTAAGGCTCCTTTTTCAATGATGCAGGCTCAAATCGAGAAACGGAGAAAAAGGTTCCTAGGGATAATCCCAGGGAGTTCACATGTGAAGTTTCATTGAATTTGGTCCAAGGGTTGCTGAGATCTGGCTGTGGACGGACGGACGGACCGACACACGGACAGCATGGCGACTATATGCTCCCCCAAAATTTTTTCGGGGAGCATAATAAAGGTTTGGAAAACATTGTGATAGTTCATGAGATATAGACAAAATTAAAGTTTTTTTGAAGAAGTGACACCAACACTAGGATTATGATATTAGCTCCCGAACATAAAAGTCCTGGCTTACTAATAAATGCCATTAACCCTTTCCCAAACGACAAAAAATTAGGGTGGTTCAAATTCAAAGCATCCATAGACGACAAAATGATTGTGGATTAACACAGGATTTGTGTATATTTTAGCACAGAAAATATTGAGACAAAAGGAGAAACTGCTGGTTATCAGCAGTTTCTTCTTTTGTCTCAATGTTTTCCCAGAGGGACGTCAAAACCAGGTCTTGTTTGGGAAAGGGAACACAAACCCTATTTTCATCATCACCCTTTGTCATCTGACCTGATTTCAATTTGAACAAGACTTAAAAAATTCTTGACTTACCAGTTTTGACTTCGATCAGTTCAGGTAGGGGTACAACAGGTTCAAAATGAGGATCGTCCCCTTGAGCTACTTCCCCTTCTTCGTCACTCTGCCCCTCATCCCCTCCGCCAGCTCCCGCTCCAAACAACTGCTTCCCTGCTCCTTCCCATTGGAAGGGCTTACCATTACCTGTTTGTAAAAAATAAGTTTGAGTTTATTGGGGTTTTACGCCGTTTTCAACTGCCAGGGTCATATTGCGGCCGCTGGAGCAACTACCCATGGATTCCTGTTGTTTCTCAAACCAGTGCTACCATAACACCCTTACCAAGCCTCCAGCTGCTCGCCCACTTAGGTTAACTATTTCAAACCCATTGGTGGGTGACAATTTTGTCAGAAAGGGTATTAGCCGCCGCCAGGTATTGAACCCGTCCCTCTAGAATTAGAGGCAGATGTGCTACCAACTGCGCTTAGGCCACAGCCTCTTGTAAAAAATATATTTACTTTTTAATTTATCAACAAAACGAATAGCCGCATGCGATATAGGCCAGAAGTGGTCTTCTGGAAGAGGTAGAGCTAGTCTGGTTCCCGGCTCTGATACACTACGTAGTATTTTTCTTCTACGTAATGTATTAGAGGCGGTAACCAGACGCTTCTAGAAGAGCTCTACTGGCCTAAATCGCACACGGCTAATGACTTGAGAGGCAGATTAATCCTCCCTTCTAGAAAGATATTTGAAAGTAAATTTATTCAATTGATAATCACATAAAGTTTAACATAACACCACATTCAACAATTATTTCAGTAATATTACAATAATTTGTGCAACTAATGCAGGGGTGTGGAAATATGGAATTTTTCCACTTGTCCTCGGACAAGTAAGTTGAACTCAAATTTCTACTTGTCCGAAGGCAAAGTTTACTTGTCCCGAAAAAACAACATCTTGACAGGAAAATAATGTCTAATCTTTATTTTAACTCTATTTTCAGTTAACATATAAAACTGAATGAACACAATTCAAACACATGTTTACCTTTTAAAACAAGAGCCGTCAGAGACGGACAATGCTCCCCGAATAAGGCATTGTCACAATAAATGTATGCCATGCAGAGCTAACATAAAGCTAGCAAATGTTAAGCCCCCTTTTTGCATGACATAATTTTTATAACCAAATTTCACATAGTTTATTGTCAAGGGCATCTGATTTACTACTCAAATATGAAATTTCATAAAATTCTGACCATTAGACTAGGAGAAATTAGAGAAAAACTTTTTTACTTTAAGTCCCCTTTTCCCATGACGAGGCCTCAAATCCGAAAACCAGGAAAAGTGCATTGGCATTATGTCATAGGGGGTTCACATGGTAAGTTTCATTTGATTTGGCCAAAGGGTTATGGAGAAATCACTTCGGACGGACGGAATGACGGACGGACAGGACAGCGGCGACTATATGCTCTCCCTTCGGGGAGCATAATTAAAATGTGATTTGATTGAAATGGATTTTTTCAGACGTATCGTGAGCAAAAATAAGATTAAATTTTCGGTTTTATCACATTTTGATCCCCTTGATATGCACTTGCCCACGGACAAGCTCACTTGAAAAAAGCCCTTGCCCGTCCACCACAAAACCCAGGTCGGGCAAGTCGGGCATGTGAATTCCACACCCCTGACTAATGTGTTTCTAGCTAATTTCTTAAACCAGTACAAACAAAAACAAACAATTTTCGCCGCTACTGCCCAACCTAGATGATTCACTTCAGAACCCATTACCAAACGACAAAATATTAGGGTGGTCAAAATTGAAAGAAGCTACAAGCGACATTTTAGATTTTATAAAAACTTTGAAAGTATAAGACTTCTGGGGTAGAAAACATTGTAAGAAAAGAAGAAATTGCTTGTCAAAAGCAATTTCTTCATTTTCCTCAATGTTTTCAAAAGCCATTATCTTGTAGGGAGTCAAAAACAGTCAATGTGTGGTAATGGGTTTACTGATAACAGACAGGTGATTTTTACTAAACATTTAGATGGCAGGGAATCATGTTGCACACCAAACACAGAAAGTCTTCACTAGTTCTGTTAATACAAGACAGATTTGAATTCTATTTGAAGCAGAGAAGGCTGAATAAAATCCAGATTTTTGTTGGATGTGTTGGATCTTTTTAACATCACCTGAAAAACGTTCTTTTGTTTGTTTGTTTGTTTTTTTCATTCTGTGTGGTCTTCAATAACATTTTTTAAGGATTACCACATCCAGCAAATCCCTGGTGTTTTTACGCCTTCTCTGCTTCAAACCATTTCAAATCAGTCTTGCATTTACAGAATTATTCAAGATCATAATTATGCAAATGCTTCATCTCATGATTCCCTTCCATGACCTAAGACCAATGGCTCTTTCTTACCTATACCGCCACCAAATGGTTGATTTGGACTTGTTTTGGCTAGAGCTGCGAAGCTGAAGGTACTGCTTGTAGCGTTCCCAAACACAAGGCCTGACTCAATACTGGGGGCTACATCCGTCTCTGTAACAAAACAATGAATGGAAATTGTAACAATTGGCTTTAACTTTATTTAATAAAAAAAATTGCCTATTTAAGAGTATCGTTTTGTTCTATTTTTTGAAACAATAATAGGATAAGCCGCGTTCCCATTGACGACTAAATTAACTCGATTTGCTTAAATTCTGCGATCACACACGATTGAACTTGATCAAATGTACTTCTTCTTTATTTCTAGTCCATTAATTCCTCATCACTCTTGCCGACCAAGCTCGATCAGTACTTGATCGCTTGATCAAGTTGATTTGGTCGGCAATGGGAATGTGCCTTTAAAAGCAGTGTCCACTAAGATCATATTGCAGGTCTGAGCAGACTTACCTTAGACTGTAGTACCTGTAAAAGCTAGTCTCAAAACATGAATAAGGAAGGAGCAGCGTTTATTCTCAATGTGATGTCTATCTCAACAAGAGATGTTTGTAAAACATATATGGATAATGCCCCCTCAAGGGCCTACATTTGATATAGGTAAAAGTCCAAGGTCAAGTTAACAAGGTCCAAGGTCATGGTCAAATATGAAAGGTCTTGGTAGGAGGTGTCTATGTGTGAAATATCAAAGCTGTATATGTTAAAGTAAAATGAAACATAGGCCAGGTTAAAGTTTTTAAAAGTAGGCCAAATACCAAAGTCAAGGTCATGGTTAAATGTGAAAGGTCTTGGTTGGAGGTGTCCATGTGTGAAATATCAAGGCTGTAGGTGTAAAAGGACATGATATATATGCCTGGTTTCAGTCTTTTTAAAAGTAGGTCAAACTCCAAGGTCAAGGTTGCAATATTCAAGGTCATGGTCAAATGTGAAAGGTTTTGGTAGGAGGTGTCTATGTGTGAAATATCAAGGCTGTAGGTGTAATAGGACATAAGATAAAGGCTAGGTTAAATATTTCTAAAAGTAGGTCAAACTCCAAGGTCAAGGTCCAAGGTCATGCTCAAAAGTGAAATATCTTGATTGGAAGTGACCATGTGTGAAATATCAAGGCTGTATATGTAAAATGACATGAAATATAGGCCAGGTAAATGTATAATTATTAAAGTAGGTCAAACACCAAGGTCAAGGTCACAAGGTCCAAGTCATGGTCAAATGTGAAAGGTCTTGGTCGTAGGTGTCCATGTGTCAAATATCAAGGCTGTATGTGTAAAAGGACATGATATATCGGCTAGGTTAAAGTTTTTTTTAAAGTAGGTCAAAGTCCAAGGTCAAGGTCACAAGGTCATGGTCAAATGTGAAAGGTCTTGGTAAGATGTGTCCATGTGTGAAATACCAAGGCTGTATGTGTAATAGCACATACGATATAGGCCAGTTTATTTTTTTTAAAAGTAGGTCAAACTCCAAGGTCAAGGCCACATGGTCCAAGGTAATAGTCGTATGTGATAGGTCTAGGTCGGAGATTTCCATGTGTCAAATATCAAGGCTGTATGTATAAATGGACATGATATATCGGCCAGGTTAAAGTTTTTTAAAAGTAGGTCAAACTCCAAGGTCAAGGTCACAAAGTCCAAGGTCATGGTCAATTGTGAAAGGTCTTGGTAAGATGTGTCCATGTGTGAAATATCAAGGCTGTATTTGTAAAAGGTCATGAGATATATGCCGGGTTTAATTGTTTTTAAAGTAGGTCAAACTCCAAGGTCAAGGTCACAAGGTCCAAGGTCATGGTAAAATGTGAACGATGTTGATAGGAGGTATCTATGTGTGAGATATCAAGGCTGTATGTGTAAAAGGACACGAGATATGGGCAAGGTTAAGAATTAAGTGTAAAAATCAACAAAGGGCAATAACTCCAAGAAATTGATTTGCAGAGTTACGGTTCTTGTGCACTGAACCTCTCCATAATGAGATCTATCCACCTGTAAAGTTTCATGATTCTACCTAACATAGTTTTTGAGTTATGCTCCGGACAAGAATCAAGTTTGAAAATCAACAAAGGGCAATAACTCAAAAAATTTGATCAGCAGAGTTACGGTTCTTGTGCACTTCACCTCTCCATAATGAGATCTATCCACCTGCAAAGTTTCATGACTGTACCTTACATACTTTTTGAGTTATGCTCCGGACAAGAATCAAGTTATAAAATCAACAAAGAGCAATAACTCACAAAATTTGATCGGCAGTTACAGTTCTTGTGCACTGCACCTCTCCATAATGAGATCTATCCACCTATGAAGTTTCATGATTCTACCTTTAATACTTTTTGAGTTATGCTCCGGACAAGGTTTGGTCTACGGACAGACCGACCGACCTACGGACCGACCGACCGACACTTGCAAAACAACATACCCCCATTTTCTTCGAAAGGGGGCATAATAAATTGTTCCATGAAAATTCAATTTGTATAAAAACAGTCCTGAAATGTTGTTAGTCAAGCCTTGGTATTTAAGTTTTAATGTCCTATAAAATACATGTAAGTTGATCTGATTATTAAGTGAACCCTGTGCCTTTTGATTTCTACAACATCTTGGAAATTAACACTTTCTTAAACAAAAATATTTTGGTGAAAGGAGTTGCAGACAAAAAAAACTAATGCCCATGTAGTAATCTTCATATTACAGCAGAGAAAACCTTAAAGGAAAGGGAATAAATGCTGATTATCAACATTTTCTTCTTTCCCTGCATGATTTTCTTCATCAATATGAAGTTGAGTCGTCAGACAAAGTATCATTGTTTGGGAATTGGTTCGCCTTTCCCAATGGTAAACATTTTTGACATTTCTAAAAGAAGAAAGCTTTGAAAATCATAATTGAGTACCACACATTTCTCTTTTTCTCATAATGATTTTCCTACTACATTTCACATCAAACATGTTTTCTACACTTGGTAACATTACATTCGTCATCTTCATAACCTTTCAAATTTGAACCAGAATACAATTTACAGTGCACTCCACGTATTACGAGTTCGGGTAATACGAGATATCGTCTATAACGAGTACAGTACAAAGTCCCTGTCATTTCCCTTCTATTTTCCCTTTGTTTTATATCGGATAACGCGAAATTGGTTTGAGCGAAAAATCGGCTATAGCGCACATATTTCCTTGGTCCCAACTCTATTTTTCACACATTATCGAGTTTTGGTCACAAAGCGTGTCGTCTGCAAACAACATTGTCCTAGCCCTGGCTGTATTTTTCACACCTATCTACTAGGTCCTAAAGCATGCCGTCAGCAATCAGACATTTCAAGGTAATTGTCGATCAATTATCATTATGGGATTAACATGTTCTGATCTACCTATGTCATATCGACAAAGTGTTATTGCAATGCAAAACATTGTAACTCCAACTTTAATCCAGCTGGAGTTATGAGCATTTGCTCCAACATCGACCATAATGCGATGAATTTGGAAAATACGGGAGATACTACTAAAAAGCGAAAAGCTATTTCCTTACAGTTGAAATTTGAAATCATGAATAAATTAGAAAAGGGATTTTCCATAAGGACAATGAAAAATGAAAAATCATGACGACGCACTTATGAACTGTAAAGTATAATGTTTGTATGATACTCTTAGTGGTGTGTTTTAAAATATCAAGAGTTATCTATCTTTATGGTCTCTTAAAAGGAGATTATAAATGTGCCATAGTTCACTTCCGGTAAAAGCGAAAGTATACATGGGCAAGTGAACATTTGTCAAGCATTCTGTTACAATTCGGCTTTAGCGAGACATGGCTATAACGAGGCATCGAGTGATGTCCCGGCGATCTCGTTATACACGGAGTGCACTATAATTGTTTTGGAAAGAATAGATGGATACAGATGCATTGTATCAATTTTCCACTCTTACAATTTTATAACACATTATAATGTGGGAAAAGGAAGGAACTCTTATCAACTTTTAATTCTATTTCGACGATATTTTCTAATGTGTAAATGCAATGTCCATATTTTCCAAAGGAATCTACTTGTGATACTTTTTAATGTTAAAATATTGGTTAGAGTTAGAAACTAGTATCCCTCTAAATACCCCAATCATACATGTACATATGTGGTGCAGAGATAGTTCAGCATTAAAACCTACCCTAACAACAAAACTTATGACTTATGATCCAATTTGAAAGATGCTACACAATGGCAAAATGGATTCAGGGGTTGAAAAATTTCTTCAAACCTACTAGTCCTGTAGGACTAGTAGCTCTGAATTTCTACTCGCCCTTAAGGCAACCCAACTCGCCCATAAAGATAAAGAAAATTTTAGACTGTTGGCTCTTATGGATGCATTATTATGCAAATAACATAACTCTTTGACTCTGTTAATGTTTAGGTACAAATAAAGTTTCTTCAGTATAAATGTCAGGGCTCGCGCTGGCGATCGCCACTTCAAACGTCATAGGCGAATAAGGCAACAATTTTATTAAAAAAGATGGTCAATAAATCGAATGTGGCTCAGACTTGACTCCATCTTTTACCACAGTCGCCGATTAACATTACTGTAAACACTTACTTTTTATTTAATTCGAAAGATAGATTTGCTGTCAAAATGGTCGAGTAAGCACACCAGTACAACTACCCGGTAAAATGTGAAAGAATTTCTTTGTGTAATCGCAAGGCGGCATGACAGAAAGAGACAACGCGTCGGTGTTAAAACCATCTAACGTCAGTGTATTTACTACATAGATACCGTTTTGTTTTCATTGCTTCATCCCATTTTCCCGCGCGTTCTGGCACACGCGACTTTTGTAAACAAATTATAGTAAAACGTAACTTTATTTGGGTGCGGAAAAATCATGTGATTATATTGAAACTGGAATGACTACGTCATCAATTGACTGTGTTTGCGGCGTTTTTGATCTCGCTAAAATCATCGCATATGACACAGGTCTTGTTTAGTTTCACTTTCGGGATTGATCGACACAAACAGGGAACGTGGCTTATTTTACAGCGAATATTATTGTTTCCGATATGAAGTTGTTTGAAATAAATACTTTCTTTTTGATCCTTTATTTTTTCCTGCAATCAGCGTAATTCAAGTCCTAAATTTGCACTCGCCCTGTCGGACTAGTTCGTCCCCAAATCTACTCGTCCTACGACATTTTCTACTCGCCAATGCGAGCGGGCGAGTAGATTTTCCAACCCCTGTGGATGTTTAAGGTAGCATTTGTGAACAATATAGAATAGCAAAATATTGAAACAAAAGGAGAAAATACTGGTTATCAGCATTTCTCCTTTTGCCATTATATTTTTTTCCCAGGCCTTTTTCTCTATTAGGAAAATCAGAACCATATCTTGCTTTGGGAAAATATTAATTCAGATGAAGAATATATCACCCTACAATGCAACCACTCATTGTATATTCGAACAACCCATTCTTAGAACTATAAATAGCTTTTGAAATCCTCTTTTTCCGTTTTCCATACTATGCACAACAGCCTTTTCTATCCACTGTTTTTCAACTTTCGTATTTACTATTTTTAATCTTTCATTTTCTAATATTTATTTTTTCCATTCATCTACACAATTCAAGAAATTGCTGTGATAAGATAGAAAATTAAGTGTATAACCACATCATCAAATTGCAAAATCTTTGATTAGTCAGATTTGATATAACTCATATATTGACAACCAATTTAAGTCTATATATATGAATGAGCTACCATTTGGTTCAGAAGAAACATCGTGGCATTTGAAAACATCCTGAACTCAGATAAGCCTGCAAAAGGGAGTTGAAACTGGGGGTATAACACATAATTTTACAGCATGCTCGTACCCCATCTATAAAAGACATAGACGGCTGCTTGCAAAAACTGGGGGTACAAGATTCATTTTGTAGTAAAAACCCATTAGAGTATTTTGGGAATCCTGCTGTGTCCTAACCCAGTCTCATCAGCATAAATACAAAAGGGGTCAATAAATTTGCGGAATTTATTGAAAACCCCTTTTAACAAAACTAGACGAGCACCAAACAAATTCAGATTCCAAAACATATGCTCAGACTGATCTGGGTTCATGTTTGTCACAAATGCCCCATTGGCCCTTTCTGATATTCAACCTCATATTTGCTATGTACCGTATTTTGCAAAGTGATGCATCAAAACAGAGCTCCAAATAAAAGTCTTCCTCGTCATTTCGAAATAATGTTAATTCTTGTAATTTGCAAAACATCATATACTAAAAGATTAAATAGAATTGACTGGTTTGGTTTATTTGGGTTTTATGCCATTTTCAACTGCCATGGTCATATCACGCAGCTGGAGCACCTAACCATGGATTCCTGTTGTTTCTTATTCTAGTATCACAACATCCTAACCGAGCCTCCAGCTGCTCGCCCACATAGGTTAACGATATCAAACCATTGGAGGGTGACATTTTTGTTAGAAAGGATATTTGCCGTTGCATGGGATCGAACCCAGAGCCTCTGGAGTGAGAGTCAAATGAGCTACCAACTGCACTGTGGCCACAGCCCTTAAAGACAAGAGCCGTCACAGACGGATTATGCTCCCCGAATAAGTGTTTGTCACAAAATAAAAACTATCATACATTAAGCCCCCTTTTCCCATGACAGCTTTTTTGTACACAAATTATTTATAGAATATGGTCTAGAACATCCTATTTATTACATGAGCACAAAATTTCATTAAATTCTGCCCATTAGATGAAGAGAAATAAGAGAAAAACTAATTTTTACACTAAGGCCCCTTTTTCCATGACGCAGCCTTAAAATTACAAACGGAGAAAAAGGTCCCTAGGTATTGACCCAGGGAGTTCACATGTGAAGTTTCATTGAATTTGGTCCAAGGGTTGCTGAGATATGGCTGTGGACAGACGGACACACGGACGGACACACGGACGGACGCACGGACGGACGGACAGCGTGGCGACTATATGCTCCCCCGAAATTTTTTCGGGGAGCATAAAAATGGAAAACTATATTATCTGGAGCTCTGTTAGAATATATACATTTATTAATATACATATTATAAGCATGGTACCCATATTTTACCTGCATTTAGCAGTTGTGACAGATACTGAGATCCCAAATTAGGCGACATTTCACCTGTAGAAAAAACATTAATCCTTTCCCAAACAAGCATTTCGCTTTTAAGGCAACAAATAAAGACGAAAAACTAGTTGAAAAAGCTACATTTTGTACTTTCTTGCTAATGTTTTCCAAGCTATTGTAGTCAGATTTAATGCATTAAATCATATAAAATGCAACTATTTTCATCAAGACCAACCTAAAATTGGGATAAATGGAAAATGTAAAGCATTACCATGTATCAAACATGCAGTATTTTCTCTATTATCGACAACCTAAATCATCTAAATAATCTTGAAAATATGCTTCCTTTTCAAATTTGAAACAAAAATTTCAATTAGCAAAATGGCAATTAGTTCTTTATTAGACTTCATTTGCTTAGCTCTTTCGCTGCCAAATTTCCTGTAATTTTCCTATTTCCAGTGCCAAATTTTGAAAACTTCATATGAGGGCTTATCAGTTTATAGAATTGTAAAAAAAGTGTTGTTTGATAAAATTAAGCTGAAACTTTCAGTAATCATTGCACATAAATTGTTTTGCCCAATAGCATACTTTTTATCAGGCAGTTTGATAAGATGACCTTGCCCTTGACCTTGAATGACCTCATGAAGCTATTGTTTGAAAGTCGCCGATCAGACATTGGCAGTCTTCCTATGGGTTGCTTTTTGGCGACATTGGCAGCGAAAGAAATAAATCGGTCAAAAACTGTGGGAGGAGAAGAGGACACAAAATTATGTCCACGGACGGACGGACGGACGGACAGACGGACGGACGGACAGACGGACGGACGGACGGACGGACAACCTGAATCCAGTATACCCCCCCATAACTTTGTTGTGGGGGGTATAATAAGGCACAATTGTTTTGGAGAGAAATAAGGAGACAAGAAGTTCAGTGCTATACTTAAAATTGATTGTAAAGAATTATAATAGAGCTAGCAAAGATGTAACCCACACCAAGATTAAGACACCTTATGATGCCCAAACTAGATAAGGGTTTAGAAATCCTTTCAAGAATACAAGAAATGCTGAAAATCAGCATGCAATCCCTTTTCTTCAAGGTTTTCAAAGCAATAACCTAGAGATTTTCCAAATAAGCTTGCATTAATTTTGTCCAAGTCTTTTCAATTTTGTCCAAGTTCTTTCAATCTGACCAGTCTAAAAATTTGATGATAAGTCTGATCAAAACAACAGATAAGTGGGGATAATACTATTCTAGATTTATCATTTCAAATCAAAACCCTATGTTGTGGGTACTTGTTGAGACGATTCCAAAGAGTACCCACAACATAGGGTTTGATGAACAATAAAAGAAATATTGCTTTTTGAAAAGCCATCACCCCCATCATATCTGTAGCTCTGTCTTAATCATAAGTCTAATCCCAGCTTACCCTCAGTCTCATCTTCATCCTCCTCCTCATCATCATCATCGTCAACATCTTCATAATCTTCTGAGTCATATTCTTCTTCTTCATCATCTTCTCCGCCCTGCGCGCATGGCGCCCATGCAGCCTCAAACGACCAATTATCATCACATCCCCGACATCCCGGACAGGTTGGTAAGGTCTCGTACAAGTAAAAGTGATCCGGAAGCTTAAACTGTCTTGCTTTAGCAATCTGCTCTTTTGTTGCTGTTTCTATCTTAACTATTTCTATATCTGCATCAGTTTTACTAGATATATTGTCCTTTTTTCCTGATGTTTCAGCTACAGCTCCTACAGTTTCTATTTTTGTCGGGCTTTTACTTATTGAAACATTCCCACTGAGTCTATCTTTAACTTCTTGTACTGCCGCCTCAAATTTAGCGACTATTTCTGCGTTTTTGAATTTGATCGAGAACTGTTCTGTTTGAGGTTCTTCTCCAGAGAAGTCTAGAGCATACCAGACTAGGGCGCAGTTATTACTGCTAGGCATGGGTTTAAACTGTAACTCTGGTGTGATATAGTGGTTACAGCATATCTTCAGGATGGCATCACGTCTCATAACAATCCTAGCCTTGTTGTTCTCTGTGTGATACAGGATCTTAACATTACCCAGACCTCGCTCCTTCCACTCGCCCTTCAGGAATCTGTAGAGTTTAGCTCTATGTGTAAACACAACCTCCTCATCCTCCTCACCGAGTTTTACTTCTACTTTAGCTGGGAGGGGTACAACTGGCTCAAAGTGTATATGTGAGTCATCACCTTCCTTATTCACATAGTAACCATCGTCCGTCACATCCGGAGATTTAGGGGATGTCACACTCGATGCTGCTGCTGTAGACTTGGTTGGAGTGGTCTCCGTCAGGGATTTAGTCATGCTTAGAGAGAAGTTGAATCCAGATCCTACTTGAGCTGGTGGCTGAGATTTTCCACCATCTGCCACAGGCGGGAAGGAAAAATTAAACCCCTCTGACAACGACGACGGAGCAGCAAATATTGATGAGCTTGTTGTACCAGTAGCCTTACCAAAGTTAAAACCTTTCTCTGACCCGACCTCTTCTACTTTGTCTTTAGGTGCCCCAAATATGGAAGTTCCAGTTCCAAAGCCTGTAGTTTTAGGGGCCGCAGTGCCACTATTACCAGCCTTGGTCAGTGTTGATTCCGAGTCCTCCCAGCCATCCGGACTAGTCAGATACTTGGCCAGTAGACTGTTGGCAGACGTAATAGACTCTTCCTTCTTGGGTGCTGTAGTTGTTGTTGGTTGTCCAAATGTGTATTGTGGCTCATCCTTCTTCACATTAAACCCAGCACTGCCTGCGTCCGTACTAGCGGGCTGATCTGCCACTACAGTGGGTATAGGGCCTGCTGCGGGAGATGTACCAGGTTGGACCCCACCAAATACAAACCCTGAACTCTGAGGTTTAGCGGCTGGAGCATTACCAAAGGTGAATCCTGGTGTTGGAATTTTTGCCCGTTCTGCAGATTTGGTGTCACTACCACCTGTGGGTAGACCAAACTTGAACCCACCTGTACCAAAAGATGGTGCACTTATACCTTTGTTTTCTACTTCTTTGCTTGTTGATGTTGCTGGGAGTCCAAATTTCATTCCAGTTGGAGCAATTGAGGATGTTGATGAACCACTAGAGGGCTGTAGACCAAATTTAAATCCAGAATCACCAGACCCAGTAGCTGGAGCTCCAAACTTGATGCTTGACTGTCCACCAAACTGAGAGCTAGACTTGGCAGCTGAGGCAGCCTTCTTCTCCTCCTCTGTAGCTCCTGGCTTCATACTTCCACAACATGGACACTCGACGATGTCCGCACTGTTAGACACATAACAACCGTCACATGTCCATGCACCAGACTTGGGCTTGAACATCTGAGACAAACTTTGCTGTTGGGGTTGATTGCTGGAAGCTTCCTTCTTGTCAGCTTTAGTAGTAGCAGTAGTATCAGGCTTTATAGTACTTGCTTTATCATCTTTCTTTTCATTCTTCTTCAAATCTTCTTGGCTTTTCTCAAAAACTTTCTTAAACTCTTCAGCTTTTTCTACAGTCTTAAACTTAGCAGCAAATTTCTCATGTTTCATTTCTTCCTCTGAGAAATCAGCAGCGGTCCAGACCCATGCTTTATCAGATGAAGCCATCTGTGTAATTTTCATGTCAGCGTTGATGAAATGATTGGCACATAGCTTCAATACTTGTTCTCTACGCATCAACACACGGTACTGATTCTTCTCCTTGTGCTTCAGTATCTTGAGTTCACCTATACCTCTCTCCTTCCATTGTTTACTATCCATATCAAATCTGAAGAGTTTGGCCCTATCAGCAAACATCTTCTCCTCCTCTTCCTCACCAGTCTTCACCTGTATCAGATCAGGTAAAGGTACGACAGGTTTAAAGTCCACCTGTGGTTCATATTCCTCCACATGATCGTCAGAGCCAGTGGATGTGTCTCTACGTCGAGGAGATGGAGATTTACCGATGACAGGGAACCCGGAACCACTGAATAGACTCGCACTGTCTTGTGTTGTGGATTTGAAGACAGAATCTGTTGAACCTTGGGCAGCCAGAGATCCAAAAGATGGCTGGGGTGTATTCTTGCCAAACAGAAAACCAGTTGCCCCTGTTTGTGACTGCGGTGTGGTTTGTGGAGTGGTTTGTGGGGCAGCTGGACTAGGTTTAGCGCTGGATGTTGCCGTGGTGGGTGTGGCAGTTTTAGCCAATGAGAAGGAGAAGCCTGAGAATGGCTTGGGAGCATCACTAGTAGTTGTTTTACTTTTGTTCTCATCTGTCGTCTTCACATCAGGTTTTGGTTCCGTGATTTTTGGTGTTGATGTGAAAGTGAATCCTTTAAACACAGTTTTGGGAGGTGTAGTAGTTGGTGTGGTGCTAGCTGTTGTAGGTTGTTGTTGTTTAGCTGCTAGCTGACTCAACATAGACGCCGCTGACCCGGGTGTGGTCTGGCCTAGTATACTAGATGTTGAGGTTGCACCAGGATTTGTCGGTGTCTGACCAAACAGACTCGGTGATGGGACACCAGGCATGCTAGACACTGTCTGTCCTATAGATCCTGGAGTAGACTGCCCTTGTACACCAGCTACTGCAGGAGACTGGGCTGGTTTACCCAGCTGACTTACAGCTGATGGTGTGGACATGACCGGGATGGAGGATGTCACAGTCTGGGGTTTAGGGGTCGGTACACCAACAGATCCAGGGATGAGTTTAGGGCGAGCCTCCACCGTGGATGTCATCACAGCATTAGGGGGCATCATGGTTGTAGTTGCAGGTCTGGTGACAGGAGCGCTTGGAACCTTCGGGGTCACTGATGGTGAGATAGCCGGGCCAGTGCCAGCTACATTCATCATCATGCCCAGTGGACTCTGGCCTGGATATGCAGGAGGCTGGGTCTGTACTGTGGGAGGCGCCGCTTGTTGGCTGGTCTGTGAGAAGTACCCGGGACCTGGCATCTGTGGAGCTGTCTGGGCTGGAATGGATGCTTGGCCATATCCATACTGTATAGACTGACCTCGTAGAGCATTCGCCGCCATCATACCAGCACTAGCCTGACCTTGCGCGAGATTTTTACCCAAATGTTGTGGAGAGTAGGTGATTGTTGACTTTCCTTCTACACCAGCTTTATGTCCAAACGGCCATTCCTGTATGAGGTTTTGATCTGGGATGTAGCATTCAGGCTCTGCGTCAGGGTCGTAGTATTCACCATCTATATTATTGAGCTCATCCTCAAATGCCTGCTGTCCGTACGCTGAGCCTGGTCTGGGGCTACTAGCAGAGTAACCATACTGAGAGAGATGGGGTGGTATGGCAGACGGCACTGGGTACTCGTAGGTTGGAGGAGTAGCACCTGTGAAATAAACATAAGTACATTTGTAAACATTCATCTTAAGTTTTTATCTTTTTTAACCCTTTCCCAAACAACAAAATTTTTGAGAGTGGTTCGATTTGAAAGCCATTGCAGACATCAAAACAGATGCTGATTAAGACATGATTTGTGTGGAAATAAGTACAGAAAATGTAGAGGCAAAAGGAGAAACTGCTGGTTATCAGCAGTTTCTTCTTTTGTCTCAGTGTTTTCCCAAGCCATATCTATCAAGGACGTCAAAACCAGGTCTTATTCGGGAAAGGGTTAAAATAATAATATTCAAGCTAGTGCAGACTAAAAATTCCTGCCAACAACACAAGAGATGTTTGTAAAACATATATGCCCCCTCAAGGGCCTACATTTGATGTAGGTCAAAGTCCAAGGTCAAGTTAACAAGGTCCAAGGTCATGGTCAAATATGAAAGGTCTTGGTAGGAGGTGTCTATGTGTGAAATACCAAGGCTGTATGTGTAATAGCACATAAGATATAGGCCCAGTTTAATTTTTTTAAAAGTAGGTCAAACTCCAAGGTCAAGGCCACATGGTCCAAGGTCTTAGTCGTATGTGATAGGTCTTGGTCCGAGGTTTCCATGTGTCAAATATCAAGGCTGTATGTGTAAAAGGACATGATATATCGGCCAGGTTAAAGTTTTTTAAAAGTAGGTCAAACTCCAAGGTCAAGGTCACAAAGTCCAAGGTCATGGTCAATTGTGAAAGGTCTTGGTAAGATGTGTCCATGTGTGAAATATCAAGGCTGTATTTGTAAAAGGTCATGAGATATATGCCGGGTTTAATTTTTTTAAAGTAGGTCAAACTCCAAGGTCAAGGTCACAAGGTCCAAGGTCATGGTTAAATGTGAACCATGTTGATAGGAGGTATCTATGTGTGAGATATCAAGGCTGTATGTGTAAAAGGACATGAGATATAGGCAAGGTTAAGAATTAAGTGTAAAAATCAACAAAGGGCAATAACTCCAAGAATTTGTTTGGCAGAGTTACAGTTCTTGTGCACTGCAACTCTCCATAATGAAATCTATTCACCTGTAAAGTTTCATGGTTCTACCTTACATATTTTTTGAGTTGTGCTCCGGACAAGAATCAAGTTATAAAATCAACAAAGGGCAATAACTCATAAAATTTGATCAGCAGAGTTACGGTTCTTGTGCACTGCACCTCTCCATAATGAGATCTATTCACCTGTAAAGTTTCATGATTCTACCTTACATACTTTTTGAGTTATGCTGCGGACAATAATCAAATTTGAAAATCAACAAAGGGCAATAACTCCAAAAATATGATCGGCAGAGTTACAGTTCTTGTTCACTGCACCTCTCCATAATGATATCTATTCACCTGTAAAGTTTCATGATTCTACCTAACATAATTTTTGAGTTATGCTCCGGACAATAATCAAGTTTGAAAATCAACAAAGGGCAATAACTCAAAAAATTTGATCAGCAGTTACGGTTCTTGTGCACTGCACCTCTCCATAATGAGATCTATCCACCTGTAAAGTTTCATGATTCTACCTTTAATACTTTTTGAGTTATGCTCCGGACAAGAATCAAGTTATAAAATCAACAAAGGGCAATAACTCAAAAAAATTGATTGGCAGAGTTACGGTTCTTGTGCACTGCACCTCTCCATAATGAGATCTATCCACCTGTAAAGTTTCATGATTCTACCTTACATACTTTTTGAGTTATGCTCCGGACAATAATCAAATTTGAAAATCAACAAAGGGTAATAACTCCAAAAATATGATCGGCAGAGTTATGGTTCTTGTGCACTGCACCTCTCCATTATGAGATCTATTCACTTGTAAAGTTTCATGATTCTACCTAACATAGGTTTTGAGTTATGCTCCGGACAAGAATCAAGTTTGAAAATCAACAAAGGGCAATAACTCAAAAAATTTGATCAGCAGAGTTACGGTTCTTGTGCACTGCACCTCTCCATAATGAGATCTATCCACCTGTAAAGTTTCATAATTCTACCTTACATACTTTTTGAGTTATGCTCCGGACAAGAATCAAGTTATAAAATCAACAAAGGGCAATAACTAAAAAAAATTTGATCAGCAGAGTTACGGTTCTTGTGCACTGCACCTCTCCATAATGAGATCTATCCACCTATGAAGTTTCATGATTCTACCTTTAATACTTTTCGAGTTATGCTCCGGACAAGGTTTGGTCTACTGACAGACCGACCGACCTACGGACCGACGACCAACCCACCTTCCGACCGACCGACACTTGCAAAACAATATACCCCCATTTTCTTCGAAAGGGGGCATAAAAATCATTAATATGAATATATAATGGATTTTATCAATGCCAGGTATTGTTTCAGAAAGGGTAAACAGAAAAGCGTGGTATCATAAACAACTTTTACATAACAATCTGCAACTCTACTTAACCCTTTCCCAAACAAGACCTGGTTTTGAAGTCCTTAACAGAAAGGGCTTTGGAAAACATTGAAACAAAAGAAGAAAATGCTGATAACCAGCATTTTCTCCTTTTGTCTCAATATTTTCTAGGCCATATTTTACACAATTCCTATCTTTAAAAGCATCCATTTTGTCATTTGTGGCAGTTTTTGAAGTGAATTACCCAAAAATTCTGTCGTTTGGGAAAGGGTTAAAAGAGTTGTTGTCATCAGAAATAGTATATGGTTGGAATATGTACGAGGGACGGTCAGAAAGTAGTTGGACTTTTGACTAGTTCTCTAAAACCATTTAATTTTTTAACAAAATTCTTTCTACACTGTTTAAAGAAATTATCCATCTATGTCTATGCATTTTTGCCACCTTCGTAGGAGCTTTACTATTGCCACTATTAACCATGACGTAGACCCACTGTATTAGGTACTGTGTAACCACCGGTATCAAAGGCGCCCTGGTCTCAAA
Organism: Fragum sueziense; assembly: GCA_963680895.1. Taxonomy (NCBI): domain Eukaryota; kingdom Metazoa; phylum Mollusca; class Bivalvia; order Cardiida; family Cardiidae; genus Fragum; species Fragum sueziense. Next base: position 32,775,276 of record OY804601.1, read on the forward strand.
TTTCTTCTCAGCAAGCATTTTCATCAGTTCTAGACACAAATAAAAGTCGTGTGGGGTAGGACCTGGGCTATAAGAAGAGTAAAACAACTTTTGTCATGGGTAATATTTGATAATCTCCACTGTAGATGCGGTGGTATGGGAGCGTGCGTAATCGTAAAGTAGAAAATATTTTTCTTTGCTAATCTGGGACGCGTTTACTTCAGCATTTATTCTTTGTTTTTTTTCTGAATTACTTCAGAATTGTACTTAGCAAGGTCAGTTTTTACCATTTGACATGAAATGACTAACTATCAGACCTCGTGAATCAACAAAAGCAACAAACATGACTACCAGCCGAATGTAAAAGCTTAATCTATTCAGAGGTGGGGAACCAGCTCGTTTCTATGACTGCTGTGACTGAGTTTTTATCCCAAGTTCGGAATTATGAACCATTATTCCATGTTCAGTGATAATGTAGTTCAAAAACTTAAATTCTTCGCGATTAAAATGACTAGACTGTTCTTTTGTTTTGGTTACCCTTGTTGTTCCTCTAACAAATAGTCTATGGTACATAAAACCCCTATCACATATAAGAGGACAGAATTTTGCATATATTCAACTTTCTTTAAAAAATAAACTGACTACATTATTGGCAAATGGATGTAGATTTCACCAATATATAATGTGTTTATACAGTTGCAAATGGAGAGATAGCAGCACGAAAAGTCCAACTACTTTCCGACCGTCCCTCGTATGTTAATGCATAAGTGTGATGACTGGCAAAATCTGATTGAATGAACTTTTATGCCACATCCTACTTCTTAAAATGATAATAATTTCAATGACTGACGTACTTCACCATGGGTTCCTGGTATTTCTCACACCCAAAAAAAACATCCATAAAGCCATAAACTTATGGTAATATACCGTATAGCACTTTATTTCTGCAGGGTCCAAATTCTGCGGTTTTTCCAGAAATCAGGCGGCTTAAATTTCTGCGGAACATATTTCTGCGGTCTCTCATTTTGAAAAATCAAAGATTTTATTTCTGCGCTATAAAATCAGTTTTAGTCAGTATCAGACATAGTTTGAAAGACGATGCTTACCAAATATTCTAATTACTCTGTTAGGTAAAGGGATAATCCCACTCATTTACCAGTATCTATAAAGGCGTTATGGGTTTGAGTTTATTGGGGTTTTACGCCGTTTTCAACTACCAGGGTCATATCGCGGCGGCTGGAGCACCTACCCATGGATTCCTGTTGTTTCTCAAACTATCTACACTTAAGTTAAAGCCGTAGTTACACCATTTTTGAATAGGAAATCACTCCATTTTTATGATATTGTTCTTTCCATCAAGTGGTAACATTTTAACTAGTCCATGTATTGACTAAATTTACAGAATGACAACAACCTCTACATTCAGGATTAATATTCTGCAGATTTTATTTCTGCAGTGCCGTCCACGACCGCAGAAATAGCAGAAATAAAGTGCTATATGGTATATAGTGCATGAAATGAACAAATATAGTTGATAAGTAATTCAAGACAAGAGGACCATGATGGTCCTATATATCGCTCACCTGAACCAAAAGGATATGAGCCACAATTTTGTTCAATTCAATTAATATTTACGACTTTAAGACTGAAAACGAACTTATGGTCAATAACGTTGTGAAAATCAAACTCATCCGAGATCTTCTGGTGTCCAACATTGTGTCCAAGTTTTGTCTTGATTGATTCATAATTGTAAATTTTAGAGTGTAAACAAGGTCGAAAACAGTCGAAAAAGGCAATTTTGTCAAATTTAAGGGCAAGTAACTTTCGATTTTCTGATCAGATCAGACTGAAAATCCAAATGATCAAAGATATTATAATCCCCAACATTGTGTCAAAGTTTTGTCTTGATTGATTCATATTTGTACATTCTAGAGTGTAAACGAGGTCAAAAACAGCCGAAAATGGCAATTTTGTCAAATTCAAGGGCACATAACTCTCAACTTTCTGAAAAAGATCAGACTGAAAAACGAACTCATCAAAGATCTTAGGGTCCCAAACATTGTGTCTAAGTTTTGTCTTGATTGATTTATAATTGTAGATTCTAGAGGGTAAACAAGGTCAAAAACAGCCTAAAATGGCAATTTTGTCAAATTCAAGGGCACATAATTCTTGTCTTTCTGATCAGATCACACTGAAAATCGAACTCATCCGAGATCTTATGGTCTAAAACATTATGTCCAAGTTTTGTCTTGATTGATCAATATTTGTAGACGCTAGAGTGTTAACAAATTAAAAAGTAGCTATTTTTTGACGTTCAAGGGCACATAACTCCTGACTTCCTGGTCCGATCTGACCCAAAATCGAACTCATCCGAGAACTTATAGTCTTAAACATTATGTCCAAGTTTTGTCTTGATTGATCAATATTTGTAGACGCTAGAGTGTTAACAAGTTAAAAAGTAGCTATTTTTAACGTTCAAGGGCAAATAACTCCTGACTTCCTGGTCCGATCTGACCCAAAATCAAACTCATCCGAGAACTTATGGTCATACATGTTTTGTCCAAGTTTGGTTAAGATTGGTCAATATTTGTGGATGCTAGAGTGTTAACAACAAATTGTGAACAGACAGACGGACGGACGGACGCCGACGGACAAAAAGCGACCACAATAGCTCACCTTGAGCACTTCGTGCTCAGGTGAGCTAAAAACAGAACAAACTACTTACCAAATGAGTTGTTCATGACATTAAGCATGCTCCTCTGTTGTGGGGTACCAGTGAAGGATTGGCCCATAGACTGACGCTGCATCGACATGTTCATGTTGTTTATGTTAGACAGGCCTTGGAATGACAGAATTTGTATCTGCTCCTGCAAATTTTAATAGGTTAGCAATTTCAAAATCTACTAACTGCTATCAAATCAAAATATCCATTGACTTATTGATAAAATGGAAACATGAACCCCACTCAATAGATAAGGTCAAATAGAGATGAGGTCTTACTTAAAAGTCTTAACCAAAAGATAAGCGGTTAGGGCTTGAACTTGTCAACATCTATTTAGCAGGTCAGTGCATTTGCACAATACCATATGAAATCCACCTCCAAGTGGCCATAGAAATGATTCCTTCAATTAAGTTAACCCTTTCCAAAACAACAATTTTTTGGGGTGGCCCTATTAAAAAGCTGCTGTAGATGACAAATATTGATGTTGTTAAAGATAGAATTTGTGTACATTATAGCTAGGAAAACATTTGGACAAAAGGAGAAACTGCTGATTATCAGCTGTTTCTTCTTTTGTCTCAATGTTTTCCCAAGCCAATTCGACTAGGGACGTCAAAACCAGATCGTGTTTGGGAAAGGGTTTTTCAATCTTAAAAGCCAAGAAGGATGACAATCTATCTATGTCATTTAAATCTATCAATAAAGCTTTTAAAAATAGTTCAACCCATTACTTCACAGTGACGCCTTTTGACTCCCTCACAAGAAAAGGCTTGGGAAAACATTGTGGAAAATGAAGAAATTGCTTGTGACAAGCAATTTCTTCATTTTTCACAATGTTTTCTTACCCAAAATGTAAAGATTTTTTAAATTTCATCAACTTGAAATTGTCGTCTGCATCACCTTTCAAATTGGAATGGTCCAAAATTTTGTTGTCTGGTAATGGGTTTGTAATCTGATGATGACTTTATAAATGGATAGGTTGTTTGGTAATATAATTACCCTAAGTGATCTGTTTTCATCCCGACTCTCTCTAAGCTGTTTAAACAATTCCTGTATCAACTTCTCGTTTGATCGCACTGTTTCCTCGAGGGTAGACAATCTAGCTGAGAAGGCAGTATTGGCAGACTCTAGAGCCTTAAACTGGACTTCTATCCTTGTGGGACTCGGGTGTAGGACAGCAGGCTGACTCTGTAATAGAAGGTTTTCTTAATCCATTACTGCATAGTGACTCTTTTTGGACTGTTCTTACTTGAAAGCTGCTGCAGACCATTTACTTTAATGTTCTGAAGTTATATATAATATTTAGGGATGGCAACGATTAACTGGGTAACCGGTTAATCGATCAAAAGACCGATTAACCGGTTAGAAAATCAATAACCGATTACTCGATCATCATTTTCAGAAAACTGGAAGTTTGTCAAAACGAGAGTAAAGCGTTATCATAAAGACGTTTCAAAACACATTGTATGCATATTTACATATCGGACAGCGGGGAAGATTGCTGGTCACAGTTTGACAAATTTATGCAATCACTTCAAATGGCAGATTATCGTGATAAGCTAATTGCCGGTAATAAACAATAACATGTTGCACGCCTATTTGGTTAATTTTTCTTAGCATTTCAGAATAATGAATTGAACCAATCCCGTAAGATAATAAGCGATGTGTCGTTTCCAACAAGTTTATCATTATTATCATTAATATTATTATTATTATTTTGTAATTTTCCACCTTGCCGCACAGAACACTTATTATGACCGTAAACATTCAAATGAGTCAAGTCCGATCTTTAGCTGCGTTTAGTAAATATTACGATCATGAATATCTCACGTAACGATCATCCAAATAGTCTCCTGTAAGTTTCACCGGGCTATGTATTATTGTCGACGATTGGCGGTTAACCGATCGGAAAAATGAACGGTTAACCGGTTAGTAATTATGCTAACCGTTGCCATCCCTAATAATATTGCAAAGATACTATTATGGCAAAAAGGGAAGACACTTGTTATCAATCTAGCAGAGAAAGGAGTATTGGCGGATTCAAGCTGTTGCAGACAAAGAATTTTATCAAATCCCTTGTAAAAACAATTGGGGAAAAAATTGATAGAAAAGAAGAAATTACTGATCATCAGCAATTTCTTCAACTCAATACATGTTTTCTACTTCTGACAGCAATTAGTTCATTGTCTGCAACTCTTTTCAAATTTGATTACCATAAAATTTCATTGTTTAGGAATGAGTTTATAAGATTAAGCAGGTGTAGATAAGAGTGGATTATTGAGTGGATTGAATATGTAGTAAAAACAAGTTGGTAAAACATTGAGAGAAAACAAGATATTGCTGATGACCAGCAATTTCCCTCAACATTTTCTATGATGCATGACAATTTCATAAAAATTTTCTACTTCTGACAGCAACCAGTTTATTGCCTGCAACTCTGTTCAACTTGATTACCCTTTGATTTTTGGTAAAGGTTTAATACTCACATAAGATTTAGAAGGTGTAGATAGCAGTGGAGTCTTGGGTAATTTGATTGGCTCATCTTCGTCTGAAACATCCGACTCTGCTGTGCTGTATGTTGCACTCTGATTGGATAAAATACTGTCCACAAGATTCCCTCCTGACTCCGCGGAAATCAGTTTACAGACAACGCCATCTATCTCTATCTTAACTGCCTCCTTTAGATCCTTGAAGAAGAAATAAAACTTTAATCCTTTAATTCATGAGATTTATTAACCAACCAATCAAAGAATTCATTCAGCCCAGAGCTGAAATACAGCTCCGGACTTAATGGATTATTTAATTGGTTCATCATCTGTTTAAATTGTGATCGAATAAAATAATGTTTGAACTTCAGCTCCAGACTGAATGGATAATTTGATTGGTTTATGAATTGTTTAAATTGTGATTGGATAAAATACTGTCCACAAGATTCCCTCCCGACTCCGTGGAAATCAGCTTACAAACAACACCATCTATCTCTATCTTAACTGCCTCCTTCAAGTCCTTGAAGAAGAAATAAAACAATGAATTCATTAAAAGGTATTAATCAATCAATCAAAATATTCATTCCGACCGGAGCTAAATGGATTTTTTGATTGGTTCATCAATTATCTAAATTGTGATTGGATGACATACTGTTTGAATTTAAGCTGCGGGGTGAACAGATAACTTGATTGGTTCAGCATTTATTTAAATTGTGATTGGATAAAATACTGTCCACAAGATTCCCTCCTGACTTGGCAGAAATCAGCTTACAAACAACACCATCTATCTCTATCATAACTGCCTCTTTTAGGTCCTTGAAGAAGTAATATAACAATGAACTGAAGACATTAATTTAATTCATGAAAGGCATTAACCAACCAATCAAAATATACATTCAGCCCGGAGCTGAAATACAGCTCCAGGCTGAATGGATAATTTGATTGATTCATCATTTATTTTTAAAAATTATGATTGGATAGAATATCTGAGCTTCAATTCCGGGCTGAATGGATAATTTGATTGGTTCATTATCTATTTTTAAAATTGTGATTGGATAAAATACTGTCCACAAATATTCCCTCCTGACTCGGCCGAAATCAGCTTACAAACAACCCCATCTATCTCTATCTTAACTGCCTTCTTTAGGTCCTTGAAGAAGAAACAAAATGATGAACTTTAAATTTTAACCGGTAATTCATGAAAGGTATTTACCAACCAATCAAAGAATTCATTTAGTCTGGAGCTGATATAAAGAATGGATTATTTGATAGATCCATCAATTGCTTCAAGGACAACTTTGAGAACATTAATCATTTTGCTGATTTTCTAATCAATCCATTGAAAATGGGTTTCAAAATAATACATACATGATTGTTTCATCGACAAGAGTGTTTACACATTAAACACGGCAATCAAAATATCTGATTTTTTGACATCGCTAAAACATCACACCAATCGAGATTCAAGATTTCCTAATAAGGTATTCTTTTTATGATAAATCCTTGTGGAATAAAGTTAAATGTGTCTGTCTCATGAGATAAATGTTTCCATGGGCGAGTCAGCATTTACTTCTTTTGTCTAAATGTTTTCCTAAATTTCTTCAATTGATGACTTCAAAACCAGGTCTTGATTGTGAAAAAGTTAGCAATCTCACCTCATCATGTTCAGTTTCAAGTCTATCTAAAGCTTTATAGAAAGAATCTTTTGCCTTGGTGAGGAGTGCAGTCTGATGTGAGTTGGTAGCTCCACCATTAGCTGAGTTTGTGTTTGTATCGAGTGATTCAAATAGCTTCCTGTATACCTACAGACAAAACAAAAAGAACATTTGACCCAGAGCTACAGAAAACAGGGGGTAATGTTTTTTCCAAAACGCAGTACTTCAATAATTGTTCATCAAACCCTACATTGGGGGTACTCATCTGAATCGCCTAATGCAGACGATTCAAATGAGTACCCACAACATAGTGTTTGGATTTGAAATAACTCTTGGTGAGGAGTGCAGTCTGATGTGAGTTGGTGGCTCATCCATTAGCAGAGTTAGTGTTTGTATCCAGTGATTCAAATAGCTTCCTGTAAACCTGAAATAGTACCACAATTTGTCATTATGTATACATAAGTGTCTTGACTTTTTAAAGTGTGAAATATCCTTTGTTGTTAATTAAAACCATTTATCATGAGTACCCATTTAAATCATCTTATTGAAACCTTATAGTGCTTCTTCATTCTATTCTTCCCTTGTAGCAACTTCACCTTTTTCCTTTTTAGGACCTAATTTTAGACTTCCAATTTGAAAAGTTAATTGGAGACAAACACCTCTTTCAACTGCAATGAATTCCTGTTATTTCTCATACCAGTACTACCATAAGTCCACAACATCCTTAGTGAGCCTCCAGCTACTCGACCACATAGGTTGACGATCAACCCATTGGTTGGTGACAATTTTGTCACAAAGGATAATTGCTGCAGCTCGCTATTAAATCGAGAACCTCATGAGTGAGAGTCTGATGCGCTACCAACTACACTATGGCCATGGCCCCCAATTTGAAAGGTAATGCAGATGAAAATTTGTTAAAGGGACATTTCATTCCAATTTCAATTTTTTAAAGTATGTCTTGATGCCAAGATTGGTTATTCTAATGAGTATAAATACTATTAGTTTTTTTAAGTTGTTGCCAATAAGCGAGAAACACGCATTTAAAGTTGAGACATAATCGATAAATTGCATATAAATCCGAACTGTTGTCCACAACAATTTGATCAATTTTAACACAAAACTATAAATATCTCGTAAACGGCGCAATACTTTGGCTTAAAATTTTCAGAATTTTCATAAGGAATTATGCTCTTTCAGATAAAAATAAATGTAAAATTTATGACAAAAAATTCTGAAATGTCACTTTAATTATATGATATGTATAGACCATAGCACATACAATATTGAAACAAACAAAGAAAATTCTGATTATAAGTATTTTATTCTTCTACCTTATTTTTTCTCAAAACATTTTCTATTAGACACATTAACCCTTTCCCAAACAAGACCTGGTTTTGACGTCCCTAATAGAAAAGGCTTGGGAAAACATTGAAACAAAAGAAGAAACTGCTAATAACCAGCAGTTTCTCCTTTTGTCTCAATATTTTCCATGCCATATTTTACAGAAATTTTGTGTTCAATAACATCCATTTTGTCATTTGTGGCAGTTTTTGAAGTGGATCACCCTAAAATTTTGCTATTTGGGAAAGGGTTAAAACCAGATCTTATTTAGGAAAGAGGTTTATGTAGAAGTCAACAAGAAAGCATTTCCTACCACTCCAGTATAGTAAGCAGCTTGTGCCTGTGGAAGATCTTCAAAACCTTTCAGTGCCTCTTCATAGCGCTCTTCTCTCATGGCAACACAAGCCATCGCAAACTTGATGTGTTCTCGTAGATCTTTAATCTGGGCCGGGTCATTTACACTCAACATTGGGGGGAACAGCATCTCCTTTGGCATACGAACATTAGAGTTCCTAAACAAAACAAAGACAATGTGATAGCTTTTACACAAACTCCTTTCTTTCCCGAAAGACGAAGCTTAAAGCAGGTTTAACCTTAAAGGAGTTGTTGATAATTAGATGAAGTGGATTGAAAAACTGTTAACTAAAGGGTAGAAAGCATTGATGGAAACTGAGATAATACAGCAAAATTTTAAGTGATTCTACTTGGAAGTAGCTGGTTATCATCATTTTTGACCAAAGCTTTATCTATTAGGGAGGTCAAAACCAAGATTTGTTTAGGAAAGAGTATACTGTGCTTTTGATTTATTCTCTATATGTTTAGCATCATTCTGCCTTATTATAGATTACTATGTTCATATATAACTGGATTCAAGGACTTGATTTACCCCATTCCCACACAATGACTCTTTCTGACTCCTTTAAGAAAAAGACTTTGGAGGCATTGTGGAAAATGAAGAAATTGCTTCTAACAAATAATTTCTTCATCCCACAATGTTCTCTACAAAGAAAGGCCAAATTAAATTTCATTACATGAAATTGTCATCTGCAATATCTTTGAATTTGGACCAGTCTAAAATGTTGTGGTTCGGTAATGGATTAAGAGTTTTCTTATCATAATGGACCTACCTATCCATTCTATCTAACATGGTATCTGCTGACTTCCAGTAGAACGCTGCCCTGAGTAATGTAGCATTCAATCTCTGTGATGCAATGCCTTCTGTGTCTACTGATTTCATCTCTTCTGCCTAAATATAGAATTACAAACATGCATTAATTTAAGTTACTGACAACCAACTTATCACAGAAAGAGTTCAATGTTTTAAATAAATCCCATCAAATTATCATTTAATCATGTACGAAAAATTAGAAATATTTTTCATTTTTTTGCGAGACGTAATTTAGCCACCTGTCTTTTATTTCATTCATCTGGACAACATCGTATTGATGCTTTTTTATTTTTGTATTTTAATATTAACCAAAAGATTTGTACCTTACATAAATAGGTACCGATTGGATGATAGGGGAGGGGCAGAGAGTGTCATTTAAAGTGCATCAAAAACTAGAAGAACTGTTTGCAGTAAATGTTTCTATGCAGGGATATAAACAAAATTATACCCTTCTCTCCAGTGTTCTGGCTACATGTACAATCAATGGTAGTGGTACTGTGTGTGGAGTAACAAGTCTTAATGTCTCTAAACCTCTAGTCAGTATACCATATAGTTTGGCTATCTTCTCACTGAAATAACATAAACAATAAGTTATCAATATTCTTTAGGTAGTCCAACCCTAATGAGACTAAAGCGACATTCAGAGTTTTTGGTGTGACATCATTAACATTCATTACATATCCAAACCTATTCGAATGCTGCCCTTAACATTCTGAAGTGGTACATTCCACTATCGAAGGCTTATGAAGTCGCAAAAATAATTCCAATATCACTTGAATCTCATTACAGGTGAACTACCTTAATATCAGAACAGCAAAGTTAACTTGGAAATATATGTACCCAATACTTATGTCATTTTCACAAAGAAGCAAAATTACTTTAGTCCTAATTCAAACCAAAGAGACAATGAAACTACCTTCCAGCTAAACCATTACCAAATGACAAAATGTTAGGCTGTTCGAATTTTGAAGATGATGCATACAACAATTTCAAGTGAATGGAATTTTTATTTTGTGTTTTTTCTGGATAGAAAACATTGTGGGAAATGGAGAAATTTATCTTGTGTGGCGTCAAAAGGCATCATTATGAGGGAATGGCAGCTATAGGAGAACATAATTAATGTGAAACATTAATGCCTAGAGTGTTTGTCAAAAATCTTGAATGGACAGACTGATGTGCAGCATAAATGCTACTAACTCTACAATTTTATTTTTGGACTGTAGTTTACACATGGTTGTCCACCATTCTTTTTGTAGCGGTGTACAAAAATTATTGCTGAAACACACCGGGAACAGCTCGGTTTGTCTGGTATTGGGAGAATGTACAACGTAACGCTGCTTTTCTACAAAAACCTTGTAACTGCAGCTTAAAACAAGAGTTGTCCGCGGACAACGTAGCTTGCCTATACGGGTGCTTGTCACAAAAACAGCATATTTTTTAAAAGTAGGTCAAACTCCAAGGTCAAGGTCACATGGTCAAGGGTAATGGATTCAAATGAAAGGTCTTGACGAGATGTATCTATGTATGGAATATCAAGGCTGTATCTCTAATAGTGCCTGAGATATAGGCCAGGTTAAAGTTTTTCAAAAGTAGGTCAAACTCCAAGGTCAAGGTCACTAGGTCAAGGGTCATGGTCCCAAATGAAAGGTCTTGTCGAGATGTATCTATGTATGAAATATTAAGGCTGTATCTCTAATAGTGCCTGAGATATAGACCAGGTTAAAGCTTTTCAAGTGAAGACGCGACGGGACGCGACACCGACACTAGGGCTGTGACATTAGCTCCCAGGACATAAAGTCCCATCTCACTAACAAGCTGCAGTTACAAGGTTTTTGTTGAAGAGCCACTCTAAACTCAACTTACTCTACAATTTTATTTTTGGACTGTAGTTTACACATGGTTGTCCACCATTCTTTCTGTAGCGGTGTACATAAATTATTGCTGAAACACACAGGGAACAGCTCTGGTTTGTCTGCTATTGGGTGAAGATTTCTCCTTGTTTCACGCTGTTGTAACCCCACCCATCTTACACATATGTACAAGAAAGCCTGGAATATACAGAAAATGTGTTTATGAAACACAATGATCCAGTGTTAAGTTTTCATGTTAATTTTTAGGCAGAATGGTAGATACACAGACAGATGAACAATATTATAACAATATGCCCAAATCTTTCTATACTTGGGCATAAAGGTGTCCTTTTGTGAATAAGAAGATAATTTAAAGTATGTAGATCTATACATTATTCTTCTTCAACATATTATCATCAAAGCGGGGAATCATGTGACATAACAATTTCAGTAAATCATCAATAATTTTGCTAATACTTAACCAATTTGAATTCATTTCAAAGTAGAGGTGTAAAAATTCCAGGAATTAGCTAGATGTGGACAATCTTACTAAGATCCGCTGACAAAAATGAGATTCAAGTTAACAGTGCTTCTGAAATATTTTGAAAATCTACTTGTCCACGGACAAGTGTTGATCCAAAATTGACTTGTCCGTATCAAAAATTAACTTGTCCATACAAAACTCGTATACTTTTCAATAGCTTAATTTGTTTAAATTGCTTAACTTTTATGACTTTCTAACAATTGTCAACAACACAATTTGTACATTTAACTATCAATAATTACATTGTATGAAAAAATTGTGAGAAAAAGAAAAAAAAAAACACTTTATTATAACCGGATTTTTCACTTGTCCACGGACAACCTAGCTTTCAAAATCTGCTTGTCCATAAAGGTAATTTGAGGTAAACGGACAAGTCGGACAACTCGGGCAACTGATTTCAGAAGCACTGGTTAAACTATAATGGCTTTTTTTTTTTCAAATCTGCTGAAGGTGAAACCTCGAACTTCTATCAAGTCATGTCTATCCATTTGTTAACCCTTTCCCGAACGACAAAATTTTAGGGTGATCCATTTCAAAAACTGCCACAACTGACAAAATGGATGTTATTAAAGATAGAATTTGTGTAAAATATGGCACAGAAAATATTGAGACAAAAGGAGAAACTGCTGGTTATCAGCAGTTTCTTCTTTTGTTTCAATGTTTTCCCAATCCAATTTTATTAGGGACGTCAAAACCAGGCCCCGGTTTCTCGAAAAAACTTAAGTACATTCTCGTGCTCAAATCTAAGCACGGTGCTCAAATCACATGAAATCCATGTGAACTTCAATCGAATACCCTCCAACGTAGGAGAGTATTCCTTTGAAGTTGAGCATGTTCTCATGAGAATATAATTAAGTTTTTTCGAGAAACCGGGGCCTGGTCTTGTTTGGGAAAGGGTTAAATCACCTGAATGTCTAGCTGACACAATGAGCCAGGGTCTCCCCCTTGTAAGTCCATCATACCAAACTTCATGTTGGGAAACAAAGTCTGACCAACTGTAAATACAGAATATAAGAGATAATGTATCATTTTGCTGTCTGGTAATGTGTTAATCACCTGAATGTCTAGCTGACACAATGAGCCAGGGTCTCCCCCTTGTAAGTCCATCATACCAAACTTCATGTTGGGAAACAAAGTCTGACCAACTGAAAAAAACACAACTCTATATATAAGACAAGAGCTGTCCGAAGACAGCGCGCTCGACTTTCAAAGTTGCTTAGTATAAAGGGGGCATAACTCCAAATATAGTGGAACCAGGGTCATGGGCCCTGGTAGTAAGGTAGAGGGTGTGATGGTGAATAAGTATTCCAAGCCAAGTTTGGGTTGAATCCCTTTGAAAGTATGGAAGTTATTGATGTTTGAAAAAACTTTAACCTTTGTTGCAACGCCGACGCCGACGTTTTCTACCCAAAGAGACCAAAAAATTCAAAATTTCATTCACTTGAAATTGTCGTCTCCATCATCTTTGAATTTGGACTAGTCTAAAAATTCACTGTTTGGTAATGGAATAAGGGAACGGAATATTCCGGGATCAGCATGACAAGGTTTAGGGATGAGAATTGAGTAAGCCTAAACCTTAGAGAATTCAAGTTAGATTTTGAATCGAAAAGCAAAACTATAAATTGATTTTCCTCTTCTTGCTTTCTTTTAAGTATTTCATTTTTAAAATCAACCAATATGTTTTCCATACCTGGTTCGAGGATTTTTCTGCTTGTAATAACTATGTTCTTCAATAATGCTTTACAGCTATTCTGATTAGGGATCATAAAATCTGGGAATATTTGTGGAAGAGATAATACCAAAGGGAGTTTCTTACACATTTTTTCGTAATCCTCCTGTACATCATTTGCTAGTGTGTGATGTCTAAGTGCCAGCCATACCAGATGATTCAAGTTGTCTTTGTGGAGGAAAAATGCAACTGAAAATATACAGAGAACATACATAGTTTTGTTTGTTTGTATAGAGTTAATTGCTACATTAAGGTTTACGAACTGAGAATGAAATGCAGAGCCAGAGGCGAAATTTGAAAAGTGCCAGTAATACCTTAATTGTGTTGCATTTCCATTCCAAGTGTGTGTAATTTGATGCATTTTGTATGGCTAGAAAGTGGTGTTTTCATTCTCAGTTAGTAAACCTTAAATATTTTCAAGCCACAAAATTGACTTTCTTCAAAGGATGAAACACCAAATAATTGTAGTGGGGTCATTACAGCTTATTTGGCTGGAGAAAACAGTGGATAATGGGCCATAACTCTGTGCAAATTCAATGGATCAAATCCATATCAATGAGACAATTCCAGTGAGTACCCATAACATCAGGTTTGATGAACAATAAAAGAAATATTGCGTCTTGAAAAGCCTTAACCCTTTCCCAAATAAGACCAGGTTTTGACGACCTTATTAAAAAGGCTTTGGAAAACATTGAGACAAAAGAAGAAACTGCTGATAACCAGCAGTTTCTCCTTTCGTCTCAATATTTTCTGTACCATATTTTACACAAATCTTATCTTAAATAGCATCCATTTTGTCATTTGTGGCAGCTTTTGAATTGGATCACCCTAAAATTCTGCTGTTTGGGAAAGGGTTAAGTCCCCTCTTATCTGTAGCTATGTTTGAAGGTTATAACCCTTTCCCAAACAAGAGGCCCAGAGGGCCTTATCGGTCACCTGAATCAAATGAGCAGAAACAGTTAAGGAAAATGTTAAAAGTTAACTAATAGCGCAACCCCTCCCATCCCCCATCCCCAGCATGGCCATTTATTGACATTTTTTTTCTCTTGTACAAACTTTGTAGTCCTTGCCCTAAAGACTTTAACTTCCAAATGTGTATCCAATGCAACAGCTGGTTCATGAGAAGATTTTTTAAGATGTACCCAATTTACCCCCTTTTTGGCCCTTTATGGGACCCCAAAGGGAGATAACCCCATGATTTATACAAAATCTTAAGCAGCTTCCTATTAGGATGCTTCCTGCCAAGTTTGGTTGAAATCCGTCCAATAGTTCTTAATAAGAAGTTGAAAATGTTAAGTTAACTAATAATGCGACCCCCCTCCCATCCCCCTCCCCAGCACGGCCATTTCTAGACGGATTTTTTTCTCTTGTACAAACTTTGTTGTCCTTGCCCTAAAGACTCTAATTACCAAATGTGAATCCAATCCAACTGCCGGTTCATGAGAAGAAGATTTTTTAAGATGTACCCTATTTAACCCCTTTTTGGCCCCTTATGTGGCCCCAAAGGGAGATAACTCCATGATTCTTACAAATCTGAAGCGGCTTCCCATTGGGATGCTCCCTGCCAAGTTTGGTTGTAATCCGTCCAATGGTTCTCAGGAAGAAGTCGAAAATGTTAAGTTAACTAATAACGCAACCCTCCTCCCATCCCCCCTCCCCAGCACGGCCATTTCTGGACGGATTTTTTTCTCTTGTACAAACTTTGTTGTCCTTGCCCTAAAGACTCTAATTGCCAATTGTAAATCCAATCCAACAGCTGGTTCATGAGACGATGATTTTTTAAGATGTACCCTATTTAACCCCTTTTTGGCCCCTTATGGGGCCCCAAAGGGAGATAACTCCATGATATGTACAAATCTAAAGCGGCTTCCCATGGGGATGCTTTCTGCCAAGTTTAGTTGAAATCCGTCCAATGGTTCTCAAGAAGAAGTTGAAAATGTTAAAAGTTAACGCACGGCGCACGACGCACGACGACGGACGAAACACGGTCGCAATAGGTCACCATGACCTTCGGTCAGGTGACCTAACAAGACCTGCTTTTGACGTCCCTATTAGAAATGCATTAGGAAAATATTGAGACAAAAGAAGAAACTGCTGATAACCAGCAGTTTCTCCTTTTGTCTCAATATTTTCTGTGCCATATTTTACACAAATTCTATCTTTGATATACTTCCATTTTGTCGTTTGTGGCAGTTTTTGAAGTAGATCACCCTAAATTTTTGCCGTCTGGTAAAGGGTTAACTAATACCTGAATCATATTGCTTGAGTTGAGATCTAGACGGGACATCCAAACTTGTGCCAGTAAAAATGTCTGTATTCAGTAGGAAGGATGTGTCCTTTTTCCTCCTCATTTCTCCCTCTGTGAAGATAATATTGTGTAACGTCTCTTGTCCTTTTGTCGTACAGAGTCTCTGTCGAAGGTTACGAGCCCACTGACTGCCATCTTGTTTAGTTAATAATGAGTGGATCACATGACCTGAAATGATAAATTACGAGGTATTAGTCACAAGCAATTTCTTCATTTTCCACAATGTTTTCCAACGGCAATATCTGGTATGGTGTCAAGGCTTCAATGTGTGGAATTGGGTTAAATAACAAAGCTTTAGGGTAGTCAAATTGATGCTGCTGATGACAATAAAGCTTGATAGGTTTTGTGTACAATTTGTGTACAATATACCAAAGAAAGCTTTTAACATGCCTTTTATTCTTTTACCCAATTTAACAAAATGTTTTCAAAATAATTAGACAACTTTGATCATGAATTGAGGCATGATATAAGAATAGTCCAGTCACAATATATGTCACATATTTCAATTAAGTCCCCTTTACCTGTGACAAAGTGTAACATAGCAAAACCTAAACAATATGCCCAAGGTAAGGTGACCAGAAACATTCTGTAATATTTTTATCTAGTTGTCCATAGTTGTAGAGGTTGTATCAAAATGTGGACATACATATGGCGGACAGCCAGACCGTGAAGATGAAAATATGTTGCTGCTTTTCAAAACAAGAGCAACGCTGGGCGTGGCATTATATGCCCGAAGCTCAGAAATAAATGGGTGTGTGATATTTGTTGATGTCCTGTTTTTTTTCTAAAAGTCTCTTGCAAGTATCCGATAAAACAAAATTCATTGAGTACTAAAATATTCACGAAGTGTTGCAAGTACCCGAGTACTACTAAAATATTCACAAATTTAATCAGATTGAGATAATGTAATCAAACACCCTAGCTATGAGTTCTACACACATGTGGAGTTTCAACATAGTAGGACTTGTATTTTGAAAGTTATGGATAGGACACGAATTTGCTAACTGAATCAAACAAAGGGCAATAAGTCAAAAATCATAAATGGTAGAGTTAGGGTTATTGCGCTCTGCACATCCTAGCTTTGAGATCTATACACCTGTGAATTTTCAAGACTATAGGCCTTATAGTTTCAAAGTTATGGACCAGACACTAATTTGCTAACTGAATCAAACAAAATCAAACAAAGGGCAATAACTCAAAAATTACAAATGGTAGAGTTGTGGTTCTTGCGCTCTGCACACCCTAGCTATGAGATCTATACACCTGAGAAGTTTCAAGACTATAGGCCTTATAGTTTCAAAGTTATGGACCGGACACAAATTTGCTAACTGAATCAAACAAAGGGCAATAAGTCAAAAATTATAAATGGTAGAGTTAGGGTTATTGCGATCTGCACACCCTAGCTTTGAGATCTATACACCTGTGAAGTTTCAAGACTATAGGCCTTATAGTTTCAAAGTTATGGACCAGACACTAATTTGCTAACTGAATCAAACAAAATCAAACAAAGGGCAGTAACTAAACAAGAGCCGTCACCGACGGATTATGCTCCCCGAATAAGTGTTTGTCACAAAATAAAAACTATCATACATTAAGCCCCCTTTTCCCATGACAGCTTTTTTGTACACACATTATTTATAGGTTAGGGTCTAGAACATCCTTTTTATTACATGAGCACAAAATTTCATTAAATTCTGCTGATTAGATGAAGAGAAATAAGAGAAAAACTAATTTTTACACTAAGGCCCCTTTTTCCATGACGCAGCCTTAAATTTACAAACGGAGAAAAAGGTTCCTAGATATTGACCCAGGGAGTTCACATGTGAAGTTTCATTGAATTTGGTCCAAGGGTTGCTGAGATATGGCTGTGGACGGACGGACGGACACATGGACGGATGGACAGACGGACGGACAGCGTGGCGACTATATGCTCCCCCGAAATTTTTTCGGGGAGCATAAAAATTACAAATGGTAGACTTGTGGTTATTGCGTTCTGCACACCCTAGCTATGAGATCTATACACCTGAGAAGTTTCAAGACTATAGGCCTTATAGTTTCAAAGTTATGGACCTGACACGAACTTGCTAACTGAATTAAACAAAGGGCAATAACTCAAAAATTACAAATGGTAGAGTTGTGGTTCTTGCTCTCTGCACACCCTAGCTATGAGATCTATACACCTGTGAAATTTCAAGACCATAGGCCTTATAGTTTGAAAGTTATGGACCGGACACGAATTTGCTAACGGACAGACAAACGGACAGACAGACGATGCAGGCGATAACATAATACCACCCTTCGGGCGTATAAAAAACCTCCTGATGTTTTTGTAGAAAAGCAGCAATATTACACCTTTGGCTGCATATGCAAGCTAGTTACCTCAATATGAGCCTACTAACATGCATGATGCTTATCAATCTGTTAAATATGAAACACCAATAATGATGATAATGATAATGATGAAAATTATAAAATCGCACCTGCTTGACTAAGCCTATCACAGCCTAGCATGTATAGATGGTCGTAAAGTTTACGGCGGTCTTGAGACAGTTGGCAAAACCAGCTGGATTTCTGATCAACAGCTGGCTGGGAATGGCATAACAGAAAACACACAGCACTGAATGAACTCACATCTTTCCACGGCAACTGACCCTACAAAATAAACAAATTCCAAGCTTATTTACCCTAAAACATACACAAATTCATGCTGCTGTCAAAGGTGCACTTTCCTCTTTACCAAACAAGACCTGGTTTGACGTCCCTAATACAAATGGACTGGATGAACATTGAGGCAAAAGAAAATGCTGACAATCAGCATTTTCTCCTTTTGCCTCAATATTTTCTGTGCTATATTTGTTAACAAATTCTGTATTTATCAGTCTGCAAATCAGCTTTTTCTAATTTTGCCATATTTCCTGTTCTAAAATGTACATAATTTACTGTTATTTTGTCTGCAGAGGTTCAATTGACCAAACGCCGACCGTCAATCAAAAACATCGATTAGCCAATGGACGATCACAAAAATGTCATGCCCCAATTGTTCATCGTTGCACGTGGTTTTGTATCGATTTATCGACTGACAATCAAAACAATTGACATACCAATGGCAAAGAATTTTGTGCTAACAATAGACTAGGTTCAACGTTATGTTTTGATAAACCGCGTTGGTGTAGTTATAAAATCTCGTAACTACGGCTTAAATCAAGCCGTAGTTACGAGATTTTATAACAACAACTACGAAATACTACTTTGTTTGTCCAAATATACGTCACGATTAACTGGATAAAATCGTTCCCTATTAACGACCACATGCACATTGTTTGCCTTAAATTCTATGTTGGGCGGAGCGATCTGTCGATTGGCATTTGGTCAATTTAAAGCCTACTTCAAATTTGTTGTTTGCAAAAGGGTTAAACTAAAATTATACCTTCAGTCCTCTTTTCAGTAGAAGTAGACCAAGCAAGTAGAAATATTGTCCCCTCATTTCTGTCAGAAAATTCTCCCATTCTGAGCTCTGTTTAGAGATGGCTTGAGCTTCATTAAGGTCTTGGTCAAACCTGGAGAGAAAATCAGGTAAATCATCATACAATGTTGCAGACGACAATTTCATTTGAACACAAGAGCCGTCAGAGACGGACAATGCTCCCCGAATAAGGCATTGTCACAATAAATATATGCCATGCAGAGCTAATATAAAGCTAACAAATGTTAAGCCCCCTTTTTGCATGACATATTCTGTATACGCAAATTTTAAATAGTTTATTGTCAAGGGCATCTGATTTGCTACTCAAATATGAAATTTCATCAAATTCTGACCATTAGACTAGGAGAAATTAGAGAAAAACTGTATTTAACCTTAAGTCCCCTTTTCCCATGACGAGGCCTCAAATCCAAAAACCGGGAAAAGTTCATCGGCATTTTGTCATAGGGAGTTCACATGGTAAGTTTCATTTGATTTGGCCCAAGGGTTATGGAGAAATCGCTTCGGACGGACGGACGGACGGACGGACGGACGGACGGAATGACGGACGGACAGGACGGACGGACGGACAGACAAAGCGGCGACTATATGCTCTCCCTTCGGGGAGCATAAAAATTCTACATTAGTTGGTCTTTCTTTGGTAGAAAACATTGAAGGAAATTAAAAATTGTCACAAGCAATTTCTTCAGAGTCCACATTGTTTTTCAAATTGTTTTTATCTTATTGGGCATCTATTTATTGATTGGGATTTCAAGCCTTTTTCAACTGCTATGTTCACACCTAAGCAGCTGGAGAACCTAACAATGGATTCTTGTTGTTTCTCATATGAGTACTACCACAACTGTCAACATCCTCATCGAGCCTCCAGCTGCTCGCCAACATAGGTTAAAGATATCAAACCATTGGTCCGAGTCCATTTTATCTGAAAGGATATTTGCCAGACAGGCATCAAACCCGGGACCTTACAAGTGGGTCTCATGCACTACCAACTGCGCCTTGCCCATACACGGTGTATAATCACGTGACTCCGAATTTCCAATAATTTTCAATAACTTTGTCATTACTTAATCAATTTGAATTTGGTTTGAAGCAGAGAAAGTGGGAAAATGCCAGGCATAAGCTGGACGTGTTGGATTTTTGAAAAATCAACATATAAAAAAGTTATTGAAGATAAACCAAAATTTTGGTTTATCTTCAATAACTTTTCTATCATTTGATTTTTCAAAAATCAACCACGTCCAAGTAATGCGTGACGTCTGTCCACATTCTCTGGTTTAAACCGAATTCAAATCGGTCCAGTAATATTACAAAATTACTGAAGATTTTCTGAAAATATTGTATCACATGATTATCCACCGTGCCATAGGCCCTAAGGGACGCCAAAAAGTGTCAACATGTGGGAATGGGATTTAAATGTACATCTGACAGCTCTACTGAAATATTCGACCTGGCAGACCACAACTCTGTATCAAGGTGAAATGTGTACATTTAAAATGAAGGTAAGAGTTGCAATGTACCAAATGACACAGGTAGCTTGTGTAAATTTTTAAACCATTACTGCACAGTGATGCCTTTTGACTCCCTCACAAGAAATGGCTTTGGAAAACATTGTGGAAAATGAAGAAATTGCTTGTGACAAGCAATTTCTTCATTTCCCACAATATTTTCTATACAAAATGACCAAAAAATGTAAAAAATCACTCATTTTGAATTGTTGTCTGCAACATCTTTGAATTTGGACCAACCCAAAATTTTGTAATTTGGTAATGGGTTAAACTAAAGAAATTGTGAATGGACAGAAATACTGGTCATGAATTCTCTAAATAAATAAACATGCCATTTCATCCTAAGACACAGACTCTACCATGTTGGGACAGATTAATATGATTACACAACTTACTGATTGAGTGACTTCAGTACATTAATCAAGTCTCTCTCTTCCTTCTGTAGTCTCAGAGATGTCAAGTTACACAGTGCCAACAACTTATACGAGTAGAATAAAGCATCATCGCCACAGCTATGTTGATCTCTATAAACCTATAATTTAAGATAATGTAAAAACATTGAAGGAAAAGGAGAAAATATTGATAGTCGAATTACAAAACATAGAAAACTTGTATGGGTACAATGAGTCAATGGCTGTGTTTAAGAAAGACATCAGACAACTTTTTCTGTGTTTGGACAGAAGACTACAATGTGTACTTCGATCAGACTTATTTTTTGTTCATAATGACTAAAAAAGATGTATCAATCAATTAAGCTTTGGAATATAAAACAAATACAATGTCGCTTTTCAACAAAAACCTCGTAACTGCAGCTTGTTTTACGCTGCAGTTACAAGGTTTTTGTTGAAAAGCGATGACATGTAATGAAATAGTTTGTATACCTGATAGATATCGGCCAGGCATTCATACCAATCCAGACTATTTATAAAGGTCAACTTTTTCTCTGTTTGTACAGCATGCTCGTAGGCCCTGTCTACTTCTCGTGTCTGTATATACAAGCGGAGTAATCTTATGTGAAGCTTCACGTCACCAGGGTTCTTCAACTGAAGAGAAAATCAAGCTGTGTTTTAGAGGTACTAATAGGAAGGGGTAATGGGTTTTAAAAATGCAAAAAATCAAGCAATGTGTATCGAACCCTACTAGTATGTCGTGGTACTCATTTGAAGAGTCGTCAATGTGTACCCACAGCATACGGCTGGGATCTAAAATAATAAATTTAACCCTTTCCCAAACAAGACCTGGTTTTGACGTCCCTATCAGAATTGGATTGGGAAAACATTGAAACAAAAGAAGAAACTGCTGATAACCAGCAGTTTCTCCTTTTGTCTCAATATTTTCTATGCCGTATTTTACACAAATTCTACCTTTAATAACATCCATTTTGTCATTTGTGGCAGTTTTTGAAGTGGATCTACCTAAAATTTTGCTGTTTGGGAAAGGGTTAAAATGCCTTTACCCTATATTAGCTGTTGCTCTGTGTACATGATATGCATATTCAAATGTCCCTATCACAAGATTTTTTTAGTTTACAAAAGTACTAATATTTGACCTTGCCAGTGACAACAATAATATTGGTATATTGCGTTTTTATTCACCTGAAAGGGTGTGGCTAAGCCAAAAGGTTATTCGACGAGTTTACTTCTCGATACCTTGGTTAACATAAGAGAAAAACGTGCAGCACGAGCATGAAAACATTTCGAAATTGAAAGACTGTGCAATTGTAAAACGTGTTATTAAAAAACCTCGTAAATACAGCTTGATTCACGCTGCAGTTACAATAATTTGCAATAACACCGACGATTTACCGCTAATTGAAAACGCTGTTTCTCCTCAATCTTCAATGTAATAACCGTTTACTAGGCTCCACCCTGTCTCCCGAAAAAAATCATAATATATGTCAGGAAAGGTCTTGTCACAAGAAAAGCAATCACACTCTTATCTGTAGCTCTGATTGATCATTGATAGACTGATTACCCACCAATTCTGTAGTGATAAGATTCTCTAGTTCAGCATTGTCTCCATCATTATCTCTGTCGACTACCTTCTCCTGTAATACAGAGTATAATTACATGTATTATATATCGGTTTGTAGTAATTAAGCAATTAGCAAACAGCAAAATTTTAGACTATTACAATTTGAAAGCTGATACAGACGGCAAAATGGATATGGCTAAGAAAATATTGAGACAAAAGGAGAAAATTCTGATTATCAGCATCTTCTTCTTTTGTCTCAATGTTTTCCCATGTCTTTTATCCTTGGGATGTCAAACCCTGGTCTAGTTTGGGAAAGGGTTAACCAATTACCAGACAGCCAAATTCTAGACTGGTCCAAATTCAAATTGCAGACGACAAATTAAAATGAATGAAATTCTATATTTTTTGGTCTTTCTGAGAAGAAAACATTGAATGTGCCTATTTTTCTATCTGTCAATTAGAATATCCACTTATCATTTTATGCTTATTCAGCCATGTGTTGCAAGCAAGCTGCAATACTGATATCTGTACTTCCATGGCAAAGTTTGAAAATGAAAATGTCTAGCTTATTCAAGCTGTAGTTACAAAATTTTAACATGGCCGATGATTTGTTTCTATATGACATCTGCTTTAGTGAGCAACAAAATGCTGGTCTTGTTCTCCATGTTTTTCTAAATCTTTTTCTTTTATGTACTTCAAAAGTAGATCTCAATTAGAAAAGGGTTAAGTGTTTAACCCTTTCCCAAACGACAAAATGTTAGGGCGATCCCCTTCAAAAACTGCCAAAAATGACAAATGGAATATATTAAAGATGTGATTTGTTTAAAATATGATATAGAAAATATTTAGACAAAAGGAGAAACTGCTGGTTATCAGCAGTTTCTTCTTTTGTCTCAATGTTTTCCCAAGTCTTTTCTTTTCGAGACGTCAAAACCAGGTCTTGTTTGGGAACGGGTTAAGCCATTTTTCCCCTACAGTAGATCTTGACATACCTTCAACTTGAAAACTGTATAATGTCCAGGGAAGTGCTTCTCTGCCCTCTCAATCCAGACCTGCAATTAGATTAAACAGTGTATTTATAGCCTAGATATCTCCTCCATTAAGAGTAAACTAAAAGAGTACTTATTCATTTGTATTGCATTTCCATCGCTTTTAACAATTTTCCAGCCATATCATGAGGAAGTTCTTTTACCCAAGCAAATTTTTGGAAAGTGAAAGAGTAATTTGAATTCCAAATCAACTATGCTATTCTTTCTATGAATCACAATTTGACACATATTTGATTGTTTCTTGACATTGTTTTAAAATATGTTTTCATCAGCTTTTCAAAACAGTATGCATTTGAGAAAATGAAAAATACACTCACCTTTGCATTGTCTGGATTAACTTGCACTGTCGGATCACAATAAAGCTCACAAACTGAAAACAGATCAAGAAAGTGATCTATCAGCATTGCTTTTTCCACATTGTTCATATATGCCACCTGTTACACTAAAATGGACATTCTGGGAAGTTTGAAAGGTATCAACCCAAATCAATCTGCGCAGACTGACTTAGATTAACCCATTCCCACACATTGACGCTTTTGGATGCCCCACAAACAAGAGTTGTCCGCGGACAACGTAGCTCGCCTATACGAGAGCTTGTCACAAAAAAAGGAGTTCAAGGTCAAAGGTCATGGTCTGAAGGTCAAGGTCATGAGGTATCCATACCTGAAATATCAAGGCTCTATATGTAATAGTGAATGAGATATAGGCCAGGTTTAAGTTTTTTAAAAGTAGGTCAAACTCCAAGGTCAAGGTCACTAGGTCAAAAGTCATGGTCCCAAATGAAAGGTCTTGGCAGGAGGTATCCATGTGTGAAGTATCAAGGCTGTATCTCTAATAGTGCCTGAGATATAGACCAGGTTAAAGTTTTTGAAGACGCGACGCCGACGCTGACGCCGACACTAGGGCTGTGACATTAGCTCCCCGGACTTAAAGTCCCGGCTCGCTAAAAAAGGCTTTGGAAAACATTGTGGAAAATGAAGAAATTGCTTGTGACAAGCAATTTCTCCATTTCCCACAATGTTTTCTACCAAGAAAGACCAGAAAATGTTAAATTTTGTTCAATGGAAATTGTTGTCTGCAACACCTATGAGTTTGGACTAGGCTAAAATTTTGTTGTTTGATCAGGGTTAAGCATTGAAACTTTTCACTCCTCAGGTAATTTTCTGGTCTAGTGTGACAGGTGACATCATTTTATGTATCAGGTTTTTTTCTCCATCATAAAAAATGCCTATTGGTTTACAAAAATGATAATCTGATAATCACCATGTTTTGATATGTTTATTTTACTTTAACCTTTCCCAAACGACAAAATTTTAGGGTGATCCACTTCAAAAACTGCAAAAAAATGACAAAATGGATGTAATTAAAGATAGGATTTGTGTAAACAAGAGATGTTTGTAAAACATATATGCCCCTCAAGGGCCTACATTTGATGTAGGTCAAAGTCCAAGGTCAAGTTAACAAGGTCCAAGGTCATGGTCAAATATGAAAGGTCTTGGTAGGAGGTGTCTATGTGTGAAATATTAAAGCTGTATATGTAAAAGTAAAATGAAACATAGGCCAGTTAAAGTTTTTAAAAGTAGGCCAAATGCCAAGGTCAAGGTCATGGTCAAATGTGAAAGGTCTTGGTTGGAGGTGTCCATGTGTGAAATATCAAGGCTGTAGGTGTAAAAGGACATGATATATATGCTTGGTTTCAGTCTTTTTAAAAGTAGGTCAAACTCCAAGGTAAAGGTTGCAATATTCAAGGTCATGGTCAAATGTGAAAGGTCTTGGTAGGAGGTGTCTATGTGTGAAATATCAAGGCTGTATGTGTAATAGGACATAAGATAAAGGCTAGGTTAGATATTTCTAAAAGTAGGTCAAACTCCAAGGTCAAGGTCCAAGGTCATGGTCAAAGTGAAATATCTTGGTTGGAAGTGACCATGTGTGAAATATCAAGGCTGTATATGTAAAATGACATGAAATATAGGCCAGGTTAATGTATTATAAAAGTAGGTCAAACACCAAGGTCAAGGTCACAAGGTCCAAGGTCATGGTCAAATGTGAAAGGTCTTGGTCGTAGGTGTCCATGTGTCAAATATCAAGGCTGTATGTGTAAAAGGACATGATATATCAGGTAGGTTAAAGTTCTTTTTAAAGTAGGTCAAAGTCCAAGGTCAAGGTCACAAGGTCCAAGGTCATGGTCAAATGTGAAACGTCTTGGTAAGATGTGTCCATGTGTGAAATACCAAGGCTGTATGTGTAATAGCACATAAGATATAGGCCCAGTTTATTTTTTTTAAAAGTAGGTCAAACTCCAAGGTCAAGGCCACATGGTCCAAGGTCATAGTCGTATGTGATAGGTCTAAGTCGGAGGTTTCCATTTGTCAAATATCAAGGCTGTATGTGTAAATGGACATGATATATCGGCCAGGTTAAAGTTTTTTTTAAAAGTAGGTCAAACTCCAAGGTCAAGGTCACAAAGTCCAAGGTCATGGTCAATTGTGAAAGGTCTTGGTAAGATGTGTCCATGTGTGAAATATCAAGGCTGTATTTGTAAAAGGTCATGAGATATATGCCGGGTTTAATTTTTTTTAAAGTAGGTCAAACTCCAAGGTCAAGGTCACAAGGTCCAAGGTCATGGTTAAATGTGAACGATGTTGATAGGAGGTATCTATGTGTGAGATATCAAGGCTGTATGTGTAAAAGGACACGAGATATAGGCAAGGTTAAGAATTAAGTGTAAAAATCAACAAAGGGCAATAACTCCAAGAATTTGATTGGCAGAGTTACGGTTCTTGTGCACTGCACCTCTCCATAATGAAATCTATTCACCTGTAAAGTTTCATGATTCTACCTTACATATTTTTTGAGTTGTGCTCCGGACAAGAATCAAGTTATAAAATCAACAAAGGGCAATAACTCACAAAAGTTGATCAGCAGAGTTACGGTTCTTGTGCACTGCACCTCTCCATAATGAGATCTATCCACCTGTAAAGTTTCATAATTCTACCTTACATACTTTTTGAGTTATGCACCGGACAATAATCAAGTTTGAAAATCAACAAAGGGCAATAACCCAAAAGATATGATCAGCAGAGTTACGGTTCTTGTGCACTGCACCTCTCCATAATGAGATCTATCCACCTGTAAAGTTTCATTATTCTACCTAACATAGTTTTTGAGTTATGCTCCGGACAAGAATCAAGTTATAAAATCAACAAAGGGCAATAACTCAAAAAATTTGATCAGCAGAGTTACGGTTCTTGTGCACTGCACCTCTCCATAATGAGATCTATCCACCTGTAAAGTTTCATGATTGTACCTTACATACTTTTTGAGTTATGCTCCGGACAAGAATCAAGTTATAAAATCAACAAAGGGCAATAACTCAAAAAAAATGATCGGCAGAGTTACGGTTCTTGTGCACTGCACCTCTCCATAATGAGATCTATCCACCTATGAAGTTTCATGACTCTACCTTGAATACTTTTTGAGTTATGCTCCGGACAAGGTTTGGTCTACGGACAGACCGACCGACCGACCGACCGACCGACCGACCTTCCGACCGACCGACCGACCGACCGACCGACCGACCGACACTTGCAAAACAATATACCCCCATTTTCTTCGAAAGGGGGCATAAATATGGCACAGAAAATATTGAGACAAAAGGAGAAACTGCTTCTTTTGTTTCAATGTTTTCCCAAGACCTTTCTATTAGGGACGTCAAAACCAGGTCTTGTTTGGAAAAGGGTTCACTATAATATCTGCATCAAAATTTGTGCTACTATATTGGTTAAAATGTCTGCATTTTCAAATAAGCATTTTGTTATCAAACAGTGTTATCTAATTCATAGCTTACCTTTCAGGACCAAGTCAGTCTGATCAGGATCTAGTTCAAGTGATCTAAAAACAAACAATGTCACACAAATCAAGATTTTTGAAGACCATCTGTAATTGACAGACAAATTCCTAGGACAATTATTTTCAGTTTCATGCCTCACTTTTAATGCTAATGATATAAAATGAACTTGTAAATGAGTGATCTTCGACAATGTCCAATTATTTTTATATCAGTTATTTTTTCTAGTCATAAGTTAGAAAGTATTTTCTTTTATACAAGTGCGAGTTAAACAGCGCTAAAATAAATCACAATAATTTTTGCCCTTTCTCATGCCATACCCACAATTACATTCCTGTGCGCCGAAAATGCCAATATCAAAGTTACTTAGCTAATGCAGATTGAACTCTGAACATCTTGATCATGAAGCTGACGCTCTACACCTGTACCAGACACAAATGCCAAACTGCAAAATTGTGGACCATTCCAAATTCAAAGATGTTGCAGACCACAATTTCAAATGATTGGAATTTTATTTTTTGGGTAGAAAACATTGTGGGAAATGAAGAAATTGCTTGTCACAAGCAATTTCTTCATTTTCCACAATGTTTTCCGAAGCCTTTTCTTGTGGGGGAGTCAAAAGGCGTCACTGTGCAGTAATGGGATAAAGCTTGGAGCTTTGGATGATTTATAAAACACATCCTCGGAGTTCTGTTTTTCCTAGGATTGTCCCTATTGTTGTAGCCATGATCAGGGTTGGCGCTGCCCATCGCCATTGTCGCCAAATGCGACAAAAAAATAAAAGTGGCGCAAGAATTTTTCATTTGGCGAAAATGCCTGGCGCCAACAAAAATCAAGTGGCCCCAAAAATTATCAAATGGCCCCCAAGTCGCTGTAGTTACAGCTTTATCGGACGTTACCGACAATATAATAACTCGGCACGCGACACGACAAATAGCACCATGTACAACTGTTTATTACCTTTAATTGCCATCCATAGTTAGTCCAAACACATATGACGCGACAACTAATTGATAGGTAAAGCGACGGAAAAATCGATAATCATAATCGGGTACTAGTGTCGTGTGCAATAGAGCATTACACGATACATAATAATGGGCGTGTACTTTCGATATTGTTTTAATTTGATTGACGGGTCGAGTTATCATGGTTATCGAATATCCCTAGTTAATCCTTTACTTTACGACATATTTCACGCGAATGGAGTTGTTCAAAACCCCTAGTTAATCCTTTACTTTACGACATATTTCACGCGAAATGGAGTTGTTCAAAACCAATCTTGTTGCAAATAATTGTTCAGAATGCCGTAGTTATGGAAGGTGCCGAACTACGATGTTTCGGGTAAGTTAAATCTCGTAAAATTTTTGGAATAAACTAGACCTTTGTTTTATGGTTTTCATCGTGAGAATGTCCCAGCGAACTTCAAGGAATATTCAACAAAAGTAGTAGTTAGTCATGATTCCTGCCTAATTACAAATTTAATCGGGACCCTGATAATCATATTTTCTCCTTTCCCAAACCCGTTTGTTTTATTGACAAAATAGGATTTTTCAAGCGATCATGGGGGAGGGAGGGGGGGGGGGGCTGTTAGGGGGTTCGGAGGAACAGAACATACAACAACTGATAAAATATTTTGAAACTAATAGACCGCTCACCATTGATGAATATGCTTGCAACATGGTTGCCTGAACAGCCACATGTGTACAAGCATATTCAACAATCTAATTATGGAAGTCTACATACATGCAATGAGTTAAGTCTAAGACAAACAAAATGGAAAAAGGAAAAAAAATATGGTTTTGATAATTCCTTTCTTTTGCCTCAATGTTTTCTGAAATGTATATTTTTGGGAAAACAGCTTATTAGGAAAAGAGTTGGGTGCAAAATGTCAGAAATTGTGTCAACTAGTACCGGCCAAGACACCTGAAATGTGGCCCCAACTTTCACCAGGTTGGCCCCAATTTTTTTCATTTGGCGAAAGTGATGGCCCCAACTTTTTGAGAGCCAGAGTGAACCCTGATGATGAAAAACACAATTATTACACAGCATAATTAGAGATCAGTCCAATTTCCACAATGATGCAGATGACAATTTAAAGTGAATGAAAGCTTATAATTTATATCTTGCAGGGTTCTCCGCAGAATAATTTGAAGCCGTAGTGGCAAATTATAAGTATGGGCAAACCTTGAAACGCATTGTGTCCATGTAAATAAATATGAATAAAAACATAATGGGAAAAGAAAAAATTGCTCAATTTGAGCAATTTCTTCTTTTTCCCATAATGTTTTTATACAGAATCATTACATTTTAATTTATAAGAACGCATTATTTATCAGTTTTTGGCATGAAATAACTCAAAACTCTCTTTTTGGTGACCATTTTGATGAAATTAAGCTGTGGGGTACTTTTGAAGTTGTAGCGGCATTACCCTGATTTACATGAAGGTGTAGTGGGGCTGATACAGCTTATTGGGCTGGGGAGAACACTGTGACTTGTCTGATGTCAAAATGAATCAATATGATGGGAAGGATTTACACATTTTAAAATAATACCTTTTATATGCTTCTAGTGCTTTGACCTTATCTAGTAGAGCTTCACATATCTGTCCCATCAATTTGTGAGCTGAGGGAACAGTCTCTCGCACACTCAGGAAATCTTGCAAATATCTGGAAAAAGACGAAGGTTGTCATGAAAAAAAAAAGAGAAGATCTTGAAAGAATTTTTTTTTCTATTTTTTTTTAGTTTATATAGAAAGTATTTTTGCAGTAAATGCAGGGGCCTTGTTTGCCAAAATTTGGGGCCGTTGTTGGGCCCCATTCCCAATGGCAAAAATTATCTTTTTTTTTCCAATTCTCTGGTGAAAATTCCCAATGAGGACCCAGAGTGCCCCATGTTAAGACCTCATCTTCATTTACAAACATTTTGAAGACAGTGTTAGAATAGATTCTTAAACAAGAGTATGTACAAATGCATTTTACACCACTACAGTCTAATTTGCAGCTGAAACTGAGTGACAGTATGATTTCAAACTTGATTTAGTTTTTTTCAAATTTAGGTTAAAGTGACATTTCAGAATTTTTTGTCATACATTTTACTTTTATCTTTATTTGAAATAGCACATTTCCTTATGGAAATTCTGAAAATTTCAAGCCAAAATATTGCGCTGTTTACGAGAAATTTATATTTTTGTGTTAAAATTGAACGAATTGTTGTGGACAACAGTTTGGATTTATATTCAATTTATCGATTATGTCTCAACTTTAAATGCGTGTTTCTCACTTATTGGCAACAACTTAAAAAAAACTAATAGTATTTATACACATTAGAATAACCAATCTTGGCATCAAGACATACTTTAAACAAGAGGACCATGATGGTCCTATATCGCTCACCTGAACAAAATGATATGAGCAACACTTTTGTTCAATTCAATTAGTATTTATGACTTTAAGATTGATAACGAACTTATGGTCAATAGCGTTGTGAAAATCCAACTTATACGAGATCTCATGGTGCCCAACTGTGTCCAAGTTTTGTCTTGATTGATAAATAATTGTAGATTCTAGAGTATAAACAATGTCGAAAGCAGCCGAAAAAGCAGTTTTTTTTTCAAATTCAAGGGCACATAACTCTCGCCTTCCTGATCAGATCAGACTGAAAATCAAACTCATCTGAGATCTTATGGTCCCAAACATTGTGTCCAAGTTTTGTCTTTATTAATTACTAATTGTAGAGTCTAGGGTGTAAAACAGGTCGAAACAGCCGAAAATGGCAATTCTATCAAATTCAAGGGCACATAACTCTCCACTTTCTGATCAGATCAGACTGAAAATCAAACTCATCCGAGATCTTATGATCCCCAACATTGGGTCCAAGTTTTGTCTTGATTGATTAATAATTGTAGATTCTAGAGTGCAAACAAGGTCGAAAACAGCCGAAAATGGCAATTTTATCAAATTCAAGGGCACATAACTCTCTTATTTCTGGTAAGATCAGACTGAAAATCAAATTAATTCAAGATATTATGGTCTCCAACATTGTGTCCAAAATTTGTCTTGATTAGTCAATAATTGTAGATTCTAGAGTGTAAACAAGGTCGAAAACAGTCAAAAACGGCAACTTCGTCCAGTTCAAGGGCACATAACTCTCGACTTTCTAATTAGATTAGACTGAAAATCAAACTTATCCAAGGTTTTATGATCCAAAACATTGTGTCCAAGTTTTGTCTTGATTGATTAGTAATTGTAGATTCTAGAGTGTTAACAAGGTCGAAAACAGTCAAAAACAGCAATTTTGTCAAGTTCAAGGGCTTATAACTCCTGACTTTCTGATCAGATCAGACTGAAAATCAAACTCATCCAAGATCTTATGGTCCCCAACATTGTGTCCAAATTTTGTCTTGATTTATTAATAATTGTAGATTCTAGAGTGTAAACAAGGTCGAAAACTGCCAAAAATAGCAATTTTGTCAAATTCAAGGGCACATAACTCTCGTCTTTCTGGTCAGATCAGACTGAAAATTGATCTCATCCGAAATTTTATGGTCTCCAACATTATGTCCAAGTTTTGTCTAGATTGATCAATAATTGTAGATGCTAGAGTGTTAACAAAGTCAAAACTAGCTATTTTTTACGTTCAAGGGCAGATAACTCCAGACTTCCAAGTCCGATCAGGCCCATAATCGAACTCATCCGAGAACTTATGACCATACTTGCTTTGACCAAGTTTGATTAAGATTGGCCAACTTTTGTGGATGCTAGAGTGTTAGCACCAAATTGTTGACAGACGGACAGACGGACGGACGGACAGACAGACGGGCGGACGACGGACATTGAGTGACCACAATAGCTTCTTGCTCAGGTGAGCTAAAAATTGAAATTGGAATGAAATGTTCCTTTAAAACGTCGCTATTTTTCCCAATTTCACTGGCCCCTGGCCCCAAACAAAAATTAGTAGCAAGACCCCTGAAATGTCAAGTGAATGTGCCTTAACCCTTTCCCAAACAAGAGCAGTTAGACGTCACTAAAAGAAAGGGCTGGGGAAACATCGTGGCAAAAGAAAAAGCTTCAATATTAATCAGCATTTTCTCCTTATGCCTCAATATTATCAGGGCCTTTTTTGACACAATCTTTATAATGATTTATACCAATTTTGTTATTTGGGAAAAGGTAAATGTTGAACCCTGTAAGTCTGAACCATTTTTCAAAATTTTATAATTCTCCTTTTTCCAATAAGTTGATTTAGGCCTTACAGGTCACTAATATAGCATTCATTACCTTTTTCCAGATTCATAGTCAGAAACATCAAAATAAAGTTTTGCGAATTGGTATCCTCTTGAATGTCTCTGAAAAAGAACCATAAATACAGAACTACAGATAACAAAAGATGTCCGCGGACAACGTAGCTCGCCTATACAAGAGCTTGTCAAAAAAAAAAAAACAAGTTCAAGGTCAAAGGTCAAGGTCACTAGGTCAAAGGTCATGGTCTCAAGGTCATGACATGAGGTATCCATTTGTGAAATATCAAGGCTCTATCTGTAATAGTGCATGAAATATAGGCCAGGTTAAAGTTTTTTAAAAGTAGGTCAAACTCCAAGGTCAAGGTCACTGGGTCAAAGGTCATGGTCCCAAATGAAAGGTCTTGCCAGGAGGTATCCATGTGTGAAGTATCAAGGCTGTATCTCTAATAGTGCCTGAGATATAGACCAGGTTTAAGTTTTTGAAGATGCGACGCCGACGCTGACACTAGGGCTGTGACATTAGCTACCCGGACATAAAGTCCTGGCTCGCTAAAAAGGGGTAAAGACATTCATATTTTTTTTATCTCAAGTCCAAACCCCTATGTTGTTGGAACTCATCTGTATCATCTCAACAAGACACAGTGTTCTCCCCAGCCCAATAAGCTGTTTCGGCCCCACTACAGCTTCATGTAAATCAGGGTAATGCCACTACAGCTTCAAAACTACCCCACAACTTAATTTCTTCAAAATGGTCGCCAAATAGAGGAATTAGAGTTATTCCATGTCGTAAATTGATGAATTAAGGCATTTTGTACAATAAATAAAAACATGGGAAAAGAAGAAATTGCTCAAGATGAGCAATTTCTCCTTTTTCCATTATGTTTTTATTCACAATTGTGACCCGTCACGCTAAAAGGGACCTTATATGAAGTGTGAAAAATATCGACCCTAGTCAGTCTGCGCAGTCCGCACAGCCAGACTAGGGTCGACACTTTTCACTTGTATATAATTTTCTTAATCCGGAATGTTCTCCCTATCGTACTATATCTTCATTTTTCGCATACGGGATCTGGTTTACATGTGCTGAGTCTGACAAGTTTGTCAAAATTTGGATTTTTGGAGTTCGGATAAGGTCCCTTTTAGCGTGACGGGTCACAATTATTTGCATAAACGCTGTATCGTAAGCATCCAACTATTTTGCCACTACAGCTTCAAATTATTCTGGGGAGAACCCTGAGACGATTCTAATAAGCGTCCACAAATTATACCTGTTATACCTGCGGCCACACCCTTAACCCATTACCACACAGTGACTCTTTTTGACTCCTCACAAGATGATGGCTTTGGAAAACATTGTGGAATATGAAGAAATTGCTTGCGACAAGCAATTTTTTCATTTTCCACAATATTTTCTACCCAAAAAGACAACAAAAATTTAGATTTCATTCATTTGAAATTGTCATCTGTAACATCTTTGAATTTTGACCAACCTAAAATTTTGTTGTTTGGTAATGGGTTTAAGGGCGACGGTAACAGATGGTCTAATTGCAAAAAATGAATTTTTTTGAAAAAAATATGCAAAACTTTTGTGTTGACAACCTCGGGATGGTTAATAATATGCGATTCAGACAGAGAATGAGCCGAAATTACAAGACAAATAGCTGAATTTAGGGAGAATCCAAACCTAAATTCAACCCCATCACTGATGGGGTTAGAATTATTTTGAAATTGTTGCACATGCGCATACAGCGCGGACCATGATTCAAACGAGATTCATACTTGAATTTCAATATGACGTCATCATGTATGTTGTGACGTCATTTAAGAAAGTCGCATGTCCTACTGGTTTGACCTTCTTTCGATATCGCTTCATGAATTTGGTATCAAATTGCGAAAAAATGAGTCGTTGCTTCAATATTTTGTCGTGATCATTTAATCAGGTCATATAAAGCTTAAAAAGTGTACATTTCGTTTGTATTTGACAATTTTTGGGTCCAAATCTGGGAAATAGTAGCTTTAAGTGCAGCCTAGGGGGTTAAGCGACCGAGTCATTGAAACCCCATGTAATTCCTTGAAGCGTCTGTCAATGGCGTTTTTGAATCCGTTGATAGTTGTTGCTGTTATCACTTCCTCAGGGAGACGATTCCATGCGTTTATCACACGTTGATTGAAATTGTTGTATCGAACATTTAATCTTGAGCGAGGCTTCACTAGCTTGAGAGAGTTTCCTCTAGTAGTAGAAAAATTCAGCTCAAAAAGACGATTCACAGGGATGCTTTCAAGTCCTTTAAGTATTTTAAATGTTTCAATTAGGTCTCCTCTGTGTCTTCGAAGCTCAAGTGTAGTAAGGTTCAAATGTTTAAGTCTTTCATGGTATGATAGATGAGCTATCTCGGGAATCAATTTAGTTGCTCGATGTTGAACTTGTTCTAAGAGTTCTATATCCTTGATTAATGACAGATTCCATGATTGTACGCAATATTCAAGTTTAGGCCTTACGAGGCTTTTGTAAAGTCTGACAATAGTGTGCTTGTCCCCTGAAACGATGTGGCGCTTAATCATTCCTAGAGTCATGTTGGCTTTTTTAACTGCACTGACACATTGTTTGGAAGGTTTTAAGTCGTTTGACATAATAATACCTAAGTCGGTCTCCTCTGTAACAGACTGTAAATTTTCACTATTCATGTTGTAGTTATATTGTACATTGTTATGTCCCATATGAAGCACTTTGCATTTCTTTACATTAAAAACCATTTGCCAGTCTTTAGACCATTGACATAAGTTGTTTACATC
Source organism: Fragum sueziense (assembly GCA_963680895.1). Classification (NCBI taxonomy): domain Eukaryota; kingdom Metazoa; phylum Mollusca; class Bivalvia; order Cardiida; family Cardiidae; genus Fragum; species Fragum sueziense. The sequence goes on from OY804601.1 coordinate 32,810,943, forward strand.
CTGCTGAAGTATATCAATATCCTGTGCCGTTGGAACAGATCTGTAGACTTTGCAATCATCTGCGAACTTCTGGATATGACTAGAAATTACGGTGTCAATGTCATTTACGAAAATAAGAAAAAGAGTTGGCCCAAGAACTGAGCCTTGAGGCACACCTGACAAAACATCCTGTAGACTAGAATTTTCACTGTTAAGGTTAGTTTGAACATTTAATGAAATATTTCATTTTCAAAAGCTATCAACCCCTCTGTAGCTCTTATACATCATCATTCAAATTTCGATGACACTGCTAATCTAGCCTTGAGTGAATCACTCTGGGCGCTGCTCCGTTGCACCGAAAAGTTGCAACAAATGGAATCTGGCACTGAAAACTAATGACAGACATGATACATTTGTTATTTACATATAATCAATCCCCTTATTATGATACTAAATGCTCCATAGATTTAGAAACACCAACTGTACGACTCCATAAGCAGTCACTACAGTAGAGCAATAAGGATGGTTGGGGTCGAACTAAGTTGGTGACGAATGGCTTTATAAGAAAAAGGAAGAATGTGATTGATTTAAATCAGCGTTTCATGGGAATGAAAGCAATATCCTATCGATCATCTATCGCATTATTATAGGCCGAGTAACTTTTTATCGAGCCCTTCAATATAATAAACAATCGCTTTTACTGTTTTAGTTTCGGTTTAGAAGATTTGCGTAGTTGAAATTATTGGATTTTTTTCTCATTCGCTACAAATACAAACCTCTTTAACATTTCGAATTCTGTTCAATACGTGACTGACATGTCTGTCAACGTCTCTTTTCGATTTAAACATGTTCTTTTAATTTATTTTTATTGTTCATTTGAATTTTCAGTCGTGCCGGTCAAACCGCCATGTTAGACTTTTTTAGACTGGATTTATTTGAATATTTGAAAGGGCCCTGCCGAGAAACACACAAAGATGCGAAAACAACCGAAATGTTTTACAATAGAAATGTTAAATCTAGATCTACGTTTCTTTATGCATATGCATATTACTTTACTGTGAAATCGGCCCCACGTAAAACCGGCCCCCGGTAAAACCGGCCCCAAATCCGTAAAACCGGCCCCATTATCGATTTTCTATAGGTAAAACCGGCCCCCAAAACCAGCCCAAAAATATCAATGACCATTATCGGTGATGATTATGAATAACCTATACATATCCAATGTGATATTTTTGTTTGTTTGATTAATTTTCATTATTATTTGTTGTTGTTGCTGTTTTTGTTCATTAATTATTCTATGTATTGGACCAGGAATGATTAACCTATTAACACACGACAAAAATTTAGAAGAGTCCAAAGTCACAAGTGCATACGACATTTTCAAATAAATGACATTTATACTTTTTTGTATTTATAGTTAGAAAACATTTCTAGCTTTTCACAAACAATTTCTTCATTTTCCATATTTTTCCAAAGCATTTATTCTGTACGGCGTCATTACACATCACCATATATAGGAAAGGGTGTAGAAGTACGATAAAAAGTTACATAGATTTATGATATATTTAATTATAAACTATATCTCAATATTGTTACGAAAATTAACATATCGTTGTTCGAGAAAAAATACGGAAAAAGTAGAAATTGTTTGTTGCAAACAAGTTCTATTTTTTTTTTTTTTTTTTCAAAATAGTTCATTAGGCATACCTTATTTACATGTATACACATTGGCATACGGTGTAATGTGGACTATTCCAACATGAAATGTTCTGCAGACGACAAAATTGATATTGACAAAGATCGAACTTGTGAAAAATTTATGAAAGAAAACATTCAGACAAGAGAAAACAAGTTCAAAATCATTTCTCGTTTTGAAAAGAAATGTATAAGAGAGAGTAAAACATGCACAATTTTAGACTGTTCTATGAAAGGTTTGCGAATGCCAATTAGACATTTAGGTGATACGAATAGAAAATATTATGGGAAAAGTGGAATTGCTTCTAGCAAGCATTTTCATATAATTTTCCCACACTATTTTATCAATAATTGAAGCATTAGGGACTGTTCCTTAAAACCTTAATTCACAGTTTACTACACATGTAATTGATTAACACATGCCTTTAATTGCATAATTCAACTAATTACAAACTTACTACTGTCAGGGACATGGGATGCAAGGCCAGGTGTTAAAAACAAGTCAAACACCTAATTATTTTTATTGTTTCATCATTTAATATTTTCTATTGCATTACAGTTACAAATATAGGCCTATTTATCAATATCCAGTTAAGCAATACAAATAATATTTAATTAATTTATCTTTTTAAATCTAAAGTAAATGTATGAAACAACAACAAAAATACATAAATACTCAACAAAATCGAGTGTATGAATATAACTTCATAAACACAAAAAGTTTTATAGACAAATACATAAAATTATGAACAGTCATTTCATAATAAAGAGGGGCCGGTTTTACCAACTTGGGGCCGGTTTTACCGTTTTGGGGCCGGTTTTACCGTTTTTCTGAGTGTAGGGGCCGGTTTAACTATTTTTTGGGGCCGGTTTTACCGTTTTAGGGCCGGTTTTACCGGGGGCCGGTTACACGAGGGGCCGGTTTTACTGGTTCCCTGCATATTTATGCAGAATTAAAAGAATACCAAAAAAATGATAAGCAGATTTTGACAAACATGCTCAGTAGGGGCCTAATTTAATGGAAAACAAACCACAAAGTGCATAGAAAACTGTTTATGAACTAAAAATAATGACTTACGCATCAGGACAAAGCGGAAAAATAAATAGATCACAGTGGTATGCATATTTTAATTAGTAATAGTTTAGATGGTTATCATCCAGCAACCTCATTCTCCGACTAGGTACATCCATCCAAGCCTTAATTACTTCTCACATAATGTTGTCGGTATAGGCCTTGTGCCTGGTCCACTGGGACCGACAACATCCACTATCTCCGACTTCCATCCAGCCACCACTATCTCCGACTACCATCCAGCCACCACCATCTCCGACTACCATCCAGCCACAACCATCTCCGATTACCGTCCAGCCACCACTATCTCAGACTATCATCCAGCCACCTCCATCTCCGACCACCATCCATCCACCACTATCTCCGACTACCATCCAGCCACCACTAGCTCCGACTATCATCCAGCCACCACCATCAACGACTACCATCCAGCCACCACCATCTCTGACTACCATCCATCCACCACATCATGTTGTCGGGATAGGCCTTGTGCCTGCCCACTGGGACCGACAACATCCACTAAGATGTCCAACTGCGATCCATCTACCACTATCTCCGACTTCGATCCATCCACCACTATCTCCGACTTTCTCCGACTGCGATCCATCCACCACTATCTTCGACTATCTCCGACTGCGATCCATCCACCACTATCTCCGACTATCTCCGACTGCGATCCATCCACCACTATCTCCGACTATCTCCGACAGCGATCCACCCACCACTATCTCCGACTATCTCCGACTGCGATACATCCACCACTATCTCCGACTATTTCCGACTGCGAGCCATCCACCACTACCTCCGACTGCGATCCATCCACCACTATCTCCGACTACGATCCATTCACCACTATCTCTGACTGTAATCCATCCACGATTATCTACTAAGTATAAGTATCAGGATAAGTATTAGTTCTAGTTCTTAACCAATGACAAATGTCTTCATTAACCCATTAACAATCGTAATAATTTCATGTTCATTTTCGAACATAGAAATACCTTTATTCATTACATTTATTTTTAAACAATTGAAATAACCCTTTGCATGAATCCAGGTAATATTGTAATGGTATTATGTCCTTATATGAGGAGTCCCGGGGTGTCCCGGGGTGTCCGAATTTCATTCAATGATTGCCTTCTATACAAATCCCCGGCGACTTATGCTACATTGGTCAAACTATACTAAAATATCATTGTCTCTATTAAAGAATAATTCTGTCTTCTTGAAAGAACATTATTTATTAACTAAATAATAGCCAATCTTTGATTTGATTTACGTACAGTATGTGTCCCGGGGTGCGTGAATTGCTCTCGATTGAACTAATTCCTCCTTCTATTGGTGTCCCGGGGTGCACAAAATACGTTGTTTTGGCTATGCATCCTATTTTCTTTAACATTTTAATTGATGATAATGTTAAAATCAATCATAAATATGAAAAATTACTTAAAATATGACAGATAATGATAGAATTTTCTATATACAAGGCGTCCCGGGGTGTCCCGGGGTGATCAGATGTGTCCCGGGGTGCACAAAATACGTTCTTGAGGCTATAATTCCGATTTATTTATTAATATAATCAATTAAAATGTTGAAATCAATCTTAAACATGATAAATTAATAAAATAATATGCAATAATTTATATATTTCCCATATAAAAGGCGTCCCGGCGTGTCCCGGGGTGAATATTAAGACCCTATTTTTTATCTTTTTCAGACAATAAGAATGTATCTTGTAAATGCTTAGAAAATGAACTGGACTCGTTATCATACACCGTCCCTTAATTAAAAGTACTAAATATATAAATTTCAAGTTCATTATTTATTAGGTTTAATAAACAGTGGTTAGAGAAAAGACTAATTTCGTTGACCCTTGCTCAATGGACTAAGCCCAAGTTGACTGGAAATGTTTGTAATATCCTGTGACAACGCAGAGCTGCTCGAAGTAGCCGTTAGTCCTAGAACTAATTTAGACTTAAGTTAACACTTTCCCAAACAGCAAAATTTTAGTGTGACTCACTTAAAAACTGACAAATGACAAAATTAGAAGTATTAAAGATAAAATTTGTGTAAAATATGACATAGAAAATATTGATACAAAAAGAGAAACTACTGGTTATCAGCAGTTTCTTCTTTTGTTTCAATGTTTTCCCAAGTCTTTTGTAATAGGGGCGTCAAAACCAGGTATTGTTTGGGAAAGGGTTAATACAGCATTTGAATGAGACTTGCTTGTGACAGCATAATGAACAAGTCAAGACTACTTCCTTTAGAGGTATGACAGGTTAATTTACCATTAAAATCATCTATCGGCCATTTAGAATATACATGTACACTTAATTATCTATACACACATCTTAAGGTGGAAGACCCATAATGAAAAACACCACTTTCTAGCCATACGAAATTCATCAAATTACACACACACTTGTAAATCAACTTCACATAAGTTTATTCACCGTGCCGGATTTCAAGACTATGCTTCAGGAAGAAAATGATTTACACATATCATTTTACTCTATATTCATATGCAAGGGAGGTAATTTTGAACATTTTGTTAAATATTTTCATAAGTATGCTTGAATTCAAAATTCTAAACCGTACAAAATGCTCATGTTTATATTTGGAATGGAAATGTAACACAGTTTAGGAATTACTGGCATTTTGCACATTTCGCCGCTGGCTCTTTAGTGCTAATTATGGGTCTTCTACCTTAAAGCCATTTCTATGCTACATGATTATCAATATCTAATAGAAATCTGAAGTAGACACAAGATTATTATGAACAATTAACAGCCTGTCATAATATGTATCGTAACTTAGAGTACAGGTTGAAGTAAAACTACAGTATAGTTGTGTTGCTTTGCTGGTTACAGCAGTAAAAACTGCATACAAAAATTCCAGACGGTTGCAACGTTGTGCCATTCCAAATTATTGTGGTATTCGGCCTCTTTCTTCAGTTCAGTCTTTGAAGGAAAAAAGTTTTAAGGTATCTCAGACGTTTCTGAGTTCAAATTATAGATGTTTTCAAGCATAATAAAACTATCCCTCCAATTTCTTGTAGTTGAAAAACTGTAATTGTAACGTGTTAAACTATCATAACTGTCTTAAATGGAATTTAAAAAGCCCATTATTCAACCCCGTCAATTATTGTAACCGAATAATGTTTTATTAAGGAATACGACCCATCATTAGCTCTAAATGATTCGTGTTATGTCGGCTGTTTCCGCAACAACGGAAATAATCGAGCATGTTCGGAATTACGGAGATTTTTTAAAATATTTTTTTGTAGAGAGACTTCTACATTAAATTTGAATTTGTACGAACAGTTTCTACAACGAATCCCAGCCGATGAATTTATAAAAACGTCAAATGAAACAACAAAAGACGAAAAAATCAAAATATTTTGGCATTTAGAATGACCTCCCTTTGCAACAAGAGCAACTACAGCGCACCCAGTGATCTCCCCTGAAACTGAATTACGTACCTCTGACGTAATATGTCACTGTTTGGAGGTTGATGCGCACCATAAAAATTTCGTTCCATAACTGGTCACTTTGTTTACCGTAATTTGGGCCTTTTCTTTGGGAAAAGGTAAGCTTGACCTTTGCCATTTCTTTCTGTTTAACCCTTTCCCAAACAACTAGACACAAGATAAGACCAACTGATGCTTTCTCTATGCTAGGTTTGCGTGAAAAAAGAAACCAATGAGAGAAAAGAAGCAAATACTGATACAAGCAGTTGTATTCATTTTCTCTGTAGAATTTCTATTTGATTATATATTTTTGTGTTTCTGTCTCGTCTTTTTCCATCTCTTTAGCTACTAATAAGGCAGCAAACATGATTCAAACATGACATCAGAAAACTGATATTCAAAAGTTGATTTTTCACCTAACCCTTTCCCAAACAAGACCTAGTTTTGGCAGAGACATAGGCCTATCTTTCTACAACATTCCTGGCTTTTTTTTTTTTCAAAATGTTTCTTGTGATGATAATACCGTCCTCAACTCACACTCAGACACACACATTTCTGGGGCATTTTAACAATTTGTCGAAAAGACATGTTTGGCTAATGATTTACATGCAGATATAATGTACTTGTAACAATTCTATTTCTACCATTGTTAAAGTATTTAAACTTTGCACACATGCTTGTGGTCAGGCATGTATATATTCCTTATTAAGGATAAAGACTGGGTAAAGATTCATTACCCTTTCAAATTTCTATTTGGGTAGACTTTTTATTCTTTTCATCCTATAAAATTTCATAATCCAACACTTTTTCGTTGAGCTATCCTGTCCACTGACAACTCTTGTTTTATAAACATTTTCATTTATATATATGTTTTTTAATAGTAACATTTACTATTATATAAATATTCCAATACAAACAATAAAAAAACCTGTAAAATTCGTATGGAACAATTTATCTAAGTATAATGAACAAAGAGTGCCATTTTCCTTAAGAAATTGGGCGGTGGTAAAAAAGGGGGTGTATAAGTCAAAGTGATTTTTTTTAAATTTGTGTACGGCGAAACTGTTTAATTTTTACTTTATTTGAAAGAATATACACATAGGAAAATTATGATTTTCCTTTTGTGCCATGCATTTTGATATATCATTGAAATTAATGTTATTTAAAATTGACTATTGTTTCAGATTCGTCCGAAAAGCCTGTCGAAAGTATGGTAGCCGTGTATTACAAAAGCAAAAAAAATATTTTGTTGCTGGTTATTATTTATTTAATTGTTAGTCCATTGTAGGGGATAATATAAGCTATTGATTAGATGCAAACACTTGTGTTTATTGCTTTTAATCATGCTGTTTTTGTGTTTAAAAGCTCACTTGGGGTGTTTGGCATTTCATAATTTTGTATGACCCTGATGCAAGATATAAAATTATCAAAATTTCACTAACGAAACGATCAAAGTTGATAAAAATTGGCAACTAGATGCGGGATACCATGCTGATTTTGAATATATATAGTAACTTATGTATCTTTATGATTCTATTGATGGGTCGTATACCTTAAAAAGTCCCATCCATGTTAAATTTAACTTTATCAATTCAAAATAGAAACGCACATTTAAAACATTGACCGTTCTTATAAGATAAGATTTTGACAATCGGCAGAGATAGACATGTAGAGTCAGGTATAAAGAGACAGTGAAGATAACATATAATGTTAAACCAAGAATATCGTAGATAATGTTAGTGTTCATATACGAGGGTTTCCATGACAATAAAATATCTAATACAAATACAATGAAATTTGTATTACCGGTATTTTTCAGATGCAATTTAGACAGCAGTGGATCAAGGGTGTGTGTGTGGGGGTGGGGTTCCAAACGAAGCCCTCATTTTAGCCTGATTATTTCTTTTTCATGCAGAAATTCAGTCAACATTGTGTAATAACAGGAAAAGGAACCCCCATATTTGTATTTTCGAATTCCTCTCACAGATTTGCCCCTGTTCTAAGACTTGTCAAGTCTGTTACTGATCCTCTATCATTCAACAAACAATGCAAATGACTTTCTTTAAGGTATCCAACCACCAAAGAGCCAAAAGGCGAAAATTGAAAATTTGTGTAATTTGATACATTTTGTATGGCTAGAAAGTTTTGTTTTCTGTACACGTTAGAGAAGCAGGTTTTGTATACTAGGATAACACTGGATTGGATTGGGCCCGACCCGACTCGATGGATCTGACTCGATTGATTGGTTGGTTGGTTGGTTGATTGATTGATCGATCGATCGATTGATTGACGTAACCGTGGCGCATTATTGTCGCAGTTTGAGGAGTATTTTATGTTTGAAAATGTTCTTCTTCCTGTGCATGTCCCCCCGCCTTCGGGGCACTCCCTTCCGGGATTAAAAACGTCTCGTCTATCTGTTTAAAATAGAACTAAATGCAAGGCACTAAAATACAATTAACTGTCTACAGAGATAAAATATTCAAAATGCATAAAACACACAAATCTTTGTATAAGAACTATATACGACATATTGACTATTAACGCTGAGATCCTGGGAGTGACATTTCCATGTACAAACATAGTCACTCTTGCATATGAAGACTATAAGTCAACATTCATAGAGCATATAAATCATTACTTAAAGTATAATATAGCATGTAATGATAAATAAAAAAAAGTCTCTAATGTCTTTATCACAGATAAAATCTTATGTTGAGTTCACAAGGTAAATGAAATGTGGGTACAACCCATTTCTGCCAGATTGGCATTTAACAATTATATAGTTGATTAAGAGTTAAAATCGGATAAATTTGAAAATGTAGTAGTTAATTCAATTGTAACATGATACTTGATTCAAATGTAAAACATTTTGATTCTTGACTTAAGTATCCATTTCAAGCCTAGTAGTCATGTGTCCTAAGTTTTAACCATTTTTTTCTTATTATACCTCGAGGGCTTGGTGCAAAACTATTGTAACTCCATTTTATAAAACTTTACAGGAGAGGGAAAAAACTTATTGACTTTCTCAAAGCTAAAGAGGAAAAATGTTTTTAAAATTCTAAATATTATTTTAAGTATACAGAATTGAAACCTAATATTTGAACACATGGTGCATTCCTTCCTAAAGATTCAGAAAATGCAAAAAAGTGAATTTCTGAAAAATATGCAGTTACAATAGTTTTGCACTGAGCCCTCGACCTGGTTTGTGCAGTTGGACTATACATGTATTACGTAACTTTGATTGTACAGATGGATCTCGACAGTTACATAATTATGTTGAGTTATAGACATATATTTCATGCTTCTATCCATATGTAGCTTCAGTGGAGTTGGAGAAAGTTTAAAATATGGATAAATAAATAAATGAATAATACTTATAATAATGTTAACGTAAGTACCATAAATATGAAAATTATGCTCTACAACAGCACTTTCATGCCTTTGATATTTTAAATATGGTCTCTGGTCTATTTTTTCTCAGGGACGGTAACTTTTGCTTACTTCCGCCTAAATGAAGGCCAATCAATGAACTAAAAAGTTCCCGCCGGAACACTGTTGTTCCCATTTGTTGGCAATTCTGAATTGGTATATACAATGATTGCTTGCATTTTGTATTCAATGTACAATTTTTGACCTTAGTATGAAATCTTTTTTACCGATCAACTTGCATTTGACAGGAAAAAGTGCGATTATTGAAATTGTTTACATGGGGTCATTTTTGCAAGATGGCGCTTTGCTAGATGTGCACACATGTTTAAGTCCCAGTTTATTGTCATCAAATTTTCTAAAGAAGCAATGGGAATTTTGGTGTGTATGGAATTTAATATGCAAAAGTAGTTTATGTTGCCTTGTTGCCACACTTATCAGATTATGTTTTCAGTAAGTCATTTCAAAAGATAAATGTAATACAGCAGTGTTGTGCCTAGGCCGCGGCATTGCGGGATTCCCGCGATTTAATTCCCAATGTCCCTTAAAATCTAAGCCAGTGCGGGATTTCGGGCGCGCTCAGAATTCCGCGATTTTTTATTTATTTTTTTTTTACTAAAAAAGCTCGGCTCGATCGGCGATTCAATTTGTTATGATAGTATAATTCACGCATTGAATATTACTACGCATATACGGTGCGCCGATAAAGGTTGACTGTGAACCGATATTTACTCATTGATTTTGTCGATTTAAATGTAAAATATTGTGAACCGGTCGTAAATTTCGCGCACCTGCAGAAGCTGGACTGTGAGCCAAAATTTCCCTTTTGATTCTGCCCATTTTAAGGTAATATATCGAGAACCGATCCCGAAATTGTTACTAAAATAAAATGACAAAACGACAGATGCGCTTGACTGACTTTATGTCGGGTAAAAATAGAAAAATAGCAGACGATGGGGAATCGTCAAATTCTAAAACGGCTGACCCGTCACAGTCGACGACTGCGGAAGCAGACAACAATCAAATTTCTCAGCAATCTTCGGAGACAAACAAAAGGAAGGATAGACATATCCAAAAAACTTAGTTGAGTAAATTTTCGTGGCTGCGTGAGTCCGATGGCTTCATGAAATGTGAGACTTGTCTTGAATCAAAACTGAAGTTATCCAACCCATTTGCTACAGACACTGGGTGCACTAATATGCGAAAACTGTATTCAAATTAGACAGCTTTAAATTTAAAAGGTAAAAATTAGTTGTTTTAGTTTGTCCCCCAAAATTTCCCAATGTCCCCTTGTAATTTGGGTAGGGGGACACTGGTGTCCCCCAAAAATTTTGACCTAGGCACAACACTGATACAGATTAGACACTGTTAGATCTGAATGGAATTTGACACTGACCTATCACCTTGCTTTGAATGAAAAAGACATTAATGTCTGATATACAGAGTTTCCATTCACGCAAAATTAGGGGTGAAACACGCAAATTTGAAAGATATAACATATAAATTTACCGTCCTTTACGTAATTTCATGCACGAAAATTTGGATCAGAGTCTTCAGGTGCCAGTTATTAATAGATCTAGATCTATATCAAACAATCTCGAAAGTGAAACTAAACAAGGAAACTAGAGCAGGTTTTTTTTTTACAAAGAAATTGGGGCCGAATATCTGTCCCTTCCCCTCTGGGAATTTTTCCCCTAAATTGTAATTTTCCCCTCATAGATCAATGTTTTAATCTTTAAAATGTTCTCCCATGGGAGAATTTATGTTTGCAACCAAAGATCTTCAGTTTATAAGCTTATAGATTACTTTCATAATATATTTTCTTTGTTTTCTAAAACATTTAGAAGCATTTTCTGTATTCAAGCAAAAAACATGCTTGAAAATTTTTCCCCTATAAGAGCTCATTCGACGCATTTTTCCCCAAATCAAGGGCCCCGGGCCCCTTCCCCTAACCATAAAAAGAACCCCTGTAGAGTAAATCTGTTACTCATATGCAATGATTTGAGCGAGATCATAAACGCCGCAAACACAGTCAATGGATGATGTAGTCATTCCAGTTTCAAAGTAATCACATGATTTTACCGCACCCAATTAAGGTTATGTTTACTATGATTTGTTTACAAAAGTCGCACATGTCAGAAAGCGCGGGAAAATGGGATGAAGCAATGAAAACAAAATGCTATCTACAAAGTAAATACACCAACGTTAGATGGTTTTAACACGGACGCGTTGTCTCTTTCTGTCAGACAGTCATGCCGCCTCGCGATAACACAAAGGAATTTAGGTCAGTTAGTTGTACATAGTTAGCTGGTGTGCTTACTCGACCATTTAGACAGCCAATCTATCTTTCGAATTATATAAAATTTAAAAGTAAGTGTTGACAGAAATGTTAATCGCGATTGATTTATGATAAAAGATGGAGTCAAGCCTGAGCCACATTCGATTTTTTGATCCACTTTAAAAAAAAGTTTTTTATTAAAATTGTTGCCTTACTCGCCTTACTCGACTTTTCTGAAGTGGCGATCGCCAGCGCGAGCCCTGTCTGTCGTTTAGATCTATACCGAAGAAACAAAACAAAAATGCAATTTTTTGTGTATTTTGAAATAATTTTCCGGAATTTCCAAAGATTCCCGAAAAACCGATATTTCCAAATCGTGCCACGATATGTATCGTTGGCAAAGGATCAGAAAATAATGATAACACAGCACAACACTATAAGCGTCGGGGGTTTCATTAAGAGGCGGGGCCGGAGATTTCCCCCTCCTATATGACTGAATTTGAGTACAATCCCCCTGCTACTCTTGAAAATTTTGTATTGGGTTGATAGGGAATACATAGAAAATCCCCCGCTTACTAAGTGATAAGGTTCATTAATTCTTTCACATACCGTATTTCAGGTTTTTACTTGGTTTTGACTGAAGGATGAGCGGCCAAAAGCCGTTAGTGAATGGGCTGGAAAATGGGCCTACAGTTGGTGGATTTCGACACCATCTGCCCCAGATGCCAGTCATGAGTCGCAATGTAAAAATAGCCCAGAGTAAAAGTAAGGTAAATGAAGAAATTAACTCCCTGGAACATTCAACTGTGGAAGTGGAAGGCGTGGGAAAAGTTGTACACATAGGTAAGTCTATAAACTTAAAACACTTTTCCCAAACAAGACCTGGGGCCTGTATTTAACCATTTCCCAAACAACAAAATTTTAGGGTGATCCACTTAAAAAACTGCCACAAATGACAAAATGGATGTTATTAAAGACAGGATTTGTGTAAAATATGCAGGGTTCAACACTAAGGCACGTCCAACAGACATTCACTGCCTGTTGCTTCATCCGGGCTAGTAAGACCGGCAAGATGCTAGCCCGACTGGTCGTCCTAACTTCATATCAACTTCAAATCACTTCACTTTTGCCGTAATTGGAAAGGAGGATAAACAACACAATAAGAACATACTCACTTTAAAAATAATTCAGTTATGATAATGCTCATTGAATTCTTTGAGTGAAACATTTTCCAAACGACAATTGATACGAGAATGCTAAAATGTCGCCTAATTGGAGGCACTATGCAAAGAAATTAAAAACATCAAACAATAAAAGTACTAAACCAATAGATTCTTCAAACAGCCACCATCATCGGAAGGAACTGCAAGCAGTCAGCCGTTGAAAACGAAAGTAAACAAAGCTTGTACACTAACATTGACGGCGTAAACATTCGAGGCGGGCGCTGAATGTTCAACTCTAAGTAATCTGTTAGAAATGGAAACTTTTGGTCAGGGCTAGTGAACATCTGGTCCGGGCTAGTAGCATCTGGCAGCAGCAAGCCCAATGGTCTTGTAGCCAAAAAAGTTAATGTTGAACCCTGAAATGACACAGAAAATATTGAGACAAAAGGAGAAACTGCTGGTTATCAGCAGTTTCTCCTTTTGTTTCAATGTTTTCCAAAGCATTATCTATTAAAGACGTCAAAACCTGGTCTTGTTTGGGAAAGGGTTAAAACACTTTTCCAAACAAGACCTGGGGCCATGTATTATCAACCATCTTACGACCATGTTTTTAACTGTGTCAGAAGACATCTGATTGCACGAGAAATCCGATTGGGCCAATCAGCTTTGTTGTTACAAGTAGCAGAGCTTCAGATTTATTTGAAGAGTGGGGGGTCGAAATGACCCATGGCAGGGAAATTGAAGGGTCATTTTTGGAAATGATGGGCCATAGCAATGAAAATAAACATAGTGATATATAAAAGCTTGGGCCGATTGGCCCCTGGAGTTGAAAAGTGATGGGCCATATTTGCAAATAGTGTGTCAAATGGCCCGGGCCCACTGAAAATCTGAAGCTCTGAAGTAGATTGAAGTAATAACACAAAAAATAATCATACGAAGATTGATAATACAGATCCTTGATTCTGACTTTGCTAATCAGAAGTAAAAGCTTGTAAAAAAAAAAGAGACTACAGCAGTGTTTATTCTAGGATTTGAATAAAGTGGGGGATCTGCCCCCACCTCCCCAAAAAATGTGGGGGATTTTGAAAAAATATGGGGGCATTACAATATAATAAATAGTTATGAAAAGTGACTAATTTTAAGTAAAATATGTTTTTGTATGGTATTTTAATCCTTCATTAATCAATTTTTAAATATTCAAATTAAATTTCTAAACTTTCTTAGTTGATTCATAAAATATTTTCTTCAAATTGGTTCAGGAACTGGGGAGTAAAAAATTAAATCTAACTTGTGGTTGAACTATTTTGGGGATGAATGTAGAGTAACAATTCTGTTTCTTTCTCTCAAAACAAAGTGTTGGACATTATTTTTGTCGAGCCCGCTTGCGGTGAGCTCGACATAGTTGTCACAATGGCGGTTCGGTGTATGTGCGTTAGTGCGTGCGTGCGTTAGTGCGTGCGTCCGTCCGGATGGAGCTTGTCCGGGCCATAACTTCACCATGGATGGAGGGATTCAGAAATAACTTGGCACAAATGTCAAGCTCAGTAAGGCGGAGTGTCGCGTGCAAGAACCAGATTCCAAGCTCAAAGGTCAAGGTCAAACTTGGAGGTCAAATGTCAAAAATGAGAAGATTTTTGCTTGTCCGGGCCATAACTTCACCATGGATGGAGGGATTCAGAAATAACTTGGCACAAATGTCAAGCTCAGTAAGGCAGAGTGTCGCGTGCAAAAACCAGATTCCAAGCTCAAAGGTCAAGGTCAAACTTGGAGGTCAAATGTCAAAAATGAGATGATTTTTGCTTGTCCGGGCCATAACTTCACCATGGATGGAGGGATTCAGAAATAACTTGGCACAAATGTCAAGCTCAGTAAGGCAGAGTGTCGCGTGCAAGAACCAGATTCCAAGCTCAAAGGTCAAGGTCAAACTTGGAGGTCAAATGTCAAAAATGAGATGATTTTTGCTTGTCCGGGCCATAACTTCACCATGGATGGAGGGATTCAGAAATAACTTGGCACAAATGTCAAGCTCAGTAAGGCAGAGTGTCGCGTGCAAAAACCAGATTCCAAGCTCAAAGGTCAAGGTCAAACTTGGAGGTCAAATGTCAACAATGAGATGATTTTTGCTTGTCCGGGCCATAACTTCACCATGGATGGAGGGATTCAGAAATAACTTGGCACAAATGTCAAGCTCAGTAAGATGGAGTGTCGCGTGCAAGAACCAGATTCCAAGATGAAAGGTCAAGGTCAAACTTTGAGGTCAAATGTAAAAAATGAGTTGATTTTTGCTTGTCCGGGCCATTCCTTAACTTGGCACAAATGTCAAGCTCAGTAAGGCGGAGTGTCGCGTGCAAGAACCAGATTCCAAGCTCAGAGGTCAAGGTCAAACTTTGAGGTCAAATGTAAAAAATGAGTTGATTTTTGTAGAACCAGATTGCTAGCTCAAAAGTAAAGGTCAGAATTTTAGGTCAAATATCAAAAATGAGTTGATTTTTGTTGAGCCCGCTTGCGATGAGCTTGACAAAGTTGTCACAGTGGCAGTTTGGTGTATGTGCGTGTGTGCGTCTGTCCGGATTATGCTTGTCTGGACTTATTTTGTCCCCACTTTTACAACGCCATTGTAATGACAGCTGTAGACATAGGTATGGTCTTCTTTCTTCAAAATGAGCGGGCTCGACATGTTGCCCTTCGGCATCTAGTTAAACAAAAGGAAATGATATTTAGATCACAAATTCAGAATTTCTCATGAACATTTACCTATTATTCTACTTTTATATTTTCTTAACCCTTTCCCAAACAAGACCTGGTTTTGACGACCCTAAGAAAATAGGCTTGGGAAAACATTGAAACAAAAGAAGAAACTGCTGATAACCAGCAGTTTCTCCTTTTGTATCAATATTTTCCATGTCATATTTGACACAAATTACATCTTTAATAACAACCATTATGTCATTTGTGGCATTTTTGAAGTTGATCACCCTAAAATTTTGCCGTTTGGGAAAGGGTTAAGAAGAAATAGCATTTTTGACAGTTCTAGATCGCCGATGGCCGCCATTACTATGGACTGGCTTAGAATGACTTTTCTAAATACCGATCATTTTCTTAAAACAATGAATGATGCAGTAGATTTGCTTTTCCAAGCAAAATTGGATACTTTGTAACCTATCTCTAGCGATATTCGAGACCTTAAAATTAATTTTGCTTTGAATTTTGTTTTACTGTTATTTACGCAATATGTGATCAAAGTACCAAGAGTATTTCATTTGCGGGATTTGTCCCGCTCGGAGATGAAAAATGTGGGGGATTTGTCAGAAAAATGGGGGAATCCCGCAATCCCGCGCCCTAGAATAAACACTGCTACAGAAGAAAATGCTGATAACCAGCCTCAAGTCGTCCAACTAGATGAAGATCCCATATGTAGGTCTACAGATGCAGTCTTGTTTGTACTTTGCCTTGCAACTCCTTTATCCAAAACAAAATATTTGACCATTATATTTGAGATTTTTTCATATTTTACTATTTGCTGTTACTTGTTTTACAATATGAAGTCTTGCAATCGTCATTCAGAGCTCCAAATAAGTGGGGGTGATGACTTTTCAAAATGAAATATTTCAGTTCCCTATTTTGTGGGTACTCATTAGAATCGTCTCGTCGAGACGATCCAAATGAGTACCCACAACATAGGGTTTGGATATGAAATAAAAAAAGTCTTCACCCCCTCTTATCTGGAGCTCTGTTCATTATTGTAGGTTCGAAAGAAATTATGGAGGAAGAAAGTCCAGCAGAAAAACTTCTACAGGAGCTAGAGAGCAGCCCAAGTTCCACAAAAGAAAATGACCTGCCTGAAACTTTGAATGGGAATTGTTTAGAACAGGCTACTGAAAAACCGGACATCAACAAAACAGGAAACAAAATGGGACTGGAAACAGAAAAAGAGATAAAAGACCAACCAAAACTTACAGACAATCCCAAATCAACCAGTGATGATGATAATAAGGACAGTAAAGAAAAAACAGAGCAGAAAGAACAAATTAAAGAAATATCTAGCGGTTCTAAAAGAGGGAGAAAGCGTTTGAGTGAGAAAAAGACTGATGTGTTGACTTCTCCAAAACTGTTAAAAACTGAACAAAATGATGATGGAAATGAGACTTCTATAGCTGTTCCAACAGACAACAAAGAAGGTGTGGTAAGCCCAGGCACCAAAAGACAGCGAAAGCCCAAGAAGCTGGATCTTGATGACAGCATTGGCGAGAAGTCTCCAAAGAAGGCTAAGGGTAAACAAGCTGCTGTTGAGAAAACTGACACCCCTAAACTAGAAGTGACGCCTGAATATGAAGCTATGCATCCTGGTAGGTTAACCCATTTTCAAGACAGCAAAATTTTTGGCTAGTCCAAATTTAAAGGTCTCACTGACGACAATTTCAAGTGTATGAAATTGTACATTTCTTTGTCTTTCTATGTGAAAAAAATGTGTTAAATGAAGAAATTGATTGTGACAAGCAATTTCTTCATTTTGCACAATATTTACCAAAGCCTTTTTATCTTGAGTGTCCTCAAAAAGCATCATTGTGTGGGAATAGGTAAACCCTGGTAATGCTAAATTTAAAGAAGGCAGTATGGACAGGGGTTGAAAAATCCACTCGCCCGCTCGCATTGGCGAGTAGAAAATGCCGTAGGACGAGTAGATTTGGGGACGAACTAGTCCGACGGGGCGCGTGCAAATTAAGGACATGAATCACGCTTATTAAGAGAAAAAAATAAAGGTTTGAAAAGAAAGTATTTATTTCAAACAACTTCATATCGGAAACAATAATATTCGCTGTAAAATATGACTATTCCCTGTTTATGTCGATCAATCCCGAAAGTGAAACTAAACAAGGAAACTAGAGTAAATCTGTGTTACTCATATGCAATGATTTGGGCGAGATCAAAAACGCCGCAAACACAGTCAATTGATGACGTAGTCATTCCAGTTTCAATATAATCACGTGATTTTTCCGCACCCAAATAAGGTTACGTTTTACTACGATTTGTTTACAAAAGTCGCACGTGCCAAAAAGCGCGGGAAAATGGAATGAAGCAATGAAAACAAAACGCTATCTACGTAGTAAATACACTGACGTTAGATGGTTTTAACACCGAGGTGTTGTCTCTTTCTGTCATGCCGTTTCGCGATTACACAAAGAAATTCTTTCACATTTGCCGGGTAGACTGTAGTTGTACATATTTAACTGGTGTGCTTACTCGACCATTTCGACAGCTAATCTATCTTTCGAATTAAATAAAAAGTAAGTGTTTACAGTCATGTTAATCGGCCATTGATTTATGGTAAAAGATTGAGTCAAGTCTGAGCCACATTCGATTTATTGACCATCTTTTTTAATAAAATTGTTGCCTTATTCGCCAATGACTTTTGAAGTGGCGATCGGCAGCGCAAGCCCTGTCTGTCATTGAAGAAACTTTATTTGTATCTAAACATTAACAGAGTCAAAGAGTTATGCTATCAGTCATGGCGAAGACCGTCGGACCGGCAGACATGTCTGATAAAAAATTCCCTCGGTCTGATGATTTTTTGGTTACTGTCAGTCCCACTGTCTGACACATATTTTGATTTGTCAATTAGTGGAAGATAGTTCGGTCTGACAAAATTTTATTCGGTCTGACAGATTATTTGGCACTGTCAGACCGAATGTCTGACAAAGATTTCTGGTTCTTCGCCATGTCTGTTTTTTGCATAATAATGCACCCGTAAGAGCCAACAGTCTAAAATTTTCTTCATCTTTAAGGGCGAGTTGGGTTGCCTTAAGGGCGAGTAGAAATTCAGAGCTACTAGTCCTACAGGACTAGTAGGTTTGAAGAAATTTTTCAACCCCTGATGGAATAAGACCAGACTGTACTTATTGTTCTATTCTGCCTTCCAGAGTGACCAGAATATTTCGAGATTAGGGGTTAATATTTGTTTTGAATTCGAAAATTCAATTATGATCAGTCAAAATTTTCAAACATGTTTGTAAACATTGAGAGTAGAGAAAAAGTTCTGTCCACAAAATTACCAAATCTGCACTTCATTTAACAATTTGGTCCAATTTGGAAATAGCTGCAGACAACCCATCGAGGCAAGAGGAGAAAATGATGTTCATCAACATATTCTCTTTTTGCTACAATGTTTCAAGCCCATTCTATTAGCAGGGCGCCCAGTAACCTATAAATACCTATAAATACCTATATTATCCTATATTTTTGGACCTTACCTATAAAAACCTATAATTTCACCCATTTTGCCCGAAATACCTATAAATACCTATATTTTTGTGTCTTGAGTAAGCAAAATAGCAAAATTAAGACAATAAAAGCAGCTTTCTATGGTTAAGATGTGAACAATTATCTATCAATATATATTAAGCCCTTTTCAAAATGAAATGCCAGGGAAAGACTGGTCAAACATTATGATTATCATTGTTGAAGAGACTTGCATGTATTTTTGTCATCTTTTACTAGTACTGAACATTTTATTTAGTGGATAAGTTTCTCTTATGAACAGTAAAGTTGTGTTCAAATAATTCTATATTTACAACTATTACTTATGGGCAACAAGTGAATTTTTATTTCTGTAAACATAATACAGCGAAAAAAAAGTTTTTAACTTGAAAGAGTCACAACAGGTTTGTGACATGCAAAATTAAGTTAAACTTTCTGTCTTTAAGTTATCACAATAACAGTCTGTACAGTCTTTAGAGGCCAAATTTAGGTAGAAATATTTTGATTATGCTCCCATGGCGGAATATTGTTTAAACTTTGTCCATCTCTCTATCCGTCTGTCCAAAAGTTTAACATTGGCTGTTTTGGGGGCATTCATGTTTCACAAACACAAACACTTGATTTCATCTTGCTGACACGGCCATACAGAGTCTTGAATTTTTGTATGAAGCATCATCCAAAGGTCCGCTACAGAAATACAGTCTTCAAATTATTGTGGTATCATGAAAATTGGCCCTTTGCTCTGTGGTATCATATTTTATATATGGACAAAGAAGTACGATCTTCTGAATTATTTGGCCTATGGCTTTGAAACTGATATGTAACATTGTCTTGTGACCCTCTACTAAAATACATATTTTTACAAATTAAGTAGCCCTATATTTTTGGTTATTGGATTTCATAAGGACAGAAAAGAAAATTTTGTGCTTTCTTCTCCTAGACTGTTTTGCCTAGAGCTTTGAAACTTGGTGTGTAGAATTGTCTCATGGCCCTCGACTAATACCATTCAAATTATGGAGGTACAATGAAAATTGGCCCTGTGTGTTGGGGTATCAGATTTTATATAGAGACAAAGAAGTAAATCTTATACTATTTTCTACTCCTTGATCATCTCATGGCCCTTTACCCAATATCCTTCAAATTATTGTGGTGCAATGAAATTTGGTCCTATGATGTGGGATAATAGATTTCAGAAGAGACAAAGAAAGCAATTTTGCACAATATTCTACTCCTTAATTGTTTGGCCTAGGTCTTTGAAATTCGGTGTGTAGAATTGTCTAATAATAAATTGCCCCTCTACCAAAGCAATTCAAAGAGTTTTGGTTCCATTAAATTTGCCATATATCTTCTACATCTGAATTATTGAATCAATGACTGAAAATTAGTGTGTAGAATTGTCTTATGGCCTTCCATCAAATGATGTGGTAGTATGAAATTTGACCTAATGTTGTGGGATTCAGATTTCAAATTGAGAACTTATCAGGAAATCTGGGGCAAATTCCCCCTGATAAAATCATTTTGTGACATATCATTCTATTACGTTTAATAGAATAACTACGGTATTAAATGAGATGTGACCGCGCATGCGTAACATTTAATCCCTCCGTAATTCTATAACTCATAGAATTACAATTAAACTTCAACTTAACCAAGGTAAGTCTTGTTTAATTTTTAAATTTTGTCAGATACCCTATATGTTAATATTTTGCATGTATCATGGTAGCATGAATCTCTGCCAAAATTCTTCATAATGTCTTCCTGTAATGAAAATTGGCAGGAAGTTAAGGGTCTGAGATGAAATTGATTAAACAATCATATCCTCAAAGTTACAATGTTCTTTAAGTTGAGCGATAAATGGTCTTCTTGGCTCTCCTTTCTTGGTAAGGTATTCTCTGTTACTGAATATTGAGAACAGAAAGTAATACCTAATGGTCACCTTGTCTGTTTCTCCTTTTATCTTATGAACAAGATAAAGCTGGAAGGGGGTGGTCGTGGTAGAGAAACGTTTAAAGTAGTGTTTTTCTTCATAGTAAAGGCAACCTATATTATCCTATATTTCTGGCTAATAAATACCTATAATTTTGGGACATACCTATATTTTTGACACTTAAAGTTGCTGGGCACCCTGTATTAGGGACATCAAAAGCAGGTCTTGTAATGTATGGAAAGGAATTGTTTCCATATCCTGGTTCATTTGTACAATGATTTTGTTCCAGTGAAGTGGTTGGTTGGTGATCTAGTTTGGGCAAAGGTGGCAGGACATCCATGGTGGCCATGTATGATCTCGTACGACCCCTTCACGGCTGTCTATACAAAACTGACAGGTAAGCTCGGGCATTTTTATTGCACACAGAGCTCCAGATAAGAGGGCTATTAACCTTTACAAATGCACTATCTTATATATTGTTAATTAAACATTATGCTGATAGAGACAATTTCAAGGAGTATCCACTTCATAGGGTTTGGATTTGAATGCCTTTTCCCCCTCTTATCTTTTTGTTTGCACATTATACAATGTAGTTAGAAGACTTCAAGTGATGTTAAACCCTATTAAATCAATCCGTTGTGCACATACTTAGAAAAATTCAATCCATTCAAATCCATCAATATGGTGTGACGCCTAAAGATATCTGGAGCAAATTTACTAAATTGTTAAACTGACTTGAGCTAGATATTTTATGCATCAGAACAATGTTCACATCTTAGAATGTGTAGAAATATTTTGTGTAATTCATCAAATTATCTGATATCAAACTGGTCTAAAATTTTCGGAAAGGATTAAATATTTTTTGCCCCTGAATCGAAAGATCGGGGACTTATTGTTTTACTTCTGTCTGTATGTCTATTTGTTTGTTTGTTTGTCCGTCTATCATTTTGAAATCTAAACATTAATTAGCATTTTTGGGGGATGTTCATGTTTCACAAACTGGTCTTGTATTTCTTTTCAGTAAATTCTCGTAAGGGGAGAGAGTACCATGTGCAGTTTTTTGGGGACGCAGCTGAGAGAGGATGGATAGGAACAAATAATCTCCTCGAGTTTCAAGGGAAAGAAAAGTTTGATGAATTTGTTGACAACCTATACAAAACTGCCAAGAGTAAAAATGATGAAAAAAGACTAAAGAAATGGTACGGTGTTCCACCCGCAAGGGCTACAGCTGTGAATATTGGGATCAATGCTGCAGAAGAGGCGTTGCCTTTTAGTAGAAATGAGCGTAAAACAAAATATACTTTTGTCTATCAACTGCCTAAAGGTAAAGGGAAAACAACAATATCAATACCAGACGAGAAAAAAGCTGATGAATTGGCGGAGGATGTGAAGTTAATTAAAGAAGCTCAAAAAGAGAAACAAAACTCTGAAGGTTCAAAGGGGGCGCAAAGAGGTAGAAAACGGAAATTAGATCTCGATTCTTCTCCTGCTCAAAACTCTGACTCTAAACGACAAAAAACTGAAACACCTAAATCAGAAACACCAGTTAAAAATGTAAAGAGAAATTCTCTACAAAGAAAAGTGTCCGGGACTGAAGGATCGTTTGAAGTGTTCTGTCAAAAAGAGAAGAATATTGTGTTAAGTGAGCATCCGGAATTTGACGACGATGCCTTTTTGGATTTCTGTCGACAGCAGTGGTGTAGAATGAGTAAACAACAGAAAGCGAGATACAAAAGTAAACACAGTGAGGATGTAAAAAGTCCAGGTTTGTTTAACCCATTCCCTCACCTTGACATTTTTTGATGCCCCTTACAAAAACCACTTTGGAAAACATTGTTGAAAATGGAGAAATTGCTTGTGACAAGCAATTTCCTCACTATCCACAGTGTTTTCTAACCCAAAATGCAAGGATTTTTAAAGTCTCATCAATTTGATATTGCCCTCTGCAACACTTTTCAATTTGGATCTGTCCATAATTTGATGACGATGCTTTCTTGGATTTCTGTCGACGGCAGAAAGCAAGATACAAAAGTAAACACAGTGAGGATGTCAAAAGTCCAGGTTTGTTTAGGAAGGTTTTATATTTAACCCATTACCAGACTACAAAATTTTTCGCTTGTCCAAATTCAAAGATTTTGCAGATGACAATTTCAAGGGAATGGAATTTGAATTAATTTGTCTTCTGGATTGAATAGGTTGTGGGAAATTGAGATATTGCTTGTCACAAGCAATTTCTTCATTTTCCACAACGTTTTCCAAAGCTTTAATCCATTGGGCTGTCAAAAAGCATCATTAAATAAGAATTTGTTAATGCTCTCCCAAATAATGACTCCTTTTCACAACTTGACTGGATATGGCTTAAGAAAACCTTGCAGGCAAAGAAGAAAATCAGCATGTTCTCCATTTCCTTGAAGATTTTCTGTGCTATTACAGAGAAATTTCTAAATGAGTTAGCATTGATTTTGTCACATGCAATTCCTTGCAGTATTGACCAGTCTGAAATATTTTTGTTTTGAAAAGGGTTTATTATAAATGAATAAGATAGAATACAACTTCAAAATGTTGATTGCTGTCTTTTTATGCTCCCATATCGAAAGATTGGGGGCATATTATTTTACTCTCATCCATCTGTTTGTAACTTTGTCTGTCCGAAAACACATTATTTCGTGGGTATTCATGTTTCACAAACACATCTTGTATTTGAATGTTTTCAACAGCTTAACCCATTACCACACATTGACGCTTTTGGAAGCCCCCACAAAATAAAGGGCAGACATTGCGAAAGCTCAAAAAAACTGTCAGACATTCGGTCTGACAGGCTTGAAAAATCTGTCAGACCGAAAACAAATCTGTCAGACCGAAAAAAAACAAGGAAAAATAACATGTAACCACCTTTTTTAGGTCACCTGACCGAAGGTCATGGTGACCTATTGCGACCGTGTTTCGTCCGTCGTCGTGCGTCGTCCGTCGTGCGCCGTGCGTTAACTTTTAACATTTTCGACTTCTTCTTGAGAACCATTGGACGGATTGCAACCAAACTTGGCAGGGAGCATCCCCATGGGAAGCCGCTTCAGATTTGTACGAATCATGGAGTTATCTCCCTTTGGGGCCCCATAAGGGGCCAAAAAGGGGTTAAATAGGGTACATCTTAAAAAATCTTCTTCTCATGAACCGGTTGTTGGATTTGATTCACATTTGATATTTAGAGTCTTTAGGGCAAGGACAACAAAGTTTGTACAAGAGAAAAAAATCCGTCCAGAAATGGCCGTGCTGGGGATGGGGGATGGGAAGGGGGGTCGCGTTATTAGTTAAATTAACATTTTCGACTTCTTATTAAGAACCATTGGACAGACTTCAACCAAACTTGGCAGGAAGCATCCTAATAGGAAGCCTCTTCAGATTTTGTACAAATCATGGAGTTATCTCCTTTTTGGGGTCCCATAAAGGGCCAAAAAGGGGGTAAATTGGGTACATCTTAAAAAATATTCTACTCATGAACCGGCTGTTGCATTGGATACATATTTGGAAGTTAAAGTCTTTAGGGCAAGGACTACAAAGTTTTGTACAAGAGAAAAAAATCTGTCAATAAATGGTCGTGCTGCGGATGGGGGATGGGAGTGGTTCGCGTTATTTCTTAACTGAACATTTTCTACTTCTTTTTGAGAACCATTGGACAGATTTCTACCAGACTTGGCAGGAAGCATCCCAATGGGAAGCCACTTCAGATTTTTACAAATCATGGAGTTATCTCCCTTTGGGGCCCCAAAAGGGGCCAAAAGGGGGTAAATAGGGTACATATTAAGAAATGTTCTATTGTTGGATTGAATTCACATTTGGTATTTGAGTCTTTAAATAAGTTTATACAAGAAAAAAATAGACTGTCAAGAAATGGTGGTGCTGGGGGGGGGGGGGTGCTTTTAGTTAACTTTTAACATTTTCCTTAAATGTTTCTGCTCATTTGATTCAGGTGACCGATAAGGCCCTCTGGGCCTCTTGTTATTCTGAAGATATAAAAACATGACTGACACTCTAATCATTCACGCCCATAGTCCATAAGCCTTTCAAAATTAGACAATTCACTTTGCACCCTCGAAATATTTAAGGGACGCCATTATACTACGACAGTAAAAGTAATATGTATTCCGATTGGCTAATCAATACCTGTTTCAGCCAACCACAATCCGGTTTACAAATCAAGGGAAATAATCGGCAAAACCACGATATAATAGTGCCGTCCCTTCGTACTTTGTTGTTTATCAATTTTCTCGCAAACAGAATGACAAATATTTTGGTTATAAGCTTCCATAATTATGCAAACGCGAGGTATTGAAAACAAGAGGACCATGATGGTCCTAAATCGCTCACCTGAATCAAGATGGCAAGAGTGATAATGGCAATTTTGTCAAATTCAAAAGCATGAAACTGATAGGGACTTTCTGTTTGGAAACAATCAAGAAATAATTTTGTTCCAATCGATCCTGTAAGGTTGGGTATGAATTAGCACAATTGTTGACGTTTTTTTCTCCAATACTAGTAATTATTTAATGATTTCGCAATATACAACATAGGGCTAATTTTCAAAGCATTCTGATCATTTATGATAGGCTCAATTAACAAGATTTGGTCTGTGATTGAAATAATATAGCGCAGGATTACCATCTGATAAGCTAAGGCTAATCCCTTATTTGTTTACATAAGATAAACATGGGGCCAGCCAGAGCAACAGATAAGAGAAATAGATAAGAGAAATAGGACAGAATTCTCTGAGTCCGATAAGCCCCTTCCTCCCTGCCACAGCCTGATTTTTTATCAATTGTAAGAATTTGAGAACAAATTTTGAAAAGAGTGACTCAAGGAACATTCCTGCAAAGTCTGGTTCATTTGGGCCCAATGGTTGATTTTTTTAAGAATTTTCTTATAATTTCTCTGAGTCTGATAAGCCCCCTTCCTCCCTGCCACGGCCACATTTTTTGACAAAGGTAATAATTTGTGAATAAACTTTGAAAAGAGTGACTAAAGGAACATTTCTGCAAAGTCTGGTCCAAATTGGCCCAATGGTTGATTTTTAAAGAATTTTCTTATGATTTCTCCAAGTCCGATAAGCCCCTTCCTCCCTGCCACGGCCACATTTTTTGTCAATTGCAAGAATTTGAAAACAAATTATGAAAAGAGTGACTCAATGAACATTTCTGCAAAGTCTGGTTCAGTTTGGCCCAATGGTTGATTTTTAAAGAATTTTCTAATGATTTCTCTAAGTCCAATAAGCCCCTTCCTCCCTGCCACGGCCACATTTTTTGACAAATGTAAAAATTTGTGGATAAATGTTGAAAAGAGTGACTCGAGGCACATTCCTGCCAACTTTGGTTCAAATTGGCCTTATGGTTGATTTTTAAAGAATTTTCTTAAGATTTCTCTAAAATCTGATAAGCCCCGCCCTGCCACGCCCACATTTTTTGACAAATCAAAAATTCACGAACAAGTTTTGAAAAGGGTCACACAAGGAACATTCCTGCTAAGTTTGGTTAAAATTGGACCAATGGTTTAGGAGGAGAAGATGTTTGAAGAAATTGTGGACGGACAGACGGACGACGGACAAAAAGCGATCACAATAGCTCACTTTGAGCACTTCGTGCTCAGGTGAGCTAAAAAGCAAAATGGTCAAAATATGTCGGACATACGGACCGACGGTATCGAATTTTCAATCAGACCGAAGTCAAAACTATCGGACAATGTCCGCGGTCCGACGTCTTTCGCAATGTCTGAAAGGCTTTGGAAAACATTGTGGAAAATAAAGAAATTGCTTGTGACAAGCAATTTCTTCATTTCCCACAATGTTTTCTACCAAGAAAGACCAAAAAATGTTAAATTTTGTTCAATGGAACTTGTCGTCTGCAACACCTATGAGTTTGGACTAGGCGAAAAAAAATTGTTTGGTAATGGGTTAAGGGTTGTCAAAACTTGTTATTTGCTAGAGATGAGATCAAAAGGAGTGGTAATGACACAAATACTGAATCCTAAATCTGTGCTGTGGGTTCTCGTATCACATAAAACCTGGAGTGCCTTTGAAATTGAATTGGTCAACAATTATGTTGTTTTGCAAACGGTGTATCCTTCCCTTAACAAGACCTTGTTTACATCCTTAATAGAATAGACTTTAGAAAATACTGAGACGACAGCGTTTTTTCTGGCCAATTGGGAAAGGTACCTGTACCCCCACAATTGGGAATTTTTTGCATCGCGAAATCTTCAAAATTGGGAAAAAAGGAATCGCAATATCTTCAAATTGGGAAAAGATGTATTTGCAAAATTAATGAAAAAGGTATCTTTTAAGTGTATCTTATCTATCATTTGGGGGTTGATTCTGCACAACAAACCTTGTAAGGTCTAGGTTTTAACAGGAAGCTACTGGTCAACATATATTTAGAGTTTTTAGACTTATGATTATCTATACATATGCTGAAATCTAGCACAATAGTAGCATTCAATCCAATTCTTTCAATATTTTTGATGTAGTTATATACAAATTCTGCCATACATTTCAAGGAACATTGATTTTGTTGTCTGCATGGAAGTTCCTTTCAATTTTGACCATTCCAAAACTACATGTATTTTAGAAAGGGTTAAAGAAAAATGGTAGGAAAATACATAATGTTTTTAGCTCACCTGAGCTCAACGAGCTCAAGGGGAGCTCTTAGGGTCAGTCACTCTCCGGCGTCCGTCGTCCGTCGTCCGTCGTGCGTCGTCAACAATTTCTTTAAACATCTTTTCCTCCTTAACCACTGGGCCAATTCTTTCAAAACTTGGCAGAAATGTTCCTTGGGAGGCCCTTTTCAAAACTTGTTCATGAATTTTTGATTTGTCAAAAAATGTGGGCGTGGCAGGGCGGGGCTTATCAGACTTCGAGAAATCATTAGATAATTCTTCAAAAATCTTCTCCTCCTTAACCACTGGGCCAATTCTTTCCAAACTTGGCAGAAATGTTTCTTGGGTAACCCTTTTCAAAATTTGTTCATGAATTTTTGATTCGTCAAAAATTGTGGGCATGGCAGGGCGGGGCTTATCAGACTTAGAAAAATCATGTGAAAATTCTTTAAAAATCAATTATCGGGCCAATTTGAACCAAGCTTGGCAGAAATGTCCCTTGAGTGACTGTTTTCAACACATGCTCATGAATTTTTGATTGGGTGAAATTTGTAGGCGTGGCAGGGCGGGGTTAATAAGACTTCGAGAAATCGTTAGATAATTCTTCAAAAATCTTCTTCTCCTTAACCACTGGGCCAATTCTTTCCAAACTTGGCAGAAATGTTTCTTGTGTGACCCTTTTCAAAATTGTTCGTGAATTTTTGATTCGTCAAAAATTGTGGGCGTGGCAGGGCGGGGCTTATCAGACTTAGAAAAATCATGCGAAAATTCTTTAAAAATCAATTATCAGGCCATTTTGAACCAAGCTTGGCAGAAATGTCCCTTGAGTGACTGTTTTCATGTGCTCATGAATTTTTTGATTAGGTGAAAATTGTAGGCGTGGCAGGGCGGGGTTTATAAGACTTCGAGAAATTGTTAGATAATTCTTCAAAAATCTTCTCCTTAACCACTTGGCCAATTCTAACCAAACTTGGCAGGAATGTTCCTTTGGTGACCTTTTTTAAAACTTGTTCATGAATTTTTTATTCATCAAAAATTGTGGGCGTGGCAGGGCGGCGCTTTTTGGACTTAGAGAAATCATGTGAAAAATCTTTAAAAATCAATTATTTGGCCAATTTAGACCAAACTTGGCAGGAATGTCCATTGAGAGACTCTGTTCAACACATGTTCATGAATATCTGATTGGGTGAAAAACATGGGCTTGGCAGGGTGGAGCTTATCAGACTTCAAGCAATCGTTAGATAATTCTTCAAAAATTTTCTTCATCTTAACCATCTGGCGATTTGTTACCAAACTTGGCAGGAATGATCATTGGGTGACTCGTTACAATATTTGTTCGGAAATTCTTTATTCAGTCGAAAATGTGGTCGTGGCAGGGCAGGGCTTATCTGACTTAACGAGATCAAGAGAAAATTCTTTAAAGAAACAATTATAGGGCAAAGTTGAACGAAACCTTACAGGAATGTACCTTGAGTGACTGTCTTCAATACACGGTTGTGAACTTTAGATTTATTGAAAAAATGTGTGCATGGCAGAGCGAGGCTTGTTGATTTTTAAATGAGCTATGTCCTTTTGTTAAAAATTGGCATTTTTTGCAACATTTACATGTGCTGTTTGGTCTATTGCTCTTTTTTCCCCAATTGATAAGCTCACAGTTCAAATGAAATGTACTTCTCAAAATGCACAAAAACAGTGCTGTTAGGGGGTATGATCACTCTCAGTGATATTCTACAGTTGTCGCCACATCGTATGGCACAATGTTTATGTTTTGTTCAAATGTAATTGAACGTTAAAGAAAACATAAACACGTGCCATACGATGTGGCGACAACTGTAGTTTACAATAATTTGATGTGACATGTATTTGTTTACAACAAAATTTATATTGTACACAATCAAATACATGAAGAACTCAGGTGAGCGATATCAGTGCCTTTCAGGCACTCTTGTTAGAGGTTAAAGCTCCTTTGTTCTCAATCTTTTCTAGCTGTTATGGTGAGTATACCTAATACCGGCGTATACGAAATACCGGTGATTGCCGAAATATCCGAATAACCAACATGTGCACCAATGAAAACACTCTCTTCAGCCCACCGTTATTTGTTTTGATACGGACCACTGAGCAATTCCCATTTTTGTCTACAAAATACTCTATTGATGAAGGAAAAGATCTGTCTATTCAAAGAATTCCATAGATAAACGTTTCTCTTGATCTCCAACGATAAAACCCCTACAAAATGATATAGAAATACTGAATTGACAACAGTGACACCCTATCGGCTGCTACATGACCTTCACCCTTTTTCACGTGAAATGATGTCACGTGATTGCCTTATTTGGATTGAAAAAAATCTATCTAAAGCCAAATTGCCGGTAACTCGGTGTTTTCATTTACATATGAAGGTCTTCGCCTCATGAGTAAAGAACCTTGTTGAAGACAAGAAAGGCTCTTTTTTGCATTGGAAATCATTTTTTATTGTCAAAGAGATATCAAATGAGCATTTTTGATGAAAAATTATACAGCCATTATGGGTAAAGAGAAGCTTTCACAGTTATTTCCCTTACATCAACGGTATTCCGTATTCCCAGCATATATAAGTGATCTATTACTTAGAACTTTTAATTTTGATCTGTGTAAAAAGAATTCAAATTCTCAGTGTTTGGATGTATTTGGCAATTATAATTAAGCATTTATTGAGATATTTCCATCCAAATTAAAATGCATTGGCCATTGGGAACGGCACATAAGATCATTGGGAACGGTACATATGGAGATTGGGAAACGGCATGTGCTAAAATTGGGAATGAGCCTGTAGTCATTGGGAAAGGTTCCTTTTACCGGTACTAGTTATAGAAGGAAAAAAATCCCTGGACGAAAGAAATAATGCTGATAATCAACATTTTCTCCTTTTGCCTTAATACATTCTGAGCTATGTAGATGTTTTTAAATGTTCCTTAAAAATCTAAACTTTGTAGTATGCAGAAGCAATTTACTACAACAGTATAAAATTGAGACATTTGAAGAAGGGTTAAGATCAATAGTATGTTATAAATCACATGGATCTTTTTCCAGAGCCCAGACTTAGTTTCAGTCCGCCAGAGTCGCCGACGCGGCAGAGAAAGCCGTCCAAAAAGTTGATGGAAGCAGAAGAAGACAACAAGGTGGTGGATGAGGCTCTCTCGGACAAACCTGTTGATAAGAAGGCCGCAAAATCTACATCGAGGAAGTCCTTGTCTTCTCCTCAGCCTAATAAGGGTAGTAAAAAGGTTAATATCAGTCCCTATTGAAAAGTGGATTTACTTGTGTAACCTTTTCCCAAAACAAGAACTCTTTTTGATGTCTCTCAAAGAATTGAGACTGAAGAAGAAAATTTTGATATTGTTTTGGGAAATTGGGTTAGCTATTATCTTGTAAATAACAAGTATCATTTTAAAGCTACTATTTCCCAGATTTGGACCCAAAAATTGTCAAATACAAACGAAATGTACACTTTTTAAGCTTTATATGACCTGATTAAATGATTATTACAAACTATTGAAGCAACGACTCATTTTTTCGCAATTTTTGATACCAAATTCATGAAGCGATGTCGAAAGTAGGTCAAAACAGTAGGACATGCGACTTTCTTAAATGACGTCACAACATACATGATGACGTCATATTGAAATTCAAGTATGAATCTCGTTTGAATCATGGTCCGCGCTGTATGCACATGCGCAACAATTTGAAAATAATTCTAACCCCATCTGAGACGGGGTTGAATTTAGGTTTGGATTCTCCCTAAATTCAGTTATCTGTCTTGTAATTTCGGCTCATTCTCTGTCTGAATCGCATATTATTAACCATCCCGAGGTGGTCAACACAAAAGTTTTGCATATTTTTTCAAAAAATTTCATTTTTTGCAATTAGACCATCTGTTACCGTCGCCCTTTAAGTATGAGTTGATCTTTTTACTGTTCCATATACTGAACCAAAAGAGATTTTCGCCAAATTTGAATGTAGACACCCTATATGCTCATATAGAATTTGAATTTTATGTTGAATAAACATATCAGGCTTTTATACCGGGATTAGCTGACCAATTTTGCAAACAAAATGATTAAATATTAAAAGCTTCTATATGTATATGTGTGTACCTGTAAGTGGGTACCCTTGAATAACTGGCACATACTTTGCAAACATTTCTCTTTTGGTTCAGTATACCTGATGCCTTTCCCAAACTAGGCCTAGTTTTGACATCCTCAATTAAAAAGGCTTTAGAAAATATTCAGTCAAAAAAAGAAAATGCTGATAACCAGCACATTCTCTTATTGCCTCAATATTTTCTGTGTTACATTGTGTACAAACTTTATCTAAAAGTTGTCAACACCCATTTTGTCCTCTGAAGCAGCTTTCATATTGAATCACCCTAAAATTATGCCATTTTGGAAATAGTTAATTAAGTTTGACCCAACTTTTCAATCAATAGTCAAAGAGAATTCTTCAGAGCTTATATGATACATTGTGATTTTGTGTGATTTAGTTTTACACACTTTAACATTCAATATCTTGTTAACTTTCAGTTAAGGTTAGATAACAAGAAAACACAAACCTTTTCTAAAGATAAAATTATACTTATAAGCGGATTATAACTTCGAAATACAAAGTGTAATTTATATAAGTGTATTGGCTGGAATCGTCTCATTGAGACAAAAAGTCAATTGAGAGGATTTTGTCTTGTTATTGTTCATGCTGGCTACAAATTAAATGTTACAGGGAGCAAAAAAATAAGTGTATTTACTTAGAAAATATTGACTGAAAAGGAAAAAATCTGTGTATTAAAATGTGGTTATTTTTTAGGAGAGGGTTACGTAGTGTTTCGTGTTTGAATTGGGAATAACCAAGGTGCTGCTTTTTGTAACATCCAATCATACGGCTCTTTTCTCATATTCATATATGAGGTTAATCAATTGGCTAATGCTTAAATAATTCCAACTTCAGCCAACACTTTCTTGATATGAAAATAATTTAAATCAAAGAACTTATATGTGATGATGTGAACCTATGATGACCAATGTTAATGTCGTTGATGTAGTCTCGAGGCCTTTATGCGTTTTGCATAAGCTATTCAGCTTCTACGGCCCTTTTCATTATGTTTTCCTGGACTTGTTGTTTTTAAATGTTTGAACTATGCCAACCTGACTGACACTTTATTGTTAACGAATTTTAATTACTAATAATGTAAACAATTTGTGTACTACTATTTGATCAGATTTCAATTAAAAAGGTCATGATATTTAAAAAGGCTTTTGTATTGATGATATGAGTTTTCATATCAACCATTTCACATCCATATTTGCCAAGCCTAGATGGCTCAGTAATATCCGGGTCTGTCAATCCATGGGTCGTGACTTCGAATCTGGCTCGGCCAATATCCACTTGACATTTGATAAAGTCATTTGTCTCTCACCAATGGGTCACAGGGTGTTAATCATCTATGTGAAAGAAAAGCTTGAGGCTGGGTTTGGATATGAGAAACGACAGGAATCAATATGTAGGTGCTCAAGCTGCTGCAATTTGACCATAGCATCTTTATAACATGTACGCAGAAATCCATGCGTACACCATTGACCTTAGACAGGCCATATCTGAGTCCCATCTTTGTACTAGAACATGCCTTGAGTAGTAAGAATGTAGTTAGATCGAACTCTGAAGAGCTTGGAAATTTTAGCTCTTGACAAAGCTTGACAAGCCTGGATAGCTCTCGGTAACATGAGAGTCAATCCATCAGCAGTGGGTTGGAACCCCGTTGGCTGGCTCCCCCAATATCCTTGACATTTGACAAAAGTCCCTTTTCTCTCACCAATGGATGTGTATCATCTAAGTGAGAGAGCAGCTGAAGGCTTGAATTGGTTATTGTGGTTGTACTGGTAACAGAAATACCAGGAATCTACTGTAAGGAGTTCCAGCCAAGGCATATGACCAAAGCAGATGAAAGTGGCATTAAATCAATTTTTATAAAGCCTAAGCTTGGTTTAGGTAAAATGTTTGACATAGATAGAAGAAATGCCAGAAATACAGGGTTAGGTGGACTAGCCTTTGAAATGAAGCTGAAAAGATAAAGAGAACAAAAAAAAAAAAAAACAGCCTCTAAACAATCAATCAATTACAATAAATCCGAAAGATTCCTTGAACATGTACATGTATGTGACTTCACATAGACCTATAACTTGATAAAACAAAGAGTAGCACCATGGAAATATTGCTGCTTTTCTTTCGAAACAATGTTATAACAACTGTTTTCTAAACTGGACTAAAGGAAAGGATTAACCCTTTCCCAAACGACAGAATTTTATGATAGCCCAACGAAAGCTGCTGCAGGTGACAAAATGAATATTTATCAAGTTGGGATTCGTGTAAAATATAGCTCAGAAAATATTGAGGCAAAAGGAGAAAGTGCTGATTATCAGCACTTTCTTCTTTTGCCTCAATGTTTTCTCAAGCATTTTCTATTAGGGCCATCAAAACCAGTTCTTGTTTGGGAAAGGATTGATATGCATATAGATCATTCGAATTGCATTCTCTGGCCTTTTTATGCCCCCATATCGAAAGAACGGGAGCAAATTGTTTTACCGTCATCAACTCATCGGTCCTTCTGTCAGTCTGAAACTTAACGCGAAAACTTAACATTAGCAATTTCACGAACATGGTGTTTAAAAAAACTCATCTTATTGTGGTTGGTAGCGCGTCTGCCTCTCGCTCGAGGTCCCGGGTTCGTTCACTGGCTGCGGCAAATATCGTTTCTGACAAAAATGTCATCTACTAATGATTTAATATCGTTAACCTATGTTGGCGAGCAGCTGAAGGCTCGGTTAAGATGTTGTGGTAGTACTGGTATAAGAAACATCAGGAATCCATGGTTATGTGCTCCAGCTGTCGCAATATGACAATAGCAGTTGAAAACTGGGTAAAACCAAAATAAAACAAACCAACTCTAGCCTTGAAGTCAAGTATAAAACAGTATTTAAAAAGCATTGAGAATAAAGTAGAAAACTATGAAATTTAACATTTTCTTCTCTCTCTATGCTTCATGTTATAATGCACTAATCTGTATACAAAGTTGCACTGGTTTTGATGTCTAAATTACATTTTAGTTGTAACTGGTGTAAAATTGTCATATGGGGAAGGGTTAGCCCTTTCTCAAACAACAAAATTTTAGGGTGATCCAATTTAAAAGCAGCTGCAAACTACAAAAATGGATGATGACAGAGATTGGCGGCCGCAGCCTTAGCGCAGTTGGTAGCGCATCTGACCCTCATACGAGAGGTCCCGGGTTCGATACCCGGCCGCGGCTAATACCCTTTCTGACAAAATTGTCACCCACCAATGGGTTTGAAATCGTTAACCTAAGTGGGCGAGCAGCTGGAGGCTCGGTAAGGGTGTTGTGGTAGTACTGGTTTGAGAAACAACAGGAATCCATGGGTAGGTGCTCCAGCCGCCGCGATATGACACTGGTAGTTGAAAACGGCGTAAAACCCCAATAAACTCAAACAGAGATTGGCATTGTGTGTGAGATATAGTCAAGTTTATCAGCATTTTCTTCTATTGTTTCAATGTTTTCCCAAGCCTTTTCTATAAAGGACGTCAAAACTAGGTCTTGTTTTGAAAAGAGTTAATGTGGGCGTTACTTGGGATTAGTTAAATCTTTCCCAAACAAGCTTTTGTTTTGGCTTCCCTATTAGAAAATGCTTGGGAAAATATTGAGGCAAAAGCAGAAAATTCTGATAATCAGCATTTTCTCCTGTTCCGTCGATGTTTTCTTTGCTATATTGCACACAATGCAAATTTTTACCAAACAGGGTCCAACATTAACTTTTTTGGTTACCAGACAGTCTTGTTGCTGCCAGATGCTGCTAGCCCTGACCAACATTGCACTGGTCCTGACCAAATATTTGAATAATTAGGAAAAGGTGTAAACCACAATAATCCTTTCATAAGTTAAAAGACAAGTTTTGAATCACAAATGAAAGAAAATTTGAAGGGTCCATGTTCTTGTTGTGTCACATATCCGGTGTTTTCATTATGGTAATAGTGACTGAGTTTTTAAATGAGGCTGACCAGTTGGTCTTGCATCTTAGGGATCTAACTAGCCCTGACCAAGCAGCAGGCAGGTAATGTCTGTAGGGCACATTTAATGTTGAACCCTGTCAACATCCATTTTGAGGTCGGCAGCAGCTTTTGAATCAGACAACCATACATTTTTACCTTAACATAAAGTAAGCCTTACTTTTATTTTAGACTCCAGAGGAGAATGAAAAGAAGTCAAGTGATAAGAAGCCAGGAAGAAGATCTCGAGTGAGTGAAGTTGTTGAACCAAAGCAAGAACCCATTAAAGAAGAAATAGTGGAGAAAAAATCTGAGGTACCTTATTGAGTATTAATCCAAATGCAGGTTAATTTTCAAGGGATCATTTGTTTTGAAATTTCGACAATGACGCATGATTTGTGTGTCATGGAACACCCCGTGCATTTCTGTAATGGTAAAGGTAGATGAAAACATTGACACTATGTAAAAGCCTCTAAAGATTTGGAAAATTGATAAGTCACAAGTATTTCTTAATTTCCCTCAATATCTTCTACCCAAAAAGACCTGAAAATGTAAAATTTTATTCACTTGAAATTGTTGTCGATGTTTTTATGCCTCCAAAGTTGGGGGTCATTTCATTGTGTCTTTAATGGCGCTAAGGTAAATTTCTAAGGGGTCATTTGTTTTGAAATTTCAACAATGACGCATAATTTGTGTGTCATGGAACACCCTGTGGATGTCTCTAATAGTAAAGGTAGATGAAAACATTAACACTATGTAAAAGCCTCTAAAGATTTGGAAAATTGATAAGTCACAAGCATTTCTTAATTTCCCTCAATATCTTCTACCCAAAAAGACCTGAAAATGTAAAATTTCATTCACTTGAAATTGTTGTCAATGTTTTTATGCCCCCCCCCCCCCCCCCCCCCATCGAAAGTTACGAGGCATATTTTTTTACTGGTGTCTGTCCATCTGTCTGTCAGAAAACTTAACATTTTCCTTTTTTCCAAAAGTATTTGATATACAAAGCTGACATTTGGTATGTAACTTTCTTTCAATGATATCTATATGTTCCATGCAGTATGACTTTCCTTAACCCTCATCCTACCAACATATTTTACATACACAACCTACCAACTGGGGTCCATTTGGACCCCACACGTAATTTTTAATTTTATGACAAAAATAAGTTTCACAAAAGGCATATTCTTTGTTTAAATGTTAAATTGATTACTAACAAATGATAAAAGCACAAAAACATGCGGAAATGAAAAACTATAAGGCCCCAAAGGGCTTAAATCGCTCAATAGGCCTGCTTCTATTTTACTACTTTATGCAATTTTTGCATAAAATTCAAGGGCACATAACTCATGATCTAAGATTTTGATCAAGCTGAAAATTGCACTCAGGCAAGATATTATAGTCACCAACAGTCTGTTTAAGTTTTGTTTTGACTTGTCAAAATGTGTTGATGTGAGAGTAAAAATAGTAAAAAAATTAGTCAAAACCGCAATTTTGGGCAATCAAGGGCAGATAACTTGGGTATTTTATGTAAAATCAAAATTCCTTTAAGGAATTTCAGAGAGGGTCGCCCAAGGATTATTCCTGTGAAGTTTGGTTCAAATGCATCCAGTGGTTTTTTAGATAAAGATTTTTTTAAGAAAAAGTTTAAATAAGTTTAATTAGTTGTAATAAAGAGTAATTATAGTGGGGTCCATTTGGACCCCAATAACAAAATAAATATCGCAAACTCAAATGATGCTAAAATCTGAAAATGTTGCGTGACTTGACGAAAGTTGTGGTAGACCAACAAACTCCTAAAATTTGGACACCAGAGTGCATGCGGTAAAAATATGACACGCAAAAAAGGACGCGTGGGGTCAAATTTACCCCAGTTGGTAGGATGAGGGTTAAGGTCATCGGTTAACCTTATCACCCTTATTACGAAAACTTGACATTTTAGAAAAAATAGCCATTTCGGGAGCAATGGTGTTTCACAAACGCATCTTGTTCAATTTCAATTAGTCTAAAATGTTGCTGTTTGTTAATTGTTTAAAATGAATGCTACAAATGATCTTGAGTTTCAAACACTTTCTTGGAAAATATTCATTTGTAAACACAAACATCTTCTATTCAAAGGTATCGGAGGAAAACATCAAGAAAGTTGGAAAAAGAGGCAGAAGCTCATCAAGAGCGAGTGATATAGCAGCCCCAAAAGAGAACAACGAAGCGGCCCCTAAAACAGCCCCTAAAGTAAATGAAGTGGCCACTAAAATGGCCCCTAAAATAAATCATGTGGCCTCTGAAACGGGCCCTAAAACCAATGATGTCTTAGACTCAAAAATAGACAAGGAAGTGAAGGATAGCAGAGACAGTGTTTTGAACAGTTTGTCTGTTTCTCAGACATCAGAAAAAAATGAGAAAAAACAGGCAGACAAAAAACCTAGAAAATCTTTAAAGGAAAATGAAGTGGTGGATCAAAAGGTGAAAACTTCAGAAGGAGAAAAGGTTCAAATTGAGGTAACATTAAAACTTTGTCCTTTATAAAAATCATTTCAATATGGTTTTAAAAAGAATTTAAAAAAACAACACTTGTTAGCTTTGACACTAATCCTGCATAGCTCAGTCAGTAATATTTGGAGTCGAACTATTAATCCGGAGGTTTGGTGTTCGAACCTCTGCCTTGCGAAACCCTTTCTAACATTTGACCAAAGTTGTTTGTCATTCACCAATTGATGTGAATCATTTAAGTAAGAGAAATTTGAACAGAATTATCAATTTTACTCTCAATAACTTTTTATCTTGTCAAATAAAATGTTTTACCCATCTCATTCCGTATACAAAATTGATATTTGATAGCTCCAGATATTTTGATGCATCTGCACTGAAAGATAAAGGGTGAGTTCCATTCGGCTGTTCGGCACTGTCCCAAATATTCTATGCAAGTCATACTGAATGGAATGCTCTCGGAACAGAAAAGGTGGGGAAGGTCTAAAACGTGGACCAAACACTGCAGGCCGGTTTAAAAATAAACTTTGACCACGTGCTGGGTGTTGTGTATTGGTCATATATGGTCCTAAAATAGATAATTAAATAATATTTTCTGAAATGATTTGATCTAAATTATACAAGTTGATTAGAAATATTAATTTATTTCAACGGGCCACAGTTGTAATCGAAGGTTGCCATGCTAGTGTCGTCGCTGTTCTGCTTGCACCACCTATTCTCCGGGAACAAACAGGACATGTTCCAAACACTGTTCTGTGTCATTCCATTGAGTACCGGACTGTTTGGCACACTTGGAACAGCCAATGGAACGCACCCAAAGATTTTGGGCATACTGTTTTATGGTTTGCATCAGTTTGTCCATTCGTACGTTGTATTTCACTTACGCATCTCAATGACATATACAGTGCCCTCCAAAAGTCCTTGGACAAATATTTCATTATGCATTTTTGCCCTTTTCAGTTGGTTTTAGAGAAAATGCCTGGATTTTTCCAACTCTTTCTAATACAGGGAGGTAATTAAACACTCTCTAAGATAATTTTAGTACTTTTCCTCGAAATTAGACTTTGATTATTTGAAATAAATCAATTTTATAAAATATCCATTATTTACACAATAACGGACGCATAGATATTTCATGTCTGTATGCAACCTTTTGAACCAGTTTTCGAAAGCGAATGGAAACATCATATAACTGGTGACCAGAAAACAGTCCCTGATCACCTGCGAAAAGAAATTACAAAAAAATGCTGACCAAAGAGGGAAGAGTTTGTTGCCAACTCATGAGAGAGCAAGGTATCTCCGTTGCAGACAACTCTAGGCAGATTGGACATCCTAGGTAGGCAATTGCATTTTTATTTCAATGCTTACTAGATGAATTGATAACTTCCTGTTATAAATACAGTAAAAATGTAACATTTTCTCGAAATGTTTGCTCTTTATCTTGTACAGATTGATGATTTACCATTTACTGCAGAGGTATGCAATGACTGGAAGCCATGATGGCGGGCCTAGAAGTGGCAAACGAAGAGTTTCAAGTGCTCGGGATGACAGACTGATGGTTAGACCTTCACCTGGGGACCGTTCCACAGCTACAGTCTACTTGGAGAGACACAGATGTGTTTGCATCAACATTGACAGTATGGAGAAGACTCCATGCCGCAGGACTAGATGGCCATTTTGCTGTTCAGAAGCCTTTGCTAATCCCTCATCATAGACAATTGTGCTTGGACTTTGCCAGAGAACACCAGGACTGGGTTGGTCTGCTGTACTTGTCAGTGATGATATAACTCATTCTGTTTCAAAGTGATGGTAGAGTGTGCGTGAGACAGAGATCTGGTGAGCAGCTTTGTAGTGACTGTACTGCTCCCATGGTGAAGTTTGGAGGTTGTAGTGTCATGGATAGGGGTACAATGAGTTGCAGGGATACTGGGTGTATGTCTTATGTTGAAAGAAAGCTGAATGCTCAGGGTTACACCAAGATTTTACAAGATCGTGCATTGCCATCAGCCCATCTACTAGAATATGGAAATGACTTTACATCCCAGGATGATGGAGCATTGCGTCATAGAGCGAAAATTGTGAATGAGTGGAAGCAGGAAAACCATTTCCAATGTTTGAATTGTCTATCTCAGTCCCCTGACCTCAATCTGATTGAAAATCGTTGGCAACAAATGAAAACCAGTCTCCGAAACACCAGCAACCAAAACATTCAAGACGTTAAGCATAATGTGAGGATTTGTTGGGACCAAGTCACTCCAGAGACATGCCAACACATTGTTTGAAGTATGCCGCATCGTATACATGCTTTTATACAAGCCACAGCAGGCCATTCTAAGTCTTGACAATTATTGGCATAATTGCTATTTAGCTCTCATTTTCCAAAAAATGTGTTTTTGTCAATAAATTGCCAGAATTATAGAACTGGTTTTGAATATTTTCATGGTTATTGATGATTTTTATAATAATAAAGCAAAAAAATATCCTAAATATTGGAATTTTGCAATGAACTTTACTGAAAAGGCCAAAAAAGAGTTTGTCCAAGGACTTTTGGAGGGCACTGTATCTGCTATGCTGTACATAATATCAAATTAAGTCTTTTGTGACTGATTTTGTAAAACTGTTGATGAAATCTTCATTCATCTGCAAAGTCTTTAAGGATTTAAACGAAGACAAGTAGGCTATGATCATGGTTTAAGCCTTTCCCGATCAACATAATTTGAGACTAGTCCAATTTGGAAGATTTTGCAGACAATAAAATGGTTATTGATAAAGATAGAATTTGTGTACAATATAGCACAGAAAATGTTAAGACTAAAGGAGAAAATGCTGATCATCAGCATTTTGTTCTTTTGTCTCCATGTTCTCACAAAACCTTTTCTAAAGGGATTGTCAAAACCAGGGGCCCGTATTATCAACATTCATACTTTTATTTTTGGCATAATAACTTGTAACAACAAACCCAATTGGCGTAAACTGATTTTTAGTGCAATCAGATGTCTCGTAACCTTACACAGTTTACACAAAACGTAAGATAGTGGATAATATGGGCCTCGGGTCTTGTTTTCGAAAGGGTTAGTTGATTTTATAAGTTATAACCATTATCATTTCACAGCTGAGCAACAACACAGTACCTGTAAAAAAGGTGAAATCAAGAAAATCTATAGCAGATTGTGATAGTCAGGTTAGAAATTTACTGTTTTGATTTCATTTAAATTATAAGATTTATCTATGCTCATATAAT
The DNA here is from genome assembly GCA_963680895.1 of Fragum sueziense. Classification (NCBI taxonomy): domain Eukaryota; kingdom Metazoa; phylum Mollusca; class Bivalvia; order Cardiida; family Cardiidae; genus Fragum; species Fragum sueziense. The sequence goes on from OY804601.1 coordinate 32,852,665, forward strand.
ATCTTACAATGAAAAATTGTGAAAATTGTAAAATTTATTTTCACAATTGCACATTTAAGGACAGATCCTCCATTTATTTCCTACGGTAAGATTTTTTTTATTTTTTCTGTACTGATATCTAAATATATGAGAAGTAAAAAAATGACTTAAAAACTATAGGTCACCAAGCGAACTAAAAAATTATTGGAGTTCAAGGGAGACTACTCTTGTCTAAAATTGCAAAAATGAGGTGTCACTTAAATACCCACAAAAAAGGTGTTCGAAATGACTAGCATTACATAAAAAAGTCTTTATTGTGTTCAATATGTTTTATTCTTTATAAATGAGTATCAATTTGGGAAAATTTATTGATGATTTTGAAATTTTTAGTAAATCATTCTTTCAAAAGTAGCTGTAATTGCTCTTTTTTCGCAACGTTTCTGATATTAAAAAATATTCCAGCGGTAAGAATTTTTTCTTTTTTGGTATAGACATAGCGCTTGGTCATACCTACAAAAACAAACAAAGAAAAATATATCAAACCAAGCGTTTTTCTTAGTTATAAGTAAAATTTGGTTTACTTTTTGCAGCTCTGTCCGAAATTGTTTCACTACTTTTATCCAATTTTCTGCCTTATTACCAGCTTTAGATAGTAAAAAGTGTCATCTTTTGTGTCCATCTGAAGCGGACAAGCTCATAAAAACACCACTTTGCTTTTGTTGCTCCGTTTCCTATCGCTAACGCCATATGTTGAACGCGTAACAGAAAGCGAAATGTACCATCCAAGTACTATTACACTTTAATTGACCAAACAGAAAAAATTGAAATAACCGAAAAGGGTCTTGTCATTTATCAACCAAACATTAACTAAATGTAAAAAATACATTTGCTGAAAAGGCCAATTACTGAAACAGCTTTATTTTCGTTATTAGCTCACCTGAGCACGAAGTGCTCAAGGTGAGCTATTGTAGTCACTTTTTGTCCGTCGTCCGTCTGTCCGTCTGTCCGTCCGTCCGTCCGTCCGTCCACAATTTCGTGTTTACACTCTAGCATCTACAAATATAAGCCAATCTTGACCAAACTTGGTCAAAACATGTATGGCCATAAGATCTCGGATGAGTTCGATTATGGGTCAGATCGAAATACAAAGTCGGAAGTTATCTGCCCTTGAATGCGAAAAATACTTAGTTTTGACATTGTTTACACTCTAGCATCTACAATTATTGATCAATCAAGACAAATCTTGGACATAAGATTGCAGACCATAAGATCTCGGATGAGTTCGATTTTCAGTCTGATCTGACCAGAAAGACGAGAGTTATGTGCCCTTGAATTTGACAAAATTGCCATTTTATGCTGTTTTTGACCTTGTTTACACTCTAGAATCTACAATTATTCATCAATCAAGACAAAACTTTGACACAATGTTTTGGACCATGAGATCTCGGATGAGTTTGATTTTCAGTCTGATTTGATCAGAAAGTCGAGAGTTACTTGCCCTTGAATTTGACAAAATTGTCATTTTTGGCTGTTTTCGACGATGTTTACACTCTAGAATCTACAATTATTGATCAATCAATCCAAAACTTCGACACAATATTGGGGATCATAAGATCTGGGATGAGTTTGATTTTCAGTCTTATCTGATCAGAAAGTTGAGAGTTATGAGCCCTTGAATTTGACAAAATTGCTGTTTTTGACTGTTTTCGACATTATTTACACTCTAGAATCTACAATTTTTGACCAATCAAGACAAATCTTGGACACAATGTTGGGGATCATAAGATCTGGGATGAGTTTGATTTTCAGTCTTATCTGATCAGAAAGTTGAGAGTTATGAGCCCTTGAATTTGACAAAATTGCTGTTTTTGACTGTTTTCGACATTATTTACACTCTAGAATCTACAATTTTTGACCAATCAAGACAAATCTTGGACACAAGGTTGGAGACCATAAGATCTCAGATGAGTTTGATTTTCAGTCTGATCTGGCCAGGAAGATTAGAATTATGTGCCCTTGAATTTGATAAAATTGTCTATTTCGGCTGTTTTTGACATTGTTTACACTCTATAATCTACTATTATTTATCAATTAAGATAAAACTTGAACACAATGTTTGAGACCATAAGATCTTGGATAAGTTTGATTTTCAGTCCGATCTGATCAAAAAGTGGAGAGTTATGTGCCCTTGAATTTGATCAAATTGACGTTTTCGGCTGCTTTAGACCTTGTTTACACTCTAGAATCTACAATTATTGACCAATCAAGACAAATCTTGGACGCAATGTTGGATATCATAAGATCTCGGATGAGTTTGATTTTCAGTCTGATCTGACTAGAAAGTAGAGAGTTATGTGCCCTTGAATTGGACAAAATTGCTGTTTTTGGCTGTTTTCGACCTTGTTTATACTCCAGAATCTACAATTATTTATCAAACAAGACAAATCTTGGACACAATGTTGGGCACGATGAAATCTTGGATGAGTTTGATTTTCACAATGTTATTGACCATAAGTTTGTTTTCAGTCTTAAAGTCGTAAATATTTTTTGAATTGAAGAAAAGTGTTGCTTATATCATTTTGGTTCAGGTGAGCGATATAGGACCATCATGGTCCTCTTGTTTAGGATATGCGCAGTAAGTTGCGCAGTAACAACTGGAGGATCTGTCCTTAACACATTCTATGCTAAGATAAGTATATGTAAGCATTATTTCAATGTACCAATGTACAATGTTTTGTAAATTGCCAGTTGAGTAATTCTAAGTATTGTATACCCTTGCACTTCAGATTTCTTTAACCCATTATCAATATCACACATTGACCCCTTTTGGTGCGCTAGAAGAAAAGGGCATAGGAAAACACTTTGGAAAATGAAGAAATTGTTTGTGACAAGCAATTTCTTCATTTCCAACACTGTTTTCTAACCAAAAGACCCATAAATGTAAAATTGTCTTCTTGAAATTTTCATCTGCACTGCATGGTCTTTGAATTAAGATAAGTCAAATACTTTGCTGTTTGGCAATGGGTTAAAAATACCCTTGTTTCTAACAGAGCAACAGATAAGAGGGGGTGAAGACATTCTTAATTTCTTATTTCAAATCCAAACCCTATGTTGTGGGTACTCATTTGAATCGTCTCAAAGAGACGGCCCAAATGGGTACCCAAAAAATTAGGTTTGGTGATTATTAAGTGAAATATTTAATTTTGAAAATGTATTACTCCTGTTTATCTGATGCCCTTGTTTCTACATAACAGAGTGATGATAGTGGACGATCTACACCAAGCATTCCAGACAGACCACCAATACCACAGAAAAAGGAGAAGGAAGAATTTGAGTATGAGCCAGAAATCTACAAACTCTCATCAGCCGGTCCACAAAAGAAAGAAAACATCTGCCAGATTTGTGAACAGACGGGTAGATTGCTAGAATGCAAGGGATCGTGTCATGGATTCTTCCATATGGATTGCTTAGGGATTACTAAAGAACCTGCGGCAGACAGTTTTAAATGTGATGAATGTCAATCCGGTATGTTATGGCTTGGTGGTTTAACCCATTCTAGATAATTTCGTAACTAGATTTTGTCACTTGCACAATAATATATTTGTTTCTAAATTGCTTTAAAATGTTACTGCTTGTCACTGTTTAGATGTTGTGCAGTGGTAACGCGCTGGAATTGAAACACAGGGATCGCTGGTTTGATCCCCCGCTTCTCCAGTCTTTCGGATGAGACTTTAAACCGAGGTCCTGTCTCCATATGACCTTAGCTGTTGAGTGGGACGTAAAACTCCATACAATTGTCACTGTTTAATGAATATGAAAACCAAATTTAATGAAATCTACTATTTGTACATTTCAGGTAACCATTCGTGTTTTGTGTGTAAGAAATGTGACAGTACAACACAGCGATGTTCAGTTCCTCAATGTGGAAAGTTTTATCATTTAGAGTGTGTGAAAGATTTACCTCAAACAAAACTAGAAGGAAAAGGTTTTGTGTGTCCATTACATGTGTGTCATACTTGTGTAGCACTGAATAACAAAACAGCTACCAGGAATAGTGGTTAGTACAGTGTTCTCCCCAGCTCAATAAGCTGTATCGGCCCCACTACAGCTTCATGTTAATCAGTGTAATGCCCCTACAGCTTCAAAACTACCCCACAGCTTGATTTCTTCAAAATGGTTACCAAATAGAGGCATTTTGAGGTATTTCATGCCAAACACTGTTTAATAATACATTTTTGTCATTGTAAATGTAATAATTATGAGTAAAAATATTATGGGAAAAGAAGAAATTGCTCAAGATTAGCAATTTCTTCTTTTTCCATAATGTTTTCACTCACAATTATATGCTTTCAAAGTTTACCAATTCTCATATAATTTGCCACTACAGCTTCCAAATATTCTGCGGAGAACCCAGTTAAGTATTATAGCTCATGATAAATGACCTGGCAGAGCATCTATAACCTTTAGTTAGAGATGCTCTGCCAGGTCATTTATCGTTAGCTATGATTACACCCATAGTCACAGACAAGAGGAGATAAAGGAAATTTACATTTGTTTATGTCAAATCTAAATCCTATGTTATGGGAACTCGTTCTTTTCAAGTTAAATTAATTGGTACATTTTCAAGCTGAATAACTGGTAGGTTATGCAGCTGACCTTTTGTATTTGGATTTCCAAGGACTTTGCATGCTTGCTAGTTGCTAAGCATAAAGAGGCTATGCTTGTTCTGTGACATATTGAAGATTTAGATCTGAAACAGATCATCAAAATGTTCTCTGTCAAAACGATTGATATAATTTACATTCTTTTCATGCTACCCCAAGTTTGTTTGAGGAAAATATAGTGGCCATGGTTTACATCTGTTTCATTGTTACGGTCCAAGATTAAGTAGCTAACATTTATTTCTTGAGATTAATCCATCTTTTAAATTTACAATTTCAAATCATATGTTTGTTTCAGGTCGTTTATTACGTTGTGTTCGATGTCCGACGGCCTATCATGTCGGTGATTTCTGTATAGCCGCTGGCAGCATTAATATGACGGGTCTCAATATCGTCTGTGCCCGACATTTCCAGCCCACGTCACAGAGACATCATTCACATGTCAATGTCAGTTGGTGCTTCAATTGTAGTAAAGGTGAGCCTTGATGATTTATTCTACTGTATCTATTTCTATCTATAGAGACAAAATAAAGGATAAAAGAGCAAAATAATGTTTCTTAAGAGATGCAGTAAAAAGACTGAAATTATACCTTTTTCATGCTGATTCAGGAATGTTCTGGTTGTTTTTGCACGCAGCTTAGAACAAGATCAGTCTGCACATATGTGCAGTCTGATCTTATTCTATGTTACCTGCTTGTCTGTATTCATTTTTATGCTCCCCGAAGGGAGAGCATATAGTCGCCGCTTCGTCTGTCTGTCCGTCCGTCATTCCGTCCGTCTGTCCGTCCGAAGTGATTTCTCCATAACCCTTGGGCCAAATCAAATGAAACTTACCATGTGAACTCCCTATGACAAAATGCCGATGTACCTTTTCCCGATTTTTCAATTTGACGCCTCGTCATGGGAAAAGGGGACTTAAGGTTAAATACAGTTTTTCTCTAATTTCTCCTAGTCTAATGGTCAGAATTTGATGAAATTTGATATTTGAGTAGCAAATCAGATGCCCTTGACAATAAACTATTTAAAATTTGTGTATACAAAATATGTCATGGAAAAAGGGGGCTTAACATTTGTTAGCTTTATATTAGCTCTGCATGGCATATATTTATTGTGACAATGCCTTATTCGGGGAGCATTGTCCGTCTCTGACGGCTCTTGTGACAAAGTAACCTCAATATGACAGGTCTAAATATACTCTGCGCTGTACATTTCCAGCCTATGTCACATGTAAAAACTTAAAGACTAAACTTTCTCTAAATGCATAAGAACAGCTAACCCATTCCCACACAGTGATGCTTTTTGACACCCCACAAGATAAAGGCTTTGGAAAACATTATGGGAAATGGAGAAATTGCTTGTGACATGCAATGTCTTCATTTGGAACAATGTTTTCTGCCCATAGAGTTTGAAACAATAATCAGTAATGATATTCACCAATTAGTCTAATTCCAAGTTAATCTTTAGAATCACACAACAATCCATCAATTGGCTGAGACATATGATAATGTCTTCAACTCTTGTCAGATCAGATGGATTGTCATATAATTTTATATAATGTTGGTGAATACACCCCTAAGTATTGTTCTAATTCTTTGTAAGTGATACTTGTATTGCACACTGATCTGTGTTCATTTATCATTTAGGTGGGACATTACTATGTTGCGAGAGTTGCCCTGCAGCATTCCATGCTGACTGTCTCAAAATCGAGTTTCCTACAGGGAGTTGGTGCTGTTCTGATTGTGCTAAGGGAAAGAAACCACTCTATGGCGAACTTATTTGGGTTAAAATTGGTACTTATAGGTAATATATTGTTTTTGAACTTTATAGAATGCTTTAACTAACCCATTGCCAGATTGCAAAAATAGACTAGTCTAAATACAAAGATATTAAATTCAATAATTTCAAGTGAATGGAATTTTTCTTGTTTGGATCTTTATGGGTAGAAAACATTGTAGTAAAGAAAAAAAGTTATTGTGACAAGCAATTGCTTCATTATGATTTTCCACAAGATTTATACCCCCGCAATACTAATGTTTTCGGGATATATAGAAATCATCCTATCTGTCTGTGCACAAAATACTTGTCCGGGGCATATCTCTGAAAAGAAAGTAGTTGTGATGGTGAAAATTCATGGGTAGATAAATCTTACTAAGGAGAAGTGTGGTTTATAAAGAGCTTAACTCTACCTTGCTTATTTTGTGAGTAATTGTCCTTCTTTTGACAAAAACACTCGTCCGGACAAATGTAGTGGCAGGGGTATTTTATCAGCTTTAGTGACTTTAGATTTCTAGTTTCATAAGCATTAATCATTTTAGGCATTAAAAAGGGACATAGTATTGGAATGTCTGTCTGTCCATCCATCTGTTGGAAGACTTTGTTTCTGTGCTTTAACCCAATAACTGTTTTATTGACAAGGCACTTGTGGTGGTATTTGTCGGTTTATGGACAAATATAGTTGTTTTCTCTCTCAGATGGTGGCCCGGTGAAATATGTCATCCACGAAATGTTCCACTAAATATACAAGAGAAGCCACATCAAGTGGGAGAGTTTCCAGTCCACTTTCTCGGTTCACACGACTATTTCTGGCTCCATCAGGGAAGGTATGTAACTAATTATGCCCCCTTTTGAAGAAAATGGGGGTATATTGTTTTGCAAGTGTCGGTCGGAAGGTCGGTCGGTCTGTATGTCGGTCGGTCTGTCCGTAGACCAAACCTTGTCCAGAGCATAACTCGAAAAGTATTAAAGGTAGAATCATGAAACTTCATAGGTGGATAGATCTCATTATGGAGAGGTGCAGTGCACAAGAACCGTAACTCTGCCGATCAAATTTTTTGAGTTATTGCCCTTTGTTGATTTTATAACTTGATTCTTGTCCGGAGCATAATTCAAAAAGTATGTAAGGTACAATCATGAAACTTTACAGGTGGATAGATCTCATTATGGAGAGGTGCAGTGCACAAGAACCGTAACTCTGCTGATCAAATTTTTTGAGTTATTGCCCTTTGTTGATTTTCAAACTTGATTTTTGTCCGCAGCATAACTCAAAAACTATGTTAGGTAGAATCATGAAACTTTACAGGTGAATAGATCTCATTATGGAGAGGTGCAGTGCACAAGAACCGTAACTCTGCCGATCAAATTTTTTGAGTTATTGCCCTTTGTTGATTTTCAAACTTGATTATTGTCCGGAGCATAACTCAAAAAGTATGTAAGGCAGAATCATGAAACTTCATAGGTGGATAGATCTCATTATGGAGAGGTGCAGTGCACAAGAACCGTAACTCTGCCGATCAAATTTTTTGAGTTATTGCCCTTTGTTGATTTTATAACTTGATTCTTGTCCAGAGCATAACTCAAAAAGTATGTAAGGTACAATCATGAAACTTTACAGGTGGATAGATCTCATTATGGAGAGGTGCAGTGCACAAGAACCGTAACTCTGCTGATCAAATTTTTTGAGTTATTGCCCTTTGTTGATTTTCAAACTTGATTTTTGTCCGGAGCATAACTCAAAAACTATGTTAGGTAGAATCATGAAACTTTACAGGTGAATAGATCTCATTATGGAGAGGTGCAGTGCACAAGAACCGTAACTCTGCTGATCAAATTTTTTGAGTTATTGCCCTTTGTTGATTTTCAAACTTGATTATTGTCCGGAGCATAACTCAAAAAGTATGTAAGGCAGAATCATGAAACTTAATAGGTAGATAGATCTCATTATGGAGAGGTGCAGTGCACAAGAACCGTAACTCTGCTGATCAAATTTTTTGAGTTATTGCCCTTTGTTGATTTTCAAACTTGATTATTGTCCGGAGCATAACTCAAAAAGTATGTAAGGTAGAATCATGAAACTTAATAGGTGGATAGATCTCATTATGGAGAGGTGCAGTGCACAAGAACCGTAACTCTGCTGATCAAATTTTTTGAGTTATTGCCCTTTAATGAGTTTATAACTTGATTCTTGTCCGGAGCACAACTCAAAAAATATGTAAGGTAGAATCATTAAACTTTACAGGTGAATAGATTTTATTATGGAGAGGTGCAGTGTACAAGAACTGTAACTCTGCCAATCAAATTCTTTGAGTTATTGCCCTTTGTTGATTTTTACACTTAATTCTTAACCTTGCCTATATCTCATGTCCTTTTACACATACAGCCTTGATATCTCACACATAGATACCTCCTATCAACATCGTTCAGATTTAACCATGACCTTGGACCTTGTGACCTTGACCTTGGAGTTTGACCAATTTTGAAAAAATTAAACCCGGCAAATATCTCATGACCTTTTACAAATACAGCCTTGATATTTCACATATGGACACATCTTATTAAGACCTTTCATAATTGACCATGACCTTGGACTCTGTGACTTTGACCTTGGAGTTTGACCTACTTTTGAAAAACTTTAACCTGACCGATATATCATGTCCTTTTACACATACAGCCTTGATATTTGACACATGGAAACCTCTGACCAAGACCTATCACATACAACTATGACCTTGGATCATGTGGCCTTGACCTTGGAGTTTGACCTACTTTTAGATAAATTAAACTTGGCCTATATCTTATGTGCTATTACACATACAGCCTTGGTATTTCACACAAAGACACATCTTACCAAGACCTTTCACATTTGACCATGACCTTGGACCTTGTGACCTTGACCTTGGACTTTAAAAAAAACTTTAATCTAGCCGATATATTATGTCCTTTTACACATACAGCCTTGGTATTTCACATATGGACACCTACGACCAAGACCTTTCACATTTGACCATGACCTTGGACCTTGTGACCTTGACCTTGGTGTTTAACCTACTTTAATAATACATTAATCTGGCCTATATTTATGTCATTTTACATTTACAGCCTCGATATTTCACACATGGTCACTTCCAACCAAGATATTTCACTTTTGACCATGACCTTGGACCTTGACCTTGGAGTTTGACCTACTTTAAAAAAAACTTAAACTAGGCCTATATCTCATGTCCTGTTACCTATACAGTCTCAATATTTTAATCGTGGACACCCCCTACCAAGACCTTTCACATTTGACCATGACCTTGGCCTGTATGTCATTGACCTTTGATTTTTACATACTTTAAGAAATCTTTAACATAGCCTTGATCTTATGTCCTATTACACCTACAGCCTTGATATTTCACACATAGACACCTCCTACCAAGACCTTTCACATTTGACCATGCCTTTGAATATTGCAACCTTGACCTTGGAGTTTGACCTACTTTTAAAAAGACTGAAACCAGGCATATATATCATGTCCTTTTACACCTACAACCTTGATATTTCACACATGGACACCTCCAACCAAGACCCTTCACATTTGACCATGACCTTGACATTTGGCCTACTTGTAAAAACTTTAACCTGGCCTATGTTTCATTTTACTTTTAAATATACAGCTTTGATATTTCACACATAGACACCTCCTACCAAGACCTTTCATATGTGACCATGACCTTGGACCTTGTTAACTTGACCTTGGACTTTGACCTACATCAAATGTAGGCCCTTGAGGGGGCATATATGTTTTACAAACATCTCTTGTTTAAAGTTGCTATAGCTGTCACGATTGAAGTTTTTCTGTTACCGAGTTCTTATTATCTGATGATATGAACAAAGCCTATTCCAACTGCATAAAACCAATAATACCAGTGAAAGAATGGTACATTGGTACATTTTCCATTTCTTGCAATGTATGTCAGTATGTCATGTTTACAATGTCAAGGGCGAGTCGAGATTATCCGAGTCCTGAGCGGTTATAAGCGAGCGTCTACGGAATCTATTTTTAAATCGTGTGGAATGACGTCAGAGAATAAACAGTAAAAATTTAAAAATGTGGGATGTCTCTTTAAAAGGTACCTTTTGGGAAGTATGTAGCTACCCTAAACAGTCTGCGAGGAAAGCACAGACTGATCGGGATCGGAACTGTTGACACTAAGTTGATACTCCGAATTTACATGTTTTTCCTTTCACACTATATATTATTATCTAAATACGGATATCGTTGGCGCTTGCTAAATGTGACCTGTCTCTCGAAATATGGTCTTCTGTTGACTTCATAGAAGCATGCTTTTAGCATGACGTGTCAAGCAGAATCTGACCCTTTCCCAATTAAAAACTTGTTTTGATGTCATCATTAGAAGGGATTGAGAACACATTGAGGTAGGCTAATAGGAGAAAATCTTGATAACAAGCAATTCCCCCAGTTGCTTAGATATTTTCTCAGTTTTATTAGCTCACCTGAGCACAAAGTGCTCAAGGTGAGCTATTGTGATCACTTTTTGTCCGTCGTCCGTCTGTCTGTCTGTCTGTCTGTCTGTCTGTCCGTCCGTCTGTCCGTCCACAATTTCGTGTTTACACTCTAGCATCTACAAATATAAGCCAATCTTGACCAAACTTGGTCAAATCATGTATGGCCATAAGATCTCGGATGAGTTCGATTATGGGTCAGATCGAACCAGAAAGTCAGGAGTTATCTGCCCTTGAATGCGAAAAATACCTAGTTTTGACATTGTTTACAATCTAGCATCTACATTTATTGATCAATCAAGACAAATCTTGGACATAATGTTGCAGACCATAAGATCTCGGATGAGTTCGATTTTCAGTCTGATCTGACCAGAAAGACGTGAGTCATGTGCCCTTGAATTTGACAAAATTGCCATTTTCGGCTGTTTTTGACCTTGTTTACTCTCTAGAATCTACAATTATTCATCAATCAAGACAAAACTTGGACACAATGTTGGGGACCATGAGATCTCGAATGAGTTTGATTTTCAGTCTTATCTGGTCAGAAAGTCGAGAGTTATGAGCCCTTGAATTTGACAAAATTGCAGTTTTTGACTGTTTTCGACCTTATTTACACTCTAAAATCTACAATTTTTGAACAATCAAGACAAATTTTTGGACACAATATTGGAGACCATAAGATCTCAAATGAGGCTGATTTTCATTTGGATCTGACCAGAAAGATGAGAGTTATGTGCCCTTGAATTTGATAAAATTGCCATTTTCGGCTGTTTTTGACATTGTTTACACTCTAGAATCTACAATTTTTTATCAATTAAGACAAAACTTGGACACAATGTTTTAAACTATAAGATCTTGGATGAGTTTGATTTTCAGTCCCATCTGATTAAATAGTCGAGAGTTATGTGCCCTTGAATTAGACAAAATTGCTGTTTTCGGCTGTTTTCGAACTTGTTTACACTCTAGAATCTACAATTATTGACCAATCAAGACAAATCTTGGACACAATGTTGGGTATCATAAGATCTTGGGTGAGTTTGAATTTCAGCCTGATCTTACCACAAAATCGAGAGTTATGTGCCCTTGAATTTGATAAAATGGCTGTTTTCGACCTTGTTTATACTCTAGAATCTACAATTATTGATCAATCAAGACAAAACTTGGACACAATGATGGGGATCATTTGTTCTGGGATGAGTTTGATTTTCAGTCTGATCTGATAAAAAAAGTTGAGAGTTATGTGCCCTTGAATTTGACAAAATTGCTGTTTTCGGCTGTTTTCGATCTTGTTTATACTCCAGAATCTACAATTATTTATCAAACAAGACAAATCTTGGACACAATGTTGAGCACCGTAAGATCTTGGATGAGTTCGATTTTCACGTCATTGACCATAAGTTCGTTTTCAGTCTTAAAGTCATAAATATTTATTGAATTGAACAAAAATGTTGCTCATATCATTTTGGTTCAGGTGAGCGATATAGGACCATCATGGTCCTCTTGTTTAATTCAACAAATCCTATCTTAACATGCATAGTTTGTCGTGTTTAAAACTTTCAAAATAGAACATCAAACTTATTGCCATTTGGGAAAGAGTGAGGCATGACTATTAAGATAACTTCAGTTGGTTAACCCTTTCCCATACAAGACCTGCTTTGGACTTCCTTTTTGCAAAAACACAGGAAACATTGAGACAAAAGAAAGGAATGCTAATTGTTAGCAGTCTCTCTCCTATTACCTAAATATTTTCTATGTCATATCGTAAATAATTCACATTTCCAATGTCATTGGTTATGCAGTCTTCAAACGATTTTAATAGAGAAGAGTTTTTTTTTGGCATTTAGGGAAAGAGTTGAACATTTATTCGTAACCAGGCACATGCAGAAATCCCGTGAAAATCGGAATGTTTCAATTTTTTTACCCGTCGCACTAAAGAGGAACCTTCTGCAAAGTATAAAAGTATAGACAATATCCAGCCTGTGCGGACTGCGCAGACTGACAAGATTCGAGACTCATAACTCGTAGGTAATTTTCTGGGCCTCGAATAATTTCTCTATCTTACTATGTGTTCATTTTCTAAATGCAACATCTAGTTTACGTCTGCTTAGTACGAGTCGTTTTTCGAAATTGTGTTTTATGAACTTCCCGTAAATTCCCTTTTAGCGTGACGTGTCACTTTTATTAGATACCTTTGTATCACATGATCGCCCGACTATAAACGAATATTTACGGCTTTTGCAGGTACCCGAAATATGTAATATATATATCTATATATAGACACAATTGTAAACACCCACCAAATTTTTGAGCGCCGGCGAAAGTTAGAATGTCAATATACATGCGCTTATTGTGGGTAAACAGCGCATGGTTACTTGCTTGAAATACGGTGTTTCTGCATCTTTTTGCTCATACTTTAATACTGTAAACCCTTTTTTTGGCAAATTGGCAGGTTTTTTGACAGCTATTATGACTTTAAACATTGATACTCTAGCCAATGTCCCTTTATCTTTGACAAGTCATTTGTCTGTCACCAATGTATGTGAATCATCAAAGTGAGATCAGCTGGAGGCTCTGATTGGATATTGTGGTAGCATTGGTAGAGAAATTTCAGGAATCATTGTCAGGTGCTCCTTAATTTGACCATAGAAGTTGAAAGTGGCATTGAACTCCTGCGGTGGATTCAAACCCAATTCAACACAACAAGCCAGGAATTTTGGGTTTCACTTTGAAACCCTGCTTGGCCAATATCATTTGTCTCTCTCTAGTGGATAAATAATTTTGAAATATTGATATCACAAGCAATTTCTTTATTTGCCACAATATTTTCCAAAACCTTAAAACCATATCTTATTGGACATCAAAAAGAATCATTATGTGGTATAATGGATCAAGTGCATCCACTTTATTTCTTTTCAGGGTATTTTCATTCCAAGACGGTGATAAAGGCAATGCCAGTGGTCTAAGTTCATCTCAAGGTTTAAAGAAGCATTTTAGTAGAGGTAAGTGTTGTTTCTCTTGTGTGATAAGCAGATTATTTTCATGCCCCCTGTTTGGAAAGATCTGGGCATATTATTTTACTCTGCCTGTCCGTCAGTGTATCTGTCTGAAACTTGACATGAAAACTTAACCTTGGCCTTTTCAGGGGCATTAGTGTTTCACAAACACATCTTGTTTATTTCTCTGTCTTGGATCATGCACAATATGAAAGTTTTTGTTTGCCTTCAATTTGATTGTCAGCAATTTCTTCTTCTGCCTCAATGTTTCCAATTACTTTCCAGATCTTTTTCGGGAAATTGTAAACCCATTACCATATGGTGATGCCTTTTAACACCATACCAAAAAAAGGCTTTGAAAAACATTGTGGATAATGAAGAAATTGAATGTGACAAGCAATTTCTTCATTACCACAATGTTTCCTACCGAGAAAGACCAAACAAATTTAAAAATGTGTCACTTGAAATTGCTGTCTGCAATATCTTTGAATTAGAAACAGTCTTTTTGCCATTTGGTAATGAGTTAACCCATTCCCACACAATGACGCCTTTTGACGCTTCTCAAGAAAAAAGCCTGGGAAAACATCGTGGAAAATGAAGAAATTGCTTGTGACAAGCAATTTCTTCAATTTCCACAATTTTTTCTACCCCAAACGACCCAAAAAAGCAAAAAATAATCCACTTGATATTGCCGTCTGCATGATCTTTGAATTCGAAACAGCCCAAAATTTTATTGTTTGGTAATGAGGTATGTTCCAAAGTTTGATTATTTATGTTTATTTGTAGGTTTAATAGAAGCAGCAGAAGGATACAGAATATGGAAAGAGTTTAAAGATAATAAAGAACAATTAGAAGAAGAGAAATTAAAAAAGAAACCTGCTAAATTCAAAATGGTCAAGGTAGGATTGTGATTATTTTACCCCCACCCCCTAAAATAAAGTTTGGGGGTATATAGGAGTCACCGTTTCTGTCTGTCCACATTTCTCGTCAGTTCACCTTCTCCTAAACTGCTGGACGAATTTTGATGGAAATTGAAAGGAATGATTACATAATATAGACATTGGCATGAAGAAATTTCTTCGCTGTCTGAGGTCAATAAAGGGAGATAATTTGACCCTCGCTGACTGTTACTTCTTATGCCCCAGCCTCGGAACAATTTTAAAACTAGTAGCTAATTTTGAATACTATTCGGACCCATTAACCTGTTAACAGAATCCAAAGTCTTAGACTGTTTGCATACAACAATTTCTAGTGAAAGTTATTTTACATTTGTATGTCTTTCTGAGTAGAAATCATTGTGGGAAATGAAGAAATTGCTTGTCATAAGCAATATCTTAATTGGCCACAATGTTTTCTAAAGCCTTTAATTTGAAGGGTGTAAAAAGACGTAAATGTGTAAATGGGTTAATGTCAAATCTGTTTTCTAGTAGATGAATCTTTCATGTGTCAAGAGTATTTAGTAGCTTCAGTTTAATATTGTGTTTGTTTTGGTTCAGAAAATGCATGGAACACATTGTTCAGCTCTTAATATGGTTCTTATTATGCCCCCTTTCGAAGAAAATGGGGGTATATTGTTTTGCAAGTGTCGGTCGGTCGGTCGGAAGGTCGGTCAGTTGGTCCGTAGGTCGGTCGGTCTGTCCGTAGACCAAACCTTGTCCGGAGCATAACTCGAAAAGTATCAAAGGTAGAATCATGAAACTTCATAGGTGGATAGATCTCATTATGGAGAGGTGCAGTGCACAAGAACCATAACTCTGCCGATCATTTTTTTGGAGTTATTGCCCTTTGTTGATTTTATAACTTGATTCTTGTCCGGAGCATAACTCAAAAAGTATGTAAGGTGCAATCATGAAACTTTACAGGTGGATAGATCTCATTATGGAGAGGTGCAGTGCACAAGAACCATAACTCTGCTGATCAAATTTTTTGAGTTATTGCCCTTTGTTGATTTTCAAACTTGATTCTTGTCCGGAGCATAACTCAAAAAGTATGTAAGGTAGAATCATGAAACTTTACAGGTGGATAGATCTCATTATGGAGAGGTGCAGTGCACAAGAACCGTAACTCTGCCGATCAAATTTTCTGAGTTATTGCCCTTTGTTGATTTTATAACTTGATTCTTGTCCAGAGCACAACTCAAAAAATATGTAAGGTAGAATCATGAAACTTTACAGGTGAATAGATTTTATTATGGAGAGGTGCAGTGCACAAGAACTGTAACTCTGCCAATTAAATTGTTTGAGTTATTGCCCTTTGTTGATTTTTACACTTAATTCTTAACCTTGCCTATATCTCGTCCTTTTACACATACAGCCTTGATATCTCACACATAGATACCTCCTATCAACATGGTTCACATTCAACCATGACCTTGGACCTTGTGACCTTGACCTTGGAGTTTGACCTACTTTAAAAAAAATTATACCCGACATATATCTCATGACATTTTACAAATACAGCCTTGATACTTCACACATGGACACATCTTACCAACACCTTTCACAATTGACCATGACCTTGGACTTTGTGACCTTGACCTTGGGGTTTGACCTACTTTTAAAAAACTTTAACCTGGCCAATATATCATGTCCTTTTACACATACAGCCTTGACATTTGACACATGGAAACCTCCGACCAAGACCTATCACATACCACTATGACCTTGGACCATGTGGCCTTGACCTTGGAGTTTGACCTACTTTTAAAAAAATTTAAACTGGGCTTTTATCTTATGTACTATTACACATACAGCCTTGGTATTTCACGCATGGACACATCTTACCAAGACCTTTCACATTTGACCATGACCTTGGACCTTGTGACCTTGACCTTTGACCTACTTTTAAAAAAAACTTTAACCTAGCCGATATATCAATTCCTTTTACACATACAGCCTTGATATTTGACACATGGACAACTCTGACCAAGACCTTTCACATTTGACCATGACCTTGGACCTTGTAGACCTTGACCTTGGTGTTTGACCTACTTTAATAATACATTAACCTGACCTATATTTTGTGTCATTTTACATATACAGCCTTGATATTTCACACATGGTCACTTCCAACCAAGATATTTCACTTTTGACCATGACCTTGGACCTTGACCTTGGAGTTTGACCTACTTTTAAAAAACTTAAACTAGGCCTATATCTCATGTCCTGTTACCTATACAGTCTCAATATTTTACACATGGACACCTCCTACCAAGACCTTTCACATTTGACCATGACCTTGGCCTGTGTGACCTTGACCTATGATTTTTACATACTTTTAGAAATCTTTAACCTAGCCTTTATCTTATGTCCTATTACACCTACAGCCTTGATATTTCACACATAGACACCTCCTACCAAAACATTTCACATTTGACCATGACCTTGAATACTGCAACCTTGACCTTGGAGTTTGACCTACTTTTAAAAAGACTGAAACCAGGCATGTATATCATGTCCTTTTACACCTACAGCCTTGATATTTCACACATGGACACCTCCAACCAAGACCTTTCACATTTGACCATGACCTTGACCTTGGCATTTGGCCTACTTTTAAAAATTTTAACCTGGCCTATGTTTCATTTTACTTTTACATATACAGCTTTGATATTTCACACATAGACACCTCCTACCAAGACCTTTCATATTTGACCATGAACTTGACCTTGGACTTTGACCTACATCAAATGTAGGCCCTTGAGGGGGCATATATGTTTTACAAACATCTCTTGTTAATATGGCCTTTGCCCATCAGCCCTTTCCCAGACAAGACTTGGTTTTGGCGTCCGTAATGTATTGGCTTTGAAAAACATTAGAGCAAAAGAAGAAAATGCTGAAATTCAACATTTTCTCCTTTTGCCTCAATGGTTTCTGAGCTATATCACTCACAAATTGTATCTTTAGTAATATCAATTTTATCGTTTGCAACAGCTTTCAAATTGGACCACACTAAAATTTTGTGTTTGGAAAAGGATAAATCCATGTCCTAACAAAGAATTTATTATCCTCTTACAGACAAATGTGCCTTTAGGAAGTGTAACTACGAGGGATGATCCAAAAGTAATGTCACAAACGTTGTTTTCGGTGATTTTAAGAACGTATCGTCATGCAATTTTACATGCCGTTATATTAACATTCGTTTAATTCATACACAAATTTTCATAAAGTTCCGCTTTATATTACAGATATAAACCGCATTTTTACATAGCGCATCGGTGTCCTGCGCCGCACAACACACAACGTCATCGACGTCAAAATCTATTCCTTCTCAAAATATTGCGCTCCGTATTTAATGTAACGTTCATGGCGTTCGACCCACTTCATTAATGCATATAAGAACAACTCATTCAGCAATGCCTTGAATGCATTCCTTGAATAAAAAAAATTTAGTCCCAGTTTTGTAAGGTCGACGTGATTAATTCGTCTTAAATTCAGCTAAGGATGCGGAAATAACGCAAATGTCATATGGACGTTGGCGTCATTCCGCTGCTCCGTACGTCTAACGGCTCATTTTTCATCTTCAAAGGACTCATCTTCACTCGCAAAAATGCTTGCACCAACGGTAGACGAGACTCCTACATTAACAATCCGCTCTTTTTCGTTCAATTTATTGTTTCTGTTGCTCCAATCGGCTTTTTTACAAGCCTTTAGCAAAAGTTCAGAATTGCGGGTTGTGGGCTTTTATCCGATTCTGCCATTTTCCTAATTACGAGTGATGAATTCAATGAGATTTATTTAGTATTTCAACGCACAGATTTTATTGAATCCTTCTAAAATGGCTTAGCAATATCACGACATTGTGTCATTTAAATATCAGCTTAATTGCAGCGGTATTTCTTTTAATATAATGATAGAACATAAAGTAATAATAGTCTTCAAATAAATTCTTTATGGCGTGCGGCGCACATGCACGATGTGGATCTTTTTTAGGATTTTATTTTCTCGGATATATAAAAAATATTATAATAATCCAGAAAAGCATGTTTCCAATAGGATAAGCTTGAAATACAAGGCTTACTATGTACAAGAATACGTCGAATAACCAAACTATAGGCACTGTGACATTACTTTTGGATCATCCCTCGTATAATAAAAGCAGATTTATCCGATTTACCGAGATGTGAATGTAAACCAGACCAGGACGACCGGTGTGGAATGTCTTCCGACTGTCTGAATTGCATGATGATGTAATAATGTCATTGTACATTTAGTTTTTAACATTTACTTTCAAGACATTCCATGTAGAAAACCTTGAAGGAAATGAAGAAAATGCTGATATCCAGCATTTTCTTCATTTCCCTCAAGGTTTTCTATTCTAATTTCATTTTTGTACAGTACACATACTACATTTTATGAATTTATTATTCTCTTACAGACAAATGTGCCTTTAGGAAGTGTAACTATAATAAAAGCAGATTTATCAGATTTACCGAGATGTGAATGTAAGCCGGACCAGGACGACCCTTGTGGAATGTCGTCCGACTGTCTAAATCACATGATGATGTATGAATGTCATCCTGCACTGTGTCCTGCCGGTGATAAATGTCAGAACCAGTTCTTTACAAAACGACTCTATCCACCACAACAGTCATATAAAACAGAAGGGCGAGGATGGGGTCTCCAGGCATTGGCTGATATAAAAAAGGTAAATATGAATTCAGATTTAGCCATATGCACTTCAAAAGAGCATTCCCTATGCTTACCAGATTTGTGACAAGGGGCCGTGTGATTGCGTTGTCGTAACTCTAGTTTATGTTATGATCATGCATTTGTAGCCAGGGGCATTTTCACAAGAATTGGTACATGATTCATACCCCAGCAGAGGTATATGTTTTTACAGGGTTCTCCGCAAAACAATTTGAATGTTTAGTGGCAAATTAAAGAGATATCCGCAAACCTTGTTCAAACACAATGTGTTTATGAAAATATGTGTGAATAAAACGGTAATGGAAAAAGAACAATTGCTCCTTACATTTACAATTATAGAATTGCATTGTTTATCAGTTTTTAGCATGAAATAAATCAAAATGCCTCTATTTGGGTATCATTTTGAAGAAATTAGGCTGTGAGTTACTTTTAAAGCTGTATGGGCATTAAAATGATTTACATGAAGCTGTAGTTGGGACCCTACATGTTATTGTGGTTGGGAGAACACTGTTACGGTATAAGTGGGTTACGCAATGGCTGTCTATTGTTACAGGGCCAGTTTGTGAATGAGTATGTCGGTGATTTGATAGATGAGGAAGAATGTAGGAGAAGGTTAGAGAAAGCTCATGAAGATGATATAACAGACTTTTATATGATGACGCTAGATGCAGACAGGTGAGACTGAGTTTGTGAATTGTAACAGGCCCACAGGAACAGGGGGGGTGGGGGGGCTAGTAGGGGCTAAGCCACCCCCCAAAGTATGCCTAAAATGCCGAATTTTCCTTATTTTATACTGAAAATTTATGGAAAATCCGATTTAGCTAGTAGTGTTGTCTTGGGACTATTGTCGCAATCATCAAGCGACAGCCTAAAGCAAGATACCAGTAGGCCTGTTTTTCATGAACATAGCTTACTACATGTATTTTCAAAAATTAAACTTCTCTATCATTACGTAAATTTATAAGTATTTCGCTGCTAATTAGCACATTTTCACATAATGAGGTTTTTTGACAAGATAACAGATTTTGGGGAACATTATGGAAAAGGAAGAACTTGCTTGTGACTAGTATTTTCTTCATTTCCCACAATGTTTTCTACCCAAAAAGGTAAAGAATTATTAAATTTCATTCTCCGAATTCCGATCTGCAATATCTTTGAATGTGGACCAATCTTTATAGTTTGCTGTCTGGTAATGTGTTATGTTAGTCCACCCCTAATGCGATTATGCTATTTGGGAATTTTTCGCGCAACATGATAAACATTATTTTGTTACTTATCTAAATCTATTCTGACAACTACATAAACATTCGGCGATGGAATGTTCCACATTTGTTTACAATGTCGCCCGAATAATTCTGATGTCGTGTCATAATCTCATAAGTGGTGGACTACCTTAACCCTTTCCCAAACAAGACCTGGTTTTGATGTCCCTATTAGAAAAGGCTGGGGAAAACATTGAAACAAAAGAAGAGACTGCTGATAACCAGCAGTTTCTCCTTTTGTCTCAATATTTTCTGTGTCATATTTTACACCAATCCTATCTTTAACAACATCCATTTTGTCATCTGTAGCAGCTTTCTAATTGGGCCACCCTAAAATTTTGTCATTGGGAAATGGTTAATAACTGACATGTCTCATTTCAGAATCATAGATGCAGGTCCAAAGGGTAATTTATCCAGGTTCATGAACCACAGTTGTCAGCCTAATTTAGAAACACAAAAGTGGAATGTAAATGGAGATGTACGGGTCGGCCTTTTTGCCATGGTGGATATTAAATCAGGTACAGTCCCAGTGAGATTTATTGATTCATGCCAAGTTAAGAACAGAATGGAATCTCCACTGCGCATTCAAGTAAATTACTGTAATGTCCCTACAGCTTTAAAAGTATCACACAGCTTAATTTCCTCAAAATGGAATTTTCCGCTTGGAGGGCAGCATGAAAACAGTTTTTATCGACGCATTTTCAAATCTAACTTGTGACAGGGGAAATATTTACATACTTCTAAATAGAGAAACTGTTCGCAACGGTAAGACTGAAGGGCATGAGCAAAAATGCACATGGCAAAAAGGGTCCGAATCGGTGCTTTTTTTTTTTTTTTTTTTTTTTTGAAAACTCCTTAAAAATAATTGAGTCGGCCATATTTCGGCCGAGTCGGTCGGGAAACCTGAAACACACATATTTTTTTTTTCGGCCTAAGCAGAATGGGATTATTGTATAAAAATCTACATGAAAAAATTGTGCAAAATGAAGAAATTGCTCAAAATAATTAAATGACCATCAACATTTTCTCCTTTTACCAAGCCATTTCTATTAGGTATGTCAAGACATTTTTAGCTCCACTGGCCGACAGGTGTCGGCCAGCGGGAGCGGGCTATTGTCGTGGCAGTGTGTCCGTCGTGTGTCCGTCTGTCTGTAAACTTTTTCTTTAAAAATCTTCTTCTCAGAAACTACCAGATGGATTTCAATCAAACTTTACAAGAATGATCCTTGGGTGACCCTCTTTCAGATTCCTTCAAAGAATTTGGATTGAATCAGAATTACCTGAGTTATCTGCCCTTGAATGTCAAAAATAGCTGGTTTTGTCTTAAATATTACTCTAAAATCCACAAATATTAACCAATCAAGACAAAACTATAACAGAATGTTGGTGACTATAAGGTCTTGCCTTGGTATAATTTTCAGGTTGATATGAATTTTACATCATGAGTTATGTGCCCTTGAAATTGACAAAATTGCCATTTTCAACTCTATTTTGACTTTGTTTTCACTCTAGCAACTACAAATATTGACCAATCAAGACAAAACTTGTACAGAATGTTGGTGACTATAAGATCTTGCCTTGGTATAATTTTCAGCTTGATCTGAATTTTACATCATGAGTTATATGCCCTTGAAATTGACAAAATTGCCATTTTTAGCTCCACTGGCCTTCAGGCCAGCGGGCTATTGTCATGGCGCTGTGTCCGTCGTGCGTGCGTCCGTGCGTGCGTCCGTCCGTCCGTCCGGTCGTCAACTTTTTAGCTCACCTGAGCACAAAGTGCTCAAGGTGAGCTATTGTGATCACTTTTTGTCCGTCGTCCGTCTGTCTGTCTGTCTGTCCGTCCGTCCACAATTTCGTGTTTACACTCTAGCATCTACAAATATAAGCCAATCTTGACCAAACTTGGTCAAAACATGTATGGCTATAAGATCTCGGATGAGTTCGATTATGGGTCAGATCGAACTAGAAATGTAGGAGTTATCTGCCCTTGAATGCGAAAAATACCTAATTTTGACATTGTTTACACTCTAGAATCTACAATTATTGATCAGTCAAGACAAATCTTGTACATAACATTGCAGATAATAAGATCTCGGATGAGTTCGATTTTCAGTCTGATCTGACCAGAAAGACGAGAGTTATGTGCCCTTGAATTCGACAAAATTGCCATTTTCGGCTGTTTTCGACCTTGTTTACACTCTAGAATCTACAATTATTCATCAATCAAGACGAAACTTAAGACAATGTTGGGGACCATGAGATCTCAGACGAGGATGATTTTCAGTCTGATCTGATCAGAATGTCGAGAGTTACTTGCCCTTGAATTTGACAAAATTGTTATTTTCGGCTGTTCTCGACCTTGTTTACACTCTAGAATCTACAATTATTGATCAATCAAGCCTAAACTTGGACACAATATTGGGTATCATAAGATCTGGGATGAGTTTGATATTCAGTCTGATCTGACTAGAAAGGTGAGAGTTATGTGCCCTTGAATTTGATAAAATTGCCGTTTTTGGCTGTTTTTGACCTTGTTTACATTCTAGAATCTACAATTATTGGCCAATCAAGACAAAACTTGGACAAAATGATGGGTATCATAAGATCTCATATGAGTTTGAATTTCAGCCTGATCTGACCAGAAAGTCGAGAGTTATATGCCCTTGAATTTGATAAAATTGCTATTTTCGGCTGTTTTCGACCTTGTTTATACTCTAGAATCTACAATTATTGATCAATCAAGTCAAAACTTAGCCACAATGTTGGGGATCATAAGATCTGGGATGAGTTTGATATTCAGTCTGATCTGATAAAAAAGTCGAGAGTTATGTGCCCTTGAATTTGACAAAATTGTTGTTTTCGGCTGTTTTCGACCTTGTTTATACTCCAGAATCTACAATTATTTATCAAACAAGACAAATCTTGGACACAATGTTGAGCATCATAAGATCTTGGATGAGTTCGATTTTCACAATGTTATTGACCATAAGTTCATTTTCAGCCTTAAAGTCATAAATATTTATTGAATTGAACAAAAGTGTTGCTCATCTCATTTTGGTTCAGGTGAGCGATATAGGACCATCATGGTCCTCTTGTTCTTTAATAATCTTCTCCTCAGAAACCACATGATGGATTTCAATCAAACTTCACAGGAATGATCCCTAGGTGGTCCTCTATCAGATTCCTAAATTTCATTCTGATTGAACTAGAAAGTCTGGAGTTATCTGCCCTTGAATAAATAAATGGCTGTTTTGACTTTGTTTTCACTGTAGCCACTACAAATATTTATCAATCAAGACAAAACTTGGTCAGAATGTTGGTGCTGATAAAAGCTTGTCTGAGTGCAATTTTCAGCTTTATCCGAATATTATGTCTTGAGTTATGTGCCCTTGAAATTGGCAAAAGTACCATTTTTGACCTTATTTTTACTCAAACAACCATAAATATCCATCAATCAACATGAAACTTTCATGTAATCTTACTGGCCATAAGATCTTGCATGTTTATAATTTTCAGCTTCATAGGAATCTTAAATCATGATTTTTCTGCCCTTGAATTTGACAAAATTGCTGTTTTCGACTTTGATTTTACACTCTTTACATCCACAAATATTGAACAATCAAGTCAAAACTTAAACGAGATGTAGGTGAAGTTAAGATCTTGCTTTAGTGTGATTCTTAGCTAGATAGGAATATAAAATCCTCAGTTATATGCCTTTCAATTTGACAAAATTGCTAATTGTGACTTTTTTCTCACTCTAACAGCCAAACTCACTCTATTAAAGGCAAAGCTTGGTAACCAATTGATCTTATACGAGTGTGTTTTCAGTTTTCCAGTTACTTTGTAATTGCTTTAAGAGCAACAAGTTTTGAAAAATTTAGTCAAAACTTGATATGGCAAGAAATTCAGGTTTCATCAGCCATTTGCATTAATTTTGGAATATGGTATTTCCCCAATTCTATTTTTAGCTCAAAATCTATTTTTAGAAATATGAAATATTTTGGAGTAATCAATGGTCTATCAATTTAGATCTGTTTGGAAGATGGAAAATTTTAATTGCTAGTATCATCCAAAGCTGGAATGTTCTACCATTTCCTTTTACCCTTTCTCAAATGGCAAACATATAGTTTTACTTTCTTTGCTTCAAGAACAAAACATTTTGAACAATCTAGTTTTGTAACTTTCTTTTTGCTCTATGAAACACAAGCATTGAACAATCTAATCTAATCTTGGATTAAATATTACATGAAACTCAGGCCTGTGGAGCGACTCAAGACCTTCAGGTCTTCTAGTTGACTCTATTTTGACTTTGTTTTCACTCTAGCAACTACAAATATTGACCAATCAAGACAAAACTTGTACAGAATGTTGGTGACTATAAGATCTTGCCTTGGTATAATTTTCAGCTTGATCTGAATTTTATAAGAGTTAGGTGCCCTTGTTATTGAAAAAAATGCCATTTTCGGCTTTATTTTCACTTTTACAACCATTAGCATTAACCTATCAATACAAAACTTTCACAGACACCTTACTGACCATATGATCTTACTTGCTTGTAATTTTCAGCTTGGTCATGCATTTGCTTGTTTGCGTAGCCTAAACCTTTGAAATTGCATTCAACAAGACAAACAATCAGGCCTGTGGAGCGCTTCCAGGCCGCCAGGACTGTCTAGTTGTTTTGGGAACGGTTCAAAGAGCATATACTTAAAAAACATGTATTTTCATTGCAGGAGATGAACTAACATTTAATTATAATTTTGATTGCCTCGGTAATGAAAAGTTGAAGTGTAGATGTGGTGCAGCTAACTGTAGCGGTTTTCTCGGTGTGCGGCCTAAGGTATGTAGACTTGACTGTATAATTTAGGAACTTTATCCTTAGAAAACGAAAATGAATCCTTTCCCAATACAAATTTTTAGGCTGGTCCAATTTGACAGCTTGTGCAGACAACAAAATAGATGGTAATGCATGATTAATCTGCTTATTTTTGTCAAGAAAGTATTGAGACAAAAGGAGAAAATGCTGGTTTCTTCTTTTGTCTCAATGTTTTCCAAAGCCTTTTTCCATAGGGACGTCAAAATCAGGTCTTGTTTGGGAAAGAGTTAATTTAGAATTGGTCAAATACAACACTGAATTCAGAAATATTTCATGATTGTCTTGTCACATAAAATTAAGATTTTATGGTGAAGATTTATCAAAACAAGACTCTTATAATAATCATAATTAAAGACTCAAATGGTAAATGTTATATGACTAAATTAAAAGGATAAAAAGATTGTTCATTGTAATTGTTCATTGTAATTGTATGCAGTGGGCTCAAATATCAGAAATGATGCATTTTGTGCAGTCCTTATCGTAGAGGTATTAGTATTTTATATACTTAATGTTTTGGATCCTATACATTAACAATCAAACAATCACCATTATGATTTCCTGTCAAATTTGTCAGAAGATTGTTGATAATGCAGGCCCTTGGCTTCTATCTCTATTTTGAACAAATGGTTTAACATGAGATCAAAATATTAATGACAAAATGGATGTTGATTGAGATTGGTTTGTTGTAAAATAAACCTCAGAAAATATTGAGGCCAAAGGGGAAAGTGCTCATTGCCAGCATTTTCTTTTGTCTCAGTCAGCCAAAATCTGGTTTTGTTTGGGAAAAGTAAAGCTTGTGCCATGTGTTCTACCCAAATATTTGATTGATTGATTGATTGATTGCAGACTCAAGCAGAAGCTGCAGCGGAGGCCAGAAAAGAAGCCAAAATGACCAAATTGAAAAAGAAGAAGAAGAACAATGTAAAACGTAAACATGATGATGATTGTTTTCGTTGTGGAGAAGGCGGTGAATTATTAATGTGTGATAGACCTTCCTGTCCGAAAAGTTATCATCTACAGTGTCTAGGATTAAATAAACCCCCATATGGTATGTACACATGGGTTTCATTGTTTTAAACTTCTTGTGAGTCTTAACCCTATCATTAACATTAAAAATTTGGATGATTCCTATTTTAAAGCTGCAGTGGTCGACAAAAATGGTATTCCCAAAGATGAGATTTGTAAGTAGTATAGCAGAGGCATATTGAGGCAAACCGAGAAAATGTTGATTAATGATTATGCATTTCAAGACTATTCAAATGAGTACACACAACATGGGCCTTGTATTTGAAATAACAATTTTTCACCCTTTCTTATCTGTTGCACTGCTATTTTATTACACCTTCTTTAATGCTTTTCGGTGAATTATCGGGAAATAACGGTAAATTATCATTTTGATAAACTCACCGCCTATCCAGTGAATTTATCAAAAACTTGTGTCCCGCTTTTCGTTCATTTCACCATATCTGACTTTATAGAAGCCGGGCAAATAAGTGATGTCATCATAAGTGTTGCATAGTAGTCACGTGCAAAATGACGCGCTTTAAGAAAATCTGTAATAAATTTTTTGCATTTTGTCTAATTTCTACATTAAAGAAATAGGATAATAGTTTGTTTTTCGTGTAAAAGGATTTATATTTCATTTTGTGAACAACCAAAGCTACATTTTCACTCATGGCTTCGCCACTCATGAAAATAAAGCTTTTGTTGTTCACTCAATGAAATATAAATCAATCTTACACTGAAACAAACGATTATCCTCTATATCTTTCTTTTATCACTGCATACACAATTCTGCTACATTTTCAGGTAAATGGGACTGTCCGTGGCATCATTGTGATGAATGTGGTAAACCGGCGAGTCAGAAATGTGTCGAATGTCCAAACTCATTTTGTACAGCTCACTCGGAAACCAACATCAAAGTGTTCGATAAGAAAATATACTGTACGGAACATGACGATTTGTTACAAACCCTGGCCGAGTCTCATTCAGAACACACAACAAATGACGAGCTCTCAGATTCAGAAGTGGAAAGTAAAAGTAAAAGTTCAAAACTGGACAAAGGTGGATCAAAACCAGACAAAAGTGGTGCAAAAACGAAACCAGAAAAAAACCCATCAGCAAAGAACATCAATAAGGAAGAAAAGAAGAAGGGAAGCAAGCAATCATTGGACAAAAACACGAAACCAATTGAAAAGGGTATTAGTGAGAAAACATTGGACAAAAACACAAAACTAATTGAAAATGGTATTGGTGAGAAAGGGGAAGGGAAGCCAGTGAAGGGGGTTAAGGGGAGGAAAGGGTCTGGTAAAATGAACAATGTTACAAAAGGTTTGACTTTAGATGATCCCCTTGCTGTGGCCCCAATGTTTGACAGTGAGGATGAGGAAGAAGAATTTGGTCTTGTGATAGATATACCAACATTCTGATATGGGCTCTTACCAGAGCAACAGATAAGAGGGGACAAGGGCAATCTAAATTTCTTATTTCAAATCCAGACCATATGTTGTGAGTACTCATTTGAATTGTATCAATTTCAAAGGAAACCCATAACATAGGGTTTGAAGAACAATAGATCATAGTTGAGATATTGCTTTTGGAAAAGCCATCTTATCTGTAGCTCTGATTATGTATCAACATGAACTTAACCCTATCCCAAACGACAAGATTTTAGGGTGATCAACTTAAAAAAATTGCCACAAATGTCAAAATGGATGTTATAAAGATAGGATTTGTGTAAAATATGGCACAGAAAATATTGAGACAAAAGGAGAAACTGCTGGTTATCAGCAGTTTCTTCTTTTGTCTCAATGTTTTCCCAAGTCCATTCTATAAGGGACGTCAAAACCAGGCCCCGGTTTCTCGAAAATACTTAAGTATATTCTCATGAGTTCATGCTCAACTTCTATTCAATACCAATCAACGTTGATTGGTATTCAATTGAAGTTCACTTGGATTTGAGCAGGATGCTCAGATTTGAGCATGAGAAGATACTTAAGTTTTTTCGAGAAACCGGGGCCAGGTCTTGTTTGGGAAAGGGTTAAATCGTGTTTGACCGAATATAACATTACATTGCATGTAAGATGGATTTTAACCCATTACCACATATTGGTGCCTTTGAGTTGACATTCCACATGATAAAGGATGTAAAAACAATGTTGGATATGAAGAAATGGCTTGTTAGAAGCAATTTCTTCATATTCCACAGTGTTTTCTACACAGAATGAGCAATAAAATTTAAATTGTATTATCCAGAAATTGTCATCTGCAACATCTTTGAATTTGGACAAGTGTTAAATTTTGTTGTCTAGTAATGGGGAATTATGGTGTAGCTGACACAAAATTTTAGGCTTATATCAATATATTTTGGCATCCTACCACTTAAAGCATTGAGGCAAAAGTAGAAAATGCTGCTTACCAGCATTTTTTTCTTATCCCTGGATGCTTGCCAAAGCCTAATCTATTGGTTTAACCTGACATGACCAATTTGCATGACAAATTATAATAATTGATCACTAAGGGGCTACAGCAATTGCCATATAAAAGACAAAAAAAAGATGCTATCGACAAGAATAATGAGTCTTGGTCTACCAAACAAAGATGCATTTGGACACGCCTTCATTTGGAAAACATTGGAAAAAGGGAAGACAAGGCTGATTGCCAGCATTTTCTCACTTTTCTCAATATTTTTCATCCTGTCACAGTAAATTTTATTCTGACATCTGATTGTATCAATTACAAAACCCTTGAATTTAGACATGCCAAAAGAATTGTTCATTTGGGAATGTGTCAAGGGATATGAGGGACTATGTGGATTGGAAGTCTGATTTTCCATGTGGAGAAATGCTCAAGGAATATAATATTTTCTATGTTTGTGTGTGCATGTGTTAAATTAAAATTGTAAATTAATTAAATTAATAAAATCAAACATGTTTTTGTATGCAGAATTATTTTGACATGAATTACATCGCAATTTGGCAAATGATACAAATCAACAAACAGCAGAAACTTGGACTATTCAATTTCAAAGCTGCTGAAGATGACACAAGTGATTTTAGTAAAGATAGCATTTGCTTACAATGTTGTGTGGAAAACATTGAGTCAAAAGGAGAAAATGCTGATCATTAGTATCTTTTTAGCTCCACTGGCCTTTCAGGCCAGCGGGCTATTGTCATGGCGGTGTGTCCGTCGTGCGTCAGTCCGTCCGTCCGTCCGTGCGTGCGTCCGTAAACTTTTTCTTTAAAAATCTTCTTCTCAAAAACTACTGAATGGATTGCAACCAAACTTCACAGGAATGATCCTTGCGTGACCCTCTCTCAGATTCCTTCAAAGAATATGGATTGAACTTGAATAACCTGAGTTATCTGCCCTTGAATGTCAAAAATAGCAGGTTTTGACTTTAGTTTTCTTCTAAAATCTACAAATATTGAACAATCAAGACAAAACTTTGGCTGAATGATGCTGACTACAAGATCTTGCCTTGGTAAAATTTTCAGCTTGATCTGAATTTTACATCATGAGTTATGTGCCCTTTAAATTGACAGAATTGCCATTTTCGGCTGTATTTTGACTTTGTTTTCTCTCTAGCAACTACAAATATTGACTGAACAGGATAAAACTTTGACAGAATGTTGGTGACTATAAGATCTTGCCTTGGTACAACTTTCAGCTTGATCTGAATTTTATAGCATGAGTTATGTGCCCTTGAAATTGCAAAAAATTGTCATTTTCGGCTCTATTTTGCTGGTTTTGACTTTACTTTTACTCTAAAATCTACAATTATTGACCAATCAAAACAAAACAGGGACAGAATATATATAAGCATTATATGCTGCCTGGGTGTAATTTTCAGCCTGATCGGAATCTTACATCATGAGTTATGTGCCCTTGAATTTGACAAAATTGCCATTTTCGACTCTGTTTTCACTCTAACAACCACAAATGTTAACCAATCAAGATGATACGTGGAAAGAATCTTGTTGACAACAAGACCTTGCTTATGTGTAATTTTCAACATGATCACACTGTTACAATCTGAGTTATTTGCCCTTGAAATTGACAAAATTTCAGTTTTCGACTCTTTTTCCACCCTTGAAGCCATGAATATTGACTAATATACGACAAAATTTGAACAGAATGATAGTGACCATAAGATCTTGCATGCGTTTAATTTTCGATTTGATTTTAAATATACATACTGAATTATGTGTCCTTTAATTTGGCAAAATCACACTTTTCAATTTTATTATCGCTTTAACATCCCTAAAATAGTGTTCAATCAATTACTTTCTTTCTGCATTTACCACATGATTGCTGCTTTTGACTTTGTTTTTGCTGTAAGAACCACAAGTATTTAACAAGAGGACCATGATGGTCCTATATCGCTCACCTGAACCAAACTGACATGAGCAAAACTTTTATTCAAATCAATTGATATTTATGATTTTAAGACTGAAAACTAACTTATGGTCAATAAGAATATGAAAATCAAATTCATCAGAGATCTTATGGTCCCCAACATTGTGTCCAAGATTTGTCCAATAATTGTATATTCTACATTGTAAACAAAGTCGAAAACGGCAATTTTGACAAATTCAAGGGCACATAACACTCACCTTTCTGCTCAGATCAGACTGAAAATCCTACTCATCCAAGATCTTATGGTCCGCAATATTGTGTATAAGTTTTGTCTTGATTGATTGATAATTGTAGATTCTAGAGTGTAAACAAGATCAAAAAAAGCCAAAAATGGCAATTTTGTCAAATTAAAGGGAACATAACTCTCAACTTTCTGATCGGATCAAACTGAAATCGCAATAATCTAAGATCTTATAGTCCCCAACATTGTGTCCAAGATTTGTCTTGATTGATTAATATAATTGTAGATTCTAGAGTGTAAACAAGGTGGAAAACAGCCGAAAATGGCAATTTTGTCGAATTCAAGCGCACATAACTCTCGACTTTCTAATAATATCAGACTGAAAATCAAACTCATCTGAGATCTTATGGTCCCCAACATTGTGTCCCAGTTTTGTCTTAATAGATTTATAATTGTAAATTCTAGAGTGTAAACAAGGTCCAAAACAGCTAAAAATGGCAATTTTGTCAAATCCAAGGGCATGTAACTCTAAACTTTATGATCAGATCAGACTGAAAATCCCACTCATCTGAGATCTTATGGTCCCCTACATTATGTCCAAGTTTCGTCTTGATTGACTGATATTTGTAGATTCTAGAGTGAAAACAAGGTGGAAAACAGCTGAAAATGGCAATTTTGTCAAATTCAAGGGCACATAACTCTCGTCTTTCTAATCAGATCAGACTGAAAATCATTCACATCCAAGATCTCATGGTCCTCAACATTGTGTCCAGGTTTTGTCTTGATTGAATAATAATTGTAGATTCTAGAGTGTAAACAAGGTCAAAAACATCCGAAAATGGCAATTTCGTCGAATTCAAGGGCACATAACTCATGACTTTCTGGTCTGATCAGAACCAAAATCAAACTCGTCCAAGATCTAATTGTTATATACATTGTGTCCAAGTTTAATCTTGATTGGTAAATATTTGTAGATGCTAGAGTGTTAACAAAGTCAAAAGTAGCTATTTTTCACATTCAAGGGCAGATAACTCCGGACTTTCTGTTCCGATCAGAACAAAAATCGAACTCATCCGATAACTTATGGTCAAACATATTTTGGCCAAGTTATGTCAAGATTGGCTTATATTTGTGGATGCTAGAGTGTTAACACTAAATTGTTGACAGACAGACGGACAGACGGACGGACAGACGGACGGACGAAAGACACAAAGTGACCACAATAGCTCACCTTGAGCACTTCGTGCTCAGGTGAGCTAAAAATCTAGTCAAAACTTGGATTTGATATTAAAAGAAATTCAGGCCTGTGGAGCGACTCAAGACCTTCAGGTCTTTCTAGTTTTACTCGATGTTTTGGTGAGCCTGTTTTCTTAGGAACATCAAAATGGGTCTTGTTTAGGAAAGGGTCAGTGCAAGGGAATTTGTAATTTCTTTCTAAATTGACAGAATGTGCCTTAATTAAATTTTTATAGGGGAAAATTTGATTTGATCTTTAATTTTTCGTAACATTTTTTGGTCACTTCTTTTTTAATACAATAAATGTATGAAAATTTATGAATTTTTTTGCTTGA
Source organism: Fragum sueziense (assembly GCA_963680895.1). Lineage (NCBI taxonomy): Eukaryota > Metazoa > Mollusca > Bivalvia > Cardiida > Cardiidae > Fragum > Fragum sueziense. The sequence goes on from OY804601.1 coordinate 32,885,533, forward strand.
CTTGGAAATTCTGAATGCTATTTTGTTTCTAATGAATGTGATTCTGAAGTTGAATTTTAATAATTTTATAAGCATGAGTAAATAAATCTTAATTGCTAAGTTTGCATGTGTTGAAATGTTTTATTGTAATTATAAATTGAACAGTGTAAATAAAGTCATCTTGAACAAGAATAGTTCTTGATTTGTTGATTATTGATCTTTTTCAGAAACATGACCAGAGCTGCGTTCTTTAGAACGAGATTTCTTAAGATGTTTTAGGTCAAAGCCTTATTTGGAGCAAGAATTTTAAGACACTCAATGGGAGGCGCCATTACCCTATACTTTGTGCAGAACCCTTTGGTAAACTCTGTAGAAACAATATAAGAGAGAATTAACAGAGTTGTTCCGTTTACTCCATGGTACCATGGCAATGCTCCGTACTTCATACAAACTACGTCACCATGACGTCATTTGTATGAAGTATGGAGCATTTGAAACATCTCTGTCAGAATCTAGTTCTTTAAAACGCTTTATCCAAAATTTCTAAGAAATCTTAAAAAATCTCTCTCTAAATAACGCTTCTCTGGTTTATAATCAGCAATTTTCGTCTTTTCCCTCCATATTTTCTATGCCAAATTGAACATGCAGTAGGACATGTACATAATGCAGTTGGTAGCGAATCAGACTCGGATGAGGTCCCGAGTTTGATGCTGGATATTGACAAATATTCTTTCTTACTAGTGGCTCAGTTAGGATGTTGTGATAGTACTGGTATGAGAAATGACAGGAATCTGTGGCAAGGTGCTCCAACTGATGTGATATGACCATAGCAGGTGAAAGAGTCATTAATAAACCCCAATCAATCATTCTACATGCTTTGTTTGCAGAGCCTGGATATTTTGGTAGCATACATGTATTTTATTTAAAAGAGCTACAGATAAGAGGAGATGAAGGCTTTTCGATATTCAATATTTCATTTATTGTTCAGCAAACCCTATGTTGTGGCTACTCAATGGAATTGTCTCATTGAGAGGATTCTAAAGAGTACCCACAACACAAGGTTTGGATTTGAAATACCGGTAAACAGATTAAAAATGCTTTTCTCCCCTGTTTGTTTCTCTTACTACTTCTGTGGCCATAGCGCAGTGGGTAGCACATCCGACTCGTGTGGTTCCAGGTTTGATCCCCAGTTGTGGCAAATATCTTTTCAGATAAAATTGTCTTCCACCAACGGTTTGATATTGTTAAACTGTGTGTGTGAGCAACTGGAGGCTCCGTTTGGATATTGTGGTGGTACTGATGAGAGAAATACGACCGGTTCTCCAGAAGCCGTGATATGACCATAGCAGTTGAAAACGGCTTTTGACATCTCTAATAGAAAAGGCTTTGGAAAACATCAAGGCAAAAGAAGAAAATGCTGATAATCAGCATTTTCTCTTTCGCCTCGATATTTTGTGGAGCTTCATTTTATACAAATCCTATCTTTATCAACATGAGATTCGTCGTTTGCTAACTGGTTAGTCAAATAAAATCTCTGACTATTACTCCTGGGGTTTGGGGATAGATCTACTGCTGAACCAAGTTCCTTTCTGTTGTTTAACCATTTCCCAAACAAGAACGGGTTTTGACATTCCTAGTAGAAATGGCTTGGGAAAACATTGAAGCAAAAGAGGAAACTGCTGATAACCAGCAGTTTCTCGTTTTGCCTCAATATTTTCTGAGCTATTTTACACACAAATTCTTTCTTTATCCACATACATTTTGTTATCTGCATCAGCTTTCAAATTGGAACACCCCTAATTTTTGTAGGCAAATACCTTTTCTGACAGAGTCGCCCATCAATGGTTTGATAATCACATCGTGAACGTATGTGGGCGAACAGCTGGAGGCTCGGTTAGGGTGTTGTGGTAGTACTGGTATGAGAAACAACAGGAATCCATGGTCAGGTGCTCCAGTTGCCGTGATATGACCATAGCAGTTGAAAACGGCGTAAAACCCCAATAAGCTCACTCAAACCCAAAATTTCATAAGCGGCCAGAGGTGATCGTATATTGCCATCAATATTTTCTGTACTACTTTGTATACAAACCTATCTTTATCGGTATCCATTTTGTTGTCTGCAGCAGCTTTCAATTATGAGCATTCTAAATTTGTTGTCATCTGGGAAAGGATTAAGAATGGTCAATTATTTTTCCTTTTCCAAAATTTATTTGGGTAAAGATTCACAAAGGAAACAATTTTCTAAACAAGTACATTTAGTTTATTCAATAAATTTTCATTTCCTCTAAGAACATTGCATTAAGATAAAATTAAAAAGAGAACAATAAAAATAAAATCCTATCATGGCCGATAATCACATTTTACAACAAGAGCTTCGCAGAGCAGCGCATATACGCCTGAGAGGGGCTTGTCAGCAAAATTGGCCTTTTTAGCTCACCTGAGCACGAAGTGCTCAAGGTGAGCTATTGTGGTCACTTTTTGTCCGTCGTCCGTCTGTCCGTCTGTCCGTCTGTCCGTCCGTCCACAATTTCGTGTTAACACTCTAGCATCTACAAATATAAGCCAATCTTGACCAAACCTGGTCAAAACATGTATGACCATAAGATCTCGGATGAGTTCGATTATGGGTCAGATCTAACCAGAAAGTCCGGAGTTATCTGCCCTTGAATGCGAAAAATAGCTAGTTTTGACATTGTTTACACTCTAGTATCTACAATTATTGATCAATCAAGACAAAACTTTGACACAATGTTGGTGACCATAAGATCTCAGATGAATTCGATTTTCAGTTTGATCGTACAAGAAGGTCTTGAGTTATGTGCCCTTGAAATTGACAAAATTGCCATTTTCGACTGTTTTCGACTTTGTTTACACTCTAACATCTACAAATATTGACCAATCAAAACAAAACTTTGAGACAATGTTAGGGATCATAAGATCTTGTATGAGTTTGATTTTCAGATTGATCGGATCAATAAGTCATGAGTTATACGCCCTTGAATTTAACAAAATTGCTGTTTTCGACTGTTTTTGACTTTATTTACACTCTAGCATTTACAATTATTGACCAATCTAGACAAAACTTTGACACAATGTTAAGGCCTATACAATCTCAAATGAGTCCGACTTTCAGACTGATTGGATAAAAAATTCCTGAGTTATACGCCGTTGAATTCGACAAAATTGACGTTTTCTACTGTCTTCGACTTTGTTTACACTCTAGCATCTACAATTATTGACCAATCAAGACAAAACTTGGTCACAATGTTAGGGACTATAAGATCATGTATGAGTTTGATTATCAGATTGATCAGATCAAAAGGTCATGAGTTATACGCCCTTGAATTTGACAAAATTCCCATTTTTGAATGTTTACGACTTTGTTTACACTCTAGAATCTACAATTATTGACCTATTTAGACAAAACTTTGACACAATGTTGGTGACCATAATTTCTTGGATGAGCTTGAATTTCAGTCTCGTCAGACTAGAAAGTCATGAGTTATATGCCCTTGAATTTGACAAAATTGATGTTTTCGATTGTTTTGGACTTAGTTTACACTTTAGCATCTACAATTATTGACCAATCAAGATGAAATTTGGACACAATTTTGCTGAACATAAGATCTTGCACCAGTTTGAATTAGCTTAATTAGAGTAGAATTTGCTGAGTTTGCTGAGCCCTTCAAATTGACAAATTTGCCGTTTTCGACTGTTTTTACTCTAACAACTACAAATAGCGTGTTGTTGACCATAAGTTTGTTTTCAGTCTTAAAGTCACAAGTAATTGATTTGAACAAATCTGTGGCTCATATCATCTTGGTTCAGGTGAGCGATATAGGACCATCATGGTCCTCTTGTTTTCAATTCAAGGGGAGATAATTCAAACATGAAAAGTTATCAAAATTTTGTTTGCACAACAAGACACCATAGAGATTCATTGTCCCTAGTTTGATTAAAATCTGGTTGAAACTTTAGGAGTTGCGCACAGGAGAAAATGGGCATTTTTCCTTAAATTCAAGGGCAGATAATTCAAGAACGAAAACAGTTATCTAAATTCCGTAAGCGGTGTGCACAACTAGACACCATGGAGATTCATTGTGGCAAGTTTTATCAAATTCTGATCAAAACTGTAGGAGTTTCGCACACAAGAAAATGGGCATTTTTTTAATCCAAGGGCAGATAATTCAAGAACGAAAAGAGTTATCTGAATTCCGTAAGCGGTGTGCACAGCTAGACACCATGGAGATTCATTGTGGCAAGTTTGATCAAATTCTGATCAAAACTGTAGGAGGAGTTGCGCACACAAGAAATTGCTAACGGACGGACAGACAGACAGACGAGTGGGGCCATAACATAATACGACCCTTCGGGCGTATAACAACAACAATGACAGAAACTGCCAAACATAGAATCTTAAGACAAACAATGGGGAGCATTGGTATGTTGATTGTTTTGATTGTCAGTCGATAGGTTGATACAATATCATGGGCAACGAAGAATTTAAGACAAACAATGGGGGTGTGGTATTTTTCTGATCATACATTGGCTCATCGATGGTTTTGATTGACAGCCGGCGTTTGGTCAATTCTGTTGATATGAAATTGATTTGAATTCAATTTAAAGCAGAGAAGGTGTAAAAATACCAGCTATTTATTTGATATTTCAAAAAAGCTCCTGATAAAAAAAGTTATTGATGATGACACAAAATTTTATTTAGTTGTCACTTGTCAGTAACTGTTTGATCAGGTGTTGTTTAACCCATTACCACAAAGTGACTCTTTTTTACTCCCAACAAGATAATGAGTTTGGAAAACATTGTGGAAAATGAAGAAATTGCTTGTGACAAGCAATTTCTTCATTTCCCACTATGTTTTCCAGACAAAAAGACATAAAAATGTAAAATTCGTCTGTAACACCTTTGAATTTGGACAAGTCTAAAATTTTGCCATTTAGTAATGGGTGAAAATATCTACAAATTTCTTTTAATCCCTGGGGCCTGTATTATCAATGATCATACAATTATTTTTTGCGTAATAACTTGTAACAACAAACCTGATTGGCCCAATTCTATTTCTCATCCAATCAGATGTTTTAGTACATAGTTTACACAAAAATGTAGTCGTAAGATCGTTGATAATACGGGCCCCTGGTGTTTTCTTGCCATCTCTGCTTAAAATCCTATTCAAGCCAGTTGCATATTAACCCATTACCAAATGACAATATTTTGGATTGTTCCAATTTGAAAGCTGTTGCAGATGACAATTTCAAGTTGACGAAATGTAAAAAAAATCCATTTTTGGTAAGAAAACATTGTGGAAAATAAGAAATAGCTTGTGACAAGCAATTTCTTTATTTTCCACAATGTTTTCCCAAGCATTTTTCCTGGGGGGTGTTAAAAAGGGACACTGTGTGGGAATGGATAAACAGGATTATTGAAGATTCTCTGCCTTTGTTGTCATTGTGTCACCTGTTTCCCCACCATGCCTATCCAGTAACAGAGTTCCACTGGTAACACAAAACTATTCAAAGTGCATGTAGAATAGTACACACTTTAATCCGTTGCCTCACAGATACGCTTTTTGATGTGCTCCAAGAAAAATGCATTGGAAAACATTGTGGAAAATGAAGAAATTGTTTGTAACAAGCAATTTCTTCATTTTCCACAATTTTTTTCTATTCCCAAATGGGAAGAATTTTAACATTTCATCAACTTGGAATTGTCGTATGCAACACCTTTCAATTTGGAACAGTCCAAAATTTTGCCGTCTGGTAATGGGTTTAAGGTTAAATAGATTTGGGGTGGAACCCCAAGTTCACTTTTTGCAGAAACATTTTCTTGTTTTCCACACTTGAATTTAGCGCAGGCTATTTTTTTGTGTTTTGGGAAAGAGTAAGATAATGTCTATTTATTGGACTTGTATAGTATTGGTAATGGCGGTTGTAGGTTTCATAATTCTCATGAAAAACATTGAAAGAAAAGAATAAATGCTAATTACCAGCACCTACTCCTTTTATTTCATTGCTTTTCTATGCTGAAAACATACAAATTCTATTCATCATTTTTCTTAATTTGTTTTGCTGCCTGCCATTTTATTTATTTAAGTAATGTGGAAATTGTTTTAGATCACTTATCTTTATTATCACTATTTTGTCTATTGTATGGATTTTGTCTATGTCTGTCTGTCTGTCTGTTCCTTTGTCCTTGATACCTTTTCTGACCATTACAACCATATCTAGAATCGTCAGGATAAGAGTTCCATTCATTTCCCTGCCGTGGATGATAAGCAGCATGATCCCGTCTTGAATGATGATGTCTGTTTGACGCACTTGCGTAGTGTTCTTGATCGTAGGATTCATAATCATCATAATATCCATTTCCGTATCCGTAATTTCCATATCCATAATTTCCGTATTCATAATCGTCAAATCTCCAGTGTTTATTCCCCCTGTCATACTGTCTACTTGTATAATCACCATGATTCCTATATGAACCATCTCTGTATTGACTATTGTAACCACTATCACTGTACATATCACCACTATTCTGTGACCTGCCATTGTTGTTTTGGTATCCATCACTTCCATTGTTTTGTCTGTGTCTATGATTATTCCCACCGTATCTAGCACCCTGTGTACCTTTTTCATCTGTTAGTCGACCAGAACATTTGCTGAAAAATAAATCAAAGTTTAGACATTTTGGATTAACCCATTTCCACATTTTGACGCCTTTTAATGCCCCACAAGATAAAGGCTTGGGAGTGCATTGTGCAAAATGAAGAAATTGCTTATCAGCGGCGGATCCAGGATTTCTGTGAGGGGGGTTCGTTTTTACAAGAAGGGGGGTTCGTTTTACAAGTTTTCCACAATTTTGACTGATTTTCTGCATGAAAATGAAATAATTAGGCCACATAGGGGGGTTCGTTTGAACCCCCCCCTGAATCCGCCACTGCTTATGACAAGCAATTTATTCATTTCCCAAATTGTTTTCTACCAAGAAAGACCTAAAAATGTAAAATTTCATTGACTTGAAACTGCTGTATGCAACATCTTTGAATTTGGACTAGTCTAAAATTTTGCTGTCTGGTTATGGGTTAAATTGATAATTAAAAATTCTAGATATCAATCATTTGATTCATCAGTCAGTTAATTTGCCCACTCAAGAATGGAAAAAATTATGTAGTGCCAGATGATAAATAAAGGCTTTTTGTCCAATATGGCAGAGAAAATATTGAGGCAAGAATGTTAGAAATTCTACCTACATGAAATTTAGTTACAAAAAGTGGTTTTCAAGCATTTTCCTTGTCCCGTGTATTAGTGCAAATTTTCAGGACAAAGTTTTCATATGTGACAAGATATAGAAACGTATATGCAAATCCTTATGAATAGCATTACATGATCCGTAAGGAAAATTTCTGGATGACTGGAATAACCCCTTCTTTATTTGAAAAGTTAAGCTTATAAACATTTGTCCAAGGATCTGGGAAAAAAATCCTCCTAGCATTTTATGCCAACAATATTTCCATATCAGTCTTTGCCTAAGCGGAGTCATATATCGATCCAAGCTGTTCTCTTGCAATCGCTATAGGTACTGAAGAAGTTGGTAGAGAACAACATGGATCTTGATCAGACTGTGTGAATACACAGGCTGATCTGGATCCATGTTGCTCTCAATTGTCATAAGGGGCCTTTTACTATCTCCTCTTTCATTTTATGAATCAAAGTTACCCACCCTGCTATTCTCTTGTTCAGATCTGCCAGATAATTTTCTCGTTCTATAGGATAACCTCGAGCTGTACTGTAGGCTGTAAAGCAACAAGAACAAACACAATATAACGGTAATAGATATATTTTTCTAATGCAAAGTAATTTACAAGAACAGCAAGGAAAAGATTTTTCTGTTGAAAAGTAATTTAGTTGATATGCAATTCCACAAATCCTCTCCTTTTCCTTTCCAAATTATATGCCCCCTTTACAACAAATACTGTAAGACTATACCATAGTCATAGAGATTATCACCGTAAGACATGCACATAAGGTCAAAAGTCATGATCCAAAATGTTAGGTCTTGGATGGAGGTATGTTTGTGTCTAAATATCTAGATACTAGATCTATCTTATAATTTATAAAATAAAGGCCTGTGCAACCAACACTGATGACACTAGGGCTACATTATTAGCTCATCAAGCTCATTAAAAAGTTACAAGCATAATCAACTGACAGTCCAGCACACAAGGTGACTCCTATACAGAGCAACAGATAAGAGGAGTAATTTCTTTATTTCAAATCCAAGCCCTTCAAATCTTGCGGGTAATCATTTGAATCATCTCGACAAGACGATTCTAGTGAGTACACACAACATAGGTTTTGATAAACATTCAGTGAAATATTTCATTTTGAAAAACCATCATCTCCTATTTTCTGGAGCTTTGCTCCGTTCCTATATAGAATGGGTGAGATCTAGCCGTAGGAAATACATCTATTCTAAAGCCAAATTTAGGAGTAGCTAACATACCTGAAATGGCTGTACTGGGTTCAATACCTAATTTCTCTATCATGTATCTGAAAGTAAGGAATAAAATGAGTTTTTAGTAACCATGCATTGCACTACCCTTTCCCAAAACAACGAAATATTAGGGTGGTCTAATATGAAAGCTCATGCAGATTACAAAATTGATGTTGACAGAGATGGGATTTTGGGCTCAATAGAGCACATAATAGTCTATCTCTTTTTTAAGCTTTCCCTAATGTTTGTACTTTTTTACCTGAATAAAACTATGGGTGGGAATGAGTACTCCAGTGTCCTAATTTGCAATCAAGTACCAACAATTATTGTTCTCGCTGTCAAATAATATCTTAATCATAGCCTCTGAGTTGACTAATTTTTCGCACATCCATTAAGCAGATTTTTGGAATATTGAGGTTACACTCTAATGTTATCTGCTACCTAGAGAAGCAACAGTTTATTCTTCCTTATTCACAAATGAATCCTTGAAAAACGTGACCTTTGTATTTTTTACAATAAATATTAGTGATGAAATATAATCTTTTTTGTCACTTTGACCAATAATATGCTGCAAACATGGCAATCAATATGTTTGAAAACACCAAGTTAATAATTGATAGGCCATTTCTATCCAAGTACACAAGTACTCAATTGGAAGGGTGACATAGTACTCCATTAGTAAAATTTGTACTCTTTACCACACCTAGATGAAATTACTGTTACTACCCTCCTACAGTCTAGATTTGAAGATGATACATACCTACAGACCATATAGCCTGTTCTGTTTACACCATGTGTACAGTGGACACCAACTAGATTCTCTGTGAAAATAAGACAGTTACAACTTATCTTAAGTTTGTTGTTCAATCTTTATTTTTTTTGTACGAGGTGAAATGCCATATTTATTATTCAATGAGTTTCAAATTGAACATCAGGATCTCGTCTATCTTATCATATGAAACTCTTTACTTCAAGTGCAGTATATACTCAATATTAAATCTACTGTAATAAAGCCCTTTCCCCAACAAACCTGGTTTCTCTTTTACCTCAGTATTTTCTGCATTCAACGGTTTGCTAGACTATTACCAACATAGATACCTCTGTTAATCTCTTGAGACAAATAAAGACATCAGTGTCCGACATATTCTACCTTTTTCTATACTGACTGCCAATTTTAATGTTGCATAACAAGAAAAAAGCATACCTTTACTTGTGTTCTCTTCTAAAAAATTATCAACTGTTTGAGCAAATCTGCAACACAGAATGTTTATAATCATTTCGTTCAATTGTAAGCAAACAATCAGCACCAATAATTGTTCTTTTCAACAATATTATTAGTCTTAAAACTACAGGTTGATCTCTTGCTCTTGATTTGCAAAGAGTTGAAATTTTCGTTCCTCAGAGCAATATTTTGACGTACAGATATTTTGATCATATTGCAAAGTCTTCATCAGCGCAGTGGTCAGCGGTGATAGTCATGTGACTTAGCACAGTCACATGATAAGAGGAGAGAATAATTCACTTGTACAATAGTATTAGTCTTGTCAGGATGAACTGATCTTTTTCATTCTCTATCGAAATGCCGGGTGTATCTAAATTAGGAAAAAATGCCTCTTTTGCATTTGCAATTTTTGAAACTGTTTAGACTCTGTAAACCTACATACATCACTCAATTTTATATTCTAATACAAAATCAATATTACAAACCTTGTAAAAATATCTTCATCAGGTATAACATGACCAGGCACAAATATTTTTCTGTAGGAGACTCCCTTGTTCTCTAATTCCATCTTGTTATAATATCGGGTTGTGTTGGTCAAGTCAATCACCAACTTTAGATGGACTTGTCTCTCCTCTAGGCTGTCCGTCAATATGCTAGGTGTGAACCTGAAATTATCAACACTTTCCTTAAAGATTCATACTTACAGTTACTTACTTATTTTCAGGGTAATCTTCTGTAAAAATAAATGTACATAATTAAACTGGCCTTTAGTATTTCTCTGTGCAAAATTTCAGCTTCTTCTGACTGTATTGGCTAAGATTACGACAGATATAAAACCCCATATCACATCATTTCGTAAACACGATCAACCAGCTGTAAATATTTTACATAGTTTTACACCGCTGCATGAATATCGATTTATGTCATTTACTGTATGAATCTTGTATTATTTCATATAAAGTCTATAAACGATGTGACAACATGCTAAAAGCCAACTTTTGTGGATCATTAGAGATTTAGGTCTGGGGATACTAATGTACCTTAAATACCAAATTTTAGAAGTTCTCTGGTTTGAAAGCTACTACAGATGACAATACGGATGTAGATTAAGAAAGGATTTGTGTACAACATAGTCTAGAAAATATTGATGCAAAGGGAGAAATGATCGTCCTTTCTATTAACCCTTTTCCAAACAAGACCTGGTTTGGACGTCCCTAATTGAAAAAGTTTGGGAAAACATTGAGACAAAAGAAGAAACTGCTGATAACTCAATATTTTCTATGCCATATTTTACACATATTTTACCTTTGATAACTTCCATTTTGTCATTTGTGGCAGTTTTTGAAGTGGATCACCCTAAAATTTTGCCGTTTGGGAAAGGGTTAAGGATGTCAAAACCCAGTCTTGTTTGGGAAAGGGTTAACTCATTACCAGACGGCAAAATTTTGGACTGTTTCAATTTGAATTGTGTTGCAGACGACAATTTAAATTCAGTGCAATTTTAAAAATCATTGAATTTCAGCCTTTCAGGTTATAAAACAATATGGATAATGAAGAAGGGCTTTGTCTCGTTCTTTAGCAGATGCCTATAACAGGCTACTTCACAATTGAAGAAAGGCTCATTTTTTCACAATGGTGGCAGAAAAAAATCACAAAACTTGTACTTAAATTTGCATTTCATGCATTATTTCTTCTTTAAAATTCATTCTTTGTAACTTAAAGTTAATTTTATCATTGGTATGATCTTCAAATAGTAATTCATTTATAAAGCACTGTAATTTATGCTAAAATTGAACTTAATCCTTAGTCTGTTACTAAAAATGTGTTCGCAAAATGTTCATAAGAACATGCTATAATTCCACAAAATGAACAGGCTAAGGCCTTCACAAATCTTTGAAAAAAGCCCTGCTACCCCAATGAGATTTGCGCTATGTCAGAATTATTCGGGCGACATCAAAAACATTCGGCGGTGGCATTTTCCACCACCGAATATTTATGACTGCGTCCAAATAGGTTCGGATACGTAGCCATGCCGCTTGAAATAAGCCGATGTTTTATGAATCTAAAAATGGCCACAATACGGCCACAATACGGAAATTCTACCTAAATGTTTTAAGATTTGTCTCAAATGGACCAGGGCTAAAATACAACCATTTGTGCTTATAAAAAGAAAGAAGAATAACTTACTTCATCTCTGCTGGAACTTGTATTGTCTAGAACAAAAGAAAAATAATAAATTACTTAAGTTATTATAAAATGATCCTTGTCAATTCTATATAGGATCAATCAAATAATTTTCTTAGTAAAATAACAATTGGACAAAAATTTCCAATTACATAACTAAACATTGATTTGATTAATAATGAATGAAATTTTGTCGTTACCATCTTATATGGTTGTTACAAATACAGGGTTTTCATTAAGAGGCGGCAGGCGGCCAAATTGACCGCCTCAAATCAAATTTTGGCCGCCTAGAATAGTTTGACAAGGGGTGCTGTCCCTATTGCCCCTGCTGGTGTGATGACCCCCCTGCCTCCTACAGTTTCTTTTCAGCCTCCTACTTCAAATCTTATTGAAAACCCTGCAAATACTGAAGAAGATACAAGAGAACAACATGTATCTTGATCAGGCTGCACAAACCATCATGCTGATCTGGATCCAGGTTGGTATAAAATGTCATGATCCAAGCTGAATTTGATTGACAGCAGGCTAGCCATCCATTTTTTTTTAGTACAAATCTGAAATTCTATCAGTGAAGGAAGAAATAGACCTAAGGGCTAATGGTCCAGAGCTCCAGATAAGAGGGGGTAAAGACTTTTTACTGTACATCAAACTATATGATGTTGGTTATCATTAATTTAGTATTGTCTCATCGAGACGAGACTATTCAAATGAGTACCCATAACATAGGGTTTGGAATTGAAATAACAAAATTAGAATACATGTCTTTACCCACACTTATCTATAGCTCTACAGAGCAACAGATAACATAAGAGGGAGCGAAGGCATGCTAACTTTGTTATTTCAATTCTAAACCCTATGTTCTGGGCACTCATTTGAATCGTCTCGACGAGACAATACAAATGAGTACCGACCACATAGGGTTTGATCAACAATAAGAGAATTGACCAAACACCAGCTGTCAATCAAAACCATCGATAAACCAATGGACAATCAAAAAATGCCACAACACCATTGTTTGTCTTAAATTCTTTGCTGCACATGATCGATATATCGACTGACAATCAAACAATCGATATGCCAATGTCCCCCATTGTTTGTCTTAGATTCTATGTTGGGCAGAGCGATCTATCAATTGGAGTTAGGTCAATTATTGCAGTTTGAGATAAAAAAGTTAGAAAGTCATCATCCCCTCTTATCTGGAGCTCTGGCTCTACTTACCTCCTTTAGAGGAACTTTAAATGCAATGAACTGTGTGCCCTCAATCACTTCACCAAGGTTGGAATAGGCTTCCCACCTAAATGAACAGAAATACTTGATCTGAGCCACAGATAACAAACAATAGCAGATACCTGGTTTTGACGTCCCCTAACATAAAGTGAGGCGAAATAAGAAAATGCTGATCTTGTTTCAGAATGGGTTAAATCTTAAAAAAAGGAATTTTTGGGGTAAGTCTAGATAATTGAAAAAATTTTACATAGACTGCTAACAGAGTAAAACGTTTTGTTGTTTTTTTTTTAAATCATGGTATGCTGTTGTGACAATCAAAACTATATAGGCCCTAGGTCTATGCATTGCTATCTATACATCATGTATTGCTTTCGTCAAGCCTTCGCTTATCAATAGCTCCATGAAAACACAGCGTGGGCTATTTGAAATTACTTCCCCAGGAAGCTAGACATTATGCCCGGATGGAGACAGATGACAAATGTCTAGAAAAACTTTACAAAAATTTTGAATTGGCCACAGGATGGCGTGAATCATATAGATGGAACAGCAGTCATTAGACCGAATGTGTGCTCACCACCGCGCTATCGAGGATGTCAAGCACATCTGTTATAATGATTGGTACGAATGTAGGTAAAAATGCCAGAGGTAAAATTGCCATATGCAAAATTGCCATAGGTAAATTAGCCATAGGTAAATTAGCCATACCCAAAATGGTAAATTTGCCATATATAAAATTGCCATAGGTAAAATTGCCAGACTCCCATTAAAAAGTGTGTTTTCTTCTATTTTACACAGAATTTTGTTGATAACTGATTATGATGTTATAATTTGAAAATTTTGATTTAATAATTTAATAATTTGAAAAAGTTGATTTTATAATTTAATAATTTAAAAATTTTGATTTTTTTTTTAACAGGAGGGTTACCCCCAAATAATGGATTTTGTTGAAATAAAGTTAATATCATTTTTGTGTATAATTAAGTAGTTACTATTTATTTTGAAGTAGAATGGTTTTATAACATTATTTTTATTCATTTATCATTATAATTATCGTTCGAGCACTTTGGGTTTGTAATTCAATATTGCATGAAATTTGACACACATTTTAAAGTGAAAACATTGAGACAATAGAAGGACAATAGAAGGAAAAGCTGATAAACATCATTTTCTCCTTTTGCCTCAATATTTTTGTATGAACTAGATCATAATGTTCCACGTTTATTGATAGCCAATTGTCAAATGAAGCTACTTTTAATTTGGACAAACCAATACATTTTTGGATATCACCGCTTTCTTCTATTGTTAAATAAAAGAACAAACGTAAAAATCAATAGAAATAGGTAGACGAAAATCCTGGTTATCAACATTTTATTCTTTTCATATAGATGACAAGGTTGGTGTCAATAGGAATTGTGTGTCATATCAAATGAAATATTGAGCGAAAATGGGAAATTGCTGATAATAGCAATTTCTTCTGTTCTCTCAAAGTTTACCAAAAACATTTCTACAAGGGTCTTGTTTGGCTCCAGGATTTCTGTGTACGGTATTTTACTTAGCTATAACAAGGTTTTCAAAAGCTTTGTAAACCCTCTCCCAAACAAGACCTGGTTTAGACGTCCGAAATAGGAAAGGTTTAGGAAAACATTAAAACAAAAGAAGAAACTGCTGATAACCAACAGTTTCTCCTTTTGTCTCAATATTTGCCATGGTATATTATACACAAAATCTGTCTTTAACAACATCTCTTTTGTCGTCAGCAGCAACTTCCAAAATGGATCACACTAAATTTTTCTCGTCTGGGAAAGGTTTAAAATGGTAAAATCTGTTGTTTGGAAAAGGGGATAAGGGATGATAGCATGACTGACAATTAACAGTAAATGTGACATGACATTCACACCAATAAGTCCAAGTGATATCTTCAATTAAATTACTGAACTGTCATAATATGTTTCTGAAATAATACATAATTATAACTAATTATTTCTGAAATAATACATAATTATAACTAATTGCATAAATATAACTAAAATTTTGAGAATACATAACTTATGGTTGAATTTAGGATGAAAAGAAACTCTTTAAAATGTGTGTCAAATTTCATTCAATATTGAAATACAAAACCAAAGTTCTCGATAATTATAATGAAAAGAGAATAAATGATCCAAAAATAATGTTATAACACCATTCTACTTCATAATAAATAGTAAATACTTGATTTATACAAAAAAATATATTTGTAACTTTATTTCAACAAAATCCATTATTTAGGGGTAACCCTCCTGTTAAAAAAAATCAAAATTTTCAAATTATTAAATTATTAAATCAACATTTTCAAATTATTAAATCAAAACTTTCAAATTATAACATCATAATCAGTTATCAACAAAATTCTGTGTAGAAAATATAGAAGAAAAACACACTTTTTTATTGGAGTCTGGCAATTTTACCTATGGCAATTTTACCTATGGCAAATTTACCATTTTGGGTATGGCCAATTTACCTATGGCTAATTTACCTATGGCAATTTTGCATATGGCAATTTTACCTCTGGCATTTTACCGCATACCGATTCTATTGGTACTATTCGACCAGGGTAGGGTGATTTCAAAAAAAAAGAGGATAAAGTGTGACATTGGGTGTCAAAAATTAAAATTATTATTTGCTGATGTTTTCTCTAGAAATGTTTTGCTAATATGTCAAAATTTCAGAAAATATACATGGGAAGGTGAAGGACAAAGACTATTTCCTTTTTAATTTTGAATTTGTTCAAATCCATTGACTCATTTTTTAATGATATCTGATTTTTTCTAGACATCTTAAAGCTTGGAAAAGTTATATAATTGAAAGATTATTTGTCTTTTAAGTTTAAAGCATACGTAAAGCTACAATCCGATACAAAAATTTGCTACTTCTGTGAGATGTATCAAATTTTATGACAATTTGAAGTAGAATTTTGCTCTGGTTTTTCATTTATCACTAATAAAAGTTTCTGTAAAAGATGCAATATGTTAGGACAACAGCTGTAGTTCTATCTGATGTGACCATGAACATATAGCTATAGATTAGCCAAAAGCTGTTTTTCTACAAGTAGCCACAAGTAGTTTACATGGCATCAAAGAAACTGGAAAGTCTGTTTCACTGGGGACAAAAATATGAAAAAATTGCCTTAAGCCTTCTTCTTTTTAGAAGCTGATATAATGTACATAAATTTTGCATGTATCATTGACAAGGCCTTGTAGATTAATAAATTCTGGTATATTTCCATGGTCTGAAACAACCAACTGGCACATATTTCTAAGCTACACCTACATTTTAAAAGTTAAGATACCGAAATAAATGGTAGAAGAAGTCAATTTGATTCTTGTTTAGTTTTAATGTAAAGAATATTGTCCAAAGACTCAATTAAAGGTGTATACAAATTGAAATAGAAAAAGATTCTGAAAAAATGTCACCAGATACAAATGCAGCTGAAACCGTTTCACTGGGGACATAAAATTGTTAGGCTCAGGATAAATAAGACTAGTTTGTTATTGTTCATAGTTCATTTTTTTCTATAATTTCAAACATGGCAATTGCTTTCTAGATTTAATGTCAATATATAAGTACAATTTTGCTGTCAGAAATTTAGAAAATGATGTCTTTGATATTTTACCTTCACCATAGGGATATCAAGAAAAATTTCTTGTGAAATATTAGAAAATAACCTATCTTTACAACAAGTAATCAGAAGTAACCAGGCAACATCCTAAACTTAAGATATTTTAACATTTAGACTGATATAGTGCCATGCAGCAAAATTGCGTTTCACTGGGGACATTTGTTTTCGGATGACAGATACCAAATGCACATCCTCCTCTCATTTATTCTATTGCTGGTGATCTTTTTGGCACAAACTCTCTTGGAAAATATATGAGACTGCACATTTGAAAAAGATGGGGAAAAATTATAAGCCCCCAAACACAAAATGTTTCACTGGGGACAATTTGGGGTACTTACAGATATAGCTCTACCAGATCAAAGTGTAAAGACATGCAACAATAGTTTTATGCTTATTTTAATCTTATAATATCAAAATCACCAAATTAATTTAATTAACAGGTTGCAATTCTACAGAAATCAAATAAGACCAAAATAAAGTGAGAATCAAGTAAATTTTGACTAAATTTTTGTCAGCATGTTGTTTGTTATAAACCCAGAATGTATAGTCTAAATAAGGTAATATGCATCTGAAACCTTTATGAAGATAAAGATTATAAGTCAAAGTTTTGTTTAAATGCTAAGATTCCATCACCAAGTACCTACAGTTTATGTAATAACAGTCCTAATAATGATGTTATCAGAAAATGTCACACAAAAATGGTTTCACTAGGGACAATTTTAGCATCATTTTTGGTCATAAAATTTTTATTTATCAAGATATGTTCATGAAATTTTGTAGTTATCTTAACACTAAGGCAACACTTATTTAAGGACAAAAAGTTCACCAAAAGCTTTTAAAATATTTTCTGTATCTCACTTTGAAAAAAAATCCTCTTTATTTTTGAAATCACCCGGTACGAACAATCTGTATCAATAAACTTACTACAAATTACCATAATTAAAAGTGATATAAAGAGGATTCATCAATTGTAAATATTTTACCTGTCGGGTATAGCAGATTTTGATTTAGGCATCTTCCAAAGTGGAGAATATTTATGGAAATTCCTAGCATGTGCCTTTGTGTCAGTGGATTCGTGCACAAACTCTCAATTTCAACGTTCTCGTGCACATACCATAGAAACGAAATGAAAACGATCCGAAACGATACGGCAAAAAGATGATACATCTCTGCCGTTTTCTATGGTCCTTGAATATTTTTTCTAGGGAGCATAAATAGCCACACTGTCCTTCCGTTCGTTCGTTCGTCCGTCCGTCCGTCCGTACACAACCAGATCTCAGCAACCCTCGGATCAAATTCGATAAAACTTCACTTGTGAACTCCCGTGGATAATCCATGTAGACCCTGCTCTCCGTTTATTAATTTGAGGCTTTGTCACGGAATAAGGGGCCTTAGTGTAGAATTATTTTTCTCTCATTTCTCTTCATCTAATGGGCAGAATTTAATGAAACTTTGTAGTTAATGGATATATGAGATATTCTATCCTATATTCTATAAATAATGTGTGTACTAAAAACCTGTCATGGGAAAAAGGGGTTTAATGAATATAGTATTTTTATGACAAACACTTATTCGGGGAGTATAGGCCTGATCCGTCTATGACGGCTCTTGTCTGTGCGTGTTTTTCCTTCAAAATAGTACATGTTAAATGGACATGATGATACACGATTTTTGCTGGGGATGACGATGTACGTAGAATGTGTCTGGTTTTGTGAATATAACTTTGTGCATGAGGACGTTGACACATTGTTTTACTTGTGTTGTATGAAAATGTGTCTGATCATGTATGCATACCTTTATGAAGGATGTGCATGAGAACGTTGACACGTTTTTTACTGGTGATGTATGTAAGATGTGTCTTGTTCATGCTTCTATGCCTTTATTAAGAATGTTAACGAGGACGCTGGCACGTTTTATAAATTGGAAATGCATGTAAGATGTGTTTGGTTATGTTGCTGGACCTTTAATTAAGGATGTGCACGAAAACGTTGACACTTATATACTGGTAATATATGTAATACAAGCCTGGTTGTGTTGCTGGACCTTTGTTAGGGCTGTGCACGAGAACGTTGACACGTTTTATGTTGGTAACTTATGTAAGATGTGTTTGGGTTGTGTTGCTGGACCTTTATTAAGGATGTGCACGAAAACGTTGACACTTATATACTGGTAATATATGTAAGACAAGCCTGGTTGTGTTGCTGGACCTTTACTAGGTATGTGCACGAGAACGTTGACACGTTTTATGTTGGTAACTTATGTAAGATGTGTTTGGTTGCGTTGCTGGACCTTTATCAAGGATGTGCACGAAAACGTTGACACTTATACTGGTAATATATGTAAGACAAGCCTGGTTGTGTTGCTGGACGTTTGGTAGGGACGTGCACGAGAACGTTGACACGTTTTTATATTGGTATCTTATATAAGATGTGTCTTGTTGTGTTGCTGGACCTTTATTAGGTATGTGCACGAGAACGTTGACACGTTTTATGTTGGTATCTTATGTAAGATGTGTCTGGTTCTGTTGCTGGACCTTTAATAGGGATGTGAACGAGAACGTTGACACGTTTTATACTTGTGATGTATGTAAGAGGTGTCTGGTTGTGTTGCTGGATCTTTATTATGGATGTGTACGAGGACGTTGAGACGATTTATACTGGTGATGTATGTAAGATGTGTCTGGTTGTGTTGCTGGACCTTTATTAACTATGTGCACGAGAACGTTGACACGTTTCAAAATGGTAACTTATTCAAGATATGTCTGGTTATGTTGCTGGACCTTTATTAGGTATGTGCACGAGAAAGTTGACACGTTTTATACTGGTATTGTATGTAAGAAGTGTCTGGTTGTGTTGCTGGACCTTTATTAACTATGTGCACGAGAACGTTGACACGATTTATATTGGTAACTTATGTAAGATGTGTCTGGTTGTGTTTCTATACCTTTATTAGGTATGTGCACGAGAACGTTGACACGTTTTATATTGGAAACTTATGTAAGATGTGTCTGATTGTGTTGCTGGACCTTTATTAACTATGTGCACGAGAACGTTGACATGATTTTTATTGGTAATGTATGTAAGATATGTCTGGTTGTGTTTCTGGGCCTTTATTAGGGGTGTACACGAGAAAGTTGACACGATTTATATTGGTTATTTATGTAAGATTTGTCTGGTTGTTTTGCTGGACCTTTATTAGGTATGTGAACGAGAACGTTGACACGTTTTATACTTGTGATGTATGTAAGATGTGTGTGATTTTTTACTGGACCTTTATATGGGATGTGCACGAGAACGTTTACACGATTGATACTGGTAATGTATGTAAGATATGCCTGGTTGTGTTGCTGGACCTTTATCAAGGATTTGCACGAGAACGTTGATACGATTTATATTGGTTATTTATGTAAGATACGTCTGGTTGTGTTGCTAGACCTTTATTAGGTATTTGCACGAGAACGTTGACACGTTTTATACTGGTGTTATATGTAAAATGTGTGTGATTGTGTTGCTGGATCTTTATATTGGGGCGTGCACGATAACGTTGACACGATTTATACTGTTAGTGTATGGAACATATGTCTGGTTATGTTGCTGGGCTATTATTAAGGATGTGCACGAGAACGTTGACACGTTTTATACTGGTGTTATATGTAAAATGTGTGTGATTGTGTTGCTGGACCTTTATTATGGGGCGTGCACGATAACGTTGACATGATTTATAAATACTGTTAATGTATGGAAGATATGTCTGGTTATGTTGCTGGGCTATTATTAAGGATGTGCACGAGAACGTTGACAGGTTTTATACTGGTGTTATATGTAAAATGTGTGTGATTGTGTTGCTGGACCTTTATTATGGGGCGTGCACAATAACGTTGACACGATTTATACTGTTAATGTATGGAAGATATGTCTGATTATGTTGCTGGGCCATTATTAAGGATGTGCACGAGAACGTTGACACGTTTTATAATGGTGTTATATGTAAAATATGTGTGATTATGTTGCTGGACCTTTATTATGGGGCGTGCACGATAACGTTGACACGATTTATACTGTTAATGTATGGAAGATATGTCTGGTTATGTTGCTGGGCCATTATTAAGGATGTCCACCTGAACGTTGACACGTTTCATATTGGTTATTTATGTAAGTTATGTCTGGTTGTTTTGTTGGACCTTTATTAGGTATGTGCACGAGAACGTTGACACAATTTAAATTGGTTATTTATGCAAGATATGTCGGGTTGTGTTGCTGGGCCTTTATTAGGTATGTGAACGAGAACGTTGACACGTCTTATATTGGTAACGCATGTAAGATGTGTGTGATTGTGTTGCTGGACCTTTATTAGGGATGTGCATGAGAACGTTGACACGATTTATATTGATTATCTATGTATGATATAACTGGTTGTATTGCTGGACCTTTATTAACTATGTACACCAGAACGTTGGCATGTTTTATACTGGTGATGTATGTAAGATATGTATGTGATTGTGTTACTACACCTTTATTAGGGGTGTACACGAGAACGTTGACACGTTTTATATTGGTAATGCATGTAAGATGTGTCTGGTTGTGGACTTTAATAAGGATATGCACGAGACCGTTGACACGATTAATTCTGGTGATGTATGTAAGAAATGTCTGGTTTTGTTTATATACTTGTTTGAAAGATTTGTACAAGATTTATATATTCATTTTAAGGTTTGCAATAGATTTTATACGGGAATGTAAGCTATATCTGCTAATGTTGTTATATCTTTATTAGAGATGTGTACGATAAAATTAACATGCTTTATACTGGTATTGTACGTAAGATGTGTCTGCCTATGTTGCTATATAGTACCTTTATAAAGGTTGCGTACGAGAATGGTGACACGATTTTTATTACTGATGATATATGTACGATGTGTCTGGTTATGTTGCTTATTTTATAAACGCTGTATAAAATCTTGATGAGCACATAACGAAACACGTCCTTCATACATCATCTGGAAAAACACGTCGACGTTCTCGTGCACATCAATGATAAAGATATAAATACATAACCAGACACGTCATTCTTACATCATCTGTAAGGAACACGTCAACGTTCTCTTGTGCATATTCAGAATAAAGATATAAATACATAACCAGATACGTCCTTCATACATCACCTATAATACACACGTCAACGTTCTCGTGCACATCAAGAATAAAGATATAACTATATAACCAGACACGTCATTTTTACGTCACCTGTAATTAACACGACAACGTTCTCGTGCAAATCAAGAATAAAGATATAAATACATAATCAGATACGCCCTTCTTACATCACCTGTAATGAATACGTCAACGTTCTCATGCACATCCGGAATAAAGATATAAGTACATAACCAGATATGTCCTTCATACATAACCTGTAATAAATACGTCAACGTTCTTTTGCACATCCAGAATAAAGATATAAATATATAACAAGACACGCCCTTCATATATCACATGTATTAAACACGTCAACGTTCTCGTGCACATCAAGAATAAAGATATAAATATATAACCAGACACGTCCTTCATACATCACCTGTAAAAAACACGTCAACGTTCTCATGCACATCAAGAATAAAGATATAAATGAGCCGGGATCTGGAAAAACGTCCATTATAGCATTTTTAAAAATTGAGTTTCAAGATCATCCTGTTGTCAAATTCAGTCGAATATGCATCTATGCTGCTCTCTTTCAGTTACTACAGGTCACGAAGAAGCTATTCGAGAACAACGTGGATCCTGATCAGACTGTGCGTATGCACAGGCTGATCTGGATCTATGTTGGGCTCAAAAGCCTTAAAGGACGTTTTTCCAGATCCTGGCTCATTAATATATACCCAGATACGTTCTTCATACATCACCTGTAAAACAAGTCAACGTTCTCGAGCACAGCCTAAATAAAGATCCAGCAACATAACGAGAGTCATCTTACATACATCACCAATATAAAACGTGTCAACGGTCCCGTGCATATCCTTATTAAAGTCCAGCAACACAACCAAACACATCTTACATGCATTACCAATAAAAACCGTGTCAACGTTCTCGTGAACACAGTTAATAAAGGTTCAGCAACATAACCAGTCACCTCTTACATACATCACCAGTATAAATCGCACTCCTGCATATCCCTAATAAAGGTCCAGTAACACAACCAGTCACATCTTACATACATTACCAGTATACAACGTGTCAACGTTTTCGTACACACACCTAATAGAGGTTAAGGCACACAACCAGACATATCTTACATATATCACCAGTATAAAACGTGTCAACGTTCTCGTGCACATACCTAATAAATGTCTAGAAACACAACCAGACACATCTTACATACATCAGCAGTACAAAACGTGTCAACGTTCTCTAGCACATACCTAATAATGGTCCAACAACACAACCAGACATATCTTACATAAATAACCAATATAAAAATCGTGTCAATGTTCTCGTGCACACCCTATTAAAAAGGTCCAGCAACACAGCCAGACATGTCTTACATAAATAACCAATTAAAACGTGTAAACATTCTCGTGCACATCCTTAATAAAGGTCCAGCAACACAACCAGGCGTATGTTACATACATTACCAGTATAAATCGTGTCAACGTTCTCGTGCACAACCCCATAATAAAGGTCCAGCAAAACAATCACACACATTTTACATACATCACCAGTATAAAACGTGTCAACTTTCTCGGGCACATACCTAATAAAGGTCCAGCAACACAACCAGACATATCTTACATACATCACCAGTATAAAACATGTCAACGTTCTCGTGCACACACCTAATAAAGGTTTAGCAACACAACCAGACACATCTTATATAAGTAACCAATACAAAACGTGTCAACGGTCTCGTGCACATACCTAATAAAGGTCTAGAAACACAACCAGACACATCTTACATACATCAGCAGTATAAAACGTGTCAACGATCTCTTGCACATACCTAATAAAGGTCCAGCAACACAACCAGACATATCTTACATAAATAACCAATATATAAATCATGTCAACGTTCTCGTGCACACCCTATTATAAAGGTCCAGCAACACAGCCAGACATGTCTTTCATAAATAACCAATATGAAACGTGTCATCAACGTTCTCGTGCACATACATAATAAAGGTCCAGCAACACAACCAGGCATATCTTACATACATCACCAGTATAAATCATGTCAACGTTCTCGTGCACATCCCATAATAAAGGTCCAGCAACACAACCAGGCATATCTTACATACAATACCAGTATAAATCGTGTCAACGTTCTCGTGCACATCCCATAATAAAGGTCCAGCAACACAACCAGACATATCTTACATACATTACCAGTATAATCGTGTCAACGTTCTCGTGCACATCCCATAATAAAGGTCCAGCAACACAACCAGGCATACCTTTCATACAATACCAGTATAAATCGTGTCAATGTTCTCGTGCACAACCCCATAATAAAGGTCCCGCAACACAATCACACACATCTTACATACAATACCAGTATAAAACGTGTCAACGTTCTCGTGTACATCCTTAATAAAGGTCCAGCAACACAACCAGACGTATCTTACATACATTACCAGTACAAATCGTGTCAACGTTCTCGTGCACAACCCCATTATAAAGGTCCAGCAACACAATCAAACACATTTTACATACATCAACAGTATAAAACGTGTCAACATTCTCGGGCACATACCTAGTAAAGGTCCAGCAACACAACCGGACATATCTTATATAAATTACCAATATAAATCGTGTCAACGTACTCGTGCCCATACCTAATAAAGGTCCAGCAACACAACAAGACATACCTTACATAAATAACCAATATAAATCGTGTCAACGTTCTCGCGCACATACATAATAAAGGTCCAGCCACACAACCAGACATATCTTACATACATTACCAGTATAAATCGTGTCAACGTTCTCGAGCACAACCCCATAATAAAGGTCCAGCAACACAATCACACACATCTTACATACATTACCAGTATCAAACGTGTCAACGTTCTCTCGCACATACCTAATAAAGGTCCAGCAACACAACCAGACATATGTTACATAAATAACCAATATAAATCGTGTCAACGTTCTCGTGCACACCCATTATAAAGGTCCACTAGACATGTCTTACATAAATAATCAAGAAACGTGTCAACGTTCTCGTGCACACCCCTATTAAAGGTTCAGCAACACAATTACATACATCTTATATACATTACCAGTATAAATCGTGTCAACGTTCTCGTGCACAACCCCAAAATTAAGGTCCAGCAACACAACCACACATATCTTGCATACATTACCAGTATACTGTAAACCAGGATAAGTTCGCGTCAAGAAATGTTCGCGTTTTCATGCACCCGGGCTTGTTCGCGGCGTTTTAAGTTCGCGGATCAATGCTGTCCGCGAATCGCGCGAAACAAAACATGCTATGGGGGAATTGCAAAATTGATATGTTGAATAATATGGGGAATCAGATAATTACATATTGAATTATGACTGTATCTACGATATTTTAGTCGCCATTGACAGTTTGGTCGAAGTAAGTTTCAATCGACCCATTGTTTTATTTCACACTTTATAGTATAGTGGATTACAGTTTGTAACACAATGCATAGAATTTGAGCGTTACATTAACTTCACACCTATTTACCTATAGCGTCGAGAAGCGATAATGACAGTTTTATTCAATATCATCGAAGGACGATTCAAACCTCTTAGCTGTGGTTAATTTCAAACTACAGTTACGAGGTTTTAAACGTCAATCGACGTTTGCTATCACACTCGACATTCGAATGCCAAACGATCCCTTTTCTCAATTTCAAGTAGGTATATCTAGTTGAATAAGCTGGTTTATATTTCAATGTCGTGTTTTTCAATATGTCATCTATGTATTTTTGGATAAAACAGAAAGTAGTCTGAAATGAAGAAAACTTTTCACTTACATCCTGTTATGAAAAAGCTATTTCCCTTGTTTACATAGTAGCAAATACGTCTAGTGTAAATAAAACATCTCCCCATAGGTTTTCCCGAAACAAAAACTATCAAAGCTATTAAAGTTCGCGTTTTTATTGAAAGTAGCCTATTCGCGGCGTTTTAAGTTCGCGGATCACACCCATCCGCGAAAGACGCTAACTTAAAAAGAGCGAAATAATTTCCTGGTTTACAGTAAATCATGTCAACGTTCTCGTGCACACCCCATAATAAAGATCCAGCAACACGATCACACACATCATACATACATCACCAGTATAAAACGCGGTACCGTTCTCGTGCACATACCTAATAAAGGTCCAGCAACACAACCAGATATATCTTACATAAATAACCAATATAAATCGTGTCAACGATCTCTAGCACACCCCATAATAAAGATCCAGCAACACGATCACACACATCATACATACATCACCAGTATAAAACGCGGTACCGTTCTCGTGCACATACCTAATAAAGGTCCAGCAACACAACCAGACATATCTTACATACATTACCAGTATAAATCGTGTCAACGTTCTCGAGCACAACCCCATAATAAAGGTCCAGAAACACAATCACACAAATCTTACATACATTACCAGTATGAAACGTGCCAACGTTCACTCGCACATACCTAATAAAGGTCCAGCAACACAACCAGACATATGTTGCATAAATAACCAATATAAATCGTGTCAACGTTCTCGTGCACACCCATTATAAAGGTCCAGCAACACAACTAGACATGTCTTACATAAATAATCAAGAAACGTGTCAACGTTCTCGTGCAAACACCCCTATTAAAGGTTCAGCAACACAATTACATACATCTAATATGCATTACCAGTATAAATCGTGTCAACGTTCTCGTGCACACCCCATAATAAAGATCCAGCAACACGATCACACACATCATACATACATCACCAGTATTAAACGCGGTAACGTTCTCGTGCACATACCTAATAAAGGTCCAGCAACACAACCAGATATATCTTACATAAATAACCAATATAAATCGTGTCAACGTTCTCTAGCACACCCAATAATAAAGGTCCAACAACACAATCACACACATCTTACATACTTCACCTGTATTTAAGCGTGTCAACGTTCTCATGCACATACCTAATAAAGGTCCATTAACACAACCAGACATGTCTTACATACATTACCAGTATAAATCGTGTCAACGTTCTCGAGCACAACCCCATAATAAAGGTCCAGCAACACAATCACACACATCTTACATACATTACCAGTATAAAACGTGTCAACGTTCTCTCGCACATACCTAATAAAGGTCCAGCAACACAACCAGACATATGTTACATAAAAAACCAATATAAATCGTGTCAACGTTCTCGTGCACACCCATTATAAAGGTCCAGCAACACAACTAGACATGTCTTACATAAATAATCAAGAAACGTGTCAACGTTCTCGTGCACACCCCTATTAAAGGTTCAGCAACACAATTATATACATATTATATACATTACCAGTATAAATCGTGTCAACGTTCTCGTGCACAACCCCAAAATTAAGGTCCAGCAACACAATCACACATATTTTACATACATTAACAGTATAAATCGTGTCAACGTTCTCGTGCACACCCCATAATAAAGATCCAGCAACACGATCACACACATCATACATACATCACCAGTATAAAACGCGTTAACGTTCTCGTGCACATACCTAATAAAGGTCCAGCAACACAACCAGATATATCTTACATAAATAACCAATATAAATCGTGTCAACGTTCTCTAGCACACCCCATAATAAAGGTCCAGCAACATAATTACATACATCTTACATACATCACCAGTATAAAACGTGTCAACGTTCTCGTGCACATACCTAATAAAGGTCCTGCAACACAACCAGACATATCTTACATAAATAACCAATATAAATCGTGTCAACGTTCTCGTTCACATCCTTAATAAAGGTCCAGCAACACAACCAGACATGTCTTACATGAATAACCAATATGAAACGTGTCAACGTTATCGTGCACACCCCTATTAAAGGTTCAGCAACATAATTACATACATCTTACATACATCACCAGCATAAAACGTGTCAACGTTCTCGTGCACATACCTAATAAAGGTCCAGCAACACAACCAGACATATGTTACATAAATAACCAATATAAATCGTGTCAACGTTCTCTTGCACACCCATTATAAAGGTCCAGCAACACAACCAGGCATATCTTACATAAATAACCAACATAAATCGTGTCAACGTTCTCGTGCACATCCTTAATAAAGGCCCAGAAACACAACCAGACATATCTTACCTACATTACCAGTATAAATCGTGTCAACGTTCTCGTGCACATACCTAATAAAGGTCCAGCAACACGACCAGACATATCTTACATAAATAAACATTATGAAACGTGTAAACGTTCTCGTTCACATCCCCAGTAAACGTCCAGCAACATAACCATGCATATCTTACATACATCACCAGTATAAAACGTGTCAACGTTCTCGTGCACACCCCATTATAAAGGTCCATCAACACAATCACACACCTCATACATACATTACCAGTATAAAACGTGTCAACGTTCTCGTGCACATACCTTATAAAGGTCCAGCAACACAACCAGACATATCTTACATACATCATCAATATAAATCGTGTCAACGTTCTCGTGCACACCCATTACAAGGTCCAGCAACACAACCAGACATCTCTTACATGAATAACCAATATGCAACGTGTAAACGTTCTCGTGCACATCCTTAATAAAGGCCCAGCAACATAACCAGACATTTCTTACATACATTACCAGTATGAATCGTGTCATCAACGTTCTCGTGCACATACATAATAAAGGTCCAGCAACACAATCAGACATATCTTACATACATCACCAGTATAAATCGTGTCAACGTTCTCGTGCACACCTCTAATAAAGGTCCATCAACACAACCAGACACATCTTACATAAATAACCAATATAAATCGTGTCAACGTTCTCCTGCACACCCCTTATAAAGGTCCAGCAACACAATCACGAATAGCTTACATACATAACCAGTATGAAACGTGTCAACGTTTTCTTGCACACACCTAATAAACATCAGCAACACAACCACACACATCTTACGTACATCATTAGTATAAATCGTGTAAACGTTCTCGTTCACATCCATAATAAAGGTTTAGCAACATAACCAGACACATGTTACATACAAAACCAATATAAAACGTATTGATGATCAACGTTCTCGTGCATTCCCATAATAAAAGTTCAGCAACATAACCAGATACCTCTTATATACATCACCAATTTAAATCGTGTCAACGCACTCATGCATATCCCTAAAGGTCCAGTAACACAACCAGACACATCTTACATTTACCAGTATATAACGTGTCAACGTTCTCGTATACACACCTAATAAAGGTTAAAGAACATAACCAGTCACCTCTTACATACATCACCAGTATAAAACGTGTCAACGTTCTTGTGCACACGGCTTATAAAGGTTTAGCAACACAACCAGACACACCTCACATAAGTTACCAATATAAATCGTATCAACGTTCTCATGCACATAGTTAATAAGCATCCAGCAACACAACCAGACACATCTTACAAAAGTTACCAATATAAAACGTGTCAACGTTCTCGTGCACATACCTCATAAAGGTCCAGCAACAAAACCAGACACATCTTACATAAGTTACCAATATGAAACGTGTCAACGTTCTCGTGCACATCCCTAATAAAGGTTTAGAAACATAGCCAGACATATCTTACAAACAGTACCAATATAAAACGTGTCAACGTTCTCGTGCACATACCTCATAAAGGTCCAGCAACACAACCAGACACATCTTACATAAGTTACCAATATAAAACGTGTCAACGTTCTCGTGCACATCCCTAACAAAGGTCCAGCAACACAACCAGACTTGTCTTACATATATTACCAGTATATAAGTGTCAGCGTTCTCGTGCAAATCCTTAATAAAGGTCAAGCAACATAACCAGACACATCTTACATGCATTTCCAATTGATAAAACGTGCCAACGTCCTCGTGCACATTCCTAATAAAGGCATAGAAGCATAACAAGACACATCTTACATACATCACCATTATAAAACGTCAACGTTCTCGTGCACGTCAAGAATACATGTTTACATTACCAATAGCCAGACACATCTACACCTTGCACCAGTAACAAGCATGCCAGCGTTCTCGTACAAGTCAAGAATAAACGTATCTAGCAATAACCAGACACTTCCTAAATACAAAGTAGTTCACGTTCTCGTGCACGTCAAGAAAAAGATATATAGCAATAACCAGACACTTCCCACATACATCATCGGTAACAAAAAGGTCAACGTTCTCGTGCGCTTCAAGAATAAAGGTACATTTCAATAACCAGACACTTCCTACATCATGCACCAGCAACAACGTCTACATCATGCACCAGCAACAACGTGTCAACGTTCTCGTGCACGTCAAGTATAAAGGTACGTACCAATAACCAGACACTTCCTATATTATGCAGCAGTAACAAACGTGTCAACGTTCTCGTGCACATCGAGAATAAAGGTACACACCAATAACCAGACACATCCTACATCATGTACCAGTAACAAACACGTCAACGTTCTCGTGCATGTTAAGAATAACGGTAAATACAAATAACCAGACACTTCCTACATCATGTACCAGTAACAACTTTGTCAACGATCTCGAGCACGTCGAGAATAAAGGTACAGACCTATAACCAGACACTTTCTACATCATGCAGCAGTAACAAACACGTCAACGTTCTCGTGCACGTCAAGAATAAAGGTACATACCAATAACCAGACACTTCCTACATCATGCACCAGTAACAAACTCGTCAACGTTCTCGTGCATGTCAAGAATAAAGGTACATACCAATAACCAGAAACTTCCTACATCATGCACCAGTACTTAACAAACTCGTCAACGTTCTCGTGCATGTCAAGAATAAAGGTACATGCTGTGGTGGTAACATGATACACTAGCGTGCATGCTTCACCATTGTATATTATGTACATAGCTTATTATACTATTAGCAGTCGTTGATTAAACTTTGGATACATCACGTCTATTGTTCTTACTCTACGCCTTTCACATTTGTGATTGACTTTAGTAATACAACGAGAAGTAACACATGGTGTCAGAAAAATGGATTTAAACATACCGCATCCACACATGGATTGGAATGACTCTAACTTGCCGGAACAATGGAAAAAGTTTGAGAGACATGTAAATCTTATGTTTGATGGACCTCTAAAACGGAAAAGTGAGGCGGAGAAAGTTGCATATCTGCTTTTATGGGTTGGAGATAAAGGAAGAGACATTCACTCCACATGGACTGATATAGCCGAAGACGACTCCAAGAAACTGGACACTTACTTCACGAGATTCAGAAAACATGTAGAGCCGAAAAACAATCCAATTTTCGCGCGTTGTAAGTTTTCCACACTCGTTCAAAGTGAAGGAGAATCCATGGACAATTTCATTACAAAGTTACGTTTAACCGCAAAGGACTGCGATTTTCCGGATTTCGACAATATGATCCGTGACAGAATCATAATTGGAACTACCTCGCAAAGGATACGGGAACGATTAATTTCTGAGGGTGGCGATCTCACACTGGATAAGACGATCCAAATCGCCCAATCGTTCGAGTACTCTCAAAAACAGATGGCCGCGATGATGGACCAGGAGATCCACCGGGTACAAAATCGATCCGACGGACGGATGGAGGGAGCTTATTCCAACAATCGCCAGGGTGGACGTGGACAGAAGAAGAAACAAAATAAGAAAAAACAATCGACATGCGGAAACTGTGGCCGCAATCACACAAAAACTGACATTTGTCCAGCGAAGGGTCAGAAATGCTATTTTTGTGGCAAATTGAATCACTTTGAGAAACTGTGCCGAAAGAAAATCAAAGTGAATAGTGTAGACAATGACAATGAGTTAAGTGATAGTTCTTTTAAGGATAAGGATTGCCATATTGATACGGTAAATTCTTTAACTACTTTCACTTCCTTGCCTGACCGCGCCTGTGTTCAAATTCAAGTTGGCCCTTCCCATGTCCCAATCAATTTTAAGATTGACACTGGCAGTTCTGCAGTTGTCTTACCATTGAAACATTTTCAAAGGCTAAATCTTAAATGTCCACTTGAAAATGCAGAAACAAAACTTACTTCCTACACGGGAAATGTCCTACCAATCAAGGGAAAGGTATCGTTGAACCTTAGGTATAAGGATCGAGTTACCAACACAGAATGCTTTATTGTAGACAGCAACACGCTTCCCCTACTCAGCTTACAAGCATCTGTTGACCTTGGACTGATTAAGTTGACATATTCACTAGATAACAGTAATATGAAGACACTTGACAAGACAACGGTTTTGCACGAGTATGATAGTTTGTTTACGGGAATAGGGGTTATTCCAGGTCAATGCAAACTTTACTTGAAACCGAATGCCATACCTGTAGTAAACGCGCCGCGCAAGGTGCCAGAAGCACTTAGGTCACGCTTGCAGGATGAATTATGTCGCTTAGAAAAGGAGGGCATAATAAAGAGGGTAACAGAACCTACAGACTGGGTTAATTCATTGGTAATCGTTGAAAAACCCAAGACAGGACAGTTACGAATTTGTCTTGATCCGAAAGCGCTTAATGAAGCCATACGACGACCTCACTATCCGATGCCGACGTTAGACGATGTTACCTCTAGACTGACAGACGCAAAATTCTTTTCGTTGCTAGACATCACACATGCTTATTGGAGCATTGAACTAGACGAAAAATCGTCATTTCTCACTACATTTAGTACACCGTTCTCGAGATATAGATGGTTGAGACTGCCCTTCGGTATCTCAGCGTCGTCTGATCTGTTTAATCAAAAGATCAACGAAATTTTCGAGGGAATGACGGGTGTGACAGCAATCGTAGATGATATACTGGTCTATGGTAAAACTAGACAGGAACATGACGCAAATCTTCGTTTGGTACTCGATAAAGCTCAGAGTAAAGGGATCAAGCTTAACCCCGACAAATGTGTAATAGGAGTCAATGAAGTCCCCTTCTTTGGACATCTTATTACATCAAACGGACTCAAACCAGATCCGTCAAAGGTTAAGGCTATTCAAAATTTGTCTATTCCACAAAATAGGCAAGAGCTAGAGACAGTTCTTGGCATGATTAATTATCTGCAAAAGTTTTCCCCAAACTTGGCAGAAATGACGGCTCCAATGCGAGCATTGTTGAAAAAGGACGCAGAATTCCTATGGGATGATGCACAGACAAAGGCCTTTCAGAAAATGAAAATAACTGTTACGGAAAGCCCCGTTTTAGCTTATTTCAATGACAAAAAGCCCGTTACGCTTGAATGCGATGCGTCGAAACAAGGGTTAGGTGCTACAATTCTGCAGGATGGACGACCTGTTGCATATGCATCTAAGACATTGACACCTACAGAACAGGGTTATGCAAATATTGAACGCGAAATGTTGGCAATTTTGTTCGGTTGCAAACGTTTCCATCAATATGTCTATGGAAGACGTGTCACTGTGCGATCAGACCACAAACCGCTTTCAGCAATTATGAAAAAGCCATTATCTGCAGCCCCACCTCGTTTGCAAAGAATGATGCTTCAATTGCAAAAATATGACCTTGACGTAATGTACG
Source organism: Fragum sueziense (assembly GCA_963680895.1). Taxonomy (NCBI): domain Eukaryota; kingdom Metazoa; phylum Mollusca; class Bivalvia; order Cardiida; family Cardiidae; genus Fragum; species Fragum sueziense. The sequence goes on from OY804601.1 coordinate 32,919,067, forward strand.
TAAAAGGAAAGGACGTACCCATTTCCGACTTACTGTCAAGACAACCGTTAAGGGAGACTGATTCGTTCGACATAGAAGGTCTCGACTTACATGTACATACAGTCTTACAAGCATCTTTTGTCACAGACAGACGTCTTGATATCATACGACAGTCGTACAAAGACGACAGTCAGATGCAAAATCTGATATCTATCATATCAGAGGGATGGCCTGTTTCTAGGTCAGATTGTCCCAAAACTGTACTGGAATATTGGAATCATAGGGATGAACTTTCATTTGCAGACGACCTAATTTTTAGAGGTCAGACAATTGTTATTCCAAAATCACTCAGACAGGAAATGATCAAGTCCGTGCACTCTGCACACATGGGTGTACAGAAAACTGTTCAACGAGCTAAAGATGCATTATTTTGGCCCGGTATGACCAAACAGCTGACTGATCATGTTTTACAGTGTGATCTTTGTCAAAAATACCAATATTCAAACGCGAAAGAGCCATTGGCTCAGCATGACATACCAGGACGACCATGGCAACATGTTTCAACAGACATATTTACGCTCGACAACAAAAATTACCTGTTGACAGTTGACTCTTACAGTCATTATTTTTTACTTGATTACTTGCCTGACATGAAAAGTAGCACAGTAATCAGAAAATTCAAAGTACATTTTTCAACATTTGGGGTACCTGAAACTTTGAAAAGTGACAATGCCGGTCAATTTTCTTCAGAACTGATGACAGAATTTGCAAGAGTATGGAATTTTAATCAATTATTTTCTAGTCCCTTGAATTCTCAATCAAACGGTCTTGCTGAAAACGCCGTTAAAATCGCGAAAAGGTTACTTATCAAAGCGAAGGAATGTAACCAGGATCCATATATTTCACTTATGGAATATCGCAACACTCCCCTAAGCTGTGGTTACACACCATCTCAGTTATTGATAGGTAGAAGAACCAAATCTTTATTGCCTGTTAGTGACAAATATCTGGAACCCAGTAAAATTGATCATGAAAAGGTTCAAACTTGCAAGCAAAATCAAAGAAAGAAACAAAAGGGTTACTTTGACAAAACAGCAAAACCTCTTCCACCTTTAAAGATAAATGATCATGTTTATATGCAGGTAGGAAAAATCTGGAAAACTGGTAAAATCACAGATATCTGCAATGATAGATCCTACATAGTTCAGGATAAGGATGGTGCTAAATATAGACGCAATAGAAGGTTACTCAATCTAGCCCGGGAAAATGTCAAATCTGCAGACTCAGCTATGAGCAATACCCCACAAGTCGCACGCCAATCCCCAAACAAGGACAAAGGTCAAATTCCACATCAACAACCTCTAAATGATTCCGTGAGAAATTCCCAAACAATTAAAAACCAATTTCACCCCTATCAAACAAGGGCAGGCAGGAGCGTGAAACCAAATAGATTGTATTATGACTAGTTAATTATGAGTAAATACTTTCAGAACTCTTTACTTCATGAATACACAAAAATTGTGTTTTTGTTTTACATGCATATTTCATTGATAATGATTTCATTTTACAGGTTGCATGTTTACTTTTCTTTTTATGAAAACAAGGGGGATGTGGTGGTAACATGATACACTAGCGTGCATGCTTCACCATTGTATATTATGTACATAGCTTATTATACTATTAGCAGTCGTTGATTAAACTTTGGATACATCACGTCTATTGTTCTTACTCTACGCCTTTCACATTTGTGATTGACTTTAGTAATACAACGAGAAGTAACACATGCCAATAACCAGACACATCCTACATCATGAACCAGTAACAAACTTGTCAACGTTCTCGTGCACGTCAAGAATAAAGTGATATACCAATTACCATACACTTCCTAAATCATGCACCAGTAACAAACTTGTCAACGTTCTCGTGCAAGTCATGAATAAGAAATACATGTATACCAATAATCAGACACATCTAACATACATCACCAGCAACAAATACTTCAACGTTCTCGTGCACGTCCAAAACAAAGGTATAATCACATAAACAGACACTTCCTACATACATCACCAGCAAAGAAAAGAGCCAACGTTCTCGTGAACGTCCTGTATAAAGATATGAAAATATATAAGGGTCCGCCGCAGCGGGGATTGTCTTCGGAGACTTACTGAGAGAAATAGACGAAAAGCTATATAAACCCCTTTTTCCTATGACACGTTTTTCGTAAACGTACAAAGATTATTAAAAGTGCATACATTGAGCCCCATTTTCCCATGATACCTTTTTTGTACCTAGATTATAAGTTATGTACAGTCTGTTAAGGGCATCTGATGTAAATACTTTAGTACACACAATTCCACCTTAAATAATTATTCGGGGATTTTCATGTGCAGTTCCATCCTATTTGGTCAAAGGGTTGCGGAGAATTTGCTTAGGACAGACTTACAGAAATAAACGCAAAAGCTATCATAGTTTTCCCATGAAATGTTTTATTGTTCATGAATTATAAATAGTGTATGGTTCAGAACATCTAATTTATGAATTGAGTTCAAAATGTCAATAAATTCTCATCATGAAATGAAAAGAAAACAGAGGAAAAATATTTTCTATATTAATGCCCCTTTTTCCGTGACACAGCCTCAAATTGAGAAACTGTGGGAATTGTCTCTTGAAAATATTCCAGGGAGTACATAATATTATTATGAAGTCCACTCTTTGTCAATTCATCTCCGTTTCGTTCAATTTTGTACATTTCTCCATCAACACTCCATTGCATAGACTGTCAAAACACCGTGAACGAATCCGTTGAAAAATGCGTGATCGAGGTCTAGGACAAAAAGGAATATCGAAATTCCTAGCAAAATGAAACCGGAAATACGTCATGGGGATTCCTCGAAAATAGACTGGAATTCTATTGTAATCACTTCGAATTTCTGTCGATCTTTGATTAGTATTAATTACAGATCGATCCAATATTGATTTATATGTGTAAATCTCCCATCTGATGAGGAATATTACCCAGATAAACCACCAAAATGGATATTACAGCGTTATCAAAATATCCAGTCTAAATTCTTTGAATACTTTTGGCTGTTGTTCCGATGAAACACACCCAATATTAATAATGATAAAAAGTGGGAAAAGCTTTCCTACACTGATATATAATCTCAATATAGTTAACAGTTTTTCATAATGCTTATTTTATTTTAATAAGATATTCATCAAGATCAGTTAGTCATTTACACATCATGAAATATTTAAAATTATCCATCAATTAAACAATTTATAGTGGGGGTGATTGTTTAAGTGAATAGCGGAAGTAAATATTAGTCATAAACAGGAAAAAGGTAAACTAAACTAATACTATCCAAATTCTTTATTTTGCTGTATAATCAGTCCATACTACTTATTCATGAATCAAATATACAAGCGCAGCATAGAAGCAAGTTTGTGAAACATCGCCAAGCCCATTTGCATTGATTTTATCCAAGAATTTTAGTCAACTCGGACCACTGTCATTTCGGACCATAAGTGCCCCTTTCAAAGGGTTCAAACTTCAATCATGTAACGCTCAATGTAATGGACACAGGGCTTTTCTTCCAAAAATCGGGAAGGGGCCATGATCAGTCATTTTGGGAAATTTTAGCCTGGTTTTGATCAAATTGGGAAAAAAGACACAGGAGAATAAATGTACAAATTGAATCGGTCGGCACAATTCTTTCAGCCAATCAAAAACGTCGTCAGCGGACCTGCACCCATTCGGTGGAGGTGAAAGCTTTGTTTTTTTTCGTTGAAGCATAACCAACTTTCAGCATTAATATCTCGACGACTACGCCTGATTTTTAAAAAATGCGTTGGTAGTTAGAAAGTTTAAATCACATTCTTTAAAGAAAGAGTTTTGTTTATGAATTTTAACGATGGATTTTTGAAATAATCTGCCTCAAAGTTGGTATCCCGTAACGATAAAGACCGAGGTTGTACCCTCGATGAAAAAATGAAAGTGAGGCTATGACGTCATCCCGACTGATTCTATGGAAATAAATTTCTTAAACAACACTTTATAACCAGAATAACTGAATGATAGAAGACACACTGCTTCTTTGTGACTATTATAATTGACCATCTAGGGTAAATGATCATTTTATTCCAAAAATTGGGAATTTAGTTTTGAAAATTTGGAAATTCTTACTTTGAAATTGGGAAAAAAGGAGCCTTTTTTCCAATTGGGAAGCCACCGAATTTCGGCCTCTGTTAAAGAAGGAAGAAAAGCCTTGGGACACATACTTTCAAAGAAAGTATAACAATAACCGTAGTTCAAAACATAAACTAAATCAAGGCTAACTTTTTAATTGGAAACCGGTACTCCTTATTCCCTGGGTGTTTTCGAAAAGGTTTGGCTATTGAAATGACAGAATGTTGTTCATCTTTTGTTTTGTATAAACCTTTGAGTGTACTTACAGGCATACTTTATTTTCAGATGGATATGAGTCCACCCCCTGTGATGGGGTCCCTTCAGATAAAGTGGGACCCCAAAAACTTGGAGATCCGCACAAAGACAGTGGAGAAAACTCTCGAACCATTGGTTACTCAGGTAAAGTGACAAAATATCCCATTCAGGCTGATCCCATTACCAAACATCAAAATTTTAGACTAGTCAAAATTCAAAGATTATGCAGACAACAGTTTCAAGTGAATATAATTCTATATTGTTGGTGTTTTTGTGTAGAAAACATTGTGGGAAGTGAAGAAATTGCTTGTGACAAGCAATTTCTTCATTTTCCACAATGTTTTTCAAAGCCTTTATTTTGAAGGGTGTCAAAAAGCGTCAATGTATGGAAAAGGATTAACATTGTCATAGGGCCTTCCACATTTGTTATTGTTCTGTTAAAGCCTAAAAATCGAAGGGCGCACTGTTCCATTTTAACTTTCGACATAAAACACTTAGATATAGGACATTGTAATCAACAATAAAATTTTGATTACGACCATTTACATCACATGACAAGCAATTTCATCCACAATGTTTTCTTCCCAATAAATCAGAAAGTTACACATCAAAATTTCATCAACTTAAAAATGTCTGTAAAGTTCTTCTTAAAATTTGGTTCTGTTATATGAAAATGTTTTAATGTAATGATGAATAGGCATTGTATTAAGAGGTTTCCACTATTTATATTTTGTATAGGTAACTACTCTGGTCAATCAGAAAGGGCCGTCTAACAAAAAGAAGGGCAGGTCTAAGAAGGGTCATGTATTGGCTGCTGCTGTACAAAAAGCCACAGAAAACTTTATTATATCGGGAGAGGACATTGCAAATGAGAATCCGGATGTGAAACAAGACATGCTGGCTGCTGTGGATGAAGTCAGAAAAACTGGTAATTGTAGATTTTAACACTTTCACAAACAAAACCTGGTTTTGATGTCACTAATGGAAAAGGCTTATAAAACATTGATATTGTGCCTTTGATATTGGAAGACCTTAAACTTGTGTCGTTAAGCTTTGAAAATTGATCAACAATTGTGGTTGGTGAATATATCCATTTTATGATTTATGCATTAAAGTGACATTTCAGAATTTTTTGTCATAAATTTTACTTTTATTTCTATCTGAAAGAGCACATTTCCTTACGAAAATTCTGAAAATTTCCAGCCAAAATATTGCGCTGTTTACGAGAAATTTACATTTTCGTGTTAAAATTGAACAAATTGTTGTGGACAACAGTTCGGATTTATATGCAATTTATCGATTATGTCTCAACTTTAAATGCGTGTTTCTCGCTTATTGGCAACAACTTCAAAAAACTAATAGTATTTATACTCATTAGAATAACCAATCTTGGCATCAAGACATACTTTAAAAAAATTGAAATTGGAATGAAATGTCCCTTTAATTTACGAAAAGAATTACTTATTCGGTCTTGTGTCATGGACAATCGTTTATAATGATGTCGTCATTTGTCATACCAATACAAAAAACTGATCTCAGTTTCAGACATTCTGGTAGAGTGGTTCCCACAATGTTTTCTACCCCAAAAGACCCCAAAATATCAACAGGGTGTCCGATCACGTAGAAATGTACGTGAATCACGTAATTTGAACAAAAATCACGTACTACTTTCTCACCCAAAACGCCTAAGAACGTACGCAAAATGAACCCATATCAATTACAAAAATAAGATGACAATTATCCCCATTTTTTACGAAAGAAAAAACAAGTTTGATAGCCGAGTAATAAGACCAAAACTGCCAAATTCGGTCATTCTGATCCCTCTAATTTTTCCGCTAATTGTATTTGGCCAAGATACTGCGTTTTGGGGATTCATTCAACCCAAACGCTGTATCATTGCGAGCGTCTGCATGATCATGGCATCTACTAAACAAACTGGATTTTAATTTCAATCAGAATCAACATAAATATAGGCGAAACGACGGAGAAAACAATTAGTCGGTACCATCATCCACTGTTGATTCAAAACTCAAAGTTCATGGCTCTGCCAGTTTGACTGGCTTTGTTCAGACGGAGAAAAAGGAACGATGCAGATATTTATTAGATCTATTAGAGGCTCAGCTGAAAACGGAAACTGCTTCATAGAACTTACTTTGGCGACTGAAAACATTCCAATCTTTAAGTTTTCAAATTTGATTGATTTGTAATTAAAAGAAAAAATGCTGAACAAAATGCCTCCACCCTTTCCCAAACAATACCTAGAGTGAAGAATTGTTTAGATTTAGTGTTAATTTTCTTGTACCCCCAATTTATTTTTTGTACCCCCAACTTTAACCACCAAGAGGTACAAAAACCCCCAGACAAAATTTTCAGTGGACACACTGATCAAATATCATTCATATGAAAATTTCAAATTATTGTCTGCTAAATCTTTGAATTTGGACAAGTCCAAAATTTTGCCATCAGGTAATGGGTTAATTATACCCCCCAAATTCAATTTGGGGGGTATATAGGAGTCAGCTTGTCTGTCTGTCTGTCTGTCTGTTGGTCTGTCTGTCTGTTGGTCTGTCTGTCTGTCTGTCTGTTGGTTTTTCTTCAAAAAACTTCTCCTCCTCAACCATTGGTCGGATTCTTTTCAGACTTGGCAGGAATGTTCCTTGGGTGACCCTTTTCAAAACTTGTTCGTGAATTTTTGATTTGTCAAAAATTGTGGGCGTGGCAGGGCGGGGCTTTTTGGACTTAGAGAAATCATGTGAAAAATCTTAACAAATCAATTATCTGGCCAATTTGAACCAAACTTGGCAGGAATGACTCTTGAGTGATTGTATTCAATGTATGCTCATGATTTTTTCATTCGTCAAAAAATATGGGCGTGGCAGGGCGGGGCTTATCCGACTTCGAGAAATCGTTAGATAATTCTTCAAAAATCTTCTCCTCCTTAACCACTGGGCCAATTCTTACTAAACTTGGCAGGAATGTTCCTTGGGTGACCCTTTTCAAAACTTGTTCGTGAATTTTTGATTTGTCAAAAATTGTGGGCGTGGCAGGGCGGGGCTTATTGGACTTAGAGAAATCATGTGAAAAATCTTAAAAAATCAATTATTAAGCCAATTTGAACCAAACTTGACAGGAATGACCCTTGAGTGCTTGTATTCAATGTATGCTCATGATATTTTTATTTGCCAAAAATGTGGGCGTGGCAGGGCGGGGCTTATCCGACTTCGAGAAATCGTTAGATAATTCTTCAAAAATCTTCTCCTCCTTAACCACTGGGCCAATTCTTATTAAACTTAGCAGGAATGTTCCTTTAGTATCCCTTTTCAAAACTTGTTCGTGAATTTTTGATTTGTCAAAAATTGTGGGCGTGGCAGGGCGGGGCTTTTTGGACTTAGAGAAATCATGTGAAAAATCTTAAAAAATCAATTATCAGGCCAATTTGAACCAAACTTGGCAGGAATGACTCTTGAGTGATTGTATTCAATGTATGCTCATGATTTTTTCATTCGTCAAAAAATATGGGCGTGGCAGGGCGGGGCTCATCTGCCTTCGAGAAATCGTTCTTCAAAAATCTTCTCCTCCTTAACCACTGGGCCAACTCTTACTAAACTTGGCAGGAATGTTCCTTGGGTGACCCTTTTCAAAACTTGTTCGTGAATTTTTGATTTGTCAAAAATTGTGGGCGTGGCAGGGTGGGGCTTATTGGACTTAGAGAAATCATGTGAAAAATCTTTAAAAATCAATTATTAAGCCAATTTGAACCAAACTTGACAGGAATGACCCTTGAGTGCTTGTATTCAATGTATGCTCATGGTATTTTTATTTGCCAAAAATGTGGGCTTGGCAGGGCGGGGCTTATCCGACTTCGAGAAATCGTTAGATAATTCTTCAAAAATCTTCTCCTCCTTAACCACTGGGCCAATTTTTACTTAACTTGGCAGAAATGTTCCTTTAGTTTCCTTTTTCAAAACTTGTTCGTGAATTTTTGATTTGTCAAAAATTGTGGGCGTGGCAGGGCGGGGCTTATCGGACTTAGAGAAATCATGTGAAAAATCTTAAAAAATCACTTATAAGGCCAATTTGAACCAAACTTGACAGGAATGACCCTTGAGTGATTCTATTCAATGTATGTTCATGATATTTTCATTCGCCAAAAAATGTGGGCATGGCAGTGCGGGGCTTATCCGACTTCGAGAAATCGTTAGATAATTCTTCAAAAATCTTCTCCTTAACCACTGGGCCAATTCTTACTAAACTTGGCAGGAATGTTCCTTTGGTGACCCTTTTCAAAACTTAATCGTGAATTTATTATTTGACAAAAATTGTGGGCGTGGCAGGGCATGGCTTATTGGACTTAGAGAAATCATGTGAAAAATCTTTAAAAATCAATTATTGGACCATTTTGAACTAAAGTTGGCACTAATGTCCCTTGAGTGATTGCATTCAACGTATGCTCATGAATTTTTGATTTGTCAAAAAATGTGGGTGCGGCAGGGCGGGGCTAATCCGACTTCAAGAAATTGTCAGATAATTCTTCAAAAATCTTCTCCTTAACCACTGAGCCAATTCTTACCAAACTTGGCAGGAATGTTCCTTGAATGACTCTTTTCAAAACTTGATCGTGAATTTTTGATTCGTGTTTTGTTACCAAAATTGAAAGGAATGTTCATTTGGTGACCTATTTCAAAATTTGTTCGTGAATTTTTTATTTGCAAAAAATGTGGTAATGGCAGGGCAGAGCTTATCAGACTTAACGAAATCATGAGAAAATTCTTTAAAAAAGCAATTATACGGTAAATTTGAACCAAATCAAGTACAGGAATGTACCTTGATTGACTGTCTTCATTACATGGTTGTGAATTTTTGGTTTATTGAAAAATATCAGCATGGCAGGGCAGGGCTTGGGGATTGTTAAATGAGCTATGTCCTTTTGTTGAAAATTGGTATTTTTGCAACATTTACATGTGTTGTTTGGTCTGTTGATTCTTTGTTAGCTCTATTTCCCAATTGAACAGCTCCCAGTTCAAATGAAATCAACTTCTCGAAATGCACAAAAACTGCGCTTTTGGGGGGTATGATCACTTTCAGTGATATTCTAGTTGATATAAATTTTGTCTGCAGGTGAAACCATGAGAAGTGCGTCTGAGGAGTTTGCCGCTGACCCATGTTCATCAATGAAGCGAGGTGCTATGGTTAGGGCCGCTAGGGCCCTCTTGTCTGCTGTAACAAGATTACTGATCCTAGCTGACATGGTGGATGTACACTTATTGTTAAAGTCTCTCAGAGTGGTATGTATTGGAGGAATTATTGTTGTAGAAAAAGTAGATACTGATAGTTATTTTGAAACAATCTATTTTTCTGGAAGCGCCAAATTTGGAGTCCAATTTTAGAGCTTCTATAGATGGCAAATGAATGTTGATAAAGAGATCATTTGTAGGGGTAAAGACTAGCAGAGGCCCAGTCGCCCATTGACCCTAGATTTTGGGCTGGGCCCTTCAATATTTAGTGAAAATTACCATTTCTTTAATATTAAGTATTGAAATTTTGCTAGTCTGGGTCCCTGAGTTGAAATTTCCAGTATTTTTCCCTGATTAGTGTACAATATAACACAAAAATATTGTGACAATAAGAGATATTGCAACAGCATCATGCTGGTTATCAGCATTTTAATCTTTAGTCTCAAGGTTTTCTAAAGATTTTTCAATCAGGGTTGTTAAAACTTGACATTGTCTAGGAAAGGATTAAATACTATTGTTGGTATTTTATAGTTGATATTACATTCAGTTTTTATCGGCAACTCTTATTTATCTGTACTTATTTCTATGATTTTCCAGGTGGAGAATGATTTAGACAGAATTCGCAATGCCTCAAGTCATCAAGAATTAATGGACAGTTTTAAAGAGTTTGGTAAAAGTGTGGTGGAGCTGTCAGAGAGGGCAGCACAGAGACAAGCTGTAAGTTGATTAATTATCCCCTTTATTTATGTTGTAAGATTGATTAAAATGTTCACCCCATCATTGCTCTTAAGGGCAAATTTGTATTGTGATTAATTCGTAAGTTTAAACATCACATATTTACCAGACATAAAGAATAATAAATTGGAGATATAATTTTAAGCATGCAACAGAATTATTCATTGTATTGGTATAAAGTTCATTAAAAACAAAATCCACAGAAAGAAAACCTGAGCAGGTACAATTGTGATGAGATTTGTTTTGTATTATCACAGGACCTGAAAGATCCCAGAAGAAGAGACGACCTTGCAGCATCTAGAGCCACATTGAAGAAGAGTAGTATGATGCTTCTGACAGCGTCAAAGGTAAATATTTATCAGCATAAAAAATGATTTAGTTTTGAATTTTTTTTTGGGGGGGAAAAAAAAAGGTTGGATAAAGAAGTCAATTTACTATCTTGCATATTAAATTTTCTACCATCCGGGATAGGTACAGTTACGAAAACTTACACAGAAATAAAAAGATCACTGCTACATATAGGAGGAGGTAATGTCTTTTCAAAATTTATTGGTCACCAAACCCTGTGTTGTTGGTAATCTTTCGAATGTTCTTGTCGCAACGATTCAAATAAGTACACACAACATAAGGTTTAGATTTAGAATGTCTTCACCCTCTATTGTCAAAAAAAAAAAAAAAATACTATCTTTCATGTTATATTTTCTACCATTTTGGATAGATAGCTTTTTAAAACTTTTAGAGAAATAAAAAAAAATCGCTGTCCAGGCCTTTGTAAGAAATCCAATCAAGTCAGCTGAAATGGAATCTCTTTATTTAAAGTTAAAAGAGAAGAAAATGGTGGTTATCAGCGCTTATCAATTCCTGCAATATCATTTTGCTCCCTTTTTAACTAAAAATTGACTTGTTTTAGCAATATTCATTTTGATGATATTTTGTGAGCTCAATCAATACATTGTTTTCAGGCATATGTAAGACACCCTGAGCTTGCAGCAGCTAAGGCTAACAGAGACTGGGCCTATGAGCAGTTATGTAATGCTGTAAATACCATATCAGGAGTAGCACAAGCCACTGGACCTTCTAGTGCACATCCGTATGAAGGAGCAGGGGAGCTCGCAGCAGCTTTAGATGAACTTATGGTTTGTAACTTTTTTTTGCCTTAACCCTTTCCCAATCAACAAAATTCTAGGGTGGTTCAACTTGGAAGCTGCTGCAAATGACAGAATGGATTGTATTTAAGATAATACATGTGTACAATATAGCACAGAAAATATTGAGACAAAAGGAGAAACTGCTGGTCATCAGCAGTTTCTTCTTTTGTCTCAATGTTTTCCCAAGATTTTTCTATTAAGGACATCAAAACCAGGTCTTGTTTAGGAATGGGTTGAGACAGTAAGAAGAATTTTAATCATTGTCTTGAGGATTTTGATGTCCTCCCTGCCTTGTTCCTTGTGACAGAAACTTCCAGACTTTCATTTAAGATCATAACTGCTTTAACCCTTTCGTTTGCAGAATTATTTCGCAGAAATGACTATTTTCCCTATTTCCAAGCACTTCGTGTATACACATGCATAATAGATATATTTTACTAGTAGAATACCCATAAACCTATATATCATTGGAAAGGCTATTTAATTTCCTTTCACAATATGATGAGTAACTGATAGAAAATATGTATCTCATCAAAATCTCGACCTCTAGCCCCATGACCCCTGTCAGGCCCCCTGTCACGACCCCCGACCACCCCTACCCCTACGATTTGGGACCAAATTCAGTTTAGGGTTATCGGAATCACTATCGGAGTCACTATTCGAAGACCCAAAAATCAGGATAATCGCTATCATCATTGTCCGGCACTGACATGACGATTCGCCGGACCTCTTCTGCAGAATATTGAACCCTCCTGGCCATCGTTACAGCGAGAACATAACAATATTGCACAATACGAGGGCTGTTCAAAAAATTCGTAGACTTTTGTTATAACTTCCATGTTTTACAACACATACCCATAAAACTTCACAATGTGGTAGAAAAAACCTTTCCCAGTCTGAATAACGAATGTTTGCAAGTTTTGCGCAACCAGAATTCCGATGTGGGGTTGCTATAGAAACACACTTTTGCGAAACCGGGGCAGGGGGTAAAATTAATGTCTTCGTTTTTGTAGTTTACTCTGTTGAATGGCATTCAATTACAATTGAGCTGCTTGGTAAACAAATGTGAACGTCGTGACGTCGCTTTGAGAATATCAGAATGTAAGCTTTGCTGCATTTTGTCTAGAAAAAACAAATATCACATCAAAAATGAAAGTAATCTCACTTTTAAAAAATGCAATATGCGCTTACATTAATCTTTCAATTGTATAGTTACATTTTGAGTGTTGGTAGGAACAGAAAGGAACTATGCTAGGCTAAGTCATTTAGCAGATACAAAGAAATGCTGGATGCATATAAGCATTATTCACGTTTAAAGCACTAGTAAGAATGTCATCAATATTCACGATTAAATAATCATGAATACGATTATTTTAATCTTTAGAAATTCAAAACAAAATGCATAGTATATGATAAAAGGACATATAATCAAGAACTATCAACGTTTTGCAAAGCTTGAGAGCTAGAAACATTGCTTTCGTTGTGAAATATTTGACCTGACATCGAAGTCATTGTTCACCTGCCCCGCTTTGACGTCAGGGGGTGTTTTAAAAAGTCAACTAAACACAAACCGTTAAAGATAGAAAGTTGAAATTTTCACAGTCTCTTCTCATATAACTGTTTTGTCTAAGATTGGTTGAATTTTAAAATTTTGTTCATCTATATAGACGCTATGGATAAAGTGTACGAATTATTTGAACGGCCCTCGTATTTCAGCATTTATCCGGTGTCATGATAACTTTAGCAGTGTAAGAATTGCTTTTAAAAGCCGATGCCCCCCCTAAACAGTATAAGCGTTCCTGAACCGCGCTTGAAACCACAAAGGGTTAAAGTTGTAAAAATGAAGAAGAATTATCTGTATAACATGTTCTCATGATTTTTGACACCCCATTAAGAAGAAGGCTGTGGAAAACATCATGGAAAATGAAGAAGTTATTTAGGACTTGTAATATCGTCATTTTCCACAATGTAAACATTTATGCAATTGAAAAACTTCATTTACTTGAAATTGCCATTGGCAAGGTATTTGAATTTCGACTAGTATGAAATGTTATTGTAATGTCTGGTAATGGGTTGATTCATTTTATGTAAGAAAAAATATTTTGCTCCTTTCAGCAAAAGGTAATCATGGATCCCCTGACATACAATGAAGTAAGGACACGACCATCGCTAGAGGAGCGACTAGAGAGTATTATCAGCGGTGCCGCACTAATGGCGGACTCGGCATGTACGCGGGATGACAGACGGGAGAGAATTGTGATGGAATGTAACGCTGTCAGACAGGCATTACAGGATCTGTTGACTGAATACATGAATAATGTGAGTATTGTATTGTTGAGGTTACTTTGCTGTGAATAAAAACCTGAAAAAATATTAATTTAACATGATAGCCAAAAAAATGTCAGTTGCATTAAGTTAAAACTTTCCACTACTTATCTTTATGAAGTTAAGTTGTACTTGTGACTACTCTTTCTGACAAAATTGTCACCCACCAATGGGTTTGAAATCGTTAACATAAGTGGGCGAGCAGCTGGAGGCTCGGTAAGGGTGTTGTAGTAGTACTGGTTTGAGAAACAACAGGAATCCATGGGTAGGTGCTCCAGCCGCCGCGATATGACCCTGGTAGTTGAAAACGGCGTAAAACCCCAATAAACTCAAACTTGTGACTACTGTATTTTGACTGCTTCATCAGTTGACTGAACTGTCCTTCTAAAGAAACCATTGTCTTTGACAACAAGCCTGCATGTTAGTAAAGATAGGATTGGTGTACAATATAACACAGAAAATATTGAGACAAAAGAAAAATGTCAATTAATCAATTTTTAGCTCCACTGGCCGAAGGCCAGCGAGCTATTGTCATGGCGTTGTGTCCGTCGTGCGTGCGTGCGTCCGTCCGTCCGTGCGTCCGTCCGTCCGTCCGTTAACTTTTTCTTTAAACATCTTCTTCTCCAAAACTACTGGACCAATTTCAACCAAACTTCACACAAATCATCCTTGCATGAATCTCTACCAAATTCCTTCAAAAGAATAAAATCTATGCAGAACTTGAATTTTAATTAATTTAATTTAATTAAATTTTCAAAATATCTTTAAAAATTCTTCTTCTCCAAAACTACTGGACCAATTTTGACAAAACTTCACAGAAATCTTCCTTGCATGAATCTCTACCAAATTCCTTCAAAAGAATAAGATCCGCACAGAACTTGAATTTTAATTAATTTAATTGATTTAAATTTTTGAAAAATCTTTAAAAATTCTTCTTCTCCAAAACTACTGGACCAATTTCAACCAAACTTTACACAAATTATCCTTGCATGAATCTCTACCAAATTCCTTCAAAACAATAAAATCTATGGAGAACTTGAATTTTAATTAATTTAATTTAATTAAATTTTCGAAAAATCTTTAAAATTTCTTCTTCTCCAAAACTACTGGACCAATTTCAACCAAACTTCACAGAAATCTTCCTTGCAGGAATCTCTACCAAATTCCTGCAAAAGAATAAAATCCGCGCAGAACTTGAATTTTAATTAATTTAATTGATTTAAATTTTTGAAAAATCTTTAAAAATTCTTCTTCTCCAAAACTACTGGACCAATTTCAACCAAATTTCACACGAATTATCCTTGCATGAATCTCTATCAAATTCTTTCAAAACAATAAAATCTATGGTGAACTTGAATTTTGATTAATTTAATTGAATTAAATTTTCGAAAATTCTTTAAAATTTCTTCTTCTCCAAAACTACTGGACCAATTTCAACCAAACTTCACAGAAATCTTCCTTGCATGAATCTCTACCAGATTCCTTCAAAAGAATAAAGTCCACGCAGAACTTGAATTTTAAATAATTTAATTGATTTAAATTTTCGAAAAATCTTTAAAAAAATTTCTTCTCCAAAACAACTGAACCAATTTCAACCAAACTTTACAGAAATCTTCCTTGCATTAATCTCTTCTTAATTCCTTCAAAAAAATAAATTCTATGTAGAACTTAAATTTTAATTAATTCAATTAAATCAAATTTTTCGAAAAATCTTTAAAAATTCTTCTTCTCCAAAACTACTGGATCAATTTCAACCAAATTTTACAGAACTGTTCCTTGCATTAATCTCTTCTTAGTTCCTTAAAAAAAATAAATTCTATGAACTTAAATTTTGATTAATTAAATTAGATTAAATTTTTGAAAAATCTCTTTTCCAAAACTACTGGACCAATTTTAACCAAACTTCACACGAATCTTCCTTGTATTTATCTCCTCTAAATTCTTTAAAAAATAATTTCTGTGAAGAACTTAGATTTTAATAAATTTAATTAAATTGAATTTTCAAAAAAATGTTAAACAATCTTCTTCTCCAAAACTATAGGACCAATTTCAACCGAACTTCACAGGAATCTTCCTTGCATGAACCTCTTCCAAATTCCTTAACGATCGGATGAAAAGCATGGCCTTTATGGGCAAGGATTTTTTAGCTCCACTGGCCGAAGGCCAGCGAGCTATTGTCATGGCGTTGTGTCCGTCGTGCGTGCGTGCGTCCGTGCGTCCGTGCGTGCGTGCGTAAACTTTTCTTTAAAAATCTTCTTCTCTCAAACCAGTGGGCCAATTTTGTTCAAACTAGGCAGAAATGTTCCTTGGGTGATGCTTCACTTAAATTGCGAAAAGAATTTTGATTGGTCCATAAATGTGGGCGTGGCAGGGCGGGGCTTATCGGACTTAGAGAAATCACAAAATAATTCTTTAAAAATCAACCAGGGGGCCAATCTTGGCCAAACTTGGCAGAAATGTACCTTGGGTGGACCTTTATCTATTTTATCTGTAAAATTTTGATTGGTCCATAAATGTGGGCGTGGCAGGGCGCGGTTTATCAGACTTAGAGTGTGTGCGTAAATTTTTCTTTAAAAATCTTCTTCTCTCAAACCAGTGGGTCAATTTTGTTCATACTTGGCAGAAATGTTCCTTGGGTGGTGCTTCACTTAAATTGCGAAAAGAATTTTGATTGGTCCATAAATGTGGGCGTGGCAGGGCGGGGCTTATCAGACTTAGAAAAATCACGAAATAATTCTTTAAAAATCAACCATTTGGCCAATTTAGATATAATTTGGCTTAAATGTTCCTTGGGTGGACTTTTATCTAAATTTATTGCAAAATCATGTTTGGTCAGTAAATGTGGGCGTGGCAGGGCGAGGGCTTATCAGACTTGGGAAATCACAAAATAATTCTTTAAAAATCAACCATAGGGCTAATCTTGACCAAACTTGGCAGAAATGTACCTTGGGTGGATCTTTATCTAAATTGTCTGTAAAATTTTGATTGGTCCATAAATGTGGGCGTGGCAGGGTTAGGCTTTTCAGACTTATAGAAATCGCAAAATAATTCTTTAAAAATCAACCAAGGGGCAAATCTTGACCAAACTTGGCTGAAATGTAACTTGGATTGACCTTTTATCTAAGTTGTCTATATGATTGGTCCATGACGTGGGCGTGGCAGGGCGCGGCTTATCAGACTTAAAGAAATCACGAAATAATTCTTTAAAAATCAACCATTTGGCCAATTTAGATATAATTTGGCTTAAATGTTCCTTGGGTGGACTTTTATCTAAATTTATTGCAAAATCATGTTTGGTCAGTAAATGTGGGCGTGGCAGGGCGAGGGCTTATCAGACTTGGGAAATCACAAAATAATTCTTTAAAAATCTTTTCCTCTCAAACCATAGTGCCATTTTGATCAAACTTGGCAGAGATGCTCTTTCGGTTGTGCTTCACTTGAATTGCGAATGAAACTTTGATTGGTCAATAAATGTTGTTTTGGCAGGGCGGGGCTTATCTGACTTGGAGAAATCACGAACTAATTTTTTTAAAAATCAACCAATGGGTCAATTAGTCCAAACTTTACAAAAATATTTTTGGTGGCCGCTTTACTTAAATGGCGCAAGAAAAATTTATGTGGGTTGGCCAGGGTGGGGCTTATCAGACTTTGAGAAATCATAAAATAATTCTTTAAAATATCAACCATTTGGCTAGTTAAGACCAAAATTAATAGAACTGTTCCTTAGGTGGCCCTTTACTTAAATTGTTCATGACATTTGGATTGCTCTATAAGTGTGGATGTGGTAGGGCGGGGTTTATTGGGTCAATTCAGACCAAACTTTGTCAGAAAACAGGGTATGGCAGCTGGAGGTTTACAAGAAATCATTAGATAATTCTTTTAATTAATTAGCCAGTGGAGCGATTCAGGCCCTCTTGGGCCTCTTGTCTTCCTTTGCTTCAAATTATCAAAGCCTTTTCTATTAGGGATCTCAAAACCCAGTCTTGTTTTAGAAAGAGCTAATGTTTTATCCTTTTTACTGACAATCCAAAGCTATTGTTAATCTTCTGTAATTTCAAATTGCCAAAACACATAGTTCATTATGATTTAAGTTTCCCGCTTCTATGAAAATGTGAACATCATAATCCTCCTCTCTTGCGGTGGTATAATTGGGAATCTTTTCATAGGATATTTGTGAACCATATTCATATATCGCATACATTTATTTAACAGGCTGGTCAAAGTGAGCCGAGTGAGGAGCTAGACAGAGCCATTGATAACATGATGAAGAAAACAAAAGATTTACGCAGACAGGTAAAGCAAAATAGGTTGTTTGACGTTGCTTATAGCTAGTTGATTGTCATTTGTCCAACTTTGTATATAAAGTTCTTTTAAGACACAAAATATAAAATAGATTGATTACAAAGATTATTAAAGAGTTATATAATGTTCATTTCTCTCATTATCTGGAAGTTTATACAATTCTTTAAGATCAACCCAGTTATAATCTCATTATGATCAATGTCCATGTTATTGTTTTACAGTATTTACAGATTAAAAATTTGCATAGACACAGGCTGATCTGTATCCAATATAGTCTGAAATGCCTATGGGATGCTTTTTCAAGATCTCAGCTCATTTAGAGTGACAGCTTGTAGATTCGTACAGTTTTGAAGGGTTTTAAATTATATAACTCTTACACTTGCAAATGTTCTTTTCATATTCTGCAGACAAAATAATACACCTTTCTTGATTCTTTTGCTGACCTACTTTCGATTTCAGCACTTACAATTTGTCAGGGAACCATCGTTATTCAACCATCATAAAAGTCATAAATTTTTTTTTGGTACAGTTTGCAGATTCGTACACCACATTTTTGTGAAAATTACACTGAGCAATGTTGAAATATCATTATCTATCTAAAAAGTAACCAATTTTATCACGACATGCAAAATTTCAGCATGATTTGTGGAAAAGTAATTTACTTTCAAGGTTTTGAAGACGACAGGTATGGACTGAACAGAATAGAACAGAATGGAACAGTTGGCTAATTTTAAATATCAAAATATGATGTAAAATTACATTTTAGCCAAAAAAAAATATCTATATTGTGTTTATATTTTTTATAAGATTTTCATATTGGGTATGAAAAGACTTTGGGATGAACAAACTAGTGTCCCAGCTAAAAGGGGAATTACTCTTTCGTCGCTGGAATGACAGCGGTCAGAAGATTGATTCAAATGTAAACATTGGAGCAAATTACATCAATGTAAGCAGTTGGAATATAAAATAGGATAACTTTCTCATATAATACTGCCCTGACTAGGTTTTATAACTACTCGGCAAGCTTATTTTGAATAAACATAACTGCAACTCAGTGAAAATTTAGCTTCATAAGTACGACAAAAATCGTCTGCATCAGGCTCGAAGTGTCAAACACACCAAAATTGATCGAAGGACATACATAAGTAGTTAATTGAGCAACCATTCAGCTCTGCTTAGTATATTCAATGCACCAGAGGCCAGAAACCGCCGAGTGTACGAATCTGCAAGCAGTACGAATCTGCAAGCTGTCACTCTATATATATTGAAACAATATTTCTCCTTTGTAAATTTTTAGTTATGTAAAGCAGTTGTAGGATCTGTAACATATTGCTGTTGTTTTATTTCAGTTACGTAAAGCTGTTGTGGACCATGTGTCTGATTCATTCCTGGAAACCAATGTTCCACTACTTGTGTTGATAGAGGCTGCCAAGGCTGGGGATGAAAAAGGTGTTGAGGAATATGCTGTAGTATTCGCTGATCATGCAAACAAACTTGTTGAGGTAATGTAATTATACTTGTAAGGTGCCCCTTCAATTGCTTTCACAGGCAGTGTGAAACTAGATCAGCCTGCACATCTGTGCAGTCTCATCTTGTTCTACACTGCCTGTATGTTAGACAAAGGCTAGGGTTGTGATGAAAAAGGTGTAGAAGAATTTGCTGTATTCGCTGATCATGCTAACAAACTTGTTGAGGTAATGTAATTAATGTAATGCATTGAGTAAGATGCCCTTTAATGGCTTTGTCAGGCAGAGTAAAACAAGATCATCTTGTACATCTGTGCAGTCTGATCTTGTTCTATACTACCTGTGTGTTAGGCAAAGACTAGAGCTAGTGGTGGAAAGGTTAACAGGAAAATGCCATAGTTTTTGCTTATAAAGCAAACAAACTTGTTAAGGTATATTACATTTGTTTGTTGGTAAAAATTGAAAATTGATAAAATTATTCAAGGTCAAGAAATGAATGTGTAATGTTGCTAATAATATTTTCAATTGCGATTTTCAAAAATTTCTCACTGATTAAAAGTACCTTTCTATACACATTGATCATAGGACACAAAGTAAAAAAAAAAACTTGATAGATATGAATTGTGCCAGGACAATAATACATTTGTATAAAATGTATTATATATAGAAACAATCTATTGTCTACAGGTATTGTATGGCATATTTTGTTACAACCTTGTACAATCAATCTTTGGTTCTAGAGTTTGTACCAAGTATGAGTGTCAAGCAGGGATTGTGAGTGTTAGTTAATTTTACCCAGATAATGATCTGTTCTTATAAGCTGTAGAATTAACAGAAATAGTCTATTGTTGTACTGTCTATTTTAGGTTGCCAATCTTGCTTGTTCAATGTCCAGCAATGAGGAAGGGGTCAAGATGGTCAGAATGGCTGCAACAGACCTGGAAACATTGTGTCCACAGGTATGATATGAGCCTTTACTTTTCAACCAGATGAGGTAGGGCTTTCATAGTTAGAATTGTCAGAATTTAAAAAGAAAGACATTGAATTCAATGTAATAAAGAATTGATAACAAATATTATTGCAGAGGATACAATAAATTAATTTTAGGAAGAAGATCTATTAGTAATCAACATTTTTTAGATCACCTTTTGTCCGGCGTCCGTGCGTCGTCCGTCGTGCGTCGTCCGTCGTCCGTCAACAATTTCTTTAAATGACATCTCCTCCTAAACTACTTGGCCAATTTCAACCAAACTTGGTAGAAATGTTCCTTAGGTGATCCCCTTTAAGAATTGCTAAAAGAATTGAAATCCATTAAAAACTCTGGTTGCCATGGCAACAAAAAAGGGGCAATATAACTGAATCTCAATAACATCTTTGAACGACATCTCCTCCTAAACTACTTGGCCAATTTTAACCAAACTTGGCAGAAATGTTCCTTAGGTGAGACCCTTTAAGAATTGCTAAAAGAATTGAAATCCATTAAAAACTCTGGTTACCATGGCAACAAAAAAGGGGCAATATGACTAAATCTCAATAACATCTTTGAACGACATCTCCTCCTAAACTACTCGGCCAATTTTAACCAAACTTGGCAGAAATGTTTCTTAGGTGATCCCCTTTAAGAATTGGTAAAAGAATTGAAATCCATTAAAAACTCCGGTTGCCATGGCAACAAAAAAGGGGCAATATGACTGAATTTCAATAACATCTTTGAACGACATCTACTCCTAAAGTACCTGGCCAATTTGAACCAAACTTAGCAGAAATGTTCCTTAGGTGATCCCATTTAAGAATTGCGAAAAGAATTGAAATCCATTAAAAACTCTGGTTGCCATGGCAACAAAAAAGGGGCAATATGACTAAATCTCAATACTATTTTTGAACAACATCTCCTCCTAAACTACATGGCCAATTTTAACCAAACTTGGCAGAAATGTTCCTTAGGTGATCCCCTTCAAGAATTGCTAAAAGAATTGAAATCCACTAAAAACTCTGGTTGCCATGGCAACAAAAAAGGGGCAATATGACTGAATCTCAATAACATCTTTGAACGACATCTCCTCCTAAACTACCAAGCCAATTTCAACCAAACTTGGCAGAATTATTCCTTAGGATGTCCTTGTTGAAAATTGCTAAAAGAATTGAAATCCATTAAAAACTCTGGATGCCATGGCAACAGAAAAGGAGAAATTTGACTAAATCTCAATAATTTCTTTGAACAACATCTCCTCTTAAACTACTTGGCCAATTTCAACCAAACTTGGCAGAAATATTCCTTAGGAGGTTCCTTTTAAGAATTGCTAAAAGAATTGAAACCCATAAACTCTGATTGCCATGGCAACAGAAAAGGAGAAATTTGACTAAATCTCAATAATTTCTTTGAACAACATCTCCTCCTAAACTACTTGGCCAATTTCAACCAAACTTGGCAGAAATATTCCGTAGGAGGTTCCTTTTAAGAATTGCTAAAAGAATTGAAATCCATGAAAAGCTCTGGTTACCATGGCAACAGGAAAGGAGAAATTGGACCAAATCTCAATGACATCTTTGAATGACTTCTCCTCCTAAACTACCAGGCTAATTTCAACCAAACTTAGCAGAAGTATTCCTTATGAGGTCCCCTTTAAAATTGCTAAAAGAATTGAAATCTTTAAAAAAAACTGGTTGCCATGGCAACAGAAAAAGAAATTACACGAAATCTGTCAGAAGCAATTTCTCCATAACTACAGAGCAAAATTTGACAAAACTTCATAATTGCATTACTTATGATATTGCTTAGAAGTACTTCTTTGTTTTTCAATATGAAGCCATCGTCACAGAAAAAGGGGACTTCTGGTTAAAATTTGCTTATCAGGGGCATAGCATCTATTTTATTACATTACATGTAAAAAATCTGATATGTTATGAAACCCCATCTCAGGTGAGCGACCTAGGGCCAACGGCCCTCTTGTCTTCTTTTCAATTCAAGTTTTCAAAAGTTGCTTTGTGTGATTAGATATCAAAATACAAGAAAGTTTTCAAAAAAGTTAATAGTCATTATGCTTGTTTTAGGTGATCAACGCCGCCAGAGTGTTAGCTGCCAGACCCAGATCTAAAGTTACCCTAGAGAACATGGATGCATTCAAAGATGCCTGGGAGACCCAAGTCAGGCTGCTTACTGATGCAGTCGATGATATCACAACTGTTGACTCTTTGACTCCCAGCAATGTAATGACTTTGGAAAACATTGTGGAAAAAATGAAGAAATTGCTTGCCACAAGCAATTTCTTCATTTTCCACAATGTTTTCTACACAGAAATGAAAAATTGTAAAATTTCACTCACTTTAATTTGTCATCAGCAACATCTTTGAATTTGGAACAGTCTAAAATTTTTGCCATCTGGTAATGGGTTAATGTTCAGTTTGTTTGTTTTAGGTGATCAACGCCGCCAGAGTATTAGCTGCCAGACCCAGATCTAAAGTCACCCTAGAGAACATGGATGCGTTCAAAGATGCCTGGGAGACCCAAGTCAGGCTGCTCACTGATGCAGTGGATGATATCACAACCACTGACTTTTTGACTCCCAGCAATGAAATGGCTTTAGAAAACAATGTGGAAAATGAAGAAATTGCTTGCCACAAGCAATTTCTTAATTTTCCACAATGTTTTCCACACAAAAAGACAAAAAACTGTAAAGTTTCATACACTTGAAATTGTCATCTGCAACATGTTTAAATTCAGAACAGCCCACATTTTGCCATCTGGTAATGGGTTAATAGTCAGTTTGTTTGTTGAAGGTGATCAACGCCGCCAGAGTGTTAGCTGCCAGACCCAGATCTAAAGTTACCCTAGAGAACATGGATGCATTCAAAGATGCCTGGGAGACCCAAGTCAGGCTGCTCACTGATGCTGTGGACGATATCACCACTATTGACTTTTTGACTCCCAGCAATGAAATGGCTTTAGAAAACAATGTGGAAAATGAAGAAATTGCTTGCCACAAGCAATTTCTCAATTTTCCACAATGTTTTCCAAACAAAAAGACAAAAAACTGTAAAGTTTCATACACTTGAAATTGTCATCTGGAACATCTTTGAATTTTGGACAGTCTAAAATTTTTGCCATCTGGTAATGGGTTAATGGTCAGTATGTTTGTTTTAGGTGATCAACGCCGCCAGAGTGTTAGCTGCCAGACCCAGATCTAAAGTTACCCTGGAGAACATGGATGCATTCAAAGATGCCTGGGAGACCCAAGTCAGGCTGCTTACTGATGCAGTGGATGATATCACAACTACTGACTTTTTGACTCCCAGCAATGTAATGGCTTTAGAAAACAATGTGGAAAATGAAGAAATTGGGTGTCACAAGCAATTTCTTCATTTTCCACAATGTTTTCCACACAAAAAGACAAAAAAACTGTAAAGTTTCATACACTTGAAATTGTCATCTGGAACATCTTTGAATTTGGACCAGTCTAAATTTTTGCCATCTGGTAATGGGTTAATGTTCAGTTTGTTTGTTTTAGGTGATCAATGCCGCCAGAGATTATCTGCCAGACCTAGATCTAAAGTTACCCTGGAGAACATGGATGCCTTCAAAGATGCCTGGGAGACCCAAGTCAGGCTGCTCACTGATGCAGTGGATGATATCACAACTATTGACTTTTTTACTCCCAGCAATGTAATGGCTTTGGAAAACATTTTGGAAAATGAAGAAATTGCTTGTCAAAATCAATTTCTTCATTTTCCACAATGTTTTCTACACAGAAATGAAAAATTGTAAAATTTCACTCACTTTAATTTGTCATCAGCAACATCTTTGAATTTGGAACAGTCTAAAATTTTGCCATCTGGTAATGGGTTAATGGTCAGTTTGTTTGTTTTAGGTGATCAATGCCGCCAGAGTATTATCTGCCAGACCCAGATCTAAAGTTACCCTAGAGAACATGGATGCCTTCAAAGATGCCTGGGAGACCCAAGTCAGGCTGCTCACTGATGCAGTGGATGATATCACAACTATTGACTTTTTTACTCCCAGCAATGTAATGGCTTTGGAAAACATTTTGGAAAATGAAGAAATTGCTTGTCAAAATCAATTTCTTCATTTTCCACAATGTTTTCTACACAGAAATGAAAAATTGTAAAATTTCACTCACTTTAATTTGTCATCAGCAACATCTTTGAATTTGGAACAGTCTAAAATTTTTGCCATCTGGTAATGGGTTAATGTTCAGTTTGTTTGTTTTAGGTGATCAACGCAGCGAGAGTGTTAGCTGCCAGACCCAGATCTAAAGTTACCCTGGAGAACATGGATGCCTTCAAAGATGCCTGGGAGACCCAAGTCAGGCTGCTTACTGATGCCGTTGATGATATCACAACCATTGATGATTTCTTGGCTGTTTCTGGTTAGTGCTGTTGCTTAGTTTTGAATAAATGTTCAAACTTTGAAAGTTCTTATGCTTTAAGCATGTGTGTTAATTCTACATGAAAATAGAAGTTTCCTTCTGCCTGAGCATCAGAATTGGTATGCTTATGTCAAGGTTTTACATGATTCTTCTTTATCAAGATTCTATATCTGCAGATCTACTGATGTAACGCTTTTAAACTTTCCACATCTACGATGGATCTCAAGATATGATGATAGATCTAGTTCCAATGACCAAAAAAATAGATAGAATTATACCCCCATGTTGACTTGAGACTTTAGTTTACAATGATTTTGGGCATTTATAAATGAATATAAATGCATTCCATGCAGTAATGTGTGTTAACTTTACGAAATGTAATCTCAGACTTATCAAGAGACATTCAGCATTCTCTTCTAGGGTTTGAAGCCATTCTTGTTGAACATTGATCTATTGACTATATATTAAAATTGGCTATTCACAGAGAGCCATATTCTGGAGGATGTAAACAAGTGTGTGTTTGCCCTACAAGAAGGGGATGCTGACACGCTAGACAGGACTGCTGGAGCTATACGTGGACGATCAGCTCGTGTTTGTAATGTTGTGTCAGCGGAGATGGACAACTACGAACCTGGGTCATATACAGACAGAGTCATGGAGGCTGTTGTTCTGCTCAGAGATCAAGGTGAGTTAATGACACCGTTTGACACTCCACATTGTGGCAAATGGAGTCCCAAGCAATTTCTTCAATTCCCACAATGTTTGCTACCCAGGAAGACCAAAAATGTAAAAATTCATTCACTTGAAATTGTCGCCTGCTGGAGTTTTCAAATTGGAACTGTCCAAAATCTGTACATTTGGGAAAGGGTTAAGCCTGATACAATACATATGACAACAATTTTTGTTGTTGATCATCGCCGGAAGTGCCAACTTGTCTAATATCTGTCTTTCTGTACATTTTATGAACTATTCATTCTCCTTTATTCCCACACAATGACTCTTGACTCTCTACAAGATAATGGCTTTGGAAAACATTGTGGAAAATAAAGAAATTGCTTATGCCAAGCAGTTTTTTCATTTCCCACAATGTTTTCAACCCCAAAAGACCAAAAAGTTAAAAAAAATTTCACTTGAAATTGTCGTCTGCAGACGCTTTAAAATTGGGACATTCCAAAAATCTGGTCGTTTGGGAATGAATTCAATCTGGAAGATAACATATGAATATAATGACAACAATTCTTTTATATTTACAGTGATGCCGAACTTTGCTGAGAAGGTAGAGTTGGCTGTAGATGCCCTCTCACAGAACATGCCTGAACGTGTGGATGAGAACGAATTCATAGATGCTAGCAGACTTGTATATGATGGTGTTAGGGATATAAGACAGGCAGTACTCATGAATAGGGTGAGTGGTTTTGATTGAAAAGCATTTATTTTAAGTTTGAAATCTTAGAAGCTGATGACTGTTATTTTAGAACTCCTAAACTAAAATTCTTTTTCATTTTTTCAAATATTTTTATGTCCATATCTAAAGACAGGGAGGCACATTTTATTACCTGTGCCTGTCTGTCTGTCAATCTGTGTGTCCGAAAAATTACCATTGGTTGTTTTGGGGGCATTCATGTTTCACAAACATATTTTGTTTTCATAGAAATGATTAGACTTTACCCTATTTTCATGTGACTGAAGTTGTACAATCAATCAATTCAGACAGGTCTGTCTGACTTTGTCATGTAGTAAAGTCTAGTAAAGTGTGAAGATTGTGACAAACCCTCATCTCTCCATGTTTTCCACTTCAGGCCCCAGAGGAGTTAGACACAGACACAGATCTCGAGGACGAGGCTGACCATTACGATACCAGGAGTAGATGTAAGTCTATCATGGTTCTCTCTAGTATTGTGGTACTTACCTCTTTCCCAAATGGCTAAAACTTAGGGATGTCCAAATATTGATGAATTTTGTGCTAAAAATAGAAAGAGTTCACCGTTATGTTTTGATAAACTGTCGGTGTTGTTATAAAACCTCGTAACTACGGCTTAACCCTTTCCCAAACAAGACCTGGTTTTAACGTCCCTAATAGGACAAGCTTTGGAAAATATTGAGACAAAAGAAGAAACTGCTGATAACAAGCAGTTTCCCCTTTTGTCTCAATAATTTCTGTGCTATTGTTGTATACAAAACCCTTCCTTGTTCACTTCAATTTTGTCCTCTATAACAGCTTTTAAATTGGACCGCCCTAAAATGTTGTTGTTTGGGAAAGGGTTAAATAAGCTGTAGTTACGAGATTTTATAACAACACCTTGTTGAAATACTATTGTTTGGCCAAAATTATGTCACGGTTAACTGGATAAAATCGTGCCCTATTGAAAGCTGTTGCAGACAACAGAATAAATATTTATGACAGTAACATGTACGTATATTATTGCCCAGAAAAAAATAGACAAAAGGAGAAAAGCTGATTATGAGCATTTTCTTCTTTTGTCTCAATGTTTTCCTCAGCCTTTGCTGTATGGGAAGTCAAAACCAGGCCCTGGATTTTCGAAAAAACTAAAGTATGTTCTCAGACTCAAATCGCACGGTATTCAAATCACATGAAATCCTCGTGAACTTCAATCGAATACCCTTCAATGTTAGAGAGTATTCCATTGAAGTTGAGCATGTACTCATGAGTATGTACTTAAGGGTTTTCGAGAAACTGGAGCCAGGTCTTGTTTGAGATGGGGTTAATTGTGTCAGTAAAGGTAAATAACAAAACAGAGTATAAACCTTCCCTGTTTTCTTTTTCAATGATAAATAAATTCAGCTAAAGTAATAATATGAGTAATTATCAAACTTTAGAGCGATCAATTTAATATTTCAATTTTTTGTAAATCCTTTCAAATTGGACCAGTCCAAAGTATTGGTGTTTGTGAAAGGGCTAAAACAGGTAATAGAAAGAAATTTTTAGGCCATCAGAAAAAAGTACAATTTCCCTGGTTTACTTTTACAGCTAGTTGTCAGACTTACTAGTATATGGATGATCTACAAGGCAAGTCTGACCGAGCACTCATGAGAGAAGTACTACAAATAGTGACTGCCTTTGACAATCCCTTTGGACATGGGTCTAGAAAACCTGGCAGGAAAAGAAGAAAATGCTGATGATCAGCATTTTCTTCCTTTCCTTCAGGGTTTTCTACTTCACAGATTTGCATTGATTTATGAGTTCACAACTCCTTTCAAATTGGACCATTGCAAAGTTTCGGAAAGGCTGTAACCCAGTAATTTATGGATAGAAATTCTAAGGTCATTAGATAACCGTGTATATTTTCCATGCCTATGTATATGTGACCCGTCGCGCTTAAAGGGACCTTATCCGAACTCAAAAAATCCAAATTTTGACAAATTTGTCAGACTCCGCAAAGGTCAAACAGAAACTGTATTCGAAAAATGAACGTAATATAAGATAGGGAAAACATTCCAGATATATAAACAAGTACATACAAGTGAAAAGTGTCGGCCCTAGTCTGGCTGCGCGGACTGCGCAGACAGACTAGGGTCGATATTTTTCACACACCCGATAAGGTCCCTTTTAGCACAATGGGTCACATATAGGTATATATTTTCTCTGTTTACATTTACAGCTAGTTACCAGACTGACGTAGATGATATGCAGGGCAAGTCTGACCGAGCACTCATGAGAGAATTGCCAGAAGAAGAAAAGGAGAAAATTCAGGTTGGTGTCTGGCCAATATATGGACATTAACCCATTACCACTCGGAGACGCCTTTTGACAACAACAAGACAGAGGCAATTTCTTCATTTTCCACAATGTTTTCTACCTAGAAAGGCCAAAAAATGTAAATTGAAATTGTAGTCTGCAACATCTTTGAATTTGGACTGGTCCAAAATTTTGCCGTCTGGTAATGGGTTAATAGGTTAATTGATAATTCTGGAAAATCTTAGTAAGATATGAGATATAGTGATACAACAATAATGATAATATCTCAAAATACGTTGACCATCACAGCCAAATTTCATTATAGCACCCTTTTCATCCCCCAAACTTCATAGGTAGATTACTAAGCAGAGATGTGAATATCATTGCTTTTCAACAAAAACCTTGTAACTTTTTGTTGAAAAGCAGTGATATACATGTACAGTGCCGGTCAAAATGACCTTTACCCTCCATGTGTTTTAGTTTTACTAAGATAATTCGGAGTGATTCTTGTTAGATTTTTTGTTAGTTTTGTTTTTCTTTTGTTATGTTATGGGGCATATTGTTTTACTCGTGCCCGTCTGTCCGTCTATCTGTCTGCTCGTCCGTCTGTCTGTCCGAAAACTTAACATTGGCCTTTTCTCCTAAAGTATTTGACATACAAAGCTCAAATTTGGTATGCAACTTTTTTTCAATGATATCTATCTGTTCCATGCAGTTTGACCTTCCTCAAGGTCATCTGTTAACCCTTATCAACCCTTTACTCTACAAAAACTTAACATTGTAGAAAAATGGCCATTTAGGGGGCATTGGTGTTTCACAATCACATCTTGTTGTGTATGCATTAGTATATTGATACATTACATAATGTTAATCATGAGTATTGTTTGTTTATCATTTCTATAACAGAATCTCACAGAAATCAGTTTTTAGCTTGACTTTTCGAAGAAAATGAGAGCTTATACTGTCACCCGGGCGTTGGCGTCGGCGTCGGCGTTGCAACCAAGGTTAAAGTTTTTTCAAACATCAATAACTTCTATACTATCAAAGGGATTCAACCCAAACATGGAATACTTATTCACCATCACACCTTCTACCTTACTATCAGGGCCCATGACCCTGGCTCCACTATATTTGGAGTTATGCCCCCTTTATACTAAGCAACTTGGAAAGTCGAGCGCGCTGTCTTGGGACAGCTCTTGTTTGTATAGTGTAAAGGTCATTCTGACCGGCACTGTACAATTGTTGTCGTAGTTTAGTAATTCATAAGTCGTGTTTGCTATGATTAACAGAGCTACGGAAAAGAAGGGAAATTGGCCTCTCAAAATGCAATATGTTATTCATCATTCATCAAACCCTATGTTGTCTATGAGAAGATTCAAATAAGTGCCCATGACATAGGGTTTGGATTTGAAATAACAGATTTAGAAACTTCAAATAAGTACACATTAGATAGGATTTGGAATGCCCTAACCCACTCTTTTCTATTGGTCTGGATGAATTTGAGTTTTTTTAATTCAAAATTGTAAGGATTTCAAGCAATTCTATATAGAGGTAAAATATAAATTGCAATATTAGGTTGTTGAATTAAAATTTGACCATTGTTTCTTCTGTACATTAAAAATTGATGGTTACCATGTTTAGGCCCGGTTTTAGATGTTTTGTCAAAGGGTTTCTACTTTTAAATTTTCTGTAGTTATGAAAATTCTTTAATTCCAAAAGGTGACAATTAAATTTGCTGTTTAAGCCTTTCCCAAACAATGTTATAATTGTTTTAAAATTCTTTCCCAAACAAGACTGGGTTTTGACGTCTCTAATAGAAAAGGCTTGGGAAAACATTGAAACAAAAGAAGAAACTGCTGATAAGCAGCAGTTTCTCCTTTTGTCTCAATATTTTCTGTGCCATATTTTACAAAAAAAAAACATGTTTAATAACATCTATTTTGTCATTTGTGGCAGTTTTTGAAGTGGATCACCCTAAAATTTTGTTGTTTGGGAAAGGGTAAAGGAGGTCAAGTTTGAAGGCTGCTGCACATCACTAAACTCATGTTGATTAAATTTGATTTGTGTACTACATGTATATGATACGGAAAACATTTAGGCAAAAGGAGAAAATGCTGGTTATCAGCATTTTCTTCTTTTGTCTCAATGTTTTCTCAGACCTTTTCAATTAGGAACATCAAAACCAGGCCCTCGTTTCTCAAAAAAACTTCAGTCATTCTCAGACTCAGATCTGAGTGCCGTGCTCAAATCACACGAAATCCATGTGATCTTCAATCGAATACCCTTCAACGTTGAAGAGTATTCATTTAAAGTTGAGCATGTTCTCATGAGTATGAACTTAAGTTTTTTCGAGAAACCGGGGCCAGGTCTTATTTGGGAAAGGGTTGATGAAATTTGATTGTTTACCTTGTTCAGGCCCAGTTTGAGATGTTCAGACAAGAAAAGGCCAAATTGGACATGGAAGTTGCTAAATGGGATGACAGTGGAAATGACATTATTGTTATAGCCAAACAGATGTGTATGATTATGATGGAAATGACAGATTTTACAAGGTAAGTGTAAGGTGGAGACTAAGATCAGACTGCATGTCTATGCTGGCTGATCTTTATCTACACTGTTTAAGTAAGAATTTGAAAAATGATTAATGGGTCAATATTACTGTTATAGACGTATAGATGTATATGATTATGAAGACTTGAATAAGACTTCATGTCTATCCAGGCTGATCTTTGTTTACACCATGAAGTTGTCAACTAGAAAGCAGCTATTGAAATGAAAATGGAAATGACAGTATTGTAATACCAAAACAGATATGTATGATTATGATAGAAATGGCTGACTTTACAAAGTGAGAAGAGATGGAAAATCTGATAACTTACTTGTCGAAAATTCCTTTAATAAACCGTTTCCCAAACAAGACCTGGTTTTGATGTTCCTAATAGAAAAGGCTTGGGGAAAAACATAAGGGCATAAGATCATCAGCATTTTCTTGTTTTGCCTTGATATTTTCCTAAATGTTCTCTTTTGGGGACATTAAAAGCAGTTCTTTTTGAGAAAGGGTTATACATTAGAAAAAAATTCCATATTTCAGAGGCCGAGGTCCCTTGAAAAGCACAATGGATGTTATCGGTGCTGCTAAAAAAATCTCTGAAGCTGGTACCAAACTAGATACACTTGCCAACGTCATTGCTGAACAGGTATAGTTTAATGTCACCCTTTCTTCAAAAACCTTGTATCTGCAGCTTGTTTTATAAACTACAGTTACAGGGTTTTTGAAGAAAACCTACAGTATTACTTATATGTGGAACTCGGTAACCAAAATTTCATACAAGTATTTATTGATTTTAAAAGAATCATATATAACAGTTTTAGATAGTTCAACAAACAAAATTTAATAGCATATTTGTGTAATGTTAAGAACAAAAGAATGATTTTGTGATATGCTATCAAATCATAAGATCCTGGGTTCAATCCTTGACCCCAGCAAATTTTTTCTGATATTTGTCATCCACCAATGGGAATATAATCATAATACTAGGTGAGATGAGCAGCTTGGGACAGAAAAGATGTGGTTGTATTGGTGAGAGGAATTACAGGAAGCCTCAACATTACTGAAATACCATTTTAAAAGGCATTGAACACCTGTTATTCGTTTGTTTTATGCAAATACCAAATTTCAGAAAGTTTATCAGAGTTCTGCTGTCTGTATTTGTTTTTACACTGATCCTGCAATGGCACATCTTTGTTAAAATTCTGGTTAAGCTGCGTTTTTGATGGAATACTATATGTGTAGATATTTTCGCTGAGCGAAATTTTCGCGGAAGGATCCCATTTTCGAGTTTTACAAATATTTGCACAACTTTGAATTCGCAGATAGACAAAATAAGAATTCTTAAATTCGCGCTCAGCAAAATAAATGTAAGTGCTGGGTTAATACTCTTTCTTATTTGCAGTATCTCAAGCACTCGGGAGTAGGAGATTAATTGGATATTGCTCCTCTGTAACTAATTATTTTCTTTCTGCATTCTAATAAATGGTTTGTTACATGTATTTCAAACCAAACAATGTCAAACAATACACTATCTGATAAGTGTTAAACGGTTATTCACAGTTTAATTGTTCAATTAGTTTTGATATCTTGTCACCTTCTTTATTCAACACATTAAGTCAATTAAACATATACATATACGAACTGAATATACATGTATATATTCATGTAATGTTTATAATAAACATACATTTCAACTTAGGCGAAAATTAACAAGATCTATTTATACAGACATATACGTGTATATGGTATTTGGTTGGTTCAGTGATTGGTTGTCTAACGCTGTACCCAGATGGTTGTTCAGTGATTGGTTGTCTAACGCTGAACAACAGGTTGTACACAGGGATTGGGCCCTGTTGGTTGGTTTGAGCTACCCGGCCAGTGATTGGTTGTCTAACGCTTGGCCATCTCCATGAGAGGTGTCTTCCATGGAGCGGTAGACTTGGACTTTAAATATTACTGTGGAGTCATGGCCTAGTTCCTTACTAGTATACTATTCTCCTGGAATCTTTCTGTTACTACATCCTCTGGGATTTTCTGCTAATACAAGGTCCATTCCTGCCACACATTTAAAACTCTATTTATCATTGTTTTATTGATGTGTCTAACAATAGTTTAGCTATAATTTGTTAGTTCTCTTTATTAAACATTGTTTGAATGATATACATGTGTTTCTAACATTATTTTAGCCATAATGTAATAAACTATTCAGGAAGAATTGGGAGTACAAATATTTGCGCAATCATGAATTTGTGGGCCGATGGTCTAGCGCGAATATAGCGAAAATTAGAAGCCCGTGAATACTTCTACACATACAGTATATGGTGTCTTTTAATTTGATTTTTGGGGAAAATCAGTATATTGTCTGTTTTTAAAAACAACCCTCTTAACTGCAGCTTAAAACAAGAAAAGTGACAATATATGACAACTTGCTTAACAAATGAAATATTTTTACTAATAAATGTTTTCTCTGTTATACAGTGTCCAGATTCCTCATCGAAGAAAGATTTAGTTGCATATCTACAGAGAATTGCGCTATACTGTCACCAGTTAAACATCACCAGTAAAGTCAAGGCTGATGTACAGAGTGTGGGAGGAGAACTCATTGTATCCGGGGTAAATATATACAGCAAAAGATTAGAGGAGCTAATGGCTTTTTATTCATAATGCAAAATCCCATAAATTGTTGATCAAATCCCAAGTTGTTGTTGCTCATTTGAATGAGTACACTTAACATGGAGTTTTGAATTCAAATAAGAAATTTAGAAAGCCACAACATTTAACACTTGCTCAAATTGTTGCTATTTGATTATTCACTATACTGTCTCCAGTTAAACATAACATCAAGGCTGATGAGTGTGGGAGGAGAACTTTGATCCAAGGTGGTGCCCTACGTTTTTGGTCATAAAGGTCAAGGTCACAATTGGCCTTTGTTTATAATCTGTTTCCATGTTCTAACTCAAGAACGGTATGAGTTATAGCACTTTTTCTGTGTCAAGGGTCGGGGGGGGGGGGTATTTTCCGCTTTGCAACAGTATCAGTTTTTAATTTATTGTTGTAAATGAATTGTTTAATTCTTTTCAAATCAAGACCTGGTTTTGATATCCTCAATATCGAAGAATTTGGAAAAGAATGAGGTCAAAAAAGAAAAAGAGTATTTTCTCAATATTAACCATTCCATATTATGTATCAATCTATCTTTATCAACTTTCGTTTTACTGTCTGCTGCATCTTTCATATTTGACCACCCTAATTTTGTCTCTGTTTGGGAAAGGTTTAACCCTTTTCCAAACACAATTTAAGGCTGTCCAATAGGAAAGCTGCTTCATATGACAAGATTGATTAAAATAGAATCGTATTAAGTATGGCACTGAAAATTTTGAGATTAACCCTTTCCCAAGCAAGACCTGCTTTTGACGTCCCTAATAGAAAAGGCTTGGGAAAACATTGAATCAAAAGAAGAAACTGCTGATAACCAGCAGTTTCTCCTTTTGTCTCAATATTTTCTGTGCCATATTTTACACAAATCCTATCTTTAATAACATCCATTTTGTCATTTGTGGCAGTTTTTGAAGTGGATTGCCTTAAAATTTTGTCGTTTGGGAAAGGGTTAAAGGAGAGAATTCTTCTTTTGTCGTAATCTTTTTTATAAAAAACCTAAAAACTTTGACTTGTTTGGGAGAGGGTTAAATTCTAGACATAAAACATCTATTATAGGTTTGTGATGGACACCATGTAAGACTTGTTTTAACGTTTTAGTTGAAACTTATTTTCAAATTTGTTTAGTTTGAGATTTACTTGTTGAATGATTGGAATTATTGGCCTACATTTGAAGAAGATAAAAAAAATCAAGGTAGTCCATCCCAAATGAACTTTACACAATGTCTGAATAATTAGGGCGATGTCATAAATATTTGGTGTGGAACGTCAAATTTTAACGACATCGTCTGAATTTGTTTAGATAGGTAAATTAATTGATAAAAATTAATGTTTACAGCCTGGAACAAAAAATTCAGATGTCGCATGAATCTCATTTTTCATGGACTGCCTTAAACTTTCTCTCTTCAAAAGACAAAATTTCTGCATGTTGTCATGTTTATACTTCTATTTTTGGTAAAGACAATTTGATGGAAATAGACTGTGTACTTTTCAAGTTTGCAGCATCAAAGTTTTTGGCTATCTGATAAATGTGAACATAATTCAGTGTTTTTATAGAGGATTAAACATTTGACATCTTTATAAAAAAGAAAAGCATTCTAATCTATACTATTTTGTGGTACACAAAATTCTCATCAATTCAATTAAACTTTGTCCGCAAATTAACATAAATATTGTAGAATAGTCTAGTTTGAAAGGAGTTACACAAATCAAAATAATTTTAGGCTAAATGTAAAATATTTGTTATAGTGTTGAAAATATTGATATCCTAAAATATGTCTATGAGGGACATCATCATATCTTGTTTGGGAAAGAGTTAACCCTTTCTCAAACAAGACCTGGTTTTGACGTCCCTAATGGAAAAGGCTTGGGAAAACATTGAAACAAAAGAAGAAACTGCTGATTACCAGCAGTTTCTCCTTTTGTCTCAATATTTTCTATGCCATGTTTTACACAAATCCTATCTTTAACAGCATCCATTTTGTCATTTTTGCAGTTTTTGAAGTGGATCACCCTAAAATTCTGTCATTGGGAAAGAGTTGAAGCATCTATATTCTGTATTTCAGCTTGACAGTGCCACATCCCTCATTACAGCTGCCAAAAATCTCATGAACTCTGTTGTACTGACTGTGAAAGCATGTTATGTAGCTTCTACCAAGGTGAGTTTTATACATTGTAAAATTTTGGATTGGCCCAATAGGGAACGATTTTATCAAGTAAACAGAGACATAATTTCAGACAAACAAAAGTATTTCATAGGTGTTGTTATAAAATCTTGTAACTACGGCTTGATTCAATAACTTTATTACAACACTGACGGTTTATCAAAACATATCTGTAAACCCAGTCTATTTTAAGCACAAAATTCATTCCTATCAAGTCCCATACTAGATAACCGAATGTTTGACTTCTTATGTGACTAATGTTTGAATTGGGAACGATTTTATCAAGTAAACAGTGACATAATTTTGGACAAACAATAGCCTATCGTAAGTGTTGTTATAAAAACATGTAACTATGGCTTGATTCAAGCGGTAGTTACAGGATTTTAAAACAACAACGATGGTGTATCAAAACATAACAGTAAACCAAGTCTATGTCATTTTGCAGCAAGTCTGTGTTTAGTACAAAATTCATTGCTATTGGACAGAGTCCAGTTACTTCTACCAGAGCTAGAGATAAGAGGGGATGATAACTTTTCACAATGCATTATTTCATTAATTGTTCACCAAACCCTATGTTGTGGTTACTCATGGGAATTGTCTTGTCGAGATGCGATATGGCCATAGCAGTTGAAAATGGTGTTAAATTCCAATAAATGAAATCAAATCTAATGGAAATTTTCTTTCTATTTTCAGTACAAAGTACAAAGTGGGAAATCTGTAAGTTTTGTCATTTTATATCATTTCAAAGTTTTTCTTACTTTCAATAAGAAATACCAGTAGCCTGGAACCCCATTATATCGGTCTACTTGTCGTTAACAAATGACTGCAATGAACAAAAAAAACGATTTTTCTTCAATCATAGCACATATTCATGTAAAACCGTGCTTTTACTTATGTTATATCATAAAATCATAGTCAAAATCACAGTTGTACAGTACAGAAATGTCAACAATCGGCAGCCATGTCAAATTCGGTGAATAATGGCTTCACCTTATTATATCAATACATTGTGATTAAATGTTGAAAAGTTAAAAGTATGACTGACAAACAGCATCAAAAAGTATTTAAATTAAATTCACAGTTTCTTTTTGACAAATTGGTGTACACATGTTTGAAAATAACTAACAAAGTTTCAATACTTTTTACCACGTTTATAAATCGCTACCTGTTTAAACTAACCAAAAACTTTTATTCATCAATTCAGTTTTAAGATATTTGAATAATTATTACCTGATGAACAGATATTTCATAAAATTGGTACTGGAAAGACCAAGTGACTTAG
This sequence comes from Fragum sueziense, assembly GCA_963680895.1. Taxonomy (NCBI): domain Eukaryota; kingdom Metazoa; phylum Mollusca; class Bivalvia; order Cardiida; family Cardiidae; genus Fragum; species Fragum sueziense. The sequence goes on from OY804601.1 coordinate 32,956,434, forward strand.
TTGTTAATGTAAATAATCGGAAGGTGGCTCTACGATTACTATATCACGAGATTTGCAAATAGACCGATACAGTGGATAGACCGATACAATAGAGTGGTTGTATGCTGTATACATGTGTAAGACACCGACAATTTAAAATGAAAACATAATTCATGTAACAAACTAAGAATTATGTGAACATCTTGCGTAGTTTCCAAATCTAAAAAAACTGTTTAACCCTTTTCCAAACAAGACCTGGTCCTGGTAAGAAAGGTTTGGGAAAACATTGAGGCAAAAGAAGAAAATGCTGATAGCCAGCATTTTCTCCTTTTGCCTCAATATTTTCTGATCTATATTGTACACAAATCATAAATTTATTTACTTCCATTTCGTCATCTGTAGTAGCTTTCAAATTGGACCACCCTAAATTTTTGTCGTTTGGGAAAGGGTTAAGGTTTAGGTTCCTGGACATACTATATAGAGATACATTGTTATTAAGTATCGAAAACGAATATTCAAATGTGTACGAGGGCTGATCAAAAAGTTCGTATAATTTCATCATAACTTTTTTACCTTTCATTCGATTGCATTTATTTTTTCACTAGTGTAATTTTAATATATCACTGACGCTCTGATAAAATATCACAAGTGTCAATTTATTGTAACGATATTTTTTCGGCCGTTAAAAGGGTCAAGGAACGCTACCCCGGAGCACGCCGTAAAATCATGGTTGTAAAGCTCCGCAAAACGATTATTTTTCGAAACTTGCACAAGCAAAACTTACGATATTTTATCTGCTAGAGGAAAGACATCATATCAGATACTTGGTAAAGTTTCAAGGCTCAATGTTGTAAAACAATGATGTAGCTAGGGATATGGTGTGACGCGCCGCCGTGAAAAAAGAGTAAAAACGGCACTTCGCAAACTAGGGAAAATTGGCTGTTGAAACTAGTTTTTGTTATTTTCGGTTCTTACGCAAACCCAAATGTAGTTAATTCAAGAAACATTGCAAGGCTAACATAATAAACATATCATAGTCTGTAAAAATGACATGTCTTGTTTGTACAAGAGAGAGAGAGAGAATCAAAAAGGCAACCCAATGAAAGAACGCAAAGGAATTGCGTATAGTAGATGAATTCGATGTTCGCCAACGACGTCGTATGGAAAACCCTTCGCTACATGAATAAGAGAGAATGCATTCTAAAACGGCTAGGCTTTTTATATGAAATATCGAGTTCTTTGTTAATATGAGTAACTTTATATATTTGTTCGATGCCTAGCTTATGGCGGATGAAGAAAACCAATAATCAAAATTAATATTAGAAACCGATCCTAATTTAGGATTCTCGCTAATAAAATGTATATTCTTCGTTATACATTTATATGTTAAAAATTCATATTCTGATTATATAAATTTCATTTTGTTCAATCATATCAATACTTGTGTAAGTAAGTGTAAATTTGAATTGAAAAAGGAATGGTTTTTAAAGAATGTTTTTAACACAATTATACGCCTTTCGTATAAGTTTGCGATTTAATGAGAAAATCAACGAAACACCTCTTTTTCTCTGGCTAGATCTGGTACACGGACATAAATATCTACAAATTGATACGGTGAACAGTGAATATTTGTAACAGTTCAAATGTTTTCAAAAAATAAACAAAACAATTGCACAAATCAAAGGAACAGTAATGATGTGCCATAAATAGTTATATCATGTATTGTCCAACGACGTTACTAAAAATGACGTTAACGTCACGACGTGCTCCAGGTACCCGATTCCTCCTATTTTGAAAGAGACATAGCAACACTATTTTTCAATCAATCTCAATGAAACTTACAACATATATTTGAAATAAGTAATTCTGAAGCATATCCAAAAATGAAACATTTTGCTGTATAAACTAAAATTTTATGAACAAGTTATACGAACTTTTTGATCAGCCCTCGTAAAAGGAATATCTAAATATGTATTTTGGTATTCATTCCCATCCCTAATGTAAACTTAAACCATTACAACATAGCGACGTCTTTTAACGCCATACAAGATAAAAGCTTTAGACAAACTTGTGGAAAATGAAGAAATTGCTTGTGACAAGCAATTTCTTCATTTACCACAATGTTTTCTACACAAAAACACCAAAAATTTGTAAACTTTATGCATTTGATATTGTCGTCTGCAACACCTTTGAATTTGGAACAGACCAAAATTTTGTCGTCTGGTTATGGGTTAAACTATAACAAGTTGTTTGTACTTTACAGAGGATCGTCACTTGGAAGATGAAGCCGCCAGAAAAGAAGCCCCTTGTCCGTCGTGATGAAGGTAGACTCGGACGAATCAGTAAGAGTGCTGCAAGAAAGAAGATTGAACCAATCAAGGCTCTCAATGAATTCCAGGAAATAGGACCAGACAGCTTCTGCTAACACTGTAGATTTGTGCATTGTCATGCAAAGTATTATGGTGATAGCTAAACCCATTCCCTAATTGTTAACCTATGTGGGCAAGCAGCTAGAGGCTTGGTACGGGTGTTGTGGTAGTACTGGTATGAGAAAGGACAGGAATCCATGGTTAGGTGCTTTATCCCCATGAAATATGACCATAGCAGTTGAAAGAGGTGTTCAACCTTAATCAATGAATCTAAATGTATTTTATAAATTTTGTTATCTGGTAATGGGTTTAATGTTTTAGAATTGACTACTAAACCAAATAATGTTAGAATTTTCGTACAAAATTTTCATGGAATTGACCTGAGGAGGACCTAGTATCATAAATCATAAAATCTATGTGGTAGATGAACAAGGTCATAGAAAAGCTGATATCATATAACGATTATGTTTTAGTCTTTTAACCTTTTCCCAAACAACAACTTTTATAGTTGTCAAGTTCAAAGGTAGCTGCAGACGACAAAATATAGAGAGAGAGGATTCATGTACAATGTAGCACAAAATGTTGAAGCAAAAGGAGAAAATAGTTTCCATCTTTTGCCTCAATGTTTTCCCAAGCCTTTCCTATTTGGATGTCAAAACCAGGACTTGTTTGGGAAAGGGTTAGGACATCAAAATGTCCATTTTTTGTGTAAATATTTGTGAATAGAAACACATTTTTAAGTCTACACAATACCACCGTTCACATATGTATTTTTTACCATTCTATCACATTTTTCATCTGTAAATTCACCATTACTTTGTTCTGTGAGTTAAAAGGGAACCTTCAAGGGTATTTGAATATCAAGATAGCTGATTTTACAAGTAACATTTTACCTTTGTATTTTGCCGTATGAATAGTGCTAAGATATCTGGACTTTGATTTCATTGAATGCTCTTAGAAGGTTCTTTTTGGTCAAACAGGTCACAAATTCATAATGTTTTAGCCTAAAAGGTCAAACATCAATTCTATACAGGTTGTTGATTACGAAACTTCAAATGTTAGGGTTTAAAGTTATTGAAAATGCAAATAGAAAACTGTTGTCTGTTAAGTGACAGCAAAAAAAGTTTAATTTGTCTAAAAGGGTTCTTTTCTTCAATTCTTCAGAAATATATTTTTATGCTCCCCGAAGGGAGAGCATATAGTCGCTGCTTCGTCTGTCCGTCCGTCTGTCATTCCGTCCGTCCGTCCGTCCGTCCGAAGCGATTTCTCTATAACCCTTGGGCCAAATCAAATGAAACTTACCATGTGAACTCCCTATGACATAATGCCGATGTACTTTTCCCAGTTTTTGGATTTGAGGCCTCGTCATGGGAAAAGGGGACTTAAGGTCAAATACACTTTTTCTCTAATTTCTCATAGTCTAATGGTCAGAATTTGATGAAATTTCATATTTGAGTAGCAAATCAGATGCCCTTGACAATAAACTACTTTAAATTTGCGTATAAAAAGTATGTCATGGAAAAAGGGGGCTTAACGTTTGTTAGCTTAATCTTAGCTCTGCATGGCATACATTTATTGTGACAATGCCTTAATCGGGGAGCATTGTCCGTCTCTGACGGCTCTTGTATTTACATAATTAGTTTAGATATTGTTTAAGTTTGACTTTCGTATTATTTTCATACCCGTAAAACATATCAGTTTTTAAGTATTTTTGGTTGTGATTTTGTATTTAACAATTTGACGGCTTAGTTATGCTGGATTCAATGGCTAGTATAGACTAGTTCTAGTAATTTTGGACACAATAAAATTTGAGCTAAAGTATGGATTAACCCATTACCACACAGTGACTATTTTTGACTCTCCCAAGAGAAATTGGCTTAGGAAAACATTGTGGAAAATGAAGAAATTGCTTGTCACAAACAATTTCTTCATTTCCCACAATATTTTCTAAACAAAAATACCCAAAAAATGAAAAAAATTCATTCACTTTAAAATCGTCGTTGGCAACAGCTTTGAATTTGGACAAGTCAAAAATGTTGCCATTTGGTATTGGTAATTGGGTAAAGGATAGTTGTGGTCATTGAGATCAACATGGATCTAGATTAGACTACACAAATGCCTAGAATAGGGAACAATTTTATACAATTAATCATGACGTAATTTCGGACAAATAGTAGTATTTCGAAGGTGTTGCTATAAAATCTCCTAACTACGGCTTGATTCAAGTGGTAGTTACAAGAGTTTATAACAACGTTGACAGCTATCAAAACATAACGGTTAATCGAATTTATTTTTAGCACAAAATTCATTGCTATTATCAAGATCTATGCACAGAGCTACAGATATGAGAGTGTTAGGGTTTTTCATAATGCAATATGGCTGCTATTCAACAAAAACCTCGTATCTGCAGCTGTAAACAAGCTGCATATATGAGGTTTTCTATGAAAAGCAACAATATTTTATTTATTCTTCATCAAACCATCGGCCGCGGCCTTAGCGCAGTTGGTAGCGCATCTGACCCTCATTCGAGAGGTCCCGGGTTCGATACCCGGCCGCGGCTAATACCCTTTCTGACAAAATTGTCAACCACCAATGGGTTTGAAATCGTTAACCTAAGTGGGCGAGCAGCTGGAGGCTCGGTAAGGGTGTTGTGGTAGTACTGGTTTGAGAAACAACAGGAATCCATGGGTAGGTGCTCCAGCCGCCGCGATATGACCCTGGTAGTTGAAAACGGCGTAAAACCCCAATAAACTCAAACTCATCAAACCATCAAGATAATTCAAATGAGTTCCCACAACATACAGTTTGGATTTGAAATGAAAAAGAATGCCTTTACCTCCTCCTGTCTGTTGCACTTACCTGTTACACTTCATGAAGATTTTGTTGTTGTTGGAACTCTACGAGATAAATATGGATCATGAAAATACTGCAGTCAGACACTGGCTGATCTGGATCTATGCGGACATGGTGGTGAACTAGAATTTTTATCAGACATTCGGTCTGACAGCACTGAATTATCTGTCAGACCATGTAAAATTTTGTTAGACCATCCGATCATTCACTTAATCACAGATCAAAATTAGTGTCAGACTGATAGAAAGGGAAAAAAGTCTGATCGGGGAAATTTCACCAGATATATGTGATAGTCATAACCATGACTGATCCATGTTGGTTTCACATGCCATAATGAGCCTTTCCACGAATCAGTTCATATGCAATACATCATTATGAATGTAAAATAGATGTATATAAATAATTATCTAGTATTAGCTGAGATAAGTTCATTTCATATACAGATTTGCTGTGCAATTATATTTCATAGTCGCATATTTAAGCAAATAATCATTATTTCATCAATACACAAAGCTCAGTTTCAGAAAAGAATTGTGAAAGAAAGAAATAATTGACCATTATAGTCTTCTTTTTTCAAAGAGGTTTCATTTCCTGTCTTAACCCATTCCCACTCAATGACGCATTTTGACGCCTCTCAATGAAAAGGCTTGGGAAAACATAGTGGAAATTGAAGAAATTGCTTGTGACAAGCAATTTCTTCATTTCCCACAATGTTTTCTACCCCAAAATTCCCAAAAAAAGCAAACATTCATTTACTTGAAACTGTCGTCTGCATGATCTTTGAATTTGGATCACCCTAAAATTTTGCTGTTTGGGAAAGGGTTAAGCAAAACATGTTGGTGCATTTCAACAAAAACCTTGTAACTATAGCTTCTTTAAACATTTAGTTACAAGGTTTTTGGTGAAGAGGTAATATCTTATTTGTAACAAAGCATTTTGATTCTAAACAGTCTGATAGTGTATGTGTTATATTTGAATTTTCATCATTAATCCTTTCCCAAAAGTAAAAAAATGGACTGATCAAATTTCAATGCTGGTGAGACAACTGATGTTGTTAAAGATAAGATTTTTTTGTACGCAATATAATGAAGAAGATATAGAAGCAAAAGGAGAAAATGCTGGTAATCCGTATACCGTATAGCACTTTATTTCTGCGGGGACTTTATTTCTGCTATTTCTGCGGTCCTGGACGGCACCGCAGAAATAAAATCCGCAGAATATTAACTCCGATGGTAGAGATTGTTGATCTGCAATTTTAGTCAGTACGTGGAAACGTTAAACAGATACCCCTTGATACAAGGCATAATTTCATAACAATTGAGTTCTTTCCCATTCAAAAATAGTGTATCTACATCTTTAATTAAGATGTAGATAAGACATTTTTGTTCATCCATAAAAAAAACGATTGAACAAGTTTGACTGATTGGTAACAGTTTGACACGTCTTTGTTTTCACAACTATCTGTATACGGCATTGTTTCCCATAACAACTTCATTATAGATAAGTGAATGGGATTATCCCTTAACCATCACGGAGTAATTCGAATATTTTGTAAGCATCGTCTTTCAAGATATGTTTGATATTGACTAAAACTTATTTCCTAGCGCAGAAATATAATCTTTAACTTGGCAAAATAAGAGACCGCAGAAGTATATTACACAGAAATTTAACCCGGCTGATTTTAGGAAAAACCGCAGAATTTGGACCCCGCAGAAATAAAGTGCTATACGGTACTTTATTTTAGTCATGATTATATCCTAAATCTTTCTTTAACCCTTTCCCAAACAACAAAATTTTAGGGCGATCCACTTCAAAAACTGCCACAAATGACAAAATGGATGCTATTAAAGATAGAATTTGTGTAAAATATGACATAGAAAATATTGAGACAAAAGGAGAAACTGCTGGTTATCAGCAGTTTCTTCTTTTGTTTCAATGTTTTCCCAAGCCTTTTCTATCAGGGAAGTCAAAACCAGGTCTTGTTTGGGAAAGGGTTAAGGGAAGTCAAAACCAGGCCCTGATTTCTCAAAAAACTTAGGTACATACTCTTGAGTTAGTACCTGCTCAACTTCAATGGAATACTCTCCAACGTTGAAGGGTATTCGATTGAAGTTCACATGGATTTCATGCGATTTGAGCACGGTGCTCAGATTTGAGTCTGAGAACATACTTGAGTTTTTTCGAGAAACCGGGGCCAGGTCTTGTTTGATAAAGGTTTAGTGTCAAGGAATGAAGATCTAAAAGTGTGACATTTGAAATATTTTGTAATCTGTAAAAAAAAAATGTGTATTGACCAAAAGCAAAATAATATGACTATCTTATGTATTTTGCATTATTTTTGAGAAAGAAAAAAATAAAGAAGTAGAAAACTCAGATTTTGTTGATCTTGTATATTTAGTACCATAGTTAATGAATTATAATAATGGAAGATGTTGACTGTCTGTATCCAATATGATGGACAGTTTTCCCTGCAAAGGTTTACCATATCGTCGTTGTAAATGCAAAACCTTGTATCTCGTTTTTGGAAAATTTTAAAGGGGAAGGAAAAAGCGTAATAACTTTTCCCAAACTGAAATGTTTCACTTGAAATTTGGACATATTGTTTATAAATAATGTGTCATTGATACTGATTGGTAAAAATATCTCAAAACCTGCGAGAATTGTCTGAACTGGACACACATATTTGTACTTTGAAAATTGCAAGAATCGACATACGAGGTTTTGCATTTACACCGACGATAAGAGTTCACAAATCTCACAGACATACAAATAGGAATAACCCATTACCAGACATCGAAATTTTGGACTGTTGCAATTTGAAAAGTTTTGCGGGCGACAATTCCAACTTTATTAAATTTTATATATGTTTACATTTTCTGTTAGAAAACATTGTTGAAAATGAAGAAATTGCACGTGAAAAGCAATTTCTTCATTTTCCACAATGTTTTCCCAAGACTTATCTTGTGAGGGAGTCAAAAGGCATCACTGTGCAGTAATTAGGGCTGAGACAGAGGAAGCACGGAGGAAATAGGGAACTATCTGAACACAGGCCTGCTACAGGCTACAGAGGAAGTTTGTGGTAAGACTCGCCCACACAGATGGCGTAGAGAAACATGGTGGTGGAGTGAAGACGTTGAAAAGGACATATCAGCCAAGAGGCAGCCTTTCAAAGCATTGAAGAGAGGAAAGGGTACAAGGGCATTACTAGTATACGAGGCAGCCAAGCGTTCAGCTAGAAGAACTGTACACCACGCCCGATACATTGCAGAAAAGGACATCTACAGGAACATGAACTCCAAATCATCAGACATCTACCGACTTGTTAGTCAGATGAGAAATGAGAATGTAAATGTCAACGGAGACAAGCCTATAAGGAATGATGCTGGTGAGATGTCCTTAATTGATGATTCCAAGCCGAAGCCTCGCTGGAGCATTACGAACGACTCAAACATTGAGTTTTATTAGAACCCATACACCTCTCCGAAGAGAACCCAGTAGAAGGTCCTCCTATACCAATTACGACGGAAATGACGAAGAAGGCTATCTTTAAAATGAAAGTTGGAAAAGCTGCAGGTCCATCAGACATTGTTGCAGAGACGATCAGAGCAGCAGGTGACCAGGTAGCTGATAATTATGATCCGTGACCTGGCAAAATCCATCATCAAGGATGACAAAATTCCGTCAGAATGGGAAAGAAGCTTCATTATCTGCATCTACAAAGGTAAAGGTGACGCTCTGGACAGATGTAATTACTGTGGACTGAAGCTAACAGACCAGGTAATGAAAGTCCTAGAGAGACAAGTGGTGACGATAGATGACCCACAGTTTGGGTTTGTTCGTGGAAGACGCACAACAGACGCTATTTTCGTTGTCAGACAGCTCCAGGAAAAGTATCTAGCAGCCAAAAAAAGATTGTACGTGGCCTTTGTTGATCTGGAGGAGGCACTTGACAGAGTTCCTCGTAAAGTCATCTGGTGGGCACTAAGTAAGCTTGGAGTGGAAGAATGGATAGTACATGTCATCCAGGGTATGTACAATAACACACACAGTTCCTTACGTGTAGGAGAAGGATACAGTGACGAGTTTAATGTGCTTGAAGCCCTCTCATGAGAATTCAGAACTGGCATCCCCTGGGAGGACCTCTATGCAGATGATCTAGTCATTGTCACGGAATCACTCGAGGAGTGTGTCTGCAGACTGCTTACCTGGAAGGAAGGCAGGGAGAAGAAAGGACTCCGGGTGGACGCTAAGAAGACAAAGATCATGGTCTGTGGCTCTGGACTGGGCGTTTAAGAGAGATCTGACAGATTTCCATGTGGTGTCTGCTGCACTAGTGTCGGCAGCAACAGCATCGTATACAGTGGCTGCAGAAATTGGGTCCACAAGAAATGCAGTGGGTTGAAAAAGATCAAAGAGGACCCAAACTACAAGTGTGTCCGCTGCATGGGAGTTGCGAGACCACTGGATGGTAGACCGCAGACTGAAGTACAGGTTGGTCAGGACAAGCTGGAAGTGGTAGCATCCTTCTGCTACCTGGATGATATTATGCTGTCGGCAGCAGATGGATGTGATCAAGCAACAGTGACCAGAGTAAAAGCGGCAAGGAGTAAATTCAGAGAGCTACTGCCAATCCTCACGTCCGGCCATCTCACGTTCCAAACATGTGGAAAGGTGCAAAGTACCTGCGTCAGAAGTGTTATGATAGCCTATATTAGAGCGAAACATGGCCTCTGTCCAAGCCAAATCTTCAACGCCTACAGCGAAACGACAACGCTATGGTCAGACAGATCGTGGCATAAAAACAGATGGTATCCGCACCACCACATCATGCGATCTCCGCAAGAAGCTCGGTCTCGAGGACCTAGAACTTATCCTGAGGGAATGGAGGTTGAGATGGTATGGGCACGCTGAAAGGTCTAACGGGGCTATCAGAACTGCATATGGCATTTTAAACGTCAATGAGACACGTCGACCAGGAAGGCCAAAAACAACTTGGAAGCAGCTAGCAGAGAAAGATCATCAATAGTGGAAACTCAAAACAATTGACCCTCATGACAAGGATGGATGGAGGACAGGTGTAAGGACAGTCATACGTGCAGTGAGCCAGTTACCTGAAAGGGAGCCTATTAACGTGGACGGTGCTTCTAAGCCTGCATGACAAATATGAAGCACCGATGATGATGATGATGATGATGATGATAATGATGATGATGATGATGATACGAATGTTTATTAGCTGAGTCTGGACAGCTCAGTCAGTAACGCTGAAATCTATCAATCCAGGGGTCTTCGGTCCGAACCTGGGCTTGGATAGTATCCTATCTGTCATTCTGCCAGTTTTACATACGGATCAGAAACTTGGACACTTTCAGCAAAACAGCAACGCCGCTTGGATGGGTGTTATACACGTATTTTGAGAAGAGTCCTCAATCTGTCATAGAGGAACCATCCTACTCTTGAAATGATATATGGTGACTTAACCAGAGTATCGGACATAGTCTGTAAAAGACGTGTCCAGTTTGCTGGACATTGTGCACGTGCCACGGATGAACTTGTATCATCATTTGTACTCTGGAGACATCCATTATCAGACAATCGGTCACTCAAATTATCATTTCCAGATAGGATAAAGCAGGATACGTCGATCCCTAAGGAAGATCTTCTTGTAGCTACATGACAGACAAGCGGTACTGGAAAAGTGTAGTGAATTCAATCTCGGCTGAGGCCGCAAGATGATGATGATGATCTGTCTCTTGACAAGCCATGTCCCTAACCATTAACCAAATGTGAATCACCAGAGCAGTGGGAAAGGAGCCGAGGTGTGTGTGTGTGTGTGGGGGGGGGGGCTTTGATTGGATCTTGTGTCACTACTGGTGAAAGAAGTGCCATGAATCCATCATTAGGTGCTCCGGTCGTGCGATGTGACCATTAACCCATTACCACACATTGACTCTTTTTGACTCCCCACATGTAAATGGCATTTGAAAACATTGTGGAAAATGAAGAAATTGCTTTTGACAAGCAATTTCTTTATTCTCCCGAATGCTTTCTAACCTAAAATGGAAATAGTCTTAAAATTGCATCAACTTGAAGTTTCAAATTGGAACAGTCCAACATTTTGACAGCCGGTAATGGGTTAGAGCAAATTGAAGTGGAGTAACCACGACGGGGAATCAGGTGATGCAACAACAATAGCAATTGTAGAAAATATTCAATAATTCTATTAATACGTGACCGATTTGAATATGGTTTGAAACAGAAAAGGTAAAAAAAATACCAGGGATTTTCTTGGTGTTGCGGATCTTTTAAACGGCGCATGATACATGTATATGCCTAGTTATTCGCGACCAAACAAAATTGTTGTCAATATATTTTTATCATAGATCTAATGCCTTTTGAAAGATCTTAAAACACCCAGAAAATCCATGACATTTTTTACACAACTTATGCAAACCAAAATCAAATTTGTCACGATTTTTTTTTTCAAGATTTTCTGCAATAATTATTCTCAATTGATTACCCACCGTAGTTGGCCCATTACAACATGTAGGCCTAGGCCCTATTGATGTTTTTGACGCCCCACAAGACATGGCTTGTAAAACATTATGGAAAATGAAAATATTGCTTGTGATAAGCAATTTCTTCATTATCCACAATGTTTTTAACCCGGAAAGACCAAAAATGTAAATTTTCCTTCACTTGTCGTCTGCGTCAGTTTTAAATTAGGGCCTATACATGAAAATGACGAATGTTCGCGAGGTGAACTTCAAAGACAGACGTTAGAGACCTGTAGAAACAGATGGATTAGCCCCCTATCCAAACATCCCTTGTAGCTCTTGCTATTCTCTGGATATCAATCGGTGGATAAGGATGTAATTTAACATTTTCCCAAATAAGACCTGGTTTTGACGTCCCTAGATCTATTAGAAAGGGAAAACTTGGGAAAACTTTGAGGCAATATTAAAATAAGAAAATGATGATAATCAGCATTTTCTCATTTTGTCTCAATATTTTCCAAGGCTTGATTTTACACAAACCCTATCTTTATAACTGCATGAATTTTGTTGGCTACAACTCATTCCCAATATTGGACAAGTCTAAAATTTTGCCGTTTGGGAAAGGGTTAAAAAACATTGATTCAGTAAGAAGGATACAATGTCAGTAAAATGAATTTTCTTTTGAAAAACGTCTTTAAACATAGATCGATCTAAAATATGAATTTCTTTGAAAAAAGATTCTTGCCTTGTGGAAAAAGGCAAACCCCTTGACTGGCCTCACTAGTCATTAGACGGCGGAGGTATACACAACATGGATGTCTAGATCCGTAAATTGCGCATTTCTCTTTTTCTTTTCCTTTATTTAAAAAGCAAAAAGCTCGGGAAGTAGATCTAATACAAATATTCTGGATTTTTTAGAAGCGAACCGCGTTAACAGGCATACCTTTCCGAAAATCATGCAATTTGGATCAATTTTGAACGGAACTACTTTTTCTCTTTGCATTGAAAGGTTGTTAACAGTGTTCGTCTGCACAAAAGTTTGGTCACGCGCCACTTTTTGGTTGCACGCGAGGATCCATTTTCTTACACAGAGGCATTTCATTTGAATTTTCGACATGTGGAAAACAACGAACGATCACTCTGCGGGGAGAATAGCGAGGAGACTGGCTCAACTGCAGAATGCAATATCGGTCTGATCATCGTAAGTGTTGTCTTTCCATTATTTACAAGCCTATAGGAATAATAATAAAAAAGAAGCAGGTCCGTAGGAAGCAATTTCCTATCGGGAGGGGGGGGACAAGGGCTAAAGCCTCTGTCCGGGACAGTGTCTAAATATTGGGGGTGGCTAAATTAGCCTCTTTCCATTATCGTTTTAGTCCTTACCCGCAGAACACTCCCGGTGGGAAGCAATGGGTTTATGGGAAATTAACATTGTATCAGATCTATAGGGAATCGAAATGGTTTTAAACTGCATCCTGCATGTTTATCAAAGCAAAAAATGCAAAAATCCGAAGATAAATGATGGAAGTAAAGAGAATCTTCACTTTTTCCGATTTCCACAAGATCAACTCAAGCGCAGAGCATGGATAAAGGCAGTGAACAGCCTTGTTGGAGAATGGACAATTTATAAATAACCTACCAAGCGAGGTTGTTGAACCGGTTTTGGTGTTGTCATAACACGATTTGGAGTGACCGTCTCTTTACAGACATGCATTAAGAAATATTCGCTCAACAGTTATGCTACATACCAATTCTGTGTTTAGCCTGTAAGATGGTTATGTCTTCTCTCTACTTATTTACACTTTCAACAACAGAAACAAAAAAAACTTATTTTTGCCATTTGCGAGGCGTACCTGCTATGGATTTAATGAAAACAACCAACAGTGAAACAGCAATCAAATATTACCAGAAAAGATACAAATGCAAACAGAGGTAAATCTACGTCAACATCGAAACGTGATGTCCAGCCAAAAAACAGATAAGTTACTCTGAAAAGGCTGTATCCCAAAACAATTTGGCGCTCAAATCGGTGGAGTGCATGGGATTTCGCACTGGACAACTGATATTCATTTATGAAATTCTGATAGTTAAATGGTAAATAAATAGGACCGAATACTTCGGTGCGCTCACTAGAACTGACTCAATTTCATGCAATCTACCAGCCTATTAATTGTGCTCCTTTTTGATTGGTCAAAACTCTCATAACAATATCATAACAACTTTGTACATGTGCATAGCAAGAAGACAACCCTTTTCTGCGAAACGCGGAAAAGAAATATTCATTGGATCTACAGTCAACCGTTTCTCGTTTAATAATTTCGCCTTTTGCCTCTAAGGATGACCTCCAGTGGCTGTTGTGTGTGTGTGTGTGTGTGTGTGGGGGGGGTCTTAGTGGAAATAGGCTAATTGGATTTTCCCAAAATTTTCAGAGTAAAATACGGAAAATTCTGCATTTTTGGCCAACTTTTGAGGGGAGGGGGCTGGCCACCCCCACCCCCTGTTCCTACTGGCCTGAGAAGTCTAGGTCTAGATTGATCCTATTCTGATGTTTATGAAAGATGGATGATCTCGGACAAACCTCCTTCAAATACGCAATGATCTACAAACTTTCTTTCAGAAACTTTTAATCCATTTTGAAAACTTCTGCAGACTAGTACAAAAATATTGAAACAAAACTGAAAAAGTAGAGTAGATCTAGGCCTACAGTTGATATGAGCACTTTCTTCTTTTGTCTCAATGTTTTCCAAAGCCTTTTCTTTTAGGGATGTCAAGGCCAATTGTCTTGTTTGGGAAAAATATTAAACTACTTATAATGTAAATTTTATATTGTAGATTCTTAACCCTGTCCCAAACGGCAGATTTATGGGTGTCAAAATTAAAAAGCTGCTGCAGACGACTAAGTTGATAATGAATGTTTTTATGTACAATGTAGGAAAGAAAATATTAAGGCAAAAGGGGAAAATGCTGATGATCAGCATTTTCTTCTTTTGTCTCAATATTTTCCCAAGCCTTTTCTATAAGGGACATCAAAACCAGGTCTTGCTTGGGAAAGGGTTAATCAGAATTGATAAAAAAAATCACTAAACTTATCAAATTTATGACAATGAATTTTGTGCTGAAAATAGACATGGTTTACCGTTATGTTTCAATAAACCGTCAAAGTTGTTATAAAATCTTGTAACTACGGCTTTGTTCGTCCGACATTACATCACAGTTGACAGGATAAAATCATTCCCTATTTAGCATGAAGTTTGTTGAATGAGAAAGGGTTGAGAAAGGAGGATCCAAAGAAATATGAAATATTAGACTGACATTCCTGTTACATGCATCGATTGTAAGACAGATTCAAGGAAAGGCATCAATGCTAAGCCAGACAATTGATAGAAACTCTCAGCTAATGATTTATTTGAGCCGGGATCTGGAAAAAATGGCATTATAGCATTTGAGTTGAGCTTGTTTTCCAGATCAGTGAATATGGTTATGAAGAAGCTGAATGAGACTAACATGGATCATGATCGGACTGTGCATATGCTCAGGCTGATTTGGATCCATGTTTGTATTCGAGGCCATTTTTCCAGATCCTGGCATATTTCTTTTCTTAGTTTCACATGATCTGTGAGATATAGAAAAATGGGTCATATGGAATTTGAAAACATCACCGTACCATCAGTCTTACTGGTTTTTAACCCATAACTGGATATAATTTTTTTGTAGACCAATCCAATTGAGAAGCTGCTGTACTGTCAAAATCATTGTTGAAAAAGAAAGATTTTGGGCACAGTACAATTCAACATAGAAAATATTGAGGCAAAAGGAGAAAATAATGATTATCAGCATTTTCTTCTTTTGTCTGAATGTTTTGCCAAGCAAATTTAAAACCAGGCCCTAGTTTCATCAACATATTTGAGAGGTATTTTTGTTATAATATTATATTTCACCATTTCAAGACCTTGATTTAACATCCTTGATAGAAAAGGCATGGAAAGGTAAATTAAGAGGCAAGTTAAGAAAATGCTGATGATTTTCTCCTTTTGTCTCAATATTTCAATGCTAGTATTGTACCCAAATATCAGACTTTTTTTATTGACTTAAATTTTGTTGTCTGTAGCAGCTTTTGATTTCAATCACCCTTAAATTTTGCTGTTTGGGATAGGGTTAAAATGATGCATTTAGTTACATGTATTAACATCAATCTTATCGTCGCTTTTCTGCAAAAACCTCGTATCTGCAGCTTAAAACAAGCTGCAGATACGAGGTTTTTGTAGAAAAGCGACATTATGTTGCTGGATTTCTTCCAAAACCATGTAACTACACCTTTTAACAAGCTGAAGTTATGAGGTTTTCAAGAAGTTTTATTTTTCTCAAAGATTTAAGAACAACTTGATCCAATGTATTCAAATAAAAACAGAAAAAAAAAAAATCATCAGAATTACAAATAAGGCGAATTTTACCTTTTAGTTTGTCTTCCAAATAATAACCAAGATAGAAACCGATGGCTTAGTGTGAAACTTTAGTAAATGCATTTTGCTTTATATACAGTTGCAACGGTTTTACGCTAAAGGCCTATAATGGACAAATTACCTCTGAGGAAATATCTGGCTCTCATATTTCTCATACTATTTCAATAAAATCCTGGACGAATCCAGTCCCAGCATCAAAAGATTAATTTTTGGCTAAAAACCTGATATTAAATAGCAAAAAAAATCATAAAGGTATGAAATTTATGCCCCATTTTTCACAGGTATACACTTAACCATGTATTTTAGGCTTGATATATTTGTTGGAGATGTTGATGGCCATATGAGATACAATTATAAATTATATGGGCTTTGGATAAATATAGAATTTCTTTCTTTAAACTTAAACAATTCTTTGATATTCCATCAAATCCTATGTTGTTGGTACTCATTTGAAGCGTCTTTTCCAGACGCTTCAAATGAGTACCCACAGCATAGGATTTGGAGTAGAGATAAAAAAGTTGGAGTGTTATTTTTACGGCTTACCTGTATCCGTGTAAATTTACCTGCTATTTTCGTTCACACCTATCCTCTTGTAGTCATTTGTAAACTAAAGTACCTGGATTTATTGTTTGATGTTGTGGAAAAAATAATGTTTGTTATGATGGAAATAGAAATTGTCGGTTTAAATGCAAAACCTTGTATGTCAATTTTTGCGATTTCAAAGTAAAATCTTGTGTGTCCAGTTAAGACAATTCTTGAAGGTTTTGAGGTATTTTACTGATCAGTAATAATGCCACATTATTTGTGAACAATATGTACACTTTTCAAGTAAAACCTTTAGTTTTAGAAAAGTTATTACACTTTTTTCCATCCCCTTTAAAATCTTCCAAAAACGATCTACCAGATTTTGCATTAACAACGACGAAATGTAAATCTTATTCATTTTTGAGACTTTATTGATTGCAATGATTTACTTGTTCTTTCTTAAGGTGGCCGAATTCAATTCGAGTGCGCATCCAAAACGCGCATGTTGTCGTAAATAAGATAGCGACCTAAAGTTTCAGAAAAAATGTAGAAAGTTAGATCCGTTACATTATTTTAGTAAAACTATACAAATTTTTGCATCAGTTATTCATCAAACAAGAATAAAACGTGAAAATATATCAGGCCGTATTTGAAATGTTTTGATGACGTCATTTAAACACATGCGTTTTGACGTTCAAAGTAACCACGTCGATAATACGGTAAAGGTAAGATTAATAAAATCGGCCGATTTCTGACGAATGTATCGTTAGAAAAGTCCAAATTTGGTTCGAATTATCGGAATCTACTGACCTTTGTCTAATACGTTCCACTTTCACACTACAGTTCTAGACATTACACCAATCTTACTCCAAAGCCATTTAGGCCTAAAATTTCCCTTTTCCATAATACAATAATACAATTTTGAGACGCCAAACATTTGTTTTAAAATCTATTTTATGTTTTAATCAAACAGGCAACATATAACGATCATGATTATGATTTTGGTCAATACTTCCTATACATGTAACTATGTACTAATAGCTATACAAAATCGAGTTAAAAGTCAGCTTTTTTTTCAGTGGAAAAGTACACGTTTGAGACGGTCTCCCGTTTATGTACAGTGGTGACATTTGTTTTTTATTTCTTCATTTTACAGATCATTTGCAGGTTCATCAATTACCAAATCATTAACATATTTTCTTATGCAGAAAATTCTAAAAAAAAAAAAAAATATTTGCGCCAAAGATCAGCTGAAATACTGCTATTGCGGCACTTTTGAGACAACCCCCAATTCATATACTGTGGTGACTTTTGTTTTTTATTTCTTTATTTTTCAGATCATTTGCAGGTTCATCAATTTACAAAATATTATCAAATTCTCTAGGGCAAAAATTTCTAAAATTTTAACATTTGCGTCAAAAATCAGCTGAAACACCGCTATTTCGGCACATTTGAGAAAACCCCCTATTCATATACTGTGGTGACTTTTGTTTTTTATTTCTTTATTTTACAGATCATTTACAGGTTCATCAATTTACAAAATATTATCAAATTCTCTAGGGCAGAAATTTCTAAAATTTTAACATTTGCGTCAAAAATCAGCTGAAATACTGCTGTTTCGGCACTTTTGAGACAACCCCCAATTCATATACTGTGGTCACTTTTGTTTTTTATTTTTTTATTTTTCAGATCATTTGCAGGTTCATCAATTTACAAAATATTATCAAATTCTCTAGGGCAAAAATTTCTAAAATTTTAACATTTGCGTCAAAAATCAGCTGAAACACCGCTATTTCGGCACATTTGAGAAAACCCCCTATTCATATACTGTGGTGACTTTTGTTTTTTATTTCTTTATTTTACAGATCATTTGCAGGTTCATCAATTTACAAAATATTATCAAATTCTCTAGGGCAGAAATTTCTAAAATTTTAACATTTGCGTCAAAAATCAGCTGAAATACTGCTGTTTCGGCACTTTTGAGACAACCCCCAATTCATATACTGTGGTCACTTTTGTTTTTTATTTTTTTATTTCACAGATCATGACCAGGTTCATCAATTTACAAAATTTTATCAAATTCTCTAGGGCAGAAATTCTCTATTTTTTAACATTTGTGTAAAAATATTCAAATTTCCCATTGGCCTCCATGTTAAAAATAGCCATTTCAGTGCTGGTTTTGAGACGGCCCTCATTCTTTCCCTAGATGGTGACTTATCTTTTTTATTATCTTAATTTGTCAGTAAGGATTCACTTTGTAACATGCGACAGTATGAGTCAATTCTCTAGGGCAGTTTTCTTGTTATGGAATCGCATTCGGCCACCTTAAGCGGTAAAGGTTTGAAGTTGACCCATTCCGACATTTAATGTTGCCTTTTGATGCTTCGAAAGATAAAAGCTTCACAAAAAAAATCGGAAATTTAAAAAATTGCTTGTATAATTATGTAACAAACAATTTTTCCATTTCCTGCCATGTTTTCTTCCTAGAATTATCAAAAAATGTAAAAGTTTTGCCGTACATATAGAAAGAAATGTATATGTCATGCCACAGAAAACAATAAAGGAAAAGGAGACACTGCTAAATTTTCTCCATGTGATTGAATTCTAAATTTGTTGTTTAGAAAAGGGTTAAGGTATTCCATCCATCATTAGGTACCAAACACTTCGTACAACTTTGGGTGTCATCCATTGTTGCGGATATTGATGATAGAAGTACCCATGTCCATTTCTGGGTGTCATCAGATTCTATGGTAACATAAATTGACGAGGTATACCCTTTCCGTCAATTTCTGTTGCCAAGGATGAAGCTCACAGTTGCATCAAGTGTTTAATTCCTAATGATTGATGGATACAACACCTTAAAAAAGGATAACATTTTTGTGTCACAGGTAATTAATCTAAAGTGCAGGCCAAAAATATCCTCTTTACCCATTACCACACAATGAAACCTTTTGAAGCCCCACAAGGTAAAAGCTTTGGAAAACAATGCGGAAAATGAAGAAATTGCTTGTGACAAGCAATTTCTTCATTTCCCACATTGTTTTTCTACCTATAAAGATAAAAGAAATATTTGAAATTGTCGTCTTTCAGTTTTGACCAGGCCAAATTTTTGCCGTTTGGGAAAGGGTATCTTACCAGCTCTATTTGCATTTACTGTTTCCCGAACTTTAAAACTTTTCGTTGTTCCAATTTGAAATCTGCTGCATACAACAAAATAGATGTTTTTTGAAAATAAGATTTGTGTATAACTGTTTTTTCGCATTGAAATATATTTAGGCAAAAGCGCAAAATGTTTTTTATCATCATTTTTCTGTTACCTCAATGGGTGAAATATTACCTCAACTTGTGAAATGGTTAAGAAATAGTATTTTTGTGTTTAATTTATGCATTTAAAGCAAATGCGGACAACAAAATGGGTGTTAATAAATGGAAAATATGAACATGCATTACAGTGCAGAAAATTTTGCTGCAATAGAAGGAAATACTGTTCATTAGCATTTTCTTCTGTTGCCTTGATTAAAGTAGTCTTTCCAAACTTTTTTTTTTATGTACAATGAACATTAAAATCAGGGATAGTATGAATAAAGATTAAGAAAAAAGATCTTTTATATAAGAATTTACATACAAAGTTTGTTTTAAGTATTATATTACAAAAGATGCCCACAAGCCACCTGAAACTTGAAGCTTTTTAAAATATTGTTGTGTTTCAACAAAAAGCTTGTAACTGCAGCTTGTTTTAAGGTGCAGTTACAAGATTTTTGTTGAACAGCAGCAATGTATAGTTGGTTTCTTTAAAAGTGTTGTAACATCAGCTCATATAACCTGTAGTTACAAGGTTTTACAACATAATCAACAATGTTTTTATGGTTTAGCATAATCCAATTCCCTAAATATGTTTTTTAAAAGAAATATTTCATATTCAGGGATGCGATAATTGAAATAAAATTAATGATTGATCAAAATATATTTAAAAAAAACCACCAAACTTTGAAAACCAAGATGATGTCAAATAAATTGCATGAATAATTTCTGAATCTAATTTTCAAATGTAATATTATTACATGTATCAACATTTCAAGCTTCAGATGTGAAAAAAGATATAAAGTTGAAATAAGTTTGTAAGTGCAAAAAGCGTAAAAAGTAAAATAAAAATTTGGCAGAAAATATTGGCATAGAATTCAAGCAATTGCGCGGATCCAGAAGGAAAGTTGGGGGTCCTGGACCTATCTTGGACAATTCTTTTGCCCAAAGAAGGGATGAACAAAAAAGGTTCTTATTCTGGAATTGGGAACTCTGAATTTTAAGTAGCTGCTTATATTATACCCATATTTCCTTCTAGCAAATGTTGTATGAATATTTTGTAGAGACTGTTGGAGTCTCCACATGCAAGCCATTTTCAACTGCTATGGTGATATTGCGGTGGTTGCAGCACCTAACCATGGGTTCAATGTAATTATCTCACCAGTACCACCACAAAATTCAACCGAGCCTCCAGCTGCTCTCTCACATAGATTATTCACTCCCATTGATGAGAGACAAATGACTTTTGTCAAATGTCAGAATGGATACTTGCCGAGCAAGGATTCGAACCTACAACCCATGGATTGACAGACTTGGTTGTTACCGACTGAGCCATCGGGGCTCTGCTTTTTAGCTACGAAAAGAAGTAAAAATCAGGAAATTACTTTTTAAATGAAAATTTAACACTCTGTAATAATGAAAACCTTAAAATCGCGGCCACAAAAATGTTGTGAAAAGAAATGAGATGACATTCAGTATTGAGCTGAAAATATATCCAGAGGGATTTTGCTTTCCACTAAACAAAATTTCATAACTTGGTCGCCAGAAAATGCTGTGAATCGGATCCAACACTATTAATTGTTTGAATTAACAAAATCTTAAAACTTAAAAACTGCAAAAAAATCTTTTTCTTCAAGAAAAGGCTTTTAATTTGACTAGCACTGTTGAAAAATAAAGGATGTGTAAATGATTTTTTTAAAGAAAATTTGTCCAAAAAGAATTTAGCATTACAATAAACAAAGTTTTATATACAGAGTGTCCCAAAAAAAAAGGAACCCTATTTCAAAGTCAAATATTCTAAAGCGAAAGCATAGAATCTAATTTTTGAATTTGCAGTACTAAAGGTACATTATTTTTGCATATGTGTTCTAAATTTCACTTCAAAATATGTATTGGTTCAAAAGTTATATGAAATTTAATAAAGACACTAAAAAACCGTTTTAACACGAAATCGATTTTTGCGTCTTGTTTGTTCGTAAAAGCGCGCAGACGGTCAACTGTTGACTTCTTTACCTTTGTTACAAGTACATACCAATTTTCTCAAAATTAATTTATATAAAGGTGCCACATGTGAAAATTGAGTCCGTAAGGTGTTTGTTTGAAATAATTCTAACCCTTTTCCAGACCACAAATAGTTAGGTTGGACTGGATTGAAAGCTGTTGCTGATGACAAAATTGACGCTGATAAAGACAGAATTGCGTGAAATACTGCACAGAAAATATAGAGGCAAAAGGAGATGCTGGTGACCATTATTTTCTTCTTTTGTCTAAATACTTTCTCAAGCTAATTCTCTCATGGATGTCAAAACCAGGTCTTGTTTGGGAAAGGGTTAAAGTACTTGGCATTTGAGCGCTGACCGGCATGTTGTAGAGTAATAAAATAACTGCATATGATTACATGTATCATTATGAATCTTTGATAAACTTTGATATTTTGTTTGTATTCATTTTTTGTTTTGGTTACACCGCAGCTCTGCTTTAAAAGTTTTTTTGTT
The DNA here is from genome assembly GCA_963680895.1 of Fragum sueziense. Classification (NCBI taxonomy): domain Eukaryota; kingdom Metazoa; phylum Mollusca; class Bivalvia; order Cardiida; family Cardiidae; genus Fragum; species Fragum sueziense. The sequence continues at coordinate 32,978,912 of OY804601.1, forward strand.
AACGGTAAAGATGAAACGAATATGCACTATTGTAAGTAAAATGTTTTAATTGTATTAAAGAAGAGTCAAGTGTGGGCGCGCGCTGCGAACGGAAAGATCGATATCGTGTAAAAAAAAAAGTTTGGATATGTTACAACGCCCATCGAAAAAAAACCCAAATGTTACATAAATCTCCAAATGGTCACATTACGGGTAGTCTACCTTAAAGTGAATTTAGCAATGCAATAAACTTGACTAGAAAATATGTCAGTGCAATAAAAAAAATCCTAAAACTTGGCTGCATAAAAAATGGAATGAAATTCGAGCCAACATAATATATAACAGATAAGATGTAGAAAATATACTTGTGAAATCAGCGGGGTTGTAGAAAAAAACTCAAGCTTTTTGGCAGCCCTGTAGGCTTGGTGTGCAAAAAATGGTCTCTGGAATTTGGTAATGCTTAGAATTGTGAGCGGTCCCAGAATTACATTACAACATAACTCTTGGATTTAACCCTTTCCCAAACAAAACTTGGTTTTGACGTCCCTAATATAAAAGGCTTGGGAAAACATTGAAACAAAAGAAGAAACTGCTGATAATCAGCAGTTTCTCCTTTTGTTTAAATATTTTCTTTGCCATATTTTACACAATTCATATATCTTTAATAACATCTGTTTTGTCATTTGTGGCAGTTTTTGAAGTGGATCACCCTAAAATTTTGACGTTTGGGAAAGTGATAAATATCATTTGTTTTCTTCCAGAACCTTGTATTTACAGCTTGTTTATAGATGTAGATACAACGCTTTTGAAGAATTGCAACAATATTCTCCTTGTCATTCTGAAAGATATTATTGCCTGTAACTTTTTGAGTTTTGAGTTTACGAGTTGTTAGTTTATTTGTTTTAGTTTTACAAGGTTGGTGTATTTCCGGTTGCAGGCATTGAAGACCAAGATTAGACTACACATATATGCAGCCTGATCTTGGCCTTCATTGCCCTCCAAGGATAGCAAAAATGTGATCCAGAATGACTAGCGTTATCAAACTCTTTCCCAAATGGCAAAAAATTGGACTGATCTGATCTAACAGTAGACTGATGTCAGTCTGTTAAGAATAACATCATTTGTATTGAGGAATATGAAAATAAGGTACATAGAAAATTGTTGCTCTGTGTCGTTCTTAACATTCAGACCAAGGAAAGATAATTTACTATAATTCTGAAGGTAATTGTTCACAGTTGTGTGCCTTGATTTATTTAGACATAACATAAATATTCAGAGTCTGACACCAGACTAATCTAACAGCTGCTGCATACGACAAATTGGGTGTAAATTTTGAAATAGTGAACATAGCAGCTAAAAAAATATTGAGGCAAAAGGAAGAAAATGCTGGTTACCAGCATTTTCTTCTTTTGCCTCAATGTTTTCCTAAGCCTTTTCTTTTAGGGATGTCAGAATCAGGTTTGGGAAAGGGTTTACAAGACCTAGTTTTGACTTCCCTAATAACATAGACTTTGGAAAACATTGAGGCAAAAGAAGAAAATGCTGATAATCAGCAGTTTCTCCTTTTGCCTCAATGTTTTCTTAGCTGTATAATACACAAATCCTTTCTTTTTCAACATCATTTATGACATATTCTGCAGCAACTTTCAAATAGGACAGCTCAAAAATTTTCTTGTTTGGAAAAGGTTATTAATAGTTTCTCCAGAGAACAGTGGGTTTCTATGAATTACAAGTGTTTTGTGTTTGAGATTGGAATTGTGTGTTTGTGTGTAGTGATACTCTACGGTCCAAAACATTTTCCCAAGGTACAAACAAAATGGTCCAGTAACATTGACAGAAAAGAAGAAATCGCTGCTAATTAGCAATATTTTCTCCTTTTGTCTCTATGTTATCTTTGCCAATATATACATTGTGTGTTTGTCTTTAGAAAATATACTCTACAGTCAGAAATCTTTTATCAAACATAAAAAAATAGTATAGAAAACATTGAGAAAAAAAAAGAAGAATTTGCTGCTTACATTTCCTAAACAAAATCATTAATGATTTTGTGGTCATGTTTTCATTGTTTGGGAAATGATTAACAATTTATTCACTTTCAAGAATGAGAAAATATGCTGATGACCAGCATTTTTTCTTTTTTACTCAATAATTTTTGTACTTTATTGTACACAAATCCTTTCTTTATTAATAACCATTTTGTCGTCTGTAGCAGCTTTCAAGCTGTCTAAATTTTTGTCATTTGGGCAAGGATCTGCATCTCCTGTGCTTGGTAGTCGATTAACTCTTTCCCAAACAAGACCTGGTTTTGACGTACCTAATAGAAAATATTTGGGAAAACATTGAGGCAAAAGAAGAAACTGCTGATAATCAGCAGTTTCTCCTTTTGCCTCAATATTTTCTATGCTATATTTTACACAAATTTCATCTTTCCCAACATTCGTTTTGTCGTCTGCAGCAGCTTTCAAATTGGACAACCCTAAACTTTTGTCGTTTGGGAAAGGGTTAAGAGATTGATTGGTGTATGATGGCCCTTCCCATGTCACCATACATAAGAAATAATGACCATAATCTCAAACTGTAGTGCTTTTTTGACACTGCCTATCAAAAAGAGCTTGGGAAAACATTGATACAAAAGAAGAAAGTGCTGATAATCAGCATTTTCTCCTTTCGCCTCAATATTTTCTTAGCTATATTGTACACTTTCTTCAATTCATATTAATTATTTTGTTGTCTGCAACTCCTTTCTACAGTCTAATTGGATTGGTCCAAAATTTTGTTGTCTGGGTATGGATTGAACCTTTAACATTGAAAAGTTTAAAGTCATTATCAAGACTGATAAGTTGTGTATGAATTCAAAGCTTCCAAACTGATATTTTTTTGTGAATTATCAAGATCACTGAGACTGATAATTTGTGAGAGAAATATCTCAAGTCTGAAAGGTTGTAATAAATGAACAACATGCTAACAGACCCTTTTCTAATAGATACATCAAAACCAAGTCTTGTTTGGTAAAAGGTTAATGGCAATATCAAGACCGATAATTTGTGTATGAACTCAAGGATTCCATACTGATAAGTTAGCACACTGGGTAAGTTGCATAATTATGAATTATCAAGGTTTTCAGACTGAAAAGTTGTACATGTATGTGAATTATCAAAGTTTGCAGACAAAAAAGTTGTATATGAATTGTCAAAGTTTGCAGACTTGTATATGAATTATGAAGGTTTGCAGACTGAAAAGTTGTGTATGAATTGCCAAGGTTTGCAGACTGACATCTTGTATGTGAATTATCAATGTTTGAAGACTGAAAAGTTGTACATGTATTTGAATAACCAAAGTTTGCAGATTGGAAAGTTGGATATGAATTATTAAAGTTTGCAGACTGATAATTTGTATGAATTATCAAGATTTGCAGACTGAAAAGTTGTATATGAATTCCATCAAGGTTTGCAGACTGACATCTTGTATGTGAATTATCAATGTTTGCAGACTGAAAAGTTGTACATGTATATGAATTACCAAAGTTTGCAGACTGATAATTTGTAAATGAATTATCAAGATTTGCAGACTGAAAAGTTGTATATGAATTCCATCGAGGTTTGCAGACTGATAGGTTGTATGTGAATTATCAAGGTTTGCAGACTGATAGGTTGTATATAAATTATCAAGGTCTGCAGACTAAAAGGTTGTATGTGAATTATCAAGGTTTGCAGACTGATAGGTTGTATGTGAATTATCAAGGTCTGCAGACTGATAAATTGTATGTGAATTATCAAGGTTTGCAGACTGATAAGTTGTATGTGAATTATCAAGGTCTGCAGACTGAAAGGGTTGTATGTGAATCATCAAGGTCTGCAGACTGATAAGTTGTATGTGAATTATCAAGTTTTGCAGACTGATAAATTGTATGTGAATTATCAAGGTTTGCAGACTGATAGGTTGTATATAAATTATCAAGGTCTGCAGACTAGAAGGTTGTATGTGAATTATCAAGGTCTGCAGACTGATAAGTTGTATGTGAATTATCAATGTTTGCAGACTGATAGGTTGTATGTGAATTATCAAGGTTTGCAGACTGATAGGTTGTATGTGAATCATCAAGGTCTGCAGACTGATAGGTTGTATGTGAATTATCAAGTTTTGCAGACTGATAAGTTGTATGTGAATTATCAAGGTCTGCAGACTTATAAGTTGTATGTGAATTATCAAGTTTTGCAGACTGATAAATTGTATGTGAATTATCAAGGTCTGCAGACTGAAAGGGTTGTATGTGAATCATCAAGGTCTGCAGACTGATAAGTTGTATGTGAATTATCAAGGTTTGCAGACTGATAAGTAGTGAAGGAATTATCAAGATTTGTAGATTTTTGGGATTTTGTGTTTTTGGTTATTCAAGACTGTCAGACTGACAGTAACTGTTGTGATTTGGATTATATAAGGCTAGCAGACTGATAATTGTGTTTTGGAATATTTAAGACTATCCAACTTATAATTATTGTGTTTTGGATTATCTAAGTTTGTTAGACTGAGAGTTGTGTTTTGGATTACCTAAGACTATCAGACTGAGAATTGGGTTCCGGATTTAAGGCTGTCAGACTGATCTGTGGCCATCCACGAGATTTTCCCTATGTTAGGAGTCATGGAGATGGCAAGCACAAGCACCGGCTCTGCTAGTAAGTATTTCAATTTCTTTATCATTATACATAACCAATTACCAGACAGCAAAATTCTAGACTGATCCCAATTTTAATTGACTGACATTTTTTAAAAAAATATTGTGGGAAATGAAAAGAACTGCTTGTCACAAGCAATTTCTTTGTTTAGAATTTAGAAGCCTTTATTTGATTGGTTAGAAGAAAAGATCATAGAAGATGACCCCATACTGGTGCCTGTTAGTTAACATCGGATTTGAATCAGATTGATGGCAACCCTTCCAAAACAATGTAATGGCAACCCTTCCAAAACAATGTAATGGCAACCCTTCCAAAACAGTGTCATGGCAACCCTTGATGTTGCAAAAAAATGTAGGAAATTGAGATTTGCCTCATAGGTTTTGTACCAACTCATTTTGAAAATAAATTGTAATGTGATATTGAATTAATTACAATTTTGTTTGATGTTTTAAATAAATTATTAGTGAAGAAAATATTTTCAATGTAACACACTGGTGACTTTTACATCAAAACATCTTATCCAATTACAACCATAAAATTTTAAGGTAACCCACCCCTCCTGATATTTTGGCGAGGTCGTAATTTCTCGCGCATTGTTGTAAACTTTTGTAAAAATTTTGTATCTGATCTATATGAACATGTTACCATTTAGAAAATAGGTACTTTCTACCCGCAAATGTTTACGATGGCACCTGAAAGATTCCTTCTTCAAGTCAGAATATAATATTGAATATAATATTGTATTTTAAAAAGTCATTACCCCCCCCCCCTTATTTGTACATCTGTTCTCATGATTTGTCCTTATATAACAAAATATTGCACCAAGATATTTTTTGTAAAGGGATGGAATTGGAAAATCAAGTTAATTTGTACCCTAATTGAATAATGGAGAGTTTGTTATTGCCTTCCCATTACAGGGCTTTTCTTCCGAAAATTGGGAAGGGGCCCTGGTCAGTCATTTTGGGAAATTTTAGCGTGATTTTGGTCAAATTGGGAAAAAATGTAATGACACAGGAGAATAAATCTACTAATGGAAATATATTTTCAAAACATTTTTTAACCAAGAATAACTGAATAATAGAATACACACTGCTTCTTTGTGACTAGAATTGCCAGCAGGTAAATGATTATTAGTTATTTTCCAATTTTGGGGATTTTAGTTTTAGTAATTGGGAAATTCTTACTTTGAAATTGGGAAAAAAGTAGCCCTTTTCCAATTGGGAAGCCACCGAAAATCGGCCTCTGTTATAGAAGGAAGAAAAGCCCTGCATTAGGCGGACAAAATGAAATTTCCTTTTCCTTTTACAAGAGTGCGCAATGCTTGTGGTCTTGATATGACAGACTAATAACTCAAAATTTTATTCTTTTGATACCAAACCCGTTGTTTTGAGTACTCACTAGAATTGTCTCGATGAGACAATTCTAATGAATACACACAACAATGGGTTTGAATAATAATGAAAGAAATTTATGCATTTTTATTATGCCATGACTGGTATTATCAGGATGTATGAAATGGTAACCTTGATTACCCATGATTCCCATATGAGACATGAAGCCAAACTATATCAAGAATGAAACTTTTACAATGGGTTCCGTACAATGACTTGTTCATTCAAACTGTACTGGAAAAGTTCATTCAAACTGCACTAGATAAAAGTTCTGAGGCTGTGTATTAGAAACGATGTTTAGATGTTTACATAGTAAACATTTAGAATCATTTGAAGTGAAAACTGCTTCTTAGCGTTGACAGACCTCTATGATATAATATCTGCTAATTTTTCTTTTACTATTGTGCCTTACAAGAACAGCCATGTTTTGCATTAACAAATTAGACAGGTGCCACTGCGCAGTAATGGGTTAAATGTCAAATTGAAATAGTCTCGAGAGCCCCAACCTAATTCTAGGGATGCTGTCCATTTTGAGAACAACCAAGTTTTGCAAACAAATTAGACTCGGATCATCTTTGAGAAATGAGAAGTAGAAATAAGACATGTAGCATTCCCTTCATAGTCAGAATTCTTAACTATATAACTTAGTGTATTGTTCTTCAGACTTCAAAGCAATAATTACTTCAATAAGTTCTTCAAACCAAGCTTCTTACATTATGTCAGTCTCTTTTTCCTCAGCCTAAAATATCAACCCTTTTCTAGAGGGCAAAATATAAACTATTTAAAATTCGATGGTATTGCAGATGTACACATCTAAATTATATTGAAAAAATTAAATACATATTGTTCACCATCCCGTCTAAATTCCAGTCAAATTCTCAAATGAAATATCATGTGATCTGACTGGCTGAGACATAATGTGCTGTCCAATCAGATGGCATATTACATAATTTGGAAGTAGTAAATATATTTCATATTGGGAGCCCAGTGTCTGATCCGGGATTTGAAAAACATGGGGGAAATTCCCCCAATAGTTTTGAAAACATGCAGAATCTGTAATTACTATGGGGGACTTCAAGTTTGCTTAACCAAACAACAAAACAATTGACTAGCGCCATTTCAGTTTCAAGTTTCAATTATGGTGGTCAATGTATCTTCGTCACTCACATTTGTTTCATAATGAAAGAAATTGTTAATACCCCATGTTTTCCCTGTCTGATCCATTGTTTGTCGAAGAATATGCAGACGATTTGATCATTACTGTCTATGACAATAAATGTAAAATTTGAATTTTCCAGTTAACAAAAACCATTTTTAAAATTTTCTTTGTAACATCAAAAAAACTATATTTTTTCAAAGGTGAATATTTTTTATTCACAATATTGATCTCGCACAATAAAAATATAGATTCTAAATGAATGTAATCAAATGTTCGTTGAAAAAGATTTGTAAAATTTTCGGTCAACTTCCACTGCTACTCGATTACCTTTTATAGGATATATACGATAGAAGGAATAACTATAGTTAAATGCACAGTCTTAGTTGTGATCAAACTCAACCATAATAAACAATAAGGGAAGTCACTCTTATGATACCGCTGGAATAAAAAGATAAACAGTTAGACGTGACTTACTGTCAAAGGCTAGATTTGTTGATAATCCCTTTTTATTTGTATTTTTTTGGTGCAACCATCCCGCGCTTGAAAAAAAAAAACTTGTGTGATCTTTCAGAAATGCCGGGGATTCTCGCAATTGCACGTCCTAGATCAGACACTGGGATCCAGACTTTTTTTTAACAGAGGGGGCTGTGTTTTCGGGTAGGGGTGGGAGTGTGTGTGTGTGTGGGGGGGGGGGGCAACTGTGTTGGTTTTTGAAAAATTCCTAAAGAAACACTTTGAGCCTTTCTTTCAAAATCGAGGGGGACAGTTCCCCAGGCCCTACCCCTGGATCTGTGCATGGAGTTGGATTTGTGTCAAAGTCAGAATCTTCGATCAATAAAGGTTTAGGTATGATTTGGCTGTACCACTGCCTATGGATAGGTTACTGCTTCCAGCTAATAACAAAGTTCAATGACACTACAAGACCAAGGCTTTTGAAAACAATGTGTTAAATGAAGAAATTACATTTTTCCCCCGGAGCCCCAACCAAGTTCTGGTGATAAACCAGGAAGGCAGAATGATGAGAAGTTAGTTGTTATTTGACAGATAAATTGCTGAAACTGACATAGCACCTGATACAGACAAACAAATCATAACTTGTAGGAAACTTAAAAAGATATCACAGTGTTTGGAAACAAATCAAACTATTAATCCTTTCCCAAACAAGTCCTTCATTGACATCTCTTGGTTAAATAGCGATGGAAAGCATTTGAGAGAATTGAAGAAAAAGTTTGGTATTCAGCATTTTCTCCTTTATGCTTGCTATAAAATACAAATTGCATACATTATGAAACTCAATTTTTTGTCCACTGCAACATCATTCGTTCTGGACCACCCCAAATAATCTGTCACTCAGGAAAGGGTTAAGTAAGGAATCTTGGCAATGTAAGAGCCTATCTGCAGTGTTTTGGCATGCAGTCATAGGTTCTTTATTCCCAGGTTATAAAACCTGCTACAACTAGGGTTTGGTGCCAAACTATTGTAACGATATATAGATTTATTTGCACTTATGATAATTTTTGCGTTAACCCATCATGCATTCTTCTCATTTATTGTTGAATCCTGAAGATTAGAGTAATGTTCCACAGGTGATCACTAAATCATCTTGATTGAGTTGTAATAAACAATTATTTAATGGAAATGATGATGCTACAAGTGAATTATTTGAATTCAATTTACTATAGAGAAGATATTTTTATGCTCCCCGTAGGGAGAGCATAGCATATAGTCGCCGCTTTGTCTGTCCGTCCGTCCATCTGTCATTCCGTCCGTCTGTCCGAAGCGATTTCTCTATAACCCTTGGGCCAAATCAAATGAAACTTACCATGTGAACTCCCTATGACATAATGCGATGTACTTTTCCCAGTTTTTGGATTTGAGGCCTCGTCATTGGAAAAGGGGACTTAAGGTAAAATACAGTTTTTCTCTAATTTCTCCTAGTCTAATGGTTAGAATTTGATGAAATTTCATATTTGAGTAGCAAATCAGATGCCCTTGACAATAAACTACTTGAAATTTGCGTATAAAAGTATGTAATGGAAAAAGGGGGCTTAACGTTTGTTAGCTTAATCGTAGCTCTGCATGGCATACATTTATTGTGACAATGCCTTAATGGGGGAGCATTGGCCGTCTCTGACGGCTCTTGTTCATATAGTTTTAGCTCCTCTAGCCGCCAGGCTAGGGGCCAGCAGGCTATTGTTATGGCACTGTATCTGTTGTGTGTTCATCTGCGTGTCAGGTCAAGGTCGGATCCAGGATTTTTTTCCAGGGGGGTTCCAAGCCAAAATGATAGCTTAAAATGTGATAAAAATGGTTGCTTTTCAATGTTTAAGCTGCAGTTCCGAGGTTTTCGTTGAAAAGCAGCGATATGTAATATTATACTTGAGTTATACGGTCAAAATTTAATATTTCGGTCGATGCCAGGGGGGTCCGGAACGCCCGACCCCTCTCTAGATCTGCTGTTGCAGGTCGTCAACCTTTTCATTGAAAACCTTCAATCTTCTCAAAATCTACTGGATGCATTTCAATCACATTTCAAAGACATAATCCTTGGTTTACCTGAACTCTTAGATTCCTTCAAAAAATTATAATTTTATTATATTTCGACAATTTTAGACCATTGATTTTTATGCCCACGTATCGAGAGATCGGGGGCATATTGTTTTACCCGTGTCCGTCCGTCTGTCTGTCCGTCCGTCTGTCTGTCCGTCCGTCTGTCCGAAAACTTAACCTTTGCCTTTTCTCCAAAAGTATTTGACATACAAAGCTCAAATTTGGTATGTAGCTTCCTTACAATGATATCTATCTGGTCAATGCAAATTGATTTTCCTCAAGGTCATCCGTTAACCCTTATCAACCCTTTACTCTACGAAAACTTAACCTTTTACTCCGAAAACTTAACCTTTGTCTTTTCTCCAAAAGTATTTGACATACAAAGCTAAAATTTGGTATGCAACTTCCTTTCAATGATATCTACCTGTTCCATGCAAATTGACCTTCCTCAAGGTCATCCGTTAACTCTTATCAACCCTTTACTCTACGAAAACTTAACCTTTTACTCCGAAAACTTGACCTTTGCCTTTTCTCCAAAAGTATTTGACATACAAAGCTAAAATTTGGTATGCAACTTCCTTTCAATGATATCTACCTGTTCCATGCAATTTGACCTTCCTCAAGGTCATCCCTTAACCCTTAATAACCCTTTACTCTACGAAAACTTAACATTTTCGAAAAATGGCCATTTCGGGGGCATTTGTGTTTCACAAACACATCTTGTTCCTTCTGAGAGGGGTTATTAACAATTGGAATTTTCTGAATTTGAATTTCAAGAAATGCAAAATCGAAATGACACATCCAGTAATACTTCTTATGCAGCATAGTTAAAGTTTGAGGAAATTAAACATTATAATTTTCAAGAAAAAATGTAAAAAGATACTGATTGATAGCACTATTAATTTCCTTTTGATTTTGATCCTGATACTTTTCTCAGAAATTGTGAGGGCGGGGAATGTCAGATTGAAATAATTTATAATCAAATTTGTGCCATAGCAGAAAAGGAGAAAATTCTGATTATAACACATCAACAGATTAAGAAGGTTAGGTAAAGACATTTCAACTTATTTAAATTTCAAATCATATGCTGTCGGTACTCATTTCAATCAATTCGATGAGACAATTCCAAGGAGACTACCAAAATATAGGGTTTGATGAACAATGAATGAAATATTGCATTTTGAAAAGCTTTTACTCCCAGGCTAAAATACCTGTAGATCTGTTACAAGCATTCTCTTCCTTTCTGTACATTTTTCCAAAACATCTTTATTCCTGTGAGATGTCAAAACTAGGGATTGTTTGTTAAAACTTTAATAATGATATGACTCTTTTTTCCATGATCTAGTGAGTCGTTTCTGTATGCTTTAAAATACTGCCAGAAAAATTAATAACATACCTTACTTTAAGTGTTATGACTTCTTCAAAGCCGGAATAAAAATTCCAAGAGATTTATATCTTAACCCTTGCCATGCTCAATGTTATTTATTACCACTTTCAACAATTTATTTGTGCACAAGTGCACAAGAATAATAGAATATTCTTATGCCCATGATGCCCCCATATCGAAAGATGGGGGCATCATTGTTAGTCCCCCAACCGGTAACCGGTGGGGGACTATAGGTTTGCTCGATTCTGTCCGTCCATCCGTCTGTCCGTCCGTCTGTCACACTTTTGTCCGGTCTATATCTTCTAAACCATATGTGCTAGCAACTTCAAACTTGGTACACTTATAGATCTCATCAAGGAGAAGTGTCATGTTCAAGAACTGTTACTCTGCCACGCCCACTTTTTGAGTTATTGCCCTTTGTTGTTTTTACCCTTACACTCTTGTCTGGAACATATCTCCAAAATTATAAGTGCTAGCAACTTCAAACTTTGTACACTTATAGATCTCATCGAGGACAAGTGTCATGTTCAAGAATTATTACTCTGCCACGCCCACTTTTTGAGTTATTGCCCTTTGTTGTTTTTACCCTTACATTCTTGTCCGGAACATATCTCCTGAACTATAAGTGCTAGCAACTTCAAACTTGGTACACTTATAGATCTCATTGAGGGCAAGTGTCATGTTCAAGAACTGTTACTCTGCCACGCCCACTTTTTGAGTTATTGCCCTTTGTTGTTTTTATCCTTACATTCTTGTCCGGAACATATCTCCTAAACTATAAGTGCTAGCAACCTCAAACTTGGTACACTTATAGATCTCATTAAGGACAAGTGTCATGTTTAAGAACTGTTACTCTGCACACCCACTTTTGGAGTTATTGCCCTTTGTTGTTTTTACCCTTACATTCTTGTCCGGAACATATCTCCTAAACTATAAGAGCTAGCAACTTCAAACTTGGTACACTTATAGATCTTATCAAGGAGAAGTGTCATGTTCAAGAAGCTTTACTCTGCCACACCCGCTTTTTGAGTTATTGTCCTTTGTTGTTTTTACCCTTACATTCTTGTCCAAAACATATCTCCAAAATTATAAGTGCTAGCAGCCCACTTTTTGAGTAATTGCCCTTTGTTTTTACTCTTACATTTTTGTCCGGGAAATATCTTCTAAATTTTGGAACGCTTATAGATCTCATTAAGCACAGGTGTCATGTATTAGAACTGTTACCCTGCCATGTCCACTTTTTGAGTTATTGCCCTTTGTTGTTTTTATTCTTACATTTTTGTCCGGAACATATCTCCTAAACCATAAGTGCTAGCAGCTTTAAACTTTATACACTGATAGATCTCATTGAGGAGAAGTGTCATGCACAAGAATTGTTACTCTGCCACGCCCACTTTCTGAGTTATTGCCCTTTGTTGTTTTTACCCTTATATTTTTGTTTGGGACATTTTGTCCAAAACCTAATGTGCTAGCAACTTCAAATTTTGTATACAGTTATAGATCTAGTAAGTAGGAGCTATTTTATAAGAAAGGATTTTTTGTCATCCGGTGGGGGACTCCTGTATTGCATCGCAATTCGACATGCACTTGTTTTACTTGTGTCTGTCTGTCCATCCAAAAACTTACCATTGGCCATTTTGGAACATATTTTGTGTTTCACAATGGATAGCCCCGGAAGTATATACCAAGATCAGCCTTCATATCTATGCAGCCTGATCTTTGTTTTATGCTGCCTGCAAAAGAATGAATGATGAAAATCATCATAACAAGGGATAACCCTTTCCCATACAAACTCTACTGGTACTGACATTCGTAGTGGATTTTTTTTTTTAAAGGTTGAGGGAAAAGAAGAAAGTGCTGATAACTGGCATTTTCTCCCTTTCACTCAAAATTGTCTGTGTGTTTATAATTATTTTGTAAATTTGACAACACATTTCAGCATGAACCAAATCTATAGTTGGGAGAGGGTTAATGTTCACAGTGTGAATAAATCTAGGGCTTGTTTACCTGCCAAAGTCATCCGATACTGGGTCTGATGAGAGGTAGCTTTTAACAAAATGTCAATCTCTTTATGAAAAATTATTGAAATGCACTGAAAATTCTGGGAAGAAATCAAATCTAGATTTTAATGTTTGTGTCTTATCTGGAACTATCAGTTTTATATTTAACCCTTTACCAAACTATGGTTTCTTTCATAGAACGGGACTAGACATGGGCTTAGAAAACCTTGTAGTAAAAGAAGAAATGCTGATGACCTGCATTTTCTCCTTTTCCTTCAAGGGTTTCTGTGCCAATACACTGAGATATTTTCTACATAGATCTAATATAGCAATGATTATGTCGTCTGAAAATGTTTAGATTGGACCAGTCTAGAACTTTGTTGTTAGGAAAAGCATCGAAGGAAATATATGTATTTATGAATGTTTTAAAGTAAAACCTGGGGTTGAAAGGGGGGGGGGGTAGTATGCAATTCAAGCTTTTCCGGGGTTATATATTTGTGACCCATCATGCAAAAATGGTCAAATGGGAAGTCTAAATTCTTAGACGTTTCAAATGACATTTTCAAGTGAATTAAGTTTCACGTTTTTGGTCTTTTTATGTAGAAAAGACTGTGGGAAACGAAGAAATTGTTTGTCACAGGCAATATCTCTGTTGTCCACAATGTTTTCCAAAGCCTTATTGTTGAAAAGCGTCAAAAAGTGTCATCGCGTGGGAATGGCTTAAAATTTATTTTACCCCTACTTTTTGGCTTTTGATATGGCTACTTTGTAAAGCTTTAGAAAACGCTACGGAAATGGAGGAAAATCCTAACCACCACCAGCATTAATTATATCTGCCTTTCTTTCAATGTTTCATCACTATAATTAATGCCTTTTATAGTTAAATTTACAATGCCCTGTTTTAACATTGAATTAGAACCAATTATCTGTCCTGCTATTTCTAGGAAACAATTATGTTTTAACCCTTTACCAGACGGCAAAACTTTGAACTGTTCCAATTTGATAGGTGTTGCAGACGACAATTTCAAATTGATGAAATTTTAAAAATCTTACCATTTTAGGTTAGAAAACATTGTGGAGAATGACAAGCATTTTCTATAATGTTTTCCCAAGCCTTTTCTTTTGAGCTCATGAGTCAAAAGGCTTCACTATGCAGTAATGGGTTTAGAGCAGTATAAATTGGACAAATTGGAGTTATTTCCCTTTGGTCATATAATTATTCTCCTAAAAGGCAAAATGTACCTTGTGAGCAGAAATTCATATTTTTTATTGGAGTTGTAGTACCCTTTCCCAAACAAGACCTGTTTTTGATGTCCCAAATCGAAATGATATGGAAAAACATTGAGACAAAAGAAGAAAATGCTGATATCCAAAAGAAGACAAAAGACAAAAGAAGAAAATGCTGATATCCAGCATTTTCTTCTTTTGTCTCAATGTTTTCTGTGCTTCAATTTGCACACATTTCATACTTTTCAACATCTGGATTGTCGTCTGTAGCAGCAATCAAACTCGACCACCCTAAAATTTTTACGTTTGGTAAAGGGTTAAATTGCATTTATTCCTAGGAGGCCTCTACAACTGGCAATATGGGATATAAAACATATTACATTTTGGACTATTAAAACCCATGATTGGGTTACTTTAAACAGAACCTGATTTAATGTAAAATTTATGATGCAATTTATAATGAAGCTAGTCCCCCTTACCATATTTTCCACATATCCCATAACATTTCGCAAGGACCAAATGTAAGCTTTCAGCTTCTGTTAGTTCTTCTCTATAGCATTGTCCTCTACAATGCAGTGGAACTAAAGGCAAGAATTCGTTTGACATGATAAAAAAAAAGTTCACGAGAAAAGAAGTAAATGCTGATATATCATCAGGGCTTTTCTTCCTTCTATAATAGAGGCCGAAATTCGGTGGCTTCCCAATTGGAGAATGGCTCCTTTTTTCCCAATTTCAAAGAAAGAATTTCCCAATTTTCAAAACTAAGATTCTAAAAATTTGAAAATGAATAAGGATCTATTACCTACTGGCAATTCTTAATCACAAAGAAGCAGTGTGTGTTCTATAATTTAATAGTTCTGGTTATAAAGTGTTGTTTAAGAAAATTCATTTTCATTTGAACATTTATTCTCATGTGTCATCTCTTTCCCAATTTAACAAAAATTGCGCTAAAATTTCCCAAAATGACTGACCAGGGCCCCTTCCCAAATTCTGGAAGAAAAGCCCTGATCATTCAGGCCTGTAGGAACAAGGGAAGATAGGCCCCCCTTCCCCCACCACGTTGGCCTAAATTGCAGAATTTTCCTTATTTTACACTGAAAATTCAGGGAAAATCTTACTGCTGATGACAACAAAATTGGATTGGTGCACAATATAGCACAGAAATTATTGAGACGAAATGTGAAAATTTTCAGCATTTTCTTATTTTACTTCATTATTTCTCATGCCTTTTTTGTACATCAAAACCAGATATCATTTCTGGAAAGTTCAAGCATCACAATGAAATTTTACATTCCTTATGAAATCTCAAAACCCCATTTTTTATGACCTGGCAAGTTTTTCAGACCATAAAATCATGTTCATTCTTCTCTGTTACCATAGCAACAACTTATCTTTTAGATCTTGAATTTTAATTTTGAGATCACAATCATAATTAAATTCAGATCGCTTTAGGGAACAAAATGCAATATGCATGTGCTATGAAATTCTACTCTTTTGACCTTTCCCATTGCTTTTAACGTTCAACAAGACAGATGTTTTGAAAAAAAAACATTGAGGAAAATGAAGAAATTGCTTGCGACAAGCAATTTCCTCATTTCCCACAATGCTTTCTACACACAAAGAGGAAATATATGTAAAATTTCCTTCACTTGGAATTGTCATCTTCTTTGAATTAGGATCGGTCTTGTTGCGTTTTGGTAATGGATTAAATATTGAATATCATTCTTTTCCTGGTTGGATCACTCCCTTTCTATTGTGGAGCTGAGTGACCTAGGAGCGTTACAGATATCTGCAATTCAGAAATATATCAGAACAACATTACCCAGGCTTTCCCATACACTATGCTTAAATGATCAGACCAGCATTTTCTCGCTTTTCAACAAAAATTTCATAACTGTAATTAAGGTATATAACCCATCATTAGCACCATGCAAAGAGTCAGAGGCGAAATTTGAAAAGTGCCAGTAATTCCTAAACTGTGTTACATTTCCATTCCAAATACAAACATAAGTATTTTGAACGGTTTAGAATTTTGAATTAATCCATACTTATGGAAATATTTGACAAAAATGTTCGAAATTACCTCCCTTGCATATGAATATATCTAGTAAAATGATATTTGTCAATTATTTTCTTTTTGAAGCATCATCTTAAAATCCGGCACGGTGAATCAACTTCTGTGAAGTGTATCTATAAGAGTGTGTAATTTGATGCATTTTGTATCGCTAAAAAGTGGTGTTTTTAATGATGAGTCATATATTTTATAACAAGCTGCAGTTACAAGGGTTTTGTTGAAAAGCATTGATTTTCTTCTGTTCTCCTTTTGTTTTCTCCAGAACTATGACAGAGAACATTTTCAGCCAGGATGTTGAAAATAGCCCTAAAAGAGTTTGAGACTACCATGTTGCACATCATCCCTTTTCATCGAAAACCTTGTTACTGCAGCTTAAAACAAGCTGCAGTTACGAAGTTTTCATTGAAAAGCAACGATATCATTCATTTCCTTGTTGAATGTACCCTCTGATGTTGAATTTGGCAAACAGGGATTTTCCACAGGGATTGGTATGGTCATGTGTCACAGACATCTGTGACACGTGAATATTTCAGAACATTACAGGGGCTTTCCCATATGCTGTCGGAAAATGACAAAAGCAGCATTTTGTTCTGTTCTCTAGTTACATTTTCTGAACTAGTTTTAGCCAAGATCTTGAATAGGACCCTTATTGTAGGAACAGGGGGTGAGGCTAGGTGAGGCTAGATCTAGAGGGGGTGAGGAAGTCCAGACCCCCCCCCCCCCCCCCCCCCCCCCCTGGAATTGGCCGAAAATTAAATTTTGACTATATAACATAAATTGTTACATATTTAACACATTATCAGCCATCATTTGGGCTTGTATTTGGAATAAGGTGAAAAGAAAATAAGAGCTGGCTGTATAATAATTTACAATTCATGGCTAGAAAGAGTTATTTAGAGCTGCAAGTTGACTTCATTTTTTCAATCGATTAGCTAATGGGGTTATTCTTGTGAACAATGCCTTATCAGGCCATGTGTTTGAACAACCACTGATAAGCTTTAACAGGGTTTGAGACTTATCAAACCTTTCTGAATCAATGATTTTGAAGTCTATACAGTGAAGAAAACTTTGGAAAACATGCATTGATAGAAAAGAAGAAAATGCTGATAACCAGCATTTTCTCCTTTTCCCTCAATATTTTCTAAGCTTTTTCTTGAACGACTACTGATACGCTTAGACTGGGATTAAGATTAATTGAGAATTAACCCTTTTCCACACTTTGACACTTTTGGACGCCCCACAAAATAAAGGCTTTGGAAAACATTGTGAAAAATGAAGAAATTGCTTGTCATTTCTTCATTTTTCACAATGTTTTCTACAAGAAAGACAAGAAATGTTAAATTTTGTTCAGTGGAAATTGTCGTCTGCAACACCTATGAGTTTGGACTAGGCTAAAATTTTGTTGTTTGGTAAGGGGTTAATGCTTGGAAAAACATCAAAAAGAAAAGGATTTCTATACTACATATAATTAGCAATTAGCATAAATCAATTAGCATTTCGTTTTTGGTCTGCAGTTCCTTTCATTATGGAGTTTTATCATTTGGGACAGGGTTAAAAGTTTGAGTTTATTGGGGTTTTACGCCGTTTTCAACTACCAGGGTCATATCGCGGCGGCTGGAGCACCTAACCGTGGGTTCCTGGTATTTCTCGCACCAGTACAACCACAATATCCAAACCGAGCCTCCAGCTGCTCTCTCACATAGATGATTCACACCCATTGGTGAGAGACAAATGACTTTTGTCAAATGTCAGAATGGATACTGGCCGAGCCGGAGTTCGAACTCGAGACCCCTGGGTTGACAGACTCTGACGTAACCGACTGAGCTATCCGGGCTCGGCACAGGGTTAAAAGGAATCTCAGTGAATTAGGTCATGGTGAAAACGAAGTAATCAGTACATGAAAGAAACCTTAAAAAAGAGATTTTTTCTGAAAAAATAGAAAACCTATTAAAGCTGGGAAAAAGCCTTATAGATGCTTGAGAAAGCCATTTAGTGCTTCATGGTTTATGGTACACAAAATTTCCAAGGTTATTATACAGCGGACATACTATATGAAGATGTCGCTTTGACAATAATGATTAATAGGTCTAGTAAATGTGACGAATTTTGGACAAATGATTGTCTGTTGGTGTAGTTCTAAAACTTCACAACTACAGCTTGATTGAAGCAGTTAAGATTGGAGATTCTTTAACTGACAGCCATAGGACTGAGAAACAACTTTTTTGAAAGGTCAGAAAGTTTCTCACCAATGGCTATGAGTCATCTTAGTGAGATGAGCAGCTGGTGGCTCAAATACCCTTACTGACAAAAATGTCACCCATCAATTGTTTGATATCGTGAACCTATTTTGGGGAGCAGCTGGAGGCTCGGTAAGGGTGTTGTCATAGTACAGGTATGAGAAACAACAGGAATTCATGGTTAGGTGCTCCAGCCGCTGCGATATAACCTTCGTAGTTGAAAACGGTGTAAAACCCCAATAAACCAATCAAGCAGAGAAGGGACAGAGAAGGACTGATTTGTAACTATTTGGTAAGGATCTGTGATCAGACAGGTAGATAAGGGTGGGTGGGGTATTACATTCCACACCAAGTCAAGTATTAGGAATAGGGAACGATTTTATCCAGTTAATCGTGACGTGAATTCGGACAAACAAAATAGTATTTAGTAGGTGTTGTTATAAAATCTCGTAACTACGGCTTGATATAAGCCGTAGTTACGATATTTTATAACAACACCTACGGTTTATCAAAACATAACAGTAAACCTAGTCTATTGTTAGCACAAAATTCTTTGCCATTATATAATCTTACAGAAAGGTAAATCCCACTTCAGGGGCTATCTTGTCTGCTGCTGATTTAACCCTTTGACCCTTTTTTCCTGATAAATCTATGGTTCAATCCATTACCAGACGGCAATATTTTAGACTTGTGCCAATTCAAAGGGGGACCATTCAAAGATGTTGCAGACGACAATTTCAAGTGAATGATATTTTATATTATTCCAGTTTTCTGGGTAGATAACATTGTGGGAAATGTGTTCAAGCCAGAAGTGGATATAGCAACATAGAAGATACAGATGAAGAAATTACAAGCAATTTCTTCATTTCCACAATGTTTTCCAAAGCCTTTATCATTGAAGTAATTTAAAAGTGTCCATTAACCATCTCCCAAACAAGACCTGGGGCCCGTATTACTAACGATGGTACGCTTGACTTTTGCATAATTACTTGTAACAACAGCCCTGATTTAAATGCTCAGTTGGATTTCTCGTGCAATCAGATGTATTGTTTCAGTTTACACAATAACTTGATCGTAAGATGTTTAGTAATACGGGGCTCTGGTTTTGACATCCCTAATAGAAAAGGCTTGGGAAAACATTGAAACAAAAGAAGAAACTACTGATAACCAGCACTTTCTCCTTTTGTCTCATTATTTTCAATGACATATTTTACACAAATCCTATATGTATCAACATCAACTTTAACGTCTGCAGCAGCTTTCAATTTGGACCACCCTAAAATTTTGTCTTTTGGAAAAGGGTTAAATGATCATCTGCAGCTTTCCTTTTAATTCAGACAAAGGCAAATAGCTACCTAGAACTACTGGTCAAATAATACCTGTGGTCAATATAAATGAATTTTTCTAGGTATAACCTATACATGTGGGCGGTCTGGATTGACCAGATCTATGAAGGCGCTAATTTGTGTTTTAATTCTGCTATATCATTGTAAATGGGAAAGTTCTTCCACGCTAATTTGTGTTTTAATTCTGCTATATCATTGTAAATGGGAAAGTTCTTCTGCCAACGTTTTCTATTACTATTTCATGATACTTGGTAAAGGGATGCAGTGCTAATCTTAAGTATGTAATTAGGAGCCGTTTGGTCAGATAACCTGTGGTCAAGATAAATTAAGAACCCTAGGTATAACATAGGTGGTCTGGAATAATATAGGTGTGGACTTGTGTATTCCTTTTAATGTGTGGTCAAATTATGGATATTATAATTCTAAGGAAACATATTCTTTGATTGGATGTAAACTTTTGCTGGAAGTTCAAAATTTTATCTAGTTTTATCATTTAAAGTGACATTTCACATTTACTTCAATTTTTAAAAGTATGTCTTGATGCAAATATTGTTTATTCTAATGCATAGAAATGCCATCAGTTTTTTGAAGTTGTTAATTGTAAGGGAAACATTCACCTTTAAAGTTGAGACAGAAATGACAAATTCTATATAAATCAGAACTGTTGTCCACAACAATTTGTTTAATTTTAGCACAAAAATATATATTTCTCGTAAACGGTTCAATATTTTGGCGTGAAATTTTCAGAATTTTCACAAGAAAACATGTTCTTTCCGATAAAATAAAGGTAAAATTTAAGTGAAAATAATTGTGAAATGTCACTTTAAGATAATAATGCATTGGCAATAAACTAACCAAACGGCAATGAATTTTTGGCTAAAAATAGACCAGGTTTACTGTTAAGTTTTGATAAACCGTCAGTGTTGTTACAATATCTCGTTCCTACGGCTTGATGCGAGATATAATAACAACACCCACGAAATACTATTTGTTTGTCCGAAATAACGTCACAGTTAAATCACTGTGTTGTAAGTTGTACGTTAGATTTGTGTAGTTTGTACGGAAGTTTTGAGTGGTCAATCAAAGATGGCGTCGGGGGAAAATCGTTAGAGGTAGGTGTCTTAGTTTTTCGTCGATAATTTCCTTAAATGGCCGTATCTTGTCTTGATACTGATATCATTGTACAGGAGAAATGTATACCTATTCACGGTGCTATATAGCCAAGTACCAGTGTTGTCCTATCGTACTCAGTCGTTGTGCAAAGACAGCCCAACACGGAAAACTTTTTTCGAAGCGAGAAAGTTGCCCTTTTAAGGATGATTACATAGTAAACAGCAAACTAGGGAACAAACTATTGCTCTAACTTGGATGTTTTTAACATGCTCTTTTCTATGGTTACCGTTATTTTACACACAAATGTCTAGAATGACCACAAACGCTGTGTTTACTAAATGGCCAAACAACGGTGTAGTCACAGTGAAAATATGCAGACACAACGGTGCAGTTTCTGTGTTATCTGTACGGTGTAGTTATTATTTTCACAACAAATTGTGAACGGTGTAGACTTGGTATGTTGTATAGGGCGAACTAGCTCTAACAGATAGCAGATCATCTGTTTTATCTCCCTCAAATACTTTGGTCTTAGAAAACTCAGAAGAAAAAGACGCCATCCTCAAAGTAAATGAAAACAAAAGTTAAGAAAATATGTTTTCTCTTTTCTTCATTCTCCTAAGCCTTAAACAGTTCATTGTATGTTTGATTTAATTTTCGGGAGACATTTTTGTTATTTGTGATTCAATAAACATCTGACAGAAATGATAATCAAAAGGAATACCATCACAAAATATCAAATAAGACATACGATAACCGTCATTTTGAAGCCATGTTAAGTGCAACGGCAAATTTCTTGTTCATCCGTTCATTTGATTTGTAGATTCGAAATTTCGGCTCTGGCTTTGAATTTTTCTTTGTAACTGTTTTAATTGGTTATTACAATCAATTATTGTAATTAATGAAATGATTTCAACTCATGGAGTATGATAATTATTGATCGAAATGTATCTTGTTTTCAAATTGACCCCTCATTGAAAAGTCTGATTTTACCCAAAATAAAGGATTCAATCAACAAAACATAAATTATGAATAACAAAACATAAATTATAAATTTGTGTCATAAACATTTGGGCCTTTTTTTCGTCTTGTTCGACTTAAGTAAATAAGTCTTGAAAATAGAATTCTGGAACTGCAAAATTCATTTTGGAATTTCATACGTAATGAACTTCTTCTTCAGGACTGACATTTTTCTGACCAAGATTTTTTTGGGCTCACTCATAAAATGTAACCATTTGCAATGAAAAAGACAATATTCTATTCGCCAAAACCGTTTGACTATTGGAGTAAAACGCATTGAAGTACTACCAAGACAGTGTAACTTACACACATCCATAAATAAATGAAATGCAATGTTTTCCATCGAGAGCCGACCTTCATTGACCAAAATAAACAAATACCAAGTTGATCAACGCTTCTCAATGACTTAATCACATCTGGGAACAAACTGTTCATTTCAGCCATTGTTTTCATGTTCTCGTGGGGAAAGAGAAGAGACCCTATCCGTTTCATCTGTTTTAGCACGTCCAATGGAAATATCAGGAATTAAGGTCGGGGCTTTTTGAACGACTTTATGGGGTGTTGAACTTCGTCATTTTTTATGTTCAGGACTCATGCATTCAAAACCGGGGATATCATCGATAGAAAGAATCTTGTTAACTCCAAAATCCTTTTTTCTACGTCGATGAGGTCTATCTTGTGTATTCTATGCTCGCAAATGGGGATGATGTCCTAGTCTGACTTCTTGATAATATCAGGAATAATACTAAAGTTCAGAGTTTTCAAATCTTTCTGACCTGTCTGATCATTGATCTCCCCCGCCCTGCGCACTTTTAATATCTGACTGGAATGGTCCTGTTCCGAATGCTTCACAACATTTTCGAAACTCCCTTCGAAATGACAGTAGTAATAGGTGAACAGCATGGAACTGAAAATAAAGAAAAAAAATAAAACGGACGCCAGCAGATTCTTGGTAATTTCTACTATTTGACCCTTACGGAATTGCTTTGACAAATAGCAAGGAAACTAGATTCTGATATATTTTGATTAAAGTATATTTTGTAGACATATTGTCACCTTCTTTGCTGCAAAGCATTTACAAGTCAGTCACATAAAAAATTATTAACATAATTGTTGAAGAATTTCGGTAGTAATTGTAAAACATGATTCTCAGCCGTGTAAACGTTATCATTAAACATAAAAATATTATCATTCCAGAAATGATAAGTTCTGTATTACTTCAAGTCTACACCTAGACTGGGTTCCAGACTGATCATTTTTCCCTCCTTTACTTTCTCCGGTCCAAAGATCAGTCTGGGGTCAAGCAAAAGCGCCATCTGTTTTTTTCACAATTTTTGGGGGTAATTTCACGAACGGTAACTCGTCCAGATAATTATCTAGTGCTATATTTAGTAACAGAAATCCCCATGGACTAGACTGGTACCCGTATTTCTTCATGGAAATCGGGTACCCGTCTTTTTTCAAGATAATTCTAATTAGGCTAACAAATATTGCACAATTCAGCAATTATTGGATTTTATATCTTTTTGGTAAACTGTTATTGCTAAGGGTTAAACGGTTGGCTATAAATCCTACGGTGTCGGTCGCTTAACCCTTTTAAAAACGGCAAACATTTTGACCGCTTTATTTTGAATGCTGCCGAAAGGGATGTTGAACAGAAAGGGATTTGTGAACCAAGAAGCTGAGAAAAAACTGAGGCAAAAGGGGAAATTGCTGTTTATCAACATTTCTTCTTTCGCTTTAATGTTTCCACAAGCCCTTTCAATTAAACACGTTGAAACCAGGTCTTGTTTGAGAAAGGGTTTGCCCTTTCCCGAAAAAGACCATAATGGAAACGGGTGATCTAAAAAAAGAAGAAAAAAAAGCAGAAACTTAATATTACCATCAGTTTTCTCCTTTCATCTCAATATTTTCTTTCTGTGTACAAATGCCATCTTTATCAACAACAGTTTCTGGTTTTGCAGCGTTTTCAAATTGGAGCAGTAGAAGGGCTGACTAATAACCAGAAAACAAAGTTTCAATCTTGTCTAAATTCTAGATGTTGCAGACGACATTTTCAAGTAAATCATTTATTGATATGTAACTTTTTTTTTCTTTTTGGAGAAAAAATTGCGAGAAATTAAGAAGTTATGTGCCACAAGCAATTTCTTCATTGTCCACAATGTTTTCAAAAAGCTTTATCATGTCGGGTGTCAAAGGCGTCAATATGTGGGAATGGGTTAGTGTGACACACTTACAGTAGACAATAACACATATAACACCTCTTCTTATCAGTCTGTTATCTTATCCACCAATTTACACCTTAACAAACGACCGCAATTTAGACTCCCATTTTAGAAGATGCTTGCAGGCGACAAAATTTGTGATGATAAAGGTAGGATTTGTTTAAGATAATGCAAGAAAATACTCAAACAAAAGGAGAAAACTGTTAGTATCGAAATATCTTCCCAGCCTTTTCTATTGGAAAGGTCATGTTCGGGAAATGATTAAATAGTTTAAATGGCCCATTGATGAGTTAGTTTTTACATAAAAAACACCCATTTCTCGAAATATTTATTAACTATTTGTCAAATTGCGTCATAATAATTTTTCATTTTTCTCTCGACCATTTTTTTTTTTTTTACATTTTGTATCAGACAATAGTAAGAAATGGAACATAACATTTTTCATTGTTTTTCATGTATAATAGAATTTCAAACAACATTAATTTTTCCTACTGTTGTAAGTTTGAAGGAATTTAATAGTTAAACGAATTTATGTTCGAATAAAAGAAAATAAATAAAAAGGAAAAGAAGAAGACAGAAGAAAAATCGTTTGCAAGGGTTCCATCCAAGCTTTAGGGTAGTTCACTGTTGAGCTTTAAAACAATCATTTTGTGTCGATATAAACCAAACAAAAGTCGTGCTTGTTCCTTAAAAACTTTTTTTGTAATTGTTACAGAAAAAAATATATGCAGTTTGGGAATGGTTAATCTATCCGCATTGGATTTGCCATGGCTCACATAAAAACCATTGTCCCCCAATTGCATTCTTAAAAATCTATTCATCCGTGCAAAACCAAATTTTACCTGACAATGAATATGTGATTTTGACAACCAAAACGAAAGAAGCACATTGGAAACATTCTTGGAAAATAATGAGGAAATGCTAGAATTTGCAGAAATTTAATTATCTCTCAATATTTCAAACGTAATTCATTCCATTATAGTATCGAGCCTCGTTTTAAAACGACAGGCTTTAAATAGGTTATACGTCTAAAAATAGATCAATCGGTTTATCGGCTTATCATTGGAAAATACCGTGCTTGTTCCCAGGCGTCAATATCAACACGATCAAAAACGGATGCCGCGATATCTAACGGGTATTGATTTTTTATGCGCTATCTTATTGACCAAATTGTATATTGACGACTGAACCCAGGCTAGTCTACACCGTTCACAATTGCATTATGTCTACACCGTTCACAATTTGTTATGAAAATATAACCACACCGTACATAAAACACAGAAACTGCACCGTTGTGTCTGCATATTTTCACTCTGACTACACCGTTGTCTGGCCATTTAATAAACACGGGGTTTGTGGTCATTCTAGACATTTGTGTGTAAAATAACAGTAACCATAGAAAAGAGCATGTTAAAGACATCCAAGTAAGAGCAATAGTTTGTTCCCTAGTTCGCTGATTACTATGTAATCATCCTTAAAAGGGCAACTTTCTCGCTTCGAAAAAAGTTTTCCGTGTTGGGCTGTCTTTGCACAACGACTGAGTACGATAGGACAACACTGGTACTTTGATATATAGAACCGTTGATAGGTATACATTTCCCCTGTATAATGATATCAGTATCCAGGCAAGATACGACCGTTTAAGAAATTTATCAATGAAAAACTAAGACACCTACCTCTCATGCTGTATTGTTGTCGCCATCTTTGAATGACTACACAAACCTAACGTACAACTTACATCACAGTGTAAATGGATAAAATAGTTCCCTATTGGCTTAGCGCTATCTCTGAAACTAAAGACTGATCTGTAATTTCATCCATGTTACAGATGGCAACACTTTATTGATGTTATTGAAGGCTGTAGAGTTAAGAAAAATGCATCTAGGGAAAAGAAGAAAATGCTCAAGTTATCATATTTTTTTCTTTGCTCAATGTTTTCCATTTTGCTTTCTTTTCATTAGATTTCAAAACCAGGAATTATTAGGGAAGGAATTTTATGGCATATTACTACCTTATCCCTTTCCCAAACAAGACCTAATGTCTTGATGTCCCTAATAGAAAAGGCTTGGGAAAACATTGAGACAAAAGAAGAAACTGCTGATAACCAGCAGTTTCTCCTTTTGTCTCCATATTTTCTATGCCATATTTTACAAAAATTCTATCTTTAATAACTTCCATTTTGTCATTTTTCGCAGTTTTTGAAGTGGATCACCCTACAATTTTGCTGTCTGGGAAAGGATTAAAATCTGAACACTTGGAAAGAGTTGCTAATTTTTGTTTCCTAAAATTTGCTTCCTTAAAATTCCTTTCCCATACAAGGTTGTGATTTGACTTCTCCAATAGTGGAGGCACTGGTAAACATTGAGTAAAAAGAAGACAACAACTGGTAATCATTATAACCCTCTTTTTGTAAAGCTTTCCCATCAAATAACGATAAAAAAAATTGCAATTGGTAACTTAAAATTTTCAGCTACAATGCCTTTGAATTTGGATAGGTCTACAATTTTGCCATTTGGTGAAGTGTTAACCCTTTCCTATACAAGACTTTGCTTTGACTAGACCCTAAGAGACTAGCTTTGGAAAACATTGAGGCAAAAGAAAAAAATGATATTAATCTAAAGTTTCTCCTTTTGCTTTAATGTTTTCTTTGTAATATTATCCACAATTAATGCCTTTAGTTACATGTATACATTTTGTCGTCTGCTGCAGTTTTCAAATTGGACTACCCTAAAATTTTGCCATTCAGGAAAGGGTAAAGTTTCTTCCTTAATGTGTGGGCTGTCTGTTGATGATAAATTTGGAAATTTATACATGTACAGTAGTTTCTTGACATTTAGAATTTTTAGCTCCACTGGCCGAAGGCCAGCGGGGCTTATGTCATGGCCCTGTGTCCGTCGTGCATGCGTGCGTGCGTCCGTGCGTCCGTCCGTGCGTCCGTCCGTGCGTAAACAATTTTCAAACATCTTCTTCTCCAAAACTACTGAACCAATTTCAACCAAACTTCACATGAATCATCCTCACTGGTGGTGAACTTGGACAAAGCGAGGAACATTTTTCATGAACACAAGTTACAGATACTTCATGTTTAAATGCGCGTTTAAAAACCAGTTTTACTAGTTTGAGCATGTACACAACGATTTGCACGTGTTTATCCGCCCAAAACAATATGGACGAATCGGAGAGACACTTAGAGGCTATTACAAGTTTTGTTATTTTATTAATATGACTGATTCTGAAGTTGGTATTACAATTCTTGGAGTAGAAGTTTTTTTGCGGTGTGAAAATCGTAGTTAACGTTTTTTGAAGGGGACTTGTACGGTTTATTTATGATCCCGTGAACATTTTCAATAGCTGTTTGAATTGCAATGACTTTTGTCCTAACAATAGAATGGGTTTTCGGTTAAATATGGATAAATCGTAGGTGTTGTTATAAAATCCCGTATCTACAGTTTCAATAAAGTTGAGTTTGTGACGTTTTAGATTTACACCGACGAAGCACTAGTGTTTGTCCGAAAAAACGTCACTAGGTCTATATATAGTAGATAAAATTTATTCTTTTTCAAAGACGAATTAATGTTATACAATAATCATTTCCAAAACAATAGGCCTATCTGGTATTGCAGCCCCCAATTAGAAGGCTTTCAGTAATGACCACCATATTGATCGTGCTTCGTTTGCCCGTCCGTCCGTTTTTCTACCCGTCCGCCAATTTGTCTAGCTGACTGCTCTATATGTCAAAATACATTGATTTTATATGTTGAGAAGTTAAAATGTGTGTACTAAATAAGAAAATATGAAAGAAAAATATTAAGAAAAAAGGAGCCAAATTATTTTCAGTATAGATCTATTCTTCTTTTGATTCAATGTTTTTCCAAACCTTTCTAATTGGGGGAAACTGTTTCGGAAATACATAATGTATTTCATTGCTTCGTCTTTGATAGGGATCAATTTTATCGAGAAAGCAGTAATTAATTTCGGACAAACGATGGCATTCCGTAAATGTAAATGTAAAACGTCGCAACTAGAGCTTGTTTGAAGCTGTAGTTACGACAATTTATACCAATACCAACAGTTTATAAAAACAGAACAGTAACCAAGTCTATTTTAGCACACAATTGATTGCCATAACCGATATCTCTTATTCATGTGTTCTTCCTATTGATAGGTGCCTTAAAAGGAAAAGTATCATTATCCTTTCCCATGAGTGAAACATTTTAACCCTTTCCCAAACAATGATTTTGTTGGTGATGTACAATATTGACAGCTCAGAAAATATTGATACAAAATGAGAAAATGCTGGACTGTATAATTTTCTCTTTTTTTGTCTCAATATTTTCCGAAGCCTTTTCTAACAGGGTCGTGAAACCAATGTCTTGTTTGGGAAAGGTTAAACATTGGACCTTCCTTTGAGCTTAGATCTGGAAAAGATCCTTTATAGCTTTTGCGACAAACATGGATCCAGATCAGACTTTGCATGTGCACTGTCTGATCAAGATCCATCTTGTTCTCATTTAATAGCTTATTCTCAACCTGTACCAAATTTAAGAAGACATAACGAAAGTCTTACCGGTGAAACTCCAAGGTAACGATAAAAATGA
The DNA here is from genome assembly GCA_963680895.1 of Fragum sueziense. Classification (NCBI taxonomy): domain Eukaryota; kingdom Metazoa; phylum Mollusca; class Bivalvia; order Cardiida; family Cardiidae; genus Fragum; species Fragum sueziense. The sequence continues at coordinate 33,007,888 of OY804601.1, forward strand.
TGATGATGATGATGATGATGATGATGATGATGATGATGATGATGATGATGATGATGATGATGATGATGATGATGATGATGATGTCATCTAATTGTCATCACCTGTCAGTAATTTATATGGAAGGCGAGTTAGGCAGTACATATTGATATATATTGAAACAAGTACCTGGTGCTCGAATTTGATGCCGGAAATATATGGTTAGATGCTCAAATCAGTGCGATATTACCGAATAAATGTTTAAATGCGCCGTTAAGTCCAGTGCAATCGATTAATTTATCAAACATGTGCTCATGAAACACCGTAGCTGGAAAAGATAACATCGCAAACATGCTGTAACGTGGTCACGAAGAAACCGCACAATGATTTTCAATGACATGACACCGAAAACTGCCATTTACAGCCTTTATTTGTACATGTATATGTCTTTTTTGTTTTCTTGCAATGCAAATAGATAAACATAAACAGTGATATCGTACCATTTCGTTCGGGCGATTAAGATCAACCCACATGATCTCAATATGCGCTTTGTGCACTTGCAATCCGTTTATACCATTTGAAAATAATGATCGATAAAACTGATATTTTCGTGCGTATCATAAATCATATCTACATACCTTAGTAACTTCCATTTGAGTGCATTCTTTGAAAAAAGACGGAAAGAGAAGAAAAACAAAATGACACGTGTATTGTTTACAAAAATCCGGATGTGCAATGAAGTATCTGTACCTTGTGTTCATGAAAAATGTTCCTCGCTTTGTCCGAGTTCACCACCAGTGATCCTTGCATGAATCTCTATTAGATTCCTTCAAAAGAATAAAATCTGTGCAGAACTTGAATTTTAATTAATTTAATTTAATCAAATTTTCGAAAAATCTTTAAAAATTCTTATTCTCCAAAACTACTGGACCAATTTCAACCAAACTTCACAGAAATCTTCCTTGCATAAATTTCTACCAAATTCCTTCAAAGGAATAAATTCCGCGCTGAACTTGAATTTAATTAATCTAATTAATTTAAATTTTCGAAAAATCTTTAAAAATTCTTCTTCTCCAAAACTATTGGACCAATTTCAACCAAACTTCACAGTAATCTTTCTTGTATGAATCTCTTCTTAATTCCTTCAAAAAGATAAATTCTGTGTATAACTTGAAGTTTAATTAATTCAATTGAATTAAATTTTCGAAAAATCTTTAAAAATTCTTCTTCTCCAATACCACTGGACCAATTTTAACCAAACTTCACAGAAATCTTCCTTGCATAAATCTCTACCAAATTCCTTCAAGAGAATAAAATCCGTGCAGAACTTGAATTTAGATTAATTTAATTAATTTAAATTTTCGAAAAATCTTTAAAAATTCTTCTTCTCCAAAACTACTGGACCAATTTCAACCAAACTTCACAGAAATCTTCCTTGTATGAATCCCTTCTTAATTTCTTCAAAAAGATAAATTCTGTGTATAACTTAAATTCTAATTAATTTGATTGAATTAAATTTTCTAAAAATCTTTAAAAATTCTTTTTCTCCAAAACTACAGGACCAATTTCAACCAAACTTTACAGAAATGTTCCTTGCGTGAATCTCTTCTTAATTCCTTCAAAAAAATAAATTCTGTGTAGAACTTAAATTTTGATTAATTAAATTAAATTAATTTTTCGAAAAAGTGAGCCAATCAGCCTAGAAATAGTCTCTAAGGCTATCAAGAAGATGGCATCAGGAAAGGCAGCTGGTCCAACAGGTGTTGTTGCTGAAATGATGAAACCACGAGGAGAAACCGGTGCAATTGAGATACGTGACCTCATAGAGAAAATCATCGCAGAAGGCCAGATCCCTACAGAGTGGCAGGAGAACTACATCGTTAGTCTCTACAAAGGTAAAGGGGATGCGCTTAGCAGAGGCAACTACAGGGGCCTGAAGCTGATTGACCAGGTGATGAAGGTTCTGGAGCGTGTGGTAGAAGGACTCATCAGACAAAGAGTGGAGATAGATGTGATGCAGTGTGGATTCATGCCAGGTCGTGGCACTACTGATGCAATTTTCATCATTCGCCAATGGCAAGAGAAGTACCTTGCGGCTAACAAACCACTGTACCTGGCCTTTGTTGATCTTGAGAAGGCGTTTGATCGGGTTCCACGTGATGTCATCTGGTGGGCAATGCGTAAACTTGGGATAGATGAGTGGCTCGTGCGTGTGGTCCAGAGTATGTACAGGGATGTGAGAAGCAGGGTGAGAGTAGGCAGTAGTTACAGCGAGGAGTTTGGTGTCAGGGTCGGCGTCCATCAGGGATCTGTTTTGAGTCCCCTGCTATTCATCATTGTGTTGGAAGCACTATCAATGGAATTCCGCACAGGCTGCCCTTGGGAGCTACTGTACGCAGATGACCTGATAATAAGCGATGAGTCCTTGGAGGATTTACTTGAGAAGCTGAGGACTTGGAAATCAGGAATGGAGAAGAAGGGTCTGCGAGTCAACATGGGGAAGACAAAGATTATGATTTCGGGAAACAACCTCGATGTTTTGAAGAAATCTGGAAAGGATCCCTGTGGTGTCTGTCAGACTGGAGTGGGAAGAAACGCAATCTTCTGTGGTGGCTGCTTGTGCTGGATACACAAGAAATGCAGTGGCATTAAAGGTCCCCTATGTCCTGATCCTGACTTCAAATGTGCCCGATGCCTTGACACAGCACGTCCCATTGATGGCCGAATCTTGACAGAGGTGCTGGTAGATGGAGAAAAAGTTGAAGCTGTCCCTGAGTTCTGCTACCTTGGGGATATGCTCTCGGCTGGAGGAGGCTGTGAACTGGCTTCGGTGACTCGTTGCAAATCGGCCTGGGGCAAGTTCCATCAACTGATCCCCCTTCTCAGCAACAGAAACCTACCACTTCTAACCCGAGGACGAGTGTACTCAACATGTGTGAGAAGCGTCATGCTGCATGCATCAGAGACATGGGCCACAACAACTGCTACATTAAATCGCCTCCAGCGTAATGACAGAGCAATGATCCGCTGGATCTGCAAGGTAAAGGCAACAGATGACATCAGCTCAGACTCCCTGCTCACAAAGCTTGGTATAAAAGACCTGGTCACAGTCCTGCGTACCAACAGACTGAGGTGGTTTGGTCACGTGGAGCGAAGTACAGGCTGGATTTCTCGAGTACGCACTCTGGATGTGGCTGCACGAAAAAGTTCAGGAAGACCAAAGAAAACCTGGGAAGAAGTGGTTCAAGACGACAGAAGAAAACTAGGAATGGGTTCCACTGACCCTCAGAACCGGTTGGAATGGAGAGGACGACTACGCAGCAGACCTGTCAGACAAGTCCAACCCTCGGTAGAGGAAAACAGACTATAAAATGGATATGGATGGATGGATGGATAATTTTTCGAAAAATCTTCTTTTCCAAAACTACTGGACCAATTTTAACCAAACTTAACATGAATCTTCCTTGTATGAATCTCCTCTAAATTCCCTAAAAAAAGTATTTTCCGTGTAGAACTTGAGTTTTAATAAATTTAATTAGATTGAATTTTCGAAAAATTGTTAAACAATCTTCTTCTCCAAAACTACAGGACCAAATTCAACCAAACTTCACAGGAATCTTCCTTGCATGAATCTCTTCCAAATTCCTCCACGATCGGATAAGAAGCTTGGCCGCTGTGGGCTAGGCTTATTTTTCGCTATATGAAACATAGTGTAATTGTAAGAAAATTTTAAAAACATTTCTGCTCCTTAATCACTTATTGGATTTCATTCTGGTGAGGCATGAATCTTCTTTGGATAGCCCTCTATTGTATTCCTTGAAGAAGTTCGTAGTCTAAATGTCTAAAAGCCAGTGGAACGATACAGGGCCATCTTGGCCCTCTTGTTCCAGAAAGTTCGCATTACCAGTTCAACTTTTTGAATCGTTAGTTTGTATATATCCCTATAATGAAAGATTTTGTTTAAAAGCAACGATTCATTTTTTCCAAAAGTTCCTTTCTTAGGTCAAAGGTCAAAGTTCAAGGTCATATGTCCCTTGCTTTCTATCTATAAGGTAAAATTTTGTGGATGTTGATTGTGTGTCTTAGAATTGTTCTTTTGGATTATATGTGACAACTTACGGAAATACCTCAATGAGTGAGTATCTTTCAGTAATTATAACCCCCACCTACGAAGTAGAGGGGGTATATTGGTTTCATCATGTCTGTCTGTCCGTCCGTCCGTCTGTTCGTCCATCCATTCGTCCACAGACTTTTTCGTTTCCGTGCTCTAACTCAAGAACCGTTTGACCTAGGATCATGAAACTTTACACAGTTGTTGCCCATGACCCAAGGAGGTGCCCTATTGTTTTGGGGTCACAAAGGTCAAGGTCACAATTGGACTTTGTTTAAAATCTGTTTCCGTGCTCTAACTCAAGAACCGTTTGACCTGGGATCATGAAACTTTACACTGTTGTTGCCCATGACCCAAGGAGGTGCCCTATTGTTTTTGGGTCACAAAGGTCAAAGGTCAAGGTCACAATTGGACTTTGTTTAAAATCCGTTTCCGTGCTCTAACTCAAGAACCATTTGAACTAGGATCATGAAACTTTACACAGTTGTTGCCCGTGACCCAAGGAGGTGCCCTATTGTTTTTAGATCATGAAGGTCAAAGGTCAAGGTCACAATTTAACTTTGTTTAAAATCCGTTTCCGTGCTCTAAGTCAAGAACTGGTTGACCTATAGCACCTTTTCAGTGACAAAGCGCTAGTTGCGGGGTATTTGTCCGCTTTGCAACAGTTCTAGTTTTCATTAGCAATATCAAGTTTATAGATCTAGTTTATAAATCCCAAAATTGTGGAAAATTGGAGAAAACATTGAAAGTAAAGAAGAAAAGGATATGATATTTTTAACACATTCCCAAATACAGATACTTTTTGACTCCCGTCTAGAAAAAGGCTTTGGAAAACATTGTTGAAAATGAAGACTGTATAATTTCAAATGTGTTTACAATAATTCCCTTACAATGAGTTGGCATTGAAACTTCAAATTCCCTTTCCCGCTGTGCTAACACATCCCCTGCGAAAAGTTCATGTAAGTTGAAGAACTGATCTAGAACGTTCTAGAACATTAAATGGCACTTCTAGAACTGTTCTAGAAGTGCCAATTAACATTCTAGAACAGTTCTAGAACTATAGAAATGTGTTCTTGAATTTTTTTGCAGGGGATACACATTTCCAGACAAGGAAGGGCAAGGATAGATTCTCAAATTATTTTCTTTTTTCACATAAAAACGTTTCCTGGCATAAAATGAAATATTATCTGACCGCCTGCTGATTCAAGATAACATTGGAATGCATCCATGCATGGAATATTGCGATATGAATTTTCCTGGGACTGAATTTTTGGTCTGTAAAATTCATTACCAGTAATGTATGTTTCTTGAATCCTTATTTCAACCCTGTATGCTTTCGACAATTTTTTTTAAAACGAATCCAATACTTCAAACAAGTAATGTTAATATGCCAAATATTTTATCCAGATAGGTCAAAGGTCAAAGTGAAGCAGAGGTCACAGTATCACGTTTCTACATGCATCTTGTGTCTTGTTTTTTGAAACAATTAGAAATGTTCGAAAAAATGTTATTTTTCATGTAATGAAAGGCAACTTGGTCCATTATTTGGGTAGTAAAGAGATGAATCAGGGTCACATTAGAAGGTCAAAGCTTAAATAGGGACTGATTTTATCCAGTGAACTGTGACATATTTTCGGACAAACATTAGTATGATATATAGGCTTTGGTATAAAATCTCGTAACTGCGGCTTGATTCAAGCCGTAGTTACAAGATTTTTTAACAACACTGACTGTTTGTCAATACATTATGGTAAACCCAGTCTATTTTTAGCACAAAATTTATAACTGTTAACAACCAATAGAACCTGTGACCTCCCATTAGACTAATTGAACTAAAAATGCCTTAGTTATGTCATACATTAGATTTTGTATGGGGAAAGGGTCTTAGGAATGTTACATGCATAAGAAATTTAACAATATATCTTTTGGAAAACTCCCATATAAAAAAGTAAACATTAAAAGTTAATTAAGACTGCAGAAAGGCTGTTTAATTAGATCGGAGATGTAAATCTTAATCGAAGTCTATGATATCAAAGATTTTTTCAGCGAATTAATGCTGTCACGAGATTACCATCAAAGAGATTAGAAATTACGTATTCCTCAATAAAAATTACTGGCTCTATGGCTTGCTATTTGAAAAATAGTTTATATCTTATTCATTAACCCATTACTAAACAACAAAATTTCAGGGTGATCCAATTTGAAAGCTGCTACAGACGTTAAGATTGATGATAATAAATAAAGACATGATTTGTGTAAAATATGACACATAAAATATTGAGACAAAAGGAGAAACTGCTGGTTATCAGTAGTTTCTTCTTTTGTTTCAATGTTTTCCAAAGTGGACGTCAAAACCAGGTCTTGTTTGAGAAAGGGTTAACTCCATTTTAGAATGATCCAATTTGTAAGTCCTTCTAAATGACAAAATTGGCATGACATTGCACAGAAAAAACATGGAATAGCTTAGATAACAAGGAGGGAAAAGAAGAAAATATTGATTGTAATGGGCATGTATACGATCAAAAGTTCAAATTATACCAACTTAGAGAGTAATTTTTTAAGGATCGTAGTCCTACATTCTTGAACAGACTCGAAACTACCGTATAGCACTTTATTTCTGCGGGGTCCAAATTCTGCGGTTTTTCCAGAAATCAGACGGGTTAAATTTCTGCGGAACATATTTCTGCGGTCTCTCATTTTGCAAAATCAAAGATTTTTTTTTCTGCGCTATCAAATCAGTTTTAGTCAGTATCTGACAAAGTTTGAAAGACGATGCTTACCAAATATTCTAATTATTCTGTTAGGGTAAAGGGATAATCCCACTCATTTACCAGTATCTATAAAGGCGTTATGGGAAACAATGCCGTATACAGATAGGTGTGATAAGAAAGACGTGTCAAACTGTTACCAATCAGTTAAACTTGTTAAATCTTTGTTTATTGATGAACTAAAATGTCTAATCTACACCTAAGTTAAAGCCGTAGTTACACCATTTTTGAATAGGAAAGCACTCTATTGTTATGATATTGTTCTTTCCATCGGGTGGTAACAGTTTAACTTGTCCATGCTCTGACTAAAATTACAGACAACAACCTCTACAATCAGGATTAATATTCTGCGGATTTTATTTCTGCGGTGCCGTCCACGACCGCAGAAATAGCAGAAATAAAGTCCCCGCAGAAATAAAGTGCTATACGGTATTTCCAATGCTCAATGCATAACTTGCAACTTTATGCACTTTGTGTTTAACTTTTGATATGTACTTCAATCCTTTCCAAAACTAAGCCTGGTTTTCATTATCGTAGTAACAGATTTTTTTTTAAATAAGATGTTAATTAATTCCCATTTTCATGTGAAAATAGAATAGGCTTGGGAAAACATTGAAACAAAAGAAGAAACTGCTGATGACCAGCAGTTTCTCCTTTTTGTCTCAATATTTTCTATGTCATATTTTACACAAATCCTATCTCTAATAACATCCATTTTGTCATTTGTGGCAGTTTTTGAAGTGGATCACCCTTAAATTTTGTCACTTGGGAAAGGGTTACAGCTTCTTTTTCCTGTGATGTAACACCAGAACCTGAAACTGCTGTTGGACAGGGAAGCTGATATAATGTAATAATGTGCTTCAGATATCGGATAAACATTTTAGAAAACAATTTTTTTGATTGCATGACATTGTGTGTTTGACTTATATATGTCGTACCCATTATTATTGATATTCATTGGAATCATAATAATTGTTGAGAAAATTGAAAATCATAGTGACATTTGTATAGAAATTTAAAAAATGAATGATACAATTTGATATACATTTCATTTTTAGCTCCACAGCGGGCTTTTGTCATGGCTGTGTGTCCGTCATGCGTGTGTCCATCATGCATGTGTCCGTCCGTGCGTCCGTAAACTTTTTCTATAAAAATCTCCTTCTCAAAAACTACTGGATGGATTTCAACCAAACTTCACAGGAATGATCCTTGGATGACCCTCTCTCAGATTCCTTTAAAGAATTTTGAATGAACAAGAATAACATGAGTTATCTGCCCTTTAATATAAAAAATAGCTGGTTTTGACTTTGTTCTTACTCTAAAATCTACAAATATTGACCAATCAAGACAAAACTTTGACAGAATATATATAAGCATTATATCCTGTCTGGGTGTAATTTTCAGCTTGATCGAAATCTTACATCATGAGTTATGTGCCCTTGAATTTGACAAAATTGCCATTTTCGACTTTGTTTTCACTCTAACAACCACAAAGTTAACCAATCAAGATGATGCTTGGAAAGAATCTTGTTGACAACAAGATCTTGCTTATGTGTTATTTTCAGCATGATCACACTGTTACAATCTGAGTTATGTGCCCTTGAAATTGAAAATTTCAGTTTTCGACACCTTTTTCACTCTTGCAGCCATGAATATTGACTAATTATAGACAAAATTTAAACAGAATGATGGTGACTGTAAGATCTTGCATGAATTTTATTTTCAGCTTGATTATAAACTCACATACTGAATTATGTGCCCTTGAATTTGCTAAAATCACAGTTTTCAATTCTGTTATTGCTCTAACATCCCCATTATATTAGTCAATCATTTACTTTCTGCCTTGACCATATGATTGATGCTTTTTACTTTTTTTTGCTGTAAGAACCTCAAGTATTGAAAAATCTAGTCAAAACTTGGATTAAATATTGAAAGAAACTCAGGCCTGTGGAGCGACTCAAGACCTTCAGGTCTTTCTAGTTATCAGAAACTGGGGGGTATGTTTGAAATTATTAACTAATGTTTGCTGGCAGACAATACAGCGAAACTAGGAGGGGAAACCAAGCTACAGATAAACAGGACATCATTTCAAATTGAAATTTTTTGTTCATTTTCCATCAAACCCTTTGTTGTGGGTACTCATTAGAATCGTCTCACCGAGAAGATTCTAATGAAAACCCACAGCATAGGGAATGATGTAAGAGTATTACAAGGGGATTTGTGATGCAATTAACCAGTGGCGGATCCAGAGAGGATTCAGGGGGTTCAAACGAACCTCTTCGTGGCCTGATTATTTCATTTTCATGCAGAAATTCTGTCAAAATTGTGTAATACTAGGAAGACGAATCCTTCAATCTGTATTTCGAACTCCCTTGGCAGAAATCCTTGATCAGCCACAATTATCCGTAGCTGCACGGAAAGTATGTATGAGTGACTGAAGCTGGTTAAGAGAAAAGATAGAATATCAAAACTAGGTCAAGTGTGAATTTGTAGCCTGTTTGGTGTTGTATGTAGCTGGATTAACCCCATCCCTTTCATGTAACAGCCTTTCAATTGTGATTGGTAATTTATTGGAATTCACATGTCGAAAGGTATTTGGAGAATTTTTTATGGAATTTATTGGATTCATCCTTCTATCTGTCTATCTTTCTATCCTTAGCAATAGCTCTGTCTCTCTGCCTGCAATATTTGAGTCAAGTATTGGCTTTCAAAATTTTGTAATTTGAAATTTATTGGAATTCACATGTTGAAAGGTATGTAGGGAATTTTTTATGGAATTCATTAGATTCATCCTTCTGTCCATCTTTCCTTTTGTCCTTCCTTAGCAATAGCTCCTTTCTCCTCTTCATTTGTCTGTCTGCGAAAGTCAAGTCAAGCATATCATGCAATTGTGATCTGTAATTTATTTTTATTTTCATTGACTTGATTTGATTCATTAAAAACTATATCCATCCATTCTGAGCTTGTTTCTCCTACAGGTCTATCTGTTCAAAAACTGTCTTCATATCATTAGATGTTTTTCTGAGCCTGTTTCTCATTTATATTTCACCAATGGATGTGAATTAACAAAGTGAAAGAGCAGCTGAAGGCTCGGATTGGACAATGTGGTAGTACTGATGAGAGAAATTCCAGTAGTCCATGCATGTAAGGTGCTCCAGTCGCTGCGATATGACCATAGCAATATGATCATAGCGGTTGAGTTTGAGTTTATTGGGGTTTTACGCCGTTTTCAACTGCCAGGGTCATATCGCAGCGGCTGGAGCACCTTACATGGACTACTGGAATTTCTCTCATCAGTACTACCACATTGTCCATTCCGAGCCTCCAGCTCCAGGGTATTTGCCAGGGCCGAGTATCGAACCCGGGACTTCTCGAATGAGAGGCAGATGCGCTACCAACTGTGCTAAGGCCGCAGCCGCCCATAGTGGTTGAAAGAGGAGTTAAATCCCAATTAGATTAATCATGCAATTGTCTACGGGTATTTCAACTGTAACTCTGTCAATCATAATCAAAGAGTTATTACCCTTTGTTTATTTTCATCCTTAAAAAAAGTACCACCAATGGTCTGCTTCAATAGCTATGAATTTTGTGCTAAAAATAGACTTGGTTTACGGTATGTTTTAATAAACCGTCGTTGTTGTTATAAAATCTTGTAACTACGGCTTGAATCAAGTCATAGATACAGGATTTTATAACAACACCTATGAAATACCCGTGTTTGTTCGATATTACGTCACGATTAGCTGGATAAAATAGTTCCCCTATTGTTAAAGGTAGGCCTATTAGGGGCATACAATTATTTTTTACAAACATCTCTTGTTTATAGGAATTCTCATTAATAATGATTCCAAATAAAAACCATTAGGCAACAATAAAATTTTCCATTAAAAGATTTTTAATCCTTTTCCAAACAAGCTCAGCTTTTAAGACGCTATAGAACAGTAGATACATTGGATTTTAGAATACTTAAAGCAAAAGAGAAGTCTATCTGCATTTTCTCCTTTTCTGACAAACTGATTTCTAATCAGCTGGTAGTTTATAGTCGTCTGTTTCCAGTACTAACAAATTGTTTTGTCTTTAGCACCCAATTAGCTGTCAAATTGGAACAGTCTAAAATCTTGTTGTCTGGAAAAAGGTTAATGGAATTCTGTTCATAAAGTTTAACCCATTCCAAAACATTGACACTATTTGATGCCCTTGAAGATAAAGGCTTTAGAAAACATTGTGCAAAATGAAGAAATTGCTTGTGACAAGCAATTTCTTCATTTTCCACAATATTTTTTACCCCAGAATATAGCGGACGATAATTGACCTAGCAGAGCATACCATTCGATTAGCATGGGCTGCTCTGCCAGGTCAATTCTCGTCTGTTATACCAAAAAGTATAAAATTATATTCACTTAAAATTGTCGTCCTTGAATTTGGAACATTCCAAAATTTTGCTGTTTGGTAATGGGTCCTGCCAGCCTCCACCATTTCACTAGTTTTCCTCTCCATCTCACAGTTTTGACCTTTCCTATCTCTCTCTCATCCCTACAATAGTAATGAATTTTGTGCTTAAAATAGACTAGGTTTAATATAATTCGTCAGTGTTGTTACAAAATCTCGTAACTACGGCTTGATCATTCAAGCTGTAGTCACGAGATTTTACAACACCACGGTGGGGATTGTGGATGATGGGATGGATAACGAATAAGGACAAAATAATCTCGATTCTGGTAAGATTTTTTGCAATAACTTCCTTATTTGTACGTCAATTTTAAAAAGATTTGTTGCATGTACCCAGCCTTACCGATCTCTTTCATCGGATGTATGACATATTAGATAACTCATGGTCCTTTTTCCAAAATATTGTCCCAACCGACCAGAAAGCGAAATGGTAACGACTACGGCCAAATTAACCACGCTTCAGGTAAGCATTTGTGCAATAACTTTCTTATTTTAGCATCAATTTTCATGCAGTTTGTTGCATGTACTCTGTCTTACTGAGCCCTTTTCTCAGATGTATTACTTATCGGGAATCTCCTTGTACTTTTCTCAAAAATCGATCCTGACCGACTAGATAATTGACCTGGATTTTTTGTCGTTTTTCGGATTGGTTGGGATCAATTTTTGGACAAAACACAAAGATTCTACAGACAAGTCATATATCTGAGGAAAGAGCTCAGTAATGCTGGGTACATGCAACAAACCGCTTGAAAATTGTCGCAGAAACAAGAAAATTATTGCACAATTTCGTACCTGAAGCGAGGCAAATTTGTCCGTATTCGTTATCCATCCCATCATGCACAATGCCCACCGTGAACACCCAAAATATACTGTTTGTTTGTCCGAAATTACGTCACTGTTAACTGAATAAAATCGTTCCTTATTCTATAAAAACAAAGCATCGTCTAGAAAAAGGTTATGAATATATTTAACACATTCTCAAAAAGTTGGCATTGATGTCTCCATTAGAAATGGTTTGGGAAAAGATTGAGGTTAAAGAAGTAAATACTACTTATCAGCATTTTCTTTTTTTGCCTCGGTATTTTCAATGCTGTTATGTACTCGTTTTCGGTTTACATTGATATTAATTTGATTGTCTGCAACACCTGTGAACACTGAACAGTTTAAATTTTGCCGTTTTGGAAAGTGTTATACATTATCAGTCTGTCTCTCTGTCCGTTTGTCTTTTATTTTCATTTCTTTGCCTATTTCCCTCTGGAAAAAATTCTCGTTGCCAAGGTAACAATAAAAAAACCATGTTGATATCATTCTGATGTTTTTATGTTTGTTGACATGTTAACATCAGCTGCAAAAGTTTTTTCATCTGCAATATTTTATATCTTTTCTCTGCAAGATGTCAAATATAAAATTAAATATCCCAAAAAGTCTAGCCAGACTGAATATTCAACCCATTCCGAAACGACTAAATTGTATATTTTTCTTCCAATTTGAAAGCTGCTTCAAACTAGAAACATTTTTTTTTCAATATGTAATGTTTTATATCTTTTCTCTGAAAGAAGTCAAATATGAAATTGAATAATTCTAATACATGATATGGAAACTACAGATACAGTCTTACCCTGGTTCTACCATGTGGGGCTCTGTGGCCACAATTTTTAGACCAAAATGTGATTTGTTGTTCATTCATTTTCTTTTGGCACTTAAGGAAGTTCACCCCTAATGGAATTCAGGCGACGTCGGAATTATACGGGCGACATCGAAAACATTCGGCGGTGGAACGTTCCACTGCCAGTCGTTTTCGACGTCGCCCTATTAGGTTCGGATGCTGTTCGGATATCCTCGGATAATGTCGACCAAAGATCGAATCATCGACTCGGATATGTGTGTATGAAGAAATCTTGAAAAAAATCTGATTTCTTAGCCGGAAGTAGCTATGCTTCATAAAGTAGTTTTCGAGGTCAACCAAATGCACAACCATGGCAACTTGCGGGACTTGCAGGTTGTAATCATTCTAAAAAGAGAGGACACTGGAACTGCAAACAATGTATTTCAGTATCATTGTTGTGTCATTGTTGACATTAGTCACAAACAAACGTTTTGAATTGTTGTTCTATTCTATTCTATTCACAGTCTGAAAGTAGTTCTACGAGATGCATCCAAGGTATGATTCGATAGAGTTGTCCTTGGTGATCCAATTGGTTGGGATGCAAAACGAATGTTAAACGACGTCTCACGAATAATTCTGACGTCACGTAAATCTCATTAGGGGTGGTATACCTTAAAAGTGGAAAAAGGAGAATGTCATGCTCCCCTACGACCATTTATCTGTCTGTCCTAATTCTGTCTGCTTCAAACTTGACAGGGTTTTCACAGGATCTTTGTTGTGGTGAGTTGACCTGCCCCTGCGAAATGTTTATTTTAGTTCAAGAACTGTTCTAGAACATACTAGAATGTTGAATGGCACTTCTAGAACTGTTCTAGAACAGTTCTAGAAGTGCCATGTAACGTTTTAGAATGTTCTAGAACTAGAAATGCATTCTTGAACTTTTTTCGCAGGGCTGATGACTGATTCTTCATGTTTACACCATAGATTTGTGTAAATTTCAATGCTAAATAGCCAGGTTTACACCGCCAAAACATTGTATAAGGCACTCGCAAATGGCTAAACCCTTCCCATGTCACTATAGCTAAAAAATAATGAGCTAAATCAAAATTTGAATAATTTTTAACATAGGCTCCGTCATTGTAGGCTGGCTCTGTCTTTGTGTGCTGGCTCTGTATCTATTGCTTATCTTGATGTTTTATTCCGTTTTACAACTTGTATCGCTAAAATAAGCTACTGGTATATTAAATCACTGTTTGATTTGAATTGGTTGTATGGCAATTGACGAATGGTTCGCTCAATGAGTTAAACACAGTCCCAAAGGTTTCTGTGTTTGCATGGACATCAAAAGTAGATTTTGTTTGGGAAAGGATTAACAAGATGTTTGTTGGACATTTTTACACAAAATCCCAAGAGCAAGAATGTACTGTTGGGAAAGGTCCACATTAATTTAGGTAAGACATAAGAAAAGACATTGGCTGTAATAGGTCATGAAGCTGTAATAACATGGCACTAAATCATCAGCCTAGATTATAATGGGGCTAAATCAGAGATTTTACAGGACTAACAGAAAGATTTGTTATCCATTTATAGAAAGAAAGAAGAATAATATTAGGATTTGTCCATTTATGGAAAATTAATATGACCTGACTACCATCCTGAAATAATATGTGACATATTGCTTAAAAAGGGGTTGTTTCATCATAATAAAGTTGCAAGGAGCATCGACACTGATATCATGGTTGCTGTTTTCAAGGTTCTTTCATGGAAGGACCAACAGAAAGATTTGTCTCTTTATGGATAGAAAGAAGGATACTCATATGATTTGTATCTAACGCATTTTAGTTGCAAGGAGCATCGACACTGATATCATGGTTGCTGTTTTCACTGTTCTTTCATGGAAGGACCAACAGAAAGATTTGTCTCTTTATGGATAGAAAGAAGGATACTCATATGATTTGTATCTAACGCATTTTAGTGTTTGTCCTATTTTTTGGACCAATGAAATTGCGGTACATTTGAAAATTTCGGCGCTATATTTTACATAAACGCACTGCCGGTCAGTATATGTCACGGATATACATAGCCACGCCCCTGTCTCCTGTGCACTTATGAAAAATGATGTAATTTTTGGGAAAATGATGTAATTTTTGGGAAAATGATGTAATTCCAGTAAAATCCGCTCGATAATAGCTCCTGTCGGAGGCGTGGTTTGAAGAATGACAGTAGAAGCATATGTTTTCATTGGTTGACGAACACTAAGTCAGATAGAGTCTGTATAGTAGATTGTACTCGACATAAACGTTCAAAGGCTGCGCCTTTTGAACGTTTATATTGCATAGAATCTACTATACAGACTCTATCTAATACGAAAAATAAAAGGATGAGAGTTACTTTTATCTTACTCATTAAATTCAGTGTCATAATAATTTTGCGTAATGAAAGGTCACCATCTTTTTAAAAGTACACTTATTGGCTGTAATCACATGACTTTGTCATGACATATTTTCCTTTTCTTTTGTCAAAGAGTGGGGGGGTATTTAAGGTAGTCTACTCCTTATGAGATTGCAAGATTTCGGAATATTTTGCACGATGTCGTAAATATTCTTAATGTATCTGATCTTTAGGGACATATAAAGGATTATAGAATTTGATTTATTGAGGTTTAACACCATTTTCAACTGCTATGGTCATATCACGGTGGCTAGAGCACAGCTGTGGGTTCCTGGTATTTCTCTCACTAGTACCACCTCAATATCAAGACGTTTGACTAAGGGCTTAGAGCGGCAAGGGGGGGGGGGGAGATGAGCCCCTTCCCCTATCATTAAAAAGAACCCCTACATCTTTAGAATTATTTTATCATTTGCATCACCTTTGGATCTGGACCATCCTAGAATTTCATTGTTTGGGAAAAGGTTTGAGATAAGTTATGATGCATGTTGCACAAACAATTAAGTTAAGAATTATTGTGTACAGTTTCAGAGAAATGAGGAAGTATGTTAAATGATTTAACCCTTTCCCCAAACAAGACTTGGTTTTGACATCCCTATTAGAAAAGGATCGGAAGAATATCAAGGCAAAAGAGGAGAATACTGATAACCAGAATATTCTTCTTTTGTGCAATATTTTGTGTGTTTTGCATGCTGAAAATTTCTGTTTTAATAATGGACATTTTGATGGCTGCAACTCATTGCAAATGAACCAGCTCAAATGTTGGTCATTTGGGAAAGGGATACATGATTTAATCCTTTACAGAGTCTCAGTGCTTTGAAACATAAAGGATGTAAGTTGAACCATCACTCAAGGTTTTAGATCAAATCGTTATCAGCATTTTCTTCTTTTGTCTAGTGTTTTACTTTTAGCTTTCTGTGATAAATTTGTAAATATAGAGGCATAAATACTAGGCTTTGATCTGGAAGAGGAGAAATAGCCATAAGTCTGTTAATTAGCCTTTTCCTAAACAGCAGGAAATTGGACTATCCTAATTTGGTAGCTGCTACAGAGGACAAAATGGATGTTGAGGAATGTAGCATTTAAATACAATATAGCTCAGAAAATATGAAGGCAAACATGCTGCTTATCAGCATTTTCTTCTTGTGTCTCAATGTTTTCCCAAACTTTATCAATCAGGGATATCAAAACCCGAGCTTGCTTGGGAAAGGGTTAAAATTGGTATACTCCTTTCAGTCAATCTTTCAATACTTAACCCTTTTCCAATCAAGACCTGGTTTTGACATCCCTAATAGAAAAGACTTGGGGAAAACATTGAGACAAAAGAAGAAACTGCTAATAACCAGCAGTTTCTCCTTTTGTCTCAATATTTTCTGTGCCATATTTTAATCGAATTGTATCTTTAATAACACCAATTTTGTCATTTATGGCACTTTTTGAAGTGGATCACCCTAAAATTTTGTCGTTTGGGAAAGGGTTAAACCATTAGCAGACGGCAATATTTTGGACTCTTCCAATTTGAAAGGTGATGCAGACGACAATTTCAAGTTGGTGAAATCTTAAAAATAATTCCATTTTGGGGTAGAAAACATTGTGAGAAATGATGAAATTGCTTGTCACAAGCAATTTCTTCCCACAATGTTTTCCAAAGCATTTTTTTGAAGGAGTCCAAAAGCGTCATTGTGCAGTAAATGGGTTAAACATCAGTCATTTGGCCAAATTTCTTACTCTGTCCATCTGTCTGTCAGTGTGACAATTTTGGCATACAAACAGAATTTCTCTGACTCTTTTTCATCATCTAGCATAAAGAAGCAGACTTAAGTTGGTTAACCCTTTCCCAAACAAGACCTGGTTTTGACGTCCCTAATACACTGAGGCGTCAAGGGGGTAGAATCAGCATCAATATGATGCCTGAGTGCAGTATTTATATAGAGGCAGATAATGGCAAATCCTGGTCATGTCTCTGCAGTGAATAGAAAAGGCTTGGGAAAACATTGATACAAAAGAAGAAACTGCTGATAACCAGCAGTTTCTCCTTTTGTCTCAATATTTTCTGTGCTGTATTGTCACAAATCCCTTCCTTTTTAACATCAATCTTGTTGTCTAGAGCAGCTTTTAAAAAGTACCACCCAAATGTTTGTCGTTTGGGAAAGGGTTAATGTATATCTGTACATAATGAAGTGTAAAACAGAGCACATGGTATATAGGAAACAGAGAACATATTCTCATTACAGATTTGAGTCTTTTCCAAGAATCGGAATTAAACTTTGATCAAGAAGCCTAAACAATGATAGTAAGGTACAAACACCCTTTGCAATAGTTGCCAACTTTTTCTCATTAATTGAGCATTAAATCCTTTCCAAAATAACACTGGTTTTTGCAGACATGGAAAAGTATTTAGAAATATTTGTCAGCCAAATGCTCTGACAGTACTAGACAATCTGCCTGACCAATTAGAATTTTGTCAGACCTTTCGTTAACTTGCAAGCCATGGTAACCCCAGCAACAACTTATGGTCAAACATATTAGAGGGCCACAACTTATGCTCAAACATACAAAGGGGCCATAACTTATGCTCAAACACTCTAGTGTGCTACAATTTATATGTATGCTCAATCTCACTAGAGCGCAACAACTAATGCTCAATCACACTGAAGTCCCACAACTTTTGCTCAATTACACCAGAGGGCTGAAACTTATGCTCAAAAAGATGGTCATAACTTATGCTCAAACACATTAGAGGGTCACAACTTATGCTCAAACACATTAGAGTGCCTCAACTAATGCTTAAACACAATAGAGGGCCACAATGTATGCTTAAACACACTAGAGGGTCACAACTCATGCTGAAGCACACTAGGGTGCCTCAACTTATGCTCAATCACACTGGAGGGCAAAAACTTATGCTCAAACATACTAGAGGACCACAACTTATGCTCAAACACACTAGAGTGCATTAATCTATGCTCAATCACCCTAGAGAGCTACAACTTACATGTATGCTCAATCTCCCTAGAGCACAACAACTAATGCTCAATCACACTAAAGTCCCACAACTTTTGCTCAATTTCACTAGAGGGCTGAAACTTATGCTCAAAAAGATGGTCATAACTTATGCTCAAACACATTAGAGGGTCACAACTTATGCTCAAACACATTAGAGTGCCTCAACTAATGCTTAAACACAATAGAGGGCCACAATGTATGCTTAAACACACTAGAGGGTCACAACTCATGCTGAAGCACACTAGGGTGCCTCAACTTATGCTCAATCACACTGGAGGGCCAAAACTTATGCTCAAACATACTAGAGGACCACAACTTATGCTCAAACACACTAGAGTGCATTAACCTATGCTCAATCACCCTAGAGAGCTACAACTTACATGTATGCTCAATCTCACTAGAGCGCAACAACTAATGCTCAATCACACTAAAGTCCCACAACTTTTGCTCATTTTCACTAGAGGGCCAAAACTTATGTTCAATCACACTAGAGTGCATTAACTTATACTCAATCACCCTAGAGAGCTACAACTTACATGTATGCTCAATCTCACTAGAGCTCAACATCTAATGCTCAATCACACTTAAGTCCCACAACTTATGCTCAATCACACTAAAGTGCGACAACATTTGCTCTATTACACTAGAAGGCCACAATTTATGCTCAAACACACTAGAGGGCTGAAACTTATGCCCAAAAAGATAGTCACAACTTATGCTCAAACACAATAGAGTGCACTTATGCTCAAACACACTAGAGGGCCACAACTTATGCTCAAACACACTAGGGGGCCACAACTTATGCTCAAACACACTAGGGGGCCACAACTTATGCTCAAACACACTAGGGGGGGGGGCACAACTTATGCTCAAACACACTAGGGGGGGGGGGGGGCACAACTTATGCTCAAACACACCAGAGGGCCACAACTTATGCTCAAACACACTAGGGGGGGGCCACAACTTATGCTCAAACACACTAGAGGGCCACAGCTTATGCTCAAACACACCAGAGTGCCTCAACTAATGCTTAAACACGCTAGAGGGCCACAGCTTATGCTCAAACACACTAGAGGGCACAACTTATGCTCAAACACACCAGAGTGCCTCAACTAATGCTTAAACACACTAGACGGTCACAACTCATGCTGAAGCACACTAGGGTGCCTCAACTTATGCTCAATCACACTGGAGGGCCAAAACTTATGCTCAAACATACTAGAGGACCACAACTTATGCTCAAACACACTAGAGTGCATTAATCTATGCTCAATCACCCTAGAGAGCTACAACTTACATGTATGCTCAATCTCACTAGAGCGCAACATGCTCAATCACACTAAAGTCCCACAACTTATGCTCAATCACACTAAAGTGCGACCACATTTGCTCTAT
This sequence comes from Fragum sueziense, assembly GCA_963680895.1. Classification (NCBI taxonomy): domain Eukaryota; kingdom Metazoa; phylum Mollusca; class Bivalvia; order Cardiida; family Cardiidae; genus Fragum; species Fragum sueziense. The sequence continues at coordinate 33,027,647 of OY804601.1, forward strand.
TACACTAGAAGGCCACAATTTATGCTCAATAACACTAGAGGGCTGAAACTTATGCCCAAAAAGATAGTCACAACTTATGCTCAAACACACTAGATTGCCTCAAGTTATACTCAAACACACTAGAGGGCCACAGCTTATGCTCAAACACACTAGGGGGCCACAACTTATGCTCAAACACACTAGGGGGCCACAACTTATGCTCAAACACACTAGGGGGCCACAACTTATGCTCAAACACACTAGGGGGCTACAACTTATGCTCAAACACACTAGAGGACCACAACTTATGCTCAAACACACTAGAGGGCCACAGCTTATGCTCAAACACACTAGGGGGCCACAACTTATGCTCAAACACACTAGAGGGCCACAGCTTATGCTCAAACACACTAGGGGGCCACAACTTATGCTCAAACTTACTAGAGGGCCACAGCTTATGCTCAAACACACTAGAGGGTCACAACTTATGCTCAAACATACTAGAGGGCCACAACTTATGCTCAAACACACTAGAGGGCCACAACTCATGTTCAAACACACTAAAGGGGCCACAACTTATGTTCAAACATACTAAAGGGCCACAACATATGCTCTAACACACTAGAGGGCCACAACGTGTTCTCAATCACACTAGAGGGCCATAACTTAGGCTCAGTCATACTTATGTACTAAAACTTATGCTCAATCACATTAGAGGGTCACAACTTATGCTCAAACTTATTAGAGGGCCACAGCTTATGCTCAAACACACTAGAGGGTCACAACTTATGCTCAAACATACTAGAGGGCCACAACTTATGCTTAAACACACTAGAGGGCCACAACTTATGCTCAAACTTACTAGAGGGCCACAGCTTATGCTCAAACACACTAGAGGGCCACAGCTTATGCTCAAACACACTAGAGGGCCACAGCTTATGCTCAAACACACTAGAGGGCCACAGCTTATGCTCAAACACACTAGAGGGCCACAGCTTATGCTCAAACACACTAGGGGGCCACAGCTTATGCTCAAACACACTAGAGGGCCACAGCTTATGCTCAAACACACTAGAGGGCCACAGCTTATGCTCAAACACACTAGAGGGCCACAGCTTATGCTCAAACACACTAGAGGGCCACAGCTTATGCTCAAACACACTAGGGGGCCACAACTTATGCTCAAACACACTAGAGGGCCACAGCTTATGCTCAAACACACTAGGGGGCCACAACTTATGCTCAAACTTACTAGAGGGCCACAGCTTATGCTCAAACACACTAGAGGGTCACAACTTATGCTCAAACATACTAGAGGGCCACAACTTATGCTCAAACACACTAGAGGGCCACAACTCATGTTCAAACACACTAAAGGGGCCACAACTTATGTTCAAACATACTAAAGGGCCACAACATATGCTCTAACACACTAGAGGGCCACAACGTGTTCTCAATCACACTAGAGGGCCATAACTTAGGCTCAGTCATACTTATGTACTAAAACTTATGCTCAATCACATTAGAGGGTCACAACTTATGCTCAAACTTATTAGACATCTGCATTTTATGCTTAAAGGCAGAAGAGGTTGATAGTGACTTCTTGAAACTTTATCAGAATATTTTTTCTATAATAAGCTGATTAGTGTTGTAACAATGTGTCGCTTGGGTCAAACACTAGGTTATCTCAGGGCAAGCCTTATGCTCTTGAAACTTTATTCATTTAGTTTCTTCTCAAATGCCTTGTTACTTGGTATTCTTTATAATAAATTATGTAACCAATTGATTGAAACTGAGTCTAATTTGTATGATAAAAGAATAAAAGCCGACCTTAGTCAATAGTTACTCATGGATAAGCACTTATATTATGTTTCATTTTGCATTACATTATGGGTTCTGTATAGTGATAGCATCATGATTTAAATCCCAAACAATCTTTGGTTTGGGCATCCCTGATTGAAGCTAACTTGTTCTTAATCAGTATCCATTTTGTCACTAGCAGCTTCACATTCCAATATTTTTTGCTGTTTTGGTAATGGTTAAGCTATAGTCATAGTCCTTTTAAAGCATGAAAGTCTGCCTTCCTTGTAGATAAGCCCTTTTATTCAATGACACAACACAACACTGCTTTTCAACCAAAACCTTGTAACTGCAGCTTGAAACAAGCTGCAGTGACGAGGTTTTTGTTGAAAAGCAACGACAAGGAGAAAGCAGTCTTTCAGTCTATGTTGGCAGAACTTCAAAGGATATCTCAACTGGTTATGGGTCCCTATTGATTGATGTAAATTAATTTTGGGTAATTTTATAAAACATATTGAGTAATTTTGCCTGCAATAAAACTAAATGTCATGAGACATCATGGTTCTTGGTCTGCAGTTTCAAAATGGGGGAGATTCTTATCGTGTTCCAGAGCCTGCGCTGTGAGGAGAGGGGCAGATTTGTAGTCATGGTTAATCCCTACCAAAATGACAAAATGGTAGAGTAGTCCAAATTGAAAGTTGCTGTGGACAATTAAATCAATGGTATCTATAATTAAGTCATAGCATATAAAAAAGTTTTGAAAGAAAAGGAGAAAAAAAATGTATGCATCAGTATTTTCTTCTACTTATAGCCCTGAATTGATGATCTGGGACATATTGTTTTATTTGTGTCCATCTGTCCATCTGACTGTCTGTCCAAAAACTTAATATTGGCCATTTTGGCAGCATTTGAGTTTTACAAAATACATCTTGTTTGTCATGGTTTTCCAGACTTATATATCTGCTGGCACTCTCTCATGAAGTCCGGGGTTTGATCTGGTGAAAGAAACTACAAGTCATGTCCTGATATTAGACTGGTATATTTTTACACTGGATGGTATGGTTCTGGGCCCATGTGGTTAATTTAGAAGTTGCCTAGATTTTGTTTTATTATATCATTGCTTTTCAACGAAAACCTAGTAATTGCAGCTTGTTTTAAGCTGCAGTTACAAGGTTTTTGTTGAAAATCAGTGATATTTTTGACTGGCACATTTCTATAATAAAACAGTTGTGTATATATTTTCAGCTGTTTAAGATTTTCACCTCTTTTTGATGCTAACTTTTGAGGTTTTTGACCTAAAATTTAACTTCAAACATGTTTATCTGACCCAGTTTCAAAAGTTTGGCCCCTCCTTTCTTCAATGTTTGTAAAAGAAAAATGGAAGTAGATTGATAACATAGAACTCTTAATATCTATGTGCTTCGAAGGCTTAAGATAAAAGTAAAGAGGTCATCAAATTTTGGGCGATATCCCAGGGACTGTGTCATTAGTGGAAAAATCCACTGTAAACAACTTCTGTTTTGAATTTTTTGTGGTATTTTTGAATGGTTGCAAGTTGTAAATCTAAATATTTTAAGATTGCATTTTGTGTTTGGAATAATTTACACATGCAACAATGTTTTCTGGTGAGTGTTTCATTGATTATAAGTAATAAGGACCTTTGCATTTGTGTAGCTCTTGGCTTTCCCAAACAGTGTCCATATTAAGACTTTCCCAAACAAGACCTGCTTTTGACGTTCCTATTAGAAATGGCTTGGGAAAACATTGAGACTAAAGAAGAAACTGCTGATGACCAGCAGTTTCTCCTTTTGTCTCAATATTTTCCATACTTTATTGTACACAAATCCTATCTTTAATAACACCCATTTTGTCTTCTTGAGCAGCTTTTGAATTGGATCACCCTAAAATTCTGCAGTTTGGGAATGGGTTAATCAATTCTGTCTCAGACAAGACTAGATTCGGGCTAATCAGGGCCAATCAGATTGGTTTGCTTGACATCCCTTATGGAAAAGTGTTGTGTAAAGATTGAGACGAAAGATGAAAATGCTGAAAATCATTCTCTATTTCTCCTTTTCCCTCAATATTTTCTGTGCAATTATATACACAGCATCAAATATTCTGTTAAGCGCCCTATCATATTGATTTAGCAGATTTCACAGGGAAGTGGCAAACATGATCTTTTATTAGATTCTTTCAAATAATTTTGAATTATTGAGAACATAGCTTTATGAAATTGATTAAATTTTGTTTTGCATTGATGAGAAAATGAAAGGGAGATGATCAATTATTACAAGAAGAATTTGATTTGAAGTTGTTTCCCTTTAATAATTTCCTTGTAAAGAGTAGTGCCCCTTTGATGTACACCGTGCAAAATCCTAGAAATAAGGTTCTACAATACTAGGTATGCATGTGTAAATGCACAAATTACTATTGTGATGATAAGTTGTTTCCATTACATTTCTTGTATTTTGCATAAATTAGTAAGAACAATTCCACAGATCCAGTTGTGGTTTGGGTGGTAACTTTCTTATGACACTGAGTATAGCATGGGTGGATCTAGAGGGGGGGGGGGTAGGGGTCCATACCCCCCTGGCATTGGCCGAAAATTAAATTTTGACTGTATAAATTTAGTGTAATGTTACATATTTATTACATTTTAAAAATGATAATATGAGCTTGGAACCCCCCCCCCCCCCCCTGGAAAAAATCTTGGGCTTGGACCCACCCCTGGAAAAAATCCTGGATCCGCCCTTGTATAGTTATGAATGTTTAAAGAAACAAGAGCTGTCACTGTAAGATGACAATGCCCCCGACACCGCTTTGATTTTAAATTATGGCCAATCTATGTTCAAGGTCATCCAGGGGTCAAGGTCACCAAAGTATGTGCCTACAGAAAGGTAATGTACCAAGGAATGTTGTGGTAAAGTATGAAGCGAATATGTTAAGTAATAAGGAAGTTATGGCCAATGTTAAAGTTTTTGGACGGAATGACGGACAGACGGACGGACAAACAGATGGACAGACAGATGGACAGACGGACGGCAATATCAATCAGTGCTTGATTTTTATCAGTGCTTGAAAAAGTGTTGAACAAATGTCGGTTTTGTGATATTGTTTTGTAACCCTTCTCATGATGTTCACATCAATTTACTGTTGTGACCAAAGCTTTAATTTGCATGGCTGATGCAGTGTAGACTAAGACCAGTCTGTACAGGGTGCAGTCTGATCTAAGCCTACACCGCTTGCTTTCTACTCAATTATTGTTGCAATAATTTGAGCTAATCTTATTGAAATGTCTCTTTAATTGGTAGTGATTGGTAATTTTAAACAAACTCTAAAGTTGGAAGGACAATGTTTAAGTCTGATCTTCGTCTTTACTTTCAGACAGTGGAGCATTGGATTTACCTGATGCGAGTCTCGATCTAGATGGAAGTGTGGTAAGTCTTTATTACATTGTTTATCCCATTACCACTGGTGGTGAACTCGGCCAAAGCGAGGTACGTTTTTCGCTACAACAAGGAACAGATATTTTGCGTTTAAATGTGATTTCTAAGATCTGATTGGATAGTTTTTCTAATAACAATAATTTTTTTCCAAAAATAGACCGGGTTTACCGATATGTATTGACAAACTGTCTGTGTTGTTATAAAATATCGTAACTACGGCTTCGATAAAGCCGTAGTTACGATATTTTATAACAACACAGATGGAATACTATGATCGTGAAAAAACGTCCAACGCTTTGGCCGAGTTCACCATCAGTGATTACTAGAAGGTGAAATTGACAGCAACAGCTCCCCTGCAAAAAAAGTTCAAGAATTTCTAGTTCTAGAACTGTTCTAGAATGTTTTAGATCGTTAAATGGCAGATCTAGAACAGTACAGCCATTTCCGTCCGTCTGTTTTCATATTTCGTAAGTGAAACTCCTAAGTCGTTTAAGGATTTTCATGAAATAATACTGAGATAAGTTTTAAGAAGTTTTCATACAAAGGAGAAAATTGACTTTGAAGCACTGATAGTTTTACAGGATCCAATGTCCATTTTGTTCTTAATAGTCTAGATGTCTGCCTTACTTCTTAAGATGCTGTTTTATGGTTTGAAGTGAATCTTTATTTATTTCAAGTTTATCCTTTACCAAACAAGACCTGGTTTTGACGTCCCTAGTAGATATGGCTTGGGAAAACATTGAGACAAAAGAAGAAACTGCTGATAACCAGCAGTTTCTCCTTTTGCCTCAATATTTTCTATGCTATTTATAACACAAATACTCTCTTTATCCACATGTACTTTGTTGTCTGCAGCAGCTATCATATTGGATTACCCTAATATTTTGCTGTTTGGGAAAGGGTTAATCCTTTTAAGTCCTTTCCCAAATGCCTAAATTTTAGACTTCTCCAAATGTTAAGTTCTTGCAGAGGACCAAATGGATGTTTACAAAGAAATGATTTGTGTATGATATCACAGAGAAAAAAATTGAGGCAAAAGTAGGAAATGCTGATTATCAGCATTTCCTTCTTTTGCCTCAAAATTTTCCTAAAACCTTTTGTACTATCGACATATAATCAGGTCTTGTTTGAGAAAGGGTTAACCCTCCCCCAAACAAGACCGAATTTGGACATCCATAGTAGATATATGGCTCAGGAAAACATTGAGACAAAAGAAGAAACTGCTGATAACCAGCAGTTTCTCCTTTTGCCTCAATATTTTCTTGGCTATAACATAAACATTGTGGCCTTTTGTGTTCATTTACTATGTCGTCTGCATCAGTTTTCAAATTGGACCGCCTTAGAATTTTGCCATTTGGGAAAGGGTTAAAGTCCCTTCAAGTCTGAACTATTATGTCTAAAGTATTAGAACATGTAATAGAACATCAGACAAGGGGGTAACAAAACATCTCAAGAATTTCTTGTAAGATTCATTCAGGCATCATGACCTTTGCTTACATTGATTAAAGGGCGACGGTAACAGATGGTCTAATTGCAAAAAATGAAATTTTTTGAAAAAATATGCAAAACTTTTGTGTTGACCACCTCGGGATGGTTAATAATATGCGATTCAGACAGAGAATGAGCCGAAATTACAAGACAGATAGCTGAATTTAGGGAGATTCCAAACCTAAATTCAACCCCGTCTCAGATGGGGTTAGAATTATTTTTAAATTGTTGCGCATACAGCGCGGACCATGATTCAAACGAGATTCATACTTGAATTCATATCAATATGACGTCATCATGTATGTTGTGATGTCATTTAAGAAAGTCGCATGTCCTACTGTTTTGACCTACTTTCGATATCGCTTCATGAATTTGGTATCAAATTGCGAAATAATGAGTCGTTGCTTCAATAGTTTGTCATAATCATTTAATCAGGTCATATTAAGCTTAAAAAGTGTACATTTCGTTTGTATTTGACAATTTTTGGGTCCAAATCTGGGAAATAGTAGCTTTAAAGGCCTGGCCCCGGTTTCTCGAAAAAACTTAAATACGTTCTCATGCTCAAGTCTGAGCACCGTGCTCAAATCACACGAAATTCACGTGAACTTCAATCTAATACCCTTCAACGTTGGAGAGTATTCCTTTGAAGTTGAGCATGTTCTCATGAGTTTATACTTAAGTTTTTTCGAGAAACTGGGGCCTGGCTTTAAGATTTTAATTTACTGTTGGACAAGTCTTATATTAAAGTCTATTTGGAATAGAGTTGAGCCCTTTCAAGTCTAAACTATTGTGTTTGAAGTTTTAAATAATGTATCAAAACAGCAATCAAGACGCCTAACAAATATCTTGAGAATTTGATTCATTCATGCATCATGATCTTTGCAGGAATTAGTTAAGATTTGAATTTACTTTTGATTTACTGAGGGATGATTAACACTTTCCTGAACATGCAAAATTTTGAGTTGATCTAGTTTAACCCTTTCCCAAGCTGCAAAATTTGAAGGTGGTCTACTTCAAAAACTGCTACAAATGACAAAATGGAAGTTTTTAAAGATATAATTTGTGTATAATATCACATAGAAAATATTTAGACAAAAGAAGAAACTGCTGGTTATCAGCAGTTTCTTCTTTTGTCTCAATGTTTTCCCAAGCCTTTTATACTAGGGATGTGAAAACCAGGTCTTGTTTGGGAAAGGGTTAAGGCTGCAGCAGACTGTACAAATGGTTGTCAATGAAGATGAATTTAACATTCATTGTAACATAGCACAAAAATTATTGAAACGAAAGAACATGCTGGTCATGAGCACCTCTTTTGCCTCAATGTTTTCCCAAGGAGGTTAGAGGCAGGTCTTGTTTGGGAAAGAGTTTGGGAAACAGATAGCATAGCAGTCTAGAATTTTGCCATCTGGTAAAGGGTTAAGGTAAGGGTTTTCTGAAGGACCTTGTGCTGGGGAGACAGGAAGGGAGATTTCATCTATGGCACACATTAATTATGGAACAGGAAAAGATGTGGTAACAATTTTATAATTCTTGCCATGAAAAAAGGGGAGTTATTGAAAATTCATAAACCACACAGTACAATCCCCTGCGGAAAGTTCATTTTAGTTCAAGAACTGTTCTAGAACAATAAATGGCATTTCTAGAACTGTTCTAGAACTAGAAATGCGTACTTGAACTTTTTTCGCAGGGGATATTGGCATGATGTACATGTGACATGACAATTGCAGAAAATCTTCAATGAATATGTTAATTTTTAAAATATAATGACCTATTTGAAAATGGTATGAAGCAGAGAAGGCAGAACGAATTTACATGTCTGATAATGTGATGACGCCAACATCTATATTAGAAATGGCATGCAAATGCATTGATACAAAAGAAGAAAATGTAAATAAGCATTTTCTCCTTTTAACCTCAATATTTTCTGCACTTGATTATTGTACATATTCTATCATTAACAACACCCATTTAATGGTCTTGCACCATTTGGTTGATTTATTGGGGTTTTACGCCGTTTTCAACTACTAAGGTCATATCGCGGCGGCTGGTAAGCACCTAACCATGGATTCCTGGCGTTTCTCATACCAATACTACCACAACACCCTTACCGAGCCTCCAGCTGCTCCCCCACATAGGTTCATGATATCAAACCATTGATGGATGACATTTTTGTCAGTAAGGGTATTTGCCGCGGCCAGGTATCGAACCTGGGACCTCTCGAATGAGAGGCAGATGCGCTACCAACTGGGCTATGGCCGCGGCCTTGCACCATTTGGGAAAACACCATTTGGGAAAACGATAATACATTTTGCACAATCTCTCAGGTTCGATATGGGATGACACCACAGTTTATAATTCAGCGTTAGGATTTTTATGTTCAGAGTTAATGTTCCGTGACTCATGAGCATCAGTTTTATTATGAGAAATGCTCTCCCAAATGGCAAATAAAAATAACTTATTTAAGTATGATTGCAAAACTGTTGTAAGTACCTGAAAATTGTTATGTGTTTTACAATGTTTTTGAATCAAAGCATATATTGTTGGTGAGAGACCAAAACCTCATAACTACAGCTTTTTCAAGCTGTAGTTATGAGGTTTTGATCCCTCACTGATGACATGTCTGCATTGATACTAATTTTAGTTGTGTTTTGCCATGATTATTAGAAATGTCTTGGATTTTTATCTCTCCCAGCCAGACTAATTTGCAAGGCTTTATAACCCATCACCAAACTGCAAAATTTTAAACTTGTCCAAATTCAAAGATGTTGCCAATGGCAAATTCAAATTTACAGTCTGGTAAAATGGGATGAATATGTGACCAGGGTTTTGCCATGTCCTGGCTGCAGTGGGGTTTGGATGCGGAAATTGATAAGGTGAACAGGAATTTCCACAATGTTTCTTTTTTGACAAGGGATTCAAACCTATTTTGAACAAGATACAAGTATCAAATATGTGCTGCTGCTTTCCTGTCTGAACTTTTAAGGCAAATATAGTGCTAAATTATGTGACAAGGGTTTCGCCTTTTCCTGGCTGCAATGGGTTTTGGATGCCGAAATTGATTTTAAGGTGAACAGGAATTTCCACAATGTTTCTTTTTTGACAAGGGATTAAATTAAAACTTTTTGGGAACAAGAATCAAGCATTGATTTGGCCCTCCTTTTCCTACTGAACTTTCAAGGCAAAAAAAGCGTTGAAATTTAAAAAATGTGACAAGGGTTTCGCTATTTCCTGACTGCAATGGGGTTTGGATGCGGAAATTGATAAGGTGAACAGGAATTTCCACAATGTTCCATAATGATATTGTGTTGTTTATTCTCCCAATCAATTATTCTGCCCATTCAAGGATTGATTAGTTTGCAAGGGAATTATTTTGTTATGATTGCAGCCTTACATAACAAAACCAATGGAACTGTGCTGTAATCACCCTTTTCAATTCTGCTTAACTTCGGTTGTTGGAACGAAAACGGTTTGTGGGTTATTTCGAATTTTGAAACATTTCCGATTAGCACATCGACACATGAGTGTGCATTATTCATGCGCTGGTGAGCGTAGTTGATGCATCCAGTATGCATGCAGCTATTGAACATCAGTCTTTATGCATCAGAACTGGTTTGAACCTGCGCATGTCCACTGAAGCTGACTGAATGAAATCAGCGTTTACACATTTCGCCTCGATATTTTCTTTGCTAAAACATGCACACATTTTATTTCTTTGATCATTCATTGTGTTTCTGCAACTCCTTTCAAATTTGGAGGGGCGGATTTGGTGCAGTGTTAACAAGCTGGACGCAGGTTCGATCCCCCGCCTCTCCAGTCTTTCGGATGAGATTTTAAACCGAGGTCCTGTCTCCATATGACCTTAGCAGTTGAGTGGGACGTAAAACTCCATAAGCCAGTACCCGTAGCCTTTCAAATTTGGGCAGTCTAAAAAACTGCCGTCTAGGACCGCTGGTTGTGAACTCGGTCAAAGCGAGGGATGTTTTTCTCTACAACAAGGTACAGATATTTTGCTTTTAAATGTGAGTTCAAAGATCTGATTGGATAGTTTTTCTAATAACGATGAATTTGTTCTAAAAATAGACCGGGTTTACTGATGTTTATTGACAAACCGTCTGTGTTCTTATAAAATCTCGTAACTACGGCTTTATCGAAGCCGTAGTTACGAAATTTTATAACAACACCGTCGGAATACTATGATCGCGAAAAAACATCCCACGCTTTGGCCGAGTTCACCACCGGTGAGGAAGGATTTCTAAAAATAACAGGGCCTGTCTGGTTTATATAAAGCAAAAATAGGTGTGAAAAGGTTAACTTCATTATTTGCAGTGAAATTGAGTTTTTGCAAAATTCGATGACAGATCATTTTTTCTGAAACCTTGATCATACAAAAAGAGGGCATTTATGATATATTAACCCTTTCCTAAGTGGCTGACTGTCAGCTTGTCTCATCTTGAAAAATGTTGAAAAAAATGCCAAAAATAATCAGACTGACAGAATGAAAACTCTCAGTTATATGGTAGAAAATATTGAGGAAAAGGGAGAAAATGCTGATTATCAGCATTTTCTCCCTTTTCTTCAATATTTTTCAAAGCTTTGATAGCTAAGGTGTGTCGAAAGGCGTTACTGTTTTGGATAGGGATAATAGACTTAATTTGTCATTTAATATGCCTCATTATCACTTTGCCTTAGAGGAGAAAATCCTTTCAGACATTCTCAGTCTGAATTTTCAGTATTTTATAATGCTTATGAAAAAATTATTTGAAACCTCTCTCCAAAGAAAAAGAACTGGTTTCACAATTCCATAACATTGTAGGAATGCTTTTGGAAAACATTGAAACAAAAGATAGCATTTACTCCCAATGTGCCTCAATATTTTCAGTATTATTTTATACACAAATTGATATCCACTTTGTTGTGGATTCTCAGCACCTTTCAATAATTAGAGTTTATCCAAATGTTTGCGAAAGGGATAAAGACCATAATTATCTATTTTTTGCCTTTCTGGAAGGTATATAATGATATTTATGAATCAAAAAGAGAAAAATATCAATAACTATACCCTATTATAGCCAAGCCCAGATAGCTCAGATGGTAATGTCAGAGTATGTTAATCCAGGGGTTGCGAGTTTGAACCTTGGTTTGGCCTGAGTACCCGTTCTGACATTTGACAAAAAGTCATTTGTCTCTCACCACTGGGTGTAATTAAATCATCTTTTTGAGAGAGCAGCTGGAGGCTCAGTTTTGATATTGTGGTGGTACTTGTGACAATAATACCAGAAATTCATGGTTAGATTCTCCAACTGATCCGATTTGACCATGGCAGTTGAAAAGGTATTAAGCTCCAATAAATCAAATCAATCCATAGTGTTGTTTCACAGTAGCCACAGGTATTGCGGAACCTATTAGGGAACAGCATGCTGATCTAGATCCATCACATATTGCTGTGATTATTTGGTATGGCAAATGCTTATCGCTTCTTTTGTTTCTCGACTTAAAGGGAACAGCATGGATCTTGATCAGACTGTGGGTATGCACAGGCTGATCAGGATCCATGTTTGTCTCAAATGTTGTAAAGACGCCTTTTACCAGATCTCATATTTGTTAGTGGATGATCAAAATCTCATAACTGCTCTATAATATGCAGCATTAAAAAGCTAGAGTTATGAGCATTATGAGAGTTACCCCCAATTAATCATATCGTTGGTGTAAAGTTTGAGTTTATTGGGGTTTTACGCCGTTTTCAACTACCAGGGTCATATCGCGGCGGCTGGATCACCTTCCCATGGGTTCCTATTGTTTCTCAAACCAGTACTACCGCAACACCCTTACCGAGCCTCCAGCTGCTCGCCCACTTAGGTTAACGATTTCAAACCCATTGGTGGGTGACAATTTTGTCAGAAAGGGTATTAGCCGCGGCCGGGTATCGAACCCGGGGCCTCTCGAATGAGGGTCAGATGCGCTACCAACTGCGCTAAGGCCGCGGCCCGTCATCGGTGTAAATGCGAAACCTCGTATGTTGATTCTTGTGATTTTCAAAGTACAAACTTGCATGTCCAGTTTAGACAATTCTCGCAGGTTTTGAGATATTTTTACCGATCAGTATCAATGATACATTATTTATGAACAATATCACGGTGGGGATTGTGCATGATGGGATGGATAACGAATACGGACAAATTTGCCTCGCTTCAGGTAAGAAATTGTGCAATAATTTTCTTGTTTCTGCGTCAATTTTCAAGCCGTTTGTTGCATGTACCCCGCATTACTGAGCTCTTTCCTCAGATATATGACTTGTTTGTAGAATCTTTGTACTTTGTCCAAAAATTGATCCCAACTGATCAGAAAAACGACAAAAATCCAGGTCATTTTTCTAGTCGGTTGGGATCGATTTTTGAGAAAAGTACAAGGAGTTTCCCGAGAAGTAATACATCTGGGAAAAGGGCTCAGTAAGACAGAGTACATGCAACAAACCGCATGAAAATTGACACAGAAATAAGACAGTTATTGGACAAATTCTTACCTGAAGCGTGGTTAATTTCGGCCGTAGTCGTTACCATTTCGCTTTCTGGTCGGTTGGGTAAATGTTTTGGAAAAAGTACCACGAGTTATCTAAAATGTCATACATCCGATGAAAGAGCTCGTTAAGGCGGGGTACATGCAACAAACCTTTTGAAAATTGACGCACAAATAAGGAAGTTATTGCAAAAAATCTTACCAGAATCAAGATTATTTTGTCCGTATTTGTTATCCATCCCATCATGCACAATCCCCACCGTGAATATGGTAAAACATTTCAGTATGGGAAAAGTTATTACCATTTTTTCCCTCCCCCTTTAAAATTTTCCAAAAACAAGATGCAAGGTTTTGCATTTACAATGACGATATGTATTTTTGAGCCTTCATACTTTTTTCACATAATGCTGTATGACCCATTTCCATGTGACTTGTCACATATGTGCAATCGGATATTACTGCGATTATTTCGCATGACAAACATTAATAGATTCTATTGTAATTTGACTTTGTACTGTAATCTGTTACCTCAATTTCAGAAAACAATTTACTGGTATCGGGTGTCTATTTAAAAGAACATTTTGAAGGAAATAAGGTTTAAGTAAATTTCACTTTGAATTAGAAATTAGAACTTTATTTTACTCTTCTTCAAACAAGACTTGCATGTGGGGCAGTATTAACAATCTTACCAATTCTTTAAGTCCAAAAGTATAAAACTTTAAAACTTCAAACAACCAATCTGATTGGCTGAGACAAAAGTCTCAACCATGCAATTAGATGTCTTGTAATTTAGAATCATTAATGGTATAGAACAGTACTGTTGAACACAACCTCTGGCACATTTAAAAGCCAATTGTAAGTTTTGACCAGAATATTCGTTTGTTAGAGCAAGAGAGAGGTCAATTGTTTAGTTTAGCCCATTACCAGATGGTAAAATTTTAGACTGGTCCAAATTCAGAAATGTCGCAGACAACACTTGCACATCAATGTGTTTTTGTATTTGTCGCCAGAGTCTCATGGTAGCAAACATTGTGGAAAATGAAGAATTTGCTTGTTATAAGCAATTTCTTCATATTCAACAATGTTTTGAACTTTTCTAAGCCCTTATCCTGTAGAGCGTCAAAAATTGTCATTATGTTGGAATGGGGTAGTATTTCTATTTAGACCAATGTTGGGTGAGTTATATTTTTAAGTGTCACGTCATAATTTGACTAGGCAATGGTATATATTACAGAAAAAGGGGTAATAACAAAAATGTACTTATCACCTGTCAGAAGGTAACTTTTTCCCAAATAACGAAAAAGACTTTTTATGTTTGGAAATACCTTGATCGCTTAATCGATAATATTGAGGACTCTCAATCAAGGGATCTTGCATAGCATGGGTTCAAATTCTGGCATGTATATCAAAATTTTGAATTAATGTCATTTGTTTCTTACAAATTACAAATCATTTACATGAGACTAGCTTTGATTTGATGTAGAATATGTGAAAAGTTGTGCAATAAATGCCAAAAACATAAAGACAATAGATTGGGCTGTCTCAATTTCAACAAGAGTTGTCCGCGGACAACGTAGCTCGCCTATACGGGAGCTTGTCACAAAATCAGCCATTTTTTTAAAAGTAGGTCAAACTCCAAGGTCAAGGTCACAAGGTCAACGGTCATGGTCCCAAATGAAAGGTCTTAGCAGGAGGTATCCATGTGTGAAATATCAAGGCTCTATCAATAATAGTGCATGAGATATAGGCCAGGTTAAAGTTTTTCAAAAGTAGGTCAAACTCTAAGGTCAAGGTCACTAGGTCAAAGGTCATGGTCCCAAATGAAAGGTCTTGTCGAGATGTATCCATGTATGAAATATCAAGGCTGTATCTGTAATAGTGCCTGAGATATAGACCAGGTTAAAGTTTTTCAAGTGAAGACGCTGACGCCGACGCCGATGCAGACACTAGGGCTGTGACATTAGCTCCCCGGACATAAAGTCCCGGCTCGCTAAAAATGCTGCAGACCACAATGTTGATAACAAGCATTTCCTTCCTTTGACTTGATATTTTCTTTGCTATATTGTACACAAATCCTATCTTTTGTGAAATTCGCTTTGTTGTCCGTGAAAGCTTCAAATTAGTGTCAAATTTTTTTACGTTTTTGGAAAGGGTCAATATTACTTGTAAAAGGGTAACAAATATGTACCTATCAGCTGTAATCAGAAGGTATAAAATTACCCATTATTGAACCCAGTTACCCACAATGGGCTGTTTTTTTGTCAAATCGACATGAATGTATTGAAAGAGGCTAAAGCAAGTCGGGACATTCTATCTTGTCATATTGCTTGATCCTTTACGCAGGGAACCGAATTTTGAAACCCAAATTAGTAACTAAGTGAGGGAAAACTTTGAGGGAAAAGAAAGAAATTCTGTTTGTAATGCCAAAGGTCATCAAAATTTATTGAAATCCATCAATATTTTGACAAATATGCCTGGGTTTCGGGTCAATATTAGAAAAAACTTCTGATTATATTGAAATCCGTGGCGGATCCAGAGGGGGTTCGGGGGTTCAAACGAACCCTCCTCTGTAGCCAAATTATTTCATTTTCATGCAGAAATTTAGTCAAAATTGTGTAGTACAAGGAAAACGAACCCCCCTATTTTGTAGATTCGAACCCCCCTCACAGAAATCCTGGATCCGCGGCAGGAAATGAAAGGTGATTACCAGCATTTTTTCCTTTTGTCCAAAGTTTTATGCACTACATTTTACAAGAAATCCAATCATATCATACCACTTTTTGTCATCTGTCTGAGTAGCTTTGAAATGGCAAAGAATTTTTGTGCTAAAAGTAGACTGGATTTACATATAAAATCTCGTAACTACGGCTTGGATCAAGCCGTAGCTACAGGATTTTAGAACAACACCTTAGAAACGCTATTGTTTGTCCAAAATTATGTCACTGTAAACTAGATAAAATTGTTTCCTTTTGGAATAGTTTTTTGAAAACGGTTAACCAGAGTGAAGAGTCCAGTAGACTTTAACCCTTTCCCAAACAAGACTGGTCTTTGATGTCCCTATTAGAAAAGGCTTTGGAAAATATTGAGACAAAAGAAGAAAATGCTGATTATCAGCATTTTCTCCATTTGCCTCAATATCTTCTGTGCTGTATTATACACAAGCCCTATCTAAATTAGTATCCATTTCATTGTTTGGCGGCTTTTAAATGGGAGCGGACGGCATTTTTGCTGTTTTTGAAAGGAATAAAGGATCAAATAGTTAATACAAAACTTTAAGGCAAGAGCTACTCCAGGGAATACAAACAACTATTTTATCAAATTTTTATTTGCTTTGACTGAAGATATTCATTTGGGGAGTTATTGGCGTTATAATGTGCTATTTGGGATAATATTTATATACAATATTTTGTTCAATTTGATGTGATGTTTGAATGAAGAAAGGGATTCTTTAAATTAACATTTTGTAAGTATGATTTTGTTTAATTTTATAAGTTCTGTTTCTGATCCAAAACATTTTGGTGGCTTGTACTAAACCCACTCCCAAATAAGCCCTAGTTTTAACCCTTTCCCAAACAAGACCTGGTTTTGACGTTCCGAAAAGAACAGGCTTGGGAAAACATTGAGACAAAAGAATAAACTGCTGATAACTAGCAGTTTCTCCTTTTGCCTCAATATTATCTGTGCTATAATGTACACAAATTCTATCATTATAAACATCCAATTTGTCAACTTCACCTTTTTGTCGTTTAGAAAAGGGCTGATGTGTCTGCTGAGCGGGAAAGCTCAATTGGATACTGCAGAATCTACCCAGGGATTGTGAGTTTGAACCCAAACTTAACCATTATCCTGTCTGACCTATTTGGTAGAAGTCAAAAACAGTTTCTCACCGATGTATGTGAATCATCTAAAAGGGAGAGCAGCTGGAGGGTTGGTTTGGATATTGTATTGCTGGTGAGAAACACAACTGGAATTAATCTTTAGTAGGAATATACATGTATAAGCAGTTGAAAATCACATTGACTGAATTAAATGTGTCTATAGATTGATTTGGAAAACAATTAGATAAAAGAAGAAATGCTGATGTACAAGAATTTTCTTATTTTCCCTATTTACCTTCCTGTTACAATGCTTGTTTCTCTCCCAGTACTTCCACAAACATCCTTTTCAACCCCCCCATCAGATTCTGCTTAGAGGTTTACAACTTTTCAACCATTGGTTGGAGATGTATGTTAGAAAGGATGTTTGCAACTGCCGGAAATCGAATTCAGGACCTCATGAGTGAGAGTCTGCTGTGCTACCAACTGCTTGATGTTTGCTCACTCTTTAGTTTTAATCCTTTCCCAAACGACAAACTGTTAAGGCAATCCTATTCAAAAGCTGCTGTAGACGACAAAATTGATGTTAAAAAAGAACTGATTTATGTACAATACAGCACAGAAAATATTTAGACAAAAGGAGAAACTGCTGGTTTTCAGCAGTTTCTTCTATTGTTTCAATGTTTTCCCAAGCCTTTTCTATTAGGAACGTCAAAACTAGGTCTTGTTTGGGAAAGGGTTAAGAGCCAGTTCCTAGGCTTTGGGATTGATGTGAATATCAAAGGGACATTACTTTTTCACATACAATTTATTGCACAAATTACCTCCCTTTAAGCTTGGATGTTGGAGGCCTGGTTAAGTTTGTGCTGGTTGATCTGGATTACAGTGAAAGACACTAATAGTAATAATGAATGAAATGTGTAAAGCCTCTCTTACAACCGGTCATACATGTTCCTGCCTGCCGTCTGCGTCTAAAACTTGTGCATAGTCATGCGATACACGCACATGCAACGTACAGTTTTGGTGTAAGCAACCACGACACAGTCTGCATGTAGCAAAGAATTGGCCATACAATTCTTTAGCCTCTCTTACAACCCATTGTGCGTCCTTATAAAATGTGCGTTTTAAAAAATCTCCGAAGACGTATGATTTATGAAGACGCACATCGGGTTGTAAGAGAGGCTTTAGATACTGCAGACATCAAAAATAATGTTTCTGGAAATATGAACATTTAATTTAAAGAACAGAAAATATGGATGGAAGAGGAAAAAATGCTGCTTATCAGCATTAAATTTTTTTTTATCCAATTACTTGTTATTATTTGGAAGAGATTTTCAATTTTAATCTGTGTTTGATGTTTCATAAAGTAATTTGCAAATGGTGACATTTCACATTGATTATGAAAAACTTGAAATATTAAGAAAAAAAATTGAACACCTTCGGCTGTTTTATTGCAAAACCTTAGAATTTCATTTAATCTGGGTCAGAATTCTTCTTAAAATAGAAGCCTGGATGTCATTGTGCTGGTTTCCTAGACAAATTTTATGCTTTCCTACACAATGAGATTTTTTCAGGCCTCATATGAAAAACATTGTGGGAAATGAAGAAATTGCTTGTGACAAGCAATTTCTGCATTTCCTACAATGTTTTCTACCTACCCAAAGGACTAAAAATGTACAATTTCATTCTCATAAAATTGTCATCCATTATAGCTTTGACTTTGGATCAGTCTTAACCCTTTCCCAAACAAGACTGGGTTTTGACTTCCTTATTAAAAAGGCTTTGGAAAACATTGAGACAAAAGAAGAAACTGCTGATAACCAGAAGTTTCTCCTTTTGTCACAATATTTTCCATGCTTTATTGTACAGAAAAATAATGTTTATCAACACTATTTTTGTCATCTGGAGCAGCTTTTGAATTGGATCACCCTAAAATTCTGCCATTTGGGAAAGGGTTAACTTTTGCTGTTTTTGAAAGGGTTAAAACCCATCTCATAAATCTGAACTGTTGTCCACAACAATTTGTTTAATTTTAGCACAAAAATGTATATTTCTCGTAAACGGTTCAATATTTTGACTTGAAATTTTCAGAATTTCAATAAGAAAAGATGCTCTTTCAGATAGAATAAAAGTAAAATTTATGTAAGAATAATTCTGAAATGTCACTTTAAGGTCTTGCATAATGAAAGCTTGAGAGAAAAAAGAATATGATGAAAAGCAGCATCCAATAATGAATTAGACAGAAATAAGTAGATTTCATTGATCAATCAAATTGGGAGAAATAGAAAGTCAGCTAGGCTATTATAATTTACACAAGGATGTCAAATTATTCTTGTGATATTAAAATTTGATTAACAGGTAATTTTAATTAAATAAAGTAAATGTACTTTTCAAGTTCCTTTTATTGTTACACAGGATAGTTACGTTTCTAAACTATTAACCCATTACCACACAGTGACTCCTTTTGACTCCCCACAAGATAATGGCATTGGAAAACGTCGAGGTAAATGAAGAAATTGCTTGTGACAAGCAATTTCTTCATTTCCCACGATGTTTTCTACGTAAAAGGACCAAAGATTGTAAAATTTCATTCACTTGAAATTGTCGTCTGCATCATCTTTGAATTTTGACTAGTCTAAAATTTTGCCGTTTGGTAATGGGTTAACTTATACCCCGCCAAAACTATCTCGGGACAACTTAATTCTAGTGTGCAAATTAAGTCAGTTAGTTGAGCGTCTTAACAAAACATCGCCGAAGTGCGGTCATTACATATGCAGATGTCCCCTGGTAATATTGCTGGACTATAACTTTCAGACCTCAGTCACACTCATGTTAATGGCAATATCACTGTGAGAGCACGTCCATAAAGGTCATGGGATTATGCAGGGTTGTGTGTGACCGGGTCTTTCACTGCCAGTGTCACTTTTCAGGGACATCCATAGAGTTTGGCTTCCCCTCCTGGAACATATGGCCCTCTCTGGGAAAAATATGTGGATCTGTGCATGCTGTAATGGACAAAGAAAATAAAAAGATTGGATAAAGGGTATTATAAGAAAATGAGGGATTTTTTCGGAATTGCTAAAAGGCTTTTATTTCGTCACATCCATTACAATACTATAGGATTGGTAATGAATTAGGAGAAAAAAATAACCCTTTCTGAAACATGCCATGCTCTGGTTGCCATTAGCAAGAAAGATAAAATTAGAAATATTGAGAGAAAAGGAGAAAATGCTGAAATCAAGCATTTTCTCATTTTCTCTTGATGCTTTCCATAATATCTAATTCACATTCCCTACTTATAGTGAAAATAATTTTGTTTAGCAAATAAAAACAGTCTAAAATTTTGTCATCTTCTCTATAGGAAAGGAATCAACATTCTTTTATCCCTTTTCCAAAAAAGATCTGGTTTTGTCGTACCTAATAGAAGAAAATGCTTTGGAAAACATTGAGGCAAAAGAAGGAAATGCTGATAATTGGCATTTTCTCCTATTGCTTCAATATTTCCTGTTCCTTATTACATGTTATACACAAATTCCATCTTTGTCAATTTCCATATTGCCATCTTCTGCAGCTTTCAATTTGAGAAAATCTTAAATAGCATTTTGTTCAGCAAAGGATGTGTTTAAACATAGACAAGGCTTCCCTGTCACTAAGGTCCTTGGTTAAAATGTCTTTTTGTTTTCCCTGGAAAAAAAATCCATGATTAAGTATTATGTACTTTCTACAAGACCACATCAAATGTTCATTGTAATACTATAACAAGAAAACAGTTCAGCCAGGATCTGAAAAAAGGCCCATTATTTTGAGACCGAGATGGCTCCATTTGTGGATCCTGGTCAGCTTGCAATTATACACACAGTCTGATTCCATATCCTGACTCAGTTTTAAATTTGAACTAGTATGAAAAAATGTCAAGGAAAAGGCTAAAACAATGATATTTTGATATAGCCAACCAAACCTCTCTGGTGGTAACAAAAAAGCAATTACAGTTCCTGTGTTAAAGGAGCAGGTGTCACACCAGTTTGTCTGGTGTTCATGTCACTTTTACAATAAAACTCATAATTGTTAACCCATTACCACACTGTGATGCCCTTTGACACCTCACAAGATTAAGGCTTTCAAAAACATTGGGGAAAATGAAGAAAAGAAAGGCCAAATAAAATTATATGTGTGGTTCAGGTTACTTGCTCGAAAAAAATAGGGTAGGTAGGTAGGCATATTTTTTTTTTTTTTTTTTTTTTTTAGATCTAGTAGAATTTATGTCTACCGCGTACCGAGAAATTAGCCTATATGGCTTTGTATCAAAAGCAAAGGTTCGGACTAGCCTGTGCATTTGCTCATTCCTGTTTGAACCTCTGTTTTTCACTCAAGTCTTCTTTGCATCAAGCAAAAAAAACTTTAAACAGAAAATTACGTCTCTACCTACAGGCTTTTAAGCATGCGCACTGGAAGAAAGAGGGTCCCAAGAGATATTTTTATGACAAGCTACAGATGTTTGAATGAATGATAATATATCTGATTTCTTATTCTTTCAGGTCCATGTTTCTCATATTTTTTGCCAATTATGTGTTGGTAAAATCACAAAAGTGTCGGACATACTATCAAAGACCTGATGCAAATGCTACGATTTAAAGATAAAGTCCAGCTTCAACTTGGGAAAAGTATCTGTCAGTTGTTGTCTCCCAAGTTGAAATTAGAATCTGACTGAATTTTCTGTCTCTATATAACAGGACACAACAATTTTAACAAAAGAAAAAATAAAAAAATTAACTGTTTCCAAAACGACAAAATAGTAAGGTGCACAAAGTTAAAAGCTGCTGCTTAAGACAAATTGAACATTGATTAAATTGGACTGCTGCATCATATAAGCCAGGAAAATATTGAAGCAGCGGGAGAAAATGTTGTTTTATTAGAATTTTCGTATTTTATCTCAGTATCTGATACAAATTTTCATTGGTTGAAATCAATTTACCGTAGCTTACTGAAAAACAATGCATGTATATTTTCCCCCAATATTAAATTAAACTGCACAAATAATACACAATGTTGTAATGCTATAACTCATCGGGTTTATTATATGTTCAAAGTTAAACAAGAATCGATACAAATATTTTGGTTTATTTTGGGTAGGATAGCTGTATTGAAAATCTATTTATAGAAACAACTTACACACTTGGATAGTCACATTCACCCACCCGATTCCCCTATATCTGATTATGGGTATGGACCCTAATTAGTAAAAGATTTTTAATCGTTTATAAATGTACACTTGTATACAAACACTTTACTTCTTTTTGTTTATAAATGGCCCAACACAAACACTTCATTTTTTGGGATTAAACGAGTTAGGACATTAATTCTCTCGTATAGCTCACGATAAATGGTTTGGTAAATGTTAAAACTATGTATTTGTTTTTTAGTGTTTGTATACAAGTGTACTTTTATAGCCGATGAGTTATAGGATGTTTAACTACAACACAAACATACCCCAAAAAGAAAAAAAGAGGCGACAAAGATGGGTTTATACTTCTTGAATGTATTCTAACAAAAAATTCAGAACTACTACACATTAAGCCCCCTTTTCCCATAACACATGTTTAATCATGGATTATATAAACTAGTGTACTGTATGGTCTCCCCCCCCCCCCCCCCCCCCAAAAAAAAAAAAGGAACTAAAAACATACATTCCCTTCACAAGAAAATTTTTTAATTGAAAACTGTCAATTCTTTTCAAAATTTATACAGTCGAATTAAATTGCAGATTGTATCAGAAGTCAGAATGCACACTGTTCTCATATTGGTGAGACAGAAGACGGAATTGATCAAATAAAGAAGGTGGTCCAATTTGAAATTTGCTGGAGATAGCAGCGTTGATGTAAACGAAAGGGATTTCGTGTACAATATTACAGCAAAAGCAAAGAAAATATTGAAGCAAACAGAGAAAGTTTTGGCTCCTGTTTTTTTCTTCTTTTGTCTCAATGATATCAAAAAACTTTTCTTCTATGGACGTCAAAACCAGGTCTTGTTTGGGAAAGGATTGAAAACAAAAGGAGAGTGCTCACAAAACCGGAACGACCCACTTTCATTTTCGGGTTTGATGGCATCTAACCGCGGCATCGTAATATGTTTCATTTTCCGACCATTTTCGAGTGTTGTATTTTTTTTCTGAACAAGATTACCACCGTGGGCTATCTTTGCATGTAGGGTCACTTTGGAAATAATATCGATCGGCCAAAATCGCCTTTACGATCTG
Organism: Fragum sueziense; assembly: GCA_963680895.1. NCBI lineage: Eukaryota > Metazoa > Mollusca > Bivalvia > Cardiida > Cardiidae > Fragum > Fragum sueziense. The sequence continues at coordinate 33,050,941 of OY804601.1, forward strand.
CCAATTAGAGGATTTACCTACCAGATTAAAAATTTGAGTTGTAATATTTCGGGATTTACGGAGTGACGCAATGGTATGTTATTTGTCATCCAATTAAAATCAAGTAAACGATTTGCTCCGTATACATAATTAAACGGAGATAACCGATTGATTCAAATTCAAACAAATACTCCACTCGGCAGCATTCGGTAGATCTACGGAACAGACGATTGTCGTCCCGCTATCGCTCGGCTGGTGACGTAGACGTATTCCCCAATTATTCCCTGTTTTGATTGGCTGATTAAAGTCGTGTGAGTTACTTTGGTGCTATTTATACAGACGAAAAAGTTATTTTTAATCCTTGGAAATTCCTAGTGTATGAGGAATTTTTCCAGCGCTCTTCGATCTTGGTACGCTAACTGACGATTATCAAATGCGTTTTCCTTATTTTGAATGCGTAATCAGCACGTATTTTCATGAAAGTAAGTGCACATTCAGACCAAATCAATGCGTATATTACGCAAATACGCATCCTATCTGGAGCTCTAAGTAGACGCCATTGTTCGGTTTTGTGATCACCGAGACGCCTGTATATTGATTTTTTCGTCGTTTTTCAAGCATCCGTCAAGGTCGTTGATCATATACGACGGACGCTTGTTTATACGAAGAATGATAAAAGCGTCTCGGAGATCTCGATCGCAAAGCCAAACCAATTCGCACCGAACTAAGTTCGCACTTTTTTTGGACAATTAGGAAAATCAGGGTTTTTATTTTTTTCATCTATTTTTGTAAAAAAAAAATTAGGGTCGGCACCTTTTTACTAGGGACGGTCGGGTAACCTGAACCACGTATATAATTTTATTTGGCCAAATTGCTTGTGACAAGCAATTTCTTCATTTCTCACAAAACTTTCAACACACAACACAGAGACACCAAGAAAATTATGTTAGATGCCACAAACTTGAAATTGACATCTGCAACATCTTTGAATTTGGAACGGTTTAGATTTTAGTAACTGTTGTTTGATAATGGTTTCAATCCCTTGCTACCATATTCCCAAACAAGACCTTGGTTTTGAGGATCCTACAGAATGACTGCTTAAAAACCTTTGAGGGAAACAAAACGAAAAAATGCTGATAACCAGCATTTTCTTCTCTTCCCTTAATGTATGCTACAAATTTTACAGACTTTTGGTTTTCACATCAGTAACATTTATTTGGTCTTGTACAACAGCTTCCAATTTCAAATCGTCTAAAACTTGGTCATTTTGGAAAGGAAAAAGAAGTAGCAGGTGTTTATTTCCTGACGATGCGATGAAATTAATATAGAACTTATGACATATTTGCAAGGCTTATAGCAATATTTTGTAGATCTGGATGATATATATTGTCGCTTTCCTTCAAAAAACTCTTAATCGCAGCTTGTTTTAAGCAGCAGTTACAGGGTTTTGGTACTCTCTTATGAACAGAGCACATTATCTCTACATTCCATTTCGATAGAATGAGCTCTGTTCTCGCGGGGTCATTTCACGTCTAATCTCGGGGCCTTGGCGGGATTTCAGTATCCAATCGTTGGCGATACACAACAAAACAATTCAAAAAGCTGATACAAACTTTCATTGGCTGACGCTTCAAATTACGGGCTTCAGCCAAAAATAGAAGCGACGTAATGTATACGTAATCAAACCAGATCAAACTGAATGATTTTGATTCGATAATTCAAATGCTACCGGCTTCAGCCAAAAATAGAAGCGACGTAATGTATACGTAATGATCATGCAAGATAAAACTGAATTATTTTGATTCGATAATTCAAATGGTGTGCTATAATTAGATTATGACGACCAAATAGGCTGTTGGCGTACCGAAAACTGCAGAGGTCATATTTGATGGTTTAATCAATAGAGCTCGGCAATGGAGAGTAGGGTTTTGGAAGAAAAGTGACAGTATTTTTCTTGTGGTGTCACACCAGTTAGTCTTGTCTTTCTGTCACTTTTCCAATAAAACTTACAAAGTAGCACCTGCAGGAGACTTTAATAGAGACAGAGCCAATGATTACGCACACAGGATCTACTTGGGAATGTCTCTGTGGGCAAAACTTTTATCAAAGCATTGTAGGATGTTTTTTGTCTTAACAATGTCTTAACACATTACCAAACGGCACAATAGTAGACTTGTCCAAATTCAAAGATGTTGCAGACAACAGTTTATACTGAATGAAATTTTACAATTTTGGGCCTTTTTGTGTAGAAAATATTATGGGAAATGAAGAAAGTGCTTGCTTCAAGCAATTTCTTCATTTTCCACAATGTTTTCCAAAGCAATTATCGTGCAGGGAAAAAAAAAAGTCACTGTGTGGTAATTGGTTAAAAAAAAGTGAAGGACAAAAGTCGCATTCAGTAGGTCTTGAGATTAGTGATATGCACATGTCCTAAGTCATTGGAAGGACAAAAATTTGTCCTAAATGCTATCATGAAACTGGTCCCAGGTTAACCCTTTTCCAAACACCAAATTTTTATAGTGGTCAATTTTGAAAGCTGCAACAGAGGACAACAAAATTTATGTAATTCAAGATAAGCTTTGTATATAATATAGCACAGAAAATGTTGAAGCAAAAGGTGAAAATGCTGATTGTAAGAAGCATTTTCTGACATCTCACAGATATTTTTTGGTAAATTTTGTTTTAAGGAAAGAGTTAACAAAAAAGAGTTGAAATGTCATTTTGGATCAGTCTGTAATTTTGCCATCTGGTAAAGGATTAATCAGAATTATTGTAAAAATGGTCTCCACCTGTGTTCTATCCAGCTTAATATTGGAAGAAGGCCTTTATTATTGTTCAGCAGTGTCCCTATTATTTGTATTATTGCCTTTTCTGCCTTTTCTCATTGCGGAAGATAAAATGTTATTGTAAAATTTCACTGGAGGTGTGCTAAGCCTAATGTATTCATAATGGATAATGAATAATCTCCTGTATGTAAACAATTTGTGGTAATCGTTACTTCAATAAAAAGATGTGGTTTCTGTCGTGTAAAGGATATTTTCCGCAAGAATAAGGTAAAAAAACGTGTTTTCTAGGCTTATTATTGATTGTTTCTCATATGAATCATAACACGCTGGCATCGCTAGTATTGTGTTGGCTAGCATAATCAAATAAAACCGTCTGTGTGATCAACAGATGAGAGGGTATTGTTGGACAACATTAAACTGATACTGATTAATTTTCGTGCGCAAAGTTCGTTAGTTGAGTGTCTTAACAAAACACTGCCGAAGTGGGGTCATTACATATGCAGGTGTACCGGGTTAATCTTGCTGGATAATATAAAGGCAGTCTGAATTTGTTATTTCAAATTTAAACCCTATTTTGTGGGTACTCATTGGAATCGTCTCGATGAGACGATTACAATGAGTTACACACAATATTGGTTTTGATGAACAGTAAATTTATGAAATATGGCATTTTGAAAATCCTTTACCCCCTCTTATCTATACCTAAATTGTGGGTATTCATTTGAATTGTCTCAATAAAATGATTCCCATGAGTACCCACAACACAGGGGTTGATGAACAAGAAAAATGAAATATGGCATTTTGAAAAGCCTTCACCCCCTCTTATTAGTCCCCTACCGGTGTTCACACCGGAGGGGACTATAGGTTTGCCCTCCGTCTGTCCATCCGTCCGTCCGTCTGTCCGTCCGTCTGTCCGCTCAAATCTGGATCCCGCGATAACTTAATAACTAAGCGAGCGTTTTTGATGAAAGTTGGTATATGACTAGATGGCAATGTGTAGATTATGCACATCATTTTATTTTTGTTTTTCGACTTAAATTGAGGTTGCTATGGTTACAGAAATAGTGAAAATATGGCCAAAAATGGGATCCTGCGATAAGATAATAACTAAGCAAGCTAGTTTGATGAGACTTGGCAGGGCTACAGATAAGTGGGGGTGAAGACATTCTAGCTTTGTTATTTTAATTCCAAACCCTATGTTGTGAGTACTCATTTGAATCGTCTCGATGAGACGATGCAAATGAGTACCCACAACATAGGGTTTGATGAACAATAACAAAATTATTGCAGTTTGAAAAGTCATCACGCCCTCTTATCTGGAGCTCTGGACTTGGTATATGACTATATGGCAATGTGTAGATTATGCACATCATTTTATTTTTGTTTTTAGACTAAAATTGTTGTTGCTATGGTTACTGAAATAGTGAAAATATGGCAAAAAATATCGGATCCTGCGATAAGTTAATAAGTAAGCAAGCTAATTTGATGAGACTTGGTATATGACTAGATGGCAGTAGATTATGCACATCATTTTATCTTTGTTCTTTGACGAAAAGTGTGGTTGCTATGGTAAGGGAAATAGTGAAAATATGGCAAAAAATGGATCCTGCAATAACTTAATAACTAAGCAAGCTAACTTGATGAAACCTGTTTTAAAATGTAAAAAAATTTATAAGCCATGTTAGTCAGGGTGGTGATGCAGCAGTTACTAATCACCTCCAGTTGGGGCATAACATTTCATATGTTTGACAATTATTTTGATGACTTGTTCATCTTAATCTATTATTGATTACCATATTGAGTCAATGTGAAGCCGGTAGGGGTGTAAAACTCTGCACAAAACTGATCATCTATTTTGTTGGATAGCATTAAAGATCAGCAGGGGCAGAAGACAGGTCACTCTTTTGTGAATAGTGGTTAATTTTGCCATCCTTAATAAAATGGTTGAAGAAAACATTGAGAAAAGGGAAACAATATCGATAATCAGTTAATTCCATCTCCTTTCCCCTCAAAGTTACATTTTGTTCTCTGCAATGGCTTTGAATTCATTACTTTCCCGAACAGTGTCAACTTTTGATTCACAGAGATCAGTGGCGGATCCAGGATTTCTGAAAGGGGGGTTCGAATTTACAATTAGGGGGGTTCGTTTTCCTATTAATATACAATTTTGACTGAATTTCTGCATGAAAATGAAAGAATTAGGCTTCAGAGGGGGGTTTGTTTGAACCCACCCGAACCCCCTCTGGATCCGCCACTGGAGATACATCCATTCTGATCAGAAACTATTCTGTTCTAATAGCGACTCCATTGTCGATAACATTCTGTAAGAATTAGCAACATCAATCTTGTTCATACTGCACATGTGCTAAGGCTAATCTTTAAACATAGCTTTTTCAAATGCTACATGGGCACTGGTGGGGAACTCGGCCAAAGCGAGGGACGTTTTTTCGCTAACAATGTATTCCGTCGGTGTTGTTATAAAATATCGTAACTACGGCTTTATCAAAGCCGTAGTTACGAGATTTTATAACAACACCGACAGTTTGTCAATACAAAACGGTGAACCCTGCCTGTTTTTAGAACAAGTTCATTGTCATTAGAAAAACAAGAGCCGTCAGAGACGGACAATGCTCCCCGAATAAGGCATTGTCACAATAAATATATGCCATGCAGAGCTAACATAAAGCTAACAAATTTTAAGCCCCCTTTTTCCATGACATGTTTTGTATACGCAAATTTACAATAGTTTATTGTCAAGGGCATCTGATTTGCTACTCAAATATGAAATTTCATCAAATTCTGACCAATAAACTAGGAGAAATTAGAGAAAAACTGTATTTAACCTTAAGTCCCCTTTTCCCATGACGAGGCCTCAAATCCAAAAACCGGGAAAAGTACATCGGCATTTTGTCATAGGGAGTTCACATGGTAAGTTTCATTTGATTTGGCCCAGGGGTTATGGAGAAATCACTTCGGACGGACGGACGGAATGACGGACGGACAGGACGGACGGACGGACGGACGGACAGACAAAGCGGCGACTATATGCTCTCCCTTCGGGGAGCATAAAAATCTATAAAGTCACATTTAAACGCAAAATATCTATACCTTTTTGTAGCGAAAATTGTTTTAGTTCACCACTATAGTGATGGGGGGGCCTCTTTTCATTCCCTGGCTCAAATGTTAATATTGTGTGACATTTTGGAAAAAACAACTTTGTTCAGAAAATTTTTAAGAAGATTTATATTCTTTACATTTATTGGTTTCTCAAAATAAGTTTTTGCTATAATATCATACCTGTCAACTTTTGGAAATTTCAAAGAGTGAGATTGCACGCGACGACCTTTTAATGAGGAGTTTTCACGGGTATTTTTCGCGCGCAGTGATTTAACCTCAACTTTTAGGAGTGAGATTTTTTTGCAGTGTTTCTTCATCTTTAGTCTTTAAACAATGACAGAAATAGCTTGTTCTCTAGGTCTTATATTTATCATTTTATTTCTTTACAAAAGCAGAAAAGTTAAATAGCAAAGTTCATAAAGGATAATTATTGTAGGAAACAAGACATCCTTTGTTCCAAACATTTCTCACCAACCAATTTGTTCATACTTTATCTCTAACTTTCTGTTAAAATAATGCCTGTGCGACAATATCGCAGTTATTTTGCGTATAAGAAAATCATTAGAAGTGCATTATAGATGAATATAAGGTAAACCGCAAAACATAATGGGGCGAAACAACCTACGAGTGCGAAATACGGATTTTCTGGAATGCACAGAATCTTATCGAAGCGGTGGCCCACGATCGATCTGGTATTCTCAGTGTAGGCTGTTATACTAGTTGATCATCATCCATTAAATCTTGTTAAATGGTAGAATGGCGAAGATAAACTCGATAATCAAAGTTTGTTTACAACTGAATGGGCATGCACTAATGGTCATCGACAGATTATCGGAAAACTGCCCCCTCGATAACATATCGCGCATTTTGATTGGTTGACTTGCCTTACACTTTTCTCATTTGTAATAAGTCGATCCCCGAGATCGTCGAGTTAACGCATCGGCGCGTTTTGATTGTTAATCAAGGAAGGTGGCAATATACAAGATAATCGCTAATTGAGCGAGTAAGGGTGCAATTTCACAATGATAAACAATAATGGCAGACGGAAATTGCAAGCGTGTGATTGCTGGAAAATCGTGTTTTTTAGCGATTTTAGACCATTCGTGCGTGTGATGAACTCCTGCACTTGAAATCGTGTTAGTCACGATTTTTTCGTGAAAGTTGACAGGTATGTATAATATTGGATGCTTCTTTTGCATGTTTCCAAAGAAATAAATTTCAAGCTGCAACTTGTTTAAAACATTACAATTTTACAAATGTGAAACTTGTATGACGTTTGGGAAAAATCAACTTTGTTTAGAAAATATTTTAGAAGATAAACTTTCATTTCATTTATTGGTTTCTATGGTAATGCTATTATGCTTCCATTCCCTTGCAACATGTGTTGCCAAGGAAATAAATTTCAAGTTACAGCTTATGTTCAAATAAAATTTAACTGCAAACTTTGTGTGACAGGAAAAGCCATTTAAATTCTGTAATTTCCCAACCAAATTAATTATAAAAGTTTAAACCTTTTGCAAACAACAAAATTTAGGGTGTTCTGATTTGAAAGCTGCTGCAGGCAAGAAAACATCTCGATAAAAATAGGATTTGTAGAGAATGTGGCAGAGAAAACATTGAGGCAAATGATGGTTGTCAGCATTTTCTTCTTTTGCCTTAAGAGTTTTTTCCATGCGCATTCTTTGAGGGATGTGAAATCCAGGTCTTTGTTTGGGAAAGGGATAAAAATTCTGCCATTTCCCAACAAAATTAATTATGAAGTTTAATTAACTCCAACCATGGCAGGTATGTTAATTTTACAACTTGTCAACTTTCATACAACAAAATTCACCACTTCAAAGAAAGTGTTTGTATCTTAGATCAAAGTCACCTTAACATTACAGAATTTGTGAACTCTTTCCTTAAACATGATGTTGGTGTCCCTGTACAAAAATATTTGAAGAAAATCCTCACCACCAGCACATTCTCCTTAACTTTCCGTCATCATCATCATCATCATCATCATCATCATCATCATCATCATCATCATCATCATCATCATCATCATCATCATCATCATCATCATCATCATCATCATTTTATCCAAGCCGTGGATTAATCCTCTTCTGAGGGGCCTGGCTGCCCAGTCTAGAGGGAAGTCTCCCTCTCCATTTCTGTTGATCAGAAGGATTGGTATAAATTAACCCTTTCCCAAACGACAAAATTTAACGGTGATCCACTTCAAAAACTGCCACAAATGACAAAATAGATGTTATTAAAGATGGTATTTGCGTAAAATATGGCACAGAAAATATTGTGACAAAAGGAGAAACTGCTGGTCATCAGCAGTTTCTTCTTTTGTTACAATGTTTTCCCAAGCATTTTCTACCAGGGACGTCAAAACCAGGTCTTGTTTGGGAAAGGGTTAAATAGTCCTGACTGTCTCTTCTTACTAGCTCTTCCAAAGTCAGTTTAGATTTTTTAGCACTCTGTTCTCTTTCACATTGATGAAAAAATATATCAAAGCCGTAGTTACGAGATTTTATAACAACACCGACAGTTTGTCAATACAAAACGGTGAACCCTGCCTGTTTTTAGAACAAGTTCATTGTCATTAGAAAAACAAGAGCCGTCAGAGACGGACAATGCTCCCCGAATAAGGCATTGTCACAATAAATATATGCCATGCAGAGCTAACATAAAGCTAACAAATTGGATAATAATATTGATGGTAGTGTCAAAGCCATTTTCATCATCCTCAACTCGGAGGAAAGTCTTAGACTTGGGTGAAAGTTTTCAGGCATATGCCTGAAGTTCAGGTTTTTGAGTATTCCAAAATGCCCAATTTTCTTGATTTTTACTATATAAATACAGACTTTTCCAGGTTTTCAGGTTTTGAAAATTTTGTACTTTCACCCGGCCCGAAAGAGCTCTTGAGATAATAAATGCTCAATGGTATATCTTTTATATGCTTCAAAGGTTGTATTTATTTCATAGTAATATTATTCAATGCGGGGAATCATGTGACATAACATTGTCAATATTTTTCAATAATTCTGTTAATATAATTATCGATTTGAAAAAAGTTTGAAGCAAATTATGTCGTGAATCACGACCATGGTTAGAGCTACATTTGCATGTACACCCCCTCAGTCAGTCTGTCTTTCTATCTTTTTTTGCATATAGATTTTCTTCATTTCCCACAATGTTTTCAAAAGCCTTTTTTTTGGTACACCATAAAGCATCGTTGTCTGGGAATGGATGTCTTTAAGTTCAAACTTGTTTCAGTGAAAAATAGTCTACAATGGCAATGAATTTTGTGTTAAAAATAGACAGGGGTTACTGTTATATTTTGATAAACAGTCAGTGTAGTTATAAAATCTTGTAACTACGGCTTGATTTAACCCATTACCACACAATGACTCTTTTTGACTCCTCACAATAAAATGACTATGGAAAATATTGTAGAAAATGAAGAAATTGCTTATCACAAGCAATTTCTTCATTTCCCACAAAATTTTCTACACAAAAAGAACTAAAAATGTAAAATTTCATTCAGTTTAAATTGTTGTCTGCAACATCTTTGAATTTGGGCTAGTCTAAAATTTTGCCGTTTGGTAATGGGTTACTAGATTTTAAAACGTCTGCAGAATACTAATGTTTGTAGGAAATTATGTCACAGTTAACCAAATAAAGTCTTTCCCTATTTGGATATTGTCCTCACAACCTCCCATTTAGGAGCTCTGGGACATTGAACTATGCTATAATGGGTAAATGAATACAACTCATTTGCATTTCCTTGAATTGTAATATTTGTGTAAGTGTGGAAGCCTTTTAACTGTGAACTTCGATCTTTTCTTGCTTTTCCCAGTTTGATGTAAAAATTTTAGATATAATAGATTCACAATTAAACGAGAAAATTTTCAGTTGTTTTGATAAAGCAATTCAACTGTAATTTTTCTCGTTTAATAGTGAATCGATTATAGTCCAAATGTAGATAACAAAAACCAAGGAGTTACTTAAGGCATTCCATCCATCATTAACGATACCAAACCACTGGTGGTGAACTAAAACAATTTCGCTACAACAAGGTATAGATATTTTGTGTTTAAATGTGAGTTTATAGATTTTTTTTCTAATAACAATGAACTTGTTCTAAAAACAGACCGGGTTTACCGCTTTGTATTGACAAACTGTCGTTGTTGTTATAAAATCTCATAACTACGGCTTCGATTAAAAGCCGTAGTTACGATATTTTATAACAACACCGACGGAATACATTGATCGCGAAAAAACATCCCTCGCTTTGGCCGAGTTCACCACCAGTGCAAACACTTAGTGCAACTTCGGGCGTCATATTCCGTGGCATTACGTAAATTAACGGTGGTATACCCTTGTCAATTTCCAGGCATCATCCATGGCCAGGGAAATCAACAAGGGAAGCCATCGCCAATTTCAGTTGCTACGAAAGTTACACAAAGAGGTTGGTATCTTATGATGGATGGAAGACCTTATACTGGGACCGATGCTAGATATTTCGGACATCAGAACATAATTAGGAGCAGTCTGAGTTTGAGTAGTTGTGGGGAGCACCCCATTATCTATAGGGTCAAATAGAAAGGAATTGTTTGTGTTTGTACCAAGTTTTTCACTTTCTATCGAGGATGAGCTAGTTTTCCATTTAAACATTACTGTAAATGAAAAGTCTGGGTTGGTAGAAATAGCTACAGACTTGATATAGAAGGACTGAGTGAACTTAATGCAAATTTTCCTTGGATAGAAATGGTCTTGTACCATTTAACACTTTCCTAAACAAGACATGGTTTTGACATCCGTAATAGAAAAGGCTTGGGAAAACATTGAGGCAAAAGAAGAAAATGCTGATAACCAGCATTTTCCTCTTTTGCCTCAATATTTTCTGTGCAATATTTTACACAAACTTTTGATCCATTTTGTTACCAGACCAGTGCAGTGGCTTTCAAATAGGACTGGTCACACTAAAATTTTGTTGTTTTGGAAAGGCTTAAGGTCGAGGAAGTATACATTTTATAATTTTTGCCTGCAAGTGTCAAAGGAGACCATAAATAGAATGTTTTGACTATAGACCAGATGCTGACAGCAGTTATTGTTATGTCATTTTGAGCACAACTGCTTGACAATAGAGACTTGGTACATACGGGATGCAGCCCTATTGTTTGTGTCTGCTCTATAGAATATGAAAATATCCCTGCATACTAGGACATCATCCAAAACCCAAAATTACCAGCTTTAATTAGGTATGCAACACACTTGAAGAATAAGCTTGCATTTATAAAGCTTCTAAGGCAAGCTACCACAACTTCCATAAGTATCTTTACATTATAGAGGCCACGGCCATGGCACAGTTGGTAGCGCATCTGCCTCCCATTCGAGAGGTCCCAGGTTCGATACCCGGCCACTGCAAATACCCTTACTGCCAAAATGTCATCAATCAATGGTTTGATATTGTGAACCTATCTGGGGGAGCAGCTGGATCAGGCTCGTTAAGGGTGTTGTGGTAGTACTGGTATAAGAAACGACAGGAATCCATGGTTAGGTGCTCAAGCCGCCACGATATGACATTAGTAGTTGAAAACTGCGTAAAACCCCAATAAACCAATTTACATTATAGCATCCTTGGGTAGGTCCCATCTAGAGCTCTCAATATTTGAACAAACTTAAATTGAACAAGTGAAAAAAAGGTAAATCAATAAATAAGCCTCAAAATGAGCATATATCGTGGTTGTAAATGCAAAATTTTGTATCTCGTTTTTGGAAAATTTTAAAGGGGAGGGAAAAAGGTGGAATAACTTTTCCCAAACTGAAATGTTTTATTTGAAATTTGGACATATTAATCACAAAAAATGTGTCATTAATACTGATCTGTTAAAATACATCAAAACCTGCGATAATTGTCTAAATTTGGCACACAAGTTTGTACTTTGAAAATCGCAGGAATCGACATACGAGGTTTTGCATTTACACCGAGGATATGCAATATGACAAGTTAATTAACCCTTTCCCAAACAAGACATGGTTTTGACATCCTTATTCCAAAAGGCTTGAGAAAACATTGAGGCTAAAGAAGAAAATTCTGATAATTGGCATTTTCTCCTTTTGCCTCAATATTTTCTCAGCTATATTGTACAAAAATCCTTTCTTTTACAAGGTCCATTTTGTTGTCTGCAGCAACTTTCAAATTGGACCATCCTGAATTTTTGTCATTTGGGAAAGTGATAAACAAGGTGTGTCCTCGTTACAAAAAACTTCATGAATAATTTCATAAAACTTGCTAATTTGCATGATGTTGGTTTTCTTACTGTAACCTTGCTGTATTTTGGATAATGTGGTTTCGTTGACATTGTTAACTTAAGGTTTACGAACTGAGAATGAAATGCAGAGCCAGAGGCGAAATTTGAAAAGTGCCAGTAATCCCTAATCTGTGTTACATTTCCATTCCAAATACAAATATAAGCATTTTGTATGGTTAAGAATTTTGAATTAATGCATACTTGTGGAAATATTTGACAAAAATGTTCAAAATTACCTCCCTTGCATATGAAAATAGAGTAAAATAATATTTGTAAATTATTTTCTTCTTGAAGCATAATCTTGAAATCCGGCTTGGTGAATCAACTTCTGTGAAGTGTATTTACAAGTGTGTGTAATTTGATGCATTTCGAATGGCTAGAAAATGGTGTATTCATTCTCAGTTCGTAAACCTTAAGTTTCTAATCAAAACCCTCTTTCCCTTGCAAAAAAAGTTCAAGAATGCATTTTTGTTCTATAACTGTTCTAGAATATTCTGGAACATTAAATGGCAGTTCTAGAACTGTTCTAGAACAAAGGTTTTATAACAGTTCTAGAACTAAAATGCATTTTTGAACTTTTTTTCGCAGGGGTTGTAGATTCTCATTAAAATTTTCTCTATTATGAGTGCCAACAACAACAGGTTTGATAGACAGGAATGGATCATTTGCAGTAAAGTCCTCTGCACCAACAAATCCGAAGCTTTTTAGAACCTTTTCCAAACAAAATTTGGTCTTGTCCAAATTTATAGGTATTGCTAATGGTATTGCTAACGACAAAATCTGACTTCCAGGATGAAAAGGTGTCTTTCATAAGGTGGAAAACAATGAGAAAAGGGAAAAATTGCTAGCAATCAACATTTTCTTCCTTTTCTTCAATTTTGTCCAAAGCTAATTGACACAAGGATGCATCAAATTGCGTCAATGTTTGGGAAAGGGTTCATCACCTGGCAATTGAAATTCTTTTTTACATTGCAAATTGATACTCATTTAAGTGTCTATTTTGTCAGCATTTGATATATAAATATTGCTTCACCCAATCAAAATTCCAATTGTCAGTAGAAACATGGCATTTTCAAAGTGTTGGGGATTATAAACTTCAGGCCCCCGTTTTACTAACAATCTTACGATCATGTTGTTGTGAAAACAGTGTAACAAGGCATCTGATTGCACGAAAAATCGGATTAGGCCAATGAAGTTTGTTGTTACAAGTAATTACGCAAAAAATAATCGTAAGTCAGTTAGTAAAACGGGCCCCTGATGAATATTTTGTAAATAGTCTCAATTTTCATTAACAAGTTCTGATGAAAATGAAACATCCCTTTGAGAACTTTGTAAAATCGGTGATCAATGTGGCAATGAAATGAAAATTTAAATAGTGACTTAGCAAAGGTCAAGGTCACAAGCCAAAATAGAAAAGACTGCATATAATTTAAAAGAAAACTTTTTGAGTATAATTCTTCCAGCAGTTGCTGTAGTAGAGCTTTGCATTTGCAGTTTGCATTTCCAAAGATTTTAGGAAAAATGAATCATACTTTTCATGAACATCTAGTAAAGAGCTAAAGGTCATGTTAACTTGACATTGTCAAACTATGTTTTTTCCCCATCTATAATTAGAGTATGAAAGTTAATTACAATATGATAATAGGGAACGATTTTATCCAATTTATCCTGACGTAATTTGACAAATAATAGTATTCCGTAGGTGCTGTAAGTGTTATAAAATCTCGTAACTGCGGCTTTAATCAAGCCTTAGTTACGAGATTTTATGTCAACACCGAAAGTATGTCAAAACATAATAGTAAACTAAGTCTATTTCTTGCACAAAATTCATTGCTATTAGAGTGTGAACGTTAATTATAATATAATTCACAAGTCTACCTTGTTAAGATGATGGGTTACCTAATATAATTTTATGTTACCTGAATTAATGGAGCAGGTGAGAGAAATCAGTCTTCAAGGTTTCATGCTCTTTAACCCTTTCCCTATCAACAAAATTTTAGGGTGGAACGAAGTCAAAGATGTTGCAGATGACATTTTCAAGTAGATGCAGTCTATTATATTTTCTGGTCTTTCTTGATAGAATTCATTGTGAGAGATGAAGAAATTGCTTGTCACAAGCAATTTCTTCTTTTCACAATATTTTTCAAAGCATTTATCATGTCAGGGGTCAAAAGGTGTCATAATGTGCGAATTGGTTAAACCTTTATTTTTAGCTCGACTTTTCGAAGAAAATGAGAGCTTATCGAGGGCTTGGTGCAAAACTATTGTAACTGCATTTTATTAGCTCACCTGAGCACGAAGTGCCCAAGGTGAGCTATTGTGGTTGCTTTCTGTCCGTCGTCTGTCTGTCCGTCCGTCTGTCCGTCCGTCTGTCCGTCCGTCCGTCCGTCTGTCCACAATTTGTTGTTACCACTCTAGCATCCACAAATATTGATCAATCTTGACCATACTTGGTCAAAACATGTATTAAAACATGTATTACCATAAGTTCTCGGATGAGTTCGATTTTGAGTCAGATCGGACTAGGAAGTCCAGAATTATGTGCCCTTGAATGTCAAAAATGGCTATTTGTGACTTTGTTACCATTCTAGTATTTACAAATATTGACCAATCTTAACCAAACTTGGTCAAAACATGTATGACCATAGGTTCTCGGATGAGTTTGATTTTGAGTCAGATCGAACAAAGAAGTCCGGAGTTATGTGCCCTTGAACGTCAAAAATGGCTAGTTTTGACTTTGTTACCACTCTAGCATCTAAAAATATTGACCAATCAAGACAAAACTTTGCCACAATGTTGGTAACTATAAGATCTTGGATGAGTTTGATTTTCAGTGTGATAGGAGTAGGAAGTATGGAGTTATGTGCCCTTGAATTTGACAAAAATGCTGTTTTAGACTTTGTTTACACTGTAGCATCTACATTTATTGACTAATCAAGACAAAATTAGCCATGATGTTGGTGACCATAAGATCCTTGATGAGTTAAATTTTCAGGTTGTTTTGGCCAGAAAAACAAGAGTTATTGGCCCTTTAATTTCATAAAATTACCGTTTTCGACTTTATTTTCTCTCTAACAAACAAATATGGACCAATTATTAAGACACAACTTGGTCGCAATGTTGGTGACCATAATATTTTAAATGTTTTAATTTGTCAGATTGATTGGACTAAAAATACAGAGTTGTGTGCCCTTGACGTTACAAAATTGCCGTTTTCGACTTTGTTTTCTCTCAAACAGCAATAAATATTAACCAATAAAAAAGCTTGGACATAGTGTTGATGAGAATATCTTTATCAGAACAGAGTTATGTGCCCTTTACTGTGACAAAATTATTGTTTTCTTCCACTTTGTTTTTACTGTAACAGCTACAAATATTGATCGTTCAAGATTATGAAAGCAGTTTTCAGCTGGATCATAATCTCGCATCTTAACCCTTTCCCAAATAAGACCTGGTTTTGACGTCCCTAACATATTAGGTTTGGGAAAACATTGAGGCAAAACAAGAAACTGCTAATAATCAGCAGTTTCTCCTTTTTCCTCAATATTTTCCATGCTATATTATACACAAATTCTATCTTAAACAAGGCCCATTTGTCGTCTGCGGCAGCAGTTTTTGAAAGAAAATTTTGAAAATTTGCCATTTGGGAAAGGGTTAAATTATGTGCTTTTGAACTTGACAACATTGGGACTTTCATTCAATCTAGGTGCAGGTGAGCGATTAAGGACCATCATGGTCCTCTTGTATAATTTTACAGGAGAGGGAAAAATTTATTGACTTTCTCAAATTTAAAGAGGAAAAATGTTTTTAAAATTCTTAATATCTTTTTAAGTATACATAATTTAAAGCTAATATTTTAACACATGATGTATTCCTTCCTAAAGGTTCAGAAAATGCAAAAAAGTGATTTCTGAAAAATATGTAGTTACAATAGTTTTGCACTGAGCCCTCGTTATACTGTCACCCGGGCGTCGGCGTTGGCGATGCAACAAAGGTTAAAGTTTTTTCAAATATCAATAACTTCCATACTATCAAAGGGATTCAACCCAAACTTGGAATACTTATTCACCATCACTGCATCACACCCTCTACCTTACTACCAGGGCCCATGACCCTGGCTCCACTATATTTGGAGTTATGCCCCCTTTATACTAAGCAACTTAGAAAGTCGAGCGCGCTGTCTTCGGACAGCTCTTGTTAAACCTTTCCGCTGAAAAATGAGCTTTACTAAACGGCAAAATTTTAGTTGTTTCTGTTCAAAGGGCCCTTGCTATAATTATTTACTTGGTTTGCTTCCTCATTCACAGAATTTCAGCATTATCATCACTGAAGTGGTGTTTGCTACAAATTTGCACTCCAATTATCAACATTTGCAAACTTTGAAAGGCTAACTTACAAATTTTTTATTGTTAAAAAAAACAAGCTTTACTGTCATTCACAACAAAATCTAAGACTTTGACCTGTAGTAGAAAATATTGGTGATGGTTGACAGTATTATCTTTCTTTTTGTCTCAATGTTTTCTCAAACTTTCCTAATTATTACAGTTGACAGAATCAAGAACAGATAGGGAAAAGGTTAGCAAAGTACAGATCAACCAGTTAGGAGAGTTTTAGAATTATCCCAAATTTAATGGATGTAAAACTTTGTTAAATTAGCTATTTTCCTTTACAGAAATTATCTCGAAATTCAATATTTGTGAAAGTTGAAAGCTCTGGGAATAAGAATTACTCAAGAGACTCCACCCTTTCCCAAACAACTTGTCTAAGTTAACCCTTTCCCAAACAAGACCTGGTTTTGACGTGACCAATAGAAAAGACTTGAGAAAATATTGAGGCAAAAGAAGAAACTGCTGATAACCAGCAGTTTCAAGTTTTGCCTCAATATTTTCTGTACTATATTTTACACATATTTGACCTTTATAATCATCCATATTGTCGTCTGAAGCAGCCTTTTAATTCGACTACCACAGAATCTCATCGTTTGGGAAAGAGTTAAAAGGAATGGCAGGCACAAAATTAGTGTTGTGTACGGAATTGGTACAATACAGCATGGATAACTTTTTATGCTCCCCGAAGGGAGAGCATATAGTCGCCGCTTTGTCTGTCCGTCCGTCCGTCCGAAGTGATTTCTCCATAACCCTTGGGCCAAATCAAATGAAACTTACCATGTGAACTCCCTATGACATAATGCCGATGTACTTTTCCCGGTTTTTGGATTTGAGGCCTCGTCATGGGAAAAGGGGACTTAAGGTAAAATACAGTTTTTCTCTAATTTCTCCTAGTCTAATGGTCAGAGTTTGATGAAATTTCATATTTGAGTAGTAAATCAGATGCCCTTGACAATAAGCTATGTGAAATTTGGGTATAAAAATTGTGTCATGCAAAAAGGGGGCTTAACATTTGTTAGCTTTATGTTAGCTCTGTATGGCATACATTTATTGTGACAATGCCTTATTCGGGGAGCATTGTCCATCTCTGACGGCTCTTGTATTGAGTGAAAAGGAGAAAATTCTGGTTATCAGCATTTTCCATGCATTTGTCTTATGCTATGTGTTCCAGAGCCCTTTTGATTAGAGATGTCAAAACTTCTTAGGACTTGTTTTGGAAAGGGTTATGCCAAAATAAAAGTACACAGTTCCAGACAAAGAAATAAGAATGCTTCTTGAGTGGTATTCACAAATCAGTCTATTTCTTAGTAAACCTTTAAGAGACATAATGTCTCATCCAATCAGATGTCCTGTAGTGTAATTTGGAGTTAGACAATCAATTTAGGCATATTGATAAATATGGCCCTTGATATCTCAAATGTTACTCAAAACATAGTAGGGGTTGGATTTGGAATTGCAGATTAAGAGTAGTTCCTAAACTAAGTCCAATCTGTTTCTGAGACTGTTTTCTTCTTCCAAACCATGACTTTCTCCGGTACAAGACTAGTAGTAGTATATTAAGCCTTATAATCCCAAACAAGACCTGGTTTTGACATATCTAATAGAAAACACTTTGGAAAACATTGACACAAAAGAAGAAACTGCTGATAACCAGCAGTTTCTCCCTTTGGCTCAATATTTTCTTGGCTTTTTTGTAAGCAAATTCCTTCTTTACAAACACAATTTCTGTCGTCTGCAACAGCTTTCATATTGTTTCTTATTCATACAAAACTTTGATGGAAGTTTTGATGAGTATAATTGTGTCATCTAGTCAAAAGAATTATCTTGTAGAAGAGTCTTAGAGTGAGCAAATTGCAGCAATAAATGATTTGGCACAGGAATAGTCCAAAATGTTCGCTGTTTTGGAAAGGTCTAGAATGAGCAAATTGCAACAAAAAATAACTTGGCACATGTACAAAGTATAAATGAAAAATTAGCGCCATCGCATACATTATTGTTAACCAGGTATCTATTAAAATAATCTGCTTATTTTTGCATTAAGTGGAACGTAAATGCAAACAAAATATGAAAATATTATACAAAATATGATACTTTTGACCCTCTCCCAAATAAGATATACTTTTTAGCTCACCTGAGCACAAAGTGCTCAAGGTGAGGTATTGTGATCGGTCGTTGTCCGTCGTCCGTCCGTCCGGCCGTCCGGCCGTCCGTCCGTCCGTCCACAATTTCTTTAAAGATCTTCTTCTCCCAAACCAGTGGACCAATCTTCTTGAAATTTGGCAGGAATGATCCTTGGGTGAAGGGCTTTCAAAGTTGTTAAAAGAATTTGATTCCATCAAACACTCTGGCTGCCGCGGCATGAGAAAAGGGGAAAATAGCCAACTCTTTTAAAAATCTTCTTCTGCCTAACCAGTTGGCCAATTTTCTTGAAACTTCACATGAATGATCTTTGAGTGAAGGGCTTTCAAAGTTGTTAAAAGAATTAAATTCCATCAAAAACTTTGGCTGCCGCGGCATGAGAAAAGCGGAAAATAGCCAAATCTTTTAAAAATCTTCTTCTGCCTAACCAGTTGGCCAATAGTCTTGAAACTTCACAGGAATGATACTTGAGTGAAGGGCTTGCAAAGTTGTTAAAAGATTTTGATTCCATTAAAGATTTGGGCTGCCGCGGCATAAGAAAAGGGGAAAATAGCCAAATCTTTTGAAAAATCTTCTTCTGCCCAACTAGTAGGCCAATATTCTTGTAACTTAACATGAATGATCCTTGGCTGAAGGGATTTCAAAGTTGTTAAAAGAATTTGATTCCATCAAAGGCTTTGGCTGCCGTGGCATGAGAAAAGGGGCAAATAGCCAAATCTTGTAAAAATCTTCTGCCTTCAACTAGTTGGCCAATATTCTTGAAACTTCCCATGAATGATCCTTGGGTGAAGGGCTTTCAAAGTTTTTGAGAGACTTTGATTCCATCAAAGCCTTTGACTGCCGCGGCATGAGAAAAGGGAAAATAGCCAAATCTTTTAAAAATCTTCTAGCTTACTACATGTAGTTGGCCAATATTCTTAAAACTTCACATGAATGATCTTTGGGTGAAGGGCTTTCAAAGTTGTTATAAGAATTTGATTAATATCAAAGCTCTTAGTGCAGGGGCATCAGAAAAGGGGCAAAAGAGCAAACACTTTTGAAAAGGCTGAATTTTGTTTCATTCTTTTGAAAAACTAAGGAAAAGGGGCTTTATTGCAAAATTCTTAATTTGCTGCTATACAGGTCAAAATGTTAATTTCAACAAGGCAAAAAATTTCAGGTGAGCGATCTAGGGCCATCATGGGCCTCTTGTTTTATATCCCCAGTAGACATAGTTTGGGAAAAACATTGAGAAACAAAGAAATTGTTGATAATCAGTAATTTCTCCTTTTCCCTCTATACATTCTGAGCAATTCATTTACATATTTTTCTACTTTTGACATCAATTATTTTATCATCTGCACATCTTTTTAGGTTGAAGTAGTCTATATTTTTGCCATTTGGGAAAGGATTGAACCCTAAAAGACAGATTGAATACCCCTTTCCACAGCAAGACTTGTTTAGATGTCCTTAATGGAAATAATTTGGGGAAAACATTGAGAGAAAAGAAGAAATTGTTTATGTTCAGCAATATTTCCATTTGCCTCAATATTTTCTGTACTATAGTGTACACAAATACTATTTATATCAAATCAATGTTGTGGACTCCTGCAGCTTTCATGTTGGACTGCCCTCAAATGTTGCCGTTTGGGAAAGGGTTAAATAAACGCTATTTCTAAAGTGTATAGAAATGGAATCGTGCTCGCTTTATTTGGACTAATCAAACTGTGAAAGTGAAGCTTTCCAAAATATCTCAAGCGGAACATATTCGTAAGATAAATGTGGAGTCCTCATTTACATAATGTTTGGATTGAAATTTTTTTAATAACATAAAATTTTAATATTTTGTGGAGTTTTTATGCACTGATATTAGAGAGCACATGGTAAGAAACCTTTCATTGTTTGTTGAGATCTTAAGATTGCTCCTAATAACCAAGTAATTGAATATCATGGCTTGTTTAATTGGAAGATTTTTTATTTATTAAGTACCAAATATATTTTATGTAGGTTTTTTATGATCACAAAAATTAATTAAGAGAGATACCAGTAATCAGATATTCTTTTTGTGTTGGGTTCACTCATGTCACCTTTTCTCATACAAGCCCTCACAGTTTTTGATGTCTCCAACTGAAAAAGCTGGTTAACCAGCATTGTTTTGTTTTGCTTCAATGTTTCACATGGCTTTTTATGCTCCCCGAAGGGAGAGCATATAGTCGCCGCTTTGTCTGTCCGTCCGTCCGTCCGTCCTGTCCGTCCGTCATTCCGTCCGTCCGTCCGTCAGTCCGTCCGAAGTGATTTCTCCATAACCCTTGGGCCAAATCAAATGAAACTTACCATGTGAACTCCCTATGACAAAATGCCGATGTACTTTTCCCGGTTTTTGGATTTGAGGCCTCATCATGGGAAAAGGGGACTTAAGGTTAAATACAGTTTTTCTCTAATTTCTCCTAGTCTAATGGTCAGAATTTGATGAAATTTCATATTTGATTAGCAAATCAGATGCCCTTGACAATAAACTATTTAAAATTTGCGTATACAAAATATGTCATGCAAAAAGGGGGCTTAACATTTGTAAGCTTTATATTAGCTCTGCATGGCATATATTTATTGTGACAATGCCTTATTCGGGGAGCATTGTCCGTCTCTGACGGCTCTTGTCTTGTAGAAGTTCAGATAGTCCAACCCTAATGAGATTCATGGCCTAGTCAGAATTATTTGGGTAAGATCTTAAACATTCTGTGTGGAACATTCCACTGCCATATGTTTACGATGTCATCTAAATAGATTCGGTTATGTAACAAATCTTAATGACATCGCAGATAAAATTCCTATGTGGTGTGAATCTCATTAGGAGTGGACTACCTTAAAACCAGGTCTTATGAGATGTTGTGTTAAGGCTAGCTTGTACTCAAGATCCTTTCAGACGAGCGATATAGGACCATCGTGGACCTCTTGTAGTTGGAATTGCCCAATTATGAGGAACATCACCATCTTTATTGAGCTGTGTAAATAATGCAGAACTTTAACATTTGTTAATTAACCCCAGTAACATTGATAACATAATGATGTCATTGTGCCATTTCTGGCAAATTTTTTGATCGATCCTTTCAGAAGAGCAATGTAGGGCCATCTTGGTTCTCTTGTTGTTGGAATTGCCCAATTAAGAGGACCTCTACCATCTTTATTGAGCTCCATGACACATTTTTCAAGCCTGAATGACTGTTTTCATGGTCTGTATAGATAATACAGAAAAATACCATCCATTTTCCACAATTTCCTGGAAATTAAAGAGGTGGAATTTTTCGTGTAGCTTATATTGGGGCCCTTTCAGGGAAGCCATATAGGGCCATCTCAGATTAGCGATATAGGGAACTCCAGTAGTTGGAATTGCCCAATTATGAGGAACTCTACCATCTCTATTGAGCTCCATGACACATTTTTTATGGTTGAATAACTGTATTCATGGACTGTAAAAATAATGCAGAACCCTAACATTTGTTAATTAACCCCAGTAACATTGATAACATATTGATGTCATTGTGACATTTCTGGCAAAACTTTTTGATCAATACTTTCAGACGAGCGATATAGGGCCATCTTGAGTCTCTTGTAATTGGAATTGCCTAATTATGAGGAACTCCGCCATCTTTATTGAGCTCCATGACACATTTTTTATGGCTTAACCCTTTCCCAAACGACAAAATTTTAGGGTAATCCACTTCAAAAATTGCCACAAAAGACAAAATCAATGTCTATAAAGAAAGGATTTGTGTAAAAAATGGCACAGAAAATATTGAGACAAAAGGAGAAAGTGCTGGTTATCAGCAGTTTCTTCTTTTGTTTCAATGTTTTCTCAAGCCCTTTCTATTAGGGACGTCAAAACCAGGTCTTGTTTGGGAAAGGGTTAATAACTGTATTCATGGTCTGTATTATGTTTCAAATCTCTGTAAAATTTACAGAAACTGTTTATTGTACAGGATTTGAACCATACTAATCATGTTTAGTATCAAAATGCAGCTTTTTCTCTACAGATCTCAAATCAATGTTCATATTTTAGCTATTTTTCAACATTTGTTGCATTATTTAACATTTAAGTTTTTCATCATATACTCTATTTAGTCTTTTATATTACATAACACCTCATGGACAACATATGAAGCCATTTAGATTCTTATCAAGATGTTATTATAATTAAGCTTGTAGAACTATGCAGTAAAATCCCTACTGTTTGCATATCCCAATCATTATCATAAGTAGGTGATATATTCTTTTGATCTTATGCAATCTTGGAAGAAAATGCTACTCTATCAGTGGTCATTTTATTGACCAATCAGACTAAATGACACTTTTTACTTGAGATGCATTTTTCTAGAATACGTCTGATTGGTTGTTTGGTTGATTGAGAAGTCATGTGATGTCTCAGTCTTTTAGAGAATTTTAGAAAGTCAGAATCAGTTACAAATTTACCTTTGGCGTTAAAACAACATTTTAGAAATCTTAGTGAATCAAAATTAAAGGAAACTGTGTGATATCAATAATCTAAGTGATATATTTGTGATATTTAGACTTTGCATTACTTTCAACACTTTTAGAACAAACTTTGTGACAATTTACTTTGTGGACATTACTTTGTTGAATCATCTGTTGTTTATTAAACATCAAAAACCTACAACTGTGTTCATATATGGCAACTTCACACCCACATACCGACATGACAGGCTGCTGCTACAGTCGACCCTGTGTTGTTGCGAGTGGAAGACAAAATACACTTCGTAATAATTTGGTGGAGATATCCGCGGTACGAAACCCCTGGTTTCCCTCTCACAGACAGCCGAGCAGAATACAGCAGAGCTATTCCCCAAGAGCCTGCTATAGATACCCTGGTGGAGAAATTTGTGGACTATACCAACACCCTGTTATGTGTGGAAGATGTGGCACTTCCACCATGGATTTACATGTTTGTCCTGCCCGTACACGGAAGTGTTATATATGCCGACGTTATGGACACTATGCGACAATGTGTAGGACAGTACTACCCAAACCTACAACAAGCCATGAGAACGTACGACCACAACAAACCATACAACCACAACAAACCGAAACAACATCACATCAGACCAAACAACAACAACCAACCCTGAAGATGTCACAACAAACCCAGACGGATACAATTCATGAGCAAGCCCATTCAATAAACGTGCTAACCTTGGAGAATACAGGACTATTAGATAAGTGTGCAAATTTAGAAAGGACTATCCAAGACTTGAACACACAAGTAAGTGAATTACAATACAAATGTGATCAATCCTCCTCAGTGCTAACACTTTTTAAAGACAGATGCCGTAAACTAACCAGAGAAAAGGACGAGTTAGTGAGCAGGTGTGAGGATCTTAGTGAAAATCTGGACTTAGTGACCAAAACCAATGATGACCATGAAAAGTTGATTGATGAACTGAACGAACAACTCGCACTTCTATACAAGTACACAGTGGACTTAGACAACAATAGATTTAGTAATTTTATTGGATTAGTTGAAGTTATTCGAGAATGTAGAGAGGTTACAGAGACATGCAGTAAATTCTTTAACAATAGACATTGTCGTCAATGCCGCACTACTTTACATTCCAATCAAGAACCATGTCCTGCAAAGGGATGGAAATGTTTTGCATGTGATCGTGCAAATCATTTCACCTATGCATGTGATGGTGGTTTGAGCAAATGCATGGTAGACCCTGACAAAGAAATAAAACAGCTACTCTTGCATTTAGAAAATGTGACTGGTCTAAAAACAGAACATAACTTCTACAAACAGACAATATTTGCTCAAACTTAAATTAGCTTCTGAGTCAGAACCAAACCTACAGAGAGAGAATTATTATGTTTCAAATCTCTGTAAAATTTACAGAAACTGTTTATTGTACAGGATTTGAACCATACTAATCATGTTTAGTATCAAAATGCAGCTTTTTCTCTACAGATCTCAAATCAATGTTCATATTTTAGCTATTTTTCAACATTTGTTGCATTATTTAACATTTAAGTTTTTCATCATATACTCTATTTAGTCTTTTATATTACATAACACCTCATGGACAACATATGAAGCCATTTAGATTCTTATCAAGATGTTATTATAATTAAGCTTGTAGAACTATGCAGTAAAATCCCTACTGTTTGCATATCCCAATCATTATCATAAGTAGGTGATATATTCTTTTGATCTTATGCAATCTTGGAAGAAAATGCTACTCTATCAGTGGTCATTTTATTGACCAATCAGACTAAATGACACTTTTTACTTGAGATGCATTTTTCTAGAATACGTCTGATTGGTTGTTTGGTTGATTGAGAAGTCATGTGATGTCTCAGTCTTTTAGAGAATTTTAGAAAGTCAGAATCAGTTACAAATTTACCTTTGGCGTTAAAACAACATTTTAGAAATCTTAGTGAATCAAAATTAAAGGAAACTGTGTGATATCAATAATCTAAGTGATATATTTGTGATATTTAGACTTTGCATTACTTTCAACACTTTTAGAACAAACTTTGTGACAATTTACTTTGTGGACATTACTTTGTTGAATCATCTGTTGTTTATTAAACATCAAAAACCTACAACTGTGTTCATATATGGCAACTTCACACCCACATACCGACATGACAGGCTGCTGCTACAGTCGACCCTGTGTTGTTGCGAGTGGAAGACAAAATACACTTCGTAATAATTTGGTGGAGATATCCGCGGTACGAAACCCCTGGTTTCCCTCTCACAGACAGCCGAGCAGAATACAGCAGAGCTATTCCCCAAGAGCCTGCTATAGATACCCTGGTGGAGAAAATTGTGGACTATACCAACACCCTGTTATGTGTGGAAGATGTGGCACTTCCACCATGGATTTACATGTTTGTCCTGCCCGTACATGGAAGTGTTATATATGCCGACGTTATGGACACTATGCGACAATGTGTAGGACAGTACTACCCAAACCTACAACAAGCCATGAGAACGTACGACCACAACAAACCATACAACCACAACAAACCGAAACAACATCACATCAGACCAAACAACAACAACCAACCCTGAAGATGTCACAACAAACCCAGACGGATACAATTCATGAGCAAGCCCATTCAATAAACGTGCTAACCTTGGAGAATACAGGACTATTAGATAAGTGTGCAAATTTAGAAAGGACTATCCAAGACTTGAACACACAAGTAAGTGAATTACAATACAAATGTGATCAATCCTCCTCAGTGCTAACACTTTTTAAAGACAGATGCCGTAAACTAACCAGAGAAAAGGACGAGTTAGTGAGCAGGTGTGAGGATCTTAGTGAAAATCTGGACTTAGTGACCAAAACCAATGATGACCATGAAAAGTTGATTGATGAACTGAAGGAACAACTCGCACTTCTATACAAGTACACAGTGGACTTAGACAACAATAGATTTAGTAATTTTATTGGATTAGTTGAAGTTATTCGAGAATGTAGAGAGGTTACAGAGACATGCAGTAAATTCTTTAACAATAGACATTGTCGTCAATGCCGCACTACTTTACATTCCAATCAAGAACCATGTCCTGCAAAGGGATGGAAATGTTTTGCATGTGATCGTGCAAATCATTTCACCTATGCATGTGATGGTGGTTTGAGCAAATGCATGGTAGACCCTGACAAAGAAATAAAACAGCTACTCTTGCATTTAGAAAATGTGACTGGTCTAAAAACAGAACATAACTTCTACAAACAGACAATATTTGCTCAAACTTAAATTAGCTTCTGAGTCAGAACCAAACCTACAGAGAGAGAATTATTATGTTTCAAATCTCTGTAAAATTTACAGAAACTGTTTATTGTACAGGATTTGAACCATACTAATCATGTTTAGTATCAAAATGCAGCTTTTTCTCTACAGATCTCAAATCAATGTTCATATTTTAGCTATTTTTCAACATTTGTTGCATTATCTAACATTTAAGTTTTTCATCATATACTCTATTTAGTCTTTTATATTACATAACACCTCATGGACAACATATGAAGCCATTTAGATTCTTATCAAGATGTTATTATAATTAAGCTTGTAGAACTATGCAGTAAAATCCCTACTGTTTGCATATCCCAATCATTATCATAAGTAGGTGATATATTCTTTTGATCTTATGCAATCTTGGAAGAAAATGCTACTCTATCAGTGGTCATTTTATTGACCAATCAGACTAAATGACACTTTTTACTTGAGATGCATTTTTCTAGAATACGTCTGATTGGTTGTTTGGTTGATTGAGAAGTCATGTGATGTCTCAGTCTTTTAGAGAATTTTAGAAAGTCAGAATCAGTTACAAATTTACCTTTGGCGTTAAAACAACATTTTAGAAATCTTAGTGAATCAAAATTAAAGGAAACTGTGTGATATCAATAATCTAAGTGATATATTTGTGATATTTAGACTTTGCATTACTTTCAACACTTTTAGAACAAACTTTGTGACAATTTACTTTGTGGACATTACTTTGTTGAATCATCTGTTGTTTATTAAACATCAAAAACCTACAACTGTGTTCATATATGGCAACTTCACACCCACATACCGACATGACAGGCTGCTGCTACAGTCGACCCTGTGTTGTTGCGAGTGGAAGACAAAATCCACTTCGTAATATCTGTATAAATAATGCAGAACCCTAACATTTGTTAATTAACCCCAGTAACATTGATAATATAATGATGTTGTTGTGACATTTCTGGCAAAACTTTTTGATCGATACTTTCAGAGGAGCAATATAGGGCCATATTGGCACTCTAGTAGTTTGAATTGCCAAATTATGAGGAACTCCACCTTCTTTATTGAGTTCCATGACACATTTTTTATGGCTGAATAACTGTATTCATGGATTGTATAAATAATGCAGACTTTAACATTTGTTAACATTGATAACATAATTATGTCATTGTGACATTTCTGGCAAAACTTGTGGATAGCGAAAGAAATTATTAGCTATACAAGCGTGCGGGCACAATTAAGAAAGAAAAATGTCAAAAAGGTCAGTTGGTAGTTTCAAAAGAAATCATAAGAGCGAGAGAAAATCATTTCAAGGAATTAATTATTGACATATATACCTTGAAAAGGTTTGATCCCCTGGCCTGGCTAACATCCTTGACGGCTCCACTAGATAAGGGCTTGGGAAACCCATATGAAAAAAAAAAGAAATTGCTTGTGACAAGCAATTTCTTAATTTCACTCAATATGTTTTCTTGACACACAGACAAGAAGTTGTGAAATTTCACCCACTTGAATAAGTCATCTGAATCATCCTTGAATTTAGATGAGTCTAACATAAGATGCCATCTTGCAATGGGTTAAAAACCATATTTGATCAATCAATCAATCTTGAACTCAAAGATGAGTTCAAAACTGATATTATGTGCATATCAAAGCTTATCGCAAAGGCATTGAAATTGCATACCGTCGCTTTTCAACGAAAACCTCGTAACTGCAGCTTGTTTTAAGCTGCAGTTACGAGGTTTTTGTTGAAAAGCAGCAATATGAGTTCATATGCACTTACAGTAGCTTTGCGCTAATCCATTGATATGCTTGTAAGAGATACAACAGCTTTGCATTGAGCTAGAGATGTGACACTAATAATATCATCTGCGATATGTGTAAACTAGACTAAGTAACTACTCGTTGATATAGATATTGGTTAAAACCTTGTGGTCATTGATTTTTGTTATCAGCCAGCGAAAAATTGCTTGACCACAAGCTTAGCAGAAGACAAAAATGGAATAAAGTGACACACTAGTCGTTCATTATAGATTTAGCTCCGTGTGATACAGTTTTCTTTAAGGATGGGTTTCTAACATATATCGTACCTTATTTGGAATATGATTTAATAGAATACTGGTGAGATTCTTTAATGTATATAACAAGTTCTTCTAAATGTGACGTCAAAATGCCACAAGCGTTAAATTGATTACTAAATTTAGAGATTTAATTGGAAAGGTTTGGCGGTTATAGTTGATTAATAAATCTATCTTTGGTAACATAAATTTATGACAAGGAATTTATGCTATTGATTTTTTGCTCATTTCGCCTTGTTTTACTAGATCTAGCACCATATTTATAAATTTCAGACTATAAATTTATTGAATTTTGAACACAGTGGATTTGTTTAATGGTTGAATTGGGTTTTACAACACATTCACCAATTTCAAATATTGTGCAACTGGTGCACCTTACCACTGTGTTCTTGGTACTTCTCATGCACATAAAAAAAAACGCAACATCCAATCTAAGCCACTAGCTGCTCATTTTATTTTGTCAAATGTTGGCTGAGCTGTGGTACTAATCCAAGACCCCTGGATTGATACAATCAGATGTTGGCAACTGAGCTGATGCAGGGCTTTTCTTCCAGAAATTGGGAAGGGGCCCTGGTCAGTCATTTTGGGAAATTTTAGTGCAATTTTGGTCAAATTGGGAAAAAGAAAACACAGGAGAATAAATGTTCAAATGTAAATGAACCTCCTTAAACAACACTTTTTAACCAGAATAACTTAATTATAGAATCACACACTGCTTATTTGTGACTATAATTGCCAGTATGTAATTGATCATTATTTATTTTCATTTTTGGGGGAATTTTAGTTTGGAAAATTGGGAAATTCTTACTTTGAAATTGGGAAAAAGGAGCCATATTCCAATTGGGAAGCCGCCGAATTTCGGCCTCTGTTATTGAAGGAAGAAAAGCCCAGCGATGTCATTATAACCTGGTTTTAACTTACAGTAACAAATGACAGGCACCAGTAAGGGGTCATCTTTTCTTTTGATCAATCAAATAAATGTTTTCAAGATTCTGTTCAGTGACAAATTCGTACACTTATTCCATGAGGACATCACATTTCCTTGTAAAACCCTGTGTTTACTTTTGCTTATCTTTGAAAATCAAATATGAAAAGAAATTTGATTGGTTAGAGTAAATATAACCAATGTTGGTTTTCTCAGGGTCATAGAAGATGACTCCTAACTAGTGCCTGTCAGATGTTAATTTGATTTAAATCGACTTGCCCACTGAGCTATCTAGCTGACAACACAATTGGTTTGTGTTGAATTTGATACCAGGAAAAAAGGCACTTTTCAGCAACAGAGGAATTTTAGGGTTGCCTGTGTTGTAGTAAACCATAACCACAAATACAGGATTTTTACTGTGGTTTTGTGAAAGATAAAATATATTGTCATGGGGCTATCACAATATGACCACAAACTCATGGAATCGTCACAAATTGAGAAAGGCCTAGATTCCTTGGGTTCAGGTAAATTTCGTTGCCGAATTATTGTATCTCCTACAATACAGTTACAATATAGATTCAACATTGTTACGAAAATTCCTGTGAATCGGCATACTATTGCTTGAATCATACCAAATTTATCACAAATTAAATACACTATTCAAAAGCTTAGAAAAATACTGTACTTAATTTACAGATCTGTTAAGAATTAGTTACAGATCAGTTAAGAATTTGTGAAATGCATTCATAAAATAGGTATGAATAAAAAAGGTTTTGTGACTATTTGTGATAATTTGTGGAGTTGACACCAGCTCAATGACTAGAGAATGACTGTTACTTAAGCCTCTCTTACAAACGGCTGTGCGTCTTTATAAATTTATGAGGACACACAATAGAATGTAAGAGAGGCTAAAGAATTGTAAAGTCAATTGTTTGCTAGGTGCATTCTGCATCATGGTTGCCTCCACCAAAATCGTAAGTTGCATGTGTGTGCATTGCAAGACTATGCCTATTTTTTAGACACAGAACGCATGCAGGAGCACATACGACTGGTTGTAAGAGAGGCTTGAAATTTATTGCAGGTATTGTTAGTCAAAGACGAAAGCACTAGTAACAATTATGTGAGAACGCAAGGCCAAATGTTTGACTTGTAAGCTACTGAATAGAATTAGAGGAATGACACTGAACTGAGACCTGCCTGAGACAAATGAACCAAAATTAAAGTGCACAGACAATCTGATTTGAATTGTAATTTGTTGTTAGAAGTTGTGAGACCTTAGTTCATGTAGCCTTGTTTACGTCAGTTGGTTGCGTCTTTATTGATGACGTTGATGTTCAAATATTAACAGACCTTCGTTACTATAGCCTTCCTAAGAACTAATAGATAATTTAAACAAGACTTACCGTCAGGGAAGTTGAAGTTTGAATGGTAATTCATCGACCATAACTCCCGAAGGGGATCAAACAGAGTACTCGCGGCTGTGACGTCACGGAAATCAGTCTTCAGAGCTCACGCGAAGATATGATCAATTGCAATTATAGCAAGTGATTCATATCGATAGCAACATTAAAAAATCTCCCAATAATTAAGGGTGGGTGGGAGCGGTGTTTGATCCCCTTCGGGAGTTATGGTCGATGAATTACCATTCAAACTTCAACTTCCCTGACGGTAAGTCTTGTTTAAATTATCTAATTCATCTCCCATTAACTCCCGATAGGGGTCAAACAGAGAATTTAGAGCGGATTTTTTAATGAACACTAACTTTGTACACAAAAATTATTTAATGCAACTAAGTAACTTAACCATATCTAAAACACAACTAAAGAATCAACATTGTTCAACCATCCAATACGGCCTGCTCTACAGTTTCTTTAGAAACAACATTTTTCTTATAAAATTTGTAGAAAGTTTTTGCATTTGACCAACCAGCTGTTGACCTAATTTTCTCAATTGACACACCTTTGGAGTGTGCCAAACTTGTAGAAACCGATCTAGTGCTGTGGGTAGTGTATGAAGTGTCTATTCCTGCGTTATTTAAAATGCGTTTTACCCATCGCGCAACTGTAGATTTAGCTACACCTTTGTGTGGCGCCTGAGTGCTTATCAATAATTTATTTTCTGTCAATGGCCTAAGAGACGCAGTGCGTGACAAATATTCTTTGAAAGTTTCATAAATACATAATTTCTTATTTCTTGAATACTTATTTAAGTATATAGGACCCAGGTGATACGAGGGCCTAGATTGCTTTAAAAGATGATTGGTATGAATTATGACTTGGTGGTCAGTGAATTTCACATCATCTACATGTATTACATGCAGAGTTTGGCACCTTTGTGCACTAAGCAGCAAGAATAAAAGAGACAATTTACATGAGAGAAAAATCAAAGAATCATCATTATTTTGACATAAAAAACTAAAAACAGTATTTACATCCCAAACTGAAGGGTGCTTTGGAAATTGTGGTCGGTTGTTAAATACACCTTTCATGAAGTTCTTTAGAACTTTATTGCCACTATAGTCTAAGCCAGAGCACATAAATGTATAAGCGTTTACAGCTGCTCGAGCAGTTCCAAGAGCACTGAAGCTCAGTCCAAGAGAGTACAAATATGTCAAGAATTCCACAACTTCATGAACTGCTGGTTGAATGTGACAAGTTTTTGACTTATCACAAAACTTAAGCCATTTGTTTATATTACTTGCATACTGAGTGCGTGTGGATGATCTCCATCCATTAATGATGAGGTCAGTTGCTGCTCCAGAGAAACCCTGCTTCTGAAGGGCTTCCCGGATACACGGAAAACCGCCAGTTGCATTTTCTTTAACGGGTGACGAAATGTCGGTTTGTGCGGTAGTCGCAGAATCAACTGGGGGTTTGGCAAAAAGTAACCCGGCTCTGTAACTAATGTAGTTAACTTTGGCCACCAACACTGAGTAATCCACACCGGCGTTACTAGAATGGCCTCCGCTTGATCCTCCAACAATTTCTGCAGTATCCGAGGAAGTAAACTGAAAGGAGGAAAAATATAATTCAGCGACGATGACCAATTCATGGAGAATGCATCAACTGCGATCGCATTAGGATCCGGCAATCGTGACACATAGTCCTTTAATTTGTAATTCAGGCGCGAAGCGAATAAATCTCTGTCCGGTGGACTGAATTTGTTGCATATCATTCCAAACACAGTTTCATCTAGGGACCACTCTAGATCATCATTGAATTTTCGCGAAAGATTGTCAGCGTCCACGTTCTCAACCCCAGCAATATGAGCTGCGCTGAGATGAATTTTCCGATTAATGCACCAAAACCAGATTGAACGTGCTATTTCGTTTAGATCACTGCATTTTCCTCCAAAATTGTTAATGTAAGCACAACAAGTTGTGTTATCGGTATATATGCGAATATGCTTACGCGTCATGTCCTTGCATAAAGCCATTAAGCCAATTTGACACGCCTTTATTTCTAAAATATTAATGTGTAGAGTTTTTTCCTCTTCTGACCAGATACCATTAGTCTGTAAATCAAGGCTTTTGATACATGCCCCAAAACCTAATAAACTTGCATCCGTATGCAATTCAATATCTGGATTTCCATGAGACACTAATTTTACACTCTGGTGCAAATTATCTATCCACCAACGTATGTGAACCTGTATTTCTGGGGTGACCGTCATGAAAGATGCAAAGTTTCCTTTTTTAATTCTAAGCATTTTCACTTTAATTTTCTCTAAAGGTTTATAATATAAGGGTGCATATTCTACACCAGGTTCTGTAGCTACCAAATGTCCTATAAGTTGAGCAAATTGCTTAATTGTAATTCTCTTTTGACCCATAACCGAAATGCACAAATTTATTATAGAATTGATTTTCTTTAAGGTCAAACGAACAGTCATTGTACTAGAGCATAGAATGAAACCAACAAATTCAATTTGTTGAGTTGGAATAAGATGAGATTTTTTAAGATTTATAGTCAGTCCTAAGCTATCCATCAACGACACAGTATCATGAATGTTTTGTAGACACCCATCAAAAGTCTGACTCTGAAGGCAACTATCATCAATGTATGCAGTTGAAATATGACCTTTCGCTCGCAACGATGCAAATACTGGCTTTAATACCTTTGTAAAAACCCTAGGCGCAGTTGAAAGACCCATAACGAGAGCGGTAAATTGCAGTTTAACTCCTCTGTACAGAAATCGGAAGTATTTCCTGTCCTTCTCACAGACTGGTATGCTATAATATGCATCTGAGATATCAACCGATCCGAAAAAACAATCACGACTCATTAAATTAACAGCTGTCTTTAAAGTTTCCATTTTAAAATGTATAAACTGCATGTGCTTGTTAAATGTTTTCAAATTCAAAATAACTCTAATGCCTCCATCCTTCTTAGGTCTAATGAAAATGTTAGAAATAAATTCATCTTTATCAACTGAAGTGACTGGCTCAATTATCCCAGTGTCAATAAACCGTTTTATTTCTATGTCAATTTTATCTTTTTCCAAATCTGAAAATTTTAGAGGATTAGGAACAAATTTTTGAACAGGTTTTGAGTCTAATTCTAAGTTGTAACCACATATTGTTTTGAGTATCCATTTATCATTTGTTAGCTTCAACCATTCATTGACTTTACCCTTTGTTTTCCCCGCTAAAAAATTTTCTTTGGTATTACAAAGTTTAATGTTAAAACCATCAACAGTACTCACAGCTAACTTTTGTGGAAATTTTTCCCTTTGTTGTGGCCCGACATGTTTGCTCTTCCCTTTTGGTATTTCCCTTGGTTTGGTTTGGGGTTTGGAGGGGTGGCAGTCCTTGTTGGGTTGTTTGACTTGTAGTTGGACGACTTGTTGTTGCCCCCCCTCCCTGTGGATAAAAAAGACTGGTTGCTTGTTAGCTGGATGTTTTTGGACCCATCCAGATTTTTTACCAGGTCCGCTACATTGTCTCCAAGCAGCCCTGTATCTGTAGTTTTGTTGTCTTCTGCGCACAACTGCTTGAATTTAGGGTGCAGTTCCCGCTTGACAGTCTCCCTGCGTTGCATGTTTATCATCTGCACAGAATGGCATAATAACTTAAATGAATCCCAAATGTAGGTCTTCAGTTGGTTCAAGTCTTGTTTTTGTGCACTGCAGGCGTTATCAATGGCCAAAACGAGAGGGACAGCTGCCCGATTAAGATGTTTGATGGTGTTGGCCCGGCCAATGTCAATAGACCTTGTGTTGTTTTTCAGTTGTGGCCACAAAATATTTGGAATTGTTGGACATTGTAATGCTGTGACATTTTCGGGGCGTTTGTATTTTAGTTCAAGATTTTTTATTTTATCATCCTGAATCCGTTTGGTCGGTCGAAGTGAATTATTCAATATTTCGGCAACTTTGGTTGAAATACCTGGCCCGGTTTGCTGTTCCGACGAGAAAAAATCGTCATAATCCGCAAACATTTCGGAGAAATTTGGATCTTCTTCCGTATCAGCATTCGGATCTGCCGATCCGCGAAGTAAACCGTCGAGATCCGAAGTTTCATCCTCTGATTCGGCCTCGGAAATATTCGCCAGGTCCGATTGTTGTTGTTGTTTTTCCTCAACGTGCTTTGGACGCTTAGCGGAAGTCTCTTCCGCAGGTGCCCGCTCTGCCGGACGCTTCAAAGATTTTAACTCGTCCCTGATTTCTTTCATGTCTGACGACAACGAGTTGATTTTCGATTGTTGGGCTGTATAAGTTTTCATGTTATTGGCGAAAGTCTTAAGCATGCTCTCGCTTTGTTCCATAAATTTTTGGATTTGAGAGTCAGTCAGCCTCGTTTTCGATTGTTTGTTTTCTTCCGGTCCTGTCACATGACCGCTTTGTATAGTCACGTGATCAGATTTCTTTTTCGCGGGACTAGAGGGCTCTGGCGTTACCGCGTGACTGGTCTGTGGTGTCACGTGACTTTCCGAATGACTGCTTTTATCCATTCTGGACCCCCCCGTCTAACTGAAAGCCAAAACAGAGGCCCAATTATGAAATGTTCATTGTAATCAAAACCCAGAAATTTTTTAACTAGACCACAATCCTAAATTACCATAAAATTATTAGTCCGTAATTCATTAGAACTACAGGATTAAAGAATTCTATATCGTGTTGAAATATGTGGCAGAATTTGCAATGTGCAGCTGCTTGCAGCGTGCTTTCTTTGTTCATTAGAACACGGAATATACAATTTTTGTATCTTCCATCCATTGGGAAATGACCAGATCAACAATTTGTCGACCTGTATGCCTATTAAGGCTGCGCAATATTTTCAGCGCAAGTCATTAGACTATTTTGTCATTAGGTAGATAGTAAAAGAATCCAGCATGATTTTCATGTTAACTGGAGTCTGATACACGTGGTCGAGTAACACAAAGGAATTACTGATAAGCCTTAGGATAAAAATAGAAAAAACACAGAAATTGTACCTTTATCTCCAAGTAATCTCTGATAAAACTATCACAATATTCCAGAAGTATTCGTAGATCGTCGTTTACACCAATTTAACCTCTATAACAACAAAAATTAATTAAAAAATTGAGCTCCGAATTTTTTATGACTAGACTTCCAGGGAACAACCTCGATATGATTTCCGTGACGTCACAGCCGCGAGTACTCTGTTTGACCCCTATCGGGAGTTAATGGGAGATGAATTACCCACGATCCAGCCAAGAATCTATAATTTTGTCAATTTATGGGAGTCGAGGTTGCAGTGTATCATAGATACAGCTCATTTGCTTCAATTTGCCGTTATCCAATTTATCACACTTTGACACCCCAGAAGATAAAGATTTCAGAAAACATTGTGGTAAATGAAGAAATTGCTTGTGACAAGCAATTTCTTCATTTTCCACATGGTTTTGTACCCAGTATGACAAAAGACAATTGAATTTCATTCACTTGAAATTGTTGTCTGCAATTTCTTTGAATTTGGAGCAGTCTAGACAAGCTGTAGTTACAATTTTTTTGATGAAAAACGATCTTATCGTCGTTGTAAATGCAAAACCTCGTATCTCGTTTTTTGAAAATTTTAAAAGGGAGGGAAAAAAGTGTAATAACTTTTCCCAAACTGAAATGTTTTACTTGAAATTTGGACATAGTGTTCATAGATAATGTATCATTGATACTGATTGGTAAAAATATCTCAAAACCTGCGAGAATTGTCTAATCTGGACACACAAGTTTGTACTTTGAAAATCGCAAGAATCGACATACGATGTTTTGCATTTACACCGACGTTATGCTGCTTTTTGCCGCAGTAAGTAACAACACTGTCTAGAAATTTTGTCGTCTCGTAAAGTGCTAATTAAGCTGACCCAAATTTTTGCTGGTCTAGAAATATATGGTATTACAGGAGACAAATAAGAGAGGCGTATGTGACCTAATATTGATCTTAGAGAGAAGACAAAGTTATTTCGGGGAAAAAGCTAGCTTTTGGTACATGAATGGTAGCTTAAAATGCCAGGTTTACCCAAACTTTAGCCTACCTAGAAATGTATACTGTCACAAGACAAATTAAAGAAGGCTTTTGTGACCCAATATTGATCTGAGAGAAGACAGTAAGTTATTGTGGAGAAATTCTGGTGTTTATATGTACATGAGCCAGGATCTGGAAAAAGGTCCCTTAAAGCTTTTGATTCGAACATGATTTCAGATCAGCCTGCGTATACATGCAGTCTGATCAGGAAAATGTTGTTCTCCAATAGCATCGTCATGTTCTGTAGCGACCATAATTTATAAGAGTAACATGGATCCAAGTCAGATTCCACCTAGACACAGCCTGATCTTGAAACATGGCTGTCTCAGTCTACCCAATTTTTAGCCTTCTTGAAATGTATACTGAACCAAAAAAGAAACCTGCCAAGTTTGAATACAGATACCCCTTACACACTTGTGAAACTTGAATTTTATGTTGAATTAACAATTATCAGGCTTTTTCAAAGGGATTAGCTGACCAATTTGCAAATATAAGAAGATTATATAGCTACCAGATGTACATGTATATCATTTAATCCTTTCGCTGCCAAATTTCAAATATTTGACTGTCCTCTGGATGCCAAATTAATTCGAAGAAATTTCTAAGAATCGTAGCCTGTAGACAAAAACAGGCATAACTTTTGACTCATTTGATACATTTCTTTCAAATTTTCAGCACATTCAGAGAGATTAGGAATCTATTATATTGCAGAAATTTCAAATCATTTATGAAGTGACAATATCTATTTATTTTGATTTTATTCACAAATTGTTGGAATCTTAGAACAACGGGAAAAAGTGGATGAACCTTCCGTTGAAAGTATAATGTTTTGATGAAGCAGATTGTTGAGAATATCAACTAAACATAATTTAATACTATCCCGAAGCCTTTTCCAGCATTTCCGATGTCATTCATGGTGATATTTACAGCTTCTATGCATAAATAGTAAGTCAATGTTCTAATGGCAGCCATGTTGTTGTCTTTTGTTTGGAAAATTCCT
Source organism: Fragum sueziense (assembly GCA_963680895.1). NCBI lineage: Eukaryota > Metazoa > Mollusca > Bivalvia > Cardiida > Cardiidae > Fragum > Fragum sueziense. The sequence continues at coordinate 33,088,914 of OY804601.1, forward strand.
CGTAAAAACACTTATAGTTTACCGATTTTAACACAAATTTCACTATTTTATCTGTCAAACGCTAGTACTTTGATTACTTGACCGGTGCTATAAAAAATACTATGTGAAAACCACTTAGCCGGAAAAAATATTCATAAACTGCACACAAGAACTGTTATAGAACATTCTTAAGAACGATAAATGGCACTTCTATAACTGTTCTAAAACAGTTCTTCATGTGCCATTTAACGTTCTAGAACAGTTCTAGAAGTGCCATCTAATGTTCTAGAACAGTTCTAGAACAAGAAATGCATTCATGAACTTTTTTTGCAGGGGATAGTGGTACGGTTTAGGGTTGGATAGTCTTTGTGATTGTCATTATTAGCACTTTCCTACGCAAGCATTTACAAATAGGTTGGTCCTATTTTCAAGGAGCCTACGCAAACATTTACAAATAAATAAGTCCTTATTCCAAGGAGTTGTAAAAGACAAAGCAAAATTTAAAGTTAGGAAATACAGCAATTTTGGATGTTTTTATACGCCCGTCGAAGACGGGACATATTATGGGATCACCCGTGATGTCCGGCGTCCGGGCGGCCGGGCGTCCGGGCGTCCGGCGGCGTCTACTTCTTTGTCCGGAGCATAACTCTGTCACCTTAAGTCCGATTGACTTTAAACTTGGCAGTTATATTCTTCTCATCATTACGGAGTGCAGTGCACAAGAACCATAACTCTACCTAGCTTATTTTTTGAGTTATTGCCCTTTGTTGTTTTTCAAACTTGAATCTTGTCCGGAGTATATCTCTAAAAGTATAATAGCTAGGATCATGAAACTTCATGGGTGTATAGATCTCACCAAGGGGGAGTGCAGTGCACAAGAACCATAACTCTACCTGGCTTATTTTTTGAGTTATTGCCCTTTGTTGTTTTTTATACTTGAATCTTGTCCGGAGTATATCTCTAAGAGTATAATAGCTAGGATCATGAAACTGTATGGGTGTATAGATCTCACCAAGGGGGAGTGCAGTGCAAAAGAACCATAACTCTACCTGGCTTATTTTTTGAGTTATTGCCCTTTGTTACTTTTCATACTAGAATCTTGTCCGGAGTATATCTCTAAAAGTATAATAGCTAGGATCATGAAACTTCATGGGTGTATAGATCTCACCAAGGGGGGGTGCAGTGCACAAGAACCATAACTCTACCTGGCTTATTTTTTGAGTTATTGCCCTTTGTTGTTTTTCATACTAGATTCTTGTCCGGAGTATATCTCTATAAGTATAATAGCTAGGATCATGAAACTTCATGGGTGTATAGATCTCACCAAGGGGGAGTGCAGTGCAAAAGAACCATAACTCTACCTGGCTTTTTTTTGAGTTATTGCCCTTTGTTACTTTTCATACTTGATTCTTGTCCGGAGTATATCTCTAAAAGTATAATAGCTAGGATCATGAAACTTCATGGGTGTATAGATCTCACCAAGGGGGAGTGCAGTGCACAAGAACCATAACTCTACCTGGCTTATTTTTTGAGTTATTGCCCTTTGTTGTTTTTCATACTAGATTCTTGTCCGGAGTATATCTCTAAAAGTATAATAGCTAGGATCATGAAACTTCATGGGTGTATAGATCTCACCAAGGGGGAGTGCAGTGCACAAGAACCATAACTCTACCTGGCTTATTTTTTGAGTTATTGCCCTTTGTTGTTTTTCATACTTGAATCTTGTCCGGAGTATATCTCTAAAAGTATAATAGCTAGGATCATGAAACTTCATGGGTGTATAGATCTCACCAAGGGGGAGTGCAGTGCACAAGAACCATAACTCTACCTGGCTTACTTTTTGAGTTAGTGCCCTTTGTTGTTTTTCATACTTGAATCTTGTCCGGAGTATATCTCTAAAAGTATAATAGCTAGGATCATGAAACTTCATGGGTGTATAGATCTCACCAAGGGGGAGTGCAGTGCACAAGAACCATAACTCTACCTGGCTTATTTTTTGAGTTATTGTCCTTTGTTGTTTTTCATACTTGAATCTGGTCCGGAGTATATCTAAAAGTATAATAGCTAGGATCATGAAACTTCATGGGTGTATAGATCTCACAAAGGGGGAGTGCAGTGCACAAGAACCATAACTCTATCTGGCTTTTTTTGAGTTAGTGCCCTTTGTTGTTTTTCATACTTGAATCTTGTCCGGAGTATATCTCTAAAAGTATAATAGCTAGGATCATGAAACTTCATGGGTGTATAGATCTCACCAAGGGGGAGTGCAGTGCACAAGAACCATAACTCTACCTGGCTTTTTTTTGAGTGATTACCCTTTGTTGTTTTCATACTAGAATCTTGTCCGGAGTATACATGTATCTCTAAAAGTAAAATAGCTAGGATCATGAAACTTCATGGGTGTATAGATCTCATCAAAGGGGAGTGCAGTGCAAAAGAACCATAATTCTAGCTGGTCTATTTTTTGAGTTATTGCCCTTTGTTACTTTTCATACTTCATTTTTGTCCAGGGCATATCTCGAAAAGTATAATATCTAGGACCATGAAACTTTTACCAATCTTCTCCCCCTGTCGACAAAAAGCAGTGTTACGGGCGTATCTTGTGACAGTTTGACACCTTGTTTAGCATTGGTAAATATTTTTATTTTCTTTCCAAAACTTTCTTGACATTTAAGTATGTTAAAACTAGGGGTCAATTGTGAAATGATGAAGATTTTTTTTTTTTCCTTCAAGGACAAAAAGACCAAATTGTGAAATTATTAATCCATTCCCAAACAATGACGCTGTTTGACACTTTTCAAGATAAAGGCTTTAGAAAGTATTGTGGAAAATAAAGAAATTGCTTGTGACAAGCAATTTTTTCATTTCCCACAATGTTTTCTACCCAAAAGACCAAAAATATAAAATTATATTCACTTAAAATTGTCGTCTACATGACATCTTGAACTTGGACCAGTCCAAAATTTGTCGTTTGGTAATGGGGTATGCATTTTTCAAAGAGCGCTATTTTAGAATGTTCCAATATTTGAAAGGAGTTGCCTATGACAAAATAATTATTGATTACTTATACTCCGTAAATATTTACCTGAACCTGTTGAATATGTAATGAGTAACTGTGATCCGAAATAATCACTACTCGCCAGCACCCCTCACTGTCGAGCAGAGTCGATAGTTTCCATAAGCATTTGGACTTTGTATTCTGCACGTGCTCCTCGTGTCAATATACGTCGAAGAGTGAGTATTTCGCATCACAGTTACTCATTACATATTCAACAGGTTCAGGTCAATATTTACGGAGTATACTTGGCTACTAGGTAGTAGATGTAGATGATGTCCGAAGTTAAAATGGTTCATTGTTGTTATAAGAGCATAGAAAAAAAAACATTGCAAGAAAAAGAGAAATTGCTGATTACAATGTACAAGCTATTTCTTCTTTTCTGTGTATTTTTTTCAAAGCATTTTCTTGCAGAGGCGACAACTGAAAAGATCAGTTTGTATAATGATTAATGATATATTTCATTTTGTACTTTCAGTATTTGTGTGAGCAGACCCTCAAAATGACAAGCCTCAGGTAGGAATTACTATATTTATATGCCCAAAGCAAGGGTTTTTGCCATTCTAAATTTGTCATTTGAAATCCAAACCCTATGTTGTGGGTACTCATTTCAATCGTCTCAACGAGACGATTCCAATGAGTACCAACAATATAGGATTTGATGAACAATAAACGGAATTTTTTGTTTTAAAAGCCCTTCACAAAGCATGTTATGGCCCTAGTCGTCTGTCTGTCTCTCTGTCCCTGTAGTTCTTGATTTAGAATGCACCTTATAAGAAAAATCCCATACACTGTACAAGTTATTTCCCTTGCACCAGCCTGTAAACCAACTTACAAATTGCCTTTGATTGATAGCTCATTTTCGATTTTCCATGGTTGTTTATGAATCAACCCTTTCTCAGTTAAAGTAGAGGTAAAAGTTTAGACTGGTTTAATTTGAAAGCTACTGCATATAGGACACTGAAAATATTAATGCAAAAGGAGAAAATGCTGGTTATCAGCATTTTCTTCTTTTGCCTGAATGTTTTTCCAAGCCTTTTCTATTCATGCTGTCAAAAAAAATCACCCTATTTGGGAAGTTTGATACCCGGCCGCGGCAAAAACCCTTCCTGACTAAAATGTCACCCATTAATGGTTTGATTTCTTGAACCTAAGTGGGGGAGCAGCTGGAGGCTCGGTTAGGGTGTTGTGGTAGTACTGGTATGAGAAACAACTGGAATCCATGGTTAGGTGCTCCAGCCGCCGCAATATAACCCTAGTAGTTGAAAATAGTGTAAAACCCCAATAAAAGGGTTAATTGGTTGGTACCTCATAACCTCCCTTACATCAGTAACTGCAGTGTCTCACAAATTATCCCCCTTTAAGGACCTGTTTTCACCTTTCAACTGTTGTTTAAGGATTGATCATCAAAAATTTTACCTTAACGCTTTCCCAAACAGCAAAATTTTACGGTTATCTACTTCGAAAACAGCTACAAATGACAAAATGGATGTTATCAAAGATAAGATTTGTATAAAATATGGCATAGAAAATGCAAAAGGAGAAACTGCTGGTTATCAGCAGTTTCTTCTTTTGTTTCAATGTTTTCCCTAGCAGTTTCTACTAGGGACGTCAAAAGCAGGTCTTGTTTGGGAAAAGGTTAAGTAAAATTCTACAGGTACAATCTGGGTGTCTTGAGTTCTAAATGGAATGAAAATTTAACTTTATCTCACAAATTTTATGTCATTTTAATGCATTAGTAGGGTGGTCACACTTTTTTCCAAAAGTATTCCAGCCCCTACAAAATATATACCAGCTTACAGAGAATATTGAGAGAAACATAAAACTGGTTGAATCGTGAAAATCGGACATTGCGTTATGGAATAAGGCTTATTCAGATTTTTACGAAGGGGAGATAATTCTGCCGAATTACGTAATTGTTTATTTTTCAAAGAACTTCGACAAATTATATATCATTTTCAAGGTCTGAATGAGAGGAACTCAAAACTGCTTACGTTTTTAAAATCGGACATTTAATAAAATAGTTACCTCCCTTTGAAGTTTTACAAAGGATGAAATTATTCTACCAAACAATTTAGTTCTTCAAATTCTACCCAACAACAATTATGTAAATATTTGTTTCATTTTTTCAACCCTTCCCCGATCAAGACATGATTTTCAGGATCATATATGAAAAGGTTTTGGAAAACATTGAGACAAAAAAAGAACATGCCGATAACCAACAATTTCTCCCTTTGCGTAAATATTTTCTGCGCTTAGTTGTGCGCATATCATTTCCGTGTCATTGCCTCCGATAAAAACAAGATTTTACGACATATAAAATAGGAATTTGAAATTTTTTTATAATAATTCAAACTTTCAAGTGATCGATTATTAACATTATATCTCTGGTTCGTGAAGAAACATGCTTTCAAAATTGACCCAAAAGAGCACCATACATTTGAACATGTCCATTTTGCAACTTCTAAATTCAAGCTAATTTTTGGCTGCCTCACCCTTTCCCAAACAAGACCTGGTTAGACCTGGTTTTGACGTCCTGAACGGATTTTATTGAAAGGTGAAAAGATTAAGGCGAAAGAATCTTATTTTCTTTTACACTCATTCTGTCGCCTGTCACAGCTTTCGAGTTGGATGACCATAAAGTTTTGCTGTTTGGGAAAGAGTTAAATGGATGTTTAGGAAGCCCATGACAAACGCCGATTTTGTAAATTCGTTTGGACTGAGCACGAAGTGCTCAAGATGAGCTATTGTGTTCACTCACCGTCCGTCCGTCCGTCTGTTCGCCCATAATTCCTTGAAACACCTACTACTCCTTAACCACTGGGCCGATTTTGACAAAACTTTACAGGAATGTTCCTTGGATGACCATATTTAAAGAATGTTCGCGATTTTTTGATTCGTCAAAAAATATGGGCGTGGCAGGGCAAGGCTTATCGAACTTTGAGAAATCATGACATCATTCTTAACAAATCAACCATTCGGCCAATTTCAACCAAACTTTGCAAGAATGTTCTTTGAGTCACTGTCGTCAACATTTATGAATAAATTTAGGATGAATGGAGTTTAGACAGAAATTATCGATAAATCACGGGGAATTGAAAAGCACTCCCCATTGTTAAAGCCTTTGCGCTTGAATGCGCTAAGCTAAAAGCACAAAATGTTTTATTATTTGAATAGATAGGATGTTGAAGAACATATATAGGCTTTTCTAGGCTTTTCTGCCGCATAGTTCTTGACATTTGAAGCCGAGTAAAATGACCTATTTTGAATACCTAATCATCGACTCATAATTCATCGGTTCACCGTATTAACATACACGGATGGATAGATCTATTTTCCCTCTTTAATTTGATATAAGATTTATGAAAATCCGTTGAGAAACGGCAGTGCCAAAGCAATTTTATCACACATACCCACGCGTCCTTCTAAGGTAACGACCGAGTTCAAACAAAGAAACGCAAAGTTGACCCACTTTTTCAAATAGAGATTTAACACGAAAAGAACGTGTATACGGTAAAAGTATTTTATCATAATAAAAAATAACTATTTAGCTTTAAGTTTTTACACACTTTTTGGCAATTTAATGTGTTATTTAGGCTGAAAATGCCGTTTGTAAACTACTCGTTTTTACATAGAATCAGATAGAGGCAGTATTTTTAAAACGAGACTGTGACCACACTAGCATTAGATATCCCTTTACTATTTTACATGTATTTTCCTAGTTTACCTCACTGGATTTTACGATTTTTATCGAATTCTACAAAGGTCAATCCTTTTCCAAACAAATCCTCAAACCTAAAAAGAAATAGCTCATGTCTCTCATACTAAACGAACTGTTATAGTTTGCTTCCATTGCATCGATCAGCTGTACAATTACATCCCTTTATTGACCTATTTTTGCCTATCCATTGTTGATTGTCTGTTATTGTCCAGCAAGACTAACCCGGGACATCTGCATATGTAATGACCTCACTTCGGCAATGTTTTGTTAAGACGCTTAACTAACAGACTTTGCACACGAAAATTAAGTTGTCCCTGGTTAATCTTGCTGGACAATACCTGGTTTATAAAACGTACTGGTATGTTCTGAGTGCCATGAGTGCTGAAATGAATGAAACTTTTAACATTATCTTATAAATTTTACATCTCATGTAATGATGCATTAAATAACCCTTTACCATTTCATCCTTGCTGGTTTTATAACAAAGTTGATAGAGATAAGTTCTTTTCCTAAGCGTGCTCCAGAAATCTTAACATGAGGCGTGTGCGATATACCATCTTCCTCTTCCAGAAGAACACGTCATAGAAGAGGCTAAGTCACGTGATAGAAGACAAGCAGAAGACAGAAGACCAAAAATAAATCAAACATGTCTTGAAAACGGAAGTGGCTATTCTATCAAAAAGCTCTTCAAAAAGGAGGAAATTAGAATGACCAGCTTCAATTCGGTAGACTGGGTACCGTTCCTGATACTTCTACAATGTACTGATAAAGGCACTTCTTTTTCAAAAGCACTATTTTTGTTCTCGTTTTGATCCCAAAATTAAAACAAACTAGCTGTAAACAAGCGATTTTCAGTAACTGAGAAAATCTATACTTTGTAACTAAAGACGCTCTCATGTTGCTGACCACGTGACCTCTTCCGTCTTCCGTCTTCTGCTCAAAAATGGAAGAGGCAGAAGAGCTTCCAGAAATAGAAGAGGCTCGTTCGATTTAGCCGGAAGTGCTTGTCACGTGACTCTTCTGATTTCAGAAGAGCTAAAACGAACAGAATTTACGGTCTACCTCTTCCGGAAGACCACTTCTGGCCTAAATCGCATGCGGCTATTATCACATCCCTCAAATCAAACAAATTGTAATAGTTATTTCCCTTAGAACAGCCAAACATGCCAACTTTCAAATAACCTCCCTTTAATGACCTGTTTTAACCTTTCCATTGTTGTTTATGAGTTGATTGTCTGAATGTTACCTGGTGTTTTAGAATCTACAGGTACATTATGAGGGCTCTGAGTGCTGAACTGAATGAAAAGTTTACCTGTCAGAAACTGTGTCATAGTAACCGTACATTATCTTATCTCATGCATTTGTTCAACCCTCTACCAAATGATTCCTGGTTTCTAGCTATCTGAGTTATAACCCTTTCCCAAATGGAAATTTTGTAAATTTACATTACAGTACAGACAATATTGAAGCAAACGGAGGCTTAAAATTTACATGTTTTGGGAAGACGAATAAGAAAGATCAATCCTCAGAAAGAAATTCAACCCTTTTGGAATGGAAAATTAGAATTTAACGGAATGTTGGGTTGCATTCTGGGGTCCGTACCTATTGTGCTTCACGGAGGGACCTTATAATACTACAATCACACACACACACAGAAGCAAACGGAGAAAAAGCTGATATGATTACACAGTACAGACAATATTGAAGCAAACAGAGAAAATGCTGATAAGATTACATGTCATCATTTTTAGCTCACCTGAGCACAAAGTGCTCAAGGTGAGCTATTGTGATCACTTTTTGTCCGTCGTCCGTCTGTCTGTCTGTCCGTCTGTCTGTCTGTCCGTCCACAATTTCGTGTTTACACTCTAGCATCTACAAATATAAGCCAATCTTGACCAAACTTGGTCAAAACATGTAATGCCATAAGATCTCAGATGAGTTCGATTATGGGTCAGATCGAACCAGAAAGTCAGGAGTTATCTGCCCTTGAATGCCAAAAATACCTAGTTTTGACATTGTTTACACTCTAGCATCTACAATTATTGATCAATCAAGACAAATCTTGGAAGTAATGTTGCAGACTATAAGATCTCAGATGAGTTCAATTTTCAATTTGATCTGACCAGAAAGACGAGAGTTATGTGCCCTTGAATTTGACAAAATTGCCATTATCGGCTGTTTTTGACCTTGTTTACTCTCTAGAATCTACAATTATTCATCAATCAAGACAAAACTTGGACACAATGTTTGGGACCATGAGATCTCGGATGACTTTGAATTTCAGCCTTATCTTACCACAAAGTCGAGAGTTATGTGCCCTTGAATTTGATAAAATTGCTGTTTTTGACTGTTTTCGACCTTATTTACACTCTAGAATCTACAATTTTTTCCCAATCAAGACAAATTTTGGACACAATATTGGAGACCATAAGATCTCAAATGAGTTTGATTTTCAGTCGGATCTGACCAGAAAAATGAGAGTTATGTGCCCTTTAATTTGATAAAATTGCCATTTTCGGCTGTTTTTGACATAGTTTACACTCTAGAATCTACAATTATTTATCAATTAAAACAAAACTTGGACACAATGTTTGAGACCATAAGATCTTAGATGAGTTTGATTTTCAGTCCCATCTGATTAACAAGTCGAGAGTTATGTGCCCTTGAATTAGACAAAATTGCTGTTTTCGGCTGTTTTCGAACTTGTTTACACTCTAGAATCTACAATTATTGACCAATCAAGACAAATCTTGGACACAATGTTGGGTATCATAAGATCTCGGGTGAGTTTGAATTTCAGCCTGATCTTACCACAAAGTCGACAGTTATGTGCCCTTGAATTTGATAAAATTGCCGTTTTCGACTGTTTTCGACCTTGTTTATACTCTAGAATCTACAATTATTGATCAATTAAGACAAAACTTGGGCACAATCAGGGGTTGAAAAATTTCTTCTAACCTACTAGTCCTGTAGGACTAGTAGCTCAGAATTTCTACTCGCCCTTAAGGCAACCCAACTCGCCCTTAAAGATGAAGAAAATTTTAGACTGTTGGCTCTTACGGATGCATTATTATGCAAATAACTGTTTGACTCTGTTAATGTTTAGGACAGGTACAAATAAAGTTTCTTCGGTATAAATGACAGACAGGGCTCGCGCTTGTGATCGCCACTTCTAAAGTCATAGTCGAATAAGGCAACAATTTTATTAAAAAAGATGGTCAATAAATGGAATGTGGCTCAGACTTGACTCCATCTTTTACCATAAATCGATCGCCGATTTATACTACTGTAAACACTTACTTTTTATTTAATTGATTCGAAAGATTATCTGTCGAAATGGTCGAGTAAGCACACCAGTTTAATATACAACTACCAGGTAAAGTGAAAGAATCGCGAGGCGGCATGACAGAAAGAGACAACGCGTCGGTGTTAAAACCATCTAACGTCAGTGTTTTTACTACGTAGATAGCTTATTGTTTTCATTGCTTCATCCCATTTTCCCGCATTTTCTGGCACGCGCGACTTTTGTAAACAAATCATAGTAAAACGTGGCCTTATTTGGGTGCGGAAAAATCACGTGATTATATTAAAACTGGAATGACTACGTCATCAATTGACTGTGTTTGCGATGTTTTTGATCTCGCTCAAATAATCGCATATGAGTAACACAGATTTACTCTAGAAGCGTCTATGAAGATTGATCGACATAAACAGGGAACAGACTTATTTTACAGCGAATATTGTTTCTGATACGAAGTTATTTGAAATAAATACTTTCTTTTCGATCCTTTATTTTTTTCCCTCAATCAGCGTGATTCAAGTCCTAAATTTGCACTCGCCCCGTCGGACTAGTTCGTCCCCAAATCTACTCGTCCTACGGCATTTTCTACTCGCCAATGCGAGCGGGCGAGTGGATTTTTCAACCCCTGACAATGTTGGGGATCATAAGTTCTGGGATGAGTTTGGTTTTCAGTCTGATCTGATAAAAAAAAGTTGAGAGTTATGTGCCCTTGAATTTGACAAAATTGCTGTTTTCGGTAGTTTTCGATCTTGTTTATACTCCAGAATCTACAATTATTTATCAAACAAGACAAATCTTGGACACAATGTTGAGCACCATAACATCTTGGATGAGCTCGATTTTCACAACGTTATTGACCATAAGTTCGTTTTCAGTCTTAAAGTCATAGATATTTATTGAATTGAACAAAAATGTTGCTCATGTCATTTTGGTTCAGGTGAGCGATATAGGACCATCATGGTCCTCTTGTCTTCTTTAGTATCAATATTTTCTCAAGTATTAATAAAAACATTATTATAAATTTTCTGAAATTCTTTTGTGGAACAATTCACCTTTGAATGAAAGTTTCAGAAGATTTTTCCTATTTTCAAAACTTATATCTTTTGTGGCATGAAGCCAAAGAAAGTTTTCTGTGTTGTCGTAGAAACAAAATGATATTGTCGTCTTGTCTAAATGCATTAAAAACCTAATAATTATGAACACCTTTGATTTTATAAACAAAAGTTTTGATTGATTTTAAAAATCTTGTTTTGTCCCTTACAAGCAGTCTGAATTTTGATGTCTCTTGAATCATGGTTTAAGCCAAAGAAAAGAAATATGAAAACCATTTTAAATGCCATGTTATTTATTACGCCTTACATTATCAATAAATATTTTCACCTTTTGTGACTTTTAAAAAGTCAAATTCAAGCTCGAAAGATTTCATCAAAGGAAGCAATGATAATTAATTCAAAAGTAAATGAAGAAAAGTTTTACAAGTGACATTTACATCCATTTGACAAATGACAAAATTACGAAAGTGCTTTTTTTGTTACTCGTAACTCATCTTGGCATGTCATTGTGACGTTTCTTTTAAGATTGTCGCTCGAGTTAACCCCAAGCTTGTCAAATAAAAAATGAAACATCCTATGATTAAGATTTTCTGTATAAAAAATGAATTTTTAAAGTTAGATCTACAATAATTGTGTCAGATTGTTACATACAATTCCTGTGTCAGTAAAATGATTTCAAGGTCAAGGTCAAATAGCAAGGTCAGTAATGAAGAAACTCTGGGCAATCATTTTGCCAGAGCTGCAGATAATTGGTCTATGGCTTTTAAAAATAAAATACTTTACTAAATGTTCATCAAACCTTATAACTGTGGGTACTCATTAGAATTGTCTCATCGAGACATGAGACGATTCAAATGAGTACTCACTGCATAGGGACTGCATTTTCTTCTATTCTCTCAAGATTTTACTATGATGTAAGATCACCAAAACAATAATGTTGTTTGGGAAACAAATTAAGATATGATTCATACACATGCTACAAATTTTCATCATGTGGAATAGCAACACAATTACTTGTGTAGTTCAAACATTAATAGCATTAATAAAAGACTTAATGGTGCTGATGCTTTAATGTTTAATCCCGTAGATAATCTAAATAATATTAAACTCCCCTTTGATGTCTTTTCTCCGAGAAAATAGACAAAGATGTATGTATAGGAAAACATTCTTGGTTGCTCTATCATATTTAATGAATGGGTTATGATGCCGCTTTCAACAGTTTTTATATGCCACTGAAGCAGTATGTGCTAATCTGTATTTTGTGAATGCAACTTCTACATTTATAGAGTTTTGATGAAATTTTCACAGAATGGTCCTTGCAAAGTTTGCACTTTCACAATTAACCCATTACCACACAGTGACGCCTTTTGACACCAAACAAGACAAAGGCTTAGGAAAACATCGTGGAAAATTAAGAAATTGCTTGTGACAAGCAATTTCTTCATTTCCCACAAGGTTTTCTACTCCAAAAGTTATAAAATTTTGAAATTTCAACACATTAAAGTTGTCGTCTGCCACTTCTTTCTTTTGGACAAGCTTAAAATTTTGCCGTCTGGTAATGGGTTAATGGTATGTCATGGGAAAAGTAGGTTTCGGATGACAGCATTGATGCTTATATGAAGAGACTAAGGATATGCGTATGATATAGAATATATTGACGAAAAAGGAGAATTTAATATGGTGATTGTCACCATTTTCTTTTTATGCCCCCTATCGAGAAATTGGGGGCATATTGTTTTACTCTTGTCCGTCTGTCTGTCTGTCTGTCTGTCTGTCTGTCCGTCTGAAAGCTTAACATTTTGCCATTTCTCCAAAAGTATTTGACATACAAAGCTCAAATTTGGTATGTAACTTCCTTTCAATGATAGCTATCTGTTCCATGCAATATGACCTTCCTCAAGGTAATCTCGTAACCCTTATCAACCCTTATCACGAAAACTTAGACACTTTAGAAAAATAGCCATTTTGGGGGCATTCGTGTTTCACAAACACATCTTGTTTTGTCAAACAATTCACAATGTTTTTGTAGGCCATTTTAATCTTGTTGAAAAAAGGATAAGAATCAGGGTTACGCACAGGAATTGTGCCACTTGACATGTTACATGCTGCCGATTTCCGCCTTTTAATACAGACTTTCAATGACAAAGTTTGTTTCTATGGATAATGTTTGTGTATTTATGAATTAAAAATCATGTTGTCCTAAAGAGTTAATTAAAATTAGCTGAACTAGAATGTCAATTTTAACATATGGACCACACAAGCACTTAATTTATTTCATGAATACATATAATACAATGTATACACGACATGAGTGTTTTGAATTGTGAAAGATGAACACAAAACTTTGCATAACTTCACATTTGTAAAGAGAAAGAGCATTTTGTTAGTGTTATTGCAAATCTTCATAACTCCAGCTTTAATCAAGCTGTAGTTACGAAGTCTTGCAATAAATTTATAGATGATTTAATTTTTGAAAATACAAAATATAATGGACCATCAAATTCTGTGTCAAACCTAATTGATAAAAGTTCATGTACAGGTCTAAAATCGAAAGAAGTTACAGATGACTGTCAAAGTTTATCAAAAGTGAACAATTAAAATTTCATAGAAAATTCTGAGAGAGATTAGTAAGAATGGAAAAGTGGTAATCATGGATGCCATTTTGTCAGCCATTTTGTAAATGTGACGAATTTTTGTGATTAAGAGACAATGTTCAAAGATGTCTGATGTACATTAAAGCCTTTTTGAAATAAATGAAATGAAAATTATGTTTTCAACAATTGACAAGACCTGCAGTTTAAAGTGAAATCAAGGTGTTATCTTAAAACTTTAAATATTAGTAAGTTTAACCCTTTCCCAAACAAGACCTGTTTTTGACGTCCCTAATCAAAAAGGTTTGGGAAAACATTGAAACAAAAGAAGAAACTGCTGATAACCAGCAGTTTCTCCTTTTGTCTCAATATTTTCTGTGCCATATTTTACGCAAATCCTATCTTTGATAACATCCATTTTGTCATTTGTAGCAGTTTTTGATGTGGACCACCCTAAAATTTTGCCGTTTGGGAAAGGGTTAAAAGGTAAAAGCAAGTATTCAGAAATGGAGAAAAAGTCGTAAAATATGCAAGGTCTATAAAATAGCGTTAATAATAATATGTGTTACATGCTTCATTCCGCATGAAGCCATTTTATTACCTTGTTTTATGAAATGGGCGCCAATTATTGTACCAAAAATACCCATTTTTACAGTATTTAAAGAATTAATACTTCATTAATTTGTGAAGACAGCTAGCTGAATTTATAATTAACTTTCACTCTAACCCTCTCCAAGCAGATAGATTTTTAAGACTGCTCCAACTACAAAGCTGCCGCAGGAGAAAAGATGATAACCAGCGTTTTCTCCTTTTGTCTCAGTGTCTGTTCTGTGTTATGTATACAATATTAATGCTGTCTTCATCAGTTATCATCTATTTACCCTCTACAGCAGCTTTCAAATTGAATCAATCTAAAATATTGTCATTCAGGAAAGGGTTATTGCATGAAATTATGCTAAATGTATTGTTAAGATTAATAATACAAATTGACATTTTAGACAATGAATGCCCATTGAATTATTTTGAAAAGCTCAAAATATATTTTTGTCATTATGTCAATAATTTACTTTTTGCCCTTTCCCAAACAATACCTGGTTTTGGTGTCCCTCTGACAATAGACTTAGGAAAACATAGCGACAAAAAAAGAAAATGCTAGTGACCAGCATTTTCTCCTGTTGTCCCAATGTTTTTGGATTTATAATGTACACAATAAACATAAGCACACACTTCCATTTTGTAGTCTGCAACATATCTCAAATTGGATTAGTAAAAAAAAACTGTTTGGAAAAGCGATTGCAACTTGTGTCTGTCGGTTATACATAATTTCAGGTACTCATGCAACAAATTTTGAGGGCCAGCACTTCAACATAAGAATTGAATTGGAGCCATGTTAAATCGTAACCAAACGAACAACAAGAATTTTCCCAGTGGTTCAGATCAGGGGCATATTGCTTTACTAATGTCTGTGTGTCTGTCTGTTCATCTGTCTGAAAATAAACTTGAAAATGTAACATGAAAACTAATAACTTAACTTTGGGGGGAGGGGGGGGGGGGCATTCATGGTTCACAAACGCATAATGATGTCTTCCAATGTTTCCCAAACAACTTTCAATCAGGCTTGTGAAATGCAGATGTTGTTGGGTAAGGGGTTGGAGCCATGTTAATTGTAATGCAGTCACTTTTCCACAAACCCTAGTCTTACATGCTATATTCTAATTTGCCATGTGCTTTCATACAAACAGAAATGTTCTGATGAAAATTAATTTGTCTCGATCATATGAATTCATGTCTACATTGCACATTGTAACACTCTTTGATATGAAAAGGTAATCTCTCAAAGTCGGTCTAACTGATCTGGGCGTATAGTACAGCTTGAAATTTTTTGCCTAAAACACTCACCCACTGCTGACAAAAAATCAGGTGGAAAATCGTGGTGATTGTCCATTGTGACCACTGCGTTTTTCCACCCACGGATTGCGTGCAACATGGTGGCGGGTGGAAATTGTAATGATCACCGTGATAGAGTGGAAATGCCAGGGAAAGTCTAAATTATATGCTTGTCCGCGCGAATATTTGCGATGGGGGCGTGGAAAATTGCTGTGGTAAATTGCGGTGATTCTACTTCTTTGGGTGGAAAATAATGCTCACCGCGACCATTACATTGCAGCGATGCGTGGAAATAGGCAAAAAACGTGTAAGCTGTACGCTGTATGGAGTTAAGCTGCTTAAAAGTCCAACTGTTATATTGTAATATCTCAAAATTAAAAGAAAGGGACGACAAGAAACATTTTTGTAAAAAGGAAAAGAAATGTTGTTTTCTTACAATGTTTTCCATAATAACACTACAGTAACTAAAATTTTCTCAGGGTCGTAAAAACTCATTAGGTGTGGAAATCTTTGATGCATCCTGATGAATGAGATGAGCACATGATAGAAATATGAAGAAGGGTAATTATAATAATTATGATAGAAAACATAGTAAACATTCCTTTAAAGACTGTTTATTAGAGGTTGACACAATGAATTTTAATTTTAACTCTTTCCTAAATGGCAAAATTTTATGGTGTAATTTTCAGCCTGATCAGAATCCCTCATATAGTATTGTGCCCTTGAATTTGACTAAATTTCAGTTTTGGATTCTGTTTTCATTCTGTTTTCATTCTGTCATAATTAGATCTTGCCTGGCCTGATCAGAATCTCACATCCTGAATTATGCGCCCTTGGCTTTGAAAAAAAAAAAAGTGGTTATTGACTTTGTTTTCACTCAAAATTTGTTTACTTAATTTTGCTTTCACTCTGACATTATAAGTGAATCGTTTACTTCCTCCTCTCTTTGACCACATTGCTGTGTTTCCCTTTCCCCTGCGAAAAAGTCCATTTAAGTTCAAAAACTGTTCTAGAATGTTAAATTGCATTTCTAGAACTTGGATTCTGGTTACGAGTTCAAACACCGACAGAGCCAATATTCCTTCTGACAATTGACAAAAGTAACTTTTCTGTCACCAATGGATTTGCAATGTGACTCGGAACAGCTCTAGGCTCAGATTGGATATTGTGGTAGTTACTGTGAGAAATATACCAGGAATCCATGATGGAGTCACATTGCAAATCCACTGGTGAAAGAAAGCCTATGGAGCGACTCAAGCCCTTCAGGGCTTTCTAGTATAATCAAGTACAGTAAACATGCTTGTACATTGCCATGATGGTCTTGATTAACATGTTGAGCTAAATGTTGAAGGAAATGCGAAAACAATAAAGGGTTTGAAAACTAAATTTCAAAGGCACTTAGTAACCTTAGCGGAATAGATATGATAGGTAAACTGAGTCCACTGTAGTATAGACTATTTTTATAAAGGTGTAGAAAAATAAAGCAGTAGGAGAACAGAGCGGTGTGTAGTGGAGTGTTTAAATACTTTGTGTTTTGTTACTTGAAATAAGATATAACTATTGTGTATTCATGTATAGTTTTACTATAGGTTGTGTATAGATCACAATAAGTACTGAATAACTAACTAGGGATATAGATCTATTCAAACTGGTATATTACACACTATTTTGTGGTTTTGGGTTTATTTTCAACCCTGTTTTCGGTGTTTTAACAGTTTACTTGGGTGAAATAACACCGATTGACAAAACTTTTGGTGTGTGAAATAAACATCGTGAATATCGTGTAAAGGATTTATCATTTTATGATTAGAGAATGCTTCAAAGTTAGCGTATGATTTGATGTAGCTAAAGTGCAGACTTATGTGATCGTTGTTATATTGTTAACTTAATGAGGTGAGAAATTGGGTGTTTATAGCGTGGAGGTTGTTACATGCAGACCATGTATTTCTCGGATATGGATCATAATGGGGAGAGGCCGATCTTGCCCCCTGCTTATTGGGACAGGTTCTCGACTGGTATACAAAGGTGAGAGGTTTCTTCATCTTTCTACAATGTTTGTGTCCATTTCCGAATGGCAAGAGATTTTAATTGTTTTGACTTGAAAGCCGAGCAGACAACGAAATGGATGTTAGGTATACAGCGGCGGATCCAGGATTTGAGTGAAGGGGGTTCGTTTTTACACAAAGAGGGGTTCGTTTTACTAGTATCACACAAGTTTGACCCCCTCTGGATCTGCTTCTGATCCACTTCCATTCCTTGCAAAAGAATTGACTGTTGTTCTTTAATAGCTTCGAAGCCTAAATGATTGCTTAAAATGTGTTAAATATGTAAAGTTATATAGTCAAAATTCAATTTTCAGCAAATTCCAGGGTGGGGTCATGACCTCCCTGACCCCACCCCTAGATCCACCCTTGTCCTATGTACTCAGTCAAGGTCATATAGATCTAATTATCAAGGTCACATTTGAATTTTCCAGATAAATTTGGAAATAAATGGTTGTAGGGGCTATCCAGTCTACCAGCTCTTTCTCCTTTTCCTGCAATGTTTAACAAGAATTATAGGCTTGAAAGGTCAGTAAGGACACTAGGAATCAGATTGACAGAGTTGATGTGGATCTGTTTCAATCCTTTTCCAAACAAGTCCTAGTTTTAATGTCCCTAGTAGAAAAAGTTGTGGAAAGATATTGAGAGAAAAGGAGAAATTGCTGATATAAATCAGCAATTTCTCCGTTTCTCTCAATATTTTCTATGGCGTATGCTATGATATATACACTTCTACTCTTGACACAAATTATTTTGTAGTCCAAATCGGAGCTGTCTAAAATTGCGCTGTTTAGGAATGGGTTATTTATGAATCTATTCTCACATATTGACACTTTGACGCCCCAGACCATGAAAACTTTGGTAAACATTGTGGAAAATGAAGAAATTACTTGTGGCAAGCAATTTCTTCATTTCCCACAATGTTTTCTACATAGAAAAAAACATAATTATAAATGTAAGATACTAAGATTTCATTCACTTTAACTTGCAGGGGTTTTTCTTGCTATATGGCTGTAGCCGTTGAACGGCTACTTCCCCACCCCAAAAAAATTCCCCACCGACAGAAAAATTCCCCACCAGTCTGCAAAAATCTCCCATTTGTTATGCTTCTTTCAGCTTTTATAAAAAAAAAGATTTCGGACAGACAAATCTTTGTGATGATCATACTTGTGGAAAAAACGCTTTATCTCAACAAGTAAAGCGTCTATATAATGGGGTATATGGCTCGGGTAATTGATTGAATAATTCGATTACGGTTATCCCTTTAAGTAGAATTGAAATTCATCCGGCCCGGTATGAGCAATAATAAACTTTCCTTTTTTATTCCCCTTGCAGAGTGACCGTTTATGCAGTTTATTTCCAAGGCCTGTAAGAGGTCGCGTTTGATTTGTAAATTAAGAAGTGGAACGCGAATTGATAGTACGCACACAAATGAAAAATAAATCAATTTTGCCGAAAATGAATTAATGAATATGGACAGAAACGATCTACACACCGATATTTTGAAATAAATGAGCTGTTATTTGGGGGGCGCTGATTGCCATTCATCTAAATTCCTTGACATTCGGACAGTCAAAATTTACATTGATCCCAAATCGAACACGCCAGTGAAATGGCGTCACCTATAAAGTTCAGCTTCGTGGGATAAAAGGTAAATACGAAGCACCATCGGGAGTATTTTCAAAAAATAGTTGGAACGTTTTGAAAGCAAATCAATAGGGATAAAAAAAGTGGATGGCCAGACAAACAAGCTCCTGTCACTCAGGATCGTCGAAGGAAAAATGGAAAATCCTGTCGATCAAATGTAGCGTCTGCCTCGAAACGGTCACTGGCACTACTCGACCCCAGTGTATTGACACTTTTGCACATTTATCCAGGGTGCCCACTGGTCAGGGAAAAGTCAGTGAAATTTGTATTTTCTTCAAGGTCAGGGAAAAGTCAGGGAATTTTAAAAAATGGTCAGGGAAATCTGAAAAGCTTAAAAAGTCAGGGAAAAGTCAGGGAATTTTGAAAATTTCTTTTGTTCCAACAAAACAAATAGAAGAAAATGAAACAAAGTAAAACAGATAATCATAGCTATGGCATTTTTCAGGTTTTAGTTAACAAACCAGTTGTTCTTTTATACATGACTCTGCAATAATCATTTTAATGTTGAATTAAAGCTTAACATTTGAAATGGATCTTCTATCGAAATCTAATTCTCTTATGGCTAAATCTGTAAGCAAGAAGAAAGAAGCTGACAGTGAAGAATATTAAACATCTACAGAGGAGGTTGAAGAAATATATGTGGTGTGGTATATGTATTAATACTTGCACAGCTGCAAGGACTGTGCACCATTTGGGTTTAATTGCTTTTGAGTTTGATGATGAGTGTTAACTTACATGATTTAGGTCATATATGCCATCCCCTTCCAAATTACTTAGATTGTCTTCTTTCAAGTGACATTTTAATGTCAAGTGAATAAGGCCCTCAAATCTATTCATTATCACCAGTTTCCTAAAACACATTCATTAGTTGCACTTGTACCTGATTGATTGAAAATTAATTTTAGTACAAAAATGGTTTTAAAATGCTCTAATATTGCAACGCTTGAGCATGCAGTAGGTATCTAGATAAGTTACGGCCTTATCAATTGGTCAGTTAATATTTAAAATGGAAAAGATTGGAGTGGAAACACCTTTAAGAATGATGCCCAAAGAAAGTTGTTAGAAACAGTTTAAATTAGACAAAGAATGAAGCAGTATTTCTCATTTTCTCTTATATATTGAGGTGTACATTCATTTATTGTATTAACATTTCATTTGATGTCAAAGAAAGTGTCTTTAACTATTTCAAGCAGGACAAATTATCTTTTTTCTCTTCATCATGTTGAAAGAGTTGACCATTTTATGGATTCTCAGCGGCGGATCCAGGATTTCTGTTAGGGGGGTTCGGATATATGCAATTAGGGGGTTCGTTTTTCTAATATTACCCAATTTCGACTGGATTTCTGTATGAAAATGAAGTAATCAGGCTACAGAGGGGGGGTTCGTTCGAACCCCCCGAACCCCCTCTGGATCCGCCACTGATTCTACTAACTCATGTAAGTTCAACCATCACATTTGAATTGTTATTGTAAGAAATCTTGATTAATAGCGGATAGATCGGACGGCTTCTGGGGGTAAATGAGGCCGTTTCGCGCGAAAAAAGGTCAGGGAAAAATGAATTTTGGTCAGGGAAAAGTCAGTGAAAAGTCAGGGAATTTCATTCCAGGTGAAGGGTGGGCACCCTGTTATCACGTTATCTAAAGTTACAATGACTTAGATCTAAATGAATAGTCTAAGATCGAGTGCCATTGGTCTTGGTCTACAAGTTACTGATGAAAGATTTGTTTAACCCTTTCCCAAACGACAAAATTAGATCTAAATGAATAGTCTAAGATCGAGTGCCAGTGGTCTTGGTCTACAAGTTACTATTGAAAGATTAGTTTAACCCTTTCCCAAACAACAAAATTCTAGGGTAGTCCAATTTGAAAGTTGCTGCAGACGACAAAATGGACATTCAAGTCAAGTCAAGTAAATCTTATTTACAAAGTCGGTACATAGCTAAGAAAATATTTAGACAAAAGGAGAAACTGCTGGTTCTTCTGTTTTATATTTGTTATTATCAATATAATAAATGTTCCCCAAATTGGAAAAATCGCGCGCTTTTTTCCCCACCTGAAAGGCCAGGCCCCTTCCCCAAAAATGAAAAAAAAGCCCTGACTTGTTATCTGCAATATTTTGAACTCGGATCATTCTAAACTTTTGCTGTTTGGTAACAGTTAAAGTTGAAGGTCATTTAATGATTTTCAAATTGATAAATATTATGAAGCATGTCATTTATTATGAATGTCAGTTGAGAAATATTCATATTGTGAAAATAAACAAAATGCAGCTGGACCAACTTATCTGTTAAATTCCAAACTCCAAAATTTTAGGCAGTTTCAATTTGAAACCTGCTGCAGACAACAATGAACATGATTTTGTAAAACAGAAAAGAAAATACAAGGCAAAAGGAAAAACAAATGCTGATTTATAAGCATTTCCTTCCTTTCCCTCTGTATTTTCAAAACTTTTCTATAGATTAGAGACATAAAAAACAGTTTTTATTTGGAAAAATTTAAAGGGGGACGAGCTAGGCTGTCGAAAATACAAATGGCACAATAATTACAAACCAGAAATAACATGTGAAATTACCAACCTGAAGGGGTAGATCATTTATGTCCATTGTTACCACTCGTCGAGCTTTATTAAGTATTAAGGGGGAATGCTCCAGTTTCCTAAATTTTTTCCCAATAATAGAATTTATTTATATTTTGTATGTTGAAATTACATGTTATTACCAATTGAAAAATAAAATAAAAATGGATGGTCAGCGATCTTGTTTTAATTTTATAGGCATTCATATCACATACCCCTACATCGAAAAAATGCACAATTTCTTGCACCTGTCCAAGGTCACGAAATGCTAATAAAATGCTGTAAATTCATCGTTTAGTCCCGAAAACGGATTTAAAGTAACATCTTACATTTAATAAGAACAGAAAACCCAAAATATGTGCTACTATAAGGGCGTAAATGCATAAAACAGCATGCTCACGTGTTCGGTTAGATCAACGAAGCTTTAGTGTTTTATGTCAAAATTTGTATACTTTTGGAAATATTTCAAGTTCTACATAATAGAATTTGATAAAACTCCCTCATTGTATTAAGCAACATGTCCTGGTAATAATTTTAAAAGAAAATGTATAGGTCAGCGCACTTATTAGTGAATTACAGCAATTTTTATTTGCTACACATGAATAAAATGATGCAAAACAGCGGTAACTGCATACACACTTACGACTGTCTTGCCCTAAATAATCGATTTCCATCTTGAGGAAATCAGTTTCGCATAATAAATACACTTTAACCGTCGACAATGGTAAATTGTAATGATGTGTTATATCATTGAAAATATGGTAGCGAAACATATTGGTACGAAACATTAAATTTACTTCAGTAAAGACCGAGTGTTCCGAAAAACTGGAGCATTCCCCCTTAAAATCCAAGTCAATTAACCCTTTCCCAAACGACAAAATTTTAGGGTTACCCACTACAAAAACTGCAATAAATGACAAAATATGTGTTATTTAAGATAGGATTTGTGTAAAATATGGCACAGAAAATATTGAGACAAAAGGAGAAACTGCTGGTTATCAGCAGTTTCTTCTTTTGTTTCAATGTTTTCCCAAGCCTTTTCTATTCGGGACGTCAAAACCAGGTCTTGTTTGGGAGAGGGTTAATAACATGCTGGTCGTCCTTGTTTTTGTTTTGTAACGGCTACATATGCCCAACCTTCAAAAATCAATTACGTCAGAGATACGTCATAATTATGTGCTCAGCGAGATTTCACACATCGTACAACCGGCTGCGTAGAAAGTCAGCGAAGACAGATTCGGCATCTGATGTCATGTGCATGGTAGCCTTGGTAGGTCAAATGAATTTACTTTTATAAATAAACGAAAGGATCTTTGGTATTCTATAGTTGATAAATACGCGTATAAATGTTCAGTGCTTGCACAAAATAAACCTTTTCAGGTATTCCTCGCAAAGAAGGCCACAGTCATCCACACAGCCGGTTGTACGGTGTGTTAATATCGCGGAGGTGTGTCTCGTTGACCTTGTCTTGTTTTGAAGTAAAAATAGAATGTGTAAACACGCTTGTAAAAGATTGATCTATAGCAAAGGAAAAATGTTTTTTCGCCGAGATTGAGGTTTTTATCCATTGCTAATTGTTTTTCCATGCACAAATATGAGTTCCCGAACAGTTCGGAAGCATAAAAACATAGAACGAGCCCCTTTAACTGAGACCTTAGCCACACTATCATCATCACTGATGATTGAATTTACTTTTGATAAGAAGATTGTGATTTATATTGTATCAGGATTTCTTTTCTAAAAAGATTGTATGATATTTTTTGGGGTGAAAGTTAACTATAACATTGTTGGTTCTTATCCCCCCCTTTAGTGTCAATCAAAATCATAAGGCACAAGTTTTAAATTTTGTCACTTGAAATTTCAAGTCATTTTTAACCCAAGCAGGTTATCAACAAAATTGAACTTATGGCCGCGGACTTGATGACCCCAGCCAAGTTTTATTATCTATTTGTCCAAATAAGGATAATGGGACGATAGTGAGACGATAGGTCAGTCTGATGCCTAGACCACTGTTGTTATGGCACCTGTACTTTCACACTAATTCAACCAAGATCAACAGATAAGAAGCTCCAGAGCTTACAGAATAAGAGGGGGTGAAGGCTTTTCAAAATGCATTTATTTCATTTTATTTGTCATCAAACCCTATGGTGTGGTTGTTAATTGGCATTGTCTCATAAAGACAATTCAAATGAGTACCCACAACATATGGTTTGGATTTGAAATAAGAAGTCTAGAATGTCTTTACCCCTCTTATCTGTTGCTGTGCAGTCTGGGGTGGGTGTGTGATAGGTTTGAGTTTATTGGGGTTTTATGCAGTTTTCAACTACCAGGGTCATATCGCGGCGGCTGGAGCACCTACCCATCGATTCCTGTTGTTTCTCAAACCGCAGTACTACCACAACACCCTTACCGAGCCTCCAGCTGCTCGCCCATTTAGGTTAACGATTTCATACCCAATGGTGGGTGACAATTTTGCCAGAAAAAAAACTTAAAAAAAAATCATTCACTTTACATCGTCATTTGCATCTGACATTCTTTGAATTTAGACAAGACTTAATGTTAAATTTTCTAAGTGATGTTAAATTTTGTCATTTGGGAAAGTGTTAAGGAAAAGGATAAGATTTCTTGCCTAATCAAATAACCCCAGGCTCTAATGAAGTAAATTAAGTTTTTTGGGGGAATTTTGAAAAAATCCTTCTTTATGTGTTAAGAATAGACCAGATAAAAAAACAAGTACTGTTAATTAAGGTAGTCTATCCCTATTGAGATTGGCGCAATGTCGGAATTATTCGGGCGACGTCGAAAACTTTCCACTGCCGAAAGTTTACGACCGCGCCCGAATAAGTTCGGATTCTTATGGACGACGCTTGAAAAATCCTAGGTTTTATGAATCTCAAAATGGCCACATTACTGGTATTCTACCTCAGTGGCGGATCCAGAGGGGGTTCGGGGGGTTCAAATGAACCCCCCTCTTTAGCCTGATTATTTCATTTTCATGCAGACATTCAGTAAAAATTGCGTTATTCTAGTAAAACAAACCCCCCTAATTGTATTTTCGAACCCCCTTCACAGAAATCCTGGATCTGCTGCTGTACCTGAAGCCCTTTCCCAAAAGAGACGATTTCTATGCTAATCTGAAAAATTGAACATCCATTTTGCCATCTGCAGCAGTTTTCAAAAAAGAAAACTGACCATGTTTTAGAAAAGTAAACTGAAAAGTTTTCTTTGGGAAATTACTGTTTGTGTTTGGTTCTTAAATTATTTACCCTGTCCCAAACAAAACTTTTCTTGTTTTGATGTATCAAAGGTACAGGCTTTTGAAAACTTCAAGAGAATAGAGAAAAGAAGAAAATACTAAAATTCCATTTTGTTGGAATGCTTGTTATTTATTGCTGGTTTAACCCTTTTCCAAACATTGGCACCTTTTGACATGTGGTATAGAAAGGACTTAGGAAAACAATGAAGCGAAAGAAGAAAATGCTGGTGACCAGGCAGCATTTTCTCGTTTTGGCTCAATGTTTTCTATGCTTTAATTATCATATACAATTCCTGTCTTTTTCAACATGAATTTTGTCTGGCTTATAAATATGATAAGCCCAAAATATTGCCATTTCGTGCTGGTATATCGATGCAGTTGTTTTGGTGAAGTGTGAAGTACATGCATGAAACCAATATTTGACTGTTATCCTTTTCCTAAATGGCAAAAAATAGACTTTTCTAATATGAAAGGAGTTGCAGAAGACAATGATTTATATCTTATGGTAGAAAATTTGCAAGTGTGTATTGAAATATTGATGAAAAAGTAGGGATTGATGATAAGCTGCAATTTCTTCTTTTCTCTAAATGCTTATAGCAAGTCTTTTTCTACGTGGGACATCTAAACCTCGGGTATTGTTTGGAAAAGGGTTAAAATTGTTTATCTTTCTAGGGCATGTTTACACAGTCTTCATTATCATATTTCACAGTTCTGCCTTTGCTAAAATTATCACTAAATCTATTGCAAAACCACAAACCTGCATACAGTCGCTTTTCAACAAAAACCTCGCAACTGCAGCTTAAAACAAGCTGCAGTTACGAGGTTTTCATTTAAAAGCGACCATGTACATTCATTGTTATAATGAACCACAGTGGTTCATTTATTAAACCATTCATTGCCAGATAGCAAAATTTTAGATTGGTCCAAATTCAAAGATGTTGCGAGGGGGGATGGGGGGGGGGGGAACAATTTCATGTGAATAAAATTCTACTACACATTTTGTTTGTCCTTCTTGGTAGATAATTTTGACAATATGTGGGAATAGAGGAATCTGCTTGCCACAAGCAATTTCTTCATTTTCTGCAATGTTTACATAGTGAAAAAGTGTCAATATGTGGTAATGGGATACCTGGATATTCATGTATCCCATTGAAGAAGTAGAGGGAGGTATTACCATGTCTGTCTGTCTGTCCCTCCATCAGCTCATCTGTCAGTCTGTTTTGTGTGCTAAGTGGAGAACTGTGACCTAGGACCATAGAACTTACAGAGGTAGTTCACTCCTAATGAGATTCACGCGACATCAGAAATTATTTAGGAACATCGTTGACATTTTGTTACCTATTCGAATGTTCCACTGATGAATGACATACAATGTGACATTTTCCAAAGAAGTTTGACGTTTCCTGAATCTCATAAGGGGTCGACCACTTCAACAAAATTGTTGCCTTTGAACCAATGATCTAGGTACCATCAGTGATTTGACGGAAACTTTTTACTTGTGCTACCCTTCAGGGACATGAATAACTAAGGCCTTTTTCGAGAAAGGGATAATCGTTTCTGTTTTAGTTTTATTTCGACCTGTTTTATAAGATGGCATGAAGGAATTTAGTAGCTTTTGTTACATGTCAGGCTTGCCAACTGTTTGATAAACCTTGACATTGTCAGATAAGAAGATAAAACGGGCTTTACCAAAATTTTAATGAAATTGTAGATTTAACGCTTTTTCAAACCACAGAATTTTAACCTTTTCCCAAACAAGACAATTTTAAGGCGGTCCAATTTGAAAGATTCTGCTGAAAAGTTGATATTGATACAGTTAGATTTTGTGTATTATGCTATAGCTATGAAAATGTTTAGGCGAAAGGAGAAAATGCTGATTACCAGCATTTTCTTCTTTTGCCTCAATATTTTCTGAAGCCTTTTCTGTTGGGGACATCAAAACCAGGTCTTGTTTTGGAAAGGGTTAAGCGGATGGATAAAATGATGAAAATTACTTATTTATAAATTACTTCAAATGACTTGCTTCTTCAAAATTTCTTTGAATTTGGACCAGTCTAGAACTTTGTTGTCTTGTTTAGGGTGATGTATTGAGCATCCTTGGAAACCCTGTGGTCTCCTCTTATTTGTCCCCTACAGGCGAAGCCGAAGGGGACTTTATTCAACATAATTTGACCCCTTGGACAATTCTTTAAATCTCCTTTGCATTAGTACTGAAAAAGCTCTGGCATTTCATTGGTTCCATCATAATTCTTTTATGGGCGAATCAACCAATTAGAATGGTCTTGAAAGATTGCCCAAAATGACGTCATAGTGACATAGTTTCTTCGCTATGTTGGCTTGAATTGGTATGTGTGCAGTCATCTTGGATTTCAATGACAATTCATTGTCTTACAGTGAGAAAGGCAGATTCCATAGGCTGTTGGCTGCAATGTTTCAAATAATTTTTTTGTGGCTGATTCAAAGCCTTTCTTTCTAACTGTCCCAGGGGTTGAAGCAGCATAGCTTATGGAGAGATACATGGGTTTTGGAGGATGAGTATTGAGCTAAGCAAAATAGAGCACTTTAGAAAACATCATCAGTCTGCACTGCGGTTTGATAATAATAGTTATGACATTTTCCAGAACTGTTCAAAAAAGTCTGTTTCCAAGATTATTGCTATCTCCATTGAAATAGTGTGAGACCTTTACAAACTTGCAGAAATTGTTTTGATTTTTAGCTCACCTGAGCATGAATGTGCTCATGGTGAGCTATTGTGATACCGCTGTGTCCGGCGTCCGTCGTGTGTCGTGTGTCGTCCGTCGTCCGTCAAACTTTGCCTTGTGTGCACTCTAGAGGCCACATTTTTTGCCCAATCAACCTGAAATTTGCTCAGGATGTTTGTCTTGATGAAAGCTCGGACAAGTTCGAAATTGGGTCATCTGGGGTCAAAAACTAGGTCACGGGGTCAAATCTTAGAAAAACCTTGTGTGCACTCTAGAAGCCACATTTTTTGCCCAATCAACCTGAAATTTGCTCAGAATGATTGTCTTGTTGAAATCTCGGACAAGTTTGAAATTGGGTCATCTGGGGTCAAAAACTAGGTCACGGGGTCAAATCTTAGAAAAACCTTGTGTGCACTCTAGAGGCCACATTTTTTGTCCAATCAACCTGAAATTTGCTAAGAATGATTGTCTTGATGAAATCATGGACAAGTTCGAAATTGGGTCATCTGGGGTCATAAACTAGGTCACGGGGTCAAATCTTAGAAAAACCTTGTGTGCACTCTAGAGGCCACATTTTATGCCCAATCAGCCTGAAAATTGCTCAGAATGATTGTCTTGATGAAATCTCGGACAAGTTTGAAATTGGGTCATCTGGGGTCAAAATTTAGGTCACAGGGTCAAATCTTAGAAAAACCTTGTGTGCACTCTAGAGGCCACATTTTTTGCCCAATCAACCTGAAATTTGCCCAGAATGATTGTCTTGTTAAAATCTCGGACAAGTTTGAAATTGGGTCATCTGGGGTCAAAAACTAGGTCACAGGGTCAAATCTTAGAAAACCTTGTGTGCACTCTAGAAGCCTCATTTTTTGCTCAATCAACCTGAAAATTGATCAGAATGATTGTCTTGAGCAATTCTCAGACAAGATCAAAATTGGGTCATCTGGGGTCATAAACTAGGTCATGAGGTAAAATCTTTGTAAAACCTTGTGTGCACTCTAGAGGCTACATTTTTTGCCCAATCAACCTGAAAATTGATCAGAATGATTGTCTTGATCAATTCTAGGTCACGAGGTCAAATCTTAGTTAAACCTTGTGTGCACCCTAGAGGTCACATTTTTTGTCCAATCAACCTGAAACTTTGTATACACAAAGTTATGATATCAGGTGAGCGCTTCAGGGCCAATGGCCCTCTTGTTGTATGAAGAAAAAATGATTAGCTAGAATTTCACAGACAGAAAAAATGCCTTTAAATTGTGCTCAAAAATGGCTAATGTTGAACATTGTCATCTAGTTTTGATCGATATACATGTTTATTGATACAATACCCAAATAAATATTGAGAGGACAGGTCTGGAGAAAATTTGGGAGTCAACATTTTGTCTCAAAGTTTTCCCAAGCTTTTCCAACCAGTAAAAATGAAACCTATAATCTCTTGTTTGAAAAATAGGTTGAGAATGAAAAGTTTTAACAAAGAGTAAGGGGGATACAATATTATCTGGAATGAAAATAACAAACTTTAAAATGGGGATGGTGCCAATTTTCAGATTACATTATCAAGTGGGGGTCATTTAGTGCCCGAACTCTTAAATTGTGTCAAATTGAGATATTTTCAATTTATTATACCTGGACACAAGTTGAAAACATTTTTTTTTTTATCATTAATTGATTATTAAGTTTATTGATTAATGAAGAAGGATTGGCTTTTTCACATTTTTGAACTCAGATCTTTTTTTAGCTCATCTGAGCAACATGCTCAAGGTGAGCTTTTGTGATCACCCTGCGTCCGGCGTGCGCCGTGCGTCGTTCGTCGTCAACAATTGCTTTAAACATCTTCTCCTTCTCAACCACTGGGCCAATTCTTTCCAAACTTGGCAGAAATGTTCCTTGGGTGACCCTTTTCAAAACTTGTTCGTGAATTTTTGATTCGTCAAAAATTGTGGGTGTGGCAGGGCGGGGCTTATCAGACTTAAAGAAATCATTAGGAAATTCTTCAAAAATCTTCTCCTCCTCAACCACTGGGCCAATTCTTTCCAAACTTGGCAGAAATGTTCCTTGGGTGACCCTTTTCAAAACTTGTTCATGAATTTTTGATTCGTCAAAAATTGTGGGCGTGGCAGGGCGGGGCTTATCAGACTTAAAGAAATCATTAGGGAATTCTTCAAAAATCTTCTCCTCCTCAACCACTTGGCCCTTTCTTTCCAAACTTGGCAGAAATGTTCTTTGAGTGACCCTTTTCAAAACTTGTTCGTGAATTTTTGATCCGTGAAAAATTGTGGGCGTGGCAGGGCGGGGCTTATCAGACTTAGAGAAATCATGTGAAAAATCTTAAAAAATCGATTATCAGGCCAATTTGAACCAAGCTTGGCAGAAATGTCCCTTGAGTGACTGTTTTCAACACATGCTCATGATTTTTTGATTCGTCAAAAATTGTGGGCATGGCAGGGCGGGGCTTATCGGACTTCGAGAAATCGAAAGATAATTATTCAAAAATCTTCTCCTTAACCACTGGGCTAATTATTACCAAACTTGAAAGGAATGTTCCTTAGGTGACCCTTTTCAAAACTTGTTCGTGAATTTTTGATTTGTCAAAAATTGTGGGCGTGGCAGGGCGGCATCTTCGCAAGCCAAGGGTTACTACCTCCACTTTGTTCCTTACGAACCCTTGGCCGCTCGCTTCTATTGAAATCGAAAGTACCACCATGCCACCTTTCGGCGATAAAGAGTCGAGTCCCTTTGCAGTTGCTATTTCTGGCCAATCAAAAGCCTCGTACTAAAACGTGTTAGGCGATGCATCAAATACGGATATCGATTTTCACGTCAGCCGTGACGTTTTCGTTTTGACAAAGACGGCTTGTTTAGTGTGTTTTGATTGGATAATGGGAAAGTTATCGCGTCCAATGAAATCGCACGGTGGTACTTTCGATTTCCATAGAGGCGAGCGGCCAAGGGTTCGTAAGGAACAAAGTGGAGGTAGTAACCCTTGGCTTGCGAAGATGCAGGGCGGGGGCTAATCAGACTAATAGAAATCTTTAGGTAATTTTTCAAAAGTCTTCTCCTCAACCACTTGGCCAATTCTTTACGAACTTGGCAGAAATGTTTATTGGATGACCCTTTTCAAAACTTGTTCGTGAATTTTTGATTCGTCAAAAATTGTGGGCATGGCAGGGTGGGGCTTATCAGACTTAGAGAAATCATGTGAAATATCTTCAAAAATCAATAATCCGGCCAATTTGAACCAAGCTTGGCAGAAATGTCCCTTGAGTGACTGTTTTCAATACATGCTCATGAATTTTTGATTCGTCAAAAATTGTGGGCGTGGCAGGGCGGGGCTTATCAGACTTCGAGAAATTGAAAGATAATTATTCAAAAATCTTCTCCTCCTTAACCACTGGGTAATTATTACCAAACTTGAAAGGAATGTTCCTTGGGTGACCCTTTTCAATACTTGTTCTTCAATTTTTGATTTGTCAAAAATTGTGGGCGTGGCAGGGCGGGGCTTATCGGACTAGGAGAAATCATGTGAAAAATCTTTAAAAATCAATTATTCGGCAAATTTGAACCAAATGTAGCAGGAATGTCCCTTGAGAGACTGTATTCAACACATGTTCATGAATTTTTGATTTGGTGAAAAACATCGGCTTACAGGATGGGGCTTACCAGACTTCAAGAAATCGTTAGATAATTCTTCCAAAATCTTCTTCTCCTTAACCATCAGGCAATTCATTACCAAACTTGGCAGAAATGATCATTGGGTGACACATTACAATATCTGTTCGAGAATTTTTTATTCGTCAAAAAATGTGATCTTGGCGGGGCAGGGCTTATTGGACTTAACAAATTCATGAGAAAATTCTTTAAAAAAGTAGTTGAACCAAACCTTACAGGAATGTACCTTGAGTGATTGTCTTCAATACATGGTTGAGAATTTTTGATTAATTGAAAAAATGTGGGCATGGTGGGTGGGGCTTGTTGATTTTTAAATGAGTTATGTCCTTTTGTTGAAAACTGGTATTTTTCTGCAACATTTACATGTGTTATGTTTGGTCTGTTGATTTTTTGTTTGCTCTTTTTCCCAATTGATCCGATCACAGTTCAAATGAAATGTACTTCTCAAAATGCACAAAAACAGTGCTGTTTGGGGGTATGATCACTTTCAGTGATATTCTAGTTTACAATAATTTAATATGACATAATACTGACATATATATTTGTTTACAACAAAACCTATATTATACACAATCAAATACACGAAGAACTCAGGTGAGCGATATCAGTGCCTTTTAGGCACTCTTGTTTAACGCTTTCCCAAATGACAAAATTTCAAATCCTGAGTCTATATCGAAAGGCATTGCAGTTGATGAAATCAATTGCGCTAAAAATTGAAGGTATTCATATAGAAATCATGGAGAGAAAAAAAATATGATTATTTATCAATTTCTCGTCTTCTCTCAATGTTTTAACTAGGACAGTTTGAGAAAAGGTTAACAACCAATGAATAGAGCATTACAATTTGAAAATCCCAGTGCTAAAAGGTCTTACCCCATTTTCAAACAGTGCCAGGTTTTGATGTCTCGGCCAAAAAAGTGTTAGGAAACATTCAGAGAAATGAATGAATTGCTTATAAGCAATGTTTTCTCCTTTTCCTTGAAAATATCTTTTTCGTTGTGAAAAATTTGATGAAGTAGAAGTTCAGTAAAGGGTTAAGGATTGTTTACTGCTATTGTAGAAAATAAAGGGTGAAAAACAACAGAGCCAAAACACCATTATGATTTTAGCAGGGATAGATCCCGACTGATCCATGGGATGAAAAGAACATGTTTCACAGGAGTTTGGCTTTCGGCTGTTTTCCTATTCAGGGCTTGTCATGTGAAAAGAGATCTTCTGGGAAATAGGGAAAGGTTTTATCCAGCTAACTGTGACGTAATTTCGGACAAACAATAGTATTTCGTATGTGTTGTTATAAAATCCCACAACTACGGCTTGATTCAAGCCGTAGTTATGAGGTTTTATAACAACACTGACGGTTTATCAAAACATAACGGTATCCCAAGTTTATTTTTAGCACAAAATGCATTGCCATTAAGAAATTCATTGCCATTGAGACAGTTGTCAAACATGGCCAGCCTGCAGCGTCCAGCAAAAACGCAATCTGATCAGGTACAAAAAGTTTTGTCATGATAATTAT
Organism: Fragum sueziense; assembly: GCA_963680895.1. Taxonomy (NCBI): domain Eukaryota; kingdom Metazoa; phylum Mollusca; class Bivalvia; order Cardiida; family Cardiidae; genus Fragum; species Fragum sueziense. The sequence continues at coordinate 33,121,906 of OY804601.1, forward strand.
GTTATAATCTGGTTCATATTGGAGCCTGGCTGATATTCTTTCTGTCCTTGACCAAGTCCTGTCTCCAACCATCAAACAAATCAAATTAGAGTGATCTATATGTGATATTTTAAGCGGCTGCTGTCTTTAGTTTTATGTTGTGCCTGTACAAGAAATGTCAGAAATTCAGTGTAAGGTGCACCAGCCGTTGCAAGATAATGGAAATATTGTTCTATTGTTCAATCGATCTCTAAACCAATCAATCAATCAATCAATCAAAAGGATTAATTAAAGAGACATTTCAGAATTTTTTGTCATAAATTTAACTTTTATTTTTATCTGAAAGAGCATATTTCCTTATGAAAATTCTGAAAATTTCAAGCCAAAATATTGCGCCGTTTACGAGAAATTTATATTTTTGTGTTAAAATTGAACAAATTGTTGTGGACAACAGTTCGGATTTATATGCAATTTATCGATTATGTCTCAACTCTAAATGCGTGTTTCTCGCTTATTGGCAACAACTTCAAAAAACTAATAGTATTTATACTCATTAGAATAACCAATCTTGGCATCAAGACATACATTAAAAAATTGAAATTGGAATGAAATGTCCCTTTAAATGATAAATTTAGTCTACGAAACTGATACAGTCGACACTCGTTATGTCGACTTCGGATAAGTCGAATTTCTGCTTAAGTCGAAGTAAAAGCCTGACCCCGTCCTCACCAATAGATATCAAAACGTTTAAACAAAATTGTTTCGTAATAAAAAGATGACCATTGAAATTTAGTAGGAAAAGGATAGAAATTGCTTGTATCGAGCAATTTCTTTCTTTTTCCTACTATATTTCAATTATGAACGCACTCGATGAGCATCAAAAATGATCAAATGTCATTCAATTCGAAACTGAACAAAATCTAACTCTGATATGTCGAGGTATTTTGACGCTCCCTTTGACTTTGACATAACGAATGTCGACTGTATTTTGAAATTATTAAGCCAGTTGCATCTGCAATGGTTTCAAAATCCTTTAAAAACATATGGTTTTATAATTCCAAGGTCTTTTTTTGCATGACAAGTCTTATTTATTGCAAGGTTTCACTCAAAAACATTCTAACTATAGTTTCTCGGAACATGTTACACCACAGTTTAGCTTTCGGCTATTTTCCTATTAATGTTTGTCTTTCATTCAAAAATGATGTAACTATAGCTTGTCACAACCTGTAGTTACGATTTTTTAGATTGAAAGCGTTATTTTTGTGGAAGTAGAGAAAATAAAACTGGTGTTTTATTGTAATCTTCGGAGAATGTTCAGTTACTCATAGAGCAAGCTGCAGGGGTGTGCCAATTTCGAAATTACCCATTCCTTTGTATGTAATGAAGCAAGTGTTGTTTTGGTCGTAATCCTGAATTGGTCTTAAAAATAGGAAAATGTAATCCTGCATTATTTGTGTTGTTTTATCCTTTCTCTATTAACCATGAAAAATTTTAATGTTGCTCCTTGCACTTTGATTGATTGAATGGCCCCTGCGAAAAAAGTTCAAGAACTCATTAAAGTTCAAGAACTGTTCTAGAACATTGAATGGCAGCATTAAATGCGTTCTTGAACTTTTTTCGCAGGGGGGGGGGGGGGGTGTATTACCATTTTCAAATGCTATGGTCACAGAAGCTGAAGTACTTACTATACTCAGTTCCGAAAGAAAGTGTGCACTTTTGCCTTTCGCTTTTACCTTAATTTTCACAAAGTTTATGGCAATTTAGGGTGTAGAAGTGATACCATACTTCAGATAAGACCTTAAAGAAATCTGTCATCAAAACAGATTTCGACAGAATTGCTCATACTGCATGCACGCAGCCAGATCATTTTGGTGTTGATGGTGTTGAGATTTGCACTGCTTACAGCTTCTTCTTTAGAAAGAGTTAGACGCTTATATGCCTTTGTATTGTTTGAGCAGTAACCTTCAAAGCCATTTCCATGCTAAAGCTTGATCTTTCATGTAGATGTTACGTGAGCATCAACGTTTGTAATCGCTACGTTAGCAGTCTTGTAAATTGTCGTTGAACTGTGCAACTACGTTCTACAACAAATTTGTATGCCATTAAGATGCTATACAAACGGACATTTGGTATTAGAACATAAATTCCGTCCAAATTCAAATTTTTGACGGCTTTTGTTTTCACCAGGTTTGGTCTTGCTCACCGACGTTACTTGTAATTCGTTACCCGCTAATGCACTATGTACAAATGTAATGAAAATGTGATTTTATGCTTAGCTATGCCAAAAGGATTGCAGTAAGTCGCAACTAAGCCGGAAATTAGTTCCTGCTATGTGATTTCTTCATCAATACATGGTTTGCCAATTGTGTTGAGATGTATCATACAAAATTTTCTGACGGTAGACGGTATACTTTTCGAGATATTCAAAATTCAAAAGTGCACACTTTCTTTTGGAACTGAGTATAGTAGAATCCAGGCATTTTTCTCACCAGTACTACAATAATACAGTCTACAATAATACAGTAAGAGTCTCCAGCTGTTCTCTCACTTAGATGATTCACATATTTTGGTGAGACACAAAAGACTTTTGTCAAATGTCAGAAAGATGCTGGTTCAAACTCGCAATCTCTGGATTTATGGACTCTGATGTTACGGATTGCCCCTTCCAAGGGCTCACCTCAGACATTGTCAGACCTAGAACTTCATTCAACAAAACTTAACCCATTCCCATTCAGAGACGCTTTATGACGCCACTCAAGAAAGAAGGCTAATGGGAAAACAATGTGGTAAATGAAGAAATTGCTTGCGGCAAGCAATTTCTTCATTTACCAAGCAATTTCTTGATTTACCACAATGTTTTCTACAAAAAAAACCCAAATGGTTGAATTTCATTTACTTCAAATTTTTGTCTGCAACATCTTTGAATTTAGACCAGTTTAAAATGTTGTTGTTTGGTAATGGGTTAAGAAGCAATGATGTTTACAAAAAAGTGGTTGCTAAATATTTCGTTCTTTCTGCTCAATGTTTTATAGATATTTCACAAAAATGATGTTTTATACATGTATGTCGTTTTGTCGTTTCTTCAACAATAACCATGTAACTACAGCTTTATACAAGATGTAGTTACAAGGTTTTCGTCAAAAGGCAGCGATACCATGCAAGCATAAAATTGACAGAAAGAGAATGAAAGTAGAAGAATGGTAATAACTCCTATCTGCTATATGATGAATGGTTATTGCTCTTCCTAGGTTGAATTAGATCTAATGATATATATCTAGAACAGAATGATAAGGATTTTGTCTGTGTCATATAGCAGAAGACGAAATGCATTGCTGATAATTAGTAAGGATGTTTATGTATGACAAATCACATAAAATATCAAGACAAAAGAAGAAAAAGGTGGTATAAGCGTTGTCTTCTTTTGCCTAGATGTTTTCCAAAGCTTCTTCTATCAGGTACATTTGCCGCGGCCTTAGCGCAGTTGGTAGCGCATCTGCCTCTCATTTCGAGAGGTCCCGGGTTCGATACCCAGCCGCGGCTAATACCCTTTCTGACAAAATTGTCACCCACCAATGGGTTTGAAATCGTTAACCTAAGTGGGCGAGCAGCTGAAGGCTCGGTAAGGCTGTTGTGGTAGTACTGGTTAAAGAAACAACAGGAATCCATGAGTAGGTGCTCCAGCCGCGGAATATGACCCTGGTAGTTGAAAACGGCGTAAAACCCCAATAAACTCAATCTCTATCAGGTACATCAAAGAAGAGATTAATGGAAATTACTCCAATTTGCCACGCATGATGTATGGTTATGGCCATCTATATGTTGAGCTAGAACTAACATACAAAAGAAACAATATATATAAATCTTGAATAGCATGTGAACGATTTAGTCTATATCATAATTATCATAGAAAGAAAACATTGAGGCAAAAGAAGAAAATGCTGGCAATCAGCATTTACTTCATTTGCCTAAATGTTTTCCCTGGCGTCATCTTTCTGGGAAGATATTATCAAAACTGAGGGCTTGTCCAGGGAAAACTTTTAATCTAACGATAGATATACCTCGAACAATATGTGAACGATTTAGTCTATGTCATATAATAGGATATTGTCAGTGTTCTTGCAAAACCTCGTAACTCCAGCTTGAGCAAAGCTGGAGTTACGAGGTTTCGCAATAACAGTGACAATATTTTGAACAGTATGTGAAGGATTTTGTCTATGTCATATTATAGGTTATTACCTACCCTCAGTGATTCATAAATAGACTTAATATACCCCATAGTCGCACTGTGTGACGCCATTTTCAACAATTATTAGATCAGTTAACAATAGGACTTAAACTTGACACCGGGGCACATTGCCAGCTTATTTAGCACGGATAGGAGAGCTCCGCATATCCTTAACCCATTACCAAATGGCAAAATTAAGACATGTCCAAATTCAAAGATGTCGCAGACAACTATTTCATGTGAATGAATTTATATATTTTTTGGTTGTTCTGGGTAGGAAACATTTTGGGAAATGAAGAAATTGCTTGTCTTCATTTTCCACAATGTTTTCCAAAGCATTTATCTTAAAGGGGCATCAATAGGATTTGTTATGTTGTAATGACTTAACCATGGCTTAAAAAGTCCCTGATTGAGATATCCCTAATAGAGAAATTGTTGGAAAACATTGGAGGAAAAGGAGAAAATGCTGATAACTTGCATTAACTTCTATTCTTTGTATTTCTTTGTATTTACATGCAATGTTCCTCTTTTCGGAAACATGAACATTCCCTTTAACTATTCCTTTGAATTTGGGTCGTCAAAATCATTTTCCCATAAATGATATTTTACCTAGTTTTGGGTGGTAATGTGAAACGGATTGAGACCTTATAGACAGGTGTAACTGCTGCCAGTTAAATTTCTTTGTATTTAGACAAACTTGTCTAATATTTCCTTTTTGTATCAAAAATTAAAATTCATTTCACAACATTTCTTAACTTAAATAGATTTGAATTTGCTGTTGAAATTGGGCCCTCAAGCATTTTGTTACCTAAATACTGAAAATTGATAACTATCGACACGGCTCAGGTGATTTTATGAATTATGAATATTGTAATTACATGTTCGCTGGTGTGGAAAAATGAAAATTCACTCCTTTTCTGTTGGAATTTTAAATCTTGAGATAAGGGGTTTTGCTATTTTAGTCATTCCTACATAATGATGCTTTTGACGACCGAGAATTAAATAAAGATTTTGGTAAACACTGTGGAAAGTGGAGAAATTGCTTGTGACAAGCAATTTCTTAATTTCCCACAATGTCTATGCTTGGAAAGTTCAAAACATGCAACATTTTATTGACTTTAGAATTGTCATATGCAACATCATTTTCCCAATTTGGGACAGCCTAAATTTTATGGCTTGTAGTTTGGTAATGTCATGCCCAGTTGTTTATGGAAAGATGACAAAAGTTTGTATACTAATCATAATAGTGACATATGAAATTGAAATAATAATATTTAAGTTGCAAAAGGATGAACTTTATTCCTGATCGCTGTTGACATTTTGAAAGAGCATGATGCTTTGCAGGGGATCTGATGCTATTTATATATGTCAGCATAGGCAAATATGATTAAGTTAGGTTGGGCATTTAATCAAAAAGTAACAATTGTAACAAGTAACAGAATTAGATATCTGATCATTGACACCTGTCATTACTCAGTAGGAAATAGTTATGATTGGAAAAAAAAAATAATACCATATTTTTATGTGCTGATAACCAGCATTTTCTCCTTTTGTTTCAATAGGCAATTACAATAAGGTTAGGCTCGGCATTTAATCAAAAAGTTCAAAATAACATAATCTGCTTGATGCCTGTCATTACTGATAGAAAATAGTTATTATTTGAGAAAAATATTATATCATATATTTATGGGCTGATAAGCGGAGTTTTCTCCTTCTGCCCTCAATATCAGGAAAAAATATTAAGGGAAAAGAAGAAAATGTTGTTGACCGGCATTTTCTCCATTTCCTTCAATATCTTCTGTTCTATAGCTTACAGATATTTTAATTGTTGTACCATTAAGTGTGTCACCTGCTATACACATAATTATGACTTAATATTTAAGATTGTGTCATTTGGGGAAGGGTTAAAAAATATATGTCTGTGGCTTGTTGTCTGCAACTTTCCTAGAAATAGATCAGTGTTTAATTTTGTTCTTTGCCCTTTCCCAAACAAGACCTGCCATGGTTTTGTCGTCCCTAATAAGAAAGGCTTTGGAAAAACATAGAGACAAAAGAAGAAAATGCTGATAATCAGCATTTTCTCCTTTTGTTTCAATATTTTTTGTGCTATATTGTACACAAATCCCTTCCTTTTTAACATCAATTTTGTCATCTGCAGCAGCTTTTAAATAGGACCAACCTTAAATTTCATCGTTTGGGAAAGGGTTAAGAACTGGTTAAAGCCTTTCCTAGACAAGAAAATTACAGACTGGTATATTATAATCTAAATGGGGTTGCAGACACTATACTGTTACATTCAAAAAGGTCATTAGACTTTAAGCCTCTCTTACAACTGGTCGTTCGTGCACCTGCGTGCGTTCTGCGTCTTAAATGTATGTTTAGTCGTGCGATGCACGCACATGCAACTTAAGATTGTGGTGGACGCAACCACGAGGCAGACTGCATGCAGCAAAGAATTGACCGGACAATTCTTTGCTACGACCATTCTGCGTCTTTAAGAACGCTAGAAGCACACAAGACAGAAGTACGGAGCACGTATGACAGGCGTGTGTGTGACGCAGGAACGATATACTGAAATTCCAGAAAATTCACAAAGAATGAGTACTTTTTTTTTCTCGAAAGAGATTCATACTTTTGACCTGCTTTGAATGTACATAAATTATTTTGAGGCGTTCTTACAACCCGTCGTGTGTCTTTATAAATCGTGCAATTTTGCAGAGTTTTAAAACATACAATTTATAAAGACGCACAACGGGTTGAAAGAGAGGCTTTAATTCTTTTTCAGAACAATATTCCGTTTTGATGTCTTCAATAAAGGAACTTTGTGAAAATGTTGGAGAAAATGCTGATATTCAGCTTTTCCCCCTTTCCCTCAATATTTTCCGTGTTAGAATGCATGCAAATTCCATTTCTATTTTCATTAAATAGCCATTTTATCACCAGCAGCTACTTCTTATTTGGACCTGTCCAAAATCAAGATTTTGATATGTAGGGAAGAATTTTAGATGGTTAGAAGTCTTTAGGGGAAGAGGAGATGCTCATCCTTCTACATAATGTAACTCTTTCCAAACTGATAGCATTTTAGATTGTTTCCTATTGAAAGCAGTTGCAGATTGAAATTTTATTATATTACTGTTCATTATTTAATTTGTTTGTATCGAGAACAGAAGGCTTTGAGAGAAGAGGAGAAATGCTAATTAATTATAACCATCTCTTGTCTCAAAGGATAATCAAAGGTTTCTTTATAACTAGAAACATGAATACCAAATTTTAGTTGAATGTATAAAATCATAATTTATTGCAAGCACTCTTGAAAAACTCTTAAGCATATCCGCTGACTATTTACCCTTTAACCATGTCCATCACAACCTTGATTGCTAGGTGAGATGAGCAGCTGAATTTTGTGATAATACACATTCTGCAGGTGAGAGAAATGCCCAGAATCTATGGTTAGGTGCTCCAGCAGCGAATTATTAAATAAATCCAGTTAAAAGTGATGTTAAACCCATTCAATCCAAACCCAGTCTTCAGAATCTCTGAATGGTCCAAATTGAGAAATGTTTCAAAAAGCATCAGTTTCTATACATGTAGCGGTGTAGAAAACATTGAGAGAAGAGAGAAAATGTCAAATCCAGGTTATATGTTGGAAATGTTTGATCATTTAACCCATTCCCAGATGTCAAAGATTTTAAGACTTGTCCAAATTGAAAGATGTTGCAGATGACAATTTCAAGAGCATGGAATTTTACATTATTATTATGTGTTTTTGTTCAGAAAACATCGTGGGAAATGAAGAAATTGCTTGTCACAAGCAATTTCTTCATTTTCCACAATATTTTCCGAAGCTTTTATCTTGTTGGGCGTCAAAAGGTGTCGATGCGTGGTAATGGGTTAATATTGTTTTTATACTGTAGAAGGATGGTGGAAAAAGGTTGGATGATTTTCATTTCATTACAAGATAATTCGACGAAGCATGACAAGACCATGCCTGATCACAAGCCATTGAGACGGTATTCAGCGCCATCTCTCTCCGTTCTCGGTTCCTGTATGACGCCATATAATGCCATAATCGGGACATCTTGCATGTAGATCGGGGATGCCTTTTCCTGACAAGCGAACAATTCCATGTTTAATCTTTACCTGAGCGACAAGAATTTGGATTGTTTTATTTCGAAAGGAGTCTGCTGATGACAAAATCAGTTTTCAACTTTGTGTAATTTAGTTGTAGATTTTAGCATGTAAAATATTGAGGCAAAAGAAGAACATGCTGATGATCAGCATGTTCTTCTTTTGCATCAATGTTTTCCAAAGGCACTTCTTTTACGGGCATCATGAGGTGATATTGTTTGGGAAAGGATAAAGGCATGTTTTTACAGCCATTATCATGCATAACATAGAGTAAGTTAATTTGTGAAAGGTTTTTTCCTGGAATTTCAATTTCCATTACTAGCTTAATCCTTTCTCTTAGATTATTGAGTTTTGACATTGCCTTTAGAAATTCTGCTTTGGAAAACATTGAGGGAAAAGAAGAAATTGCTGATAGACCTTTTCCTTATCCCTCTTTTTATGCCCCATATTGAAAGATTGGGGGCGATATTGTTTTACTCATGTCTGTCTGTCAGTTCCTCCAGTCGTCTGTCTGTCATTCCGGAATCTTAACGCGAAAACTTATCATTAGCATTTTCAGGGGCATTATTGATTCACAAAGACATCTTGTTTTCTATGCTATAATATACATAACATTTGAACCTCTGCAACTTCTTTCAAATATTAAGGGAAAATGAGAAAATTCTTGTTATTCACATTTTCTTCTTTTTGCCTTCATGTTTTCTCAATTGCTTCATATTATGGTCCCCAAAACCATGCATCGTTGTGGTAAATAGTAAATCTTACTGCTGCAGTTGGAAATTGATTGAATAAATGAAATTATTTTGATCAATGGCGCATTATTAGTGAAATCAGTATTAGTATTTCAAAAGTACTTGTACATGTAAAAGTACTTTTCTAAGTTTTTATCATAAGTGTAAGTGCTCTACACCTTTAACCCTTTCCCAAACAAGACCAGATTTAGACATTTTACTTAGAAAAGGCTTGAATAACATTAAGACAAAAAAAGAAAATGTTGATGATCCTTTTGCCTCAATACTTTTTATGCTACATCATCATAAAGTTTCTTTTTATCGACCCCCATTTTGTCATCTGTAGCAGCTGTCAAATGGTATTCCCGTAATATTTTGCTGTTTGAGAAAGGGCTAGGTTTGATATGGAATATTTAGTGCGAAAGTACGGTATATAGGCATATGAATTAATAAGAACTTACAACAGTTTTATGCTAGGCCCTTATATAAAGCCTCAGGGACTTTGTGACTTTCAATTTCTTAAAAATATTGAAATTAATTTTCATTGATTATCAGATATCTAAGCCATTATTATTCAAGAATAATGTGATTCATCAATATGATTTGTAGTCCATGTCATGCTAAAAGGGGCTGTCTTGGAATCCAGAAGAATTTCCAGCATGATCACCAGTGTGCAGTTTGGTCACACTGACCCTGATCAATCTTTTTTCCTATTTTACTTGTTCTCACATCCCTAACCCTTTCCGGAATAGCAAAAATTTAGTCTGTTCCAATTTTAGAGGAGTTGTAGACAATCAAATGAGTGTTTTTGGTGAAAGGAATGTGTACATCACAGCATGGAAAATATTGAGGCAAAAGAAGAAAATGCTGATTATCAGTATTTTCTTCTTTTGACTCAATGCTTTTCCAATACTATTCTATCAGGGACGTCAAATCCAGGTCTTGTTTGGGAAAGGGTTAATTAGTGGAAAACATTTAAGAAAACATTGAGACAAAGGAAGAAAATGGTGGTTAAAAAGAATTTTCTCTTTTTGCCCCAATATTGTTTGTGCTATAAAAACATATTTTGTTGTCCACCGGACATTATACTCCTTTCATGTTGGAATGGCTAAAGATTCTGCTGTTCTGGAAAGAATTAACCCTTTGTTCAAACAAGATTGGTGTTTGACATCATCAATGGAGAAAGCATGTAAAAATCATTGAGACAAAAGAAGAAACTGATGACCAGCATTTTTCCTTTTGTCTCAATATTTTTTATGCTAAATTGTACAAAATTCCTATAGTCTAATTTTGGCCGTTTGAGAAAGGGTTTAACTCAATTAAATCAATCATAACTTCAAGAATGTCCCATTTTGTGTGACAAGCTATATTTATGGAGATATTGCATACTTTATCTGTGTCTTGCTTGGAAGATGAAAGAAGCTTAACCTTTTACATAACAGCCATTTTAGGATGATAAATTTGAAAGGCGTTGCAGTTGATAAATGAATCCTTAGTAAAATGTTGAAGTTTAAGTACAGAAATTGAGTGAAGATAAGCAAAATTTCATGCTAAGCATCTTACATGTATAGCCTTCGTGTGCCATTTTGAATTAACATGTCAAAATAAAGGCTTGTTTTGAAAGATCCCATTTTCCAAAATGACTTAATTCCAAAAGTGACTTTCAATAACGTAGAATTTAATATCTCTCATTTCCAAAGTTGATATTTCAGTGGCAAGAGTTTGCTAGTTTCATGTTAAACCTTTTCCCAAACAAGACCTGGCCCCGGTTTCTCGTAAAAACTTAAGTACAGACTCATGAGAACATGCTCAACTTCAAAGGAATACTCTCCAACGTTGAAGGGTATTCGATTGAAGTTCACGTGGATATCGTGCGATTTGAGCACGGTGCTCAGATTTGAGCATGAGAACGTATTTAAGTTTTTTCGAGAAACTGGGGCCTGGTTTTGGGGGGGGGGGGTCTAAGATAAATATAGGCTTGTGAAAAAATTGAGACAAAAGAAGAAAATGCTGATGATCAGCATTTTCCCCTTTTGTCTCAATATTTCCTTTGATATTTTTTATTTCACTCCTATCTTCATTTTATCGTGTGCAGTAGCTTTTAAATCTGAAGTTGATATTTCAGTGCCAAGAGTTCGCCAGTTTCATGTTTAATTTAGTCAGACAGACATTTGATATATGAGGCTGGCATTTCACTGTCGGTCTGGTTTTGCTTATCAATAGCATATGGTAACCAAACTCCGTAACTGGCAGAATTGACCTAAAATGGAATGGTATTAATTTTGATGTTTGGGGGGCCTGTTTTTAGACCTTTTTAACTGAAACCTGTGGCTTCTGGCATGAACAAGGTACAATCCCAACTTATTAATCAATGTTTTCTCAATCGGCACATTTTAGGGTGATCCACTTCAAAAACTGCCAAAAATAACAAAATGGAAGTCATAAAAGATTGAATTTGTGTAAAATATGGCACAGAAAATATTGAGACAAAAGGAGAAACTGCTGGTTATCAGCAGTTTCTTCTTTTGTTTCAATGTTTTCCCAAGCTTTTTCTATTCGGGACGTCAAAACCAGGTCTTGTTTGGGAAAGGGTTAATCAATGTTTTCTCAATCGGCACATTTTCAGAATGCTCCATTCTGAAAGGTTCCTTTGAAGATAAACATTATGTGGATTTGAGTCAGAGAACAATATTGAATCACAAAATATCGAGGCAAAAGGAGAAAATGCTATTGTTCTTGTACACAAATGTTGTCTTGATCAATAAACAGCTGTCCTAATGAGACCATGCAAACATGGTTTACAGGATTTTGAGCATAGTTATAGCGCAGAAAAGAAACTATCGAGGCAAAAAGAAATTATGCTGGTTATAGGCATTTTCTTCTTTTACCACATTTTCTCAAGCTTTTTCTTTTAGGGTGGCTAAGTCCCTTATATAGGTACATAAAATTATGGCATAGTGGAAAAGACCATCCAAGCTTTGATGATAGGACTTAGCATTGGGTAGCTTTTGCCTCCATGCTTTCCCAGTCATATATATTATTGCAGATACCAAAAGTTCAAAACTGAAGATTTTATTGAAAATACCTTTTTTTCTTCCCATTCGGTTCATAAAGTTATGAGAAATTATAGATTGTGATCACCCATGCATGGCTGATAGGATTTAGAGCATAGGGAACGATTTAATCGCGTTAACAGTGACGTAATTTCAGACAAACGAATGAATTTTCGTCGGTGTTGTTGTAAACTCTCGTAACTGCTGCTTGATTCAAGCCGTAGTTACGAGATTCTATAACAACATGGATGGTTTATCTAAACATAACAATGGTTTATCTAAACATAACAGTAAACCTAGTATATTTTAGCACAAAATTCATTGCCATTGTATAATGATCTTGGTCTGTTGCATATTGTGTCACTGTGTGAAGTGAGATCAAACAATAAGGGACATTGTAGATGATGTAAACATTACACTTATTCTGTGACAACTGTAAGAGATGAAGGCATTTGCAAATGTTGAAAGAAAAGGAGAAAATGCTGCTGAATAACCTCTGCTACCAGAGATCAAACCTGTAGAACCATTTGCAGATCACAAGTTCATCATTTGACTCTTCAATCACTTAAAAATCCACAATGGAATATCTTAGATTAATTAAAGCTCACAATATATGACCTGGCAGAGCATCCCTAGCTAATTGCTGGGGATGCTTTGCCACGTCATTTATTGTGAGCTGTACCACAGGCAATATTTTTGTATAAAAAGGTTGTTTAAGGTTTACGAACTGAGAATGAAAGGCAGAGCCAGAGGCGAAATTTGAAAAGTTCCAGTAATTCCTAAACTGTGTTACATTTCCATTTTAAATACAAACATAAGCATTTTGTATGGTTTAGAATTTTGAATTTATGCATACTTATGGAAATATTTGACAAAAATGTTCGAAATTACCTCCCTTGCATATGAATATAGAGTAAAATAATATTTGTAAATTATTTTCTTTTTGAAGCATAATCTTGAAATCCGGCATGGTGAATCAACTTATGTGAAGTGTATTTACAAGTGTGTGTAATTTGATGCATTTCGTATGGCTAGAAATTGGTGTTTTCATTCTCAGTTCGTAAACCTTAAATTATTATAGTCCCCTGTGAAATGTAATTCATAAAATAATGAACATATTATGAATCTTAAGAATGTTTCATACATTACTCATTATTAGCTCACCTGAGCACGAAGTGCTCAAGGTGAGCTATTGTGATCGCTTTTTGTCCGTCGTCCGTCCGTATGTCTGTATGTCCGTATGTCCGTCCATCCGTCCGTCTGTCAACAATTTGGTGTTTACACTCTAGCATCTACAAATATAAGCCAATCTTAAGCAAACTTTGTCAAAACATGTATAACCATGAGCTCTCGGATGAGTTCGAATTTGGGTCAGATCGGACCAGAAAGTCCAGAGTTATCTGCCCTTGAATGTAAAAAAAGCTACTTTTGACATTGTTTACACTCTAGCATCTACAATTATTGACCAATCAATGCAAAAGTTAGACACAATGTTTGTGACCATAAGATCTTGGATGAGTTTGATTTTGGGTCAGATCGGACTAGAAAGTCAGTAGTTATCGGCCCTTGAATTTGACAAAATTGTCGTTTTTGACCGTTTTCGACATTGTTTACACTATAGCATCTACAATTATTGACCAATCAAGACAAAACTTTAACACAATGTTAGTGACCATAAGATCTTGGATGAGTTCGATTTTGGGTGAGATCGGACTAAAAAGTCAGGAGTTATCTGCCCTTGAATGTAAAAAATAGCTACTTTTGACATTGTTTACACTCTAGCATTTTACAAATATTGACCAATCAATACAAAAGTTGGACACAATGTTGGTGACCATAAGATCTCAGATGAGTTTGAATTTTGGTTTGATCGACCATGAAAGTCCTTAGTTATCTGCCCTTGAATTTGACAAAATTGTCGTTTTTGAGCGTTATCGACTTCGCTTACACTATAGCATCTACAGTTATTGACCAATCAAGACAACACAATATTAGTGACCATAAGATCTTGGATAAGTTCGATTTTGGGTCAGATCGGACAAGAAAGTCAGAAGTTACCTGCCCTTGAATGAAAAAAAGCTACTTTTGACATTGTTTACACTCTAGCATAGATCAACAAATATTGACCAATATATACAAGAATTGGACACAATGTTGGTGACCTCATATAAGTTTTCGAATGAGTTTTTGTTTTGGTTTGATCGGACCAGAATGTCCTGAGTTATCTGCCCTTGAATTTGACAAATTGCTGTTTTCGACTTTCTCATTTTTGACTTTGTTTTCACTCTTTACAACCAGATATATTGACCTATAAAGACGAAACAGGGACATAATGTTGATGACCATAAGTTTGTTTTCAGTCTTAATGTCACAAATATTAATTGATTCAAACATAACTGTGGCTCATATCATCTTGGTTCAGGTGAGCGATATAGGACCATCATGGTCCTCTTGTCACTTCTTTAACACACTTCATGAAGTTTTCTGCATAAAGTATGATGATAATTGCTTCATGAAGACATTATGAAGATATTAATGATTGACAAAATCCTTAAAACCTTCATGATGAATGCAAAGGATTTATTATGAAGTTTTCATTTAAAAAAAATCATGAATAATCCTGAAACTTGTTCATGATTTTTTCTGAATATTTTCCACTGCAATTAAAACTGGTACTTCATAAAACATTCTTGTTTTGTTGTATTAAGAATAAATCATGAACTAATCATGAATTGATAATGGATTGTGTACAGTTCATAAAATCTTCTTAAAACGTTCATGATCTCCCAGTCTAATTTATGTTCCAGTCTATGACATGTGGTTTAGAAAATAATGGAGGGAATTTTGCTTGTCTGACTATTTGTCAAGAAATATGTTTTTGTTAAGAGTTATAATTAATATTTTTAGTTATAATCAAATGATTAAGGAGCTCACTAAATGATAAAACCAAGGAAGGCAATGTAAGTAAGTGTTCTTTAGACTAAATTTAACAAATTTAAATGTTTATTTTTTAGCTCACCTGAGCACGAAGTGCTCGAGGTGAGTTATTGTGGTCACTTTTTGTCCGTCGTCCGTCCGTCCGTCCGTCCGTCCGTCCGTCCGTCCGTCCGTCCGTCCGTCCGTCAACATTTGGGGTGTTTACACTCTAGCATCCACAAAAGTTACTCAATCTTGATTAAACTTGGCCAAAACAAGTACGATCATAAGTTCTCGGACAAGTTCGATTATGGGCCTGATCGGACCAGAAAGTGCGGAGTTATCTGCCCTTGAATGTCAAAAAATGCTGTTTTTAAGTTTGTTTACACTCTAGCATCTACAATTATTGATCAATCAAGACAAAACTTGGACATAATGTTGGAGACCATAAGATCTTGGATGAGGTCAATTTTCAGTCTGATCTGACCAGAAAGATGAGAGTTATGTGCCCTTGAATTGGGCAAAATTGCCACTTTTTTGCTGTATTCAAAAAAGAGTTAATCTAAGGGAAGGAACTCTGACACTACTTTTTTCAGTATAAGTAGAGTTATCTAGTTTCAGGGCTACAGATAAGTGGGGGTGAAGACATTCTAACTTTGTTATTTCAATTCCAAACCCTATGTTGTGGGTACTCATATGAATAGTCTGGACAAGACGATACAAATGAGTACCCACAACATAGGGTTTGATGAACAATAACAGAACTATTACAATTGGAAAAGTCATCACTCCCTCTTATCTGGAGCTCTGTAGTTTGATAGAGGATATAAATAGATTTACACTCCATTACCAAACAACAAAATTTTAGCCTAGTCCAAAATCATAGGTGTTGCAGACGACAAGTTCCATTGAACAAAATTTAACATTTTTTGGTCTTTCTTGGTAGAAAACATTGTGGGTAATGAAGAAATTGCTGTCACAATGTTTTCCAAAGCCTTTATTTTGTGGGGCATCCAAAAGCGCCAATGTGTGGGAAAGGGTCAATCAAGACAAAACTTGGACACAATGTTGGGGACTATAAGATCTCAGATGAGTTTGATTTTCAGTCTGATCTTATCTGAAAGTCAAGAGTTACGTGCCCTTGAATTTGACAAAATTGCCATTTTCGGCCGTTTTCAACCTTTTTTTACACTATAGAATCTTCAATTATTATTCAATCAAGACAAAACTTGGACACAATGTTTTGGACCATAAGATCTGGGATTAGATTGATTTTCAGTCTGATCTAATCAGAAAGTCAAGAGTTACGTGCCCTTGAATTTGACAAAATTGCTGTTTTTTACTGTTTTCGACTTTGTTTACACACTAGAATCTACAATTATTGACCAATCAAGACAAATCTTGGACACAATGTTGGAGACTATAAGATCTCAGGTAACTTCGATTTTCAGTTTGATCTGATTAGAATGTCAAGAGTAATGTGCCCTTGAATTTGATAAAATTGCTGTTTTTTGCTGTTTTCGACCTTGTTTATACTCTAGAATCTACAATTATTTATCAATCAAGACAAAACTTGAACACAATGTTGGGAACTATAAGATCTTGGATGAGTTTGATTTTCAGTCTGATCTGATGAGAATGTTGAGAGTTATGTGCCCTTAAAATTGACAAAATTGCCATTTTCGGCTGGTTTCGGCCTTGTTTACATTCTAGAATCTACAATTATTGATCAATCTGTACAAAACTTGGACACAATGTTGGGAACCATAAGATCTCATATGAGTTTGATTTTCTGTCTGATCTGATTAGAAAGTCGAGGGTTTTGTGCCCTTGAATTTGACAAAATTGTTGTTTTCGGCTATTATTGACCTTGTTTATACTCTAGAATCTACAATTATTTATCAATCAAGACAAAACTTGGATACAATCTGGGCTACAGATAAGTGGAGGTGAAGACATACTAACAATGTTTTTTCGAATTCAAATCCTATGTTGTGGGTACTCATTTGAATCGTCTCGATGAGACGATACAAATGAGTACCTACAACATAGGGTTTGATGATCACTGACAGCATTATTGCAGTTTGAAAAGTCACCACCCCCTCTTATCTGGAGCCCTGTACAATGTTTGGCACCATAATTTAGATCTCGGATGAGTTAGATTTTCACAACCTTATTGACCATAAGTTCTTTTTCAGTCTTAAAGTAATAAATATTAATTGAATTGAACAAAAGTGTTGCTCATATCATTTAGGTTCAGGTGAGCGATATAGGACCATCATGGTCCTCTTGTTTTACCATTCCCCACCCACATAATTATTCTGTAAAATGGATATTATTATTTTGCTTCTATAAATAGGAATCATTGATTTCTAATGGCCTGTTACTTATTACAGTTCTGAAACTACCTGTTCTACAAAAGGTTTCTTAAGTTTTGTTCTGTCAGCAACATATTTGTACAAATTGTTTTTTTAGTATTTTTCATGACCTTGACGTGATTTTTTTTTTTCATTACTGCTTGGTTTAAGGATTTATTATGCATTTACAACTTCATAAAAAATTCATTACTCTGTGTTTAGAGAAACCTGTATGTTTTTATGAAGTTTGTAAAGAAATATTATTCATGAATTCTTCATTGAAAAGAAGTGAACAGAAAATGGCCCATACTCATTGTTAACAGAATAATCATGATTTCTTCTTAAGATCGTTTGCGTATTTTTCTTGCATGAAGTCTTCATGAATTATATGATTATTTATTCATGAAGACTTTATGCCTTTTTCTCAGAATGCAAAACTGCATGGTTTAAGGATTTATTATGCATTTCCAACTTCATGAAAAATTCGTTACTCTGTTTTTATGAAGATTTATGCAAATGGGCCATTTTCTGTTCACTTCTTCTTCATGAAGATTTCATTTTTTCCGTTCTTGAATAGCTCATGAATATCTATTAAATACTTCATGAAGAATGACAAAGCATTTCACAGGGGGTGTCACCCCTATTCAAAGGGCCAGCCAGTTTTGGCTTATGAGGCACTTTCTTCTGATTGCACAATGTAACTTCCCGATTCCCCACTCATGATGCCGGGCGTCTGGCCATATATTATTACATACCTACCTTTGTTCATTTCCTAATTGATACATAAAGTTGGTGACCATCTGCTACATAGAGGAATTTACCATATAATTGCCTCAACTAGACCCAAGAATAAAAAAAGTCCTGCTGATTGGAAGCTTAGTCATATTGAGGCTTCTCAACAAAAACCTTTTAACTGCAGCTTGTATTAAGCTGCAGTTACTAGGTTTTTGTTGAAAAGCGATGATATTAACTCTTTACCAAGTAAGATCATTTTTGGCTTTCCAAAAAACAAATGTTACTGATAGATAGATAAAATTTGATTGTTATTGCATAGAAAACAAGAAAATTCTTGGTGTCAATATTTTATCTTTTCGCACAATGCTTCATCAATTTACCCTTTATGAGGTTCACCAAAACCATGTACAGTTAGAGAACAGCATAAAATTGTATTGAACTGAATGAAGCTTATTTACTGCTCTACCTTTTCCAGCATATGCAAAAAGAAGTGATTAGGTCAAAGATCAACTAGAAATTATGTTGGTTATCAGCATTTTCTTCCTTACTTTCAATGTTTTCTTAAGCTATCCTTCTTGAGGACTTAAAAACCTCAAATTTATTGAAAAGGGTTTAATGGTCAATCAGTACTGGCAACAAGCATCAGTCAATTATTAAACAGAATAATGTGAATGAAAATAAATTGCGGTGAATTTTGCGCTAAAAATAGACTGGGTTTGATGTTATGTTTTAATAAAACGTCAAAGTTGTTATAAAATCCGTAACTACCACTTGAATCAAGCCATAGTTATGAATTTTCATAACAACACCTACGAAATATAATTGTTTGTCCGTAATTATGTCACTGTTTACTCTATAAAATCGTGCCCGGTTATAGCGGACGAGAATTCACCTGGCAGAGCATTACATTCCATTAGCATGGGCTGCTCTGCCAGGTCGATTATCGTCCGCTATAGAAAGGGTACAATGACTTTATATCTATTGTCCAGCAAGATTAACCCAGGACATCTGCATATGTAATGACCCTACTTTGGTAATGTTTTGTTAAGACGCTCAACTAACGGACTAAGCGCAGGAAAATGAAGTTGTCCCGGGTTAATTTGGGTGGACAATACTTGTCTGAATTGTTATCATTCAGTAAATGTGGAAGTAAAAGATAAGTTAAAATGGTGCAAAGAATTTACGCAATTCTTGTCTTGGTGAAATTTGTTTTGTCATTTACTTTTCATAAAACATATCGGGGTAATAATTTTGTTAGGAATTATATCAGAACTCAGAAAAGCAAGGGAGATGACTCTGTATTATATTTTGAGAAAAATTTAGTACAAGTTGTGTCCCTTTGATACTTATAACCTATCCAAGACTCGAAAGCTGGATTCACAAAATCTGGCTGATGCAGAGTGAAATTGAATGGAAAAGAGATTAGCTTTTCTCTTTCCCAAACAATTTCTGGACTCTACAAAGAAGTAAATTTTTGAAAACGAAAAAGCCTGCCTTCCCTCAATATTTTCTTTATCTTTTTTAAAAATCAGTATTTTTTCACCTACAGGAGTTTTTAACACACCTATTAAGTAGTATCAGTCTAAATTATTTTCTCTTTGAGATTTGGTCAACCATTCTCAAAAAGCAAAAATTTAGACTGTCCCAATTTTAAAGCTGCTGCATTGCAGATAAAGTGGATGTTGATGAAGACATAAGCACAATCTTTTAAAGAACATATCAGCAAAAGGAGAAAATGCTGATTATCAGCATTTCCTTCTTTTGCCTCAATGTTTTCCTAAGCCTTTTCTAGAAGGGACGTCAAAACCAGGTATTGTTTGAGAAAGGGTAAATTATGGAATGAATCAATAACTTACCAGCTTTTGGCAATCTGGGCTAATTAGATTTTTTTAGTAAATACTGATATTTATTCAATTATTTTTACCTCCCAGCAATGTTACACAAAATTGATAGATCTGGAAACAAAAATGTACTAGATTATACATTATTCTTTAATTGAAACCATACTGAAATTCTATTTGCCATAAAATGAGTGGCAAAAGGAACACATGCAGTTTTAAAACAAAGCAAGAACGAGTGCAGATTGAAATATATCTTTCATGTTCTGGCATTCTTTTTGCAACCTCAGTTTTTTTATGCCCTGAATGTATCGAAAGATAGAGATCAGGTTTTACTTGTTTCTGTCAGTCCAAAAACTTATCATTGGCCTTTTCGGGGGCAGCAGTGTTTCACAAACACATCTAATTCTTGTTACTTTTTGAAATTTCAAAACTATTGCAGATTTAAAGAAAAAATGATAAGATAGTTATGAACCCAGCATTTCCTTCAGTGTTTCCACTCTTGATTTCTTAATTTTTCTACAGTTCTCTATATTCCTGTGATTTCTTCAGTTATTTATTCTCCCAATGGTTATAAACCTTGAAATTACATCTTTCTTTCTCTCACAAAGTTCTAACACTATTTCCGCCATCTGTGTATTGCTTGCGGGGATCAGGGATCTTAAGGAATACGACCCATCATTAGCTCTAGATGATTCGTGTAATGTCGGCTGTTTCCGCAACAACGGAAATAATCGAGCATGTTCGGATTTACGAAGATTTTTTAAAACATTTTTTGTAAAGAGACTTCTACATTAGATTTGAATTTATACGAGCAGTTTCTACAACGAATCCCAGCCGATGAATTTATAAAAAACGTCAAATTAAACAATAAAAGACGAAAAAATCAAAATATTTTGGCATTTAGAATGACCTCCCTTTGCAAAATCAACAACTACAGCGCACCCAGTGATCTCCCCTGAATCAGAATTACGTACCTCTGACGTAATATGTCACTATTTGCAGGTTGATTCGCACCATGAATATTTCGTTCCATAGATTGTCACTTTGTTTACCGTAATTTGGACTTTTTGTTTGGGAAAAGGTAAGCTTGACCTTTGCCATTACTTTCTGTTTCACCCTTTCCCAAACAACTAGACACAATATAAGACCAGCTGATGCTTTCTCTACGCTAGGTTTGCGTGAAAAAAGAAACCAATGAGAGAAAAGAAGCAAATACTGATACAAGCAGTTGTAATTATTTTCTCTGTAGAATTTCTATTTGATTATATATTTTGTGTTTCTGTCTTGTCTTTTCCATCTCTTTAGCTACTAATAAGGCAGCAAACATGATTCAAACATGACATCAGAAAACCGATATTCAAAAGTTGCTTGTTCACCTAACCCTTTCCCAAACAAGACCTAGTTTTGGCAGAGAGCTATCTTTCTACAACATTCCTGGCCAATTTATTTTTTTTCAAAATGTTTCTTGTGATGATATTACCGTCCTGAACTCACACTCAGACACACAAATTTCTGGGGTATTTTAACAATTTTCGACACAGGCATGTTTGGCTAACGATTTACATGCATATATTATGTACTTGTAACATTTTTATTTCTACCATTGTTAAAGTATTGAAACTTTGCACACGTGCTTGTGGTCAGACATGTATATATTCCTTATTAAGGATAAAGACTGGGTAAAGATTCATTACCCTTTCAAATTTCTATTTGGGTAGACTTTTTTATTCTTTTCATCCTATGAAATTTCACAATCCAACACTTTTTCGTTGAGCTATCCTGTCCACTGACAACTCTTGTTTTATAAACATTTTTGCTTATATACCGTATATGGTTTTTTAATAGTAACATTTACTATTATATAAATATTCCAATACAAACAATAAAAAACCTGTAAAATTCGTATGGAATAATTTATTTAAGTATAATGAACAAAGAGTGTCATTTTCCTTAAGAAATTGGGCGGTGGTAAAAAAGGGGATGTTATTAGTCAAGGTGATTTTTTTTAAACTTGTGTACGGCGAAACTGTTTAACTTTTACTTTATTTGAAAGAATATACACATAGCAAAATTATGATCTTCCTTTTGTGCCATGCATTTTGATATATCATTGGAATAAATGTTATTTAAAATTATCTATTGTTTCAGATTCGTCCGAAAAGCGTGTCGAAAGTATGGTAGCCATGTATTACAAAAGTCAAAAATAATATTTTGTCGCTGGTTATTATTTATTTACTTGTACGTCCATTGTTGGGGATAATATAAGCTATTGATTAGATGCAAACACTTGTATTTATTGCTTTTAATCATGCAGTTTTTGTGTTTAAAAGGTCACTTGGGGTGTTTGGCATTTCATGATTTTGTATGACCCTGATGCAAGATATAAAATTGTCAAAATTTCACTAACAAAACGATCAAAGGTGATAAAAATTGGCAATTAGATGCGGGATACCATGCTGTTTTCAAATATATATAGTTACTTATGTATCTTTATGATTGTATTGATGGGTCGTATACCTTAACATCGCAATCTATGATATGATTATATATAGCAATTTTCATCTTCTATTATTTTTAGCCAAAAATTTTAGAAAATTTAAGAAAACATACAGGAAAAAGAAGAAATTGCTGACTCTACCTAAGTGTTTCCACTTTATTTTCTACAACCGTATAATGTCGCTTTTCTCCAAAATCTTAGAAATTACAGCCTCCCAATTTAATAAAAGTGCTGTGGATGACAATACTGATGTCGACAAAGAAGACTTTTGTACAATAAAGCCTAGAAAATATTGAGGCAAAAGGAGAAATTGCTGATCATCAGCAATTTCTTCTTTTGCCTCAATATTTTCTCAGTGCTTTTCTAATAAGGACATCAAAACCAGGTCTTGTTTTGGAGAGGGTTAAACAAGATGAAGTTACAAGGTTTTTGCAGAAAAGTATTGATATTACAGTTAAAAACCTTGAAATTACATCATTCTTTCTTCAACAAAGTTCTAACACTATTTCCGCCATCTGTGTATTGCTTGTGGGGATCGTAACATCGCAATCTACGATATGATTATTGTAGCAATTTTCATCCGACTTTAAGCGCTTTTCAAGATAGCAATATGGTATTCATCGGTACAAAACCATTTTCACAGCATTTCCCGCTTTTGTCAAAGAAAATCGTGTAACTAATTACTGATATTTACTCCAAAAATGCTTTTCATTCTTGATCTACAAAATGTAGGCAATCTTTGAATTACATAAGTTAATACTTTGCTATTTTTACCCTGGTTTTAATTGCTTTTAAGTTATTTGATTTGTCCATGCTTTGAATGTAAGCATTATTTGTTTATGAACATGCAGTAAGATAAAGTAACTGTTGATCAATTGGAAATCTTTGATGGAAAGGAAAACTTTTTTCAAATGATTATTTATTGTAAGAATTTTTACATTCAACAAAGAGGAATGGCAATGAATTTTGTGCTAAAAATATATTTGTTTTGCTTTTATGTTCTGATAAAATGTCAATGTTGTTATAAATTCTCGCAACTGCAGTTTGAATCAAGCAGTATTTATGAGATTTTGTAACAACACCTATGGAAACACTATTGTTCGTCCGAAATTATGTCACAGTTAACTGGACAAAATTGTTCCCTATTTCAAAGTTACCATCCAACTTTCAAAAAAATTTTAAAGACGGTGAAAAACATCAGCGTCCAGGGATTTATGTGAATCTGCCTTCGACAATGAAACAGCAGAATGAGATAATGAAAAGCTTCCTCGCCTTTAATGGGACAAAAATTACCATTTTGGCATATTTTTCTGTCATGTTCGGAAATTCAAAACCACCAATTTTGGGCAGAATTAGTTCAAGCACAAGGGGTATATTGTACCCTATCCTTTTCTTTAACAATACTTGATTTTGATGCCCAAATTGAAGAAGGTTTTGGAAAACATTGAGGCAAAATAAAAAAATGCTGATTACATCAGCATTTTCTTATTTTGCCTCAATATTTTCCGTGCTATTATTGTACAGGTACCCCTTTGTTATCAGCATCATTTGGTCTTGAACTACAGCAACTTCTAAAATGGACTAAATATGTTAGTGTAAATATAGGTGGTTTGGGAAAGGGTTAAAACCCACAGTTTCTGACAGCTTTGTTGAATTATTAAAATACAGACTGGATCAAATGTACAAGATTGATATCTCAATTCACAAAGGCTGACAAATTGGGCTCCGAAAACTTGCATTGTGTGATGCCTGCCACTCTCTATCAAAATTTGGTGAATCTTTTCAATTGCTTGAACATAAAAAAATAAGTTTTGTATATTAATTGCATGAAGATGTTTCATGTTCTTGCTGTTTAGAAAATTCATCAGTTTTCTTCCCAGAACAATAAGCTGAGGGGCCCAACTACATGTCCAAGTAAATCTATGAAATGCTACTACAGCTTCAAAATGTTATCAAACCATAATTGGTAGGTGATAAAAAAGAAAAAAAAAAAAAGAACTGGGACCTCAGTGTTCTAAATAATCTTTATGCTTTTGCAATAGTTTAACTATTATTTCCTAGAATCAAAATATCATTCTATGAAACTTCAGCTTTTGAGTCTTGGTTTTCACCATTTTGCGTAACGTTTGCTTATTGACTGCAAAAAAGCCACAAGTAATAATAATATTGCATTGATTAGAAATGATTGTCATGAGAGGTAATTTGGCTTTTGTGACAAAATCTGGGTGGCCACGGAAAAGCACAAACCACAAATAAAGCTTTTAGCTTGTAAATATTATTGTCTCTTTTCAATGAAAACTGCAAACTGAAACTGAAAACTGTTTTAAGCTGCAGTTACGAGGTTTTCGTAGAAAAGCAGGGATACGATATGCAACTTTGCTTGACAAACATACAACATTGAGCTTAGTTTTGGTTTAGTTATCTTCAAAGCACCCCTGCAAAAAGTATATTTGAAGTTCAAGAACTGTTCTAGAACACAGGGCGCCCAGTAACCTATAAATACCTATAAATACCTATATTATCCTATATTTCTGGACCTTACCTATAAAAACCTATAATATCACCCATTTTGCCCCAAGTACCTATAAATACCTATATTTTTGTGTTTTGGATAAGCGATGATTACAAATTTTAAAACAAATACATTCAAAATAGCAGTTTTCTATGATTTAAAAGTAATTATTATCTATCAACCTGTAATGCCAGGGTAAGACTGATCAAACATAATATTTATCATTGTTGAAGAAGCTTGTATGTATGTTTTGTCATCTTTTACTGGTGTTGACCATTTTACTTCTAAGTGGATTTGTGCCTTTTATGAACAGTAAGGTTCTGTTCAAATAACTTTGTGCAAGTATTACTTATGGACAAATGAATTATAATATCTCTATTTGAATGCAGGGGGAAAACCTATATAACTTAATAACTTGAAGCAGGTCAGTTTTGCTTCTGATACACAAAGCGAAGGTTGAGTTTCTGTCCTGAAGTTATCACATAGTCAGTACCAGTCTTCCATTTAAGCTCTAATGAAGATTAAAGAATAGAGAACCTTCACCTTAGTAATTAGTGCTAAGTGTGAGGTTAGAATTGTGATTGCTAACCATGGTCACCAATCGATCTGCCTGTCCATAAACATATTCTCTCAAACAATATGTCAAAATGTCTTAAAACTTTGTTTTTAGCATCAGTCGAAGGCCTGCTGCCAAAATACTTTAAATCATTGTGGTATTATGAAATTTGGCCGTATGTTCTGGGGATATCTTATTTCATATATGGACAAGGAAGGACAATCTACTTCTCCTCAATTGTTTGGCATATGGCATTGAAAGTGGTATGTGAAACTGTCTTTTGGCCCTCAACCGTAACACTTATTACGGTATGATAAAAACTGGCCCTATGTTGTGGGGTATCAGATATCATATAGGGATAAAGAGAGAAATCTTCATGTAAAATCTAAAATCTAAAATTGTTTTGCCTAGGGCTTTAAACTTGGTATAAAAAATTGTCTCATGGCCCTCTGCCAATACTTTTCAAATTATATTGGTACATTGAAAAGTGGCCTTGTGTGTTTGAGTATCAGACTTCATATACAAAGCAGGAAATCTTACGCAACCTTCTACTCCTGAATTATTTGACCCAGGGCTTTGGACTTGCTTTATAGAACCACCTCATGGCCCTCTACCAATATCCTTCAAAATATTGTGGTACAATGACAATTGGTCATAATATTATTAATTATTATGTCGTTTGATATTTTATTTCATGAGAGACAAAGTAGGAATTCATGCACACTCACTTTCTCCTTTAGAAACAGTTTGGTATATGTCTTTGAAATTTGGTTTGTAGAATTGTCTCAATTAAGGCCCACTACCAAAGCACATCAAAATTGTTTGGTTCTGTGAAATTTTCCTATGTGGTAAAGTATCAAATTTCTTTCATTCATCTTCTTCTCCAAAACTGTTTAAACAATGACATTCAAATGTGATGTGTAGAATTTTCTAATGACACTCCATCAAATGAAATTTGGCTCTATGTTGTGGAGAGATTCCATATCAGATTCCATATAGAGACAAAGGACTGGTTCTACTGTTGTGCTATTAATAACAGAGGGCAGAAAGATAGTGGTGGTGGTGGTAGAGAAATGTTTAAAGTAGTGGTTTCTTCATCATAAACACAACCTATATTATCCTATATTTCTGGCTAATGAATACCTATATTATTGGGACATACCTATATTTTTGACACCATGACTCACTGGGCACCCTGAGAACATTCTAGAATGTTAATTTGCACTTCTAGAACTGTTCTAGAAGTTCCATTTAATGTTCTAGAACATTATAGAACAAGAAAAGTCCTTTTAAGTTCAAGAACTGTTCTAGAACGTTAACCCTTTCCCAAACAAGACTTGGTTTTGACGTCCCTAATTGAATAGGCTTGGGAAAACATTGAGGCAATAGAAGAAACTGCTGATAATCAGCAGTTTCTCCTTTTGTCTCAATGCTTTCCATGCTATATCATGCATAAATTCAATCATTATCAATATCTATTTTGCTGTCTTTAGCATCTTTTGAATTGGAACACCCAAAAATTCGTCGTTTGGGAAAGGGTTAAATGTCACTTCTGGAAGTGCCATTTAAGGTTCTAGAACATTCTAGAACAGTTCTTGAACTTAGATGAGCTTTTCGCAGGGTTAAAATAACCATTGATAGTTGAAAGCATGTTCTAAAGCATTATGCAATTAATCTTATTGATTCTACACATGAAAAATGTTCCCCAGCGAAAAAGTTCAAGAACACATTTCTAGTTCTAGAACTTTCTAGAACATTCTAGAATATTAAATGGCACTTCTAGAACTGTTCTAGAATAGTTCTAGAAGTGCCATTTACCATTCTAGAACAGTTCTTGAACTTAAATGAACTTTTCTCAGGGGTTATGAGCTGAAAATCTTACTGGGCAATTTTATCATTGTAGCAGTTCGTTACAATTGCTAATAAGTCTAGTCATTTAGAGGCTGTTTGGGTGCTAGAAGAATCACATAGTTATACTTACTATGCTATGACATGATTAAACTCTTTCCCAAACAGCCAAAGTCTAGATTATTTCAATTTGAAAGCTGTTGTAGACGACAGAAAGATGCAGATAAAGGATTTCTATACAAATATGACAGAAACTAGTTTGGCAAGAGCAGAACGACTGATAACGTGAATGGCTGGAATTTGTCCTATTAAGGTAGAATACCTGTAATGTGACCATTTTGAGATTCACGAAACATTGGATTCTTTTCGAGTGGCGTCGTTACCTATCTGAACTTATTTGGGCATGGTTGTAAACATTGGGCTGTGGAAAGTTCCACCACCGAATGTTTTCAACGTCGCCCGAATAATTCCGACGTTGCGCGAATCTCATTAGGGGTACCCAAACTACCTTAAACATTTATAATGTTGCATATTGTAGTATCATTCATTGTCGTATCGTAGAAGTCTCATTCTCATGGCTACTTTCAAGACCTTGAGTCCTTCTATGTTTTAGACTTGGATTTTCTAATTTTGAAATGTTGTTTGAAAAAGGACTTTATAAACACACATTGCTCACAAGTATGAGGTGTGAAGAAAAATCACTTAATGATGAAGATTGCCCATAAAACTGATATTTAAGTGGCTAGAATTAGTCCTATAAAACATTTATTGCTACCTCATCAAAGGTGTATTATCGATCCAGAATTACTTTCAATTGCTTTCAAATTATGTATGAAAGGTATCATTTTGTATTGACCTTTCTCTCATTTGTTTGTCAATATATTTCAGTCATGATATCATGGCCCATGTGTGTGTAAAGGGCAAGGGCCGATCCAAGATTTTTTCCAGGGAGGGTCCAAGCCCAAGTGATGGCTTTAAATGTGTTAAATATGTAATGTTATACTAATATTATATATATTGAAAATTTGATTTTTGGCCAATGCTAGTCCAGACCCCCCTCTACTGATCCGCTCTGGAATGGTTAAGGGAAATAACATTCTTAATTTTCCAGACAATGCTTTGGTTCAAAGAAATGAGCATGATTACGGAAAAGGAGGAAGTGCTGGTAATATTATTTCCTTCCTTTGCCTCAGTGTTTTAGCAAGCATTATTTACTAGGTATGGCGAAATCAGGTCTTGTTTGAGAGATCAGGGTCCCTACAATTGATCTATTTGCCTCTGGAAGGGATTCGTCGATTCTATTGAACAGGATTTTGTCGAAAACGATTGTCCCCCAGCATAAAACAAGATGGAGTAATGTCCATTGACCAGTATTAATTATTGACAATGGACTTAGCAAAAATGCTCATTAAGTGCACTACCCATTAGCTAGATATGTAACATTACGAGATTTTGCTACTTGATATTTCTCTCCTGGGATATGAAATATTCATACATATTTATAATGCAGTCATATTTCGGTGCAGTAAATATTTCGTCTTCTTCTTTGAGACTGCGAGCTCTTTCTGACAAAATCATCTCCCATCAATGCTTTGATTATATATATCGTCGGTGTAAATGCAAAACCTCGTATGTCAATTGGTGCGATTTTCAAAGTACAAACTTGAGTGCCAAGTGTAGACGATACTCGCAGGTTTTGAGATATTTTTACTGATCAGTATTATTGACCCCTTTAACCCTTTCCCAAACAGCAACATTTTAGGACGAACCACTTCAAAAACTGCCACAAATGACAAAATGGAAATTATTTTTGATAGAAATTGTTTAAAATATGGCATAAAAAATATTGAGACAAAAGGAGAAACTGCTGGTTATCAGCAGTTTCTTCTTTTGTATCAATGTTTCCCCAGACCTTTTTAGCTCACCTGAGCACGAAGTGCTCAAGGTGAGCTATTGTGGTCGCTTTTTGTCCGTCGTCCGTCCGTCTGTCCGTCTGTCCGTCCGTCTGTCCGTCCGTCCGTTCACATTTCCTTCAAACATCTTCTCCTCCTAAACTATTTGTCCATTTTTGACCAAACTTGGCAGGAATGTTCCTTGGGTGACCCTTTTCAAAACCTGTTCGCAAATTTTTGATTTGTCAAAAAATGTGGGTGTGGCAGGGCGGGGCTTAAAAATCCTATGAAAATTCTTTAAAAATCAACCATTGGGCCAATTTGAACCAAATTTGGCAGGAATGTTCCTTAGGTGACTCTTTCCAAAATTTATCCACAAATTTTAAAATTTGTCAAAAAATGTGGGTAAGGCATACCAGGCTTTGAGAAATCTTATGAAAATTCTTTTAAATTTAACCAGTTATGATATCATACAATGGAGTCATAACCCCGTAACTACAGCTCGACAAAGCTGGAGTTACGGGGTTTTGATCCCCCACTGGGGATATGTCTAATCCCCATAAAATAAACAAAGACGAGGATTGTTTACTCAAGACGGAGAAATGTTTACCAGAATGGGGAACTGCAGGTAAAAAGGGGTAAATACATTCTATTTGTTATTTAAGCTATCCTTTGTTGATGGTACTTATTTAAATAGTTTTTATTGGATCATTCAAATGAATACCCACATCACAGGGTTTGATAAAAACATTGAAAGATATTTTACAATTTGGAAAGCCCTTAACCTATCCTATTTGAATCTCTAGTACAGCCTCTAGATATGTACTTTAGTTTAACCCTTTCCTGAAAATGCCTGGTTTGACATCCCTAAATAATTAGAAAAGGTTTGGGAAAATATTGAGTCAAATGAAGAAAAGGCTGGTAATTAGTAATTTTCTCCCTTTGTCTCAAAATTTTATCTTCTTTATTTTGCATGAATCCTTTCTTTATCCATATCAATTTTTATTTTTTTTTTTTTAAATTGGAACAGTCTATTCCTTTTCAGTTTGGGAAGGGATTAAGCAGGTTTTGGCTCACTTATTGAAAATGCTGGGAAAATGTTATTGCAAAAGAAGAAAATGCTGATAGCCTATATTTGCATCTTTTGCCTCATCATTTTCTGTCCACTTTTGTACATTAATGCAGTCTTACTCAGCATTCTGTTTTATTAGTTACAGCAGTTTTTAATTCTACTGCTCTGATGTTATGCTGTTAGGAAAAGATTTAACCAAAATCAAATTGTAACTGTTCAATGAATAGTTCCCCTATGTTGTGAGTTGACTGGGTTCCATATAAAGATGATAAAGAGGTCAGTGTTTGACAATCTTTTCACAAATTATAAGACCTGAATATTTGAAGATTTTGTGTAGTTTAATGTCTAAAGTCTAAAAATTATCCCTATGCTGTAGCTTCTGATCGTAACAGAAAGTCCTTAGTTATATGTCTTTTCAATTGACAAAATTACCATTTTCGCTCATGTCACCTATTTTCAGGTGAGCGATATAGGACCATCATGGTCCTCTTGTCTATTATGGACGTCAAAACCAGGTCTTGTTTGGGAAAGGGTTAAAATTTTCCAAAAACGAGATACGAGGTTTTGCATTTACAACGACGATATGTATAGTTAAGCTATGTGGGGGAGCTGCTGGAGTATGCAGTGATAGTGTTGGTATGAGAAACAACAGGAATCCATGGTTAGGTGTTCCATTCATCATGATAAAGAGCATATCAGTTGAAATAGGCGTTAAACCCCAATCAATTAATCAATCTATAGGAAAGATGATATCACTACTTTTCATCAAAAACCAAGTAACTGCATCTTAAAACAAGCTGCATTTACGAGGTTTTTGAAGAAAAAGCGACAACATTGAAAAGCATATAGATAGACATTTTTGAAAACCTATCAAAGCAAACCAGAGTGATGTATCTTTTAAATTTTGCTCTGTGCATTACATATTGTAATTGTATACAAATGTATATAAACTTCGAGGGCTTAATGCAAAACTGTATATGTATGAAATTAGATGACTTGCAATATTTTTGTATTGACCAATCAACTTACCTCAGTTTTGTGCTCACCCTACGATATGTACTGTACTTAGGGACCTTACAGTGGTCATTAGTTAACAGACTAAAACACTGACAAGTGACAATTTGATTGACCTGTTATATCATATGTCTAATATTCTGGACTTGCTGACCCCTTCATAGTGCAGGTAGAACAGTCACTAGGTTACTGGCAGAAAATTTTTTTTTATCATGAAATATCATCATTTTGTAATATTAATGCTCATAATATGTATATTTAAAGAAAATAAACCTGCGAAAAAACTTTTCAAAACTGTCTTTTCAATGTTTTGCGAAAATCACTGAATATAGCTTACAGAAAATACCCCCCCTTGCTGTTTGGTAAAGGCCGATAATTAACGCTTTCCCAAAAGACAAATATATTTCACTGGTTTACAGTAAAAAGCTGTTGCAAAGCTGTTGCAAACGACTAGATGGATGCTCAGAACAATATTATCAATACCAGGTACTTATAATATAGCTCAGAAAATGTTGAAGCAAAAAAGGAAACGTTGGTTAGAAGCATGTTCTTATTATGTTCTATTACCTCAATGTTTTCCTAAACAATTTCTTATAAAGGTATCAAAACCAGATCTTGTTTGTGAAAGGGTTAACCCATTATCATTATAGCAAAATTCTAGTCTGCCGGTGGACTCCAAATTCAAAGATGTTACAAAAGACAATTTCAAGTGAATGAAATTTAACATGTATTGGTCTTTTTGGCAGAATGCATTGCGGTAAATGAAGAAATGGCTTTTTACAAGCAATTTCTTCATTTCCCACAATGTTTCTCAAGCCTTTTTCCTTGAGGGGGGGAAAGATTAATACTGCAAGTATAAGCAGATGTGATTGCAACAAGCCAGTGGTTAATAATTAATGAATTGGCTGCAGAAGTGGGTTGTTGTACATTACTATTTATTAGGAAGTAATATTATGAGATTGTTGATTAATGTTTTGACCCTTTCCTAAACAAGACCTTGTTGAAAAGTTATGAGAAGCACTGAGGCAAAAGGAGTATTTAATGATAATCAGCATTTCCATTTCCTCCTTTTGCCCAAATGTTCTCTGTTAGAATCCTTTATTTATCAACATCAATTTTGTCAACTGCAGGATCTTACAAGTTAGAATAGTCCAATTCTTGCTGTTTCAATGGGAAGGGTTAATAAGAGACCTGGTTTTGAAATCTTTAGTACAAAAGGCTGGGAAAACATTGAGCCAAAATAAGAAAATACATATATACTGATAATCAGCATTTTCTCCTTTTGCCTCAATATTTTCTTTACAATTTTGTACACCAATTCTATCCTTATGATTATCAACATTCATTCCGTCGTCTGTAGTGGCTTTCAAATTGGAACAATGCAAATCAAGTCTGTTTTGGAAAGGGTTAATGAAATTATTTATCCCCTCACTTTCTGTGGCTGTTCATTTGATTCCTTTTCTTACAGTTTTCTAAACAACAAAAGACAATTTATGATATTTTTTTTGTCAGATTCTTTTGTTTACCAGTAAACATTAATTTTGAAATTAAATAAAAGAAAGGTGTTCATTTTTTGCTTTATTTCTATAACCTTCTTTTACCACACTTCCATGGAAAGTTTTATGTTTCTCAAAGTCAACAAGTAAACAAAATCTAGGGATTATCAATTTCAATGGCCTGATTGCGGTTTTACGTGGATCTATTTACATATTTTAAGTGCCG
Source organism: Fragum sueziense (assembly GCA_963680895.1). Lineage (NCBI taxonomy): Eukaryota > Metazoa > Mollusca > Bivalvia > Cardiida > Cardiidae > Fragum > Fragum sueziense. Next base: position 33,154,984 of record OY804601.1, read on the forward strand.
AAAGTTATTTTAGCAAGTGGGCGAAGTGTTTAAAAACCTTCGGAAAGGCGGAGCTAGATTAATAACACGGCTGGAAGGCGTACATTGATTGGTTAACGACTGACTAGTGCACCGAGTCAACCCTAGCCTATACACCAGTTTATGGCTCAATATTACAAGCTAGAGTGCTAAGTATGTATCAAACAAGCTCGAGATAAAATGGTGGAAAAAAAATCAATTTTATTGTTCGTTCTTTAAATCCTATATTGTGGGTACTCATTTTAATCGTCTCTTCGAGACGATTAAAATGAGTACCCACAACATAGGATTTGTTTAGTAATGACTGAAAAATTTAATTTTGAAATGTTTTGAATTGTGTTTAGCTGTAGCTTTGTATGAATATTATAATGTTCACCTTAGGCTGACAACTGTATGGATCGGCAATCGAGTGTAGTGGTAGCCTCATTTTGAGAGGGATCCCCTTGATCAGTTCATCGAGTCCAATCATCGTGGAAAATCTATTCGGAAAATCGTTTCAGTTTTGGAAGAAACTCTGCCGAGAAGTGATTCGTCTATACATTGATTTTGCTTATCTTGTTATTTAGTTGGGATTTTTTTGTACAATATCGGACTTTGTGTGAATCAGTGATATTTTTTGTTTTATATGGATTTATTTCTCACTCTTCGATGATAATTATAGTGATATGTTGTTGATTAACTTTGATTAATTAGATATAAAAACTAATTAAACTTTACTGTCATCAAATGAGTGTGTGATATTCTTCCTAACTATTACATAATCACAGCAGGAACTGATATTGTAGAGAAAAATAAGTTCATATATTTAGACTTTTGGAGTACTTCTTGGACAGATTTGTACTTTTGTTATCAAAAAATGTTTCCTGATGGTCAGTTGTGTTTTGGTTCATGGACAGTATTGTGTAATGGTCGATTTTGAGTGAATAAGATATCAGGATTCTTAGATTTCTACAGACAAATTTTGACCATTCAAGGAGATGATTCTTGTGATGATCAGTTTTGATTAACAGTCAATTTCGAGAAGATAATTCTGAATAACAAATTCTCCAAAAAAGTGCTCCATTAACACGACCAGTATATTACATTCAGCATGATGTTTTCTGATTTTGGTGGTCGGCCCGGACCGCCACCTCAATGGAACCAGCCCCATCCCCACCACCAGATGTACGCGCCACCGCACCATGCGCAGATACCACCCCCTCACATGCCCATGGGGGCGCCACCTGGCTTTCCCGGACGACCGAGGATGGATCCGACTAGTGATGTGTTTACATGTCTGTTTGGCGATCTGTTTGTTAAATGGTAGGTGATGTATGTAGAATTGAAAGAGGAAACAACAAAAACAATGTAAAAGAATGATAACAAAATTCTGGAGAAATACATGAGAAAAGAAGGAAATGTCATGACTGAATAATAGATTTTCCTATATATTTTGCTATTTTTGTTTCCTATTACTGTGATTTTCTTTCATTGATAATGATTATGATTGGCTTTCCTTTTTGTACTCAAATTAAAGTTTTGATGAAGCTGTTTCATTCCAGGTTTTTGCCGTTAAAACCCTTTTCCAATTGAAAATTTTTTGGAATGGTTCCATTTGAAAGCTGCTGCAGATAGCAGCTATAGTAGGAAAAGGAAAGAAATTGCTCGTTTTAAGCAATTTCTATCCTTTTCCTATTATATTTCAATAATGAACATACTTGATGAGCAGAAGAAACTTTGATAGAAAATGAAGAAAAACTGATGAGTTGTTCCATACTACTTTGACATAATGAGTCTCAATCGTATTATCAATTAATGTATTATTTATGAAACTGTTTTGCAAGTTGGTTTTGTAACTTGGCTATTAGGGAAAATAATTTTTTCATCCCAATTTCAATTAGCAAGAGATTTAAGTTGTAGCTTTATAATAGATTGTCAATCGATTGATGTAGTAGAAAATAGAAAGTGAAACAAATGTAGTGATTTAAAATTTATAAGGTTGGCCTCTTGAGGCTTTAATGCATGACAACATGCTAGTTATGCAACATTAACCCTGTCCAGAACTACAAAAGTTTATGATAGACCTATTTCATAGTAACAGAATTTTTTATGCTCCCCGAAGGGAGAGCATATAGTCGCCGCTTTGTCTGTCCGTCCGTCCGTCCGTCCGTCCGTCCTGTCCGTCCGTCATTCCGTCCGTCCGTCCGTCCGTCCGTCCGTCCGTCCGTCCGTCCGTCCGTCCGTCCGTCCGTCCGTCCGTCCGAAGTGATTTCTCCATAACCCTTGGGCCAAATCAATTGAAACTTACCATGTGAACTCCCTATGACAAAATGCCGATGTACTTTTCCCGGTTTTTGGATTTGAGGCCTCGTCATGGGAAAAGGGGACTTAAGGTAAAATATAGTTTTTCTCTAATTTCTCCAAGTCTAATGGTCAGAATTTGATGAAATTTCATATTTGAGTAGTAAATCAGATGCCCTTGACAATAAACTATGTGAAATTTGGTTATACAAATTATGTCATGCAAAAAGGGGCTTAACATTTGCTAGCTTTATATTAGCTCTGCATGGCATACATTTATTGTGACAATGCCTTATTCGGGGAGCATTGTCCGTCTCTGACGGCTCTTGTTTTCGTCTGATGTTACTTCCATTACACCAGAAGACTCAAAGACATACAAGAACCAGAATTCACTTGACAGTAAATTCTTTCCCAACCGGCACATATAGACAACTCCAATTTGAAAGCATGCTCAGACGACAACAATTGATGTCAAAGGCAGAAAAGTTGCATGTTTTAGTGCGCAAAACATTTAGGGAAAAGAAGAAATTGCTGATTATCCTAACATTTCTCTGATAAGCAACACCAAAACCACTGATTAATTGGGAAAAAGATTAGATCATGCAGACCAGATTTTTTTCATTCACTAAAAAGAAAACCCAGCAGACACAAAAACACACAAAAAACGAGTATTTCACTTGACAGGGTTAATTCCATGTAATTTATGTGATGCTGTTCATTAGTTTGATGATAAAACAGTAAATTATGATAAAAGGAGAAATAAAGACATTCATAAATGTTTGATGCATGTCCATGAGGAAAGCCAGAATAATTCTGTGGATTTGTTAATCTGTCTCAAGGTGAATTAATTCTTATCCAAAACCACATAGGTTAAGGTAGTCCACCTCTAATGAGATTCATGCGATGTCTGAATCTTTGGTGTGATGTAATAAGTATTTGTAATATATTTGGTTGATATAGACATGTTACAATTAAACATAGAAAAATTATTAGATAGTTTTCCGCGGCTGAATGTTTACCATGTTGCCCGAATAATTATGATGTCACATGAATTTCATAAGGGTTGGACAACCTTAAGGCTTGTCCATTTTCAATGGTGTTGCAGAAGGTTCATTCTAAGACGTCAAAAAACATGTAGTGTGCATAAGGCCTCCCCCATCTGCTGCCAGATTTCTGTTGATATGTTGGATCAAAGCATTTGTTGCAAAACCATGTAACTACAGCTTGATCGAACTACAAATGCAAAGGTTTGCAACAACACTGACAAAGTGGTCTCCCCTTTAGTTGCAATGACAGAACAATTGGTCAATTTTGGAGAACAGTTATCTATGTATCAGTTTCCTTTGATGGAACTTGGATTATTTGATGGAAGGGGGTTATTTACTTTGACATATAAGCTGATTATTTTAGTGAATTATAGGATGAAAGGGCAGTTAGCAGACATTGGTAGCTTTCTGTGATTCTGTCAGATTAACACTCCTGAATCATGTCCTTTGACTTTATTTCATGGATTTGATCTGAATTTCTATGTTCTGTCAGCAATTAGATATCGCTGCTTTTGATTGAAGACCTCGTAACTGCAGCTTTGAACAAGCTGCAGTTACAAGGTTTTCAATCAAAAGTGACAATATTTTGTTTTACAATTATCCATAAAGTCATTTGTCTCTGACGAATCATTTAGGTATTTTCTGCATAGAATGAGCAACTGGTGACTCTTAAGATAGTTGTGTTTGTGCTTTAAACAAAGTAACAAACAACAACAAGAAACAATTAATTTGAAACAACAGAATTTTGAAAGCCATCATCGGCTCTTATATGTTGGACTGGTTACATTTTAATTATATTATGTTTTTTGTGGTAAGGAAAGTTGACATGTGATGCAATTAAAACATTCAAAGTTGACTTTAAATGGTGTACAAGGAAACTTTTGTCAGATTTTTCATGTCACAATTTTAATAGGTTAAAATGATCTCTTGCCATTGAAGTTTGTTTTTGCTTGGTCTACATTGGTGTTGCTACTTTTTTGCACCAAAGAATTAAGGTTTTCAGTATTTGCTGGTTAATTAAAATCTTTTCTGTGCCTCTAATTGTTTATTGTTAGCATCAATAGTTTTGGAATGTTACCCATGAATAAGAGCAGTGGTACAAAAATAAGAAGGAACAGGTTAAAAAAAATGCAGTTCAAATTAAGTTAATGTTCTAAAGTATGAGATGTTCTAAGTAAAGTTTGATATTCAAAGTACTTGAAAAATAAAGGCTGCATTGAAATGAGACTTTGTAGGCTTGTTTGTGTATGATGCTAATGTGGCAAAAGCTTGATATATGTAGGATCATCTAAATAATAACAGAAAACAGAAGAATATACTAAAGGTAAACAAGAATATGAGAGAAGAAGAGGTCATTAAGGACAGTACACATTATATTGGGTATATAGAATGTCAACCTGTCTGAAGACTGACCGGACTGACTGTTGTTATTTGACCCCCAGGTCATGATCTGTCTAGATATATTACAGCATTCCATGTAATACCAAATAAATGGAGGGATTTCTGCAAAAATGTTGTAACTACAAATATAAGTATATAAGCGGGTACTATAGTTTTGCACTCTAACCCTAATTTTGAAATATACAAGGCTTGCATTACACCGGTTAACGGCCATTTGGTAATTGGCTAATTACTAAAGATCTTTACCTGGTCAAACTTAACTTTTACCCTATAAAACTGGAAAAAATTGCTGGAGATTTTCTTCTCCATCTTATAAAGATTGCTAAAACTGGTTATTTAAAAACATGAAATGCTCTGGCATTGTTTTTAGAAAGGCTTAAAAGTTGCCACATTCCAATCTTTAAATGGCTGCGTCCTTAGCGCAGTTGGTAGCGCATTTGCCTCCCATTCGAGAGGTCCCGGGTTCAAAATACCATTTCTGACAAAATTGTTACCTACCATTGGGTTTGAAATCGTTAACCTAAGTGGGCAAGCAGCTGGAGGCTCAGTAAGGGTGTTGTGGTAGTACTGGTTTGAGAAACAACAGGAATCGATGGGTAGGTGCTCCAGCTGCCCCGATATGACCCTGGCAGTTTAAAACGGTGTAAAACACGAATAAACTCAAACAAAAACTGCAATCTTTAAATTGTAAGTGCAGAGAAGAGACAAGAACTACCAGAAAATCTGTGACAGTCATCTTTTGTTTTCAGAGCAAAATGGTTGATAATGTTCAGCAAAAAAACCCCATTTATCCAAAAGTCATTGCACATAAGAGAAGTTAATTTTTCAGCTTTATGAAAAGTCACAGTCCGACTCGACTCTGCTGACAAAAAAAGTTTTTACAGCTTTATAAAAAGTCATTCCACATAGATCTGTAATAAAAGCAAAATAGTGTTTCAATACACCAGGATCAATTTTACACTGTTTTATTGTTTGATTTTGTGCATTGTTACGACATTCTTCACATTTTATTGCCTGCTGCACACAAAAGGCTTAGCCATAACCTTTGTTGTGGGAAATAACATGATAATGTTCGAAAGGAAGAATTGATTTATGGTTGAAATAGCAGAAAAGTAAAATTTATTTTTCCTGTAAGATTATTTAAACTTTTCCCAATTAATTACACCTTTTTGATGCACTTCAATGTTAAAGCCTGTAAACTGGGAAAATATTTGTTGATACAACCAATATATTCTCCTTTTGCCTCAATATTTCTCATGTTAAAATGTACAATTTTCGTACATAAATGACACCAATGTTGTTGTCTGTAGCTGGGGCTCCGTCCTAGTTAGAATAGTCAAAATATTCTATCATTTGGGAAAGGGTTAAATCTTTCCCAAACAAGACTGAGTTATGACGACCCTACTAGAAAAGGCTTGGGAAAACTTTGAAGCAAATGTAGAAGATGCTGGCAACCAGCATTTTCTCCTTTTGCCTCAATATTTTCTGTGTTGTATTTTACACAAGTACAGTCTTTATCAGCGTCTATTTTGTTGTCTTCAGCAGCTTTTAATCCACCCTCAATTTTTGCTGTTCGACAAAGGGTTGAAAGCGCTCCTAATGGCTGAAAAAAAGTCAGATGAAATGAAGGGTACAAGTAGAAAGCATGTGATTCTTTCAGAAGCTGCTAAAAGAACCAAGCAAGCATAAAACCAGTTTTGTATAGAGCCTTTCAATCCTACCATTTCTGCCCACACACACTGAAATCAACAAACCCTTGTATATAAAACTTAACATTCAGACCTTTGGTTCATCAAAAGATATTTATGTTAAGGTAGTCCACCTCTAATGAGATTCATGCGATGTCTTAATTGTTCTTGAGACATCGATTACATCTGTTGCATTTCCGAATATATTTTGGCAACATTGTAAAACATACAGCGTTTGAATGTATCACCGCCAAATGTTTACCACAATCCCCCCAAATAATTCTGACGTCTGTGAATCTCAATACATATCGCTGCTTAAAACAAGCTGCAGATACGAGGTTTTCGTAGAAAAGCGACGATATGGGTGAGCTACCTTATCTCATTATATTGCAACAATTATTGTGCGATGTAATTATATGAAACAATTCTGGGATCTAGTTTAAAAGGGTAGGCCGTCTGTCAGTCTGTCTGCACAGCTTGATATGAAAACTTTTTTTTTGGGGGGGGGGGGATTGTGTCTTGCATATACATCTTGTTACTCTAAGTTTTTAGCTCAACTTTTCGAAGAAAATGAGAGCTTATACTGTCACTCGGGCATCGGCATTGGCGTCGGCGTTGCAACAAAGGTTAAAGTTTTTTCAAACATCAATAACTTCCATACTATCAAAGGGATTCAACCCAAACTTGGAATACTTATTCACCATCACACCCTCTACCTTACTACCAGAGCCCATGACCCTGGCTACACTATATTTGGAGTTATGCCCCCTTTATATTAAGCTAGAAAGTCGAGCGCACTGTCTTCGGACAGCTCTTGTCTAATTTTCTAACAACAAACTTCATTCAATTGTATGGCAAAATATAGTTAAGTCTTTCACACAGCAAACTTCATTCAATATCGTATGGAAAGTAGTTTGAATGAAGTTGTTGTCACGAGATTCTATTTACTTTGAAATGGTCGCATGAGAGATTTGTTATTGCTTGTTTCATGCACATGTTGCCTTTGGGCCATCATTTAAGCCTTTTGAAGAGAGAAAGCCTAGAAACTGTGTTGTTTAGATATTACTAAATAGGCATGGAAACAGCTGGGATAGAATTACTTTCTTTCTATTTAAGCTTTTAATGTGGTCTAAAACATAAAATTTGTATACTAGATATCATTGAAAACATTGAAATCAAAGCAGAAAGTACAAGAATTTGTTTCTTCCAAAGCTTTTCAAAAAAAAAATTATAGAAAGGTTTGCATTGAAAAGAGGCAGTGTGAAAAGGTTAAACAATTCCCACATTATAAATGATGCGTTTTGATGCTCCACAAGATAAAGGTTTTGGAAAACTTTTTTGAAAGTAAGGAAATTGATTGTGACAAGCATTTGCTTCATTTCCCACTATGTTTTCTACTCAGAAACAGCAAAAAAGTGAAATTTCATTCACTTGGAATTTTTGTCTGCAAAATCTTTTGAAAAAGTCTTTGTATCGTTTGAGATAGGGTTAAAAAATAATTGGACACCTGCAAATTAGTATTAATTAAAGCAAAAGTTATAAAAGCTTTTAGAACATCATCAACTGTCCAAAGTTTTGAAGTTGGCAAGAGATACTTTGACATCAGGGACATTTACGATTGGGTAATTGTTAGGTTGAATTTAGCTGAAAACATGAATGTTATACAGATTAAAGAGTACATGTATCAAATTATCTGACGATAGAACAAAACCTTGTAACTCCAGCTTTTTCAAGCTGTAGTTACAAGATTTTGATCTCCCACTAGAGAAATGTAATGGAAAAAACAATGGTCATTTGTCTCCTCTTCTTTGGTGGAAGAACCCAGAGTTGCGAGATTTTTTAAGATTTCTTAAGACGTTTTGGATAAAGCGTTTTTAAGACCGAGACTTCGACGGAGCTGTTCCGAATGCTCCATATTTATACAAATGACGTCATCATGACGTCATTTGTATAAAGTATGGAGCATTCGGAACACCACAGTTTATAAATTATGGAGCATTCGGAACAACTCGGTCAAGTCTCTTTTATATTGTTTCTACAGAATTGACCGAGGTGTTCCGCACGAAGTATAGGGTAATGGCGCCTCCCATTGAGCGTCTTAAAAATCTTGCTCTAAAGAACGCTTTGTCCTAAAATATCTTACGAAATCTCGCTCTAAAGAACACATCTCAGGTCTCATTATTCTTCACAAAGTATTGTTGTCATATGGATTCGACCAACTTGTCATCCTCATCATCCTCCCCCCCCCCCCCCCCCCCCCCCCCCCCCCCTATGTTTTCTTTATAAACATCCATTTTGTGGTCGGCATCAACTTCGAATTGTAAAAGTCTTCCTTGTTGTTGTTTTTGACTTGGTTAAAAACTACAAGGATTGTCAATTTTACAAATCCCTGATTTTCTTCTAAAACCTCGCAACTACATCTTTAATCAAGCTGTATTTACGGTAGTTTGGAAGAAAAGAAACAAAAAACTTATGAGTAAACTGGAACGATTCTCCACACATTTTGCGGCTCTGTTTTTCCCATTGGCGTAATCAGACAAATCAAGCTTGCCTGAATGGTACGAAAAACAAACAAGAGAAAACTTTGATACAATTAGGAAAACATTTTCTCTCCAATTATCCTCAGAGATTAGGGAATCTGTCAAAGCAATAATAGTCGATGATGCAGAGCCAAAATACGGCCTCGCTTACCTGTTTCTATCTGATAGAGTGTACCCAACAACCTTCTGTATCCTTTCTCAAACAAGACCGGGCCCCGGTTTCTCGAAAAAACTTAAGTATGTTCTCGGACTCAAATCTTAGCACCATGCTCAAATCACACAAAATCCATGTGAACTTCAATTGAATACCAATCAACGTTGATTGGTATTCAATTGAAGTAGAGCATGAACTCATGAGTTTATATTTAAGTTTTTTCGAAAAACCAGGGTCTGATTTTGATTTCCCTATTAGAAAAGGCTTGGGGGAAAATTGATGCAATAGAAGAAGATGCTGATGACCAGCATTCTCTCCTTTTTGCCTCAATATTTTTTCAGCTAAATTATACACAGATGATAATTTATTTAACATCTATTCTCATGTCTGCAGCAGTTTTGGAATTGGATCACCCTTAAGTTTTGCAGTTTGGGAAAGAGGTCTCGGGGAATTTTTTTTCTTTCTAAATCTGTTATTTCAGTTCCAAATTCAATGTTGTGGGTATACATTAGAATACTCTCCATGCCGAGCTCTATTGATTAAACCATCAAATATGACCTCTGCAGTTTTCGGTACGCCAACAGCCTATTTGGTCGTCATAATCTAATTATAGCACACCATTTGAATTATCGAATCAAAATCATTCAGTTTTATCTTGCATGATCATTACGTATACATTACGTCGCTTCTATTTTTGGCTGAAACCGGTAACATTTGAATTATCGAATCAAAATCTTTCAGTTTGATCTGGTTTGATTACGTATACATTACGTCGCTTCTATTTTTGGCGGAAGCTGGTAATTTGAAGCGTCAGCCAATCATTTCTTGTATCAGAAATTTCGATTGTTTATGAGTATATTGGCGACGATTGGATACCGAAATCCCGCCAAGGCCTCGAGATTAGACGTGAAACGACCCCGCGAGAACAGAGAGTATTCTATCGAAATGGAATGTAGGGAGAATACGCTCTGTTCGTAAGAGAGTAACATTAGAATTGCCTCAACAAGACAAAGCTTATGAATACCTACAATAAAGGATTTGATATAAAAGGAAGATATTATTTTGACAATTCCTTTTCCTCTTTCCCCTGCGAAAAAAGTTTGAGAATTTATTGAAGTTCTCAAACTGTTCTAGATTGTAAAACTTTTGGCACTTCCAGAACTGTTCTAGAACAGTTCTAGAACTGCCATTTGACAATCTAGAACTTTCTAAAATGGTTCTATAACTAAAATGCGTTCTTGAACTTTTTTCACAGGGGTCTAAGCTCCAACTCTGATTGCTAATATGATTTTAACAGATGCGGAGCTAATTCTATGGCCTTGTAGTGCTGTAACATTTTAACATGTGAAAGTTTTGTAAGCTTTTCCATTTCTGTTTATATACACTGACTTAACCTGACAATTTCATAATCTTACTAATCGCCATGTCGATAAGCTTATTTTGCGTGTCTTATGCATTATTTTACAGAAAAATAAACTCTTAATACCTTTTCGAACGGCAACAATATCTAGGGTGTTACAGTATGAGAGCAGCTACTGTGCTGCTGACAACAGAATTGATGTCATTAAAGATTTTTATGCTCCCATATCGAAATATGGGGGGCATATTGTTTTACTTGTGTCCGTCTGTCCAAAAACTTAACATTGGCTATTTTGCAGGCATTCCTGTTTCACAAACACATCTTATTTTGTGCCTGAAAAGGTTCTCAGTTTAATGAAGGGAGCATTAGCTGTTGATCTAGACGTCAGAATTGTTAGTAGGAGCACCTAGATATTATGAAACATTAAAAAGAATTAGCACTTCCAAGTACATACTTATTTGATAATAGGGAAAAGAACCAATGCATTGCGACTTGCGTAAAAGAAATTATCATAAAAATCCTGCTATTTATCCATTTTGGATTCATTTTGTCGTCTGAATTAGCTTTCAAATTGGAATAGTTCAAAATTTTGCTGTCCATGTAACAGATTCATAAGACTCGCATTCCTGATATTTCTAAAACATAAATTACTTTTAGTTTACAGTAAATTACATGAGTTAAACATCAGTCAGGATTTTCTGTGAAATTTGATCAGCTTTATCAGGACCTTTGGCCCTGAGTCCTTAATTTCTGAAATTAGCCAAATTTAAAATTTAACTCCCATTAAATGTGAAATCTGGTATCCATCAAGGGAGGGTTCTATCCCTGTATTTATTAGCTTTTCTCCGTACAAAAAATGTTCACATTGAAACTGCACAAAATTTGGAAAACAGAAAACAGATTTCTTTTAGAACTTTAGAGCAACAAAGCAGAGCCATATAAATTCCCATACAAAGAGAAAATGTTTTTCATTTTCAATATGCCCAAAGAATACCTACTTTTGACATCCCCAATTTAGTAAAGAAAGATTGGAAAAACTCTCCTTTTGTCTCAATATTTAATGTGTCATATTGTACACCTATCTTATCGTCACGAAAGTCAATTTGATCATCATCAGCTGCTGCTTTCAAACTAGAGCATTCCAAAAAATGTACCACTTTGGAAAGGGTTAGCTTAAAAAGCCAAAGTCGACAGTTAGAAGGATTCCATTGAGGATGTTTTGAAGAGTTAATTTTCAAGCTATTCTGACAGCTATCTTATTATACTTGAGAGAATCTATAAAGACCTCAACCCATCCATGAATTTTATTACAGCCATTTAAAATTTGGAAAGATAGAATTACAAAAAATGAGAAGAAAGAAATTATTCTATAGTGCAGTTGGTTCAGTCTTCTCACTGACAATGACTTGTATAGTTTTTTTCCTTCCAAAATGTTGTACCTACAGCCTTTAATTAAATCAGGCTGTAGTCATGAAGTATTGGAAGATAAAGACAACATTATTCTGTGCCATATTTGTTGCTTGCTGTCTTTTTGGTACTGATTATAGAAAAAATGATGAAAAAAATGGCTTTGTCATAGAACAACCTCTTTCAGTTAGTTTGGATCAATCCAAAATTATGTCATCTGTCAAATCATTCAATAATGTATTAATTCTGGTGGGCATTTAGGTAGAGACTGTCATGGTATTTCCTGAAAATGTTACAGACTTCTAAGTCTTTGTGGTTAGCTTAAATCCTTTCTTAAATGACAGAATTTGGACTGCTCCAAATTTAAATTTGCTTACAGGTTACAAAATGGATGTTAATAAAGATAGGTACATTGTACATTTTAGCACAGAAAAGTACAGAGACAAAATGAAAGTTATCTGTATTGTCTTCTTTTGTCTTGATGTTTTCCCAAGCCTTTTCACTTAGTGGATTAAAACCAAGTTTTGTTTGGAAAAGTGTTGAATTCCTGGTTTTAGTGCTAAAAGTCATTACATATTAGAAATAATCGCTCTTTAGGGAGAGAATTATCAAACAGAAACGCATTGACGCAGACATGGAAACACGCACACCTGATTATTAAAGCCGCGGCGCTGATGAATTTGAAATCGAAGCGTGAAAGCAGATTCAATCGATTGGATCAAAACCAGATTTTTTGTCTCATTGATACGATATGAATAGATGCTCGGTGAGCCGAGTCGGAGTAAATTGATGGATTTATTTTCTGTATTTTCCAATACTGTAATCCACAATGCGATGAAAATTAAATGCGAGCTGTAGATACTTGCGGGATGCTGGGTAGAATATTATTATGCTAATAATCGTATTTTGACTTTCTGTTATCATGGGGTCTTTGCCATTTGAATTTACCCTTTTTCCAACCATCCCAGATTTTAACGATGATGATGATCTGAGAAGATTGAAAGAATTAAAAAACAAACAGGGAAAAGCAGGAAATTCTGATAATCAGCATTTTCTCCTTTTCCCTGATTGTTTTTCAAAGCATTAAATTGTGAATTCTCTATCAAAAAGTGGCAGAAGTCTCAGATAAGATTGATTTTAAAATTGTAAGTTTTCTTTCCTTTAGATGTCCAAGAAAAGGTTAAAAAAAAGGACACACCTTTAACAGCAGTTTAAAAATATCAAGGAGTGAATTTTCTGTAAATTAATTTGTAAGGAAATTGAACTTTTACCCTGTCTTTTAGTCATTTTTGAGAGAGAGGAAAGCCAGGAACAAAACAATAAAATTAACATGTTTAGGAAACTTCGGAAATATTGTAATGAAATTGTCATGTCTCAGAAGGGGTCAAAAACCAAGGATGTTTTGTGCATTCCGTTATGTATTAGAAAGAGGCTGTTACTGATTCTACGCGAAATAAACATTCAAATGCTCGCAGCGCATTGAATGTTTATATCGCGTAGAATCTACTATACAGCTTCTATCTGACTTAGTGTTCGAGCGGTTCATTGCAGAATGGTTGTGACTATGTATAGACGTTTCATTGATCAAAAAAGTAGGTCAAACACTAAAAATGAGGAGCGATTTTCAGTAAAATGATAAGTAACGAAATTGAACTTATGAAGGAAAGGAAATGAAAAAGCAGTGCTCTTCTTTCTACTGACATTGCAATTCCTCTTGATTCTGCTATATATGCTGATATAGGAGAGGAATCAGAAAGGCTGATAACCAGTATTTTCTCCTTTTCGCTCAATATTGTCAGTACTTTATCGAATACAAATCTTAGGTTTTTCACCATCAATTTGTCCTGTTGTCTGTGGCAGCTTTCCAATCTGAACAGTCTAAATTTTTGACATTTGGGAAAGGCTTGAAAAATATCATGAACTTGTAATGCTATAATACATAGAATACCCTTAGGGCTAGGAAGCAAGATCTTTATAATGTTGCTTGATCTTAATTGTAGAGCTTAATGTTAAGAAATAAATATATAGTGTGATTCCTAGGTAACCCTTTCATAGACAAGCCCTTGAAATGTTTTTGTGTCATTGAAATGGAAAACCTTTGAAAACATGCATGGAAAAGACAAAGAATATTTAGATCTAGCTTTTCACTCGGTGTTTTCTATGCTATATCATCAAAATATTCTTTCTGTATTTTAGGTTTGTAACATCTTTGGACTTGGGAAATTGTTAATACTTGTCCACTGGGAGAAGTCATTAGGAACCACAGTTTAATGCTCAGCATAGATTAACCCTTTCCCAAACAACATTCCAGAATTGTCCAATTCTAAAGGTGATGCAGTTGACAAAAAGTAGTTGACACTATGCTTGTAAATTTTTATACTACAGCATAGAAAGTGATGAAAGAAAAGAAGACAATACTGGTTACCAGCAGTTTCTTCTTTTCTCTTGTTGCTTTTGAAAGCTTTCTCTTACAAGCATGCTTTAACCCTTTCCCAAACAAGACCTGGTATTGACGTCCCTATTAGAAATGGCTTAGGAAAACATTGAGGCGAAAGAAGAAAATGCTGATGATCAACATTTTCTCCTTTTGCCTCAATATTTTCAATGCTATATTTTACACAAATGTTATTCTTTTTTTACCTAAGTTTTGTCGACTTCAGAAGCTTTCAAGTTGGAACAGTCGAAATTTTTGTCGTTTGGGAAAGGGTTAAGTAAGAATTGTTCAGGACAGGGTTAAGTATTCAATCAGGTCTCTCACCTCAATCATGGTCCAGAATATGATCCTCTTAACTCTTTGATCATAATTAGAAATAATCTATGGACAGAAGTTCATGGTGGACTTTGGAGGATAAATCACTTGTAAAGCCTCTGCTACAACCAGGAGGATAAATCACTTGTAAAGCCTCTGCTACAACCAGACGTGCCCGTCTTTATCAATGGTACATCTTTTGAGAGTTTTAAAAACGCATGATTTATAGGGACGCATGAGGGGTTGTAAGAAAGGCTAAAGAATTGTTCGACCAATTCATTGCTACATGCAGTCTGTGTCGTGGTTGCGTCCACCAAAAACGTACGTTGCATGTGCCTGCATCACACGACTATGCATAAGTTTTAGATGCAGACTGGTTGTAAGAGAGGCTTTAGATGTGGAAAAATAATGTTGATAAAGATAACTAAGATTAATGTGCACAAATTATAGCTCAGAAAATATTGAAGCAAGAGATGAATATGCTGGTTATCAGCATTTTGTTTTCTTTTGTATTTTATAGTAGACACCAAAAACATGTGTTGTTTGGTAAATCATTCATGATAACTTGATAAACAGTGAGCAATGGAAGAGAAATTGTCTTCCAATAAAATATTTCAAATAAATGTAACAAGTGTTGTTAGATTAAGGGTTGGAAGCTGATCAATTTCCATTGATCTTGAAATCGATGGTTGAGGAATAAATTGGATCACAGAGCTCTGCTAGTCATTGTGTATTGCAGACTAATTTGATGAAAACATGAAATTTTACTTGGAAACCAATTCTTACTCCCTACATGCAACTTTCCGGCCACATGAAAAGAAATTCTTGCGCTCTCCTAAATTATTTTTCCTCATCGAGATGTCAGAAATACAGAATTATTTTGATAATAGAAGCTCTACAAAATTATTAAGAGCGGGTGAGGGCTAATTTGAAATGCAATATTTCATTTGTTGTTCGTCAAACCCTAAATTGTGGATACTTTGTAGAATCGTCTCATAGGGACGATACAAATAAGTACCCACAACATAGGGTTTGGTATTGAAATGATAAAGTTGGAATGTCTTCACCCCCCACTGATGATTTCTAGATCTCTTGAGAATTTATGAACCAACTTTTGTCAAAATACTTAAAAAAAAGTTAAAAAAAGCATTATATCAAGCCTAGCTATCCCACATAATGATGCTTTTTGATGCCACCACACTGAGTTATGGATGACAAAATTTATTGGAATTTAGAATGACAATATGTGACATCACTTCCACTTATTTGTAGATCTGAAATAAGGTGTCACACCCATGTCATTTTAACTCACAGGGTAGCAGGATTGCTAAAATGGAGTTTCAAAGTGTTTCATAGACGTAGAATTAAAAAAACCTACTCAATACCAAGAAAAAGAAAAAAAAATTGAAAGAAAGGAAAGAAATGCTGACTGTAAGCACTTTCTTCTTTTGTCTCATAAAGTTTTCCAAAGCAAAATTTTTGTATCAACTGGGGCATCAAAATCAGGGTTGTTTCGGAAATCGTTTTTCAACATGAACACATTGTGTTGTAAATAAGATCGTTGTAAATAAGAGCGGGGCAATTTTCAACAAGGATAAGCAGATAAAGTTTGTACCGGTTGAACTTTCCACTTGAGGAGGTTTGACACAAATAGCTCTATTTCCCCTATGTAAGAAGATCCCATATACAGGCTCGATGTGTCATGCCCAAATATGATCTATGACTTAATTTGAAACAATTTACATACATTTAACCCTTCCAGTCGCCTTCATGACTACCGATAGATTGTCCCATAATGCAAAAATGTTCAAAGTTTGACAGGTTTATTTGAAACTTGTACTAAGGTAAATATGCATGTACTTTCACTTTAATTTGCTGTCATTTTGTGCTGCTAGGACTTCATCAAGAACTAATCATTGTTTGTATATTATGGCCCAGTATTTTATCGTCGCTTTTCAATCAAAACCAAACTGCAGTTACGAGGCTTTCATTGAAAACAGTGATATTTGGCTTGCCATGTAGACTTTCTTTGAATGACACTCAGAATAACAACTATTGGAACAACTGTTGAAAACAATTAAATTACATGACTTTCAATGCTATGCATGCAGCGGCAAAATTTAGAACAAAGAACTATGCAGAGAAATGCAAGCATCAACATCTGCATGCAGTGTTATTGCTTTCTGCTAATGGCTTGACTAAAAGTTTAATTACAATTTTGACGATACAAGATTTTGTTGTGATTGATTGGGGTTGTTTGAATTGTGGACAAGATAACATCTCGGTCATTGTCTCAAGAGAGAATTTGAAGCTTTTTCAACCATAAATGCAACCCATACAATTCAGTCCCTAAGACAAGGGTGCATGAAAACAATGAGAATGATCAGAAAATGCCGACTATCAGCTTTTTGTCAGTTACATCAACCTTCTCTATGCTACAGTATACAATATTTATGCTTCTTTGTAGCATTCTGTTTTGTCCCCTGCAACACCTTGAAACTAATTTTGAACAAGCCTTAAATTTATTTCATCGCTTGGAAAAGGGTTAACCCTCTCCCAAACAAGACCTGGTTTTGACGTCCCTAAGAGAACGGGCTTGGGAAAATATTGAAACAAAAGAAGAAACTGCTGATAACCAGCAGTTTCTCCTTTTGTCTCAATATTTTCTGTGCCATATTTTACACAAATCCTATCTTTAATAACATCCATTTCATCATTTGTGGTAGTTTTTGAAGTGGATCACCCTAAAATTTTGCCGTTTGGGAAAGGGTTAAACTTTCATCTGGCACATAAAAAGAAGGTTAGCCAATAAAATAGTACAAAAATGGATATGTTTTATCATCGCTTCAATGCACAAATTAATCATTTATACCATTATATAACCATAACATGGTCGTTCTCTTTGAAACAGGAATATAGAACCAATTATCGTTTCTTGAGGGAAAAAACAAGCAAAACTATAATAATTGTAAAAGCTAGCACAACTTGATTTGGAATGTGGTGTAATTAGTAAATTTATTGGTCATTGTTAATTAATCCTTTTCCAAACTGCAAAAATTTAGACTGCTTGAATGTGATGCAGAAAAGAAGAACGAACACAATTGTACTTATTGAATAGCTCATGATATCTTAATATACTGTTTTCAATGTAGGCATAGTAGTTTGGTCCCTTAGATGCATGATCTTTTTCCTGAGGCCAGAAAACACTCAAAACACCAATTAAGACTGACTGCAAAGCATATTGGTAGCGGCGTAAAAAAGAAACTTAACTGATGACCAAGCATTTTCATCTTTCTCCGTAAAATTTTACTTTAATTTAGCTTGAGCATTTTGTACCAATCATCATGTCTTCTGGACTGGGGTTGAATTTTGACAAATATAAAATTATGTTGTTTAGGAAATGCATCTTATTTACGATAAGCCTAAGGGTAAAATGGTAACACTTGAACAATAACACTCCTCCTTCCTAAAGTATCAATGATACAAACGACACATTATTGAGGCAATAACAAAAGGAACGGAAATAATACTAATCATACATAGAGACGCATAATTACAATGGCATGTACGAATTTCCCTTAACCCTTTCCCAAACAAGACCTGGTTTTGACGTCCCTAATTGAAATGGCTTGGGAAAACATTGAGACAAAAGAAGAAACTGCTGATAACCAGCAGTTTCTCCTTTTGTCTCAATATTTTCTATGCCATATTTTACACAAATTACATCTTTAATAACATCCATTTTGTCATTTGTAGCAGTTTTTGAAGTGGATCACCCTATAATTTTGCCGTTTGGGAAAGGGTTAAGGTACACTAATTTTGACCATTGTTTAGCAAATTAGCTGTCAAAAAAATGTCAGAGCAGCCTGTTGCAATACATTGTCAATTTGTTACCAAGGAGTGGAATATCTAAACATAAAATATTAGTTCTAAAAGTAACTGAAGGTCACACCGAACTAAGTCCACATCAGGTCCACACCACATCCAAAATTATGCTGCTTGCTGTGCATGGATGACCTTTTTCTGACCTCTGGCAGGGATTGTTCTTGTTTCTTGTTCGATAGACAACCCTCCATCATACATACAATACTGTGGTTTAAATAGCAGATCACACAAAACCACATTGTTTTGGATTTATTTCATTATGCACTTTTAGTATAGCATGCATGTCAGTTTTGCATGCAAACAACCCCAAAGAGGGTGTTTTCAAACAATAATATTACCTCAATGTACTTTTCAAATTTTGACCACATTGGTTGGATTATATCTCATGTTGTTGGAAATGTTCGAAAATGTTGTAACTACAGCTTAATCAACAATTGCGACAATTTGAAACATAACCAATGACATGCCTAAAGTAGTATGTATTTCAATCTGGTGTGCAAACAAACAAAAAAAGATGTTTGTTCTCTGACAATGTACCAAAATGTGACTCAAACATTGACAATAGATATCCGATTCTCATCTCTTGCTTTTGTATGGTGATCTTTAACCCTTTCCAACTAGATCTACACAATTGTAACACCTGTCAAATAAAAAAAAGGGGATGCAGGTGACCTAGTAAATGTCATAAAACTATGAAATTTGTATGGCACAGCATAGAAACTTGTCGCTTTTCATTAAAAACCTCGTAACTGCAGCTTAAAACAATCTGCAGTTACGAGGTTTTTGTTTAACCCATTACCAGACGAAAAAATTTTGGACTGATCGAAAATCAAAGATGATGGAGACGACAATTAAAACTGAATGAAAATATACATTTTTTGGTCTTTTTGTGTAGAAAATATTGTGGGAAATGAAAAAATTGCTTGTCACAAGCAATTTCTTCATTTTCCACAGTGTTTTCCCATGCCTTTTCTTGTGAGGGAGTCAAAAGGCGTCACTGTGCAGTAATGGGTTAAAAGCAATTAGGAACTATTGAGTGAAAGGGAGAAGATGGTACAAGGATATTTTGGTACGAAATCTTAGACATACTGATGAAACAATGGCAACATTCTACCACCCAAAAAATCTAAAGGATTGGTCATGATTCAAAAACCTAGGTACAAAGAGATAGAAAATATCATTATTTAATGAAATTCTTTTAAAAAAAATGTTGGCATTTTAGACATGACATGATTTACACTGCAGATGTTCACAATTACACACTTATGTCTGACTTCCTTTTCCTTTGCTGGATTCCTGAGTCTGCATTCAAATTCTACCAATCACACTGCCTGTTTCATACCTTTAAAGCAATGTGATTGGTGGCTTTTAATATATGGTTTGTAAACTTAAGTTTGATTGGCTGATGCCTGGAGGTCACAGGGTCAACAGGGTAGACTGGTACCAAAATGTGGTAGATTGTATTTGACACTTTTATGACTGGTTCTATGTCTATATTATTGCAAGTTAATGGGATTAAAGACATTCAGCTATTTCTAAACTTTTCCATTAACACTTTCCCCCGAACAGCAAAAGAATTGGACTGGTCCAATTTGAAAGTTGCTTCTGATGACATAATGGATGTCGATAATAAGATTTGTGTAAAATACAATTTTGTTGTTTGGGAAAGGACCAACAGATTATCTTTGGAAAAAATGAAACTCTTGGAAGTACCCTTTCCCTAACTAGTCTTGTTTTGACAGACATGTGGTAAATAGAAAAGGCTTCAAGGAAAACATTGGGACTTGAGAAGAAAATGATAGCCCAGATTTTATCCTTATTCAGCAATATCTTCTGTACTTTGCACTCAAATACATATATATCAACCTCAATATAATCATCACAGCAGCTTTTAATTTGGAATAGTCTAAAATTGGCAAGGTTTAATGGGAAAAAAATGGAATTTTTCAATTCAAAGCTGTTGCAGATGGCAAAATAAATGTTGATTACTCTAGCTAAGAAAATATTTAGTGAAAATGCTGGTCATCAGCATTTCCTCCTTTGTCTAGATGTTTTTCTGGATATCCTCAAAACCACTGGTCTTGTTTTTCAAAGGGTTACAGAATTCTTGTTTGCTTTATTTAAATATTTGGGTCACTACCTGAGCTTTTCCATATTCAAGGTGCTAAATCAATTTTGGGTTCACTCAGTACACCTCGCTTTGAGGTCATCCAAATATTCACCCTTCTTATGCTGTTCGCGACATATTGCCAGTATTGACCAAAGCTTTCGCAGACAGTATAGTCTAAGATCAGATGTGCAGTCTGATCTTAGCCTAGACTCTCTGCTTTCTACTCTATTATTGCGGCAAAAATTTGAGATAAACTTATTGAAATGACTTGAATTTTGAAATTTGATTGAAACAAAATATAAAGTCAGCAGGACAAGGGTTAAACATTTAATCCAGGGATCAGCGGAAAATTGTTGTAAGTACATAGGAATTTATATCGACATACAATAGTTTTACGCTAAATTCTCATTTTGTTCGGCTGTATGGAGCTCTATGACATCCGATGAAAGGTAATTCCTGCTCAGTGCCCTGTGAAATTACAAGGTTTTGGAAGGCATGACGCGTTTTAATAACTAATATCTGTTAAAAAATATGTAAAACAGCTATTATAAAGTACAATTATGGTGTTAAATTCGAAGCGAGCCTTTGAATATTGATGGCATTTCACAAAATACGGCTTTTATGCAGTTTTTTGGGCCGGATGATACCTAATATGAAAGAAATTGATTTGTACCAAACTTTTTTTTTATCCCATAGATTATTTAGAGATTTTTCAAAGCTTTCTGCAACTTATGGCTATTACGATATGTTGCATGATTAGCCTTATAATAACAAGTGAGATTTTCAATGTCTTGGGAGAATATTTAAGAAAGATTTATCAACATTGAGGGAAAACAACTCAAAAAAAAAAAAGAATTGCTAAGTTCATAATTTAACAAGAGATGTTTGTAAAACATATATGCCCCCTCAAGGGCCTACATTTGATGTAGGTCAAAGTCCAAGGTCAAGTTAACAAGGTCCAAGGTCATGGTCAAATATGAAAGGTCTTGGTAGGAGGTGTCTATGTGTGAAATATTAAAGCTGTATATGTAAAAGTAAAATGAAACATAGGTCAGGTTAAAGTTTTTAAAAGTAGGCCAAATGCCAAGGTCAAGGTCATGGTAAAATGTGAAAGGTCTTGGTTGGAGGTGTCCATTTGTGAAATATCAATGCTGTAGGTGTAAAAGGACATGATATATATGCCTGGTTTCAGTCGTTTTAAAAGTAGGTCAAACTCCAATGTCAAGGTTGCAATATTCAAGGTCATGGTCAAATGTGAAAGGTCTTGGTAGGAGGTGTCTATGTGTGAAATATCAAAGCTGTAGGTGTAATAGGACATAAGATAAAGGCTAGGTTAGATATTTCTAAAAGTAGGTCAAACTCCAAGGTCAAGGTCCAAGGTCATGGTCAAAGTGAAATATCTTGGTTGGAAGTGACCATGTGTGAAATATCAAGGCTGTATATGTAAAATGACATGAAATATAGGCCAGGTTAATGTATTATAAAAGTAGGTCAAACACCAAGGTCAAGGTTACCAGGTCCAAGGTCATGGTCAAATGTGAAAGGTCTTGGTCGTAGGTGTCCATGTGTCAAATATCAAGGCTGTATGTGTAAAAGGACATGATATATCGGCTAGGTTAAAGTTCTTTTTAAAGTAGGTCAAAGTCCAAGGTCAAGGTCACAAGGTCCAAGGTCATGGTCAAATGTGAAAGGTCTTGGTAAGATGTGTCCATGTGTGAAATACCAAGGCTGTATGTGTAATAGCACATAAGATATAGGCCCAGTTTATTTTTTTTAAAAGTAGGTCAAACTCCAAGGTCAAGGCCACATGGTCCAAGGTCATAGTCGAATGTGATAGGTCTAAGTCGGAGGTTTCCATGTGTCAAATATCAAGGCTGTATGTGTAAATGGACATGATATATCGGCCAGGTTAAAGTTTTTTAAAAGTAGGTCAAACTCCAAGGTCAAGGTCACAAAGTCCAAGGTCATGGTCAATTGTGAAAGGTCTTGGTAAGATGTGTCCATGTGTGAAATATCAAGGCTGTATTTGTAAAAGGTCATGAGATATATGCCGGGTTTATTTTTTTTTAAAGTAGGTCAAACTCCAAGGTCAATGTCACAAGGTCCAAGGTCATGGTTAAATGTGAACGATGTTGAAAGGAGGTATCTTTGTGTGAGATATCAAGGCTGTATGTGTAAAAGGACACGAGATATAGGCAAGGTTAAGAATTAAGTATAAAAATCAACAAAGGGCAATAACTCCAAGAATTTGATTGGCAGAGTTACAGTCCTTGTGCACTGCACCTCTCCATAATGAAATCTATTCACCTGTAAAGTTTCATGATTCTACCTTACATATTTTTTGAGTAGTGCTCCGGACAAGAATCAAGTTATAAAATCAACAAAGGGCAATAACTCACAAAATTTGATCGGCAGAGTTACGGTTCTTGTGCACTGCACCTCTCCATAATGAGATCTATCCACCTGTAAAGTTTCATGATTCTACCTTACATACTTTCTGAGTTATGCACTGGACAATAATAAAGTTTGAAAATCAACAAAGGGCAATAACCCAAAAAATATGATCAGCAGAGTTACGGTTCCTGTGCACTGCACCTCTCCATAATGAGATCTATCCACCTGTAAAGTTTCATGATTCTACCTAACATAGTTTTTGAGTTATGCTCCGGACAAGAATCAAGTTATAAAATCAACAAAGGGCAATAACTCAAAAAATTTTATCAGCAGAGTTACGGTTCTTGTGCACTGCACCTCTCCATAATGAGATCTATCCACCTGTAAAGTTTCATGATTGTACCTTACATACTTTTTGAGTTATGCTCCGGACAAGAATCAAGTTATAAAATCAACAAAGGGCAATAACTCAAAAAATTTGATCGGCAGAGTTACGGTTCCTGTGCACTGCACCTCTCCATAATGAGATCTATCCACCTATGAAGTTTCATGACTCTACCTTTAATACTTTTCGAGTTATGCTCCGGACAAGTTTTGGTCTACGGACAGACCGACCGACCGACCGACCGACCGACCGACCGACCTTCCGACCGACCGACCGACCGACCGACCGACCGACACTTGCAAAACAATATACCCCCATTTTCTTCGAAAGGGGGCATAATTATCTAACATAATTATAAACTGGAAAGTTTTGCATTTTAGTGCAAAAATGTCTAATTCCCTTGAACTGGACAATTTTCTTTCAAGAATTTTTTGACACTGTCTATTTAAGCCTTTGCTGCGGCCATGGCGCAGTTGGTAGCGCATCTGCCTCTCATTCGAGAGGTCCGGGGTTCGATACTGGACCGCGGAAAATACCCTTACTGACAAAAATGTCACCCATCAATGGTTCGATATCGTGAACCTATGTGGGGGAGCAGCTGGAGGCTCGGTAAGGGTGTTGTGGTAGTACTGGTATGAGAAACGCCAGGAATCCATGGTTAGGTGCTCCAGCCGCTGGGATATGACCTTAGTAGTTGAAAACGGCCTAAGTTGAAAACGGCCTAAAAACCCCAATAAATCAATATTTAAGCCTTTCTGAAACTGCAAAAAACTTCAAACTATACTAATTCAAATGCTGCTGTAGACAATAAAATGGTTGTCAACAAAGGTTGATTTTCATTGGAATTGAGTTTAACTTACTATAGAAAGCATTGAGAGAAAAGAAGAAAATTGTGGTTGTCATCACAATGTTTTTCAAAGCTCTGTCTTGCAGGAATCTCAATTAACCCTTTCCCAAATGACAAAATTTTAGGGTGATCCAGTTCAAAAACTGCCACAATTTACAAAATGGGTGTTATCAAAGATAAGATTTGTGTAAATTATGGCATAGAAAATATTGAGACAAAAGGAGAAACTGCTGGTTATCAGCAGTTTCTTCTTTTGTTTCAATGTTTTCCCAAGCCATTTCTAATAGGGACATCAAAACCAGGTCTTGTTTGGGAAAGGGTTAAAGCCAGAGCTTAATTTTGTAGCAAAGATTAACTCTTTCCCAAACAAAACCAAGTTTTGACGTCCCTGAATGAAATCTATCTTTATCAACATCCATTTTGTCTTCTGTGGTGGCTTTCAAATTGGAACAGTCCATTTAAGTCCTGGCTGGGAAAGGGTTGAATATTTGTTCCTGTTATCAGGAACAAATATTAGGGAGCCAAGTCCATTTAATTATACCAGTATATGGCTACAATCAATCACAAACGTTCAAATTAGGTAGCTGTCTGCTGTAGTCTAATAACACCCCCTCGTAGCGCACTCAGTCAACCCCAAGTTTGTTTTTCTCAGATTTCCCGAGATGGTAAAAAAACACATTAGGAGAGATTTCCGTAGATTTCCATCAAATCCGAGCTAAACTCTTGGCATCCACCGAAATTAGATAACAAAAAATCAGCGAGGGTTTCATTTATTGGAACATGACCGAGCCTAAAACTGATTCATAAACAACTTCCGATTTCTCTCTCCGCAGAAATCAATGTCCAAGAAATAGCAATTTTTGTTTACGAAAATTTTGTTGTAAACAAATTGACTTGTGATCTTCTGCAAATGATGTATGTGAGATGACTTTGAATTAACTAAATGAACTTTCGCATCAAAATGTCACAAGATGAAATTCTTATGATTTGTATTTTTGCATGTTTGATATCATTAGCTAGTTTGAGAATAAATTTATTTGACTGTACTGTTGAATGCATTGAAAGAAATCTATGTTTTGTTTAACCCTTTCCCAAACAAGACCTGGTTTTGACGTCCCTAATAGAAAAGGCTTGGGAAAACATTGAAACAAAAGAAGAAACTGCTGATAACCAGCGTTTCTCCTTTTGTCTCAATATTTTCTGTGCCATATTTTACACAAATCCTATCTTTAATTACATCTATTTTGTCATCTGCGACAGTTTTTGAAGTGGATATCACCCTAAAATTTTGTCGTTTTGGAAAGGGTTAACTCGTATACCCATTTTTTCGGCATTCTATGAACCCCTTCATGAACTTTTTAGTCATCAGCAACACCTTGCAATTTAGACCTGTCTTAAATTTTGTTATGTCCAATAGGTTTAAGCTTTGACAACTTGCTTTTAAATTGATGTTTGAAAATTTGAAATACACAATGTTATCAAAATAAAATTTGTCTATTTCCAGTTTTGAGGACTCCAACAGTAATGGGTATGGGGACCCGATGCCACACGCCTACAGACCCATGGACATGCGGGGCGACTACAACTCGGCGGAACTCGTACACAAGACGCGGAAAAACAAAGAAGACAAATATTGTGGGGTGTGCGGGGATCGAGCCCTCGGCTACAACTTTGATGCCATCTCTTGTGAATCATGTAAAGCCTTCTTCAGAAGAAATGCTCCAAAGGGATTGGTGAGTAACAGTTTTGTTTTAACCCATTACCGGACAGCAAAATTCTAGGGTCATCCAATTGAAAAGAGTTTAATAACCTATTGCAAAATCAATGTTAATTAAGATAGAAAGCCTGAACAATACAGCATAGAAAATATTGTGGCAAAAGGAGAATATTATCATTATTTTCTTCCTTTGCCTCAATGTTTTCCCAAGCCTTTTCTTTCAAGGAGGTCAAAACCATGCAGGCCCTGGTTTCTCGAAAGAACTTAAGTACTTTCTCAGACTCAAAACTGAGCACCATACTCAAATCACACGAAATCCATGTGAACTTCAATCGAATACCCTTAAACGTTGGAGAGTATTCCATTGAAGTTGAGCATGTACTCATGAGTATGAACGTTTTTTTTCGAGAAACCAGGGCCAGGATTTCTTTTGGAAAGCCTGCATGGTTAACCATTTCCCAAACAAAACCTGGTTTTGACCTTCTGACATGCTGATGATCAGCATTTCCTTCTTTTGCCTGATCCTTAAGGATAAAGACATACAGCACTTTTCAATTTGGAATATTTTGAGTTTTATTGGTTTGATATATGTGGTACGGGATTGATTGAGCATTTTTGACGATATGTTTGTCATCACCTATCATATTTTTGGCATTCAAAAGTACATAATTTTAAGTAAAACAATGCCATGTACGCTGCTGGTGACATTTGAATGGCGTCGGATTTCTCAATAGGTTGCCATATTTGTCAAAAAGTGCTAATATGAATTTTTCTGTACTCCCTTAACATGAGACTCGTTTATCAGGTGACTTGGTGCAGTGACATAGGCATGTACGACATCATTGGAGATGTTTGATAACTACTCTGCACCTAACCATGTTTGCAAAACAATATTTAACCGAAAATTGATGTTAGTTATGATTATTATATTCCTTACTTGAAGATATCACAATGTTATAATTAGTGTACATAATATTTCTTTCAATCATATATTATTTGGAAAAATAATTGTTGATCAAACTGCAAAAGAAAATGACTTCCATACTCAATAAACTTAAAGACTGGCTACATTATACACTGGCGATAAATTTTGAACTTGAGAACAAAATTTACGACTGAATTAAATTTTAGGTCATGTACTTTAAAAAAATTAAACTGTTGGTGCATTTGATGCAAATTGATTCTCAAATCATTGCATTAAGTCTTTCCTGGAAATTAAACTGGTTGTAATTCAAAGGTGTTTAAGACAACAAAAATGCATTTATTGCAATGGTTACACCTCATGAAATTCCATGTTTATTGGACATTGTATAGCATCATAAATTGTATATTTTGATGAACGGTATGAGAAATTCATGGCTATTTTCGTAACAATTGTTCTAAATATAGAGATAAAAGAAAGAAAAAAAGAAAGTTGAATAATTTTGGCAGAGTGTATAAAATTAACATATAGATCAGAATGATTAAGCTTAACCCTTTCGCAAACAGCAAAGATTTCTATTTGAAAACTGCTTGCAAATTGCAAATTGCAAAATAGAACCTATGTACTTCTTATCATAGAAAATATTCGGACAAATGGAGAAAATGCTGATCATCAGCATTTTCTTCATTTGCCTCAATGTATTCTCAAGCTTTTACCATTAGGGATGTCAAAACCAGGCTTAAGAAATGCTTAAATAGGTTCAGTCAATGATTCCATTCTTAAAAGAATGAAATGAATTTCTTTTGTCTTAATAAATTGAATGATTTGTATGAGATGTCAAAACAAATACTTTTTTCAAATTTTGTAATCTTGCTTGAACCCTTTTCTACATAATGGCGCTTTTTGACGCCCCACTAAATAAAGGCTTTCTCGATGAGACCTTGGATGGAGCAGTCTAAAATTTTGTTTTCTCCGTTAAAAGGTTATGTCCATTGCACTCTGTAACATTGCTCTCCGAGTAGGTCATTCAATCCTGCAAATTATATCAGGAATAGAACTGTTATATAAATGTGTTGATAATTAATAATGAGCCAGGATCTGGAAAAAGGGGCCCTTTTGATATTTGAAGCCCACATGGATCCAGATCAGCCTGTGAATGCAGACAGTCTGATCAAGATCCATGTTGTCCTCAGATAGTACATCATGACCTCTAATAGCACAGCATGGACCTTAACCCATTACCACACAATGACTCTTTTTGACTCCCGAATGGCCATGGAAAACATCGTTGAAAATGAAGAAATTGCTTGTGACAAGCAATTTCTTCATTTCCCACAATGTTATCTATCCAAAAAGACATAAAAATGAAAAATTTGATTCACCTCAAATTGTCGTCTGCAGGATCTTTCAATTTGGACTGCCCTAAAATTTTGTCGTTTGGTAATGTTCAGACTGCACTTATTGACACAGGCTGATCTTGAAACTTGTTAGTCTAAAATGCCATAAGGTATCTTTTTTCATATCTTGGCTCAAATGTACATAATTACTATATTATTAGATCAGTGCTTAACTGATCTAAGTGGGTGTGGAAATTATAGGGACTTGCAATAGTTTTGCATTGACTGTTAGATAATACCAAGCCTAGATTGTGTTATGGATTTATGTTGTTGATGTTTTTGCAAAACCTAAATGTAAGTCCAGTTTTGATAAAGTTAGAGATACAAGGTTTTGTAAAAACACTGACAATATTTTCTGTATAATATCATAGTTTTCTGCCAAAACCTCATAACTGCAGCTTTAAACAAGTGGCAGTTACATGGTTTTAGAAGAAAAGAGAGGATATATTATGGAGTCTTGAAATGTGTTAATAAGTAATAATCAGCATCAATTTAACCCTTTACCAAAGGGACTAAGTTTTGACAGGTCTAATTTGAAAGCAGCTGCAGAGAAAAGACCAAGTGGAAGATGGTCATGACAAGAATTGTGAACAAATATAGCACAGAAAATATGTGAGCCAAAAGAAGTAAATGCTGCTCACCAGCATTTTCTTCTTTATCTCAATGTTTCCCCAAGTTTTGTCAGTTTTAGGGAGTCAAAACCTGAGGTCTTGTTTAGGAAATGTTTAATTATTCTTTTCTTGATATTTCCATATAAAGTCACAAAGTGCATTTCGCAGGTTTACCTACAATTTCAATTTTTGACCAGCAACCAGCCTAATATTTCAACGAAAGTAAAAGAGGTTAAAAATAAATCTGTTCTGGATATGTCGTATAAAGTCACAAAGTGCATTTCGCAAGGTGATCTCATTAGCCAGGCTTCTCATCTAAAATTTCAATTTTGACCAGTGACCAGTCTAACATTTCCTGGTAAGGAAAAAAGATTAAATCATTGGGTTCTGGAATTTCCTTATAAAGTCACTGGGTACATAAAGGCAGGGTGATACAGAATATTGAATATCATGTGGTGAAATTTGGCACCACAGTGATTTGTTTCATCGACAATTCCGAATAAGATGGTGGGGATTTCGTATCTCCGACATAAGCACTTATTTGACACGGCGATTAATCATTCTTATAGGGGAATTCTGAACTTTTTAGGATACTCAAGTCGTATAAGTCATTGTGAACATTTTTGGGTTCTCTATTATTGATCAAATAGGGAACGATTTTATCCAGATAACTGTGATGTTATTTCGGACAAACAATTTTATTTCGTCGATGTTGTTACAAAATCTCGTAACTACGGCTTGAATCAAGCCGTAGTTTCGAGATTTAGTAACAACACCGACGGTTTATCAAAACATAACGGTAAACTCAATCTATTTTTAGAACAAAATTCTTTGCCATTGTATCAGATTCTTGTTGTTGGGCCTTTTGTCTAAATTGATGTAATACAGACACTATACAAATGAAAAATAATGTGGAAAATGATGAAATTGCTTGACTTGGTCAAGTTCGTCTGAAAAGGTCAAGGTCAAGTTTTTGAAAAAATCTTTCCTGGATCATTGATATTCTAAACCATTACCAAATATCAAAATTTTAGGATTGTCCTCATTGATTGCTGCTGCAGACAACAAAATGGATGTTAGAAAGGAAGTGTCTTGGGTAAAATATAGCACAGAAAATATTGAGACAAAAGGAGAAACTGCTGGTTATTAGCAGTTTCTTCTTTTGTCTCAATATTTTCGCCAACATTTTCTCTTAGGGACGTCAAAACCAGGTCTTGTTTGGGAAAGGGTTTTAATATATGTGTGGAGATGTAACAAATAACTGAGTTCATTCAGTAAGAGGTTATGTTTGAAATTCGATGTTTTGTTCTGACAAATTCATACTTCCATACTTTATAACTATGGAACTTCCTCAAAATATAAGATGCTACAAAATAAACAAATTAAGCTGTTTAAATTCAAGTTGTACATTATAATTTGCATAAGCAGTTATATATTACATCAAATAGTCATTAATTTTGTATGTAAAATCTGCCTGTCTGTTGGGGCTTGATTTAGATGTTTGATCTTTTTTTTCTTTCCTAAATTTCAAATTCTTGTTACCAGAAAAAAACTCCTTAAAGGTCAATGTGCCATTATTTCATTACATGTTATTTTTTGCTTGAATATCAGTGCCATGAAATAAAAATGAAATGAAAATACAATTTTAGAAATGTGAAAATATTTAGCACAGAGCTTATTTTAAGAGTGTATGTAAGCCAGGACATGGAAAAGGGGTCTTTAAAAGTACTTGAGAATACCCCTTGCAAAAAAAGTTCAAGGATGTATTTCTAGTTCTAGAACTGTGCTAGAATGATCTTGAATCTTAAATGGCATTTCTAGAACTCTTCTAGAACAGTTCTAGATGTGCCATTTAGTATTCTAGAACAGTTCTTGAAATACAGTTCTAGAAGTGCCATTTAACGTTTTAGAACAGTTCTTGAACTTAAATGAACATTTTGGCTGGGGATTTTATCATGATAAACCTGTGCTTAACTCTTTCCCAAACAACAAAATTTAAGGTAGTCCCATTTAAAAGAAGTGGCAAACCACAAAATAAATTATACCAAATAGAGAAATATGTATGTTATAGCCAAGAAAATATTGAGGCAAAAGGAGAAAGTGCTGTCCACCAGCACTTTCTTCTTTTGTCTCAATGTTTTCCCAAGTATTTTCTATAGACGTACGTCAAAACCAGGTCTTGTTTGGGAATGGGTTAAACGCAGTCTGATCATGATCCATGCAGCTCTCTTACAGTAACTATTGTTCAAGATCATGAAGAAGCTATTAGAGACCAATATGGATCTTGATCAGACTGTGCATATGCACAAGCTGATCTGGATCCATGTTTTTCTAAAATGTCAGTAAGGCCTTTTACGAGTAATCCATGCTCATAAGTAGAAACTCATCATATGGTAAAGGGCTAAGAGCCAGTATTTGCACTAAAGAAGGTTATGTTCTTCTATAATACGCTGATTGGATGCAGAAGCCCTAGCAAAAAATTAAATCAAAATCTCGTAAAACATTTACAAAAACATGTCCGTTTAATCTGAGATTGTCTTTCTTTATCCTTACTTTTTTAAAATCAAAGGCATTTAAGTATCTGTTTTGGGAAAGAGAATTCCAAAATTAGACTAGACGGGTCATATGAATCAAACATTTTAGGCTGTTTCAAACATATTATGAAATCCTGATTTATTAAAAGTAATTTTAAAAACGTTTCTCTGCAGAATTAACTTACAAAAAGTAAAAAAAAAAGGTGTCTACCATTGGAAGTCTGCTCAGGCTGATCAGCTATTTTCTGTATCAATTTCAAAGGATTTGCAGACAATAAAATAATTGATTTGAAGATAGAACATATTTTTGTTATTGCATGGAAATATTGTGGCAATAGGAGAAAATGTTGATCTTCAGCATTTTCTTCTTTTCTCTAGATATTTGCTTGAACTATTTCCAATTTATATATCAAATAATGTGTCCGGTTTTACTTGCAAATTATAAAAACTTTTTTTTATATAAATTTGAAAATAATTACAGGACATCCAATCTGATTTTGTTCAATCAGTGACACAACTGTTGTCTTGTTACCAAGGTCTCATTTAACCCTTTCCCAAAGGGTGATCCACTTCAAAAACTGCCAAAAATGACAAAATGGAAGTTATAAAAGATGGAATTTGTGTAAAATATAGCACAGAAAATATTGAGACTGCTTTAGAAGTAGAAACTGCTGGTTATCAGCAGTTTCTTCTTTTGTCTCAATGTTTTCCCAAACAATTTCTATTAGGGATGTCAAAACCAGGTCTTGTTTGGGAAAGGGTTAAGAGATCGTTAGCAACAAAGAAAAGAAATATCTGGCCTGTCCCTCTATATGAACTTTATACAGGTTCTAGAACTCCAGAAGTTCAAAAAAGTTCTAGAAGTTCAAGAAAAGTTCTAGAACTAGAAATGCGTTCTTGAACTTTTTTCGGAGGGGATGGGTACTAGTCTACAAGGAAAAGTGTTGATGGAAAAGTTACCCGGTGCAGTGTGGATAAATCAAACTGGTCTGGAGTTTCATATCGTGTAGCTTTTCAAATTTTATTGCTTCTTCGTATCAAAATACAACAAAATACCACTGCCGAAATTATAAAGAAATAAAATTTGTGGGTTTATCTTCAGTTTTATGGGATGTTGGACACATCTACAGGCTATTAGCTAATTGCAAAATTGTTGATAAAACTCCTTAAATTGTCTTACTGCATTTTACAATCAAGTTATCTTTTGAAATTGAATAAAATAAAAAAAGTGCCACCTTTGAATATGAAGATCTAACCTGTTTATGCACTTTTCCATATACAATAAAATGCTCTCTCATTTTATCTGGATTTCCAAAATAATAAGGAAAATCTCTGTTCATATATCACTGCTTTTCATAAAAAAATCATAATTGCAGCTTGTTTTAAGCTGCAGTTACAAGGTTTTGGAAAAAAAGAGATGATATAAGAAGGTGTTGCAGATTCTGAAATGAAGAAAATACATTATGATAATTTATTAAATCCTTAAGGTATTACAGCCATCATTAGATACCATTACACTCCCTTGAACTTCGGGCATCATCCTTGGCAACAGAAATTGACAAGGGATTTGAATTGGAACCAGTCTTAAATTTTGCCATCTTGTAATGGGTTAAGACCTTGAAGTTTCTACATTGATAGATCTACATCTAAACGTAACCAACAAATTGTTTAATGAATGTCAAAGAACAAAGGAATATTTTTATAGTTCAAGTAACATGGAGGAATCAATTATTCATCCTGTAGAATGGATACCCTTCCCCAAACAACAAGAAAATTAGACTGGCACTGTATCCACAGTGATACCATTACTGCAAAATAATTGTAATGAATTGAAGGAAATATGTTTACTTTAGCTTGGAAAGCAATAAGAGAAAAGGAGAAAATGCTGGTTTAAAACCAGCATTTTCTCCTTTTCTCTCATTGTTTTCCAAATCTGTTATTTAATTAACAAATCAAAAGCAGGTATCATTTGGAAAAGGATTAGAATGGATACCGGCCAGACACAGAATTCTTAATTCCCCTACAAAAGTGCCTATAGTCATTCAACATGCAACTCATGTCATGGACCGATATATGAAGCAGAGCTGAATTAGCTTAATTGAAAGCAGGTTTTAATAACCTTGTGTTTGAATCCTTAAAAAAGGTATTGTTATTGGCATAATTCCTGTACAAAATAGGCTGTAGTCATTCAGTATGCAACTCATATCATGTACAAAGCAGAGCCAATGTTATTGACGATAAACAGTGTCTCCTTTTTATTACACGCCCGAAGGGTCGTATTATGTTATGGCCCCGCTCGTCCGTCTGTCTGTCCGTCTGTCCATCCGTCTGTCTGTCCGTCTGTCCGTCCGTCCGTCCGTTAGCAATTTCTTGTGTGCGCAACTCCTCCTACAGTTTTGATCGGAATTTGATCAAACTTGTCACAATTGATCTCCATGGTGTCTAGTTGTGCACTGCGCTTTCGGAATTTGGATAACTATTTTCGTTCTTGAATTATCTGCCCTTGAATTAAAGAAAATGCCCATTTTCTTGTGTGCACAACTCCTCCTACAGTTTTGATCAGAATTTGATCAAACTTGCCACAATGAATTTCCATGGTGTCTAGTTGTGCACACCGCTTACAGAATTTAGATAACTGTTTTCGTTCTTGAATTATCTGCCCTTGAATTTAAGGAAAAATACCCATTTTCTCAAAAATGCCCATTTTCTCCTGTGTGTTACTTCTACAGTTTCAACCAGAATTTAATCAAACTAGCCACAATGAATCACTATGATGTCTTGTTGTGCAAACAAAATTTTGATAACTTTTCATGTTTGAATTATCTGCCCTTGAATTGAAAAAATGGCCAATTTTTACTGACAAGCCCCTCTCGGGCGTATATGCGCCGCTCTGCGAAGCTCTTGTTGTCTCAATAGTTTCTGGGCTGTGTAAACTAATTGTATCTTTAAGAACTTCCCTTATGTTGTCTGTAGCAGCTTTCAAATCATCATGGGGACCACCCTAGAATTTTGCTGTTTGGAAATGGTTAACCCTTTGCCAAACAATAAAATTATAGGGTGATCCAATTTCGAAGCTGCTGCAGACGACAAAATGAATGTTGATCATGGTTAGAGGGAACTAATTGCTTTCCCATAGACGACCATTATAACGTTTTGGCATGTAGCTCAGCCCATGAGTATGCAACAATGTAGAGTCATACCTCAAATTCAAGAACAATCCTTCACACACCCAAAACAATCAATTTTAATATGGGTTGAACCCTTTTATCACTGACTTTTTGGCCCCTTTTTGACATGACCCTCAGCCAACAGTCATTTGGACTGGCCTTTTCACAATATGCACCTACATCTAAAAATAGCTCTTGGACTGCCAAAATGTACTAAATTCTTGAAAAAAATTACTGCAATTGTTTGACAAAATATCCAATTTTATAAATAAAAAAAATAATTCTAAATTATTACATTATTGACCAATCAGAGCTCACCTTGATCCTTGTTTATAGTGCGGACGTTCAGTGGACAAAATTTTGACAGATGCCGGGAAAATGTATTGGTTCCCTCAAACCTAAATAAAAGATGATTTGGCATCAAAATACAAAATTTAAGTGTTTTTACAAACAATTATCAATTTTGAACATAATTCTCAAAGATGGGTTAATTTCTTCCCATACAACCTGAAAAAAGTGCATTTCCCTTTACCCTATCATTATAAAGCCAAGCCCAAAATGTGCTACTTTAGAAAATTGTTCTTTCATCAATACATGTACTTTCAATGTTCAAAAGGAAGATTGTAAAATAAAATTTAACAAATTCTTTTCATCATGCATTGTGCAGCAATTACTTCTAAACATATAAGTCACTGTTTCAGGTGAAATTAATTTGATTTTATATTTTTAATTATTTTTTTTAAGAGGTAACCCTTAACCTTAAAAAATAATTCTACATTTTCTTATTATTTTTAAGTGCCAACAGCACTTTTTTTCGAGAATGGCCTTTGTATGCTATTAAATGAATAGTACAACATTGTTTTAATATCCATGTAGAATTTCAATACATTTGGTACAGAAATAATTGAGAAATTGGCATTTCCCTTAACACCAGTGACACAAATTATAAGAGGCCATTTAGTAATGAAATAGTCTCCATTTGTTCATAAATATATTAATCAATGAAAAAGATGTTAAATATTCACATAAATCTACTTATTATAACAGATCTTAATAGAATATCCCAAATACTAGTGAAAAATGTTTAGAAAAGTTGCATTTCAATGATTAAAATTACATAATAGTTAAAAATGATGACTCATCAGAAATTTCTCACTTTCAAAATGACTAAAATTCTGTATTATCTTGTTTTTATCTACAAAATTATATCAAAGCATATTTAAAAGAGCATAACTTACAATTTCTTGTATCATTTCCTTAGTTTCACATGTTTCATGTAGGTTAAAATTGATAAATAGACTTTAATAGGACACAGGAAAAGGGGTATGTTATCATGATGGTCTTACAAATGCAATATTTATAGTACAGAATCAGCCAATTTCACACAAAATAGGGTTTCATCAGTCTTTTTGTATTTATTCTAAGCAAACAGGCCACAATCAGACACTTTAAACCATTTTTACACT
The DNA here is from genome assembly GCA_963680895.1 of Fragum sueziense. Classification (NCBI taxonomy): domain Eukaryota; kingdom Metazoa; phylum Mollusca; class Bivalvia; order Cardiida; family Cardiidae; genus Fragum; species Fragum sueziense. The sequence goes on from OY804601.1 coordinate 33,191,062, forward strand.
GTTTTTATCACACAATTCATAGTAAAAAGCATCAGCTAAATGCATTATATACTTTCCTTTGCTTCTAAACTGATTTCAAACTCTCAAAACTCAAAGCCAATGGATGAATCTATCAAATCTTCCTTACCAAAAGGCAGAACAACCCGATAGATGATAAAAAACAAAGCTCAGAGTGTGATTCAATGGTCCGGTCGGGTCAAATTATGAACTCACAGATACAACGGGCTGATCTATGTCCTATGAAAATCATGCGGGCTGATGACTACAACCTAATGATACTATACAGTGAATTTCTGAAATAAATAGAAAAATCTGGTTCAAAACCAGCCAATTGCCTGCAAAATTACAAGGAAAATCATAAAAGGGGCCTTTCAAGGCTATTTTACACATTAATGGGTCAAATAAAGTACATTTATGTACATAACACAGTATGTAATTGTTCATGAGGAATTAAAAAATCCCCCCCCCCCCTCAAAAGGGCAAATTTTATTGAAAACTTGACCTTGAAATTTGACCTTGACCTTCATGAATGACCTTGACCTTGGTAGCAATAATAACTCATTGACAAGATGTAACTATTACAAAAAATATTAGCCTCATAGCTTACAGGAATGTGTCATATGGACATAAATGACAAAAATTATGTCAATATTTCATAAAAACTGACCTTCAGATTTGACCTTGACCTTGGTGAATGACCTTGACCTTGGTAATAAAAGATAAATATTGTAAAGATATACATCCCCACCAACTTTGAGCTTTTTAACTCAAATAATGTAAGAGTTATTTAGAGAAATGTTCAATATTCTTGTTAATCTGGCTCCAGACACACACACAGATAGACAGACAAGTGAACATTGATGCAATATTGCCTAAATATTCTGAAACGGGTTAAAAAAACATGTAAATTGCTTACCCAGAATTGATCGGCTGCAACACCAACAAAATTAAACTGAAACCGGAAGTAATTGCTGCAGAACTGTCAAATTTCTTAGAACAACAAAACATTGGGAGGGTTCATTTTAGGTTAGAGGGAACTAATTGCTTTCCCATAGACGACCATTATAACGTTTTGGCATGTAGCTCAGCCCATGAGTATGCAACAATGTAGAGTCATACCTCAAATTCAAGAACAATCCTTCACACACCCAAAACAATCAATTTTAATATGGGTTGAACCCTTTTATCACTGACTTTTTGGCCCCTTTTTGACATGACCCTCAGCCAACAGTCATTTGGACTGGCCTTTTCACAATATGCACCTACATCTAAAAATAGCTCTTGGACTGCCAAAATGTACTAAATTCTTGAAAAAAATTACTGCAATTGTTTGACAAAATATCCAATTTTATAAATAAAAAAAATAATTCTAAATTATTACATTATTGACCAATCAGAGCTCACCTTGATCCTTGTTTATAGTGCGGACGTTCAGTGGACAAAATTTTGACAGATGCCGGGAAAATGTATTGGTTCCCTCAAACCTCATGATAAGATTTGTGTATGATATAGCTCAGAAAATATGGGGACAAAAGGAGAAATTGCTGGTTATCAGCAGTTTCTTCTTTTGTCTCAATGTTTTCCCAAGCCATATCTATCAGGGACGTCAAAACCAGGTCTTGTTTGGAAATGGTTTAATGCTAATGAAACAGACAGTTTGTTGTCTACGAATGTTAGGTAGAATATGCTAGCCTTTTGAATGATTGAAGTCAAGACGACTGGTATGTTTTTGAAAGTGGCAGAACAAAGTTATGATATACTTCTTTGACCATTTATACCTGTTGATTTAATCACATGGACTGTCGGCCTTTTGAGCTTTGAGCTTTATACAGTGATGTTATCTGGCTGTTACTTTGGCGCTAAAACCTTGAAACTGGTGATAGTATTAGATTATGAGATAAGATGCTGGTATACTCAGATGAATGAATGATTAAAGAATTTCTGATTCTGTGATATTAAATGTAAACCCTATGTTTTTGGTACTGGTGTCTTGGCTAGTCATAATCCTTTCTGACATTTGACAATTAAAAGTCATTTGCTGATGAGATGCCCAGTTGGAGGCCCAGATTGGATCTTTTGGTAGTACTGGTGAAAGGAATACTGAGAACTTGTGGTTTGATGCTTTAGTTGACGCAATACGACCAAAGCAGTTGAAAGAGCTTTTAACCCCAATCAATCAATTAAGCAATATTTTGGGGCTTATTGGAATTCTCCATATAGTATTGACAAATATAAAAAGATTATCTTGCTGATAGCTAATAGGCTAGGATCAGAATATGCTCAGTTGCATCTCTAGCCTGATCTATGGTAAATTTGTCTACCAAAGCTGGAATCATGACCAAAGGTAAACAAGAAAGTTATAAATCATTTACCTGGAGTCTGTGTTTCTATTTTATGTGAAAAGATTCACATTTTATGTGAATGATTAAACAGTCTGGAGTACCTGAATGATTCGTTTGAATTGTTTGTGAATAAAAGAAACAAGAAAATCAGATGTACTTGACTGAGATTTATCATGTCTTGGTCAAATTTCTGATAACTTTAGTGTTAATGATAACGATCATCGATAACTAGATCTATTTAGATTAAAAAAGAATTAACTGATGAGTAATATATTACAAAATGACAAAATTATTTCATAGTTCTAGGATATATTAGTGGACAAAAGATATTTTCCCTTTAGTACAAAAACAGAGAGAAAGCCTTGCAACTTGAATTTACTTCATTTCTTTCATTTCTCTGCGCAGCTTACTTTCTACAATTCAGAACTACATTAAAGTTTTCTTTCATTCTACATACCTAAATTGAAAGAGTATTGCATTCACTTATTTTATTAGATTTTTGTTAGAACACTCTTCAATTATGATTTTGTGCACTCAATTTTCAATTGCCATGTCATTGACTATTGTTGACGCTTTTTCTAATCACCTATAGAGTGTTTGCTCAAGATTTTTAATCTATTTGATTGATACTTGATAAATTTCTATTCCATAAATATTGCAAACTTTTCACATAATCATTCAAAAATTGAACCTTTTCTCAAACAGCAAATAGTTTGACTGTTTACATTTTGATACTTGCTTCAGGAGGATAAAGACATTTTCACCTCTTGCCTCAATGTTTTCTGCCCTATCGTAAATACATTCGAATTTCATAAGCACTGACTAAAGTTTTGCACTTAAATTTCTGCAAGCATACTCATTACTGTGACCCTGTCTCTTATATGTTACATATTTCTAATAAGACGAAATTTTTGTCTGAAAATTGTGACCAAACTGTGTAATGCATAGACTGTTTTAGCCATTGTCACATTTTATGTAGCGCCTCTTGCGCAAAAACTATTGCAAATTTGTATGAATCTCACATAGACTTACAATAGTTTTGCACATAATCATCCTAGTATTATGAATCAAGGATTTTCTGTATCTCTGACAGTCCAATTCATAAATTAAATGACTAATGTTGTAATGACCAGTTCACTAGTGGATGGACGTTTACCGAAGGGTGTGGCCTGGAATAAGCAGAGAGACGATTCCTATTAAAACAACACGTCTTTATTCTAACTAGCTTTCAGATTGGTACAATTCAATATAAATAATCAAACTAAGATTCGAATGTCAAATTAAAGTCTTAATGAGTGCGTAAATGACCCTGATTTACTATATTCCACTTAGAATTGCACACTAAGGCTTTGACTTCTTTATGACAAACATTGTGAGAAAAGCTGTATACAGAAAACATGGGTTTTCTGCATAAAGCTCTTTCTATATGGGGAATAAGTATTATTTGCTAAATAAAAGACTGCTATAACAGAATAAACATTTTCTAAATGCTTAAAGCAAACATTGTTGCAAAAAATCTATTATCTCTTTTTAACAATGAAATGGGGAATAAAACTAAATATCATTATGAGAGATTATCACATTACAATGTAGAAGATCACTCATGAAAATTGATAATACAATATGGTAAAGCAAATATCATTACAAAAGGTGGATCATTATCCAAAAATTTGCTATAACGACTCGCTTGCAGTGAGGGTTTAAACCATGTCAACGTTATTATCTCTAGACAAAATTTCAATATTCTTGCAAACTAGAATGTACTATTTTGAATGACAGTTCACTTGAAAACATTTCTCTAAGAACTACTTTTCAAGCCACTGTATACATTCAATCCTACTTTTTAAACAGAAATACATGTTTAAGCCAAAAATTATAGATTTAAAGACAAATTTAAATATTAATCATTTAATAAAGTTACAAAGTCAAAAATGTAAAGTAATAATCCTTACCTGGAAAGCAGAGAGACAATTCCTATTAAAACAACACGTCTTTATTCTAACTAGCATTCAGATGCCTCAGCCAGCAAAAAACATGGGTTTTATAGTTCTCTGCGGCTTCCAGGATTGGTCCGATCCAAGTCTGCACAATCAATTCTGATTGGTCAAAGTTTTGGCTTCTAAGAGCTTGATTTGATAAAATTCTTATTGGTCAGGCATAGAACCCGCCTTCTTAACCAAGAAGGTAAAGATCAAACAAATTAACATCTATGTACAAAAATTACTGTGACAAGATAAACATAAGGGATTAAGTCATAAGGTTTCACTAATGTCCCTTTCATATGAGTCTAACCAGTACCACATGTTGATGTACATTATGGCTTAGATAAAATCATCAAACAAAGACAAAGTGCAATATAGAACATTTTACCTTTCCCAAAAATCAAAGTTTTAGAATCAAGATTCAAATGAGCATAATTATTAACTATTTTATTGAATTTCTAAAATCAATCAAAAAGTTAATAAATCAGTATAAGAAGGGTTTAGTCCCTGCTAGAAAGATCAGTCTATTTGCGTAAGTTACTATCCTTTTATTTTGTTGGTCCTATACTGACAATTAAGAGAATCTTTAGAGGTTTAGTTACATAGAAAAGAAGATTAATACTTCCTTTTGCTAGCTTAAATATACAAATTGAAGGATGTGATGTCTTAGTGTCAATTAGTCAAGACCAAAAATTATCAATCCTGGTTATAATTAAAGATCTTTGCAATATTTGACAAAATTGTGGAAATGTCTAAGAACCTTTAAAAATGACAAAAATCACAAAATACACTAAATAGTTAAATTCTAAGTCATTATTGAAATTATGTACAACATGTTCTATAATTTGATACCAAGCATTATGAGTTATTTTTTATGATTTGATCTTTGCTTATTTGCTACAGCAAATAGCAAAAATCTTATCCATAATAGTCTTCTCTACTGTCTTTTAGGATTGACCACAATCCTACAAAAATCTTATCCATATTCAACATTGAGCTAGTTGGTATCAAAATATAGTAGGAAAACAATATTACAACAAGAAACAAATAAATCAAACTTATGTACATCTAGCTAGAAAAAAAAAATCAGCAACTTTTTGCAATTTTACACTATCTTAGTGTATACTGGTATATGGCCATTCTATAAGGATAACTGCTCCCAGCCCCTTTCTATATTGGTTGTCCTACAGTAGCCTTGTATAGTATGTATTTATGTACTACATACAACAAGTCAGGCAGGTCAATCAATGTTATGCAACCTATGTTACTTCAACTGCTTATTGTAACCTTGTGTTACTATTTACTATTTTGTGTAACCTTTGTTACTACTATATATTGGCTGCTTTCAGCGCAATATATTTGTAATAATAGACAAAATTCTTGCTGTTAGACATGTACTTTATGCTATCTTTACATATAACTTGTCAGACAAAGAATTTGTAATTGTCATTAAAACAACATTTTGTAAAACAAAATCATAATATTTCTGTTATTGTACAAAACAAACATGAAATGTATTAATTGCGGAAAGAACTGTTTACGTAAAACTTGTAATTGGATTAAAGAAAATTTGAGTAAAATGCATCATGCTTGATACGCCAAATTTTTCAGCTTTATCACTGTAAAAATATTGACGGAACAACATCTGCAAATTTTTGGACACTGAATATGGTATGGCATAATGGGATAATGAAATATGGAAAGTTAAGAAATTGACAATGAAATCTGGTTGTGAAATGAGCACAAAGATCTATCAAACTTAACGCAGATTCTAAAATTATTACATGTAGTGCTTTTCTATATGTTTGCAGATTGACAAAATGTTAGAAAAATGCAAGTAGTAATAGACTGCAGATGGATTTTAGGGTTTTGATCAACTCCTAATATGGCAAAAGACTGGTCAAGGGATAATGAAGACAAATTTCCTTAGCAAAAACTAACCTGGAATATTCTCTTTAGAATATAACTCAAATAACAGTATACTAAACTGTTTAAAACATGAAAATAGGGATTAACGCATAAGTGGTAACATTATCTGCAATAAGGCAACCAAACACAAAACTATTAAAGATAGAAGTAAAAGAAGAAGAATTATTTAAGTAAGGAGGATAGTGGCCTGTAAACTTACAGTTCGGTGTTTGGGCCGATCACCTAACAATATCACACATCTAGAAGGTAAACTCAGTTCCACTTAGAACGCAAGTCATATCCTTAGCGTCCTTTACGATATCACAACCTTTTCCAGTTTTAATTTGAGTTGTCCAGAATTTAACCACCAAGTTATTGTCAACGTTTTTCTCCTCTATCCGTGTCCTAAGTCCATCTAAAAACTCCACTCTGGATAGTCGTTTGTCACCACTCGAACATAATTCTATCATTTCGGTTATGACAGAACTCCACATTTGGGTACCGCGAGATTGTTCGTTCATCATCATGTTTTCGACTACTAAGTTTCTAACGGCATTAACTCCAGCCATGGTAACACAAAGAAAGTACCTTTTAGTTTTCACTGAGATGTTTTTGATTTTAGTTGAGATTGCGGATTATGCTGCTGTGAGAGTTCTGGATCTGATCTGGCTAGATTTATTGGCTGCTTATAGGTTGAAGCAGTAGCTGGTTGGTTTAAGACTTTAAAACGGTTACTAAAATAGGCTAGTCCTCTATATCTACCCAACGGTCAAATTCGTTTTCCTTCCTTAGTCGTCTGGTTCACTGATCTGCGTTGACACTTGGATCTCCACTACCCGGATTCTCCACCAGTTATTATGAATCAAGGATTTTCTGTATCTCTGACAGTCCAATTCATAAATTAAATGACTAATGTTGTAATGACCAGTTCACTAGTGGATGGACGTTTACCGAAGGGTGTGGCCTGGAATAAGCAGAGAGACGATTCCTATTAAAACAACACGTCTTTATTCTAACTAGCTTTCAGATTGGTACAATTCAATATAAATAATCAAACTAAGATTCGAATGTCAAATTAAAGTCTTAATGAGTGCGTAAATGACCCTGATTTACTATATTCCACTTAGAATTGCACACTAAGGCTTTGACTTCTTTATGACAAACATTGTGAGAAAAGCTGTATACAGAAAACATGGGTTTTCTGCATAAAGCTCTTTCTATATGGGGAATAAGTATTATTTGCTAAATAAAAGACTGCTATAACAGAATAAACATTTTCTAAATGCTTAAAGCAAACATTGTTGCAAAAAATCTATTATCTCTTTTTAACAATGAAATGGGGAATAAAACTAAATATCATTATGAGAGATTATCACATTACAATGTAGAAGATCACTCATGAAAATTGATAATACAATATGGTAAAGCAAATATCATTACAAAAGGTGGATCATTATCCAAAAATTTGCTATAACGACTCGCTTGCAGTGAGGGTTTAAACCATGTCAACGTTATTATCTCTAGACAAAATTTCAATATTCTTGCAAACTAGAATGTACTATTTTGAATGACAGTTCACTTGAAAACATTTCTCTAAGAACTACTTTTCAAGCCACTGTATACATTCAATCCTACTTTTTAAACAGAAATACATGTTTAAGCCAAAAATTATAGATTTAAAGACAAATTTAAATATTAATCATTTAATAAAGTTACAAAGTCAAAAATGTAAAGTAATAATCCTTACCTGGAAAGCAGAGAGACAATTCCTATTAAAACAACACGTCTTTATTCTAACTAGCATTCAGATGCCTCAGCCAGCAAAAAACATGGGTTTTATAGTTCTCTGCGGCTTCCAGGATTGGTCCGATCCAAGTCTGCACAATCAATTCTGATTGGTCAAAGTTTTGGCTTCTAAGAGCTTGATTTGATAAAATTCTTATTGGTCAGGCATAGAACCCGCCTTCTTAACCAAGAAGGTAAAGATCAAACAAATTAACATCTATGTACAAAAATTACTGTGACAAGATAAACATAAGGGATTAAGTCATAAGGTTTCACTAATGTCCCTTTCATATGAGTCTAACCAGTACCACATGTTGATGTACATTATGGCTTAGATAAAATCATCAAACAAAGACAAAGTGCAATATAGAACATTTTACCTTTCCCAAAAATCAAAGTTTTAGAATCAAGATTCAAATGAGCATAATTATTAACTATTTTATTGAATTTCTAAAATCAATCAAAAAGTTAATAAATCAGTATAAGAAGGGTTTAGTCCCTGCTAGAAAGATCAGTCTATTTGCGTAAGTTACTATCCTTTTATTTTGTTGGTCCTATACTGACAATTAAGAGAATCTTTAGAGGTTTAGTTACATAGAAAAGAAGATTAATACTTCCTTTTGCTAGCTTAAATATACAAATTGAAGGATGTGATGTCTTAGTGTCAATTAGTCAAGACCAAAAATTATCAATCCTGGTTATAATTAAAGATCTTTGCAATATTTGACAAAATTGTGGAAATGTCTAAGAACCTTTAAAAATGACAAAAATCACAAAATACACTAAATAGTTAAATTCTAAGTCATTATTGAAATTATGTACAACATGTTCTATAATTTGATACCAAGCATTATGAGTTATTTTTTATGATTTGATCTTTGCTTATTTGCTACAGCAAATAGCAAAAATCTTATCCATAATACTAGCATACCATGACATTATCTTGTATGTCACATATTTCTTCACTAAAAACAAGTCATAATGGAGCCACGAAGGTTGTTGATGGCTTGTAGTTGCCTTGTTATGAGTCTGAATTTGACACATGAAGCCATATAAAGGGCTAATTTCTGCTACAGGCCATTGTTAAAACTTTGCTAGACACAGAGGTCATATTAAAGGGGTCATTTCAAGACTTGCATACATATGTGCATACAAAAAATATCAATTTCCAACATTTTGCCCTAGTCCATATTAATATTATGTGATATTGCTGAGCAATTTGCATTTACTTGAAATTGATGTCTGCAACATCTTTGAATTTTGGACAAGCCTAGAATGTTGTCATATGGCTATAAGAATGGGTCACACACTAACCACATGATGTAATGGACGTCATATGGCAACGAAATACGTTCAAATTAATTATAAAATCACACTTGGAAACAATGGACCTCTCCCAGAAACTAAGCAACAGTTTCTGACGTTTCCTGGTAACTCAGTACATAACAGTTTGAACCAAATGCTATGAAAAATTATTATTGTTGGAAAAATTATTGTTAAATATGAAATTGTTTTTGATCAAACACAATTTAACCCTTTCCCGAACAAGACCTGCTTTTGACGTCCTTTATAGGAATGGTTTGGGAAAACATTGAAACAAAAGAAGAAACTGCTGATAACCAGCAGTTGCTCCTTTTGTCTCAATATTTTCTTTGCCATATTTTACACAAATCCTATCTTTAATTACATCGATTTTGTCATTTGTGGCAGTTTTTGAAGTGGATTACCCTAAAATTTTGTCGTTTGGGAAAGGGTTAAATACCCCTCCCCCCACCCACCCAATCCCCACCCTGTCACAGCTATATCACTATACTCACGGTGGATAATCACGTGATACAATATTTTCAGAAAATCTTTAATAATTTTGTAAATAATGGACCGATTTGAGTTCAGTTTGAAGGAGAGAATGTGGACAGACGTCATGCATTAGATGGATGTAGTTGATTTTTATACGCCCCCGGAGGCAGACGTGTATTGGCGTCATCTTCTCCGTCTGTCCATCCGTCCGTCTGTCCACTTTTCTTGTCAACGCAACTCCTCCTAAGTTTCTGGCTGGATCTTCTTGAAACTTGGTCAATGTTATCACCTCAATTGGTAGATGTGCATGAAGGAAGGATTTTATGGTTCATTGATTTTTGCCTGAGTTATGCCCCTTAAAAACTTAGTCTCTGGGGCTTATTGAAATTGCAGCCTTGTCAACGCAACTTCTCCTAAGTTTCTGGCTGGATCTTAATGAAACTTGGTCAATGTTATCACCTCAATTGGCAGATGTGCATGAAGGAAGGATTTCATGGTTCATTGATTTTTGCCAGAGTTATGCCCCTTAAAACTTAGTCTCCAGGGCTTATTGAAATTGCAGCCTTGTCAACGCAACTCCTCCTAAGTTTCTGGCTAGATCTTAATGAAACTTGGTGGATGTTATTACCTCAATTGGTAGATGTGCATAAAGGTAGGATTTTATGGTTCATTGATTTTTGTCAGAGTTATGCCCCCTTAAAACTTAGTCTCTGGGGCTTATTGAAATTGCAGCCTAGTCAACGCAACTCATCCTAAGTTTCTGGCTGGATCTTAATGACACTTGGTCAATGTTATCACCTCAATTGGCAGATGTGCATGAAAGAAGGATTTTATGGTTCATTGATTTTTGCCAGAGTTATGCCCCCTTAAAACTTAGTCTCTGGGGCTTATTGAAATTGCAGCCTAGTCAACGCAACTCCTCCTAAGTTTCTGGCTGGATCTTAATGACACTTGGTCAATGTTATCACCTCAATTGGCAGATGTGCATGAAGGAAGGATTTTATGGTTCATTGATTTTTGCCAGAGTTATGCCCCCTTAAAACTTAGTCTCCGGGGCTTATTGAAATTGCAGCCTTGTCAACGCAACTCCTCCTAAGATTCTGGCTGGATCATAATGAAACTTTGTGGATGTTATTACCTTAATTGATAGATATGCATGAAGTAAGGATTTAATGGTTCATTGATTTTTGCCTGAGTTATGCCCCCTTCAATCTTAGTCTCTGGGGCTTAATGATATTTCAGCCTTGTGAACCCAATTCCTTCCAGGTTTTTGACTGGATATTTATAAAAACCTTTTTGTGAACACAACTTTTTACAGGTTTTTGAGTGAATATTTATAAATCCTTGTCAATGTCATTTTTTTGTCTCAAGTTTTATAAGTGGCGGTGTATATTGTGACCATGGCACTCTTGTTGAAAAATCAACTGATAAAAAAGTTGTTGAAGATAAACCGAATTGTTGGTTTATCTTCAATAACTTTTTTAACGGTTGATTTTTCTAAAATCCAAGACACCCAGTTTATTTCTGGCATTTTTCCACCTTCTCTGCTTCAAACCGTATTGGTCAAATATTAAAAAAGATATTGAAGATTATCGGAAATTCTGAGTCACATGATTATACACCGTGATACTTCTCAATCATGGCCTTGACAAATGACCTTGGCCTAGGCATTTTGACACAGATAGATTATCCATTATCCATTGATGAGAAACTTGATTAGATCTTTGGAAGTTGATAGGTTGCTGGCAATATTATCTTTTCTGGTTGTGGACAACAAAATTAATGATATTGAAAACAGGAAATGAGTATGTTATAGCACGGAAAATATTGAGGCAAAAGGAGAAAATGCTGGTTATTAGCATTTTCTTCTTTTACCTCAATGTTTTCGCATAAATTTTTTAATAGGCATGTCAAAACATGGTCTTGTTTGGGAAAACAAGTTAAATATGGAGAAGCATTTCAAGATTTCGACAAACCAGTAAAACACAAAGATTGGGATAATAGGTTAATTCCCTCCAAAAACCAGGCGCCCCTTTGTGGTATCTATTTTGGTAAACCAGCGACCCAACGAGGGCAAATTGGACCCGATTTATCCTTTTCTCACTGCGATAAAACTTGAGTTTGTCCAGATGAAATTTCACATCAACTGTTGGAGACAATAAAAAGTATCTAATTTAATGCTTCGAAATTTGTTATGATACTATTGAAGAAATAGAAAAAACAGAGGTAAAGAAGATATACATATATGTGCTAATGATTTCCATCATTACTTGCAATGTTTTCGAAAGCTAAGTATCTACAATGAGTAATAATCACCTTCGTATGATAAATCTTTGATAAGGGGGGAAAATTTTAAGTAAAAAGAAATTTCTATCTGCTTTACCCTCAATGTTTTCCTTGGTAATATTGTATACAAATCTTTCAGAAAAATTTACCTTGTGTGGAACACATTTTAGTCTTCATCTGCTTACATTGTGGTCGTTTGGGAAAGGGGGTTAATCGTTTAAATGTTTTGTGTTTAATCTATGAAGCGTTATCTAGTTTCATATGTTAAGTTGAGTAAACTGTACCGAATAACCTCTGGGATGAATTGAGATATTTTGGTCGATATGAAAATTTGAACAGATTATTTTCGATGAATGCATGTATTAACGTAAAATAGAAAAACATTTTAGTCATAAAATACTTAACATTTTGGTAAAATGTTTACTTGAAGCTGAAGAATGTGATTTTACAATTTCCCAAACAAAACCTGGTATTGGTATCCCTAAAGTAAAAGGCTTGGAAAAACATTGAATCAAAAGAAGAAAATACTGATAACCAGGATTTATTTTCTCCTGTTGTGTCAATATTTTCCATGCTGTAACTGTTGAGTACTAATCCTATCTTTTCTAACATCCATTTTATCGTCGGCAGCAGCTTTCAAATTGGAACTGTCTTAATTTCTACCATTTAGAAATTAATCAATTTGTTCCTTTGTCAGAGAAGTAACAATTTCTTACTTTATAATTCCAGGATTATTTCAAGTGTCCTTATGAAGAGAAATGTAAGATGGACGTATCAAATCGACGTTTCTGTAAACGATGTCGGTTGAGGAAATGCTTCGAGATCGGCATGCGTAAAGAATACATCTTGACGGAAGAAGAAAAGATGCGTAAACGACAGCGAATAGATGACAACAGGTATGGGTAAGAATTCAACCAATCATGGACGCTCATGATCGGCAAGTTTGCGGAGACAAAGAAACTGAAAATCATCAAATTTTAATTGCTTAATTTAACCCTTTCCCAAACATTACCTTGTTTTGAGGTGAGTAATGGGTAAAACCTGGGAAAACATTAAGGCAAATGAAGAATAAATGCTGATGAGCAGCATTTTCTCCATTTGCCTCAATATTTTCTGGGCTATATTGTACACAAATCCTATCTTTATCAAAACATATTTTGTTGTCTGTATCAGCTTTCAAATTGGACCAGTATGAAAATTTGCCATTTGGGAAAGGGTTAAGAGGAAAGATTAGGAGAATATCCTTTCAATCATTCAGTAAAAAATTACCTCCAAGATAGAGTATTCCAAAGTAGAAGACACTTTGGTCTACATTGAAGGAAAAAAGACAAAATGCTGATGGTCAGCTTTATAATTGCTTAATTTACTTCAAGGTTTCCAAAACTTTGAACGCCAAATGCTCTCAATGTTTTACATAATTAAACAAATAAATTCTGCGGATAAAATATTACAAGAAAAACAGTTTCTTTGTCTCCTGAGTTTTGCTAATTTTGACTGTCTTTTACCTGTTTTAGGTAGATTTGTCTTGCACTGTCTGCTTCTGCACCTGTCTTTTATCATGGCGGTGAATCATATGTCACAATAATTGCAGAAAATTGTCAATGATTCTTTTAATATTTCGCTGCTTTGAAATCAGTTTGAAGCAGAGTAGGTGGAAAAACATCGGGAACTTGCTGAATGTGTAAGATCTTTTATATAAATCGGCTGATAAAAGGTCTATAATGACCAACCAAAATTTTGGTTGGTCATCAATAACCTTTTTATCAGCCAACTTTAAAGGTCATCAATAACCTTTTTATCAGCCAATTTTAAAGATCTACTACATTCATCAAATTTCTGATCGTTCTCTACCGTCTCTGCTTTAAACTGAATTTCAATTGGTCACATATTAACAGAATTACAGAAGATTTTCTGAAATTGTTTTGTCACATGATTCCTGTCCTGTATATTGTTCTTGTGTCAATGGAATCTGAATCTTTAGAAAAGATGTAGTTACGAAATACTAGATCTATTTATTCTAATCCAAACCCTATGATGTTGGTACTCATCTGAATTGCCTAAATCAGACAACTCCAATGAGAATCTGCATTGTATAGGGTTTGTAAGACGGTACATTGTTGGAGCATGATCTTCTTTCTGTCTATCTGTATATTCAATATTTTGCAACCATGGATTGACTGCATTCAACAAAGATTCTAAATCTTTAGTCTCAAGCCATTTGATATGACAAAACATATGCTGCGGCCATAGCGCAGTTTGAAGCGCATTGGACTCTCACCCAAGATGTCCCAGATTCGATCCCCAGCCGTTGCAAATATCTTTTCAGACAAAATTGTCTCCCACCAAGGGTTTGGTAATCGTCAACCTATATGGGCAAGTAGCTGGAGGCTCAGTAAGGATGTTGTGGTATTACTGGTATGAGAATTGACAGGAATCAATGGTTAGGTCCTCCAGCCACTGTGATATGACCATAGCAGTTGAAAGAGGTGTTAAACCCTAATCAATTAATCAATCAATCTCAAGCCACCCGATTTGATAAAACCGTATGTTTTAGCCAAATGAATTAGTTGTTGCATTATTTTAGATTTGGTGAATACTTCTCCATTACTCCTTCAAGGAGCATTATGGATCTTCTATTCCTCTTGTTTTAACCTTTTTCCAAACAAGACCTGGTTTTAAGGAGCTAGTAATAGGTGAACATTGCGAAACATTGAGGCAAAAGAAGGAAATGCTGACAACTAGCTTTTCTGAGCTCTATCATAAACACACTCTTTGTAATCATCCATTTTGTGGTCTTCAACACCGTTCAGATTCGACCACCCTAAAATTCTGTTGTTTTGGGAAAGGGTTAAGAAGCACTTTATATCACTGCACTGAATGCTTTGACTATCACTTTGCACTGAATGCTTATTGCACATGAACTAATATGTCACTTAGTTTTCACTATTTTCTAGGAAAACATGTTGTTGTAGTTCCTTTTATGTGATGAGCAGGAAATCTTTTACAACTTTAAATGCCATTGCTTTTACTTAACCCTTTCCCAAACGAGACTTGGTTTTGATGTCCCTAATAGAAATAGTTTAGGAAAACATTTAGAGAAATAAGAAATCTTAATTGCTGATAATCAGTGATTTCTCTGTTTGCCTGATCTTTGGCTGTACTACTTCATCAGCATCTATGCAGTGTCTGTGTTATTGGAAGAGTCAAAATATTTGTTGTTTTGGAATGGGTTAAATTGATATTTGTAAAAGTGAACTTTAAAAAAAATAATGAAATGAAAACATCAGAATGTGTCATGATATAGGGAGCAACTAGAAAAAGAGCCCTTATTGCATTTGAGATCAATAAGGATCCTGATCAGCCTGCATATGAATCGTCTGATCAAGATCCATGTTGTTCTTGTAGAGTTTTTTCAGAACTTGAAGCAACTCTTGCATGACAACATGTACAATAAACAAACAACAATTAGATTCAGACTGATTTGCAAACATGGAAATTTGAAAAACTGTAAGACTTCTTTTTGTCAGATCCTAGCTCTATTTTACAGATATAACATTTAGTTTTCTGTATCTTTCAGACGAATGCGGGAACTTGAGAAGAAGATGCAGCAGTCGGGGGTCGTCAGTACTTCACAACCCACAATGCCAGGAAAAATCTTGCGTACGCTAGAAGCAGATGACGAAGCAATCATCAGTGAAATTGTCACAGCATATCGCGCTTCGTTGGAAATTCCCATTGAGTCCAAGGTGCCAAGAGATAACGCCAACTTCTCGGACTTGGTGAATATAGCTGAAGTGAGTGTTAGGAGAGTTGTAGATATGGCCAAAAAATTAAAAGCCTTTAAAGCTTTATCACAAACTGACCAGATAGGACTGCTTAAAGGTGGCAGTATAGAATTGCTCATTCTTAGATCTGTTATATCCTTTGATAAAGAACATAACTATTTCTTAGATCCTTACGATAAAGATTCATTAGCGATGACGCCGGAACAGTTGAAGAGCGGTATAGAGAAGCCGGGGTTGGAGAGTTTACCACAAGCCGGTATACCAGGCAGTGGACTGTTTGACGAGCACATGAAGTTCGTCAAGTCCCTCGCCGTCGATCTGAAGGCCGATGAGACCGTGTTGATATTATTACTGATGTTGTCGCTGTTCTCCCCCGATCGTCCCAGTGTCACTGATAAACAATATGTGTCGGCAGAACAGGAGAAATACGCAATGTTGCTGTCGCGCTATCTCGAGTCCAAATATCCCACTCATATTGCTAGATCTATATATCCAAAGCTTCTAATGAAGCTCACTGACATTCGTAACTTGAATGAGGAACATTCTCAAGTGTTGCTGAAGCTGAATCCGGAAGGGATCCAACCTCTCATGAAAGAAGTGATGGACCTTCATTTAAAGAAAGACAAAGATACGGACAGCGATTCTTCGTCGGTTGCCTCACCTTAGATCTCTTAAACTCTTTGAGAAAAGGAAAAGAAATAATGTCGCCTTTCAACAAAAAACTTGTAACTGCAGCTTGTTTTAAGCTGCAGTTACAAGGTTTTCGTTGAAAAGCAGTGACATGTTGTTATTTTTGGATTTTTTCGCGGAAAAAAATCAGTCCAGATATAGCTGGTGTTAGTTATCTTGCCAAGAAAATATTTGAAGAAAGTGTTGTAAAAGGAGAAAGATTTCATGTTTGAAATGGGTGGCGAAACTTTTAGACTAGACCTAGTCCAAACTGAAAGGATTCGAAAAACATGGAAAGTTGAATGTGATTCTAATCATGAGTTTTTAAAGACGCTTGTGTGATAAAATATGGAGGATCTGCTTTATCATAGCATTGTCTTTAGTTCTGCCAATGATTTCTAGTATGATTTTCTTTAGACATGGCTAAAAAAATAATTATTGGGGAAAGTTCTTTAATCATTTTCAATATGACAAAATTTTATACAGTAGAGTTTAAAAAACTGTTGCAGACTTTCCAACTCATTGATAAGAAAAAAAGGAATTCATGTATATGATACCAAACAAAATATTGAGGGAAAAGGGAATATTATTTTGTTTTGCCTCAATCTTTTCTACAGTACTTTTTGTAAGGAAATCAAATCAATTGTTTGTTTTGGAAAATATTTAATGGACAAGGCTGTATAGATATTGTATTTTAGTACAGTTCATTTTAATAAATAGTGAATTTTGCTCATTACCTTTTATGGAATTTTACACTAGGGTGATCTTATTAACCTGTGTCAGGGAAAACTATTAATTAAGTTAACAGTCTGATCTCGATCATTATCGCAGGCTGATCTTGATCTACATTATCCTGAAAATGCAGGACAAGGGCGCTGCTGTGTTCTTATCCCATAACATGAAGTGAAAATTGTTTGATAGCTTGGATAATTCTTCGATAAGGGGATAATATTGTAGCTTTTCAACAAAAACCTCATAACTGCAGCTTATTTTAAGCTGCAGTTATGAGGTTTATGTTGAAAAGCATTGACATGCTAATGGTTTAACCGTTGTGTGATTTAAAAAAAATGGGCAATAGAATAGGGCATCTACAAAAATTATTTCTATTTACCTGTTCTGTTTACATTCTTTCCTCTCAAAATTTTCACAAAAACTGATAATTGAGTTGACAAATTTATGAATTGTTTGTGCAACCATAATGTCCCAGTAAAAAAGAATTTGCTCATTAAGAGGAATTCCTAAAGTTTTATGTCACCTCATATATTCAGGTGATATTTCCCTTGTTGATCTGTGTATTTGTATGTCTTAACCCATTACCAGACGACAAAATTTTGGACTGTTCCAATTTGAAAGGTGTTGCAGACGACAATTTCAAGTTGGTGAAATTTCAAAAATCTTTCCATTTTGGGTTAGAAATCATTGTGGAAAATGCAGAAATTGCTTGTTGCAAGCAATTTCTTCATTTTCCACAATGATTTCCCAAGCCTTTTCTTGTGAAGGAGTCAAAAGGCGTCACTATGCAGTAATGGGTTAATAATTTCCATACAGCAAAACATTGGACTATTTCTATTGGAAAGCCGCTGCAGACAACAAAGTAGATGTTGATAAAGATTGAATTCATGTCCTAATAAAAAAGTATGAATTAATAGTACAGAACATATTTAAGCAAAAGAAGAAAATGCTGGTTATCAAAATTTTCTTCTTTTACCTCAATAATTTCCGGAAACCTTTCCTCAAAATCAGGGTCTTGTTTGGGAAAGGATTGAACAATTCGTCCAAGTATATCATTATGCCATAATTTTACCATTTCACAATAAATATGTGTTAATCATGCTAGTGTCTTTTGCTTGGCTGCAGCAAAAATGTTGAAGCTAGTCAAAAATGAGTTTAGATAGCTGTTTGCTATAGTCTTTCTCATTCTTCATTCATTTACCCCACCCACTTTTGTCATATGACAATGGAATGAGTAGTAATATAGTTAAAGGGAAATAACTCTTATTAAATGAAATATGAATCTTTTTGTAAGGACATTACTGCGTGAGAAGTTATTGCGCATACTTGCATAATGACATTGTTTGAAGACCCATAAGTTAAATCTTTTGAAAACAATTTGGAAAATGAAGAAATTGCTTATGACAAACAATTTCTTCATTTCCCAAAATGTTTCATACCCAGAATGACAAAAAATGTAATATTTTATCCACTTGAAATTGTAGTCTGCAGCATGAATTATTCATCTAAAATTTTTCCGTCTGGACCATATAGTTGGCAAATGATAAATATTGCGCAAAAAGAAGTATTTTGCAGGAGTAACTAAGCTTTTTGCTCACGACTAACGATTTTGTAACTTGTAACATGACTGGTCACACAGACCTTTTAATTTACAATAAATGATTAATTAAGGTAGACCGCCCCTAATGAGATTCATGTGATGTCTGAACTGTTTGTGCGACATTGTTCAATATTCGTTGCTTATCTGAACCTATTTTGGAGACGTCATAGATATCCGGCTGTGGAACGTTCCACGTTCCACCGCTGGAAGTTTACAACATCACTCGATTAATTCCGACGATGTGTAAACCGCATTAGAGGTGGAATACCTTAATGATTATTGTTAGCTATTCTGTTGGAATATGTTAAATGTTTCATCGAATAGAATCAAATTCCGGTGTTTTATTGTTATACTTGCATCAGCAAAGGCAAGTTTTAGTCCAGTTATGAAATTGTATTGTTAGTGGGATCCAGGGGCCTGTTTCATCAAAATATTTAAGACGTATTTTTGACTTACCGACGACTTAAAAAACGGTATACACAACAATCACTTTACATATTGTTTGGTTGATTGGCGATACGTGATTCTTCCTCTAAACATGTCGTAAGACATCGGTAAGTCAAAAATATGTCTTAAATATTTTGATGAAACTGGCCCAAGGTCAAAACCTCAAAGCTACAGCTTGACAAAGCTGGAGTTACAAGGTTTTGACCTCCCAACAATGATATGCACATATAAGTAATGTGCTGGTCCTAAGAAATACAAAATGTATTTCGTTGCTTTTCAACGAAAACCTCATAACTGCAGCATAAAACAAGCTGCAGTTACGAGGTTTTTGTTGAAAAGCAGCGATTTGTAACATTGACAAACACGTGGTGGGGAATCATGTGACACTACAATGTTAGAAAATCTTCATATATTAACTACTATATTAATACTTGACCAATTTTAATTGGGTTTAAAGCAGAAAAGGTGTGAAAGTGCAAGGAATTAGCTACAAACTTGCCGATAAAAAGTTATTGATGACCAACCAAAATTTTGGTTGGTCATCAATAACTTTTTGTCAGCCTATCTTTAAAAGATCTACTATATCCGTCTTATTCCTGGCACATTATTTCTTTCTCTGCTTTGAACTATATTCAAATCAGTCACATGTTAACCAAGTTATTGAATAATCTCTTAAATTGCTGTGTCACATGATTCCTATATGTGAACAAGGTTTTAAATTGTATAGACGTTTTGATGCTGTTGTTTCCAAGTTGTTAGATTCTTAATGTCTGTATTTGTTAAAGATTTTTGTTAAAGAGTTTGGCCAAGTAGTCAAGTGCCTTTTCAAATCATTACAGAAAGATTTGTGTAGGTCCATTTCAAGTCTGAAACCATTTCTAAAACCGAAGTCCTGCCCGCGTTTGACTATAGCTGGGGAGTTGAACATAGAAAAATCCACCAAAAATCCATTCCATCAACTGTTTAAAGAAAAAACAAAAACATTCATCAACTTATCGTTAAACAGCAGACCTTCCAACCCTTGGTTAGTAATAAGGCAGCTTTCTAAAACAATGAGAGAAATGACAATGTACCTTGTATTCATAAAACTTATCTCATTTTCTCTAAATATTGAAATGTTCCTACACATCTTTCTGTATGAATCATAACCTGTTTTACAAGTTGCTCACTCACTAAGCCTTGTCATAAAAATCCAGGAATAGAAATATTTCTTCATAGAAATGTTTTGTTGCCCAAAATTTTGAATAAAGAAAGTACCAGGTTAAGATAGCGTCGTTTGGGTAGAGGTTAAAAAGATACGTTGTTAACCCATTACCAGACGACAAAATTTAAGACTTGCCCAAATTTAAAAGTGTTGCAGATGACACTTTCAAATGCACAGAATTTAACATTTTTTGTTCATTCTTGGTAGAAAACATTGCAGGAAATGAAGGAACTGCTTGTCACAAGCAATTTCTTCATTTTCTACAGGGTTTTCCAAAGCCTTAATCTTATGGGTGTCAAAAGGCATCTCTGTGTGGTTATGGGTTAAGATACATTTAATTCAACTTTGAAATCCTTGACCAGTGCTCAAGTTCTGAAGCTGTTTTCGGGTGTTAGACAAATTATCTACAGCAAAGGAATTAAGCTTTTCCCAAACAATAGAACCTGCACTCTACAAGCTTGAAAGATGTGACAGATAGTCTAAGAGGACAAAATGGATGTCTATGAAGATGGTTTGTGCACTTTTTATCTTGGAAAACATTGAGGCAAAGGTCTAAATGCTTTTTACCAGGATTTTCTTCTTTGTTCAATATTTTCCAAAATATTTTCAAGTAGGGACTTGAAAAACAGGTCTTGTTTGGGAGAGGGTTTATGAAATGTTACTTTATCAGGGACTGGATTTAAAGAAATTGGAAGGGTTAGTGCAAAACTATTGTAAATGCAATAGCAGGGCAATAATGGCATTTTAAATTTATTTGAATTCTAAACCCTATGTTGTGGTTTCTCATTTGAATTGTCTCCAAGAGACGATTCAAATGAGTACCCACAACATGGGGTTTGGTGAACAAGGAAAGATATTTTGCATTTTGAAAGGCCATTACCCTTTCTTCTCTTGGGCTCTGCAATATGAAACTATTTGCACTAAGTTACAATTATTTTGCACTAACTCTTCTTCATATTACATTTTATATTCATGTACATACATATTTGTATAACTGCTGAATTTCAAACATACCATCCATGCATAGGATTAACTGTTGTTCATAATTAGTTAAATTTCATTAGGCTTAACTTTTAGTTAAGGATAAGACCATACTATTTCAGCATAGAATTGACAGATTTATAAGAAAAAGAAAGTTAAAAAAGAACTGCTATTGCGATTTCCCCCAACTTTAAACGGAGAGGATTCTGTTATGTCTTTATAAAGAATCAGTCTTGAAGTTTTGGACCAGTAAACAGTTTTGTCATAATGTTGTCCCTGTCCCATTCCTGCCGTGACTTTCAAACATTTTTCTGAGAAAAGGAGAAATTGTGTAAGTATTTTCTCCTATTCTCTTATTACTTTTCATGTCATAGTGGACAAAGGCCAAAATTATACAAAGTAACACTTTGTCATTTACAACTCCTTTCAGTTTGGACCAGTGAAAAAGATTTTTCATAAAGTCAAAGATTAATACATGAAAATGCCTTGAATCATAGGGTAATTCAATATTGTTTTGTTTCATCTTAATGAATCATTTTTTGACATTATTTGTAATATAGATTAATAACATTTTCATTGTGTTTTAGATGAAAAAAAATATCATGAAATGATTGAAAAATAAGTTGTACATGATTTTATTAATATATATCCTACATTTTGTTTCATTGTGTAATTTTAACATTGAAATGACTCTTATTAAAGAATAAAAAATAGTTTTAATTGTCATGTTGTAATAGTATGAGGTGTAAATTTTATTTTCAATTCTGATGGCTGAAAAAAAGTCATTAGATAGAAGACAAAACTACTAACGTAGTGAAAATGTGAGTCTGAAATTGTTTGAATGTAAGGAGTTATGTACCTTCTCTAATTGCTTAACCCCTTCCCAAACAAGACCTGGTTTTGACGTCCTTTAATAATGAGGTTTGGGAAAACATTGAGGCAAAAGAAGATAATCAGCACTTTCTCCTTTAGCCTAAATTTTTCTGAGCTGTATTGTAAACAAATCCAACCTTGATTAACATCCATTTTGTTAACTGGAGAAGATTTTAAATTGGAAAAGTCTAAATTTTCTCTGTTTGGGAAAGGGTTAAGGTAGTACACCCCTAATGAGATTTATGCAATTTCTGAACAATTGGTATGACATCATTAACATTCATTAGGTATCTGAACCTATTTGACCAAAGTCATAAACATTTTGTGGTGCAATGTTCCACTGCCGAATGTTTACAACGTCGCCCGAATAATTGCATGGTCTCTGTCTGAATCTCGTTAGGAAAGAACAACCTTTTCCCAAACAAGACCTGGTTTTGACGTCCCTATAAGAGATGGCTTGGGAAAACATTGAGACAAAAGAAGAAACTGCTGATAACCAGCAGTTTCTCCTTTTGTCTCAATATTTTCTGTGCCATATTTTACACAAATCCTATCTTTAATAACATCCATCTTGTCTTTTGAGGCAGTTTTTGAAGTTGGTTACCCTAGAATTTTGTCGTTTGGGAAAGGGTTAAGGCTATAGAGACTAAGGTACATAACTCTTTATCATTGTTTATGTCATGTTATGAAAGTTAGGGCAGCAGTTGTAATTGTTTTGAGTTCATTTTATATCAAATTTATGAAAATAGAAAATAACACAAGCTAGTAAACTACATGTATCTGTAAAACCTGATGCTATTGAAGCCAACAGTGTAATAATTTGTGGAAAACCGATCTCATTTATACCAATGGTAATGGTATCAGTGAAATACAAATACTTTTCCTTTGTCTTTCGGATATTTCGGACATCAGAATTTGACAACCAAAAAGGAAATGTTGTAAATTCAAAGCTTTGCAAGGGGGAATGAACATTTTCTTGGCGCATGCAAGTAGTTAGTACTTAACCCTTATCCAAACAAGACCTGCTTCTGACATTCCTAAAGTTTTGGAAACATTGAGACAAAAGGAGAAATACTGACAAACTTTGCATCAATAGCTTTGCTATAATTTACTCTATGTAAATCCATTTTGTCATCTTCTGCAACTTTGGAATCGGAGCATTTTTTTGCCATTTTCGGAAAGGGTTAATTAACCCTAATCATGCTGATTCCGGAATATTCCAGTCTCTTTTTCAGGCAGAATAGAACAAGACCAGCCTGCACATACGTGCAGTCTGGCCTTCTTCTATACTGCCTGTTTCTTTTAATTTAGCATGACATGGGTTTAACAACCCAAACCTTGTGAAAAAATTCTTTGTTTCAAAAAGCAGGTTGTCAACAATAAAACTTTCAGTTTGTGGGTGCATTACACTTTGGTAAATGGAAATTAATGAATATGTCTACAGAATATTTTCTCTTCTAACCAAAAACCTCGTAACTGAAGCTTGTTTCAAGCTGCAGTTACGAGGTTTTTGTTGAAAAGCAGTGATATAGGGAGGGAATCTTGCAATGTGTTATGAAATAGAAGTAGAAACCTGGTTAATTTTACTCATCTGTGAATATGAAACATTTGCAAAATACATTAGGACTTGGACCACCCAGTTAGCAAACTGGAAAATTGATTGGGAACATGGAAAATGGATTTAGCCCTCTCCCAGATGACAAAATGGTACAATGATCCATTTTCAAAGCTTTTGTAAATGTACTTGAAATAAACAACAAAGCAACATGTAAGTTTACGAGCAAGTTTTAGATTTGTAAATCGAGACAGAATAAGAGAAATACATTTCCCCTTCTTATTTTCGAAACATGTTTCTCTTTACCCACAGTAATTTGACATTTAAAGCATCAATCATTTAACAAATGAAAGAAGCAAGAGCTGTTGTAGACACTAATTTTCATAAATATCCAAATCAGTGAAAAATGGTCAAAGAATAATTTTGGGCGTATCACAAGCTATTGTCATTGCATGTAACCCTTTTCCAAACAAGACCTGGTTTTGACGTCCTTAACAGAAAAGGCTTGGGAAAACATTGAGACAAAAGAAGAAACTGCTGATAACCAGCAGTTTCTCCTTTTGTCTCAATATTTTCCTTACTACATTGTACACAAGTTACGTCTTAATTACCGGTCTTTTTGTCGTACACATACAGCAGCTTCAAATTAGATCACCCAAAAATTTTGTTGTTTGGGAAAGGGTGAAAAATATAAAATGTTTAAAATTGTTTTTGTTCTTACTTCTCAAATATTGGCCATCAGTCATAAGTTTTCTAGCTTGTGTGAAGTTCTTACAAATGCCAGTAATAGTGTGATGAAAGGTTAATATGTCCATATAAGGTAATACAATACAAAATAAATTGGATCA
This sequence comes from Fragum sueziense, assembly GCA_963680895.1. NCBI lineage: Eukaryota > Metazoa > Mollusca > Bivalvia > Cardiida > Cardiidae > Fragum > Fragum sueziense. The sequence goes on from OY804601.1 coordinate 33,215,856, forward strand.
TAGTCTGGTAGATGCTCTTTAAGTCTTGAAAGGGTTTAAAAGATGCTGAAGATGTAATTATTTGATTCCTAATCTTACTCCAATTAATCGCTTTTCACATGTGTGCCAATCTTGGCTTGGTTTTATAATCTTTGGTTAGCGTTAACCAAATGGTAATATACCAGTTTTGGTTAAATTTTCCTATTTAGTTATTGATAAACGCTAACCAAAGTTTATACTATCCGGCCATGATTAAAAAAATTACCTTAGGATTGAATTTTGGCCAGTCTAACATTTTGTTGTGAATCGTTAAGTTACTGAATGTAAATACTTATTAATAAATGTGCTTTTGTTTTATTTTGTTATTGACCGTGATAGAATAAAGTGGCAAAACAAGACTAATGTAACAGAGTGCATGATTGATTACATTTTGGTGAAGTTACACAGTAATAAATATAACTGAAAATGTTCAAATGTCTTCCGTCTTGTTCTGTTAATATATCCCAACAAGAACATGTTTTGACGTCCCCAATAGAAATCCATCACAAAGCAAACAAGACCCCTTTACAGGAAAGGATTTGGAAAACATTGAGACAAAGAAGAAAATGCTGATAATCAGCATTTTCTCCGTTTGCCTAAATGACATTTTGTTTTATATGCTATATTGTACAACAATCCTATGTCTATCAACATCCATTTTGTCGTCTGCAACAGCTTTTAAATTAGAACAATCCAAGATCTTGCCAGTAGGGAAAGAGTTAACAGATCCCAAACGAGCCCGGGTTTCCATGATCTTGTAACAAGTCCTATTCCTATTCCTATTAGAAACCCTTAGAGGGAACAGAGAAAATATTCTGATGATAAGGTCAGCATTTCCTTCCTTTCCCTCAAGGAGTTTTGTGCTTTTTAGCTCACCTGAGCACAAAGTGCTCAAGGTGAGCTATTGTGATCACTTTTTGTCCGTTGTCCGTCTGTCTGTCTGTCTGTCTGTCTGTCCGTCCACAATTTCGTGTTTACACTCTAGCATCTACAAATATAAGCCAATCTTGACCAAACTTGGTCAAAACATGTATGGCCATAAGATCTCGGATGAGTTCGATTATGGGTCAGATCGAACCAGAAAGTCAGGAGTTATCTGCCCTTGAATGCCAAAAATAACTAGACTAGTTTTGACATTGTTTACACTCTAGCATCTACAATTATAGATCAATCAAGACAAATCTTGAACATAATGTTGCAGACTATAAGATCTCAGATGAGTTCGATTTTCAGTCTGATCTGACCAGAAAGACGAGAGTGATGTGCCCTTGAATTTGACAAAATTGCCATTTTCGGCTGTTTTTGACCTTGTTTACTCTCTAGAATCTACAATTATTCATCAATCAAGATAAAACTTGGACACAATGTTTGGGACCATGAGATCTCGGATGACTTTGAATTTCAGCCTGATCTAACCACAAAGTCGAGAGTTATGTGCCCTTGAATTTGATAAAATTGCTGTTTTTGACTGTTTTCGACCTTATTTACACTCTAGAATCTACATTTTTTTCCCAATCAAGACAAATTTTGGACACAATATTGGAGACCATAAGATCTCAAATGAGTTTGATTTTCAGTCGGATCTGACCAGATAAATGAGAGTTATGTGCCCTTTAATTTGATAAAATTGCCATTTTCGGCTGTTTTTGACATAGTTTACACTCTAGAATCTACAATTATTTATCAATTAAGACAAAACTTGGACACAATGTTTGAGACCATAAGATCTTGGATGACTTTGATTTTCAGTCCCATCTGATTAAAAAGTCGAGAGTTATGTGCCCTTGAATTAGACAAAATTGCTGTTTTCGGCTGTTTTCGAACTTGTTTACACTCTAGAATCTACAATTATTGACCAATCAAGACAAATCTTGGACACAATGTTGGGTATCATAAGATCTCGGGTAAGTTTGAATTTCAGCCTGATCTTACCACAAAGTTGAGAGTTATGTGCCCTTGAATTTGATAAAATTGCAGTTTTCGACTGTTTTCGACCTTGTTTATACTCTAGAATCTACAATTATTGATCAATTAAGACAAAACTTGGACACAATGTTGGGGATCATAAGTTCTGGGATGAGTTTGGTTTTCAGTCTGATCTGATTTTTATTTATTGAATTGAACAAAAATGTTGCTCATATCATTTTGGTTCAGGTGAGCGATATAGGACCATCATGGTCCTCTTGTAGTTGTAAAATTCCAGAGCCGCGTTCTTTAGAGCGAGATTTTTTAAGATTTCTTAAGATGTTTTTGATAAAGCGTTTTTAAGACCGAGACTTTGACCAAGCTGATCCGAATACTCCATATTTATACAAATGACGTCATCATGACGTCATTTGTATAAAGTATGGAGCATTCGGAACACCGCGGTATATAAATTATAGAGCGTTCGGAACAACTCGGTCAAGCCTCTTTTATATTGTTTCTACAGAGTTGACCAAGGGGTTCCGCACGAAGCATAGGGTAATGGCGCCTCCCATTGAGCGTCTTAAAAATCTTGCTTTTAAAGAACGCTTTATCCTAAAATATCTTAAGAAATCTCAAGAAATCTCACACTAAAGAACTCGCCTCAGGGTTCAGCAACATTACCTGTCTTGTATTGTATTTTCTACTGTAGTTAGTGCAGCTTTTAAAATTTGGCAAATTGGAGGGGTAAAATCAGGACCAAATTAACACCAGATGAAATATGAAAAATCTAATTATCAACTACATCTTCTTTTCTATTTTCCGTAGTTTTCTTAGCCAGAAATAAATGGGCTGCTGCCCCCCCCCCCCCCCCCGCACTACCACCACCCCCTTGGCAATCCAGTATTTCGGAAGAGACTAAACAGCAAAACCATCCATGTGTGACCGTTGGATGGAATTTTAAACATGATTCAATTGCATTAGATTAGATTTAATATACGAACGTGAAAACCAAAGCTTTCTAGGAATCATAATAGCTTATAACCCGGTGGGATTGTCATGTTAACACAAAACGAATGCAGTTTTGAATTCTGACAAAGACTGGAAAGAGCTACCAAAACCTGCATCAATAACCCTTTCCCAAACAAGACCTGGTTTTGACGTCCCTTATAGAAATGACTTGGGAAAACATTTAGACAAAAGAAGAAACTGCTGATAACCAGCAGTTTCTCCTTTTGTCTCAATATTTTCCATGCTATATTGTACACAATTTTTATCTTAAACAAGGTCCATTTGTCATCTGCAGCAGCGTTTGAAACGGAAAACACGCAGACTGGGAAGGACCAAGATGATATGAAACCAACAGTCAGGGAGGGATCGCAGAGAATGGAATCTATCTACCGTCAACTCTTCGAGAAAGGCTAATGGAATGGATAACGGGAATGAGGACAGAGCTCTATGCATGCAACAAGCCAGCTAGCTAACTAGGATGGTCCCAACCGATATGGTATTGCCTAGAACTTCATTGCACGTTAATTTCATCCTTTCCAATGCCCAGTTTTGGTGTCCTTTAAGGAAAAGGCTTGAGAAAACTGCCAGACAAAGGGAGAAAATGTTTATAGTCGAAAAAGAAGATCACTTATTATGTGTACATGTCTAATTAAAAACGAATTCAAATCAGTCACATATAGACACAATTATTGAAGATTTTCTGACGTTGTGTTTGTGTCAGGCGATTCCCCGTCGTGACAGCTAGATAGATTGAAGTATGAATCTTTATCCCTTTCCCAAACAAGACCTGGCCCCGGTTTCTCGAAAAAACTTAAGTATATACTCATGAGAACATGCTCAACTTCAAAGGAATACTCTCCAACGTTGAAGGGTATTCGATTGAAGTTCACGTGGATTTCGTGCGATTTGAGCATAGTGCTCAGATTTGAGAATGAGAACGTACTTAAATTTTTTCGAGAAACCGGGGCCTGGTTTTGACATTCTTAATAGAACAGGCTTGTGAAAACATTGAAACAAAAGAAGAAACTGCTGATAACCAGCAGTTTCTCCTTTTGTCCCGATATTTTCTGTGACATATTTTACACCAATCCTATATTCAATAACATCCATTTTGTCATTTGTGGCAGTTTTTGAAGTGGATCGCCCTAAAATTGTGTTGTTTGGTAAGGGGTTATACATAGTTATACTTCTAGAGAAGGGGGGCTTGATCACATTCTAAATCGTTTGGTCTTTCCCAAAACAAAACATGGTTTTGAAATATTGAATAGTTGGAAAACATTGAAGGAAAAGACGAAAATGCTGATGACCATCGATGCTTTCCATACTACGAGGTTCAAATACATTTCTCCCTTTCTAGCAAAAGTTGTGTTGTCTTCAGTATCTTTTAATTTGGACAGGCCGAAAAAAGTTTGTGTATTGGAAACAGTTAATTTTCCTCTAAATCATATGTCGTGGGTATACATGATCACATGTTTCGAAACAACTCAAGTGAGTAGCCAAAGTAAAGGAGATAGCGTGTGTGGCAACGAGAACAAAGCGAGGCAACTCTTTTACGAAAATATAAATATCTATGTACGGGTTATTTCCCTTTGTCCAGTTTTGCCATCCATACAGAGTTTACTATACAGCTTTAACCATTTCCTAAATGATGAAAGTTTGGGGTTGGCAAACTTGAAAGCTGCTGCAGATGACAAAATGTATGTTTATTAAGACAGGATTTGTGTAAAATATAGCCAAGAAAATATTTAGGCAAAAGGAACTTGTCTCAATATTTTCCCAGGGCTTCTTACATTAGGGATGTAAGGTTTCCTAGTACATGTAAAACGAATGTGATCAAAAACAAATTTCGATCTATCATAGAATCCAAAGAAGAAGAAATGCTTTAACAACTTTCGCAAAAAACTGTCGAAACTTTGCAAATTTTATTTCCATTTTCAAACATTGTTAATGCCATTATTACTTGTATGTTTGTATTTTTGTATTTACGACGACGAACATATTCGTTCAAGTCTAAATCAATAAACTTTTGTTCTTGTTCTTGTTAAAGAGAGTAGGCTACACTGCCAATCAGATCAAATCGACCAATCCCGACCAATCGATCGAGTACGAATCGAAATCGGTGGTAATCGGGACTTTTCTGGGTGATCAAGCTTGATCTGAATCGCTAGGACTTACTACTCGAAATTTGGAATTAGAGACAGAGAAGATTAGAGGTAGTTTGGTTGGTTTAAGCAACGAGTTGGTATGAACCCCTGCGTGGGAAAGGATCCCTTTCATTATACAATGACAAAAGTTTAAGCTCGCCTGAATTTTAGAATGGCTTAACCCCGATTTGAATTGAGAAACTTGCCTGAAAAGGAATATGCCACTCTTTTCTCCATGTTTTCTAAAGCAATCTGTAACAGGAAAGTCATGTAATTATTTACCCATTCCTACATATTGACCCAGAGAATTGATGTCTTTGAAAAACACCAAGGACAGTGGAGAAATGCTCGTGATAAGCAGTTTCTTCATATCCCACGCTGTTTCCTACCAAGAATATCCAAAAACATAAAAATTCATTCACTTGAAATTGTCATCTGACTGTGCACTACATACATGTATTTGAATCTGGACCACCCTAAAATTTTGCCGTCTGGTAAAGAGTTAACCGGGACTTGTTTGGAATTTTCCTGACCTTTACCCTCTTCGAAATCTGTCCATGAAACTCACAGGCCTACTCTCTATCTAAAAACACAGGTCCGATTGTTTCGTAGGATTATGAGACTCGTAATCCCAAACTATGGAAATCAGTAATGTATCCCCGCCCGATTTCTAAAAGTGCCGGATAACGGTTGTAAACAAGCTAACAGTCTAGAAAACAATTAGGCAAACGAAGGAGAAACGAATTATATTATTAGAAGGCATATAACCATTTATTTCATTTTATTTTTCTTCTTTTTCTAAATCCCTCACACACGTTTTGTCTTCAAAAGTACCAAACCAGATACTTTTCGGAAATAGTTGTAGCCTAAACAAATGTGACCCGTCAAACCAAAAGGCCAAAATTCAAAGTATCCAAATGTTGAGAAACTGATCAAACCCAGGAGAGTACAACCAGGGGCCAGTTTCATCAAAATAATTATGTCGTATTTTTGACTTAACGGTGTCTTACGACAAATTTAGGACAAAAAACGCGTATCGCCAATCTGTCGAGACCTGGGTTATGTGATTGTTGTTTTAAGCGATTTTTAAGACATTGGTTACATGGGTTAGTCAAAAACACGTCTTATATGTTTTGATGAAACAGGCCCCAGATGTCGCATGTGGAACATAAACATATCGTAAGAAATGGTGAATATTTTAGATAAGAAAATACATTGAAAAGTAACGGCCCTAGTCTGTATGCGAGCTGTGCAGACAGACTAGGATCGATCACAGAAAGTCCCTTTTGGCGTGGTGGATTACATTGAAATACTCATGAATAGAAATACGATATGCATAGGCCTATATTCCATTTGATTAAACTCAATCGATTAAGATCTACACACATTTAATTAATTAGGCTAATTATATGTAAATACCAAATATCCCTACACATTAGGAGTGTGTGGCATTTCTTATGTCGCTACTCTTCAACGAAAACCTCGTAACTGTAGCTTAAAACAAGCTGTAATTACGAGTTTTTCGTTGAAAGCGACGATATACTTGGTTACTTAGTTTGCGGCTGTGGGTGGGAATGTAGAGAGGCTTGTACTTGTAGACGTTTTCCAAACGACAAAAAGTCCTGGAGGGTCATTTTGCATTTTGAATTTTGACTTTCTACTTTTGACTTTCTACTTTTGACTTTCGACTTTGCATACACGCCTTGTAGAGAGTCAAAACTCAAAATGCAAAATGACCCTTCAGGGCTTCCATTTTCAAAAAGTCGAAAGTCAAAAGTAGAAAGTCAAAACTCAAAATGCAAAAATGACCCTTCAGGACTTCCAATTTCAAAAAGTCGAAAGTCAAAAGTAGAGAGTCAAAACTCAAAATGCAAAAATGACCCAGTGCTTCCATTTTCAAAAAGTCGAAAGTCAAAAGTAGAAAGTCAAAATTCAAAATGCAAAATGACCCTCCAGGGCTTCCATAGGGCTGTTCTAATGTTTGAAATCTATTTTGCAACAACATCGACGATATCTAAATCTACATTTTGCATGAACATAATTTAAAGTGAATATGGAGGGTCCAGGAGTAAAATTGTTTTTTTGTCAGCATTTTCTCCTTTTGTCTCGGTGTTTTCTCTAGCCTCATTCACCATGTCTAAGGCCTACTTAGGGAATCATATACTACATATCGTTGCTTTTCTGCAAAACCCTCGTATCTGCAGCTTATAACAAGCTGCAGATACGAGGTTTTTGCAGAAAAGCGACGATAATAAGGATTGTCCAACTTTACATCGTCTTTGTCTCTCTAAGCGTTGTAACTGCAGCTTGTTATAATTTGTAGTTACGAGGTTTTAGAAGATAAGCGACTACGTACGAGTATTGATTTGAAGCTCTACGCGGGAATTTCGATACAGGATTTGTATAGATCGAAACATTGCATCACACTGTGTGTAAAACGAACGTTGTTTGTGGAAACCGATTTGTATAAAGCCATATGGCAAGCGAGTGCGGTAAGCTAAAAATGACGAAATAAGCTAAATTCTGTTACACAAATTCTACACAGAAGTCTTGAAAGATACAAGGTGCGGAGGCTGTGTTTGTATTTTGTTTACGTGGCAGCGTTTTTACACTCTTTAACCTCAAAGTGGACTATAAACAACAAACATGTCGGACGCAGACGACAAATCTACTACACACGTGGAGTTTGATTCTTCTCAAGGTTAGTGGTTTTTACGAGTTTTGTATTTTATTTGAAAAAAAAAAATCGTCTGTTAACTTAAGTTTGTTTGATTGCTATCTTGGCGCGAAAAAAACTTGTTATTGGTTTGCAGACGACAAAATTTTAGACTGGCTCAAATTCAAAGTTTTTGTGCAGACTGCAGACGACAGTCAAAATCTGATTAAGTTGGTAACCGCATAAAATTTGTAAATTTCAAAGAATAAAACGTTGTGGGAAGTAGGAAATGTTTATTATCAAGGTTTTCATCTCTAATTAAATTAGAAATAAATCTAGCACAATTTAACACTTGATATGTATGAGTCTGCAGTGTTCGAATTGAGTGAACGTCTTTTCAGACTAGCTTTTTAACTTCACTAAAACAAAACAAATTACATTGAAGTTTTATTGTTTAACCCTTTCCCAAAATTTTATGGTGATCCACTTCAAAAACTGTCACATATGACAAAATGAATGTTATTAAAGATAGGATTTGTGTAAAATATGGCATAGAAAATATTGAGACAAAAGGAGAAACTGCTGGTTATCAGCAGTTTCTTCTTTTGTTTCAATGTTTTCCCAAGCCTTTTTTATTAGGGGCGTGAAAACCAGGTCTTGTCAGCAGTTTCTTCTTTTGTCTCAATGTTTTCCCAAGCCTTTTCTATTAAGGATGTCAAAACCAGGTCTTGTTTGGGAAAGGGTTAAAGGGGTTTTCGCATATAAGGAAGCACTGATCAGACAAAGAACATACACATTATAGATCTAATAACCCTTTCACAAACAAAGTTATGATCAGCCTAATCTATAGTAGATCTAACTGCCATTCAAGACCAAATAACAAGTTTCCTGCCATATTTTTTCCTCTAATAAACTTTTGTCTATTGCTCTTTAGTAACATTTAGAGAAAAAAAAACTTAACTGAATTTGAAAAAAAAAAACAACAGCATTTTCTCCTTTTACCACTATACAATTTAACAAATTGAAAGAACATGCATTCACTCAGTGACATTAATTTTGTCTCTAACTTCTATAAGTTTAAACAAAATTTACATTTGTCGCATTGGAAAGGGTTAAACTATAAAATCAGTGATATGAAACTTATTGAAAATATTTGAAATAAAAATCCTCAATGTTTTAACCTTTTCGCAAATGACAGCATGTTAGGGGAGATCCTAATTGAAAGCTTCTACAGATGACAACTTGGAAGTTGATAAAAATATGATTTCTGTAGTCGACATCACAGAAGATATTGAAGTAAAAGATGTAAATGCTGATTATCAGCATTTGTCTTTTCCCTTAATGTATTCTTACAGTTTCTTCTTCTAGGTCATCAAAGTCCAGTGCTGTTTCATGGGAAAGGGTTAACGACATAATTTTGAACTGTTCCAATGTGAAAGATGTTGCAGACGACAATTTTGAAGTAAATAAAGAAGGGATTGGTGTACAATATAGCACAGAAAATATTGAGACAAAAGGAGAAACTGCTGGTTATCAGCAGTTTCTTCTTTTGTTTCAATGTTTTCCCAAGCAATTTCTTCTAGGGACATCAAAATCCAGTGCTGTTTCATGGGAAAGGGTTAAGCTATTTCTCTATTCGCCGACAAAAACCAGCTAGATCTAGAATGTTCATTTTTACCACTTGATTATCATACATAAATATTTTAGACAAAAATCAAGGTTATGCCTTTCGGGCAGGTTTTGTTTTGGCCAAACTTGGCAATTCAGTTCAGAATTGATGTAAATGTATGATATATTTAGATGCATTTGCAATAGTTTTGAAATTTATTATTAACCCTAAAAACATAAGATTGATATTTTTTCTACAGTTTCTCGTTATTTTGAACTTAGTTGACATCTTCAGTTCAACACATTCCCACTAAAAAATGCTTTTTGATGCACTACAACATAAAATGTCCTAGCTAGGGAAACTTTGTTGAAAATGAATAAATTGCTTATGACAAGCAATTTCTTCATTTCCAACGATGTTTTCTATTCAGGCAGACAGTAACTGTTAAATGTAAAATTTAATTCACTTTATAATGTCATATCTGTAACATCTTTGAATTTTGACAAGTGTAAAATTGTGTAGTCCTTTAGCGGGTTAATTGTAAAACAGCAAAAATGATGTTGAATATATTGCTGCTTTTCAACGAAAACCTCGTAACTGCGGCTTAAAATAAGCTGCAGTTACGAGGTTTTTCGCAGAAAAGCGACGATATTCTATATCGAAATCTGCTACAGAACTTTGACAAGATGGAGTTTGACAATAAATGAAGCAGAGGCGCGTTCTTTAGATTCTTTAGAGCGAGATTTTTTAAGATTTCTTAAGGTGTTTTGGATAAAGCGTTTTTAAGACCAAGACTTTGACCAATCTGTTCTGAATGCTCCATTTTTATACAAATGATGTCATTATGACGTCATTTGTATAAAGTATGGATCATTTGGAACACCATGGTTTATGAATTATGGAGTGTTCAGAACAACTCGGTCAAATCTCTTTTATATTGTTTTTACAGAGTTGACCGAGGGGTTCTGCACGATGTATAGGGTAATGACGCCTCCCATTTAGCGTCTTAAAAATCTTGCTCTAAAGAATGCTTTATTTCAAAGTATCTTAAGAAATCTCAAGATATCTCAAGAAATCTCGCTCTAAAGAACGCACCTCAGATCTGTGATTTTGTGTACTGTACTGAGGCTACAGCACAGACAATTTTGTGGAAAATGTGAATAATTATGATGGTTAACTGAACAGTCACTGGAAAACGTTGAGGTAAAAAACGAATATATTTGTAACCTGACCATTATTTTCTGCTTTTGCCCTAATATTTTCTGTGCCATATATAACAGAAATCCCATCTTTATCAACATCTATTTTGATCTTTAAGGAACAGCTTTCGAACTTAAGACCCGTCTTAAAGACTATCTTTTTGTTGCTTTTGAAAGGGTTACTTTAAAAGAAAGTCTGTGCTGTAACCTAAATAGCCAATATTCTAATTTTATCTCTTTTTGTGATATCAAAGGGTCCATTTTCAACCCCATCTATTTCTTTTGAAAAGTGTAATAAAAGGAGCAAAATGTTATCAAATGTTAGAGGATTAACTCTCCCCCAGATTTCAAAATTCTGGCCAATGCAAATTTTAAGATATTTCACAGATGATAAAAATGTCCAGTGCCATTGTATGGAATATTCATGTATTAAGGGAAAAGGAAAAAAGGCTAGATATTAAAATTACCCTATTAACATTTTTATGAAAAAATGTTTTAACAACACTTTCTTTAAATAAGATGATAAGAAAATAAAACAGAATTTATTTTGTTTTGGAAAGGATAAATTGACTTTAAATCCATTAGAGGATGAATGCTTTTATTCAAAGGAGTCTTAACCCTTTCCCAAACAAGACCTGGTTTTGATGTCCCTAATAGAAAAGGCTTGGGAAAACATTGAAACAAAAGAAGAAACTGCTGATAACCAGCAGTTTCTTCTTTTGTCTCAATATTTTCTGTGCCATATTTTTCAAAAATCCTATCTTCTATAACATCCATTTTGTCATTTCGTTGTGGCAGTTTTTGAAGTGGATCACCCTAAAATTTTGCCGTTTGGGAAAGGGTTAAGCATTATAAATGGTCCTTAACGGTAAACCCTATCCCAATCAAGAGCTGTTTTGACTACCCTAGAAGGTGGTATGTTAGAAATTCTTGACAATCTAGGGAACAACCTCGGCTAAAGTTCAAGAACTGTTCTAGAACATTTTAGATTGTAAAATGGCAGTTCTAGAACTGTTTTAGAAGATCTAGAACATTCTTGAAATGTGTTCTTGAACTTTTTTCTCAGGGGAAGTACTGTTCCCTAGAAAATTATTCCCCAATACAATATAGAGGCTACCTGGCTAACAGGGGAGCAATATTACTGACTTTTACTAGCTACTGTTGAAGTCGAAGAAGAAAAAGCAGGTTCCAAAGGTCACGGTGGGGATTGTGCATGCTGGGATGGATAACGAATACGGACAATAATAATCTTGAATCTTGTCAAATATTTTGCAATAACTCCTTTATTTCTTTGTCGATTTTCAAAAGGTCTATTGCATGTACCCCGCCTTGAAAATCCCTTTCCTCGGATACATGGATTATTTGTGGTATCCTTTTAATTTTTCCAAAAATTGATCTCAAATGACCAGAAAACGAAATGATAACGACTACGGCAAAATAAGCCACGCTTCAGGCAGGAAATTGTGCAATAATTTTCTTATTTCTGTGTCAATTTTCAAGCGATTTGTTGCATGTACCCCGCCTTACTGAGCGTTTTCCTCAGGTGTATTACTTATTTGAAAACTCCCCTTATTTTTCCCAAAAATTGATCCCAACTGTCCTGAAAAAAGACCAGATTTTTTGTCGTTTTTCTGGTCGGTTGGGATCATTTTTCGCAAAAAAGTACAAAAAGGTTTCGTGTAAAGCATACATTGGAGGAAAGAGCTCAGTAAGGCGGGGTACATGGAACAAACCGTTTTTTGATTGACGCAGAAATAAGGAAGTTATTGCAAAATGTCTTACCTGAAGCGAGGCAAATTTGTCTGTAGATTTACCCATCCCAGCATGCACAATCCCCACCGTGAAGGTGCAACATATAATAATTATCTTCCAAAAAAAAAAATAATAATAAGTTGGATTTAGTTTTAATTTCCTTTTTAGATTGTGTCTGATAGTATAATAGTCTTTTATCTCATTGTTGATTGGTTCAATTTACACCAATTCCAATTCTGTATTATATTTCAGTTCCATTTTGGACGTCAAGCCGACTCGGCTTGGCAGTTTTGGGATTCTTTGGCTTCCTGAATGTCTACGCGCTCCGCGTCAACATGAGTGTCGCGATCGTGTGCATGGTGAATGATACAGCCATTAGTTCAGCGGAGAATAAAACAAACAATGTGACAAACACGACGACGGAGTCGGTGTCCACCTGCGAGCTCGTGAAGACTGAAGGTGCAGGGTTCCAGGTGAGTCTCAGATATCCCCACTTTTCTTTAAAACTTCGAAATCAGGCCTTAACCTGTGGACTGGTCAATATTCAAAGATGTTGCAGACGACAATTTCAAGTTAAGGAAATTTAAATTTGTTGGTCTTTTCGGGTAGAAAACATAGTGGTAAATGAAGAAATTGCTTGTCACAAGCAATTTCTTCATTTTCCATGATGTTTTCCTAAGCAAATATTTTGTACGGAGTCAAAAAGAGTCACTGTGCAGTAATGGGTTAACCCTTTCCAAAAGAGCAAAATTCAAAAGCTGCTTCAGACGACAAGTGGATGTTGGTAAAGATAGAATTTGAGTACAATACAGCATAGAAAATATTAAGGCAAAAGGAGAAACTGCTGATCATCAGCATTTTCTTCTTTTGCCTCAATGTATTCCCAAGCCTATTCTATAGGGACATCAAAACCAGGTTTCATTTAGCAAAGGGTTAAGAGCAAATTTATAAGTCAACAAGACTCTTTAAGAGCTACTCTGTATTTCATTAGAGAATTCACCATTATTCTACCTCTAACCTGACGGAAAATTATAATGTAGCACAATTTTGAACCCTTTCTTAAACAGCAAAGATATTGCAGATGACAATTTTAAGTGAATGAGATTCAAGATGTTTTGTTCTTTCTTTATAGTAGGCATTGTAGGAAATGAAGAAATTGCTTGTTACGAACAATCTCTTCATTTTCCTCATGTTTTCAGAAGCCTTTATCTTGTGTGGCTTAAAAAAGTGTCATTCTTTGGGAATGGATTTATCCTTTCGAAAACAACACAGAATTTTGGAGTTAATCTATCATATCAGCCATATAACCCATTACCAAACAATGGTGCTTTTTGACGCCCTACAAAATTAAAACTTTGGAAAACATTGTGGAAAATGAAGAAATTGCTTGTGACAAAAACCATAAAATTTCATACGCTTGAAATTGTCATCTGCAGCATCTTTGAATTTGATCCAGTCCAAAATATGGGTAAAAACTTCATGCTCTGGTGTTTTTCAGGATGGTGAATTTGTATGGAGCAAGTCAGTACAAGGGGTCATTTTAGGGTCCTTCTTTTGGGGCTACCTGTTGACCCAGATCCCCGGGGGCTGGCTCGCGACCAAGATTGGCGGCAAGCGGGTGCTGGGCTATTGTATGTTGGGTGCTACAATAGCCACGGTTCTAACTCCAGTCGCTGCACAAGGGCATTATATCATACTGATTATACTGCGTGTTATAGTTGGAATAACTTCTGTAAGTATAAAGCCATTCCAAACAACAGAGTTTAGGGTGGTCTTAGTTGAAAAGCTGCTGTAGGCTGCGGTGACAAAATGGGCATAAATGATCAGTTTTGTGTATATCATAATGTAGTAAAGAAAATATTGAAGCAGAAGGAGAAAATGCTGATTAGTGATTATCAGCATTTTCTTCTCTTGCCTCAATTTTTCCAAAGTCCTTTCTATGAGGTATGCCAGAAGGCGCTCTTGATTTGGAACGGGTAAAACTTTTTATCTAAATACTGTATGTTGGGTGCTACAGTTGAGAACATCATGAAATTGACAATTTGAGTGGAATGGCAATGTTTTATGAGCGAATGAATGGATGAATGGAATGAGCGTTTGGAATGATTTTGTGTATCTAAAAAATCGATAACACGCCCATGATAACCGTTCAACCAATCAAACGTGACCTTTAAATAGTAAAAGCCCGATATTGGAAATTTACCAATATCATAGGTATGAAGGTTTATCGATAAAACGCTCACGATAATATTTCGGCCAATGAAATGCCTTCTTTTTATAACAACCAATTAAACCAGTGAACGTTTATTGAGCGGTGTGAATGTTCTATGAGCGTTTTGAATGTTTTTGTGATCGGAATGAATGAAGGCTGGAGTGGAATGATTTTGATCGGGATGGAATGGTATAAATGTCAATTTCATGATGTTCTCAACTGTACAATAGCCACGGTTCTAACTCTGGTCGCTGCACAAGGGCATTACATAATACTGATGGTATAGTAGGAATAACTTATGTTAGTACCTTGTTATCCTTTCCAAAATGTCAAAATTCTGGACCTGTCTATATTTAAAGATGTAGACAACAACATGCATATAATTAGGTGTTTCAATAACTTTTTGGTCGGGGACTCGTGACAAAGTAGACAGTGGATTTCCTGTTTTTAGCTCACCTGAGCACGAAGTGCTCAAGGTGAGCTATTGTGGTCACTTTTTGTCCGTCGTCCGTCTGTCCGTCTGTCCGTCTGTCCGTCCGTCCGTCCACAATTTCGTGTTAACACTCTAGCATCTACAAATATAAGCCAATCTTGACCAAACCTGGTCAAAACATGTATGACCATAAGATCTCGGATGAGTTCGATTATGGGTCAGATCGAACCAGAAAGTCCGGAGTTATCTGCCCTTGAATGCGAAAAATAGCTAGTTTTGACATTGTTAACACTCTAGTATCTACAATTATTTATCAATCAAAACAAAACTTTGACACAATGTTGGTGACCATAAGATCTCGGATGAGTTTGATTTTCAGTCTGATCGGACTAGAAGGTCTTGAGTTATGTGCCCTTGAAATTGACAAAATTGCCATTTTCGACTGTTTTCGACTTTGTTTACACTCTAACTTCTACAAATACTGACCAATCAAGACAAAACTTTGAGACAATGTTAGGAACCATAAGATCTTGTATGAGTATGATTTTCAGATTGATCGGATCAATAAGTCATGAGTTATACGCCCTTGAATTTGACAAAATTGCCGTTTTTGACTGTTTTTGACTTTGTTTACACTCTAGCATCTACAATTATTGACCAATCAAGACAAAACTTGGTCACAATCTTAGGGACTATAAGATCACGTATGAGTTTGATTTTCAGATTGATCAGATCGAAAGGTCATGAGTTATACGCCCTTGAATTTGACAAAATTCCCGTTTTTGAATGTTTACGACTTTGTTTACACTCTAGAATCTACAATTATTGACCTATTAAGATGAAACTTTGACACAATGTTGGTGACCATAATTTCTTGGATGAGCTTGAACTTCAGTCTCGTCAGACTAGAAAGTCATGAGTTATATGCCCTTGAATTTGACAAAATTGATGTTTTCGATTGTTTCGGACTTTGTTTACACTTTAGCATCTACAATTGTTGACCAATCAAGAAGAAATTTGGACACAATGTTGCTGAAAATAAGATCTTGCACCAGTTTGAATTAGCTTAATTAGAGTAGAATTTGCTGAGTTTGCTAAGCCCTTCAAATTGACAAATTTGCCGTTTTGGACTGTTTTTACTCTAACAACCACAAATAGTGACAAACCGAGACAAAATTTGGACACAATGTTGTTAACCATAAGTTTGTTTTCAGTCTTAAAGTCACAAGTAATTGATTTGAACAAATCTGTGGCTCATATCATCTTGGTTCAGGTGAGCGATATAGGACCATCATGGTCCTCTTGTCTCTATTGCTGGTACCTCTATACTTTTCCAAAGTAGCAGGATATGATACCCATCTAGGAAGGTAAATTCCCCGGTCCCCGACTCTTACTGAAACCCCAGCCTAATACTAAGTAGAAAATTAAGATATCATAGCATTCAAAACAGTGAATGGAAAGGAGAAAATGATACTCTTGAAACTATGATTTCACAGGCCTGTAGGAACAAGGGAGGGGGGGGATTTAGGGAAAATCCTATATAAGCCCCCCACCCAATATTCAGACAAAGGGGCTTTAGCCCACCCAATATGAAATTGCTTCCTATAGGTCTGTTTCAACTCCTTGAAATTCAAGCCATCTTTTTTCATGGACTTTGACAGTATAAAAGATAAACTTGATATACTTGTTATTCAAGTAATGGGTAAGCACTATACTACTGTAAACATGTAAAAATATATTAAGGTATACGACCCATCAATAGAATAATAAAGATACATAAGTAACTATATATATTTAAAAAAAGCATGGTATCCCGCATCTAATTGCCAATTCTTATCAACTTTGATCGTTTCGTTAGTGAAATTTTGATAATTTTATATCTTGCATCAGGGTCATACAAAATCATGAAATGCCAAACCTCCCAAGTGAGCTTTTAAACACAAAAACTGCATGATTAAAAGCAATAAACACAAGTGTTTGCACCTAATCAATAGCTTATATTATTCCCAACAATGGACTAACAAGTAAATAAATAATAACCAGCAACAAAATAATTTTTTTTGCTTTTGTAATACATGGCTACCATACTTTCGACAGGCTTTTCGGACGAATCTGAAACAATAGTCAATTTTAAATAGCATTAATTCCAATGATATATCAAAATGCATTGCACAAAAGGAAGATCATAATTTTCCTATGTGTATATTCTTTCAAGAAAAGTAAAAGTTAAACAGTTTCGCCGTACACAAGTTTAAAAAAATCACTTTGACTAATACACCCCCTTTTTTACCACCGCCCAATTTCTTAAGGAAAATGGCACTCTTTGCTCATTATACTTAAATAAATTGTTCCATACGAATTTTACAGGTTTTTTATTGTTTGTATTGGAATATTTATATAATAGTAAATGTTACTATTAAAAACCATATATATATAAACAAAAATGTTTATAAAACAAGAGTTGTCAGTGGGCAGGATAGCTCAACGAAAAAGTGTTGGATTGTGAAATTTCATAGGATGAGAAGAATAAAAAGTTTACCCAAATAGAAATTTGAAAGGGTAATGAATCTTTACCCAGTCTTTATCCTTAATAAGGAATATATACATGTCTGACCACAAGCATGTGTACAAAGTTTCAATACTTTAACATTGGTAGAAATAAAAATGTTACAAGTACATAATATCTGCATGTCAATCGTTAGCCAAACATGCCTATGTCGAAAATTGTTAAAATGCCCCAGAAATTTGTGTGTCTGAGTGTGAGTTGAGGACGGTAATATCATCACAAGAAACATTTTGAAAAAAAAATAAAGTCAGGAATGTTGTAGAAAGATAGGTCTCTGCCAAAACTAGGTCTTGTTTGGGAAAGGGTTAGGTGAACAAGCAACTTTTGAATATCAGTTTTCTGATGTCATGTTTGAATCATGTTTGCTGCCTTATTAGTAGCTAAAGAGATGGAAAAGACGAGACAGAAACACAAAAATATATAATCAAATAGAAATTCTACGGAGAAAATAATTACAACTGCTTGTATCAGTATTTGCTTCTTTTCTCTCATTGGTTTCTTTTTTCACGCAAACCTAGCGTAGAGAAAGCATCAGTTGGTCTTATCTTGTGTCTAGTTGGGAAAGGGTGAAACAGAAAGAAATGGCAAAGGTCAAGCTTACCTTTTCCCAAAGAAAAAGCCCAAATTACGGTAAACAAAGTGACAAGTTATGGAACGAAATATTTATGGTGCGAATCAACCTCCAAATAGTGACATATTACGTCAGAGGTACGTAATTCTGATTCAGGGGAGATCACTGGGTGCGCTGTAGTTTGTGATTTTGCAAAGGGAGGTCATTCTAAATGCCAAAATATTTTGATTTTTTCGTCTTTTGTTGTTTAATTTGGCGTTTTTATAAATTCATCGGCTGGGATTCGTTGAAGAAACTGCTCGTATAAATTTAAATCTAATGTAGAAGTCTCTTTACAAAAAACGTTTTAAAAAATCTTCGTAAATCCGAACATGCTCGATTATTTCCGTTGTTGCGGAAACATCCGACATTACACGAATCATTTAGAGCTAATGATGGGTCGTATTCCTTAACACTACAATAGTTTTGTACTTAACTTTAGAAATAAGATGAGCCCAACTCTCATGTTTTACATCCATTCATAAGCTGTTTTTATGAGACAAATGACCTGTTTAACACTTTTACAAAAGGACTTAATTGTATTAACATCCATAACAGAAAATGTTTTGGGAAAACATTGAGGCAAAATCAGGCGCGTCGCGTGGTTTTGAACATTGGGGCGGCGGACGGGGAGGGTTTGGGAGGGGTGTCCCCTCCCTGTACATGAGAAATTTTTTTCGAGAAGTTAACGAAATGGCGCCATTTCCTGGACTTTAAAGCCCATTTCTGGCTTATTCTATCGATGTAGAATCAGGTGTAATACAGCGAAAAAAATCTTTTTCAGACTGAAGTCTGTATTATGGAAGTACTGATGGCAGCAGCTTGTGACAGTGCTTAAATCATACTGTCAGAACGACAAAATACCGAAACATTGTTCGAGAAAAGATATCCGATTCGATTCAAGATATCGTCGCTTTTCTGCAAAAACCTCGTATCTGCAGCTTAAAACAAGTTGCAGATTCAAGATTTTTGCAGAAAAGCGACGATATTATTTAACACTGTTTTAAACTCAGGCTCTCGGTGTCATTTTATGTTAAGCACCAATCCGTCTCTCCCAAAAAATATGGGTTTTAAAAACGTCTCTTAACACGAATGGCATTGGAATCGTCAGGATAAAAAAGAGGTTACCAGCATTTTCTTCAAAATTTTCTACTCTGTGATTTTCATACCTTGTATTAAGGACAATAATGTTTATTCGAGCCAAAAGGAGAAAATGTTGGTCACAAGCCTTTCTTCTTTTGTCTCAATGTTTCCCAAGCTTTCTCCATTTTGCACGTCAATACCAGGTCATGTTTTTGAAAGGGTTAAAATGGACTGGCCTACGATCTAAGCGTTTGGGAAAAAAGATTTGTGAAGATTAATTTCACGGAAAATGGCATATAATGAAATAGAAATAAATGTAACATGGAAACATAATTTAATTAATCAATTATCAATATAATTTAACCCTTTCCCAAACAATAAAAATTTAGGACGGTCCAATTTGAAAGTTGCTGCAGACGACAAAATGGACATTAAAAAAAAGGATTTTTGTACAATATAGATAAGAAAATATTGAGACAAAAGGAGAAACTGCTGGTTATCAGCAGTTTCTTCTTTTGTTTCAATGTTTTCTCAAGCCTTTCCTATAAGGGACGTCAAAACCAAGTCTTGTTTGGAAAAGGGTTAATAAAACAAAAAAGATAACAGATGTTGACCAGTAATCTTAGCACTCACTATACATATCTATGTTATACGTATTTACAAAGCACATTCAAACTAGACCTAGTTCTAGTCTTTGAACACCAGTTAGACAAGTCAATTTTTTAATTGAGACAAATCTATCTATTAGCACAATTATGAAAATTGAAAGCTCGTGCACAAACTTGTAGTTCCGTTGTTTATTTGGAGAGTCCAAACACGGTCTGTCGTGATTCCCTAACAGTCACAAAATCATCCGCCACACTCTCTAAGTCTAACGTGTCAGTGGAGTCCCTGTGTACATGCAGCATCATGAGATGGTTGAGGCGTTCCTGCGTCATGTTGGCACGTAGGTAGGTCTTGACACGTCGTAGGGCAGAAAAGGAACGTTCGCTGGTCGCGTTTGTTGCTGGCATGACAAGTACCAATTTAACTACAGTCACGATTTCACTGAAAAGCTGTCTCGTGGTGGGAGTCATGGCTCTGATTTCTCTGGCGATGTCCATTGCGTTGTTGACCACGGATAGTCTGTGAGTCTATGGAGCTGACAGTGTACAGGCCGATGAACTCTTCGTGTACCATCAAGTCACCGTCTACGTGTCTCAGGACTACTACAACTTGTTCTCGGTTGGACTGGTCGGTTGTCTCGTCTGCCATGATGCTGAAGAAGCCGTTTGTCTTTATGTTACCAGCGATTTCACGTAGAATGCTGAGCGCCATAATCTGCAGCATCTCGTTCTGTATGTCAGCGCAGGTGTATTTCTCTTTCTTTCTCTCCAGCCAGCTCTCGATCGACGCATCTTTCTCGCCCTGTAACTTTAGTAGCTGTACGAAGTTAGACTGGCTGTCGTCGTGCCCTCGAAGAGGTAGACCCTGTCTGGCGAGGAATTTGATGCTCCGCAAAATGGTGAGGAGTTGTTGTCTGTTCGCTGCTTTCTCTACACTGTAGGCTTTCGACAGTGATTCGCCGATGTCGCGTGTTTGACGAGGTATGGTAATGTGGCGTTCTACAGCTTCCTTGTGGCTTTCTGACGATTCGTGTTTTCGGAACTTCGTTGTGGCGTCTTTCCAGTTGCAGAACCCGGAGGAGATGAACGTCTTTTCAGCCTTCGTGTTGGAGATCTTGCCGTCCTTCGCCCCCGACATACACACAAAGCAGAAGCAAACGTCGTCTGTCTGAAATAAGTGAAATCGACATACAATTACAATGTACTTTGTTTTATCCGTAATCTATTTCCTGTTTTACGCAGTCACAAGAATCGAACAGACGATCTCTTGAGAGCACGAACAGAATAGGCTTAAACCCGATTCCATTCATGAATGAAAGTCCCTTTTATGCATCGTATTTACTTTGTTTTCCCCGAGACAACTTGATTGTGACTTTAAATCAGTTCCCTTTTAGCCCCCCCCCCCCCCCCCCCCCCCCCCCCCCCCTTAAACTTTTGAATTGTTTTTGTAGCATGAGAATAATAAAAGTAAAACGCTACTTAACCCATTACCACACACTAACTCCTTTTGACTCCCTTAAAGAAAAAGGCTTTGGAAAACACAGTGGAAAATGAAGAAATTGCTTGTGACAAGCAATTTCTTCATTTCCCACAATGTTTTCTACCCAAAAAGACCAACAAATTTTAAATTTCATTTACTTTAATTTGTCGTCTGCAACATCTTTGAATTTGGAACAGCCCAAAATTTTGTTGTTTGGTAAAGGGTTAAGCTGCTTTTATCGCACTGTCGATAGTATGTATTCGATTACTTTTGTCTAATTTCAAATAATTTGAAAAAAAAAATGTTCCGCATACCTCGTTGTAGTGGAGCCATGAGTATTGTTTGAACCATAGCGCGTTGAATGATCTCAATTCTGGTGTCTTCTTGCCAAAGGAACGTTTTGGAAAGTTAAAACCAACGGGTTGATTAGCTTTAGACATGTTTACTTTCAGAAAATATCGTAATGAATGACATTTAGAAAGAAAAGAAGAACATGGTTTTAATCTTTTAAAAGTTTAATAAAGAACATAATTGAACAAAATAATTATTCTTTGATGAAAGTCATCCAAAAATCGCCGCATTTTAATTTATTTGAATAACAAAAACATATTTATGTAATTATTTTGTGATCAAAAAGTTCTGGATAACCAAAACGCAAACAAATTATCAGTTTGTGTTCGAGTAAAAGGGCCTATTTAATAAACTAGCGTATTCAACCAATTAGTAAGTTCAAGAAAAGTAAAGGGTTAATCGGAAAATTATTGTAAGTGCAATAAATTCTATATTCACCTACAATAGTCTTGCAATAATCAATGAATGTGTAGTTGAACGGGTACCGCACGCTTTCACATTTAATTAGCGATAAGGCCGTCATTTTATTGCTTTAAAGTGTGACCGTTTCCTTAGAAACCGATAAGAATTGAAACAGACCGATTGCCTTTTCGCCGCCCCAAACGACAAAATGCCTTTTTACTTGCGGAATTATTGGGGCGGCGGCCGCCGCCCCTGCCGCCCCGCACGCGACGCCACTGAAAATGAGAAATTTCTGATGATCACCAATTACTCCATTTGCCTGCAGCAGCCTTCAAATTGAAACAGTCTAAAATTATGCTGTTTGGGAAAGTGTTAACATTATTCCAAATAATTCCAGGATCCCAAGGTCTTTTTGCTGTGGGATCCAAGATTTTAGTTTGTAAATGGTCTTCCCCCAGATTAAGCCATTACCAGATGGCAAAATTGTAGACCTATCCAAATTCAAAGATGATGCAGACGACAATTTCAAGTGAATGGAATTTTACATATTTTGTACATTTTGGATAGAAAACATTGTGGGAAATGATGAAATTGCTTGTCACAAGCAATTTCTTCCTTTGGCCAAATTTTTTCTCAGGTCATTTCTATTTTAGACATCAAAACTAGGTCTTGTATGGGAAAAGGTTAAGAATTTAGTGCAGCTCAGTCTTCTTATTCCTTAAATTTTTCATTGTTTTAACCCTTTCCCAAACAGCAAAATTTTAGGATGATCCACTTCAAAAACTGCTACAGATGACAAAATGAATGTTATTAAGGATAGGATTGGTGCAAAATATGGCATAGAAAATATTGAGACAAAAGGAGAAACTGCTGGTTATCAGCAGTTTCTTCTTTTGTCTCAATGTTTTCCCAAGCCTTTTCAATCAGGGGCGTCAAAACCAGGTCTTGTTTAGGAAAGGGTTAATTAATGTACAAATTACTTTTCCTACAGTAATATATTTTCAATGTCTATTTTACAGGGTGTGTGCTATCCATCGATGCATGCTATATGGGGTAACTGGGCCCCGCCTTTAGAACGAAGTAAACTAGTCTCATTTACATATGCTGGTAAGTGGTTCACCATCGTTAAACCAGGGAAAAATGCTTCGGCTGGTAGTATAG
Organism: Fragum sueziense; assembly: GCA_963680895.1. Lineage (NCBI taxonomy): Eukaryota > Metazoa > Mollusca > Bivalvia > Cardiida > Cardiidae > Fragum > Fragum sueziense. The sequence goes on from OY804601.1 coordinate 33,239,053, forward strand.
ACAAAGATCAGCCTTCATAAAAAACAGTTTAATCTTAGTCTACACAAACTGTTTGCTTTTTTAAGCCATATCTTGTCCATGCATGCTATTTTGGGTAACTGGGTCCTGCCTTTAGAATAAAGAAATCTAGTCTCATTACATTTGCGGGTACAGTAATTATTCTAATAAAAGCCCGGGCATTTATTATAAACATGGTTGTTCGAAAAGTAGGGAGTGGGCGTTAATTAGAGGTATTCTAATTTTGTTAGTCAAATTTTGCGAATGAAGTGTCAATTCATGCACTTGAAGCTAAGCAAGTCAAATTTGGCAAAGTTTTGTTATAATGACTGCAAAATGTGATTTTTCGATAAAATTCCTTCATTTCAAACAGACTGAGGGCTGGAAATCCTCTTTTGCATTGGTATTGGAAATGATCTTTGTTTATGACTCACATTATTGTAATCCGGAGTGGGGGATGGGCGTTTATTAGAATCACCCTTTGTCGCTCAAATTGTGCTTGAAATGGGCAGATTTTCAGTCAAGAATTTGGGGATGGGCGTTTATTAGAATATGGGCGTTTATTAGAATAATTACGGTAAGTGGTAAAGCCTTGTTAAACTAGGAAAAATGCATGTTTTGGAAGAAGGTATAGACCAAGATCAGCCTGCATATACATGCAGTCTGATCTAAGTCTACACTATCTGCATATTATTTTCAAGCCACAACTTGTCAATACGCACAACGTAGGGCACCATGCCACGTGAGCAAAGTAAACTTGTCTTGTTTAGTAAAGCAGGTAAGTTTTGTGTTCTTGCATTCCTATTATATAAAAGGAGCATCGCATCTTTGATAGGGGATCAAAACGTTTTAACTACAGCTTGAAAATGCTGGATTTAGGAGGTTTTGGTTTTTCACTAATGACATGCGAGGTATATACTAACATAACAAAAAAATAAGAACACAATAAATCAAATATATAAAACATATGATTAGGATAAAGCAAGCATAAAACATTTGATCATAATAATTACATAAATACCCAAATTATATCATGTCTGCCTCATACATTCTTGGGATGGAGCACTGAAGATAAAAAAGTCTCATTTTCATTTCAAGGACTTTGCTAAAACAAATGCAAATACTCATCATATCATAGCAATAAGGTTATTTCATCTAAGACCCCCCCCCCCAAATGTTTAGTATTTGTTATTTTTAGTAACATACTCTCAATCCCAAAGCATTTTGGTAACAATACTCTCGAACCCAAAGTGTTTTAATGTTGAATGCACATGCTCTTTATCGCTGTATATTGAATGCATATGCATCATCATTGTTTTCTCCACATATATAGGGAGCCTCGTTTTGATAATGTCGATTTGTGACTAGTTAGCTCCACTGGCCTTTCAGGCCAGCGGGCTATTATCATGGCGTTGTGTCCGTCGTGCGTGCGTCCGTGCGTCCGTCCGTCTGGTCGTCAACTTTTTCTTTAAAAATTTTCTTCTCAGAAACTACTGGATGGATTTCAATCAAACTTCACAGGAATGATCCTTGGGTGACCCTCTCTCAGATTCCTCGAAATAATTCAGATTGAACAAGTAAGTCTGGAGTTATCTGCCCTTAAATATCAAAATGTCTGTTTTGGCTTTTTATCACTCTAGCAACAACAAATATTGACCATTCAATAAAAAAATTTGGACAGAATGTTGGTGAATGGTAGACCTTGCATGACTGTATATTTCAGTTTGATCGGAATTTCACTGCCTGAGTTCAGAGCTCATTTATATGGCATAAACTCAGCCAGGTAATGAGTAAAGTGTGAAATGGGTGGAAGGGTTACTGATTGCTGTATCTCTTAGACAGGGCTACAGATAAGTGGGGTGAAGACATTATAACTTCATTATTTTAATTCCAAACTCTATGTTGTGGGTACTCATTTGAATTGTCTCAACAAGACGATACAAATGAGTACCCACAACATAGCGTTTGATAAACAATAAGAGAATTATTGCAGTTTGAAAAGTCATCACTCCCTCTTATCTTGAGCTTTGCTTAGAGGTTGTTAAGTTACAAGTTAACCCATCACCAGAGGGCAAAATTTTAGGCTAGTCTAAATTCTAAGACCTTGCAGACAACAATTTTAGGTTAATTTTTGGCCTCTTGGGGAAGTTAACATTGTGGAAAATGAAGAAAGTGATAGTCACATGCAATTTCTTCATTTTCCACAATGTTTTCAAAGTATCTTTGTGTGGAAATGGGTTAAATTAGCTATAGATAATTTCAATTGGTCATTGAGCAATTTTATGGACTATGTATCTGTTTAGATTGCCAGTATCATCCATCCTAAGCTGGAATTCTCACTCTTTCCTTTACTTTCTTCTTGTTTTAGAGTCACTGTGTGGTAATGAGTTAAGGGTATACTTAGAAGTGCACACTGTGTGTTCCTAAATGTGTTAACTAAATAAAAGAGTGGGTCATAGTGAAGTGTTAACCCATTTACAGATGGCAAATTTTTAGACTGGGTAAATTCAAAGACCTTAACAGTGAATGGAATTTCACCCTTTCCCAAATGGCAAAACATTTATTAGAAATATGGTATATTTAGGGAGATCTACAGTTCATGAGTAAATTTAGATCTATTTGGTACAAGGAAGATTTTCATTACTAGTTCGCCGAGCCCGGATAGCTCAGTCGGTTACGTCGAAGTCTGTCAATCCATGGGTCTCGAGCTTGAACCCTGCTCGGCCAGTATCCATTCTGACATTTGACAAAAGTCATTTGTCTCTAACCAATGGGTGTGAATCATCTATGTGAGAGAGCAGCTGGAGGCTCGGTTTGGATATTGTGGTTGTACTGGTGTGAGAAATACCAGGAACCCACGTTAGGTGCTCCAGCCGCCGTGATATGACCATAGAAGTTGAAAACGGAATAAAACCTAAATTGGAATTATCTCCCATTTCATTTAACCCTTTCCGAAATGACAATTATCTGGTTAGAAACGTAGGATATTAAGGAGTAATTGATAAACAAATTTAGATCTGTTTGGAAGAAGGAAAATATTCTAGATTGCTAATATTGACCTAAGCAGGAATTTCCTTCAACCCTTTCCCAAGTAGCAAACATTTAGTTTTACATTCTTCTTGCTCTAAGAACCACAGGTATTGAACATTCTAATCAAAATTTGGATAGAATATTAAATGAAACTCAGGCCTGTGGAGCGACTCAAGACCTTCAGGTCTTTCTAGTTTTAGTTATAATTTTCATGAATAAATGTTGATTTCCCATACACCCATGGTCTTTGCCTCCGGAAGTGTGTTCTGTGGGTACAGTCTAAAACATAAGTGAAAGGACCTTATTTATGAACTGCTCGGAAATGTGACTACGAATGTCCAATTCATAAGGAATTGTAAGATAATTTGTCAGTGTGAATCTACCTTTAAATATGGACATCAAATCTGTAATTGTTTTGTAAAGGGTTAATAAGTGAATAATGTAATACAAGATACATAAAATGTAACTGATGTTATCAATTAATTATATGACTTGAACCTGTTTGAAGCAGAGACAGTGCAGAATTCAATTACAATTTTAGCATGTTTGGGCTTTATCACGGTGTATAATCATGTGACTCAGAATTTCAGATAATCTTCAATATTTTTGTAAATACTTTACCAATTTGAATTAGGTTTGAAGCAGAGAGAAATAAGAAAATACCAAGAATAAGCTGGACTTGGTGGATTTTTGAAAATCAGATGATAAAAAAGTTATTGAAGATCAACCAAAACCTCATAATCACACACAGCTTAAACCTTGACAACAAAATTGTGTGCTGCTCAAATTGGAAAGGGTTTAAAGACCACACAACAAATGAATGTCAAAAGTACTCTGGAAAATATTAAAAGAATAGGAGAAATTGCTGATCAGTAATTTCTTCTTTTTCTCAAAATTTTCCAAATATTTGGTAAGGGTTTTCAAAACCATGCAATTCTTTGTTGGGAAAGGGCTACCGGCACCTCTATCCCAGACAATATAACACTATTTTTGCACAATTTCATGTTATAACCTAGAGCAGGTGGTACATGTGTTTTCTAAAAGGGACATTTAAGCAATTTATTTAAGTAATTACTTTATTTTCCATTAATGGGCCCCGATAAATAAGAATAAGTAATATCATAAAGCACATGAAATAAAGTGTTTCCTGAATTAACCCATTCCTGAACAATAAAATTTTCGAGCTGTTCCAATTTGAAAGCTGCTATCTGAATATCCTTGCTTTTCAATGTAAACCTTGTAACTGTAGCTTAAAACAAGCTGCAGTTAAGAGGTTTTGGTTGGAAAGCAGTGATATGGCAAAATGGAACATAATAGATTTGAAATGTGTGTACACCATACAGCTGAAAAATTGAACAAGAAAAGGAAATGTTGGCAATCAGCATTTTCACTTATTGTCTCAAGCTTTTTTCAAGTATTTTCTCATTCTTGCTAACTCTTTCCAAAACCAACCCTGGTTTGGATGTCTATTGTAGAGAAGGCTTAGGAATTTGTCACTTTCAGATATTAGGTTACTCGATTTCCATAATAAAGTAATTATAATGCACTTTAACCCTTTCCCAAACAAGACCTGAATGAAACAATTGGTGAATGGGCTTTGGAAAACATTGAGGCAAAAAGAGGAGCTGCTGAGAATTACCAATTTCTATGTTTGTCTAAAAATTTTCTGCACAATGTTGAGCACAAATTCTAAACTAAATAACACCCATTTTGTTGTCTGCATCAGCTTTCAAAATGGAACAGTCCAAATTCTTGCCATTTTGGAAATTGTTAAGTTGGTTTGGCTTTCATGATACAGTGACCTAAATATTTCATTTCTATTTTGAGGGTTTAGTGCAAAACAGTTATAATTGTTGTAATAACGGAAATGCTTTCTAAAATTATGTTGTGAACTAAGATCTGACAAAAATGCCCTAATATAGCATTACAGACTGCTATGCTATTCAGATCTGCCTGCGCTCAAGTTGAGAATGATCAGGATCCATCATATACTCTGTGTGTGTGTGGAGGAAGGGGGGGGGGGGGGGGAGGAACCACTATGATTTAGATGCTGGGACACTAGACTTATACTTATAGTCTTTTCATATTACCACTGGTGGGGCACTCGGCCAAAGCGTTGGACATTTTTTCGCTATCAATGTATTCCGTCGGTGTTGTTATGAAATATCGTAATTACGGCTTTATTGAAGCCGTAGTTACGAGATTTTATAACGACACAAACAGTTTGTCGATACAAAACGGTAAACCCGGTCTGTTTTTAGAACAAGTTCATTGTCATTTGAAAAGAAAATCTATAAACTCACATTTGCACGCAAAATATCTATAGTCCTTGTTGTAGCGAAAATTGTTTTAGTCGATCACCACCAGTGATTACCAGACGACAATATATTGGACTGTTCCTATTTGAAAGGTGTTGCAGTTGATAATTTCAAGTTGATGAATTTTAAAAATATTTACATTTTGTGTTAGAAAAACCTTGTGGAAAATGAAGAAATTGCTTGTCACAAGCAATTTCTTCATTTTTCACATTGTTTGCCCAGGCATTATTTTGAGGGGCATCTAAAGGCGTCATCGTGTGGGAATGGGTTATAGTTTGTAACCTTGTAGCCATGAGTTTAAGTCCCAGATCTATACTACTTTGTATATTATAAGTAAACATCAGGGGTTGACACTAGTCTAAGCTCATGCATACACTAAAAGGCTGGACAGAAAATAGTACGGTAAAAACATTGCGAGAAAGGATCTAATATTGTCGATGTGTCCTTCAAACCAACTGCATGGAATAGGTAGCAGTGAGGTAAAACTTAATTGAACTGAATTTGCTGAACCCTAAAATTGTCTTTCTTGCATGCTTTATTTACTTTTTCATTTATTGATATATGATATGTATAATAATTCTGACACTCGATCCCAAAATATTGACATATTTACAAATATACATGTATATTTAGTTAGTAACAATTACTATATGAATAGTATAAGATCAAGTGTCAGTGGCATGACTATAATTTATAATTTTTATAAGTGTCCTATCATGCAAAAAAGAACCATTTAGGTAAATTGTAAAACTGAAAGTAAAACCAGACCCAGAAGAGAACATAAGAACCAACATGTGAAAATTCCATCAAGAATTATTGAGCTAGATAAAAGGAAATCTTGTTATTTCAAAACCAAACTTCATATGGGTATTCATTTGAAATGTCTCAATGAAACAGCCCCCTTGAGTACAAACAATTTAATGTTTGAACAACAACGAAGGATATTTTGCATTTTGAAAAGCCTGATTATAACCCCCACTCTGTCACGATGTAATGTGTATCTTTTCATGTATTCTCTGTACAGGTGCTCAAGTCGGAAATGTGGTGACTTTTCCTCTAGCAGGGTTACTTTGTAAATATGGATTTGCTGGGGGATGGCCTTCTATCTTCTATATATTAGGTTGGTATCATTTTCTCCCTTTCCATCAATATTTTCCATGAAAATGTGATGACGTTTCCTCTCTCAGATTTTCTGTAAAGACATGGATTTCCTTGCAGCTTTGCCTACAGTCTATTCTCTATGTACATGTTTAAAGCGACATTTCACATTTATTTCATTTTTATGCCCCCGTATCGAGAGATTGGGGGCATATTGTTTTACTCGTGTCCGTCTGTCTGTCTGTCCGTCCGTCCGTCTGTCTGTCTGTCCGTCCGTCTGTCCGAAAACTTAACCTTTGCCTTTTCTCCAAAAGTATTTGACATACAAAGCTTAAATTTGGTATGCAACTTTCTTTCAATGATATCTATCTGTTCCATGCAATTTGACCTTCCTCAAGGTCATCCCTTAACCCTTATCAACCCTTTACTCTACGAAAACTTAACCTTCTACTTCGAAAACTTAACCTTTGCCTTATCTCCAAAAGTATTTGACATACAAAGCTCAAATTTGGTATGCAACTTCCCTTCAATGATATCTATCTGTTCCATGTAATTTGACCTTCCTCAAGGTCATCCCTTAACCCTTAATAACCCTTTACTCCACGAAAACTTAACATTTAAGAAAAATGGCCATTTCGGGGGCATTTGTGTTTCATAAACACATCTTGTTTAAAAGTATGTCTTGATGCAAAGCTTGTTTATTCTAATGCGTAGAAACGCTATCAGTTTTTTGAAGTTGTTATCTATAAGCGAAAAATACGCCTTCAAAGTTGAGACAGAAATGACAAATTCTATATAAATCTGAACTGTTGTCCACAACAATTTGTTTAATCTTGGTACAAAAATATATATTTCTCGTAAACGGTTCAGTATTTTGGCTTGAAATTTTCAGAATTTTCATAAGAAAATATGCTCTTTCAGATAGAATAAAAGTAAAATTTATGTAAAAGTAATCGTGAAATGTCACTTTAAGGTTGGTATGTTGAAATTCAGTAAATGTGAAATCTTGTCATCCCATTAAAATGAAACAGTCAATTAGCAAAGCCCCCTTAGGCTTACAAATAATGATTTAATATTAATATTGTATAAATTATATTTGTTATCCCTCAACCAGCTGCAGACAAAATGGTTATCCTTTCCCAAACTACAAAATGTAAGACTAGTCAAATTTGTGAGGGCAGTAGGCTGTAAAATAATTGTTAAACCTTTCCTAAGCGACAAAGAGTTGGGGTGGTCTAAATTGAAAGCTGCTGCAGATGACAAATTGAATGATTATAGAGAAACAATTTTTGCATGATTTTGCATAGAATATATTGAGACAAATGGAGAAAATGCTGATGATCAGCATTTTCTTCTTTTGTCTCAATGTTTTCCCAATCCTTTTCTATTAGGAACGTCAAAACCAGGTTTTGTTTGGGGAAGGGTATACATGTGTACAAGAATCATATCATATGGCATAAAAAGCTTTGACAGAAAAGGAAAAATGTTAATTTGATTTGAAAAATATACTTAAGATATTGACATTGACTGAAGCTTTGAATTGCAAGTGACAAAGTTTTTGAAGCATTCTATAAGCTGATTGTTTAACTTGGGTCTTAAACAGTGACTTTTTACTTGCCTCAAGATAATGGCTTTGGAAATCATCATGGAATATGAGGAAATTATTCATTTCCCACAAAAAAATATTCAATTTCATGCACTTCAAATTGTTGTCCCTTATGTCTTTGAATTTGGACATGTCTAAAACTTTGCCGTTTGTTGATTGGTTAATTATGTTCTGTTTTTCAGGTATTTTAAGCTTTGTTTGGTTCGTGTTATGGATGCTTCTAGTCAGTGACTCGCCGTCTCAACATAAACGCATCAGTAAAATAGAACAAAAATATATTGAACAGTCTCTGAAGGATAGTGTCAAGTCCGGAGAAAAAAATAGGGTAAGTGATCACTAATCAGTGTTCTCATTATGGGTGACCCATTTTGATATATGATGCATTATAAGTGAACAGAAACTATTATGTTTGGGAAGAGCAAATTTACAGCCTTCAAGGTTTTTAAGCGTCAATGGTACGAAGGTGGATCAGAATGAAAACCAGCCCAAGCTTTCGAATAGAAAATGCTATGGTATAAAACACGGTGGATAATCACGTGATAGGGGAGATTCGGGATTTCTCGGACATGTGGGTAATCTCGGACAGCCAATGTTTGTCTTTATAAATAAAGAGTCTTTATTAAATATTTCCCCAAATCAGCTGTATTTATAGGTATAACGCGTCATCAATCGAATGCGCCTGAATAGATGACACCACGTGACATGTATCGTGACGTGTGGGGAGTTTACTCATTTCTGTGACGTAGTGTCCGACTTTACGCGGCGTAAAATCGTATTTAGCTATTTTAAACTCGGACACTAAAGTTTTCTCCATGTTTTCTCCAATTTTCATGCTCAAATTAGCAACATAAATGATGTCGACTGCAACAGCTTTCAAATTGCAGCAGTGTGCAAAACTTAACCCTTTTGGAATGTGTTAAAACAACAGGTGCGTCCGAGATTCCCCAGTGCATGTCCGAGTTTACCTTACTCTGATAGTATACTTTATTTCGTAAAATTATCTGCCTTGGCTTTATTTTAACTGTTTTAGCGAATGAAATTATTGTAGAATTGGAATACTTTATTGTTTTCGTTGTTGATTCAGAAGCTTGTCTGTCCCAGAGAGTGAGATATCCATGGTGTCCTGACAGAGACTACGTTTTGTGTCCGAGTTATACCGAATCTCCCCTACAATATTTTCAGAGAATCTGCAATAACTTTGTAAATACTGGACCGATTTGAATTCAGTTTGAAGCAAAGAATGTGGACAGACGTCACGCATTAGGTGGACATAGTTGATTTTGAAAAATAAACTGATAAAAAGTTATTGAAGATAAACCAAAATTTTGGTTTATCTTCAATAACTTTTTTATCAGTTGACTTTTCAAAAATCCAACACGTCCAGCTTATTCCTGGCATTTTCCCACCTTCTCTGCTTCAAGCCAAATTCAAATTGGTCAGGTATTAAAAAGATATTGAAGATTGGTGGAAATTCTGAGTCACATGATTATCCATGATTATCCACCTTGTTTTATACCATAGCATGAAAGGTCTTAAAGACCGACATGCCTGCAATCTTATTCAATGAAGCTTTTCTCATGATCTCTGATGAATTGCACTTAAGTGTTTAGTTTCGTTTTATTTCCAGACTATGGTTTAACAAAATATTTTTATTTGATAAGAGTATTTGTATTTTGTTTAATTTTAGAAAGTCAATGTACCGTGGTTAAAGATGGCCACCTCATTGCCAGTGATTGCCATTCTAGTTGGAAATATAACATCAGATTGGGGGACCTATACTTTATTAACCAATATACCTACATAGATTCTGGTTTATTGAACCATTTCAAATGATCTCAAATCCAAATTCAAGTATTCTCTTTCATACTATTTGCAGAAAATAGATGTACCTTGGACAAAGATGGCCACCTCATTGCCAGTGATTGCCATTCTCGTTGGGAACATAACATCAGATGGGGGACATATACTTTATTAACCAATATACCTACATAGATTCTGGTTTATATTTGTACTTTGTTTCGTTTTATTTCTAGAAAATAGATGTACCATGGTTAAAGATGGCCACCTCATTGCCAGTGATTGCCATTCTCGTTGGAAATATAACATCAGATTGGGGGACATATACTTTATTAACCAACATACCTACATATATGAAGGAAGTGCTCAAACTAGATATTTCGTCTGTAAGTATAAACTTTTAACACTTTGCAAAAAAAGACCTGTCAAATGTTTTGACCCCCTTTCATGTGTGGACAACTCTTCCTACAGGTTCAATTTGAATTTGGTTGAAATTGCTGCTATAAATATCTGTGGTATCTTGTGCTTATCACTTTTGAAATTATGATAACGCTTGTTGTTATTGAAAACACTGCCCTTCCAAAAATGCCCAGTTTCTTGTGTTTGCAACTGAACTCCTCGCATAGTTTCAATCTAATTTTGATCAAACATGCCACAATAAATCTCCATCTTGTCTAGCACAGACTGTATCATGTCTAAACAAAAGGACAAGCAAAACTCTCCCAAACAAGACTTGGAATTAAGATAGTTTTGAAAAGCACTGAGAGTAAAGACAAAAATGCTGATATTAAGCATTTTCTTCTTGACTCTCGATGCTTTCCTTGTTCTAAAATTAGGATTTTGTATGTGTATATCTAATTACATTAGTTTTGATGTCTGAATATAGAATTATTTGTGCTTGCAAATTAGTTGTTTGATTGTCTGAAACATTTTCTTTACATATGATTTCAGAATGGTTTATATTCAGCGTTGCCGTATGTAGGATTCTGGGCTGTCATCAATATATCAGGGTTGGTCGCAGACTGTATCATGTCTAAACAATGTTGCTCCATGACATTTACTAGGAAATCTTTTACAATTTGTGGTAAGTTACAAATTTTGTTCTGGCTCTAGACTCTTAACACTTTGATTGATTCCTGGGATATAACTTTCGCTCATTATCTACAGCCCGATAGCATCTAAATGTACCAATCTATCTAGTTTGAGACAAAAAGTAAACTTGATTTGGTTATAAATGTAGTTTTTATTGCAATTTTCTGCTTGTTACTTTTTAGAAATAGAATTTCTGTTAGGGAGGTCAAAACCAGGTCTTGTATGGTAAAGTGCTAAGATATTACGATGACATTTTGCCTGAGATACACAACTAAATACAGTTATTTGATTGGTCAACTTTTGAGAAACATTCACACCAAAAAATTGTCCCCGTCCAGGTAATTTTGTTCAATTTCTAAGCTTATATTCTATGGAATTTGTAGAGATAAAGGGCACCATACGCACCTTGGAGAGGGCCATTACTGATTCTGACTCACTCTGCACCGAATATCATGGTTACTTTAAGAAAAATAATTTCTGTAGAGTGTAAACTGAGAAATGAAAGCTGACGATTTTTTGGTGTGAACGACTTAATATTTCCCAAAAGTCATGTGAGTTATCTACTGTGTAATTGGTTCATTATGTAATACATTGTAGGCAATGTTCGATAATGTCGTAACTTGAATAATCTGTAGTTATTGCTAATTTGAACGAATCTGACGCTCTTATATTTTGTAGGTATGATGTTTCCAGCAGTTTTGTTAATAGCTTTAGGATATGTAGACTGCACACAGCCAAGTTTAGCGATCACATTGTTGGTATTTGCGGTATCATTGACGGGAATCCAGTACAGTGGCTGGTTGGTCAATCACATGGATATTGCTCCGGCGTACGCTGGCATTTTGTTTGGAATCTCAAATTCTATAGCAGCTGTGACGGGATTTTTATCCCCGACAGTTGTTGGACTTATTACAGAGGTAAATATTCTATGGTTAACCCGAGCTACAGACAAGTTGGGGTGATGGATTTTCAAAATGCAATATTTCTTTAACTGTTCACCAAACCCTATGTTGTGGGTTCTCATTGGAATTGTCTCATTGAGACAATTCAAATGAGTACCCACAACATAGGATTTGGCTTTGAAATAACAAATTTAGAATGTCTTCACCCTATCCAATCTGATGCTCTGGTTAACCCTTTCCTGTGCAAGACAGGGTTTTGACATCCCTAGAAGAAAAGACTTGGGAGAACATTAAGGCAAAAGCATATCAAACAAGAAATCACATTTCAAGAGTGAACTTATAGTAAGGAAGGAAGACAATCATCATTTTGAAAAATCAACTATTTTTGAGAAAACATTTTCTACTAGATACAGCTTATTCAGTGAGCACAGATTTGCTAGGGTTGATTATTTTCACACTTTCCAGATGATAGCTTTTGATGTCCATCAAGAAGAATACTCAGGAAAACTTTGTGGAAAGTTATGAAATTGCTTGTCACAAGCAATTTCCTAATTTCCCACAATGTTTTGTAAACAAAAATATTGAAAATGTATAACTCCATGCACTTGATATTGTCGTTTGCAACACTTTGAAATTTGGAACAGTCCAAAATGTTGACGTCTGATTATGGCTTGATATTTTCAGGATAAAACAAGAGAACAATGGCAGATGGTGTTTTTCATCTCGGCCGGTTTCTACGTGTTTGGTTCAGTGTTTTACGGTATATTTGGGTCAGGTAATGTTCAGCCGTGGGCACGGGAGAAAAATATGGACCCTTCAGAGCGAGAACAACTTCGTGACACGGAAATGGAAGAAGCAGATCAGCAAATCTGAATATATTGTGATGAAATGAGGAATCTCTTTTTCCCTTAACCAATTCCCAAACGATAAATTTTTAGAGGGATCCACTCAAAAACTGCCACAAATGACATAATGGAAGTTTTTAAAGATAGAATTTGTGTAAAATATGACATAGAAAATATTGAGACAAAAGGAGAAACTGCTGGTTATCAGCAGTTTCTTCTTTTGTTTCAATGTTTTCCCAAGCCTTTTCCAAGTTTTTTTTTGTAGTAGGGACGTCGAAACCAGGTCTTGTTTGGGCAAGGGTTAACTTTTTCCCAAATAGCAAAATTTTAGGGTGCCCTAATTAGAAAGCTGCTGCAAATAACAAAATGGATGTTAAATTTGTCAATATCACAGCTCAGAAAACAATGAGGAAAAAGGAGAAAATTGCTTTTTATCAGCATTCTCTTCTTTTGTCTCAAGATTTTCCTAAACCTTTTCTAAAAAGGGACATCAAAACTTGGTCTTGTTTGGGAAAGTGTTAAAACTTATTACAGTGAAAGCCTTAGAAAACATGGGGAAAAAAGGAGATAATGCTGATTTTTTGTGCCCAGGTATCGAGAGATCAGGGGCATATTGTTTTAGTCGTGTCTCTCTGTCCGTGGGTCTGTCCGAAAACTTAACATTTGCCTTTTCTCCAAAAATATTTGACATACAAAGCTAAAATTTGGTATGCAACTTCCTTTCAATGATATCTATCTGTTCCATACAATTTGACCTTCCTCAAAGTCATCTGTTAGTCAACCCTTTACAGGAAAACTTGGCCATGGCCATTTCGGGGGCATTGGTGTTTCACAAACACATCTTACAGTTTTCACTGTCTCTATCCCAAAAGGGATTGTTTGGGAAAGGGTTTTTAAGCCTTTACCTGACAATAAATCTTTAGACTGGTCTTAATTGAAAGATGTTGCAGGCGACAATTTTAAGTGAAGGAAATGTTACATTATTTGGTCATTCTTGGTAGAAAATATTGAGGGAAATTTTCCACAATGTTTTCCAAACCATTCACCTTGTGGGGCATCAAAGAGTGTCAATGTGTTGTTAATATTGCTTAAAAAGCTAAATATTTTGTCAAGACTTAATGTTGCAGATGTCAAGTGAATTAAATTTTACACATTTTAGCTTTTATGGGTAGAAAACATTGTAGCAAATGAAGACATTGCTTGTCACAAGCAATTTCCCCATTTCCCACAATGTTTTCCAAAGTCTTTATTTTATGAATTTAATATATAATGATGTTATTTTTAAAAGTCAAAGTTTGGGAATGGTTGAATGATAATGTGTTCAAAGATTAACCCATCACGGAATTGAATTAACCCTTTCCCAAACAAGACCTGATTTTGACATCCTTAATAGATGAGACTTGGGAAAACATTGAGGCAAAAGAAGAAAGTCCTTTTGTCTCAATATTTTTGAGCTCTTTTGTTAACAAATCCAACCTTGATTAACACCCATTTTGTTGTGTGCAGTAGCTTTTGAATTGGACCACCCTAAAATTCTGTTGTTTGGGAAAGGGTTAATACCTCAAATCAGAACAGCAGATTTAAAAGGGTGGTAATGGCTTTTCGAAATACATGTACAATATTTTGTTTATTGTTCATCAAACCTTATGTCATGGGTGCTCATTTGAGTTGTCTTGATGAATACCCAAAACATAGGGTTTGGATTTAAAATGCCTCTATCCACTCTTATCTGTTGCTCTATCTCAAATAAATTATTGAGTTCAAAAATTAGAGAAGTGACCATAATAGCATTGAGATCACCTTGGATCTAGATCTTCATGTGCCAAAGTCAGTCCAGTCTGATTGGGATCTTTGTTGCCTCGACACAGTTTAACCCATTCCCACGCATTGACTCTTTTTGACTCCCACAAAGAAAATGGCTTTTGAAAGCATTGTAGAAAACGAAGAAATTGCTTGTGACAAGCAATTTCTTCATTTCCCACATTGCTTTCTACACAAAAATACAAAAAAATGTTAAATTGTTGTCTGCAACATCTTTGAATTTGGACCTGTCTAAAATTTTGTCATTTGGCAATGGGTTAATATGCAGAGCAACATACAGTCAAGGGACATAATTATTCACCACCCTGTTGATTTTTGTGTGAATTTTACGCTCAATTGTTAGACTAAAACTGAAGTTAAATTATTATTTTCTTATACATCACACAATAGTCGATTCTATTTCAGAGTATAAACAATTGCAGACAAAATCTGCATAAAAACTTCTTTCAAATGGTTCAGATACGTGGTTGCTAGGCAACTTAAGAAAATTGGTGAAAATTTCTGACCAGCCTCCATAACATTGTTGCCATGTAACTCAAGTTTCACTAAAGATATCATTTTACGATAAATCGATCTATGATAGATAATTTATTTAACTGTAAAGTTTTCTGCAATATCCATAGAGTTTCCTTTGAGAAAAAAATGTTTGAAATTTTATTTTCATTGCAAAAATACCAAAAAATGCCAAATTAACATAGGAGTGAATGGAGCATGGCATTTTTCTTGGTAACTTGGTCAAATATAATAGCGAACAATTTTCGCGCCAATTTGTGCTAAAAATAGATTTCTAATGGGAAAACCCCCAACAACGTTTGCCGGGTACCAGTCTAATATTTTGTTTATCGGTCATGAATCGGACATTTTTTTCGTAACAGTGTTAGCGAAAAATTATCATTTTCAAGCGAGATATAGGTCGATCATAGATAATGCAGACGGGAACTAAAACTACGAAACATTGCGCATATGCAACATGCAACATTGATTCAACATACGGTGACAGACCATAAATGACAAACGTTTTTCTTGAGATTCCCCAGCAGCTTAACCAGAAAAAACATCAAAAAGTCTGAAAGTAAAGTAGCTATGATCATGAAACTTCTCGGGTAGATAGATCTCACCAAGGAGAAGTGCAACGCACAAGGAGCATAACTCTACCTTGCTTATATTGTGAGATATTGCCCTTTGTTGAAGGCCTACATAGTGAAAGCCTTTGGGGATATCAATTCACATTCAGCGACATATTCTAGTTTTTTTCTATATTAACCATTTCACAAACAAGACCGGTTTTGACGTCCCCAACAGAAAATTCTTGGGAAAACATTGAGGCAAAAGAAGAAAATGATGATCGACCAAATTGAAGAGGCCTGCTCAGCAGACCAAAAGAGTGTGAATAACTTCTTTGGATATTGATGATCATTCTTCTTTTGTCTCAATATTTTCTCTGAGATAAAACACTTAAAGTATTCACATCCGTTTTGTCATCTGCAGACTTTTTTCAATTTGGCCAAACATGACATTTTGTCGTTTTGGAAAGGGTAAGCGAGTACGCACGAGCGACACGACGAAGCCAAGGCAGGACCGTATGTGTAAACATTACTTGTTTTAAAACTGCTTATTTCATAGTTACCAATTTTAAAAAGTACACGACAGTGCAGCAACCTTCTTAACTCTGAATTAGAATGTTTCTCAACAAATGATTACAGCAATCCAGCTCTTAAAACGCCATCTTCGGCAAGTTGAACGTGGAAAAACTTCGCGAGATGCACAGCCATTATTTGTACGATAGGAGATTCCCAATCTATTTTTAGACCAGTGAGGCGTGACGATGACGTATTTGTTCATACGACAAAATCGAACGCTATTGTAGTACTTTGTAAGTATAGCCATACAATGTTATGAAGAATTTGTCACTTTTATATATCTAGAATGTTGTGCATATTTTCATTTGCTTAGTTACCAAAAAGGTCACACTATGTTGCCATGGCAACCGCTTTAAAGAGGATTGTCAGAAATTTTCACTGATATTCTTATATTGCCTAGCACATGTCTTTGAGAGCTTCCAAAAGATATTTCAAGCAGACTTTATCCGGTATTGTTTATACTTTCAAGGCATATCTATGGTTTTCTGCTAAGTGAAAGAATAAGGGCTCTATGGTAGTTCTAGTCCAGAAAATCACTTAATTTTTCAATGAAAAAATAGGTGGGTGGCTAATAATTATGTCCCATCAGTGTATGGGGAGTTGGTGAAGAATTTTTAAAACTTCTTATTTCATATCCAAAAACCATTCTGTGGGTACTTATTTGCATTGTCTCCACAAGAAGATTCCTACGAGTATCCACAACATAGGGTTTAACTCTTTCCCAAACGACAAAATTTTAGGGAAGTCCTATTTCAAAGTAGATGTGGTCGACAAAATTGATGCTGAAAAGGAAGGCATTTGTGTACAATATGGCACAGAAAGTATTGAGACAAAAGGAGAAACTGCTGGTCATCAGCAGTTTCTTCCTTTGTCTCAATTTTTTTCCAAAGCCTTTTCTATTAGGGACGTCAAAACCAGGTCTTGTTTGGGAAAGGGTTAATCATCAATTCAAGATGTTATGCTTTTTAGAAAAGCCTTTACTGCCTCCTATCTGTAGCTTATGCATATGGGTAATGAAGAAGTTATGAGAGAACATTATGGATCTTGTTCATTATTTTGTTGTCTAGGAAAAAGAAATAATAAAAAAATAATATTGTAAATTTTTACTGGTAATTTAGATGTTGTGATTATATATTTAAATAAAATCTTGTATTTAATGTTATTTGATGGTAACTTTTCAATAAATCCTTTCAATTGAATATATTATAGGCTAGTCCATAAAGTAAAAAGAGTTGCAGATGAAAGAATTCACGCTAACTTGTGTAGAAAATGTCCTTACTGGTATTAACTCTTTCGCTGTCTATGTCCCCGATAAGCAACCCATAGGCAGACTGCCAATGCCGCTGATCGGCGACTTTCAAACTATAGCTTAATGAGGTCATTGAAGGTCAAGGTCAACAACATCTGAGGTGCGTTCTTTAGAGCCAGATTTCTTGAGATATCTTGAGATTTCTTAAGATATTTTAGGATAAAGCGTTCTTTAGAGCAAGATTTTTAAGACGCTCAATGGGAGGCGCCATTATCCTATACTTCGCGCGGAACCCCTCGGTCAAGTCTGTACAAACAATATAAAAGAGATTTAACCAAGTTGTTCCAAACACTCCATAATTCATAAACCGCGGTGTTCCGAATGCTCCATACTTTATACAAATGACGTCATGATGACGTCATTTGTATAAATATGGAGCATTCGGAATAGCTCGGTCAAAGTCTCGGTCTTAAAAACGCTTTATTCAAAACACCTTAAGAAATCTTAAAAAATCTCACTCTAAAGAACGTGCTTCAGATCAAACTGCCTGATGAAAAGTATTCTATCAGGTAAAACAGTATATTTTCAATGATTCCTGAAAGTTTCAGCTTTTCATTATCAAACACTGATTTTTAGCGAGCCGGGACTTTAAGTCCGGGGAGCTAATGTCACAGCCCTAGTGTCAGCGTCGGCGTCTTCATTTGAAAAAAACTTTAACCTGGTTTATATCTCAGGCACTATTTGAGATACAGCCTTGATATTTCACACATGGATACCTCCTTACAAGACCTTTTATTTGGGACCATGACCTTTGACCTAGTGACCTTGACCTTGGAGTTTGACCTACTTTTAAAAAACTTTCAACCTGGCCAATATCTCATGCACTATTGATGATACAGCCTTGATATTTCACACATGGATACCTCCTTCCAAGACCTTTCATTTGGGACCATGACCTTTGACCTAGTGACCTTGACCTTGGAGTTTGACCTACTTTTAAAAAACTTTCAACCTGGCCAATATCTCATGCACTATTGATGATACAGCCTTGATATTTCACACATGGATACCTCCTTCCAAGACCTTTCATTTGGGATTTTGACCTTGACCTTGGAATTTGACCTAATTTTTCAAAATTAAGCTGCTTTTGTGACAAGCACCCGTATAGGCGAGCTATGTTGTCCGTGGACAACTCTTGTTTACTATGTCATAAACTGGTCAGCCCTGTTATATAGTTTCCAACATTTGGCAATGGAAATAGGACAGTTCCAGGAAATTTGGCAGCGAAAGAGTTAATATACGCATAGCATAGATTACATTGAAGAAACCTTGCTGGTTAATTCAAAATCCAAATTGTCTGTGCACTTATTGAGCCAGTCTTACTATACGGATCAGAAACTTGGGACACTATCAGCAGAACAATATTGCCGTTTGGATGGGTTTTGTACACATATTTTGAGGAGAGTGCTCAATCTCTCGTAGAGAAACCATCCTTCTATGGAAAGGATTATGGTGACTTAACCCTTTCCCAAATGACAAAATTTTGGGGTGATCCACTTCAAAATCTGCCACAAAAGACAAAATGGATGTTATCAAAGATAGGATTTGTGTTAGATATGGCATAGAAAATATTGAGACAAAAGGAGAAACTACTGGTTATCAGCAGTTTCTTCTTTTGTTTCAATGTTTTCCCAAGCCTTTTCTATTAGGGACGACAAAACCAAGGTCTTGTTTGGGAAAGGGTTTACTTGAGTATCAACCCTAGTCTGTATAAGACATGTCCAGTTTGCTGGACATTGTGCATACGCCACATATGAACTTGTTTCATCATTTGTACTCAAGATATATCCATCAGACAAATTTAATGGTCATACATGTGAACCTTTCCAGATAAGAAAGCGAGATATGTCAATCCCTAAAGAAGATCTTAAACCCATTACCACACAGTGACTCTTTTTGACTCCCACAAGATAATAGCTTTGGAAAACATTGTGGAAAATGAAGAAATTGCTTGTGACAAGCAATTTCTTCAAGTCTCAACAATGTTTTCTATGGAAAAAAAGATCAACAAATTTAAAATTTCTTTCACTTGAAATTGTCGTCTGCGACATCTTTGAATTTGGACCAGTCTAAAATTTTGCTGTTTGGTAATGGCTTAAGTAGCTATGACAGACAAGCAGTCAAAGGGAAAGCCTGCAGTAATACAGTACATCTCATCAATAGACACAGTTTTCTCCCCAGCACAATAAGCTCTAATGTAAGCTCAAAATAAAAAAAAACACTTCTATTCCCATCATGATTATGTCCACAACCATTTGCTTAAATATTGCATTTAAAGGTTTTCTGATACTTATATAATTTGTCACTACAGCTTCAAATTATTCTGTGGAGAACCCTGATCTGACATCTTTTAGGAAAATGGTTTCATTCTTTATCAAAGGGAATCATGGTCGCGATTGTGCATCATGGGATCGATAACAACTATGGCCAAATTAGCCCCGATTCAGGTAAGAAATTGTACTAAAACTTTATTTTCACATCAATTTCAAAATGGTTTGTTGCATATATAATACCCTGCCTCAGATGCACATGACTTATTTGAAAACTCCTTTTTCTCTTCTCCAAAATTGATCCCAAATGCCCAGAAAAAATTGAACAGTAATTTTTGCCGATTTTCTGATCAGTTGAGATCAACTTTTGGGAAAGGTGAAAAGGATTCTACAAACAAGCCATACAAGCCAAACATCTGAGGAAAGAGCTCAGTAAAGCGGGGTACATACAACAAAATGTTGGAAAATTGATGCAATAATAAAGTTACTGCAAAATTTCTTACCTAAAGCAGGGCTAGTAGCAATGAATTATGTTTTAATAAATTGTCGGTGTTGTTGTAAGATCTCGTAACTATGGCTTGAATCAAGCTGTAGTTATGAGATTTTATAACAACACCCACGAAATACTATTTGTTTGTACGAATGTACGTCACTGTTAACCAGATAAAATCGTTCCCTATTTGGTTTTAGATGTTATCTATCCCATGATGCACAACCCCACCGTGGGGAATTGGCATCAAACAAAACAATTGTGGATATGGAAATTCCAACTTCTTACATTTTATTCAAAACTTCATTTCGATAATTTAACAAGCTAGATCTACTAATGGATAAGAAAATCAGTTGAGATTTCATGTATGAATGGCAAGACATCAAAAACTAACCAATTACTAAGGAGAAAGAAAATACCATCAAGTTAATCCTTTCCCAAACAAAACCTGTGTTTGACGTCTCTTAGTGTTGAAGCTTGGTTATGTTGAAGGAAAGTATGAAAAGGATGATTTTCAGCATGTTCTCCCTTATCCTCAATATTTTCCTTCTTATTTTCATTCTGACAAATTTCTTATTTTCATTCTGACAATCATATTTATTTTGTTGTATGCAACATCTTTTAACCCTTTTCCAAACAAGACCTGATTTTCCCTGACATAAAAGGCTTGTAAAGGCTGGTAATCAGCATTTTCTCCTATTGCCTCAATATTTTCTCTGCTGAATTGTACTACAATCCTAGCTTTATAAACATCAATTTTGACATCTGCAGCAGCTTTCAAACTTGAAACTAAAAATAATTATGTTTGGGATGGGGTTAATTTGGACAAGTCCAAATTTTGATCGGAACAGGAGATTACAGATGATCAATGACGATGTCTCGTAAAAGACATTTCGTCAAATAACATAATGTAGAAAAGACATCTTGTCTATTTCACATACAATTGGCGTATATCAAAAATTGACCAAACACTAAGGTGAAAGGAAAATTGTCAGGTTAAATCCATGCAGGTAGTTTCAAAATTTGATTCAATTAAAAGTTTCAATACTCCTTGTGGAAATTCAAAATAATTCATTTAACCCTTTCCCAAACAGCCAAATTTGGGACTGCTTCCTTTTGAAAGGAGTTGCAGACCGCAAAATAAGTGGTATTTTGTGTATGAAAGTTGTATATTACAACAAAGAAAATATTGAGGCAAAGGAGAAAATGCTGATTATCAGCATTTTCTTCTTTTGTCTCAATGTTTTTCCAAACTCTTTCTATCAGGGGAATGCATTATATCAGGGACATCAAAACCAGATCTTGTTTGGGAAAGGGTTAAAAGTTAAACACTCATTGGGAAAAAGAAAGCTCAAATCTATTATCTGTTTCTTTACAATCTTCCAAACAAAATGATGAATTTCAGACTTTCTCAATTTGGAAACATAACAAGAGATGTTTGTAAAACATATATGCCCCCTCAAGGGCCTACATTTGATGTAGGTCAAAGTCCAAGGTCAAGTTAACAAGGTCCAAGGTCATGGTCAAATATGAAAGGTCTTGGTAGGAGGTGTCTATGAGTGAAAAATATCAAATCTGTATATGTAAAAGTAAAATGAAACATAGGCCAGGTTAAAGTTTTTAAAAGTAGGCCAAATGCCAAGGTTAAGGTCATGGTCAAATGTGAAAGGTCTTGGTTGGAGGTGTCCATGTGTGAAATATCAAGGCTGTAGGTGTAAAATGACATGATATATATGCCTGGTTTCAGTCTTTTTAAAAGTAGGTCAAACTCCAAGGTCAAAGTTGCAATATTCAAGGTCATGGTCAAATGTAAAAGGTCTTGGTAGGAGGTGTCTATGTGTGAAATATCAAAGCTGTAGATGTAATAGGACATAAGATAAAGGCTAGGTTAAAGATTTCTTAAAGTATGTAAAAATCAAAGGTCAAGGTCACACAGGCCAAGGTCATGGTCAAATGTGCAAGGTCTTGGTAGGAGGTGTCCATGTGTAAAATATTGAGACTGTATAGGTAACAGGACATGAGATATAGGCCTAGTTTAAGTTTTTTAAAAGTAGGTCAAACGCCAAGGTCAAGGTCCAAGGTCATGGTCAAAAGTGAAATATCTTGGTTGGAAGTGACCATGTGTGAAATATCAAGGCTGTATATGTAAAATGACATGAAATATAGGCAAGATTAATGTATAATTAAAGTAGGTCAAACACCAAGGTCAAGGTCACAAGGTCATGGTCAAATGTGAAAGGTCTTGGTCGTAGGTGTCCATGTGTCAAATATCAAGGCTGTATGTGTAAAAGGACATGATATATCGGCTAGGTTAAAGGTTTTTTTTAAAGTAGGTCAAACTCCAAGGTCAAGGTCCCAAGGTCCGAGGTCATGGTCAAATATGAAAGGTCTTGATAGGATGTGTCCATGTGTGAAATATCAAGGCTGTATGTGTAATAGCACATGAGATATATTATTTTTTTCAAAAGTAGGTCAAACTTCAAGGTCAAGGCCACATGGTCCAAGGTCATAGGCGTATGTGATAGGTCTTGGTCAGAGGTTTCCATGTGTCTAATATCAAGGCTGTATGTGTAAAAGGACATGATATATCGGCCAGGTTAAAATTTTTTAAAAGTAGGTCAAACTCCAAGGTCAAGGTCACAAAGTCCAAGGTCATGGTCAATTGTGAAAGGTCTTGGTAAGATGTGTCCATGTGTGAAATATCAAGGCTGTATTTGTAAAAGGTCATGAGATATAATGCCGGGTTTAATTTTTTCTAAAGTAGGTCAAACTCCAAGGTCAAGGTCACAAGGTCCAAGGTCATGGTTAAATGTGAACGATGTTGATAGGAGGTATCTATGTGTGAGATATCAAGGCTGTATGTGTAAAAGGACATGACATATAGACAAGATTAAGAATTAAGTGTTGAATCAACAAAGGGCAATAACTAAAAAAATTTGATTGGCAGAGTTACGGTTCTTGTGCACTGCACCTCTCCATAATAAAATCTATTCACCTATAAAGTTTCATGATTCTACCTTACATATTTTTTGAGTTGTGCTCCGGACAAGAATCAAGTTATAAAAGCAACAAAGGGCAATAACTCAGAAAATTTGATCGGCAGAGTTACGGTTCTTGTGCACTGCACCTCTCCATAATGAGATCTATTCACCTGTAAAGTTTCATGATTCTACCTTACATACTTTTTGAGTTATGCTCTGGACAATAATCAAATTTGAAAATCAACAAAGGGCAATAACTCCAAAAATATGATCGGCAGAGTTACGGTTCTTGTGCACTGCACCTCTCCATAATGAGATCTATTCACCTGTAAAGTTTCATGATTCTACCTAACATAGTTTTTGAGTAATGCTCCGGACAAAAATCAAGTTTGAAAATCAACAAAGGGCAATAACTCAAAAAATTTGATCAGCAGAGTTACGGTTCTTGTGCACTGCACCTCTCCATAATGATATCTATACACCTGTAAAGTTTCATGATTGTACCTTACATACTTTTTGAGTTATGCTCCGGACAAGAATCAAGTTATAAAATCAACAAAGGGCAATAACTCCAAAAATATGATCGGCAGAGTTACAGTTCTTATGCACTGCACCTCTCCATAATGAGATCTATCCACCTATGAAGTTTCATGATTCTACCTTTAATACTTTTTGAGTTATGCTCCGGACAAGGTTTGGTCTACGGACAGACCGACCGACCGACCGACCGACCGACCGACCGACCGACCGACCTTCCGACCGACCGACCGACCGACCGACCGACCGACCGACCGACACTTGCAAAACAATATACCCCCATTTTCTTCGAAAGGGGGCATAATAATAATAATAATAACGACTTTATTTAAAGAGGCTACACATTTAGTATCCCAATCATCCATGTGGGCCTCTATCAAACAGGTATTTACAATGACATAAAATAATACATATTACACATAAACAGACAAGGAAATGCACACAATGATCATTTATATTTTATTTTCAGAAAAAATTTAGACTTGTCATTTAAGTAAGCTTTTGTCCATGTCTGTTGCTGATCCTTTGTAAGCTTTTGTCAATGTCTGCTTCAGATGACACTATGGTTGTTGATAAAGATTATCAAGCTCAGAAAATATTGAGAGAAAAGAGGAAAATGCTGTTAGTCAGTAAATTAGGTTATAAGTATTTTCATCATTTGCCTCAACATTTTCCATTTTTTTCTAATACAAAGTTAACATGAAAGTCATATCTTGTTTGGGAAAGCATGAATGACTTGATAATTCATAACTTTAACCCATAACCACATATTGACTTGTCCTTTTGACACCCACAAGAAAAATACTTTTGAAAACATTATGAAAATTGAAGAAATTGCTTGTGACAAGCAATTTCTTCATTTCCCACCATGTTTTCTACCAAAACAGACCAAAAATTGTAGACTTATTCACTTGAAATTATCCTCTGCATGATCTTTGAATTTGGAACAGCCCAAAACTTTGTTGTTTTGGTAATGGGTTAAAACTCTGAATTTATGAAATTAATAATAAATAAATTTATCACAGAATGTAGTTTGAAATAAATACAAATAAATACTTTGATATGCTTATCACAGAAAGCTATCACATTTAAATCTTTCCCGAACAAAACCTTGTTTTAGCTTCCTTGGTAAAATGATTTTGGAAAACTGCAAGAAAATAAGAAATTTCTGGTGTACACTCATGTCTCCTTCTGCCTCAATCTTTTTCATGCTTGTACATACACATTTTCATATAGAAATAGCTTTGGAAAACCTTGAAAGAGACAAAGAAATTTCCTATCAGCTATTTCTCCTTTTCCCTTAATATTTCTTTTTCCTTAATATGTTCTATTCTATATCTCACACATATCCTCTATTTACAGACATTTTGTACTCTATAGATATTTTAAATTGGAAAAGTCCATTTCAATTGTTTAGAAAAATGTAAAGCAAACAAAAGTTCTTCCAACAAAGAATACATAAAACATCTAAACCATACCACTAACAGTACAGAAATTATTAAGAGAATTATGATTAACATATAGAGAAGGAAATATTGAGGCAAAAGGAGAAAATGCTGATCATCAGCATTTTCTTCTTTTGCCTAAATAGTTTCCTAAGCTTCCACTACTAGTACTAGGGACATCAAAATCAGTACTTATTTGGGAAGGGCTAATGTTTTTTTAGTATTTTTTTAAGCTCCACTGGCCTTTCAAGCCAGCAGGCTATTGTCATGGCGGTGTGTCTGTCGTGCGTCCGTAAACTTTTTCTTTAAAAATCTTCTTCTCAAAAACTACTGGATGGATTTCAACCAAACTTCACAGACATGATCCTTTGGGGACCCTCTCTCAGATTCCTTGAAAACATTTCGATTGAACTTGAATGACCTGAATTATCTGCCCTTTAATTTCAAAAATAGCTAGTTTTGACTAAATTTTTTATCTAAAATTCACAAATATTGACCAATCAAGACAAAACTTAGACAGAATATATATATAAGCATAATATCCTGCCTGTGTGTAATTTTCAGCTTGATCGGAATTTTACATCATGAGTTATGTGCCCTTGAATTTGACAAAATTGCCATTTTCGACTTTGTTTTCACTCTAACAACCATAAATGTCAGCCAATCAAGTGGATATTTGGACAGAATTTTGTTGACAGCAAGATCTTGCTTATGTGTAATTTCCAGGATGATAACATTGCTATAATCTGAGTTAAAGGCCCTTGAAATTGACAAAATTTCAGATTTTGACCCTTCTTTCACTTTTGCGGCCACGAATATAGACAAAATTTGGTCAGAATTATGGTGACCATTAAATTTTGCACGAGTTTAATTTTCAGCTTGATTATAAACTCACATACTGAATTATGTGCCCTGGAAATTGGAATAATTACAGTTTTCAACTTTATTATCACTCTAACATCCCCAAAATATTAGTCAATCATTTACCTCGTTTTCCCTTTGACCACATGATTGCTGCTTTTTACTTTGTTTTTGCTCTAAGAACCACAAGTATTGAGAAATCTAGTCAAAACTTTGATTTGATATTACAAGAAATCCAGGCCTGTGGAGCGACTCAAGCCCTTCAGGACTTTCTAGTTTACTTTCCTAGATAGACAGTGTAAAAACCTCATATCTGTGATCTATCAATACTGGAGTATAAAAATATGGAAAGCTTTGTTAAGCATTGAGAAAAGAAAATATTTATGAAAATTACAATCTTCTCTATTCCTCTCAATGCTTTTCATGCTATAATACTGGTAGATCTATACATATCTTAAATTTTTGGTGATCTGCACATCCTTTCAATTTGGACTAGAAATGAGAAAAGGTTTATAAACATTCACATCAAAATTTATCACATTTAAAATGGCACCATGAGAATTTTCAAAGAACACATGAAACACAGTGAAAGAAAGAGTAACCCTTCCCCAACTAACAAAATGGTAGGGTGGTCAACTTTGACTGCTGCTGCAGACCACAAAAAAGTTGGTAATAAGGATATGATTTGTGTAAAAGAGAGCACAGACAGAATTCTGGAAAAGGGAGAGAATGCTGATTTTCAGCATTTCCCTCTTTTTCATTTATATTTTCTCAAGTAGTTTTTTTTTCAGTGGGGTGCAGAGGAGTAGTCATGTGTTTATCATTATATTGAACACAAAAAATGGTGTCACTTTGACTACTTCACTGAAAAAATCCAAACTTTAACAAGGTTGAATTATATTCAATCTACCTAGTTTTTCAGATCAACCACCTTTTCTATCATATGCACAATGTTCTGATAGAAATATAACTTTATTCTCTCTGCTCGGTGTATTCAGAGAACACTTCGTACGGTATATTTTCGAGGACAAAAAAAAATGGCTTTCTCAGATAGAGGCTTCTCACAATGTTTTTCTACCCTGAAAAAATTAAAAATGTTATCTGCAATATCTCTGAATTTGGACTTTACTTTTATTTTGTCATCTTGTAGTGGGTTAATGCACAAACAAATCCTGGTTTTGACAGCCCTAGAACAGAACACTGAAAATAAAGGCCATGGAAAACATCGTGAAAAATGAAGAAATTGCTTGTGACAAGCAATTTTTTCATTTCCCACAATGTTTTCCATCCAAAAAAGACCTAAAAATTATAAATTCCATTCACTTGAAATTGTCGTCTGTACGATCTTTCAATTTGGACGGCCCTAAATTTGTGCTGTCTGGTAATGGGTTAATGTCTACACATCCATCCTGTCCACAACCTCACGTAAATCATCTAGTGTAAATTTCTCCATATAAAATGAAACTTCTTTCCATTTCTTGTAAGTTTTACCGAAATCTGTTCTCCAGGTTCCAATTTTCAAAAGAGGGAATTGCGTGTGTCTGTACTCACAAATCCCTCCAAGAATATGATCACATTCGATACAAACTATACGACCATGATATTGCAGTTCATCATCAATGAATTGTGGTGAGGGGGATGAAAAGAATAGAAACTTGTCAGCTGCCTCTTTACCAATGATTACATGATGCGCATTCTGAATGATTTTAATTTCTGTAGATATACAAATTGCCGCATGACAGTTAAGACATTGAATACCGACTGGCCTTTGTGTCATAGCTTCTTCTTTTTCTTTTTTCTTCAAAATTTCCTTGTCTTTGACTTCCTGTTGGATGGCTCTCATTTCTCGCTCCCACTCATTCTGATTCCCCTCAATGTGGACTTGTAAAACGGGAACCAGTCTGTTCATCAGCTCCTCAAGAAGCTTGTTTTTCTCTTCCTTGGCAGCAATCCGAGAACCAGCTTCAGTCAGGACTATATATTTACTGTCTGCTGCTCTTGCTCGCCCTACAAAAGTTCAATATAAGTATTTAGAACATTCAATTTACTCTTTTCTCAAACAGCAAAAGTGTGGACTGCTCCAATTTGATAGATCTAGCTGTTGCAGAAGACCAAATTTAAGCTTACATTGAGGCTAAATGAGAAAATGCTGGTTATCAGCATAATAGGGACATCAAAACTGGGTGTTGCTTGGGAAATGATTAGTTTATGACTTGGTCAGCAATGCTCGGCATCATTGCTGAGTTAAAACCAGTATAAAAATTCTTTAAGAATGGATTGATTTTTCCCCCACACAGTTTTTATGTCCCTTAAAGAATTAATTTGGGAATCATCAATGCAAAAGAAGAAATGCTGAGTGGATCTATTAGCTATTGACAGTCAATACCAGGCAGAAACATTTTGGACTTCTTTGAATTTGGATCAGTCTAAAATTCTAATGTCTGCAAATATCTGGTAATAAGTTAAGAAAAGGGTTACCTCTTGACTGTAGCCGCACAATTTCGTTGGTCACATGTTCGTATCTCATGACTAAATTACACTTGGAAACGTCAATACCCTCCTCTAGTACGGAGGTAGCAAACAGTATCCTGTGATGACCGCCTCTAAAATATTCCATAATGTCTATCTGACGACTTAGGGTGGTGCCTAAATCAAAAGAAAAGAAGACATTATAGCATTCATTCAAATTTATTGAAGTATATTCAAATCTTTTACAATGAAAAAAAGACTGCCACCAGTCACAATATTATGTCTAAATGTAAATGTATGCCTGTCACTCTTTTGTATTACGCTAAGTGTTTTTTCTGTAACAAAATATAACAGCAAAACAGTAACAAAATATGTACATTAAGTAAGGGGGACCCAAAGCAAGGACAGCTTGTGACTAGGAATATTTTGAGAAAATTTCACCAAGATTCATCTTTAAATGCGGGAGTTTTGTTCATAAAAAACAAAGGTAGAGACCAAGGGAAGGAGAACAAGATGGCTATAGTCACAATATATGCCGCCACTTATAAAACTTGAGAAACACAAATGACATTGACAAGGATTTATAAATATCCACTAAAAAACCTGTAAAAATTTGTGTTCACAAGAAGGTTTTATAAGTATCCAGTCAAAAACCTGGAAGGAATTGCGTTCACAAGGCTGAAATATCATTAAGTCCCAGAGACTAACTTTCAAGGGGCATAATTCTTGCAAAAATCAATGAACCATAAAATACTTCCTTCATGCACATCTACCATGTAAGGTGATAACATCAACCACGTTTCATTTAAATCCAGCCAGAAACTTAGGACAAGTTGCATTCACAAGGCTGCAATTTCAATAAGCCCCAGAGACTAAGTTTCAAGGGGGCATAACTCAGACAAAAATCAATGAACCAAAAAATGCTTACTTCATGCACATCTACCAATTAACCCATTACCAAACGACAAAATTTTAGGGCAGTCCAAATTCAAAGATGATGCAGACAACAATTTCAAGTGAATAAAATTAAAAATTTTATTGTCTTTTGGGGTAGAAAACATTGTGGGAAATGAAGAAATTGCTTGTCACAAGCAATTTCTTCATTTTCCACGATGTTTTCCTAAGCCATTATCTCATAGGGAGTCAAAAAGAGTCACTGTGTGGTAATGGGTTAAGGTGATAACATTGACCAAGTTTCAAAAAGATCCAGTCAAAAATGTAGGAGTTGTGCTCACAAGAAAAGTGGGCAGACGTACGTACAGACAGATGGACAGATGGACGTACAGACAGAGAAGATGCATCTTCGCTAGCCAAGGTTGAACCCACCTACATTTGTATTCACCCTTGGCGGATTTAGTCCGATTTTCTTGAAATCGCGAAGCGCCGCCTAGCGGTTGTTCTGCTGGTTGTTTACGTCCATTATTGATGACATCATTAACGCGCGTTGTCTTTCGCGTCATTCGTCATGCGGATTATGTAAAAGTTAGCTGCTTTTTTGGTCGAATTGTCGAAAGTATAATAATTCGTCGATTAAAGTTAAGGAATTCCTGTCTATTGCATTGGAATTCTTAGGAAAAATCGCCCATCTTTGCATTTTTGAGTTGCAAATGCAATACTTTTTCCCGCCCGTTGTCATGATTTGGTTACTCATAACAAATGTATCAGTCGACAATCTGATTGGTTCCAGCGAGACCTCGCTGGAACCAATGAAATCGCTTTCCAGGAGACCAAGAAAATCGGACTAAATACGCCAAGGGTGAATACAGAAATGACGTTACGTCGTAGATGTCACCCTTGGCTTGCGAAGATGGAGAAGATGATGCCAATATATGACCGCCTCTGGTGGCGTATAAAATGATGACAATACAAGAGCCGTCAGAGACGGACAATGCTCCCCGAATAAGGCTTTGTCACAGTAAATGTATGCCATACAGAGCTAAGATTAAGCTAACAAACGATAAGCCCCCTTTTTTCATGACATACTTTTTATACGCAAATTTCAAGTAGTTTATTGTCAAGGGCATCTGATTTGCTACTCAAATATGAAATTTCATCAAATTCTGACCATTAGACTATGAGAAATTAGAGAAAAAGTGTATTTGACCTTAAGTCCCCTTTTCCCATGACGAGGCCTCAAATCCAAAAACTGGGAAAAGTACATCGGCATTATGTCATAGGGAGTTCACATGGTAAGTTTCATTTGATTTGGCCCAAGGGTTATAGAGAAATCGCTTCGGACGGACGGACGGACGGACGGACGGAATGACGGACGGACGGACGGACGGACGGACAGACGAAGCGGCGACTATATGCTCTCCCTTCGGGGAGCATAAAAAGTCAACCTTTGATTGCGTACAGTTGAGAACATCATGAAATTGACATTCTGAGTGGAATGGCAATGTTTTATGCGCGAATGAATGGATGAATGGAATGAGCGTTTGGAATGATTTTGTGTATCTAAAAAATCGATAACACGCCCACGATAACCGTACAACCAATCAAACGTGATCTTTAAATAGTAACAGCCCGATATTGGAAATTTACCAATATTATAGGTATGAAGGTTTATCGATAAAATGCCTGCGATAATATTTCGTCCAATGAAATGCCTTCTTTTTATAACAACCAATCAAACCAGTGAACCTTTATTGAGCGTTTTGAATGTTTTATGAGCGTTTTGAATGTTTTTGTGAGCGGAATGAATGAACGCCGGAGTCAATGATTTTGATCGGAATAGAATGGTATAAATGTCAATTTCATGATATTCTCAAATGTATATGAAGTAAATGTACTAAAATTGTATTCTGTCAAATTCTAATGAGTGTTAATATCAGGAACTTTAAATTCATGGCAAAATTTGTCGAGATTGCAAAAAAGTGATGAACAAGCAAATTTGTTGAATTGATATCCCCCGCCGAACATATTTTCATTGTCAATGGAGCAGCGCGGAAACGAATATCACTCTGTATATATATGGCTTCAACAGAACGAATATCACTCTGTATGTATATGCGCATGTCCTCTTTGTAGTGAAGCTGTGCATAAAGTTTCATTGAAATCCGGTCTATAGTTTTCAAGAAATAGCGTGGAAACGAATATCACTCTGTATGTATATGGCATCAACAGTCAGGGGCAATAACTCTGAATTTAATAGTCGAACCGGGTAACCCCGACGATATGCGCATGTCCTCTTTGTAGTGAAGCTGTGCACAAAGTTTCATTGAAATCTAGTCTATAGTTTTTGAGAAATAGCGCGGAAACAAATATCACTCTGTATGTATATTGCTTCAACAGTCAGGGGCAGTAACTCTAAATTCAATGGTCAAACCGGGTAACCCCGACGATAAGCGCATGTCCTCTTTGTAGTGGAGTTGTGCACAAAAGTTCATTGAAATACGGTCTATAGTTTTCAAGAAATAGCGCGGAAACGAATGTAACTCTGTATGTATATGGCTTCAATGGTCAGGGGCAGTAACTCTAAATTCAATGGTCCAAACGGGTAACCCTGACAATATGCCCATGTCCTCTACGTAGTGAAGCTGTTTGTTTGCCAAGTTTCATTGAAATACGGTCTATAGTTTTCAAGAAATAGCGCGGAAATGAATATCACTCTGTATGTAAATGGCTTCAAAAGTCAGGGGCAGTTACTCTAAATTCAATGGTCGGACCTGGTAACTCCGACAATATGCGCATGTCCTCTTCGTAGTGAAGCTGAGTGCCAAGTTTCATTGAAATCTGGTCTATAGTTTTCAAGAAATAGCGCGGAAACGAATATCACTCTGTATGTATATGGCTTAAACAGTCAGGGGCAGTAACTGTAAATTCAATGGTTGAACCGGGTAACCCCGACAATATGCGCATGTCCTCTTTGCAGTGAAGCTGTGTGCCAAGTTTCATTAAAATCCGGTCTATAGTTTTCAAGAAATAGCGCAGAAACGAATATCACTCTGCATGTATATGGCTTCAACAGTCAGGGGCAGTAACTCTAAATTTGATGGTCGAACCAGGTAACCCCAACGATATGCGCATGCCCTCTTTGTAGTAAAGCTGTGTGCCAAGTTTCACTGAAATCCGGTCTATAGTTTTCAAGAAATAGCGCGGAAACGAATATCACTCTGTATGTATACTGTATGTATATGGCTTAAACAGTCAGGGGCAGTAACTCTAAATTCAATGGTCGAACCGGGTAACCCCGACGATATGCTCATGTCCTCTTTGTAGTGAAGCTGTGTGCCAAGTTTCATTGAAATCTGGTCTATAGTTTTCAAGAAATAGCGTGGAAATGAATCTCGGACGGAAGGACGGACATACGGAAGGACGGACGGACATGGCAAAAACAATATCCCCCCGATGATTTCAGGGGGGGGGGGGGATAAAAATAATGCAAATGTTGCCGAGGATCACATAAGATAGGGGGACTCATTCTGAAATCCACCAATGGGAACATGCAGGCAAGTTGACTCAGCTGAGTCAACTTGCCTGCATGTTCCCATTGGTGGGTTGCTCCTTTACCACAAAGTAATTTAGCTATCCAAATTCACGGACTATACATTTGTGTGAGTGCCTGGGTACCTGAGGGTAATTGTTAGACAGGTACCAAGTAGAAATTTTTTACCTGTTTCAACCCTTTTCCTAAGCCTTTTGCCACTAGGGACTTCAAAACCAGATCTTGTTTGGAAAGGGTTATTACCTCCTTGATGTGCCGCAGCCTGTTGACCAACAAACAGCTCTGCCTTGAACTGTTTTAATACTTCAGTACTGTTCATCCACATAACGAGAGCAAGCGCAAGTTGTCGTGTCTTCACAAATACAATTCCTCGAGCGTTTTCGTCTCTGCCCAAAACATCAAGAATTATTCTCTGCATTTTCACAAGTTTGGGATTCTCTAGTTCATGATCAAAGGATTGCTGGCTCAACTCTGAAAAAAATATAAATCAATGGATTGAATGTCCTGAAAGCAGCCAGGTGACACGTATGTCTAAGAAAGGCTTATTAGGGTGGAAATCTTTTCCTTTAAGATGATTTGCTGAATCTAGTATGCTTAATATTCTACCTATCTTTATTTTCATTTTAATATCTGGCTGAACACTGCTGGGTCAGAACTATCTTTTATTGTTTTTAAGACTTTCCAATGGGTCCTATTCATGTAATGAGTCACATATTTGCCACATGTGAATACCTGGACATTTTGCCCATTCCTGCAGGGCCAAAATAAAGTCCTATTCCAAACTGGAAAATGCCCTTATTTTCCCCAAGTCAGAAAGAAATCTCAGACCAATGCCTAGATCCCCGAGACCTTCCCAATACAATGCTGAATTAACTTTGATGAGAACTTTTAGGCTTTAAAAACAAGAAAGTTGTCAAGAAAATTTCCACAATGATGGGTCAGGGTCTTTTCCCCAAAAATACCAGCAAAAAGCCATGACATACCTTGATAAAGTTCTAGCAAGTAATTGTCTGTACCATCTTTCTCTCTTAATAAAGCATACTGAGCCATGAATCTGTCAATGATCATCATTGCCTCACTGATCCGGGCATCATTGTACACCATCAAACACATGTTGTAGGCCTGTAACAGAAGTATTGTATCTATTGCAAAATGTGTTTAAAAACAGGCTAAAGGTATCACAAAACCGTCACAGCACCTTGATACAAAACCAAAAAACAAGATGTGTTTGCCCCCCGAAATGGCCAATGTTAAGTTTTCAGACAGATGGACAGACAGACACGAGTTTAAACAATATACCCCTGATCTTCCGATCCAGGGGCATAAAAATCATCAATGGGCCATTACCCATTAAAACAATCTCAACAGTGCACGATATTTAGAATAGGGGCTATTCTAGTCACCCAGGCTTTGGTGTAAAGTTTTGCTAAAAGTTTTACTTGCAAAATATCAATTAATGTCATATCTCTTTCTACCATTATTGTTCTGAATTTTTGTACATTTGTGACAATGATTCTATAATGTTTTCTACCAAATAAGACCAAAAACATAAAATTTCAAACAACTGAAATTGTCATCTGCAACACCTTTGAATTTAGAACGACCAAAAATTTTATTGTTTGTTAATAGATTAAATTTTTCCTTTTGGGAAATGATAATGAAAATTACCACTAAATGCATTCTGCATGGATTAAAAAGCCTTGCTGTTTCTTGGTTTGCTTTGGCCACATGCTTTTTGAACTCAGCAAGCCATTGATGAAATTGCTCATTTCCTCTCGAAAATGGCACAATATTCTGAACTCCTGCGTCTGTCCTCTCTGAAATGGAACACAATTTTACTAAAAATATATCATTTATACTTTCCCAAACGACAAAATTTTAGGGTGATCCACTTCAAGAACTACCAAAAATGACAAAATAAAAGTTATTAATGATAGAATTTGTGTAAAATATGGCATAGAAAATATTGAGACAAAAGGAGAAACTGCTGGTTATCAGCAGTTTCTTCTTTTGTTTCAATGTTTTCCCAAACTATTTCTATTGGGGACGTCAAAACCAGGTCTTGTTTGGGAAAGGGTTAAAGGTGAAATATCCCACCACCACTACATTTGTTTGGAAAATCTTTGGGTTTTTTGTTGTATCTGGGGCTATAACTAAACAATTATCAATCAAATTTTTGCCAAATTTGCATCTTGCACATCTACAGGTCCGAACACACATTTCATTTGACCTACTTTTTGACTGTATGAAGCAGTTCGGACTGAAACTGGAAGAGGAAGAGGAATTGACCTTTTAAACATTTTTTGTCTTAATGAACTAGAACAGTACTGTTGCGAGGCAACAAATTGTCGCCTTAATATTAGACTGTTTTAATTGAGGAAAAAATGCTGATAATCAGCATTTTTTCCTTTTGCATCAATATTTTCTTGGTTGTGATGTACATCTAACAAGAGGGCCAAGATGGCCCTAGATCGCTCACCTTAATTCATAGTTGAGATACTGGTAAGACCATGAAATCAAGGAACATTCCTGCCAAGTTTGTTTCAAATTGGCCTGATGATTGATTTTTAGCTCGCCCGGGACGAAAGTCTCGAAAGAGCTATTGTCATACCCTCGGATTTCGGCATACAATGTCCGCAGATCAGAGATACAGCGTTGATATTTCACCTCTAACCAAGACTTTTCATTTGGGACCATGACCTTGTGACCTTGACCTTGGTGTTTGACCTACTTTTTGACCGTTTATAAAAACTATGACCTGGCCTTTATCTTATGCCCTATTACAGATACAGCATTGATATTATATCTGAGGATACCTCAAACCAAGACCTTTCATTTGAGACCATGACCTTTGACCTTGTGACCTTGGAGTTTGACCTACTTATAAAATTTTTTCACCTAGCCTAAAAAAACTATAACCTGGCCTATATCTTATGCCCTATTACACATACAGACCTTGATATTTCACATATAGATGACCTACCAACACCATTCACATTTGACCTTGACCTTAGTCCTTGTGACCTTGACCTTGGAGTTTGACCTACATTTTAAGAACTTTAACCTGGCTTATATATCATGTCCTTTTACACATACAGCCTTTATATCCCACACATGGACAAGTCCTACCAACATCATTCACATTTGACCATGACTTTGGACCTTGTGACCTTGACCTTGGAGTTTGACCTACTTTTCATTTTTTTAACATGGCCTTTATCTCATGTCCTTTAACATATACAGCCTTAATATTTCACACATGGAAACGTTCTACCAACACTGTTCACATTTGACCATGACCTTGGACCTTGACCTTGGAGTTTGATCTACATTTAAAAAACTTTAACCTGGCCTCTATCTCATGTCCTTTTACACATACAGCCTTAATATTTCACACATGGACACCTCCTATAAACACTGTTCACATTTGACCATGACCTTGGACCTTATGACCTTGACCTTAGAGTTTGACCTATTTAAAAAAAAAAACAACCTTAATCTGGCCGCTATTTTATGTCCTTTTACACACACAGCCTTGAAATTTCACACCCGGACACCTCCTACTAACACCGTTCACATTTGACTATAACCTCATGACCTTGACCTTGGAGTTTGACCTAATTTAAAAAAAATTAACGTGGCCTATATCTCATGTCCTTTTACACAATCAGCCTTAAATTTCACACATGGACACCTACCAACCAAGACCTTTCACATTTGACCATGACCTTGGACCTTGTGACCTTGACCTTGGAGTTTACCTACTTTTAAAAAACTGTAACCTGGCCTATATCACATGTCCTTTTACACATACAGCCTTGATATTTCACACATGGACACCTCCTACCTACCAACACATTTCATATTTGACCATGACCTTGGAGTATGACATACATTTCAAAACCTTTAACTTGGCCGTTATCTTATACATATTGATATCTCCTGTCAAGGATTTTCATTTTGGACCATGCCCTTTTACCTTGACCTAGGAAACGACTTTTCTTTGTGACAAGCTCTCGTTAGGGCAAGCTTTATTGTCCGCGGACAATACTTGTTAATGAATTTTCTCATGATTTCTCTAAGTCCGATAAGCCCCGTCCTGCCATGCCCACATATTTTGACAAATCTAGAAATTTGTAAACAAATTTTAAAGATTTTTCTTAGGATTTCTCTAAGTCTGATAAGCCACACACTGCCAAGCCTACATTTTTTGACAAATCTAAAAAATGTGAACAGATTTTGGGAGGAGTCACTTAAGGAACATTCCTGTCAGGTTTGGTTTCAATTGGCCCGATGGTTAAAGAATATTCTTAGGATTTCTCTAATTCCTGTAAGCCCCGCCCTGCCATGACCACATTTTTTGACGAATCTAAATATTTGTGAACATATTTTTGAAAAGAGTCACTCAAAGAACATTCCTGACAAGTTTGATTAAAATTTGCCAAATGGTTGAATTTAAAAGAATCTTCTCAAAATTTCTTTAAGTCTGAAAAGCCCGGCACCCTGCCTTGCCCATATTTCTTCATAAATCTAAATAAGCGTGACCAAATTTTCAAAAGAGTCATTCAAGGACCATTCCAGCGAAGTTTGGTTCAAATTGGCCTAATGGTTGATTTTTATAAGAATTTTCTTAGGATTTCTCTAAGTCTGAGAAGACCCATTCTGCCATGCTGCCAGGACAACCAAAGCTTTCAATGGATTTCAATTCTTTTAGCAACTTTTAAAAGGAACCTCCTAAGGAATATTTCTGCCAAGTTTTGGTTGAAATTGGCCAGGTAGTTTAGGAGGAGATGTTGTTCAAGTGATGTTATTGACATTTAGTCAAATTTCTCCTTTTCTATTGCCATGGCAACCAGGGTTTTTAATGGATTTCAATTCTTTTAGCAATTTTTAAAAGGAACCTCCTAAGGAATTTCTACCAAGTTTGGTTGAAATTGGCCAGGTAGTTTAGGAGGAGATGTTGTTCAAAGATGTTATTGACATTCAGTCAAATTTCTCCTTTTCTATTGCCATGTGAACTAGAGTTTTTTATGGATTTCAATTCTTTTAGCAAAATTTAACAGGGACCTCATAAGGAATATTTCTGCCAAGTTTGGTT
The DNA here is from genome assembly GCA_963680895.1 of Fragum sueziense. Taxonomy (NCBI): domain Eukaryota; kingdom Metazoa; phylum Mollusca; class Bivalvia; order Cardiida; family Cardiidae; genus Fragum; species Fragum sueziense. The sequence continues at coordinate 33,277,106 of OY804601.1, forward strand.
GAAATTGGCCGGGTAGTTTAGGAGGAGATGTCGTTCAAAGATGTTATTGAGATTTAGTCAAAATTTCCCCTTTTCTGTTGCCATGGCAATCAGAGTTTTTCATGGATTTCATTTCTTTTTGCAATTATTCTTAAAGGGGATCACTTAAGAAATATTCCTGCCAAGTTTGGTTGAAATTGGCCATGTAGTTTAGGTGGAGATGTCATTTAAAGAAATTGTTGACGGACGACGCACGACACACCACGCACGGACACCGGATGAAAGATGATACAAGGCCAATATTTCACTATGTACAAGGTGTTCAAATGAGCTAAAAATCAAAGAGTTATACCTACCTGCATGGGAGACCATTAGTCTATCAATACTATCTATAACTTTGTTTACCGTAACTTCAAAACCATTGTCCTTTCTTCTTGGTACTTGTATTGTTTCTGTATGAAATGAAAGGTAAGCATGGGGTCAAATAGACCTTATAGCGTCTGCAGTTTAAAAAGAGATGAATCTAAAATCTTTTACAAGTACTAAAAATCAAAAATAGAAATTAGATCCGTATTAAAAGCATTCACGCTACGAAAAATATTATACGAGGGTTGATTGAAAATAAGTGAGCCTCTCATAGAAGGGGTCAAGCATGGATGTCTATTTTCAGCCCCTGCATTCTCTGGCTATATAAAGGTGTGCAGCCCAAAACTGGAGTCATTTGGTCTGTTTATGTTGAAGACAGGCGGGTTACAGAGAGATATAGCCAGTAAAACTGGTATTTCACAGGAAAGATTTTTTTCCATTCTCACGGAAAATCTTGAGATGAAAAAGATCTCTGCCCTAGGGTACCAAGGCTTCTGACAGTTGAACAGAAGCACGCTAGGCACACTTTGTCATGTGCTAATCTGAGTCTTAGAGGTAGACCCAGATAACTTTCTGCAGAGGTTTGTGACTATGGATAAAACTCTTTTCACCCCAGAGACAAAACAACAATCCAAAAATGGAATCACCCTGGCTCTCCCCCACCCAAAAAGGCAAAGGCTGTCCCATCCACAGGAAAGGTTATTGCTTCGATTTTCTGGGATGCTGATGGCATCTTGATAGCAAATTATCTACAAAAAGGCCAAACAATTAATGGACAGTATTATGCATCACTTTTAAGGCAAAGGAGAGAAACCATCAAGCTCAAACGCAGTGGAAAACTCAGCAAAGGTGTACTGTTCCATCAGAACAATGCCCCTGTTCACAAATCTGCCATTGCCATGGCTGCCATCAATGACTGTGGGTTTGAACTAGTAGAACACCCGCCTTATTCACCTGATCTTGCTCCATCAGACTTTCACCTGTTTCCACAGTTGAAAAGAGCTATTACTGGTACCCACTTTCAGTCAAATGATGACGTCATACATGCAGTGGAGGCCTTTTTGAACGATCAGGAGAAGGGGTACTACAAAAGTGGCATTGAGGCCTTAAAACATCGCTGGCAAAAGTGTATAGACAAAGAAGGGGGTTATGTTGAAAAGTAAAATCGTTTGACAGTTACAATTCAAACCTTTCTATGTGAGGCTCACTACTTATCAATCAACCCTCGTATGTTGTGCTTGCAATATAGGCCTACATGTATTTTTGCAAAGGTTGTTTATCAACCCTTTCCCAAACAAGATTTTGACATCCCTGATAAAGCAAACTTAGGAAAACTTTTTCTCCATTTTGTCTCATTATTTTCTTTACTTTATCATGCACAAATTAATACTATCTTTATCATTCTCTGCATTATCTGAATAAGCTTTAAAAGAGGACCATGCCATGCTAAAATATTGATGTTTTGGAAAGAGTTAAAAAAATGTAGTCCATGAAATTTTATCTCATCTTCTATTGATTAAATCAGTACAGGGAATAAAACTTGAAAAACATTGAGATAAAAGATATAAAAATTGTACCCTTGTAATTTTATCTCGTATGTGAATCCCCAGACAGTACATATCGAAAGATGGCAAACATATTGGCCATATATTGTTCTCCTGTGTATGATGCTCCAACAGTTTAATCAAGTTTGAGAAAACATTGAGAGAAAATAAGTCTTACCTTCTATTGGAGGATTGATATACTTTTTCAAGTCATCTTTGTATCGCCGGACTGTACATAGCGACATGGCATCCATATTCGCCATTACTTGCTTCATGTGTTTTAGAGCAGCCTCTGCATCCAAATTACCTCCACAACCGATTGATGCTGTCATACCTACAACCTAGAAAGTAAAATTAGCTTTTTTCCAAAACAAGCCTTGATTTTTTGCAGGAAAAGTCTATGGAGATATTGTAACTTTTCAACAACTAGAAAGACCTGAAGGTCTTGAGTCGCTCCACAGGCCTGAATTTCTTATGGTTCAAGCTGAAAATTACACAAAGGCAATATCTTATCGTCACCAACATTCTGTTCTAGTTTTGTCTTGATTAGTCCATATTTGTAGATGCTAGAGTGAAATCAAAGTCAAAATAGGACCGAAAATGGCAATTTTGTCAATTTCAAGGGCACATAACTCATGATATAAAATTCAGATCAAGCTGAAAATTAAACCAAGGCAAGATCTTATGGTCACCAATATTCTGTACAAGTTTTGTCTTGATTAATCAGTATTTGTAGTTGCTAGAGTGAAAACGAAGTCAAAATAGAGCCGAAAATGGTAATTTTGTCAATTTCAAGGGCACATAACTCATGATGTAAAATTCAGATCAAGCTGAAAATTACACCAAGGCAAGATCTTATAGTCACCAACATTTTGTCAAAGTTTTGTCTAGATTTGTCAATATTTGTAGTTGCTAGAGTGAAAACATGTCAAAATAGAGCCGAAAATAACAATTTTGTCAATTTCAAGGGCACATAACTCATGATGTAAAATTCAGATCAGGCTGAATATTACACCCAGGCATGATATTATGCTTATATATATTCTGTCCAAGTTTTGTCTTGATTGGTTGATATTTGTAGATTTTAGAGCAAAAATAAAGTCAAAACCAGCTATTTTTGACATTAAAGGGCAGATAACTCAGGTTATTCTGGTTCGATCAAAATTCTTTGAAGGAATCTGAGAAAGGGTCACCCAAGGATAATTCCTGTGAAGTTTGGTTGAAATCCATCCAGTAGTTTCTGAGGAGAAGATTTTTTAAGAAAAAGTTTACGGACGCACGCACGCACGCACTGACGCACGACGGACACACCGCCATGACAATAGCCCGCTGGCCTGAAAGGCCAGTGGAGCTAAAAACCTCGTAACTGCAGCTTGTTTAAAGCTGCAGTTACGAGGTTTTTGTTGAAAAGCAGCGATATACCATACACAACAGACACAGCACCATGACAACAGCCAGCTAGATCCAACAATGAACTTAAAAAGAAAGTAAAGCTTACTCATAACAAAAGTGCATCCAAATTACCTCCACAACTGATTGATGCCATCATACCTACAACCTAGGGTGACACATTTAATGTGAGAGAGTTAAGGACAGATCCTCCATTTATTTCCTACGGTAAGAATTTTTTTATTTTTTCTGTACTGACATTTAAATATATGAGAAGTAAAAAAATGACTTAAAAACTATAGGTCACCAAGCGAATTAAAAAGTTGTTGGATTTCAAGGGAGACTACTCTTGTCTAAAATTGCAAAAATGAGGTGTCACTTAAATACCCACAAAAAAGGTGTTCAAAATGACTAGGATTACATAAGTAAGTCTTTATTGTGTTAAATATGTTTTATTCTGTCTAAATGAGTATCAATTTGGGAAAATTTAGTGATGATTTTGAAATTTTTAGTAAAACATTATTTCAAGAGTAGCTGAAATTGCTCTTTTTTCGCAACGTTTCTGATTATAAAAAATATTCCAGTGGTAAGATTTTTTTCTTTTTTAGTATAGACATAGCGCTTAGTCATACCTACAAAAACAAAAAAAGAAAACTATATCAAACCAAGCATTTTTCTTAGTTATAAGTAAAATTTGGTTTACTTTTGGCAGCTCTGTCCCAAATTGTTTCACTACTTTTATCCATTTTCTTCCTTATTACCAGCTTTAGATAACTAGAACTGTCGCAAAGCGGACAAATACCCCCCACTAGCGCGTTGTCACTGAAAAAGTGCTAAAGTTCAAAGTGGCATAACTCTGAAACTACAGCCTGGATCAAGATGAAAATTGCAGGTGCACAATTTCATATGATAGGAAACAACCTGCTAAAATTTCAGCAAAATCGGTCCAAAACTGTGGGAGAAGAAGAGGACACAAAATTATGTTCACGAACGGACGGACGGACGGACGGACAGACGGACGGACGGACGGACGGACAACCTGAATCCAGTATACCCCCCCATAACTTTGTTGTGGGGGGTATAATAAAATGTGTCGCCTTTTGAGTCCATTTGAAGTGGACTAGCTCATAAAGACACCACTTTGCTTTTGCTGCTCCGTTTCCTATCGCTAACGCCACATGTTGAACGCGTAACAGAAAGTGAAATGTACCATCTGAGTACTATTACACTTTAATTGGCCAAACAGAGAAAATTGAAATAACCGAAAAGTGTCTTGTCATTTATCAACCAAACATTAACTAAATGTAAAAAAATACATTTTCCGAAAAGGCAAATTACTGAAACAGCTTTATTTCGTTATTTAGGATATGCGCAGTAAGTTGCGCAGGAACAACTGGAGGATCTGTCCTTAACCATAAACTATTCTTAACTCATTACCATACAATGACTCTTTTTGACTCCCCACAAAATAATGGCATTGGAAAACATTGTGGAAAATGAAGAAATTGCTTGTTACCACATTGTTTTCTACCCCAAAAGACAAAAGATTGTAGAATTCCATTCATTTGAGATTTGAGATTGTCGTCTGCAAAATCTTTGAATTTGGAACATTCCAAAATTTTGCCGTCTGGTAATGGGTTAAACCCTGTTTGAGATAAGGTTTGGACGATGTGTCCAAATTGTAAGCTAATGTAAACAACATAATATTCTTCTCAAATGCTACAAGAGCCTTTTTTCCTAATCCAAATTAATTCTTTTATCCTTTTGTATAAACCCTTTTACAAAGGACAAATTTGAACCTGTCCAATTCAGCGAGAGGGTCAAGATGGGCCTGTATCGCTCCACTGGCTTTTAGACATTTAGACTACTAACTTCTTCAAGGAATACAATAGAGGTCTATCCAAAGAAGATTCATGCTACACCAGAATGAAATCCAATAAGTGATTAAGGAGCAGAAATGTTTTTGAAATTTTCTTTTAAATTACACTATGTTTCATATAGCAAAAAATAAGCCTAGCCCACAGCGGCTAAGCTTTTCATCCGATCGTGAAGGAATTTGGAAGAGATTCATGCAAGGAAGATTCCTGTGAAGTTTGGTTGAAATTGGTCCTGTAGTTTTGGAGAAGAAGATTGTTTAACAATTTTTCGAAAATTCAATTTAATTAAATTTATCAAAATTTAAGTTTTACACGGAGATTATATTTTTTAAGGAAATTTGGAGATTCATGCAAGGAAGATTCATGTGAAGTTTGGTTAAAATTGGTCCAGTAGTTTTGGAAAAGAAGATTTTTCGAAAAATTGATTTAACCCTTTCCCAAACAACAAAATTTTAGGTAGATCCACTTCAAACAAGAGCTGTCACTGTAAGATGACAATGCCCCCGACACCGCTTTGATTTTAAATTATGGCCAATCTATGTTCAAGGTCAAAGTCATCCAGGGGTCAAGGTCACCAAAGTATGTGCCTACAGAAAGGTAATGTACCAAGGAATGTTGTGGTAAAGTATGAAGCGAATATGTTAAGTAATAAGGAAGTTATGGCCAATGTTTAAGTTTTTGGACGGAATGACAGACGGACAGACAGACAGACAGACGGACAGATGGACGGACGGACGGACGGACAAGTCAAATTTATGATGCCTCCCTATCGGGGGCATAAAAATGCTACAAATTACTAAATAGAAGTTGTTTAGGTTAGAATTTGTGTAAAATATGACTCAGAAAATATTGAGACAAAAGGAGAAACTGCTGGTTATCAGCAGTTTCTTCTTTTGTCTCAATGTTTTCCCAAGCCTGTTCTATAAGGGACGTCAAAACCAGGTCTTGTTTGGGAAAGGGTTAATTCAATTAATCAAAATTTAAATTTTACACAGAATTTTTTTTTTTTAAAGAATTAAGAAGAGATTCATGCAAGGAACATTTCTGTAAAGTTTGGTAGAAATTGCTCCAGTAGTTTTGGAGAAGAAGAATTTTTAAAGATTTTTCGAAAATTTGATTTAATTAAATTAATTAAAATTTAAGTTATACACAGAATTTATCTTTTTAAAGGAATTAAGAAGAGATTCATACAATAAAGATTTCTGTGAAGTTTGGTTGAAATTGGTCGAATAGTTTTGGAGAAGAAGAATTTTTAAAGAATTTTTGAAAATTTAAATCAATTAAAATTCAAGTTTTTCGCTGGTTTTATTCTTTTGAAGGAATTTGGTAGAGATTCATGCAAGGAAGATTTCTGTGAAGTTTAGTTGAAATTGGTCCTGTAGTTTTGGAGAAGATGACTTTTTAAAGATTTTTCAAAAATTTAATTCAATTAAATTAATTTAAATTTAAGTTATGCACAGAATTTATCTTTTTGAAGGAATTTAGAAGAGATTCATACAAGGAAGATTTCTGTGAAGTTTGGTTGAAATTGGTCCAGTAGTTTTGGAGAAGAAAAGTTTTCAACGAATTTTCGAAAATTTAAATCAATTAAATTAATTAAAATTCAAGTTCTGCACGGATTTTTTTCTTTTGAAGGAATTTCTTAGATATTTATGCAAGGAAGATTTCTGTGAAGTTTGGTTGAAATTGGCCGAGTAGTTTTGGAGAAGAAGAAATTTTAAAGATTTTTCGAAAATTTTATTCAATTAAATTAACTAAAATTCAAGTTCTGCACAGATTTTATTCTTTTGAAGGAATTTGGTAGAGATTCATGCAAGGATGATTCTTGTGAAGTTTGGTTGAAATTGGTCCAGTAGTTTTGGAGAAGAAGATGTTTGAAAATTGTTTACGCACGGACGCACGGACGGACACACGGACGGACGCACAGACGGACACAGGGCCATGACATAAGCCCCGCTGGCCTTCCGCCAGTGGAGCTAAAAATGAGCAATTTCTTCTTTTCCCAGTATGTTTCTATTCACAACTTTTTTCGCATAAACACTGCGTTTCAAGGTTTACAGATTTTGTATAATTTGCTACTACAGTTTCAAATTACGGTAATCTGGGGAGAACCTTAGGGCATGATTCAACAATTTCTTACTTTTTTCTAAATCCATGTATTTGATGCTTAAAACAAGCTGCAGATACAAGGTTTCCATAGAAAAGTTAACAAATTGCTTTGATCTCTTACTTGAGGCATCTCGTCCAAGTTTATGTTCTGTACCAGCTTCAAGTCCATATATTTACTCAGAATCTGGTTATACGGATGATTTTTGTTGGCATGGTGACATTCATCAAATACCATCATCGTAAACCTCGTCAAATCTCGAATTTCTCCGTTTTCTAGAGAATTTATTAATACTTGGGCGGTGACAACCAAAACGTCTCTTCTGCAAGCACAATAATAATAAATGTTAAATGAAAAATTAGATAAAACATTTCATAGATATAATTCATTATTTTCTACTGTTTACAATTGGAATATTTTGAAAATTACAGAATAATGTAACGTTTTAACATCCTGAATAAGAAAATGTGTAAGCCAAAATTTATATAGGAAAAAGAGAAAACTGTTAATTTCTCAACATTTTTTTCGCTTATTGCCTTCTTAACCATCACTGAAGAAAAACTCAACAATACATGTATATGAAAAAAGATCAAGCTCAAATTACGAATTGAATTTTTCATAAGTAACAATGACAAAACTGATAGTTTTTGTCTTTTTTTTGTCAATAAATCCTTTCTTTTTCAACATCCATTTTGTCTTGTGCATCAGCTTTTAATTAGAATTAGTCTATTTTTTTGCAGTTTAGAATTGGGTTTATCCCATCCAAAATTTTGTTCTTTTGGAAAGGTTTAACATGTGAAACAACCAACCTATCTACAAAATCCTTTAGATATTCCTTTTTATCTCGCTGTGTTGACCCACTTATAATCTTCGTTCTATATGCAGGTAAATGTTCCGCAAACGAGCGTGCCTGTTGGATAGCCAGCGTCTCATCTTGGCAGAGAAATATTACTGAAGCAATCTGCTGGTCACGCTTTTGTCTTCTTAGATGTTCCTGAAGATTAACCCATTACCACACAGTGACTCTTTTTGACTCCCCAAGAGATAAAGGCTTTGGAAAACATTGTGGAAAATGAAGAAATTGCTTGTGACAATGTTTTCTATGAAAAAAGACCGAAAAATGTGAAATTTCATTCACTTGAAATTGTCGTCTGCAGGATCTTTCAATTTAGATCACGCTAAAATTTTATCGTTTGGTAATGGATTAAAAGATGCAAGAATGTTAGCCAGACAGTTGACATGCTAAGTCATACTTGGGAATGGTTTTATCCAGTAAACCGTGACATCATTTTGGACCAACAAAATTATTTTAAGGGTTAATTCTATAAACTCACAACCACAACTTGATTGAAGCCATTTTTAAGTTACAAGATTTTATAACAACACCGATGACTTATCTAGTAAAACTGGTACAATCAGTCTATTTTCAGCACAAGATTTTTTACTATTGGTCAATATTTCTACACGCTAGCGAGTTTTACATTCAATTGCTTTTTATTCAGAACATTCTAGTTGAATTTGACCAAAATGAACCCCAAAAAAGTTTTCTCTGCTCTTTTAGTCATTGATGTTTTGAGTTGAAGATATATAATAGGCCAATATTCATTGATGCTAGAGTAGAACACCAAACTGAAACATTGTGACAAGCAATTTCGTCATTATTTTACCTAACGTTTCAAAAGCCTTTAACTTTTGGAACATCAAAAGGAGTCATTATGTGGGAATGGGTTACCTCTTTCCCAAACAAGACATGGCTTTGACGTCCCTAAATTGCAAGAAAGAGTTTTGGAAAACATTGAGGCAAAAGGAAAAAAATTCTGATGATCAGCATTTTCTCCTTTTGTCTAAATATTTTCTTAGCTACATCATTATATCTATCTTTACTTTATTAACATCCAGTTTGTAGTCTTCAGCTACCTTAAACCTGGATTACCATAAAATTTTGATGTTTGGGGATGGGTTAATACAAACAGACACATAAACATACTTGTATAATCTTCATATAAACTCTAGTTTTTCCCGTGTTAGTTGGGGGCCATTACAATCACATTTTCAGCATTTTCTCCTATTTCCTCAATATCTTGAATTAATTCTAGCAAGAATATTTTGGCATCAGACATGTGTTAACACAAACAGACACATAAACAAACTTATATAATCTTCATATAAACTCTAGTTTTTCCCGAGTTAGTTGGGTCCATGATGATCACATTTTCAGCATTTTCTCCTCTTTGCCAAAATTTAATATCTTGAGCTTTAAGAAGAATGTTTTGGGATCATACATGTGTTAAGGCAACATGTAGGCCAACTTCGAATCAGATGATAGCTCGATGATAGCTCCAATCAAACACAAATAGTGCGAGCTATTTGACGTCATTTCCGCATCTATAGTTCGACCACCAGAAGAACTATGGTCGGACCATGGATCCATTACGTCATTCGGAACTCCTCGGATAAACAGCGGATCAATCAGTGTCTAATAAACAAAGGTTTTGATTGGCTGACACAAAACGGGGGAGTGAATGTAATAGATAGAACAGCGCTGGTTTCCAACAATGGCGCGAGCCATTGCCAATCGAAGTCGGCCACAAAAAACATACCTGTATTATCTTCATAGAAACTCTAGTTTTTCCAGAATTAGTTGGCGCCATGATGATCACATTTTCCCCACCTATTCCATCCATGGCCAGTTCCTTCTGATAATTTCTGAGCTCAACATCTTTGTCTTCTACTCCATCTATTTGATCACTGTCTGGAAAGGAAGGACAAGTTTTCAATGAGTAAATTCTTTATCTGAAACTAGAGCTGTCAATATGAGAACATGTGAAACAGTATCAAACCTTCTGACTGCACCTTGTGAACTAGAAAGTCCTGATGGGCTTGAGTCGCTCCACAGGCCTGGGTTTCTTGTAACATCAAATCCAAGTTTTTACTACATTTTTGAATACTTGTGTTTATTAGAGCAAAAACAGACTAAAAGAAGCAATCATGTGGTCAAAGCAAAAAGAAAGTTATTGATTGACTAATATTTTGGGGATATTAGAGTAATAATGAAGTCGAAAACTGTACTTTTGTCAAATTCTAGGGCACATAATAAAGGATATGAGATTATAATCAAGCTGAAAATTAAACTCAAGCAAGATCTTATGGTCACCACCATTTGGTCCAAATTTTGTCTATATTAGTCAATATTTTTGGCCGCTAGAGTGAAAAAGAGTCAAAAACTGAATTTTGTCAAGATCTTGTTGATAACAAGATTCTCTCCAAGTATTATCTTGATTGGTTAACATTTATGGTTGTTAGAGTGAAAACAAAGTCGAAAATGGCAATTTTAGCAAATTCAAGGGCACATTACTCATGATGTAAAAGTCTGATCAAGCTGAAAATTACACCAAGGTAAGATATTATGATCATATATACTTAGTCTGAGTTTTCTTTTGATTGGTTGATATTTGTAGATTTTAGAGTAAAAACAAAGTGAAAACCAGCTATTTTTGACGTTTAAGGGCAGATAACTCAGGTCAATCTAGTTCAATCAAAATTCTTTGAAAGAATCTGAGGGAGGGTCACCAAAGGATCAATCCTGTGAAGTTTGGTTGAAATCCATAGCGTAGTTTTTGAGAAGAAGATTTTTAAAGAAAAAGTTTACTAACTCATGGACGGACAGACAAACTGACGCACGACGGACACAGCACCATGACAATCGCCTGCTGGCCTGAAGGCCAGTGGAGCTAAAAACCAATTATCCTGTCAAAGGGCTATAACTCAGAAATTTATCAATGAGCCACAACCAAAATAACACACACACACACACACACACACACATATTCTTGCATGATAATAATCATACCTGTGAAGTAGGAATGAATTTCTATTATTGACAATATCCAAAACAACAAGATTTTGGAATGTTTCAAAGTGAGAGTTGCTACAGATAACAAGACTAATTTTAATTTTAAATTAACCCATTACCAAACGGCAAAATTTTAGGCTGGTCCAATTTCAAAGATGTTGCAGACGACAATTTCAAGTGCATGAAATTTGACATTTTTTTGGTCTTTTTACTTAAAAAAAATTGTGGGAAATGAAGAAATTGCTTGTCACAAGCAATTCCTTTATTTTTCACAATGTTTCCAAAGTCATTATCTAAATGGGTGTCAAAAGGCGTCAATGTGTGGGAATAGGTTAACATCTGCTTCTAAAATATTGTAGTTTTGGAATACTTACCTGTAGGAATGTTATAATCTAAACTTTCTGTACTCTCTGTTCTTGCATAGATGGTCTCAATATTTCCAAGGTCGTTCATGCCTGTAAAAAGAATACAAGTAGAATTCTTTGAGCAGTGAGAAAAATTATAGTCAACATTTATATCTAATAATTACATGTTTAACATGGTTTGATTTTGCTAATATTCTTGATTTTCTCTTTTTGTGGTTTGGTGATAAATATAACTTCTATGCTCTTGATGTATTGGTTAATTAAGTCCAATGGCTTTTAAAAATAAACTCTTTTACCCAATGTTTTTTTACTGTACCATTTTTTGTTTTGAAGTCTGTAAGTGCATGCGCCAGCTTAGATTGGTTAGTAGAGCCCTTGAAACTACCTTTGTCTATTAGTAAACAAAAGCACAAAGTAGTGTCAGGGGAAGTCTGTCACCATGATCTTGTTCAATGACCGCAGTACTACATGAAAGTTTTTTTTCACTAAGCATACAAATAAGAAATAGCTATTGCATAATGGCTCAAGAGGCAATATTAGAGGGTTTTTCTTTCTGACAAACAGTCAGATAGACAGACATACAGAGAAATGCTTAAGCTTAAAATATAACCTCCTGTATATATATCCTTTCAACAAGGTTAGACTGATCCAACTTCTGATGTCAAAATTAGTATTGCTGAAACAAAATTGACATGTAATATAACATGCATAGAAAATATTGAGGGAACAGAAGAGAATACTGGTCATCTGTAGTGTATTTTCTTCTTTTCTCTTAATGTTTCTCCACAGTCATTTCTCTCAGTTACATTATACCATGTTTTGGAAAGAATTAAACAGGCATGATACTTTAATTAACTAAACCTTTCATGATATAAAAGTAAAGGTAAAACATGGTGGAGATTGTGCATCATTGGATGAATAATGACTACAGAAAAAAGAGCCTCGATTCTGGTAAGATATTTTGAAATAACTTTCTAATTTCTGCATCAATTTTCAAAAGGATTGCTGCATGTACCCGCCTTATTCAGCTCTTTCATTGGATGTATTACATATTAGAAAACTCTTGGTACTTTTCCCAAAATATTGTTCCAACCAAACAGAAAGTGAAATGGTAACAACTACGACCAAATTAGCCCTGCTTCAGGTAAGAATTTGAGCAATAACTTTCCTCAGATACATGACGATATAGGGTCTTTGTACTTTTTCTAAGAATTGATTCCAACCAACCAGAAAAACAACCAAAATTTAATATCGTTTTTCTCAGGTCAGCTGTGATCAATGTCTGAGAAAAGTACAAGGAGTTTCCAAATCAGTAATACATCTTAGGAAAGTAAGGCGGGTACAATTTCAACAAACCACTTGAAAATTGATGCAGAAATAAGAAATTTATTGCACAATTTCTCACCTGAAGCAGGGCAAATTTGTCCGTAATCGTTATCCATCCCATGATGCACATTCTCTTCTGAAAATGCAGTACTTCCCAATTCCCCACTTACGATATTATGTATACATTACCATAGTTACCATCTCTAAGGTCATCTAATAATTCCTGAAAGTCTAAATCCTCAAGATCAGCCATGTCTCTCATCTGATGTGAATCTGCCCTCATCAACTGGCCTGCATTATCATTCATTGAGCCCATCAGTTTACTGGTATTGTCTGATTTATTTATTGCTGATTTCATCATTTTTGGAACTTTTGGTCTTGCTCCCCCATATGGTTCTTCGCTTTCTAAAAATAGAAGAAAAAAAGGAGTTAAAAAATGATTTTAGCTGTGATCTGGGAACAGGGCCCTTATAGCATGAAACGCTATAGGGCACTTTTTGCTACATCTATATCAGCATTCAAATTTATAACAACAATATTCTCTGTGCTACATTGTTTACAAATCTTTATTGAGATCTATTTGGTTGTCTGCAACAGCTTTCACTTTATATGTGTAGGTTTTTGCCCTTAAGATAGGGATATATAGTAATCCTTTAAAATTCTTTTTTAAATCCTTTCTCAAACAGACCTGATTTTAATGTCCCTGGTAGAAATAGTGTATGAAAACTTTGAGAGAAAAGAAGAAATTGCTGATAATCAGCAAACTGTCCTTTTCTCTTGATATTTTCTAGCTAAAATGGACAATTTCTGTCAACATTCAATTTTTCATTTGCAGCAGCTTACAAATTAGAACAGTCCAATTTTTCGCCTTTTGTGAAAGGGTTAAAAGAAAGCAAACAAAGATCAATGTGCACAAATATTCATTCAGAGCCAAAGCTATGCAAACTTGTTTAATTTCCAAACAAAAATTTCTAGAGTTTTTTCTATAGGCCTAAAGCAAATTATGTGTAGGCTTGAAATTACACATCTAATCTACTAGTAAATACCCACCGTCCGTGGAATTCTCTGGTGAAATATTCGCAATTTCTGGATGGTTTAAAATTTGTGGCGGTACATAGTTAGCAAGTTTTGAATGTCGCAGTGAAAGAAGAAATGAGCGATCGTAGCTCCTTATACCATCTGTGTGAAAATATAAAAAATGCTCTTTTCAAAATGTCTAAATGTCCTAGCTGTTAAACAAAATCGTACGTAATACATTGCAATGGTGGATCCAGGATTTTTTTCCAAGGGGGTCCAAGTCCAAAATTTTTTCCAGGGGGGTCCAAGTCCAAATTATGGCTTAAAATGTAGTAAATATGTAACTTTACACTAAATTTATATAGTCAAAATTCAATTTTCGGCCAATGCCAGGGGAGGTCCGGACCCCCTGACCCCCATCCCCCCTCTAGATCCGCCCATGCATTGTCTCCGTAATTAAAGATACAGACAATCGTCACAATGACACTGAGCAAACAGAGCATCTGAACAGCTTTTTAACCCTTTCCCAAACGGCAAAATTTCAGGGTGGCCCACTTCAAAATCTGCCACAAATGACAAAATAGATGTTTTTAAAGATAGGATTTGTGTAAAATATGGCATAGAAAATATTGAGACAAAAGGAGAAACTGCTGGTTATCAGCAGTTTCTTCTTTTTTTTCAATGTGTTCCCAAGCCTTTTCTATTAAGGACGTCAAAACCAAGTCTTGTTTGGGAAAGGGTTGAAGCAAAAATATATTGTTTAGTTCAAAAATAAATTCAATTTTACCATCAATTTGGTATCGAGATCAAAATTCTTGAACTCAACACAAATTTAAAATGTGTTGCTAGATAAGAGGCTGAAATTATATTCTTACCTGTAAGAGTTGATATCAGCATTATTAATAGCTATGATAAAAATAAGCATGAAAGACAAGAGGTTTTTCCCACTTCCACTTTCGCTTTCAGAGCAATAGAAAGGGGGGTGGGGGTGGGTGGTGAATACATCCTAAATTTATTATTTTAAATCAAAACCCTATGGTGTATGTACTCATTTGAATTGTCTTGATGAGACAATTCCAATTAGTACCCACAATATAGGGTTTGATGAACATTTAGTGAACTATTTCATTTTAAAAAGCTATCAGTCACCTCTGATCTTTAGCTCTGTCACTTCTATTATCTATATATTGTCAATAGCAGATCAAAAACTCTTCACCGCAGCTTTTTGAAACTATAGTTATGTGATTTTGATCTCCCACTAGCGATATTGTCTAACATCTTTTGTTAAATCTTTAAACTTAAAGCAGCATACAATGACTATTTTAAAATAAACCATTTTTTCTTCTTTTTCCTGACATTATTTTCCTGACTGACTAAATAGTTACATATGACGAAACAAGACGTGTCTTCAATAGCATGCAATATTAATCAAATGTATATTGAGGGAAAAGAAGAAAATGCTGTTTATCAGCATTTTCTTCTTTTTTCCTCAGTTACATATTTCATAAGCCTTCTTTTTAACCCATTCCAACATAATGACGCCTTTTGACTCATTACAAGTTTAAGGCTTTGGAAAACATGTCACCAGCAATTTCTTCATTTCCCACAAGGTTTTCGATGGATCCAAAGAGACAAAACAATCTAAATCTCATTCACATGAAATTATCATCTGCAACATCTTTGAACTTGGACCATTTTACAATTTTGAAGTCTGGTAATGAGTTGAAATACTATACCTTGTCTAGAACCAGCCACATCATTTGCCAGTTGTTTCACTTCAGTTAGACGGTCTGTAGATTCATCTTCAGATTTTCCATTGTGATTATTTCCAGTCTCAATTGAAACTTCAATACCATCACCCCTCTGCTTCATTTCAACAAGATCCCCCATTAGGTCATCTTCAAAATTTATATTGGGTATGTTTAAAGTCTTATTTGATGCTTCAATGTCTCTGCTCCTCTGTTTATCTTTGCCAATATGTTCTAACAAGTCTTCTTCAAAATTTAATTTGGACATATTGAAAGCCTCATTACGTACTCTGCTATCTCCTTTCGTCTGGCTTATTTCAGAAAATTTCTCATCTTCAGAATTTCTCTTTGCATGGAAATCTTGATACATTAAAGCTTGCTTTTCAATTAACTGTTTCTGCTTGACTTCAGAATACTTAGATTTATTTGCAGCTACAAGTCCCGAATCTTTAATTCCTTCTGCAGTTTGTATTTTATACCATTTCTCCCCATTCTTTCTATCCTTTTCATTCCCTTCTAGGTCTTCTTTCTCAATGAGATCACCTGAAGCTTCTTCAGCTTCTAGAAGTTCATCAAATTCTAATACTGAACGTCCTTTGTTTTCTTCCGAATAACCTTTTTGAATATTTTCTTTTCTTGGATTGTCCATGTTCAAGTCAATTTCACCGGCTGATTCAACTGTAAACAACAACATTTATACTCTTTTACAAACATCAAAATGAAGACCTATTCCAAATTTAAAGCCGTTGCAGATAACAACGCAGATAGCATGAGAAACAACATTGGAAATGCGAAAATATTTTGTTAAGCAGGCCCGTAGGAACAGGGGGGGGGGGGGGGCGGCGGTGGGTCTAGGGTTGGCCAAAAATGCAAAAAATTTCCTTTTTTCACACTGAATTTGGGAAAATCCAAATTAGCCCCCCCCCCCCCCCCCAATATTCAGACACTCAGGCTTTAGCCCCCAAATATGAAATTTCTTCCTACGGGCATGTTAAGTATGGTGAGATTTATGTCCATCTCAACAGCTAAGGTCAAAATGACAGGTGATCAATTTGTACCAAGGTACTGACAATATCTTTGCTCCATACCCTCGGGTACCTTGGAGGTACTTGTTTCAGTCCTGTTTTTAAATTACTTTTTTCCAAACTGTTTTAATTTGATGCCCTAAAATATAAAGAATTGGGAAACAATAAGGAAATGAAGAAATTGCTTGTGACAAGCGATTCCTTCATTTCCCATGATTTTTCTATCCAGAAAGACCAAAACAATGTAAGTTTTCTTTCACTTAAAAATGTCAACTGCAACATCTTTGAGTTTGGACAAGTCTATATTTTCAATCTGGGAGAGGGTTATTGGCTTTCTCAAACAAGACCGGATTTTAATGTCCCTTGTAGATATGGCTTGGGAAAACATTGGAACCAAAGAAGATACTGCTGATAACCAGCAGTTTCTCCTTTTGCCTCATTATTTTCTGTGCTATATCATACATAAATATATTTTCTTTAACAACATTAATTTTGTCGTCAGCAGGAATTTTCAATTTGAAACACCTTAAAACTTTGTCATCTGGGAAAGATTTAAGTCTTACCTGACATGCTCTTGTATATCAGAATTATGACTCTCTGCAAGACTTTTGTTTTGTGGATTTTCCACAATGTTTTCTAACCCAAACAGGAAATAGTTTCAAAATTTTAGCCACTTGAAATTGTCGTCTACAACACTTTAGCCCTACTTACCTGACAGGACATGCTCTTGTACATCAGAATTATGATATTCTGTAAGACTTTTATTTTGTGGATTTGTCAATTCTGATTCTGCTGTTCTTTGAGCCATTATCTCTGAAAGTTTAAACAATGACATGCTAGAGTTAGTTACTTAAATCCATTTCCCAAACAATGGCCTTGTTTTGACATCCCTAATAGAAAAGACTTGGGAAAACATTGAAACAAAAGTAGAAACTGCTGATAACCAGCAGTTTCTCCTTTTGTCCCAATATTTTCCGTACCATATTTTGCACAAATCCTATCTTTAATAACATCCATTTTGTCATTTGTGGCATTTTTTTAAGTGAATCACCCTAAAATTCTTCTGTTTGGGAAAGGGTTAAATCCATTTCTCAAACAATGACCCCCTTTGGCGTACCTTATACTTGAAAAGGTATAGGAAATTGTTGCGACGAAGGAAGGCATTGCTTAAGTGATCAGCAATGGTAAAAGTTAAAAAAGTTAAAGTTTCCGTTTAATGTCTGTTTTTCCTAACTGAGAGACGTACTCAACCAACTTTACACTTTAACCCACAATCACTGAGTCTCAAGCCCGCTGTTAACAATTGGCCCCTTCGGCAGCCACAGCACTTTAGCTTTCAACTCTCCTGTGTACCCATTTATACACCTGGGACTGGGTGAAGAGGAGCAACATGGGGTCCCTTTTGCTCAGAAAAATTCCCATGGCACTGGTGGGATTTGAACCCAGGACCCTTCGATCCCAAAGCACACATCCTACCACTAGACCACGGTAGACTACAGCACCCCAAACAATCAATCCTTTTGCTTAAATATTTTCATGCTATATTGTACATATAACAAAAAAGTAGGCTTTATGTGATATTGGAATGTGATTACATGATTTTCTTTTATAAAGGCATCACTGTGTAACTCTCATCTTGAATTCTGTAACTTTACTTAATTAATTTAAGCCATCTACCTTCTTGACCACTTCAGAGCTTTTTAAAACAAGAGCTTCGCAGAGCGGCGCATATACGCCCGAGAGGGGCTTGTCAGTAAAAATTGGCCATTTTTTCAATTCAAGGGCAGATAATTCAAACATGAAAAGTTATCAAAATTTTGTTTGCACAACAAGACACCATAGAGATTCATTGTGGCTAGTTTGATTAAATTGTGGTTGAAACTGTAGAAGTAGCGCACAGGAGAAAATGGGCATTTTTGAGAAAATGGGCATTTTTCCTTAAATTCAAGGGCAGATAATTCAAGAACGAAAACAGTTATCTAAATTCCGTAAGCGGTGTGCACAACTAGACACCATGGAGATTCATTGTGGCAAGTTTGATCAAATTCTGATCAAAACTGTAGAAGGAATTGCGCACACAAGAAAATGGGCATTTTTTTAATTCAAGGGCAGATAATTCAAGAACGAAAAGAGTTATCTGAATTCCGTAAGTAAAGTGCACAACTAGACACCATGGAAATTCATTGTGGCAAGTTTGATCGAATTCCGATCAAAACTGTAGGAGGAGTTGCGCACACAAGAAATTGCTAACGGACGGACGGATGGACAGACGGACGAGCGGGGCCATAACATAATACGACCCTTCGGGCGTATAATAAAAAACCCAGGTCAATTAAGACTATTTTTGAGCCAGGATCTAGAAAAAGGTCCCTGAAGGCTTTTGAGCCCAACATGGTTCAAGATCAGCCTGTGTTTACACACAGTCTGATCATGAACCATGTTGGTCTTCAATAGCTTCTTCGTGACATATAGCAACTGTGAGACAGCAGCATGGATCCCAGTCAGACTGATGTTAGACACAGAATAATCGTAAACCACAGCTGTCTCAAATGCTATAGGACCTTTTTCCAGATCCTGGCTCATTTATAATTCTTACCCCGTTTTGACTACCAGTAGATGATCTTACGGAAATCATTTTGCTGAAAAAAAGCATCAGAAAACTCTTGTTCATTCCAGTCTACTCCAAGGTTACAGAGATGTTTTAGAATCTCTAATGATTGTTATAGATTATAAAGAAGCTTTAGGAGAGCAACATGGATCTTGATCAGACTGTATGTATATGCAGGCTGATCAGGATCTTCATTGGTCTCAAATGCCACAGTCAGCTCAATTTTAATACCCAAGTGAAAATAATTTTGAGACAGGATCTGAAAAAAAGAGTCTCCTGGCATTTGAGACAATTGGATCAAGATAAGCCTGCATAGACATGCAGTCTGATCAAGATCCATGCTGCTCTCTCAATTCAAAAATAAAATTACTTGTATATAAATCAGGTTCCAGTTTTTCAGCCAAATCATCGTTCCCACAGTCTATCAAAGCCTGTATAAAATACTTGAACCAGTCTTCTTTTCTGGACGGTAAATACGATAACAGAACAAATGATGCCTTCATCGGTCCGTGATTCATATCCTCTGCACGCACATCTTGTTTCTCGGCATCGCCTATAACTTCATATTTTATCAGGTACGGCAGAACTTCAATTGGGTTTAATTGCTGAATGATAGCTGGTGTGAATAGTTCCAGGATTCTCTCATCATACATATCACTTGGGATGTTTTTACCGACCAAAATGTCCACTATCTTGGGGTACCCTGCAAGCACAATTATTATAGAGATTTAATACAAAGCAGAGCTAGGCACAATTTTACTAACAATCTCACAAACATTTTTCAATAAATTTGAGTGTAATTACACAGCAACCAATCTAATTGGCCTGAGGCTCATAACCAGCATTTTCTCCTTTTGTCTCGAAGTGTTCTGTACTTTACATGTACTACCAACCATTTTGTTGACTGCAACAGTGATTAACTCTTTCCCAAACGATGACATTTTAGGTTGATCCTCAAAAACTGCCACAAAAGACAAAATAAATGTTTTTAAAGATAGGATTTGTATAAAATATGGCACAGAAAATATTGAGACAAAAGGAGAAACTGCTGGTTATCAGCAGTTTCTTCTTTTGTTTCAATGTTTTCCCATTAGCATTTTTTCTTAGGGACGTCAAAACAAAGTCTTGTTTGGAAAAGGGTTAAATGGAATCACCCTGAAATGTTGTTGTTTGGGAAAGGGTTAAATCCATTTCAAACACAAATGCACCAAAAATGATTTTGTGTGACTCTTAAAATTAGCCTTCGCTAATGACATTGGATCAAAATATGAGCATTGATATTTTCTGATCTCAATAATTGTACAGAAATCCTATAGTGTAACTGTTTATCAACATCCACTTAATGTCACCTGCAGTATCTTTCAAATTGGAACAACCAAAATTTTCGCTATTTTGGAAAGATTAACGGAGATCTCAATTAATATTAAAGACATTTGGACATCTGGTTTTCCCTTGCACACAAAATCTAAATTGTGCATTTTGACACAATGTAATCTTTAAGAGGAATTCTCTGTAAGGACCAGAAAATTTACATAGGGGTCCGGCACGGCATCTCATGGATCTTTCTTAAATTTTGCATGTGAACCTTTTTCAACTCCCTAATGCATAATTGATACTTAGTTTTTGAAAATTGTGCATGGTTGCCATGGAAACGAGGAAAATCCATTTTTTTTCATATTTTTCTCACTTTTTGGGTAAAAATGACACATTTTTGAGCATACAATACATCAAGTATAACCACAAGACTTTTATTTCGGTACAAATGTATGAAACATCTGTTATTCGAAGTTAGTTCGCTGCTAATCTGATATCTGTACATCTTTCATAGAACTCACATTCGTCATCAGAAATTGACCCCTTTTGCATAATTTGAACAAAGGTCAAAATTGGCAATTTTTAGAGAAATATTCCAAATGAGTCAACACTTTTTGCAGCTAATCCTCTACTAGAGTTGAAAGATGTATCTTAGTAGAATTGAAACATGCAAAAATTTGAGTGGGCAAAAATTTTTCAAGTAATGAAAAATGTAGGGAACAATTGGCACCGTGCCAAAAATAACAAACAAGAGGGCCATTGGCCCTGAAGCGCTCACCTGATATAATATAACTTTTTGTATACCAATTTTCAGGTTGATTGGACAAAAATGTGACCTCTAGGGTGCACACAAGGTTTAACTAAGATTTGACCTCGTGACCTAGAATTGATCAAGACAACCATTCTGATCAATTTTCAGGTTGATTGCCAAATGATTGGGCAACAAGGTGTCAAACTGTCACAAGATACGCCCGTAACACTGCTTTATGTCAACAGGGGGAGCGGGTTGGTAAAAGTTTCATGGTCCTAGCTATTATACTTTTCGAGATATGCCCTGGACGATTCAAGTATGAAAACAACAAAGGGCAATAACTCAAAATATAGGCTAGGTAGAGTTAAAATTCTTGTGCACTGCACTCCTCCTTAGTGAGATCTATACACCCATGAAGTTTCATGATCCTAGCTATTATACTTTTAGAGATACACTCCGGACAAGATTCAAGTATGAAAAACAACAAAGGGCAATAACTAAAAAAATAAGCCAGGTAGAGTTATGGTTCTTGTGCACTGCACTCCCCCTTGGTGAGATCTATACACCCATGAAGTTTCATGATCCTAGCTATTATACTTTTAGAGATATACTCCGGACAAGATTCAAGTATGAAAAACAACAAAGGGCAATAACTCAAAAAATAAGCCAGGTAGAGTTATGGTTCTTGTGCACTGCACTCCCCCTTGTTGAGATCTATACACCCATGAAGTTTCATGATCCTAGCTATTATACTTTTAGAGATATACTCCGGACAAGATTCAAGTATGAAAAACAACAAAGGGCAATAACTCAAAAAATAAGTCAGGTAGAGTTATGATTCTTGTACACTGCACTCCCCCTTGGTGAGATCTATACACCCATGAAGTTTCATGATCCTAGCTATTATACTTTTAGAGATATACTCCGGACAAGATTCAAGTATGAAAAACAACAAAGGGCAATAACTCAAAAAATAAGTTAGGTAGAGTTATGGTTCTTGTGCACTGCACTCCCCCTTGGTAAGATCTATACACCCATGAAGTTTCATGATCCTAGCTATTATACTTTTAGAGATATACTCCGGACAAGATTCAAGTATGAAAAACAACAAAGGGCAATAACTCAAAAAATAAGCCAGGTAGAGTTATGGTTCTTATGCACTGCACTCCCCCTTGGTGAGATCTATACACCCATGAAGTTTCAAGATCCTAGCTATTATACTTTTAGAGATATACTCCGGACAAGATTCAAGTTTGAAAAATAACAAAGGGCAATAACTCAAAAAATAAGCCAGGTAGAGTTATGGTTCTTGTGCACTGCACTCCGTAATGATGAGAAGAATATAACTGCCAAGTTTAAAGTCAATCAGACTTAAGGTGACAGAGTTATGCTCCGGACAAAGAAGTGGACGCCGCCGGACGCCCGGACGCCGGACATCACGGGTGATCCCATAATACGTCCCGTCTTCGACGGGCGTATAAAAATGTGGCCTCTAGAGTGCACACAAGGTTTTACAAAGATATTACCTCATGACCTAGTTTATGACCCCAGATGACCCAATTTCGATCTTGTCCGAGAATTGATTAAGACAATCATTCTGATCAATTTTCAGGTTGATTGGGCAAAAAATGTGGCCTCTAGAGTGCACACAAGGTTTTTCTAAGATTTGACCCTGTGACCTAGTTTTTGACCCCAGATGACCCAATTTCAAAGTTGTCCGAGATTTCAACAAAACAATCATTCTGAGCAAATTCCAGGTTGATTGGGCAAAAAATGTGGCCTCTAGAGTGCACACAAGGTTTTTCTAAGATTTGACCCCGTGACCTAGTTTTTGACCCCAGATAACCCAATTTCAAACTTGTCTGAGATTTTATCAAGACCATTATTCTGATCAATTTTCAGCTTGATTGGGCAAAAAATGTGGCCTCTAGAGTGCACATAAGGTTTTTCTAAGATTTGACCCCGTGACCTAGTTTTTGACCCCAGATGACCCAATTTCAACCTTGTTCGAAAATTTATCAAGACAATCATTCTGAGCAAATTTCAGGTTGATTGGGCAAAAAATGTGGCCTCTAGAGTGCACACAAGGTTTTTCTAAGATTTGACCCCCTGACCTAATTTTTGACCCCAGATGACCCAATTTCAAACTTGTCCAAGTTTTTATCAAGGCAATCATTCTGAGCAAATTTCAGGTTAATTGGGCAAAAAATGTGGCCTCTAGAGTGCACACAAGGTTTTTCTAAGATTTGACCCCGTGACCTAGTTTTTGACCCCAGATGACCCAATTTCAAACTTGTCCGAGATTTTATCAAGACAATCATTCTGAGCAAATTTCAGATTGATTGGGCAAAAAATGTGGCCTCTAGAGTGCACACAAGGTTTTTCTAAGATTTGACCCCGTGACCTAGTTTTTGACCCCAGATGACCCAATTTCAAACTTGTCCGAGATTTGATCAAGACAATCATTCTGAGCAAATTTCAGGTTGATTGGGCAAAAAATGTGGCCTCTAGAGTGCACACAAGCCAAAGGTTGACGCACGACGGACGACGGACGCCGGACGACGGACACAGCAGTATCACAATACCTCACCATGAGCACTATCGTGCTCAGGTGAGCTAAAAACAAAATCCTCTCCCCCAGAGCACACATTTTAGCCTTTTTAATGAATTACATTATCAAAACACATAAGAATTACTGCAAACACCCTAAGGAAACTTATATTTTATCTTTTTATCCTCAAAATAATCATTTGTTGGAAATTTCCTTAAGGACAGATCCTCCATTTATTTCCTACGGTAAGAATTATTTTATTTTTTCTGTACTGATATCTAAATATATGAAAAGAAAAAAAATGGCTTAAAAACTATAGGTCACCAAGCGAATTAAAAAGTTATTGGATTTCAAGGGAGACTACTCTTCTCTAAAATTGCAAAAATGACGTGTCACTTAAATACCCACAAAAATGTGTTCGAAATGACTAGAATTACATAAATAAGTCTTTATTGTGTTCAATATGTTTTATTCTGTCTAAATGAGTGTCAATTTGGGAAAATTTAGTGATGATTTTGAAATTTTCAGTAAAACATTCTTTCAAAAGTAGCTGAAATTACTCTTTTTTCGCAACGTTTCTGATAATAAAAAATATTCCAGCGGTAAGATTTTTTTCTTTTTTGATATAGACATAGTGCTTGGTCATACCTACAAAAACAAAAAAAGAAAAATATATCAAACCAAGCGTTTTTTCTTAGTTATAAGTAAAATTTGGTTTACTTTTTGCACCTTTGTCCGAAATTGTTTCACTACTTTTATCCATTTTCTTCCTTATTACCAGCATTAGATAATAAAAAGTGTCATATTTTGTGTCCATCTGAAGTGGACTAGCTCATAAAGACACCACTTTGCTTTTGATGCTCCGTTTCCTATCGCTAACGCCACGTGTTGAACGCGTAACAGAAAGCGAAATGTTCCATCCGAGTACTATTACACTTTAATTGACCAAACAGAGAAAACTGAAATAACCGAAAAGAGCCTTGTCATTTATCAACCAAACATTAACTCAATGTAAAAAAATACATTTGCTGAAAAGGCCAATTACTGAAACAGCTTTATTTCGTTATTTAGGATATGCGCAGTAAGTTGCGCAGTAACAACTGGAGGATCTGTCCTTAAGTTTTACCATGAAAAGTTGCATTTGTATGCATTTTCTACGGTTCAAGTCAGTGTTTTCCAAATGATTTTTATCAAATACAACATAAATTTGTGGATATTTCTGACTAAATTCAAATGCAATACTAACATAAATTAGTTAAAGGCAAAACTTACATGGAGTTGTGGTGATTTTATTTGATGCAAGGCTAAAAAAGTGGGTGGGGTAAGTAAGTACAGAAAAAATGTACCCTTTCTCTTTTTCTTTTTTTCCTGTAGATTGATAAAATAGAGTATTTCATAGCATAAACTGTTAAAATATTGTAAAATTGAATTATAAATATGTAAATATTAGACAATTTATTGCCAAAAAACTAAAAGAAATGCCCCAAAATGGCTCAGGAAAGTACCAAATAGCTGATCTTAGGCATAATTGTTGAAAACAAATGTTGCCGGGTAACATATAACATATTTAGGTATGATTGATGAAAATACGAGTCAGAAGTCCTGTAAAACATGAAATACAGGCAGAAAGACACTTTCCCAAACATGATCTGGTATAGACATCCACTTATACATAAAACTAATGCTTGGAAAACAGGAAGAAATGATGATGACCACCATTTTCTTACTTTCTCGCAACATTTATGGTTTCAATGTACACAAATTGCATTCTTTTAAATCTTTTTACAGCAAAAACTTTCATGATTGATATATAATACGACTCAAATTTTTTTATTTTGTTTGAGAAGGGAGTAAATAAACATAACAGCCATGTATTCATCATAGTTTTAGTTTTATAAATCATTTTAAGTACTGTACATTGTTCTTGTTGATATTTAATAGAAGACACATAACACTAAATAATTTTTTGGGGAGCAACTCTTAGTTGTTAAACAGCTTCTATTTCATTTTTGCTTAAAATCATCCATTACAAGTTCATTTATTTGAGGATCCTTAAAACTAAAGATGAATGTTAATTCACAATCAGCATACCAGTCATTCTTCAAACCATTGTCTGGTCATCTACATCGCTGAAAATGGACTGTGTTTTCTAAATTTCTGTGATAATATTTATTCTTTTTCAGCCAAATCTGAAATGTAAGAACTAAAAACTTTAAGACAAGAGGATAGATGAAAAACAGAAAATACATAAGTTGAAAGAAATGAAGACATTTTGTCATTTACGGTACTTTATATATAAAACTCCTCTAGCCTTTATAACCTTGTGTTAAAGACTTTTTAAAGTTACTGTTAGACAAAATGTAAAAGTTCTTAAAAATGTTTCCAAATCTTTAGTTTGACTAAAAAAAAATGCAGGTAAATTCCCTTATAATGTTTTAATCCTTTTCCAAACAACAGAAACTTTGACTTTTCCACTTTTAAAGCAGACACAGATGACAAAATACATGGTTTAAATGAGAAGGAAAATTTATGTCATTAAAGCATAGAAAAAAATGAGGCAAAGGGAGAAAATGCTGGTTATAAACATATCTTCTTTTGCTTCAATGTTTTCTCAATATTTTTTCTAATATTCCTTTACTAATCAAGACCTGATTTCCATTTTACTGATAATATTTACATAATAAAAAGTAGCTAGTATAAAGATCTATATTCATTTATGACCTGAAAAAAACATACCAGATCAGAGTTGGTTAACCCATAGTACATATTGTACTATCTCCAATTATTGTATTTATATGCAGCCACTGTTCCCCTACAATCATCTGAAATTAAAACAGCAAACTTTCTGTTCAACCATGTACAGCAATTCAGTAATTTTTACTGCTTGCCTCTTTTCTACTTAAATTGAACACTAATAAATCCTTTTCCAAATGACAAATTCTAGATGGGTCTCAGGTAAAATGTGCTTGAGACCACAGAGTGTATGTTAATAATAGATCTAATAGAATTTGTGTTCAATGTAGTTAAGAGAATATTGAGACAAAAGCATTAAAGGCAGGTAATCACCATTTTTGTCACATCAGTCTTTTCTCAAGCTTTCATTTCCTTCTTTTGCAACAATGTTTTCTCAGGCATGGGCCCTCAGTTTGTTGACCATTTTGCAAACAGCAGAATTTTAGCCTGGACCAAATTCTAAGAATTGTTGCAGACGACAAATGGATTTTAAGTGAAATTAGTGAATGCAATTCTACTTTTTTGGTCCTTCCTGGAAGAAAACATTGTTGGAATTTGGAAATGAAGAAATTGCTTATTACAACTTTACAAGCATTTTTTTTCATTTTCCGCAATGTTTTCAAAGCCTACACTGAAGTGCTTTTGCGACAGCTTGTAAAATCACTTAATTTGCAATTATGCATAACACATCAAATAGGTCATTGGTCAATATTTAGAATTTGTATCCTTGCAAGCTGGTAATACTGTATGTATACTGTGTTTGTACAAACAAATTTACTTAACAGCATTTTTTGAATACCTTTGTTCTTCTGTTGGATAAATTTTCTGATTTAACCCTTTCCCAAACAACAAAATTTTGGACTGTTCCAATTTGAAAGCTGCTGCAGATGATAAAATGGTTGTTTTTCAAGAAGAAAAATGTGTACAAAATACATCAAAAAATATTGAGGCAAAAGAAGAAAATGCTGATCAATTGTCAGTATTTTCTTCTCTTACCTCAATGTTTTCTCAAGCCCTTTTCAATAGGGACGTCAAAACCAGGTCTTGTTAGGGAAAGGATTAACCTATCCCACCTTTAATGCAAAATCTTTGAAATATGCATGCAAAATTCATAGACAGTCACTACTAAGGAGTTCTTTTTATGGTTAGGGCAAGGGGTACGGGGCCAAAAATTTGGGGTAAAATGCATCAAATGAGGTGTTTTAAGGGAGAGATTTTCCAGCAAGTAATGTTCTGAATACTGAAAATGCTTCTAAATATTTTAAAAACACAAATAAAATAGATTTTAAAAGCTATATTAATAAGATGATGAACTCCAGATCTTTGATTTTTAACATAATTTAAACACTCCCATGGGAGAACATTGTAAATTCTGAAACATTGACTTATGAGGGGAAAATTGCAATTCAGGGCAAAAATTCCCAGAGGGGAAGGATGAAAGTTCATATCAATGATATCAATCATACACTTTTGTCTTTCCTGTATAAAATTTGAGCAACATGAAATAATTTAAACTTACCAGCCTTTTACATAACAGCAGTTTTCAACATTCCAGCATTACATTTGGACCCTACATATCAGTATGATGATGATGATGACTTTTCTGATGGACACTTATAGTAAGACAGATCACATTTATCTGCAGCTCAACTGAAATTTACAAGTTCATACTGTTATTGGAGAATCATTGACTTGATCAATTCATTTTCAATACTACAGTCATATTGTCTCAAAATCATTTTTAATCTAGATTCTACTTGAATTTCAAACTTAAATTTCAAAATTAAATGTACCAACAACATGGATACAAAATCAGTAAATTAGACAGAGCCAAATACATTTGTACCGAGGGATAGCTCTGTTGGTAAAATCAGAGACACAGCAAGGCAGGGTCCAGGATGTTTTCAAGGGAGGGGTGTGTGTGTGTTCTAAGCCCAAATAATTACTCGGGTTGAATAAATATATATATGTAACATTATAGTACTAACATTAAGTAGTTGAAATTTCTTCCGGCCAACACAACAGGAGAGCAGACATCCTGTCCCTCTCCCTTGCTAGATCCACCCATTATATAGTGAGGGTTCGGTTTATTGGGGTTTTACGCCATTTTCTAAGATCATGTCACGGCGGCTGGAGCACCTAACCATGGATTCCTGATGTTTCTCATACCAGTGCTACCAAAACACCCTTACTGAGCCTCCAGCTGCTCTCCCACATAGAATCACAATATCAAACCATTGATGGGTAACATTTTTGTCAGTAAGGGTACTTGTCGCAGCCAGGTATTGAACCCAGGACACCTCGAATGAGAGGCAGATGCGCTACCAACTGCGTTATGGCTGCGGCCCTAACAAAGTGTGGGGGTTTGGGTTGAAACCCCAGCTCAGCCAATAATTGTTGAATAAGAATAAAGTGGAAAAAGTGTTGAATATGGTATAAAATCCCACTCAATCAAAAAATAATTATGTTATTCATTGGAACCATGTTAACTTGACCATTGTCATGTTGAATAAAAAGAGGCAGGCATTTTATGCATGAGATAAGGATTAAGTCCAGTCTGCAAACATTACAAGGCTGATCTAGTTCTATGCTGTCTGCCAAATAAATCAAAATTAACTGGAATTTGCATGACAAGTGAAAGATCTAGATCAAAAATTATGCTGGCCATTGTCATGCTATTAATGTTCACAAATTGTAAAATAAGCTATGTTCAACCAGATAAGCAAACTTAAACCAACATATTTTCAACTTCAACTTCAACTTTTCTCAGCCGGAAAATCAATGAAGATTACTGACGGCTGGCGCTGTCTGGAAACAGTTGTTAGTACTGGGGAAATAAGAATAAAAAGTGTTAGTTAGGGGATAAAAGGATAGAGTGCAGTGCTAAAATGTTAAAATACTAAATTACAGGGGTTAAAAACAGAGGGGTGAGTTATGGGTGGGGGAGTGAGTCCAAGTTACCTATGAATATTGGCAGGGTTGGACTTGACTGTATGGTAATTGGAAGGCTATTCCAAAGTCTGATTGTTCTGGGGAAAAAAGAGCTTGCATGATAGTTTGTTTTGGAGTGTGGGATTTTCAGTTGGAGATTTCTGGTAGTGGAGAGGTGGTGATTGTCAACAGCTGCTTTGTTTGACCTTATTTTATATAGCATTGTTAGTGAAGCTATGTTCCTCCTGTGTTCTAGGGTTTGCCAATTTAATGTTTTAATCATATCTGAAGCACTGTGTGTAAAGTCATAGTCATCGAGAACATAGCGAGCAGCTGATCTTTGAACCATTTCTACCTTGTGGATGAGATATTTCTGCCAGGGGCACCAGACTGTAGCACAGTATTCGACTTGAGGGCGGACATAGGTTTTGTAAGCTGCTTCCTTGACCCGGGCATTTTTTGTTTTGATGTTTCTTTTGATAAACCTGAGAGTTTGGTTGGCTTTCGAGGTGATAGTGTTTATGTGGGGGGCCCAATTGAGGTCCTTGCTGATGTTGACACCAAGGTATTTTGCTTGGTCTGTGGACTTGAGTTCAATGTTATGGAGTTTATAGGGGAACAGGAATGGTCTGCGTTTCCTGTGGATACGAAGGACCTCACACTTGTCAGGATTGAACTCCATAGCCCAATCCTGTTCCCATAGTTCTAGGGAGAGAAGGTATTGTTGGAGTTTTTCTGCTGATGATTGTGAAGTGATAGTAAGATACATAATGGTGTCGTCTGCAAATAACCGTACTCTACCTGGTTACAGAAGTTTTTTCCAATAAAAATACTTGTTACTTGTTACTTGTTACTGGGTGTTGTAGAATCTGTGAGTTCTAAAAACTCGTCTTCTACGTCTTCTTTTCTTCTAAACATTTGTTTGCTTCCGGTGCTATTTGGTTTACATGTATTTATCACTTATAATGTTTATGGTATAGGACGGCACTAATATATATGTTCTGTTTGGTATTTCTTGTCCGCCATAAATTTGTCATAGAGAGTTTTGAATTGCAGCACAGTTTTAGTTGAAACAATTTCTTCGGGTAAACTGTTCCAATTGTCAATTACTCTCACACAAAAAGAATTTTGTCGGAATGTGGTGTTGGCACGAGGCTTTACAAGCTTCTTACTGTGGCCACGGGTTGCACTATCGGCATATTCAAAAAGACCGTCTGGAGTTATATTGTCAATGCTGTTCAGTACTTTAAAAACTTGGATTTGATCCATTCTCTGTCTTCTATAGTGTAATGTTGTTAGTTTCAATTTTCTCAGCCTGTCTTCATATGATAAGTTACGCAGCTCCGGTAAAATTTTTGTCATCCGTCGTTGAACATTTTCCAATTGCCTGATGTCTTTTTTCAGTGTCGGAAACCAAATAGTATTTCCATAGTCCAGAATGGGCCGAACTAGCGTCTTGTAAAGTATTAAGAGTGACTCTTCATCCAAGTATGAAAAAGAACGTTTAATCAGCCCGACTAATCTGTTTGCTCTGTTTATCGTACTGCTGATATGTCCTTCAAACTTCATATTATTCTGTATATTTATTCCTAGATCCTTTTCAGGGTCAATTGTTTGTAATATTTATACAATGCAACAAACCTTTATCTAGTTGAATCATGTTGATTTTCTGGTTGTGTGGGCCTAAATCCATTCCGTTTGTACTTAAATGAATATTTTCACCTTGAAAACATGACCCAAATTGACAGAGGCAGCCATGACAGTGGTTGTTGTTCAGCTGTAGGTCGGGTCTAAAGCGATGAACGGATCGGATTTTTCGAAGGGGGGGTAACAAAGGGAGGTAATTTGAAGGTCAAAATTGCACTTTTGCTTGATTTCAATCCCTCTTCAGAAAAAATTCACATGTTTGCCCACGGAGATTTTGCTTTATATGAATAACATTTTAAGTCATCTACTGAAAAATATCACATATTTTGTTAAAAGACTGTTGACTTCTCAGAATAATGAGTTTGAACCATACCGCTATTTTGCTCCCTTTTTTGTGTTTCAAACCCTGATGATTGACACACAATTCATAAATGTCTAACATCTAGTAAATTTTAGAATCTATAACCATTAACCTTTCCAATGGTATACAACTTTTATCAAAACTTGTGATATTGTAGAAATGATATGTGATTGAAAGAGCAAGGGGTCAAATTTTGAAAATGCCAAATTTTTTACACATTTTATCGCGTTGCTATGGAAACGAAAGAGAATTATTCAAAACTAAGGTCATTTTTCCTCATCATTCATGATACTCTTTGAGATATGGCAATATGAGAAAAATCCATGACTATGCGTGCCGAAGTTTTCTGGTCCTTAAAATCGCTAAAAAATTCATACTTTAAAGACCAGGGGGACAATTATGACCCCCCCTCTAGAAAAAGTCAAGGGAAAACCCTGAATAAATCATGCATCATTAACCCCTTTTGGAAAATGGCAAAAATTTAGACAGCATGGTCCAGTTTGAAAGTTGTTACAGACAGCAAAATATACTGTTGATAAAGATAGAATTTGTGCATGTATTCCAAGCGCGGATCCAGGTATTTTTCCCAGGGGGCGTGGGGGGGGGGTCAACCAATCTTTAACCCCTTTTTTGCCAAACTCCAGGGGGGGTCAGGGGTT
This sequence comes from Fragum sueziense, assembly GCA_963680895.1. Lineage (NCBI taxonomy): Eukaryota > Metazoa > Mollusca > Bivalvia > Cardiida > Cardiidae > Fragum > Fragum sueziense. The sequence continues at coordinate 33,309,257 of OY804601.1, forward strand.
TACCATGGATCCGCGCATACAGATACCATGAAGGACTAGATGTAACAACAGTTTGTGGTAGCACACAGGGACGAATGACGCAGCTATTTTCGGACATAACCAGTAACCTTTTTGATAACCGCCTTTTTCGCCAAATTCCAGGGGGGGTCATGACCCCGTGACCCCCCTCTGGATCCGCGCATATATTCATTATTGCACAGAAAGTATTGCGGCAAAAGGTGCAAAATGGATTGGTGGCTATCTTTTGTCCAAATGTTTTTAAGAATCATGAACATTTTCTTATAGTGCTCAACATCAAAATCAGGGTTTGTTTGGAAAATTGGAAAACAAAATCTGTCAGAGGGGTTAAAGGCATTCTAAATTTGTTATTTCAACTCCAAACCCTATGTTGAGGGTACTCACTGGAACCAACTTGATGAGCCAATTCAAATGAGTAGGCCTACCCACAACATGGGGTTTGATAAACAATAAATGAAATATTGCATTAATGATTTTGAAAAGTCATCAACCCCTTTTATCTGTGTATAGCTCTGTAATCTGAGTATTCTCTGATGCAAACGCAAATTTCGTTCTTTGATTTTGGACGTCACTCCATTTAAAAAATGGAGCGACGTCAAAAATCAAGGTGCGAAATTTGCATCAGAAAAGACTCTGATTAAAAGCTCTGTTGTACTACCTGCAGTGTCTAATGCCTCAAGAAGAGCCGTAAACTGTCCCTGTTCTTCTGCAGCGTCCATCAAAACTCTGAGGGCCATTTCTGTTGCTTCATGGGGTCGCTGGCATGAAAGGGCGAAAATTTCCTTTCTCTGACCTAGTGAAATAAGACAACCATGGTGTAGTGTATTGCATGTAGCATGAGTATCAGGTTACAAGATACTATGATAAGCATGACCGGCGCGCAGAGCCGGGAGTTCTAGTTTGACCACCATTGTAGTGACATGTAAATAAATGTAGTTATACAGAGATTAGCATGGTCGTTTATTCTACCCATTTGTACCAGAGACACAACACATGGCTATATTTCGCTATAAAAAAAGTGAATCAGAGTTTTCTCTGATGAAATTCACACTTAGATATGTTGATGTCACACATTTACATCAGATTGGCACTACAATTCAACAAGAGTGCCATGGTCACAATATACGCCGCCCCAGAGACTAAGTTTTAAGGGGGCATAACTCAGGCAAAAATCAATGAACCATAAAATCCTTCCTTCATGCACATCTACCAATTGAGGTGATAACATTGGCCAAGTTTCAGGAAGATCCAGCCAGAAACTTAGGAGGAGTTGCGTTGACAAGAAAAGTGGACGGACGTACAGACGGATGGACGGATGGAGGGATGGACGGACGGACGGACAGACGGAGAAGATGACACCAATATACGTCCGCCTCCGGCGGCGTATAAAAACAAATTAAAGTTTGACACAAGTTATGGCACTTTGTTCACCGTCAGATCTTAAACGCTATCCTTAAAACGCCTTATGATACCGATCAATGAACCATTTATTGTCATGCCAGGTGAAAAATTTTTGACCAAAAAGTATTTCTTAAAGGTTTCACCCAAAATCACTAATGACGCCCATTTTCATATTTTAAATGTCGCAGGGGGGTACAGCTTTTGAGAAATAGATTTCGGTTGAAAACTGTTTGTGAAAATTAAGTCAATTGTACCCGGTTGTCTTCAAAAACAATGCTTTTTCCGAGAGACAAATATTCTCCGATAAATCCCATGGCAAAGTTAGAAAAACAATACATACGTTATTGTCGCACACACAATAAACGCGCGAAAATCGGACTTGAAAACGAATCAGGATGTACCAGTTAAATCTAATCATACTTATTTGGTCACACACATATTCAGGCAATGTTTTTTCGTGTGTGTTATCTAGTTGCATCATGTTGCCCAGCATGGCGTGTTCTCAAGTGGATGTCGCTCGATGTTGGACGCATATGTTATACTTTAGAAAATGAAGCACTTATAGGTTATAAAAGTCAACATTTTCATGTTTTCTACGCATATAACACCTCCTCAGATATGTAAGATAACATAAATAAAACCGCTTTGGTAGTTATTTTAAGCCAAAGGTCTGTATTCAACCAAATATCTTCAATTTGCAATACCGTAATTTCATATCGATACATACGTTCTTCCAATCTAGAGAGGACATATTTCATCTTAAAAGAATTGTAATCTTTTGATTGTGTAAAACTTTCATCTATTAATAAAAGGAAAACTTGGCGAAATGACGAAATTTATGTGTAAAGATTCTATGTCACCTTAAATGTCTCTTTCCATACATACGTTATCGATACATACGTGATAAATATGCCGATCTGTGCAAGTTATGTCACACTACAGTATTGGGGAGGTATGAAAATTACGTAAACACGAAAGATCTTAGTTATATCGTTGCTTATTGGTAAAATTTGCTATCACAAATTTTCTTGCAGAGCAATTTAAGTGAACAATACATACGTTACCACAAAGTCTAGATTAACAGTTTTCGTTGTTGATATGACTTCTTGGATTGTTTTAATCGTTTTCTGGCGTTGTATAATTTGTTTAAATCAAATAATCAGAGGGATTTTTACAATGTATTCCTTTATCAATTTATCTTTTTTCTACGTAAAGTACTACGATACATACGTGATATTGAAAATCGCACAATTCAGAGGCGAGAATGATAATTTAGGCAATTCATGAGTACTCCGGCATTTCTTAAGCCATGTGGTCAAGTTTTACTTACAGAGACACGTGAGACACATTGATATTCGACTGTGAATCGAAAAAGATTATTTCGCAATACAGAATCACGTAGTCATTATTTATATGATGAAACATGGCCTCAAGTAATAGAAAATTAAAGGCAATAAACGATATGGACTAGAAAATGACACTACCTATAGAAAAAAAAAATGATTCGGGATGAAAATACTCTAAATTTAGAATAGAAAGACAAAATATTTAAGTAGTCTCATTTCATGATACAAACGTTATGATTTACTCATTTATCGATTTGTATGGTATAATTTTAATGATAATCTAAAATGTGATTGTAACCTGTTTTTTCAGAATAAGGATGGTTTGTGGTTGCTTCGCAGGTCCTAAAAGACACAACTCGATTGGTGCTTGACACCTAACCATAATTGATTCACATTGAATTTAAACCTTGGGAAAAAATGACATTTTCACATACACATGACTTAGTACTAATGGCCAGAAAATATATTTCGACAGAAAAAATACAGAGGATAAGTATCAAAATCAATGTATCAATATATAGTTTTGAAAATGTGAAACAGACAAGCATGTATACAGTAAATGAATTACTTCTTTCTCGACGAAAACAATGATAACGTATGTATATCTACTTTAAAATGTTATGCAAAGCAGCCTTTTGAAAACATACGTAACTTTAAAACGACAGATATCTCTTGGGCAAAATTTTAGAATTTTAATCTTGAAACATGGAGGTTCCGGAAAAAATCGATTTGGCATGTCTGTTATGACGTTCATTTTTTGGATTTTTTGTCGGGCAATATGGGCGTCATTAGTGATTTTGGGTGTTTACAGGCAATGTTTTGCAACAACCCTCACCTTAACAGCCGTTATTAACAATAACCTACATCCCTTTGTTTTTGAAAGGTAGTGCGATTTGATGTAAATGAGCAACAACATATCAAAGAGCGAATTTCATTAGAGAAAACTCGGATTAAAAAAAAAGTAACCAATTCTAGTTGATTGCAGTCATAATTTTTTGTCTCATTAATTTACCAAGTCCTTTGTATCAATTTGATAAGTCAAAACTATGGCCTGTATGGGAAAGAGTTAAACTTAAAGGATAATCTGAAGACTTGCCTACCTTTATTATAGTAATGGAGATGTGCCAATAACTGTGTGGCTGGAACACAGTGTATGATGTAAGGCAGAAACACCCTCAGGTTCACTTTAATCACCTCTTCTTTGTTTACACAACCCATGCTTCTTTCACTCATAGTATGTCTTGGGTTGTCGTACTATGACAACTCTGTCAAAATAAGCAACATAACAAACAGATGCGTCATCTTATGACGTAACTGGAATTTCGCTCAGAAGATAACAAAACCTACTTTCATTTTCGGTTTTGCATTCAAGGGCGATAACCGATATTGATCAGAGTAAATTTCACGATTTTGTAATTCTTACGAAAACGACTCGGCGCCACCAACAAAGAAAAATATTCTAATGTAAAACACGTATTTTACAAAATATAACCGACCCAAGAAGTCCAAAATACGCACAAGAACAAATATTTGACACATCTGTTCGAAAGCAGGTAATAATGTTCGAATATTGAAGCAATACGGAGGTAATTTTGAAGTTTAATTTTGAAAATTGTACAGAAATCGGATATGGCTTAAATCCGGATATCCTTGTAATTTTTCCTTAAGATAGACGTTTATTGGGATCAAAGCTTCATTAATCAGGTATAGAAGGTCTCATACGTAGACTAAGCAATGTAACCAAACATGATACTGAGTATTAAGCAAAAATAGTTTAAACTTGCTTTGTAAATCCCCATTGTCAATTGTTGCGTAAGAAATTGCAGCAGATTTTGATACTTTCAACAGCTTTTATTGATCGATGCGTTGCACATTAACTTAGATTCATGTTGTATTAGTGTGAATATTTTGTATTAATGCAGCCACTGGTTATGTCAGACAGTCAGGAGTTTACTGTATTTGAGGCGGAGACTAATCAGCCGGTGACAGTGATCAATGCTGGTGGGGACGACGCCACACAGATCCAGTATGTCACACAAGATGGGACAGTTGTGTCTGCGGCACAGCTCGCTGGATCCAATAATGTTATACAGGTACAGAGCTACAGATACCTTATCTTTACCTTACCTTTCCAGCAAGGTCTGTAAAATTAGTCCGCAGACCCTATGACCCTTCTGAATCTTCCTGAATGTCAGATAAGAGAGGGTGATGACTTTACAGAAGGCAATATTTCATTTATTGTTCATGATGATGTCAAAGATGGATATTTATGAGCATCGTCTCGTGCGAAACGATACAAAGGAATACACACATCTGTTGTTTAGACTTGAGTTCTAATGAGTACCCACATTATGGGGGTTTTTGATTTGAATTAACAAATTTAGAATGCCATCACCCACTCTTATCTGTTGCTTTGCAAGTGCAAGTATGAATTTGATGATGAACTAGTCTTGTTTTTCATGTGTCTTTTTTTTATGAAAGCAGGCTAGCTTTATTGAAATTCCATAAAATGTCAGCTCTGTCGCCTTTCTTGGTTTTGACCATGCCTTTAGATTCACATTGGAAGAAGGCAGAGATCATTAATATTATTTTAAAAAGGGTATGTGTCAACCTGATCAGCGTAAGTGATCAGATTGGACAAACAGACCCTTCAAGTTTATCTATTTATGTGCAATGAAGGAATGTAAAGATATTTTTTAAGCTGAAGTTGAATTTTTGGTGGGAATTGCCAAAGCAATAAATCTCACAAACTTTTGATGTGTATGTTGTAGGTCTCTGATGGAGTGCAGCCACAACAAGTAGTTGTCAATCAAGCTATCCCACAACAGAATCAGACAGCTGGACAAGTGGTAAGGTCTTTACCAGATTCATAGATAGATAGCAACTAGATCTGTAGATAAGACACTCTCCCTGCAGAGTTCTTTATTATTTCATGTCAATTTTAACAATATCCCAAACAACAAAATTGTTCTTGGCAGCGGATCCAGGGATTCTGGGGATTTGAACAAACGCCCCTCTGTAGCCTGGTTATTTCAATTTCTTGTAGAAATTCAGTCAAAATTGTGTATTACTAGAAAACTGCTCCACCGCCTAATGTTTTCGATGTCACACGAATAATTCCGACATCGGGTAAATCTCATTAGGGGTTGACTACCTTTACCTTAATGTTGTCCAATGACTTCTTTATTGGACATCTCTATGCAAAGCCAGGTGCTCTTTGAGAAAGGTTAAGCATTTTATGAGAGCTAAAGAGAAACGAGGTCATTACGTTCTAACTTTTTTTGTTATTTCAATTTCAAACCCTATGTTGATGGTATTAAATGGGATCGTCTCATGGGGACAATTCCAATGAATAACTACGTTACTACAACATAGGGTTTGTTGAACAAGAAATGAAATATTGCATTTTCAAAAGTCTTTACATCCTCTTTATCTGCAGCTCTGTTTTATGTTTTGGTTCATTTACAGGTTGTACAAGGTCAAGGCCAGCCAGTTAGTACAAGTTCTTCTGGAATTATGGCTGGAATTCCCCAGATGCTATTTTTAAACCAAATTACTGTCAATGGCCAGACATCATTTGTGCTTGTTGATTCTAATAACAAACCAGTACAGTTGCCACAGGGTAAGATATTATAACCCTTTCCTAAACAAGACCAAGTCCCTCATTCAAATGTATTGGAAAAATGTTGAGGCAAAAGAAGAAAATGCTTGTCACCAGCATTTTCTCTTTTTCCTCAATGTTTTCTATATTATAATGTACTTAAATTCCTTCATTATCAAAACCCATTATGTCAGCTTATCTTTTGAATTGGACAACCCAAAAATGTTGTTGTTTGGGAAAGGGACAGGGTTTCCACCGACTTTCAAATCTGGGGGTACAAACCATACTTTTACAGCATGCTTGTACCCCCTCTAGTAGAGACAAAGAAGGCTGCTTGCAAAAACTGGGGGTACAAGATTCATTTTGGGGGTAAAAAAACCCCATTTGGAGGTTTTTGGACACTCTGAAGGGTTGATTAGTCATGCCCAAAATGTTTTTGGATCCCAGGATGTTTGGTCTGGCAGCGTTTTTTCTGGCCAATTGGGAAAGGTACCTGTTCCCCTACTATTGGGAATTTTTTGCATCGCGAAATCTTCAAAATTGGGAAAAAACGAGTCGCAAATTTTCAAATTAGGAAAAGATTTATTTGCAAAATCAATGAATAAGGAATCTTTTAAGTGCATCTTATCTATCATTAGGGGCTAGACAGGGTGTCCGATCACGTACAAATGTACGTGAATCACGTAAGATCAACAAAAATCACATACTACTTTTTCACCCAAAACGTCCAAGAACGTACGCAAAATGAGTCCCTTATCATGTATAAAAATAAGATGATAATCTTCCCTGTTGTTAACGATAGAAAAACAAGTTTGCTAGCCGAGTAATAAAATCGAAACTGCCAAATTCGGTCATTCGGATCTCTCTATTTTTTCCGATAATCATACTTGACCAAGATGCTGCGTTTTTGCGATTTTATTCAACCAAAATGCTTGAAACATAAAGCGTCTGCAATTCTGCATGATCATGGCATCTAAACAACAGACTGGATTTTTTTTTTAATTTCAAATGCACGCAATCAGAAAATCAACAATATAAATAGGGGGAAACAATGAATGAATATCACTCAGTCTGGACTATCATCCATTGTTGAATCTAAAATCAAAGTTCATGGCTCAGCCAGTTCGGACGGAGAAAAGGGAACAATGCCGATAAGAGGCTCGGTTGAAAATAGCTTCGAGATCGTAGACACAAAATTGAAGATGGATATTTGTGTTCAAAATTCAAAAAGTTTTCGGTAACGGTATTGTAATTAAGTTGAAAACTGCATTAGGCTTCTGAAAACATTCCAAATTTGATTGATTTGCGGGTAATTGAAAGAACGAAACCCCTCAACCCTTTCCCAACCAAGAACTAGTTTGGATTAAGATGACATTGAGGAAAAACAGGAGAAACTTCTGACAATCAGCAAATGTATATATTCATATTTTCATCAAACCCTATTTTGTAGGTAATGATTGGAATCCAATGAGTAGCAACAAACAACATGCAATTTGGATTTGATTAAACAAACTCGGGATGCTTTTCCATTCAGAACAATTAAATGTAGCCTGCTGTGGTATGTGGTAAATTTGGGAATGAATTATATTAACAAAATTAATGTTAATTCATATAAATACAATGATGAAGTCTAAAGTGTTTCCACTGTTTAATATGTTTAATTCTACTTCATCACAGAGTCAATAAATGGAAGAATTGTCTAAAGGGGGTGTTCCATTTGTGCCCACGCACAGATTTTCTTGTAACTTTACACACAGAATACCTCTGACCTATGAACTACAAAAATATATTTCTTCTACTCAAAGAGTGCAATAGGCCTATACGCGGCACCTTAAAATGTTCCAGATTTTCATTAGTAGCTGTCTTACAAAAACTCGATGTTGGCTATCTAGTTCTGGTATTTATCCACATTTTTTAATCAAAATAGCAAGAAGAGTCCTTGTAGAAACTTTTGATGCCAATAATGTTGGTACCAACATGCGCAAATAATTTTTCAGAAATTAATTTAGTCAGAAATTGTCAGAAAAATAGCCCAGAAAATTTCGAAACCTACATTTCAATCAAATTTTTTTGTATGTTCCCGTCTTTGTCAACATATGAAATTGATAAGAAAGTTGGCCATATATGTCCCCTATTCTCGTGCAAAATTTTGTAAAAATTTGAAACCGGTAAAGTTGTCAAATAATGAGAATTGTGATCAATGGCACCATAAAATGTTCCCAGTTTTAAATGGTACCTCTCTAGCAAAAGCCTAATGTTGCCTACCCCGTAGTACCCAGTTTTGATATAGGTCCCTAATTTTAAATCAAAATAGCAAGAAGAGACCTTGAAGAAAATTTTAAGACCAAAATTGTTGATACCAACATGCACAAGTAATTTCTCAGAAATTTATTTAGTCAGAAATTGTCAGAAAAATAGCCCAAAAGATTTCGAAACCTAAAGTTTTAATCAAATATTTTTGTATGTTCCCGTCTTTGTCAACATATGAAAATGATATGAAAGCTGGCCATACATGTCCCCAGTTGGTATGCAAAATTTGGTGAAAATTTGAAACTGGTAAAGTTATCAAATAATGAGAATTTTGATCAATGGCATCTTAAAATGTTCACAGTTTTCACTGATATCCGTCCAGCAAAAGCCCAATGTTGCCCACCTAGTTTTGATATTAGTCCCTAATTTTAAATCAGAATAGCAAGAAGAGTCCTTGTAGAACATTTTGAGAACAACATTGTTGATACCAACATGCACATATAATTTCTCAGAAATTTATTTAGTCAGAAATTGTCAGAAAAATACCTAAAAAAATTTGAAACCTAAAATTCAATCAATGTTGTTTGTATGTTCCCCTCTTTGTCAACCTATGAAATTGATATGAAAGTTTGTCATATATGTCCTTTTATCGTATCCAAAGTTTATTGAAAACTTGAATTCGGTAAAGTTGTCAAATAATGAAAATTATGTACAACGGCATCTTAAAATGTTCCTGGTTTTCAATGGTATCCATCTAGCAAACGCTCAATTTTGCCTACCTAGTTTTGATATAAGTTCCCAATTTTAAATCAAAATAGCAAGAAAAGCCATTGTATAACATGTTGGTGCCAATGCTGTTGATACCAACATTCCCAAATGATTTTTCAAAAATTTATTTAGACGGAAATTGTCAGAAAAATAGCCCAGATTATTTCTAAAATCCAATCAATTAGAAATAAACCCATTACACTCATTTGACTTTGATACAGTCATTTTGTTGGCTTTGGTCATCTGTTTGGAATTATTTACAAAACACATATTTCCAGTCACACATATTTCCAGTCACACATATTTCCAGTCGTGATTTCACAGCTTCAAATGTCATAACAAGTATTTTTGTTTTCATTTGTTTATCTTTAAGTAAGCCAATGGGTTCTAGTAACAGGACAGAATAGGTCACTTTAAAGCATTTGGCATAGCTTACTCCAGTTATAATTTTATGACACATTTTGATCAATACATTAAGTAATACTTAAACATATCAATGCCATTTTCAAATTTTTAACAGCTTATATCATATAATACATTTTAACTCGTTAACTATGTTATTAACTTAAAGTACCCTTTGAGACTGTGCGTGTCCCTCTGGAAAAAGAAAATACAAATGTAGATGCATTTAGCCAGTATCCTCTACTATTTGGCATACATGGCATGTGGACCATCTATAACATAAATATCCAAAGGCTTAATGACATACAATTTCGCGTCCATTTTTTTATCACGTATTTGCATCGCGTCCAAAAATATTCTGTAGGACGTGCCATTTGTTGCTGTGCTCCGGTCGTGATGTGCAAGACAAATTTTGTATGTGACTAAGCCTTACATTGAAGAGTTCATTTTCTATTTATCGTTTAGTCTCATGAAAACTGTTATAGCCTATGAAATAATTATTTGAATTCCAAGTACTGTAATTGATCTCTTGCTTTATAAGCCTATTAACTACAGTTTGATTATCTTTACGACATCCATTAACCGTTATTTTTTTAATGCCGTTGTTTTCGATTACTCTTGATATGCCCTTAAAACTGAAATAAATCATGATAGAGACGCATGCTACGTTGTGGAACATACAAACGGGTAAAAATAAATTCAAGAAATATCATGTGGATTGGTCAATCTGTAGGGCCAGTTAATTTCTGTCAAGGAAAAATTCAAATCGTGTTCATTAAGTCATTGGATTCTTAATCAAGTCTATATATACATGTACATTTACTTATCCTAATTGTTGGTTTCAAATAGTGCTCATAGGGAACTAGTCCTCATTAAAAAGTGAAAAGACCTGGTGCCAGTGCTAAAATTTCTTTGACCCTAGATAATGTGATGCATTAAAAAAATCTGCACTCTCTCACAATCCCCAGGTTTGTCTGACGCCAGAAATATCTATGGGCCCCTATATGAACAAGAGCCGTCAGAGACGGACAATGCTCCCCGAATAAGGCATTGTCACAATAAATATATGCCATGCAGAGCTAATATAAAGCTAACAAATGTTAAGCCCCCTTTTTGCATGACATATTTTGTATACGCAAATTTTAAATAGTTTATTGTCAAGGGCATCTGATTTGCTACTCAAATATGTAATTTCATCAAATTCTGACCATTAGACTAAGAGAAATTAGAGAAAAACTGTATTTAACCTTAAGTCCCCTTTTCCCATGACGAGGCCTCAAATCCAAAAACCAGGAAAAGTACATCGGCAATTTGTCATAGAGAGTTCACATGGTAAGTTTCATTTGATTTGGCCCAAGGGTTATGGAGAAATCGCTTTGGACGGACGGACGGACGGACGGACGGATGGACGGACGGAATGACGGACGGACAGACAAAGCGGCGACTATATGCTCTCCCTTCGGGGAGCATAAAAATACCAAAACCTACACTCGTGGAAGGTAGTGTGGTATAACAAAATGGGACATAGGCAAAAAGCTGATGCATGTTCTTCACAGATCTGAGATTGGCAAATGGTTTATAGATATGCCATTAAAGCAATAGATAATTCACCATAATAATAGAAATATTAGCAATTTGGCATTGAAGGTCACAATTGATGAATAATAAAAACTGTTTCTGTGTTCTTTTTATTATCTCGAGCAGTGTAGTAAAGAAAAAAATGTTTGTATGTTTGTATGTATATTAAAGTAGTCTAAGTGCTGATAAGCCACAAAGGAAAGTTTAAAAAGGTCACATAATAGGTAAAATATGTAACATTATTGCATTGCTTTTATTTTTCATCTCCACATTTCATAATGCATTCCACTGTTTTAGGCTTTTTCCCCGTCATTATATTGCGGGTGGGTGGGGTAAGACAAGGTGCCATTAATTCACGAAAAGCATAATTTTGTGTGAAAATGCTAAAATTCATGTTAAATATAAGTTGTTGATATCAAATCAAGATACAACAAAGAAAAAGGACTTTTTGTGTAATGCATATAGAAGGCATAAAGTAAAATCTTAGATTTTACATTCTTAGAAATTTGGACTGCTTACACTAAAATTAAAAAATGACACTGTTACCGGCTTTACTTTTACTTAGTATTTTAATATAAGGACAAGCATATATGGGGGCAATTTTAATATAAATTTCATATGTTGACAAAAACTTAAACTGTGTGAAATTTAGAATCAAATTTAGTCAAAATGTCTATAAGCTAAGAATTTTGTTGATGACGTCATACAAAAAGTAATAGCAAATTGTTTTTTATAGAGTAATTTATACTATTTTGGTAAATTCTTGAAAAGAAATTAATAAGCATTATTTCTGGCGCAAATTTGGCTCGAATACAACAATCCTGAATGTATATGCCCTCTTTTAGTTAGGATACCCCCCATTTTTAAGCAAATATCTTAAAATTCTTAGAAAAATATTTTCCGAAATAGATTTTTGAAAAATATTTCGGGAATAAAGCTGTAATACAGAACACTAACTTCATGCCAAATTTCATTTAATTCTGAGCGTGGGCACAACCCTATGGGAATTTCTGATAGGGTGGAACACCCCCTTTAGCGTTAGTTTTCTTGTACCCCCTATTTATTTTTTGTACCCCCAACTTTAGCCACCAAGAGGTACAAAAAACCCCAGTCAAAATTTTCAGTGGACACTCTGGCTAGATTCTGCACAACAAACCATTGTAAGGTCTAGGTTTTAACAGGAAGCTACTGGTGAACATATATTTGGAGTTTTTAGACTTATGATTATCTATAGTATGCTGAAATCTATCATAATAGTAGCACTCACTCCAATTCTCTCAATACTTTGGATGTAGTTATATACAAATTCTGCTTACATTAATTTTGTTGTCTACATGGAAGTTCCTTTCATTTTTGACCATTCCACAACTACATTTTAGAAAGGGTTAAAGAAAAATGGGAGGAAAATACAAAACGCTTTTAGAAGTTAAAGCTCCTTTGTTCTCAATCTTTTCTAGCTGTTATATAAGTGATCTATTGCTTAGAACTTTTAATTTGGATTTGTCTAAAAAAGAATTCAAATTATCAGTGTTTGGATGTAATGGCAATTAAAATTAAGCATTTATTGAGATATTTCCAGCCAAATTAAAATGCATTGGCATTGGGAACGGCATATAAGATCATTGGGAACGGTAGATATGGAGATTGGGAAACGGCATGTGCTAAAATTGGGAAGAGCCTGTAGTCATTGGGAAAGGTTCCTTTTACCGGTACTAGTTACAGAAGGAAAAAAATCCCTGTCTGGAAATTTTTGCAGAATCATTGTGCCGAATTGGTTTAAACAGGATGGAAATCAAATTACAAACACAGGCTATAGCACATAGCTGAAAAATCAGCATTTTCTCCTTTTGACTCAATATTTTCTATGCTACATTGTTCACAAATCCTACTTTTTTAGACATCAATTTTGTTGTTTGCAGTAGCTTTCAAATTGAAAGAGTATGAAAGATATTAAAAATTAAGCTGTTTAGGAAAGTTAAGTTTGGACAACCCTAAAATTTTGTTAGGAAAAGTATAAAAAAGGCATAAAATGTATAAAATTTTATCTTTTTCAGGCATACAGGTGATCAATCTACCTTCCCAAAATCCAGGACAGACAATAGCAATGGTAGGTTGTAAAAACTTTATCTTTTCAACAAAAACCTCGTAACTGCAGCTTGTTTTAAGCTGCAGTTACGAGATTTTTGTAAAAAAGGAATAACATGTTGTAAATGGTTAACCTGTCTCATCTGTGACAAGCCTTCAGCAGGATAACACCAAGCATTTGACATGCAGTCAAATGATATAATTATACAATAAGTAATTTACAACAGTTAAGATTTAGATGGCTTTTCCTATAAGATTACTTGTTACCTGATTATGAGTTAGAAAATTGATTTAACCATTCTGAAGTTCTCATGCTGTTCATGTCATATTCCTATTATGGACAAAGCTTTTGCAGGTAGTTTAGACTAAGATCATCCTGCACAGACCGCAGCTTGATCTTAGCCTACCCTGTCTCCTTTCTATAGAGTTATTGTAGCGAAACCTGAAACAAACTGATTGAAATGTCTCTTAAATGGGCAATTTGTTTTGAGCAAAATTTAAGCCATTACCACACACATTGACACTTTTGACACCCTATGAAATAAAGGTTATAGAAAACATTGTGAAAAATGAAGAAATTGTTTGTGACAAGCAATTTCTTCATTTACCTCAATGTTTTTCTGCAAAAAAAGACCAAAGAATGTAAAATTTCATTTACTTAATTCAATAAAATTGCCCTCTCCAACATCTTTGGACAAGTTAAAAAATTGCAGTGTGGTAATTGGTTAAAGCTGGACAAGGGTTAACATCATTACTTTGTTAATCTAGCCTGGCGAGACCGGTGAAGAACCACTGTATGTGAATGCCAAACAGTATCATAGAATTTTGAAGAGAAGACAAGCGAGGGCTAAACTTGAAGCATTAGGAAAAATACCAAAAGAAAGACAGGTAGGGAATAAGAAGGGACTTGTATCTTTATATAAGTCTTAAGGTTTACGAACTGAGAATGAAAGGCAGAGCCAGAGGCGAAATTTGAAAAGTGCCAGTAATTCCTAAACTGTGGTACATTTCCATTCGAAATACAAACATAAGCTTTTTGTATGGTTTAGAATTTTGAATTAATGAATATTTATGGAAATGTATGACAAAAATGTTCAAAATTACCTCCCTTGCATATGAATATAGAGTAAAATAATATTTGTAAATTATTTTCTTCTCGCAGCATAATCTTGAAATCCGGCATGGTGAATCAACTTATGTTAAGTGTATTTACAAGTGTGTGTAATTTGATGCATTTCGTATGGCTAGAAAGTGGTGTTTTCATTCTCAGTTGGTAAACCTTAACATGTTGCAGTGACCTCTACTGAAGTTTCGTATGTCTCCCACCAATGGACAAAAATTTGCCAAACTGGCAAAGTAGGATGAACAGTTAAAGACATGGTAAAGAGTCAGAAATCATCATCAGACATTTGGTCTGACAGTATAGAATAATCTGTCAGACGGAATAAAATTTTGGAGTTGCGGCCTTAGCGCAGTTAGTAGCATATATTCTTCTTACTTGAGAGGTCCCTGGTTTGATCCCAGGCTGCGGCAAATATCCTGTCTGACAAAAATGTCACCCACCAATGGTTTGATATGAACCTATGTGGGAGAGCACTGAGCAGCTGGAGGCTTGGTTAGGGTGTTCTGGTGGTATTGGTATGAGAAACAACAGGAATCCATAGTTAGGTGCTCCGGCCGCAGCGATAAATCTGTAGCAGTTGAAAATGGCATAAAATTCCAATGAAACTAAACCGAATAAAATTTTGAATAAAATATCATTTACTATCTTACAGATCAAAATTAGTGTCAGACAGAGGCAATTAAATTATCAGACCCAATTTATTTACATCAGGCATGTCTCATGATGTTTTACAGTTTGACTCTTTTTGCCACAACTGCTGAGAAAGGTCTCAGAGATGAAATATATACCTGGAATCCTTTGTGCCACAGTTGGCACATTACGACTTAAAGCTATTAAAAATAGCTAACCCATTCCCAAATAGTGACACTTTTTAATGCCCCCGTAGAAAAAAGCTGGGGAAAACATTGAGGCAAAAGAAGAAAAAGCTTATTACTCAGAATTCTCTCCTTTTGCCTCAATATTTTCCATGCTATTTTGTGCAAAAAGCTCATCTCTATTACCATCCATTTTGTCGCCCACTGCATCTTCCAAATTCAACCACCCCAAAAAGTTGCCGTCTGGTAATGGATTAAGTCTAGGATTATGTTGTCTGAGCAAGAGTAAAATATTGTGGTTTTACTTTTCCAGAAATATCTTTACGAGTCACGTCACAGACATGCGATGAACAGAACACGAGGATCAGGGGGAGTGTTCATAAATCATGGAAAGGACCCATCAGACATGACGGAACAGGAACTTCACATTGAACAAGCAAATGGCGCACAAAAACTTTCTGACAGTGACAAAATAACAGACAGTATTCTTGGAAATGAGATTCAACTTCCTTTGGTGACGCAAGCCTCGGATCTTGTGCTAGGCTTGGACACGTAGTTGAGGATAAATGTTTTGTTAAGTTGTGAAGAAATATTAATGATCTGTCTTGACCATTTCCCAAACTAGACCTGGTTTTGACATACCTAACAGAAGCAGATTGGGAAAAGATTGAAGCAAAAGAAGAAAATGCCGAGAATCAGCATTTTCTCCTTTTGGCTCAATATTTTCTGTGATATGATATAATGTACACAGATATCATTTTCATTAACAGCCCTTTTGTCATTGGTATCAGCTCACAAATGGTAGAATATTCATTTCAGCTGTTTGTGAAAGGGTTAGTTATCTTTTAGACATCATATGATGCATTAAGTTTCAAACTTGAGTTCGGACATTAGAAATTTGTTAAATAATAATCATTTCATTCTATCATTAATTCCCAAACCTATTCTACCAGGGACATCAAAACCAGGTCTTGTTTATGAAGTGGTTATAACACTGGTGGTGAACTCGGCCAAAGTGAGGGACATTTTTTCGTGATCAATGTATTCCGTCGGTGTGGTTATAAAATATTGTAACTATGGCTTTATCGAAGCCGTAGTTACAAGATTTTATAACAACACCAACAGTTTGTCAATACAAAACGGTAAACCCGGTCTGTTTTTAGAACAAGTTCATTGTCATTTGAAGAAAAATCTATAAACCCACGTTTAAACACAAAATATCTATACCTTTTTGTAGCAAAAATTGTTTTAGTTCACCACCAGTGATACTGTTAATGATTCATTTAAGCATATTCATTCATTCATTTTTAGCTCACCTGAGCACGAAGTGCTCAAGGTGAGCTATTGTGGTCGCTTTTTGTCCGTCGGCGTCTGTCCGTCTGTCTGTCCACAATTTGTTGTTACCACTCTAGCACCCACAAATATTGACCAATCTTAATCAAACTTGGTCAAAACATGTATGACCATAAGTTCTCGGATGAGTTCGATTTTGAGTCAGATCGGACCAGGAAGTCCAGAGTTATGTGCCCTTGAACGTCAAAAATGACTAGTTAGCTCCACTGGCCTTCAGGCCAGCGGGCTATTGTCATGGCGCTGTGTCCGTCGTGCGTCCGTCCGTCCGTCCGTCCGTCCGGTCGTCAACTTTTTCTTTAAAAATCTTCTCCTCAGAAACTACTCAATGGATTTCAATCAAACTTCACAGGAATGATCTTTGGGTGGTCCTCTCTCAGATTCCTTCAATTGATTCTGATTGAATCAGAAAATCTGGAGTTATCTGCCCTTGAATTTAAAAAATGGCTGTTCTGGCTTTTTTTCACTCTAGCAACTACAAATATTGACCAATCAAGACAAAACTTGGACAGAATGATGGTGACTATAAGATCTTGCCTAGGTGCAACTTTCAGCTTGATCTGACAATTACATCATGAGTTATGTGCCCTTGAAATTGACAAAATTGCCATTTTCAACTTTATTTTGACTTTGTTTTCACTCTAGCAACTACAAATATTGACTAATCAAGACAAAACTTGGACAGAATGATGGTTACTATAAGATCTTGCCTGGGTGCAACTTTCAGCTTGATATGAAAATTGCATCATGAGTTATGTGCCCTTGAAATTGACAAAATTGCCATTTTCGGCTTTATTTTTACTTTGTTTTCACTCTAGCAACTACAAATATTGACCAATCAAGACAAAACTTGGACAGAATGATGGTTACTATAAGATCTTGCCTGGGTGCAACTTTCAGCTTGATTTGAAAATTGCATCATGAGTTATGTGCCCTTGAAATTGACAAAATTACCATTTTTGACCTTATTTTTACTCAAACGACTATAAATATCCAACAATCAACAGGAAACTTTGTTATAATCTTAATTGTCCATAAAATCTTGCATGGATGTAATTGTCAGCTTCATTAGAATCGTAAATCATGATTTATCTGCCCTTGAATTTGACAAATTGTAGTTTTCAACTTTATTTTCATTCTCTTTTCAACCACAAATAATGATCAATCAGGTCAAAACCTAAAACAAAATGTAAGTGAGGCAAAGATCTTATTTTAGTGTGATTCTTAGCTTTAGAGTAATATAACATTCCCAGTTATATGCCTTTGAATTTGACAAAATTGCCAATTATGACTTCATTATCAAACTAGATCAGTCAAATTCACTCTAATCAAAACAAATCTTGGTAACCATTAAATCTTATATGAAGGTATTTTCAGCTTTCTAGTTACTTTGTTATTGCTCTAAGACCCAAAAGTATTGAAAAATCTTGTAAAAACTTGGATTTGAAATTACAAGAAAATCAGGGCTTTCTGGTTATTTTATAAATAGGGTATTTCCCCAAATCTATTTTTAGAACAATGAAATCTATTTTTAGAAATATGAACTATTTTGGAGTAATCAATGATAGTTTAGATCTGTTTGGTCGAAGGAAAAATGATCATTGCCAGTATCATCCTGATCTGGAATTTTCTCTTGTTTCCTTTTACCCTTTCTCAAATGGCAAACAGGGTTTTACTCTCTTTGCTCAAAGAACCACATGTTTTGTACAATCTAGTTTTACTTTCTTTTTGCTCTTAGAAACACAACTATTGAACAATCTAATCAAAACTTGGATTGAATATTTAAAGAAATTCAGGCCTGTGGAGCGACTCAAGACCTTCAGGTCTTCTAGTTTTGACTTTGTTACCACTCTAGCATCTACAAATATTAACCAATCTTAACCAAACTTTGTCTAAACATGAATGGCGATAAGTTCTTGCATGAGTTTGATTTTGGGTCAGATCGGATAAGGAAGTCTGGAGTTATGCGCCCTTGAATATCAAAAATCGCTAGTTTTTGACTTTGTTACCACTCTAGCATCTACAAATATTGACCAATCTTAACCAAACTTTGTCAAAACATGTATGACGATAAGTTCTTGGATGAGTTTGATTTTGGGTCAGATCGGATAAGGAAGTCCGGAGTTATGTGCCCTTGAATATCAAAAATCGCTAGTTTTTGACTTTGTTACCATTCTAGCATCTTCAAATATTGATCAATCTTGACCAAACTTGGTTAAAACATGTATGACAATAAGCTCTTGGACGAGTTTGATTTTGGATCAGATCAGATCAGGAAGTCCGGAGTTATGCGCCCTTGAATATCAAAAATCTCTAGTTTTTGACTTTGTTACCACTCTAGCATCTACAAATATTGACCAATCTTGACCAAACTTGGTGAAAACATGTATGACAATAAGCTCTTGGACGTCTTTGATTTTGGATCAGATCAGATCAGGAAGTCCGGAGTTATGCGCCCTTGAATATCAAAAATAGCTTAGTTTCAACTTTGTTACCACTCTAGCATCTACAAATATTGACCAATCAAGACAAAACTTGGCTAGAATGTTGGTAACCATACAATAATGAATGAGTTCGATTTTCAGTGTCATTGAAGTAGGAAATCTGGAGTTATGTGCTCTTGAATTTGACAAATTTGCCATTTTCGACTTTGTTTACACTTTAGCATCTACATTTATTGACCGATAAAGACAAAACTTGGCAACAATGATGGTAACCATAAGATGCTGAATGAGTTAAATTTTCTGCTTGATCGGACAAAAAAAAAACAGTTATTGGCCCCTGAATTTCACAAAATTGCTTTTTTCCACTTTATTTTCACTCTTAAAAAAAACACAAATATTGACCAATGAAGACACAACTTGGTCACAATTTAGGTGACCATGAGATCTTATATGTTTTCATTTTTCATATTGATCAGACTAGAAAAAACAGAGTTTTGTGCCCTTGATGGTGACAAAATTACCGATTTCGTTGTTAATTTCACTCAAACAGTAATTAATAAATATTGACCAATCAAAAAACAACTTGTTGTTAATTTCACTCAAACAGTAATTAATAAATATTGACCAATCAAAAAACAACTTGGACATAAGGTTGATGAGAATATCTTTATCAGAACAGAGTTATGTGCCCTGGATTATGACAAAATAGATGTTTTTTATCGACTTGGTTTTCACTTTAACAGCCACAAATATTGATTATTAAAGATTAAGAATGCTGTTTTCAGCTGGATCATAATCTCGCATCTTAAATTTCGTGTTCTTGTCTTAGAGATACCTAGGTCATGTAAAAGGTGGGTCTTCAGGGTGTCCACGGTCAGGGAAAAAGTCAGGGGAAAAAATATTTTTTCAAGGTCAGGGAATTGTCAGGGAATTTTGGAATTGGTCAGGGAATTTTACAGTTTAAGCAAAAGTCAGGGAAAAGTCAGTGAATTTTGAAATAATTGGTGTATGAATGATAAAAAGATAAAAAAAATAAAGACTTAGGCAGTTTCTTCATGATTGGTTATAATGATAATACTGATAATAACAATAACATTAATAATAATGTGATAAGTAATATTCATTATTCCAAATTGTTCTTTGAGAAGAAACTGAAGGGACTAGCGCGGCCAAAATTTTCATAAATAACGTGCAAAATACGGTAAACATAAGTCAGTGAAATTTGATTTTAGTCAGGGAAAAGTCAGTGAAAAGTCAGGGAATTTTGCTTTGCTCAAACTGTGGACACCCTGGTCTTGTTCTGCATGGAGAAAGTTTCAAACTTCTATCAGGTGAGCGATCCAGGGCCATCTTGGCCCTCTTGTTTTTCATTCATTCATTCATTCAAAATCATGAAAATCATTTTAAAATCACCAAAAGACCCATTCAACATGTAAACACTTTGTTTAGAAATGCATCATTGCTTTATGCTGCATCTGATTTAATTCATCCTTTCCCAAACAGCTGAATTTTGACTTGTCCAATTTGAAAGCTGCTGCAGATGACAAAATAGGTATTGATATAGAGAACATTTTTGTAAATATTTGTTAAGAAAATATTAAGGGAAAAAGAGAAAATGCTGCATATCAGCGTTTTCTTGTTTTGTCTCGATGTTTTCCCAAACATTTTCTAGTAGGGACCAGGTCTTGTTTGGGAAAGGGTTAATTAACTTAATTTAGACTTTCTGAAAATTTATTTGTTAACTAAAAATTACTAAGCTTTTGGCAAAGCTATGGATTGACCTTCTATAAGAAATTTTGAATTTGAGAACTATGTAAAGTATTTCCTGAAGATAAACCTGGTTTCAGCAGCCCTAATAAGGATGAAAAAGAAGAAAATGTTTTGATGGCATGTTATTCAATGTTGCTACTATTTTGTAAGCTGCAACAACTTTCAATTCAATAAGAAAAAAATCCTTGTTCAAATGAATAGGAAAAATCTCTATCAAAAGACAGAAAAAGACAGTCAGGCTTGTTGCTTGTAGTGCTGACCAAATATGCACTGGTCCTGACCAGTATTTGTATCTGAAAAATTATTGGAAAAATATGTAAACAACAATAATACTTTCATCAGCAAAAAAGCCAGTTGTGCATCACAAATTCAAAGGGTGCATGTTCTTGTTTTGTCACATTTCCTGTGTGTCCATCAGGGTAATTTTGACAGATATTTGTGATCTGTCACGCTAAAAGGGACCTTATTAGAAGTAAAAAAGTCCACATTTTCACAAACCTGTCAAGACTCGGCACAGGTCAATCAGACACTGTATGCAAAAAATGAACATATAGTAAGATAGGGAAAAGATTCCAGATTTAGAAGATTACATACTAGTGTAAAGTGTCGGCCCTAGTCTGGCTGTGCGGACTGCACAGACTGACTAGGGTCGATATTTTTCACACTCCCTATAAGGTCCCTTTTAGCGTGATGGGTCACATTTGAAATTTGGCAACAGGTTAATGTTGAACCCTGAAAATCGAGTCATTCTTTTGGAAAAGATTTACCAGTATTTTAATATTGGCATGCATGCAATGGAATGTGAAGTCTAGTTGCATTTACACATGTGTATGGTTTTGTATTAGTAGTAAATTATAATAAAAAATTGTTTTGAATGCATGTTTTGAAATATATAATGTCTTGTGTACTTTACTTCAAAATATAATAGCCGTCCCAATATGGCTAGAAAATTGTAGAGTGCAGCGTTACCCTATTCAATCATTCAAATGGCAATTGCTTAACTAGCTTAAGTATATGTTCATATGCTAATAATTGTTGTAACTACAGCTTATTCAAGATGTAGTTATGACATTTTATAGCATAACCAACAAATTACAATATTCTCTGTAATGAATGTGTATAGTGACTGTAATATATACAACCATTCTGCATTAACCCATTTACAAATAATACCTGTCATTGCCATATTTTATTGAAAACTCATTGACAAGCATTTAGTGCAAAGAAGGGTGCTTAATTTAACCCTTTCCCAAATGACAAAATTTTAGGGTGATCCACTTCAAAAACTGCCACAAATGACAAAATGGATGTTATTGAAGATAAAACAATAGCATTTATCCCTTTATTTCAATGATTCCTATGCTGATGTGTATAAATTATATTTTGTTAAATAACATTTACTCTTACGCTACATCTTTCTTTTAAGGCGTATGACATTTGACAGGTTTTTATCTCTCATCAATTGATGTGAAACGTCTACGTTTTAGTAGTACTGGCGAGAGAAATACCAGGAATCCGCGGTTAGGTTGCTTGCAGTTAGAAACTCCATTCAATGAAACAAATCATTTGACAAGGCATAATAATTGTCGTTTGGCGGAACGTTGCAAAAAAGAGAGGTTATGACGCCAGCTTTTGAGGCAGGAGGTAATAGGTTTGAAAATCTGCCTTGCAAGCCTCTGTGTCGGACAAGAGCTTTAACAACCGATTTGTGAGAAGCAAACTATACTAACGAAAAAAAGAAAATGTGCGCATTTCCTTTCTAAATAACATCTTAAATATCCAATGTAAATGAATCAAATATTACAGTTTGGCAAACAGACGCTTAATCTAGAATTTTCAATAATTTTCAGCTTGTTACCATACTCATCATCAGCGTAATAAGTCAGGAAAGTGGGTACGGGCAAAAATCAAGTTCACAAGTCATTAAGGCATTTTCGAGTTTACTCACAAGCCATTTTGGAGTGTAAACACTATTGTTATCGAAACATGCTTAGCAGCAACGAGGCAACTAAACTGCCACAAACGGCTCGTTAAGAGTTCTTCTTGAGATGTTGACAAATACCGGAATTAGTCATGCGCTGACGTTGAATAACGCATCATGGATCAATATGACGTTCCCCTACAGCGTTATAGACGAGAACTCGACTATCGGAGTGTCTAAATGTAATCGCGACGCACCAATAAGCAACAACTTGTTCCAATTGACCTTACGAAACGGGTTCAAACCATAAAATGTTTAAGCCAGTGAAGACGATGTTGTCAACGACGTCGTAGCAAGACTTGGCGTATCGGAGGACGTCTGAGACAGATGTTGTGCTCCATTAACCAATCTTTGTCTTTCTGCTGTTAGAACTGAACCCAGGAATCAAGCTAGCTGTACCTTTTGTCGTTTACGATTTCACATGTTGTTCGGAATATTGTTGACTTATTGGAATGACGTCGAACGTGGTCATCTCGAATATGGCAAGTCGCTGGAGTTTCCAAGTTGTTGAAATCGCACCAAAAGTGCCGATATGTTTCTGTACACATCAAATCGCTAGACGACCTCTTGGGCACCAGGGGACATACTGCCTGAAGCATGCATGATAAACGTGCATCTTCATATAACGTTCGTGTTATATCCTGTTCAATTAAACAAATTTACATGTTTTCCTCAACAACAAGAATATAAACAAATTTCACCATCATTTAGGAATAACGCAGCGCAACAAAACACCCAAACGAATAGCGCCAGGCCCTTAGGAAGCAATTTCAAATGGTGGGGGGGGGGGGGGGGGGGGGCTAAAGCCCTTGTTATGAATATCGGGGGTTAATTTGGATTTTCCCAAAATTTTCAATGTAAAATTAAGAAAATTTGGCATTTTTGACCAACTTTTTTTTTTTTTGGGGGGGGGGGGACTGTTCCTACGGGCCTGTGCACATCTTAAAGGACACATGCAAGAGATATGCCTTGTATATAGGTCGCCTATTTCAATCAAAGTGCTGAGAGCATTGTAATTGGACGTCTCTGATTGATTGAGCGGGATTGTACATGAACGATAGATATATTATTCATTCTTCTATTAGACGTTTATCGTTAAATTCTATAAGATCGGTTTCGGACATACGAAATGGGCTTTATTACCAAAAAACCCGCTCAGACTTTAAATTGATTTGATTGCCGTTTCAAGACAACTGATTTGTCTCTATGAATAATCATTTTTTATTTGAATTACCAATTCAATTAATGTCATGTGATTAGCAATTTTGTCTTCTGGTTTCGGTTTAACCATGAGTATGGTCGTCAGTTACACCAGTCCTTTTGTTGATTTTATAAAGGTGCGCTACATAAATGAAATCTGCGATAGCTCACTCGGCAGAGCACTCACCTTGTACTCTTTTCACATGTCTATATCAGGAAGGCCCTGGGTTCGAATTCTACTTAGACATTGTTATTTTTTATTATCTCTTTTTTCGACTTTTATCTCCACCATCGTAAGGAAAAAAACGACGGCAGTGATCTAGAATCGACCAAAACACAAATTCAACGAAATGAAGTAATGAAATGCCGATCATTTACATACAATTCCGCTCAATCAATAAGAGACGTCTAAATGCAGTGCTCCATGCACTTTGATTTTTATTCGTGTTTAGAGTGAAAAAAAACACGTGAGCAGTTTTCCCTGGTTGTGGTTACAAAACAATCAAATTCAATACATATTTTCCCGAAACAAACTTCCAGATGAATTGGAGCACCTCACCGTGGATTCCTCATACCAGTACTACCGCAGCATCCTTACATCTACAGATTTGCACACAAAGAAGAATTTTGGAACGTGCCGTCGGGAAAATGGCAATGGAGTACAACACGCAATTTAAATCTTCATATCATTATCAACGAACATTTGAAAATTGCAATGTGCCTATCTGTACACATATTCAATCTATCATCCGGGTACCACTGTTGCAGACCCATTGCTTCATCTTCTTAGCATAATACACGTAAACGGGTCACTTAAACGTAATAAATACAGATCGCTATCACTCGATCTTTTGCTAGTAATAATCATTGGTGTCCTGATCATTGATCAGTATGTAAATAGGTCATGATACTGTCGAGTATCAGTGATACAGATGCTGGAGAAAAAACGGAATTCGTAAGAGCAACTATTTTCAGAATAGGTGGATATCACTAGCGTCTCATATGAATCTTTTCAGATGGAAACCCGATTTGTCGTCGAGTCGAACCTGCGTTGCGAAATGAACTCAATCTCCGATAATCAATTTTAAAACCCCGTTTTAAAAATACGTCGCGTGGAAACTCAGTTTCTTTAAATATGTCAAAGACTTAAATGATCAAAGAGAAAGAATTTGTCATACACAATACGTGCATTACATTGAGTAATCATCCTAAAATGCCTGCTTTCAGTAAACACATAAAGAAAAACAAACGTTTTATCAAACGTTATACAAAAGAAATGGTCCGACCTTGTTTCGAACCAACGGCGTTCCAAATTTCTAACTGAAAATAGATTGCGAGGCGATTCCTTTCCGTTTGAGCTATCGCTTTTGTTGTATAGGGCGTTTGTTATACCCCCCACAACAAAGTTATGGGGGGGTATACTGGATTCAGGTTGTCCGTCCGTCCGTCTGTCCGTCTGTCCGTCTGTCCGTCCGTCCGTCCGTGGACATAATTTTGTGTCCTCTTCTCCTCCCACAGTTTTTGACCGATTTTGCTGAAATTTTAGCAGGTTGTTTCCTATCATATGAAGTTGTGCACCTGCAATTTTCATCTTGATCCAGGCAGTAGTTTCAGAGTTATGCCACTTTGAACTTTAGCACTTTTTCAGTGACAACGCGCTAGTGGGGGGTATTTGTCCGCTTTGCGACAGTTCTAGTTAACTTTATTAATATAGTGTATGCATGTATCGCTTTCTAACGATCTTACCCTTTACACAATATCACGAAAGTCAAATCACTACAAGAAAATGGTTAAATCGAAATAAGATCGTAAAGTTGGTAAAGACGTGGCATGAATTGAATCGGGCAATGAATCTTATAGTGTTTGTTAGAGAACACATAGAAAGCAGGAAAAGATACGACAGTTTTCCTCTATGGTCACAAAATCTATTTTGAACTTTGACCAACTGGCAATTGAGTCTGAGGAAGGGTTTTTTGGTAATGAAAACCCATTTCGCCTGTCGAAAAGTGGTTATAAGAAATGGACGTCCTTTCGGACGTCCAATTAAAAATGAATTATAAAAAAAGCATACACAGTTACTTTTGGGCAGGTTTAAAAAAAATGTGACCAAAGTGTGACATTTAAATTTTAAGAATAACAGCTATTTTTACAGAATATCATCCAGATTTCTTAATTAGGATGCCTAAAACTATTCTAAATGGTTAAGCAGTTCCCAAAGTATATTTAAAATTCATGTTCACTAACTTTTAGCTAAAATTGTGTGCACAATCTTGCAAAATGACAACAAAAAAGCGTTTCACTCCTGACAGCATATATATTGCACAATATGAGAAATTGTAACCCACGAATCACTAAATAGTAGCGTGCAGAATGTCCACAAGGTTGATGGCTTCGTAAAACAGTTTGAGTGGTAGATTTCTGGCTGAATAAACAAAAATGAGAACACAATTTAAAAAATAAAAGTGTTTCACTCCTGACATAAAATTTAGAGGGTTGTTGTATAAAACAGGCTCCACATCCTAAACCAGTGAAGATAAGATGAAAAGGTAATTTTAAAATGACGATGCACATGTTGTTTTATGAATTACAATTGCTTATTGTAGAATTCTGTCACTATCTTTTATTTACCATAGCTTAGAAATCTGGTCGAAGTGTTAAGTGTCACACAAAAAGCGTTTCACTCCTGACATTTTTGACATGTTTAAATGACATATCTTTTTTATTTGTGAAGCAATTTTCTTTAAACTTGGTACCCAGTATAAACACGCAATAACACATCTTTTTAGCTTTGATTGGGTTGAATATGTTTCTCTGCAAAAGCCGAGGCATGTAAAAAGTGAACGGTCACATTTTTTTTAAACTTGCCCTTTTGTCTCCTTGAGACAATTTTAAAGAGTACTCACAGCATAGGGTATGAAGACGATCTGTGTAAGTCCCTACAACATAGGGTTTAGCTGCTACCCTTCTAATCTGCTGTTATATTATACAAATGCTGGAGAATCACGTGACACAAAATTAAGAAAATCGTCAATAATTCTGTTAATAATTGACCAATTTGAATTCGCTTCGCAGAAAAGAAGCTGAAAACGATTTTTGACGAGCTTCAAAATAAAGGTTGTTGAATTTATTGTGGTTAATGAAGAACTTGCTTGTGATAACCAATTTCTTCATTTCCCACGTTTGCTTCTTTCACTTGAAATTGTCGTCTACAATATCCTTGAATTTGGAAAGGTCCATAATTTTGTCATCTGTTAATTGGTTAGATTATATTGTTGGCATCATCGTTTTCAGCGTTAGTCCATTTTAAATATAAGTGTCATTTGCAATGGATTTAGGAGTAAACACCCACAGAGTATTTAAATGGAAAAAGAGTCCGTATATTTAAGAAATGTATTGTTTTGAATTGTTTTTGTTCATCCAAGTGAATATTCCTTTCAGGTTTATTTACAGTAAAATGAATCGTAACAAATTTATTGTTAAAAAGTGTATTTAAAGTATTTTCAGTGGTTCATTAAAATCAGAGGTAGGTCGATTTTTCTCATGTTTTCACTTAAATGAAGTCTACTTTTAAGGTAGAATACCCGTAATGTGGCCATTTTGAGATTAATAAAACATCGGATTTTTTCGAGCGGCGTCGTTACGTATCCGAACTTATTCGGGTACGGTCGTAAACATTCGCCGGTGGAAAGTTCCACCGCCAAATGTTTTCGACGTCGCCCGAATAATTCCGACGTCGCGCGAATCTCATTGGGGGTGGACTACCTTAAAACATTCCCAACTGACTCAGTTTAAGACTTTCATTCGGAAACTTTTGCAGACAACAAAATGTTTGTGGAAAAAGATAGGCTTGCTGCATATTATAGCAAAGAAAAATTATTTAGGCAAAAGGCGAAAATGCTAATTATCAACATTTATTCTGAAATGCCTCCGTGTTTTCCCAAATCCTTTCTATCAGACACGTCAAACCACCTTGTTTGGGAAATGGTTTGTTGTGTTCTCTATTTTCTTCAATATTTTCCACCTTATCAAAGAAAATTTTAACAAGTGAAAAATGCTACAAATAAAACATGATTTAACAACCCTTCTGATTGATTGATATTCAGTTACACGAATCTTAATTTATTGGACTGAAAAGTTGCTGCAGAAGACTACAGAGGATTTATGTTCTTTGCAGTGAAGAAAAAAAGATCAGTGCATTTTTTTTCTTTTGCATCAGTGTTTTCACCAGCCGTATTTATCAGATGTGTCAATTTAAGCAGATTTTGCATTTTAAGAGTTTAAAAAAATGTGTGTTTTTTTTTATATCTACAGCGGATTGAAGATTTTTTTTGCGAAACAATGCCAAGAAATATAAAATCGGCCTCGTCCCTATCTTCGGATACCACAGGATCACAGGGAAACTACGATGCACGAGACGTAAGTTATGTCACTTAATATTAACTGCGCACCTCGGGTGTTGTTCTCGGAATCGATCATATTCAAAGAATCGGCCGAGCAGTAGCCACTAGGCCTTAACGGAAAAAAGGTTGTATGTACCAACTTCCAAGCGCTCTTACGTTTCAATATGGCATATCACCGTTGTTAATAAGAACACCGATGGTTCATCAATTGACCCATTTTAGCCTCCTGTGATATAACTGAGCCAACTATTTTAACCCTTTCCCAAACAAGACCTGGATTTGACGTCCCTAAAAGAAAATGCTTGGGAAAACATTGAAACAAAAGAAGAAACTGCTGATAACCAGCAGTTTCTCCTTTTGTCTCCATATTTTCTGTGCCATATTTTACTTAAATGGTATCTTTAATAACATCCATTTTGTCATTTGTGGCAGTTTTTGAAGTGAATCACCCTAAAATTTTGACGTTTGGGAAAGGGTTAATGAAATAACTACAAACGTCGCTTTCCCATTTGCGCATGTATAAAAATCGAAAATCTTAAGTTTAATTGACAATTTTGACATGCACTTCGCAATATCTAATAACTCGAAAGATTTTTCATCCATTGCAATCTTGATTACCAATTTACCACTCCGACATATAGTCTATTTATAATAATGATGTCACAAATATATCTAGATTAAAAGTGCTTTCGCTATTTCTTTACAAAACAAAATTTTTTGTTTGAATTTATATTGCCTACATATTACAATCACGGTCTAGAATCACGTGACACAACATTGTCGTGATTCCCAACCTGAAGTTACAATTCTCATTGCAGTTCAATGTATGGAGTATGATTAAAAGAACAACGGACGAAAACGCGTTTTGCCTGACGTCGAAATTCCGAACCAATAAGAAGATCCACCGTATAAGCGACGTCACCGTGACGCGTACACGTCGTGACGCAGATGACGTCAAAGATGACGACAACAAGAGTGACGCGTCATCGTCGTCTGATCTCAGCCAAGACTGGGAACATTTAGACGACGAAGACGACGGTAAGTCTAAATATAGTAATAACACGTGACTTGAAAGATGACGTCAAAGATGACGACAACAAGAGTGACGCGTCATCGTCGTCTGATCTCAGCCAAGACTGGGAACATCTAGACGACGAGGACGACGGTTAGTCTAAATATAGCAATAACACGTGACTTGAAAGATGACGTCAAAGATGACGACAACAAGAGTGACGCGTCATCGTCGTCTGATCTCAGCCAAGACTGGGAACATCTGGACGACGAAGACGACGGTATGTCTAAATATAGCAATATAACGTGACTTGCTGTAATGGAATTAATTAACCAATTAAAATGCATTCGACCCGGACCTGTAATAGCCTATTGATCTTCTCGAGTGCCCTGGCATTCATACTTGTTAGTTTAGTTGACGCAGAGTACGCCGATTTTTCACTCGACTTTTCAAAGAATAGATGAGCAATTCTGGACAATGCTTAATAATTTCCTAAACAAAACGTGGTTTTGATACCGAAGAAGATTGGTAGAATATTGTTCAAGCAAAAGAAGAAAATGCTAATAATCAGCATTCTCCTCTTTCTGTCTCACTAATTTCTGTGCTATAGGCCTATTTTACGCAAATAATGCATTTTGAAAGGCCAACATCCCCATTTATTTGAATCGCTGATTGTAGTCTCAAATTCTGTAAAGACTCCTTTTCCATGTCCTGCCTCATCTGTATTTCAGATTTAGAGGATCTATACAACATGCTTTCAAGTGAGCCAGATATCAGAGTAGCAGCCAGTAGTATTTTAGCTATCACCAAAATGATGGTTTTAAAAAGGCAAAATTCAGGTAAAATGGTATTATATAAAATAATTTTAGAAGATACTTTATTCTAAAAAGGCTTGGAGAAACATTATTCACTGTCGGAGGTTGTTGGGTCGTTATAACATTCGACTGGTCAATCAAAATATCGTCGGTTTTCAACAAAAACCTCGTAACAATAGCTTGTTTACGACTGCAGTTACGAGCTTTTTTGTTGAAAAGCGACGATAATTACAATACTATTTTATGTCCTGTATCGAAAGAATCGGATCTCATTACTTTAATGCTGTCCGCATGTCTGTCTGTCTGTCAGGACAACCTAACACGAAAATAATTTCATATACATACGTATGGTCCATTTATGTACATGTAATTAGATGCTGGTTTGTGACCCGTCACGCTAAAAGTGGCATTCTTGACGGTGCGAAAAGTATCGAACCTAGACAGTCTCCGCGGATACTTTTCTCTTTTATGTAATTTTCTTAACCTGGTATGTTTTCTCCCTCTCCTACTATATAATTATGATCAATTTTCACATATGGAATGTGGTTGACCCGTGATGAGTCTGGTCAGATTGTCAAAATTTGAATTTTTGGACGTCTGACAGTGTCCCTTTTAGCGTGACGGGACACACACAGCACGCATGTTGTGCACAGGTCATCAATACGCAACTTCGGTGCAGAAATAATAAAAATGTCATTTTCTCGAATATTAGCCGTTTCACATGTACATCTTGTTTCAGCTCCTGATCCAATAGTTATAGAAGAGACAGCAAAAACTGGGACTCGAGCACAGAAGATGTATCTGAAGAAATGTGACGAATTTCAAGCTTCATTCTCCAAAACCTTCCTACATTCTCTAAACACACTATCCGCGTCTATCTGTCATCAATATGTGGGGAACAAAGGCATTGAGGCTTGTGTGATTGCACTAACGGTAAGGCAAATTTTAGAAAATATTTTTTTTTGAAATAAATAAAAGTTAACATTTCATTTCATTCGTGTACGTTTACGAACCTATTCGGGCGGCGCTGTAAACATTCGGCGGTGGAACGTTCCACCGCCAAATGTTTACGACGTCGACAGAATAGGTTCGGATACTTAGACGTGACGATAAGTTTCGACGTCGGTTATCTAAATTGAGATTTATGGATGACGAATTTCAAGCTTCATTCTCCAAAACATTATTCATTCCTTAAAACAAAGGCATAGAGGCATAGAAGAAATAAAGAAGAAATAAATGAAAAATAAATAAAATAAAAATAGATAGTCTATTGATTTGGGAAAAGTTCGTATAACTTGGAACTTCATCAACATTCGCAAATTGTTTGCAATTGAAAGAGCACACGTAGGCCTATATTAAGTCTTCTTTTAAACATTGGTATTCATATTTCTTTACTTAAACACCTCTAGGCCTATTTATTTTTTAAATCAGAACATTAAGAAAATTCTTTCAATATGGCAACAGTAAACAACCATTTCATAGTTTCACAGTTTGAAAAGAAACGCTTTAAGATTATTTTTTTTTAAGAGAAAGACCATGATTGCTATTGTAGCTTGACCACTTCGATCTACGATCTTTTATATTGTCTCGCATGCAACTGTGACATTTGTATCCTATTCACACAAAACCCAGGATTGTCACAGTGCTGAATCTACCGAATAACAATATATCCCCATATTACATTCTGTTACTATAAATAGTAACATTTTCGGCTAGAATCGGTCAAATATCGGGCGGGCCGAAAAAGCTATATCCACGTGAGTCCTTAGCAGCGGGCAGATATGCGATATCTGCCCGCTGCTAAGGAATTTATTCCAAAAACTATAGGTACAGATCTTTTGCACGTGCCTTTTCGTGACGCGAAACGTTAATAATGACGTCAGAAAAACGCAATGTTGTTTACAAAAATGGCTGCCGTCGTAACGTTCTCTGTTTTCACTTCAAGTGCGATTTGTTTCAATAAACGAATGATATTGAGTTTATTTCAACTGGAACATCTACGGAAATTTTATCTAAAGGTAATCTTTATTCACCTAGTGAAGTTTTTTGTTACAAAAAGAATGCAATATACAGATTATTACACGGCAGATTCGGGCCGGAGAGTGATATCGGCCCTAACCTCGATATCTGCACTCGGTCTAAAGACCTCGAGGCAGATATCACGGTTGCGGGCCGATATCACTCTCCGGCCCTCATCTGCCGTGTAATAATCTCTAAATATTACATTCTGTTACTATAAATAGTAACATTTTCGGCTAGAATCGGTCAAATATCGGGCGGGCCGAAAAAGCTATATCCACGTGAGTCCTTAGCAGCGGGCAGATATGCGATATCTGCCCGCTGCTAAGGAATTTATTCCAAAAACTATAGGTACAGATCTTTTGCACGTGCCTTTTCGTGACGCGAAACGTTAATAATGACGTCAGAAAAACGCAATGTTGTTTACAAAAATGGCTGCCGTCGTAACGTTCTCTGTTTTCACTTCAAGTGCGATTTGTTTCAATAAACGAATGATATTGAGTTTATTTCAACTGGAACATCTACGGAAATTTTATCTAAAGGTAATCTTTATTCACCTAGTGAAGTTTTTTGTTACAAAAAGAATGCAATATACAGATTATTACACGGCAGATTCGGGCCGGAGAGTGATATCGGCCCTAACCTCGATATCTGCCCTCGGTCTAAAGACCTCGAGGCAGATATCACGGTTGCGGGCCGATATCACTCTCCGGCCCTCATCTGCCGTGTAATAATCTCTAAATAATGGTCTATAAATGTGCCTACTACTAGTAGCCTAGGCCCTATATAGCCATGTTGTTGAAGTGCATCGTTTTTATTACACATAAAAGAAATAAAGAAGTTATATAAGAGCAATGTGGATCCAGTTCAGACTGCGCGAATGCGCAGACTGAACTAGATCCATGTTGCTCTCAAATGTCGTAACGAGCCTTCCCGCGATCTTACCTTTTTATATATCTTTAAAGTGACATTTCAGACTCTTTTGTCTTGAATTTTAGTTTTAGTTTTATCTGAAAGAGCATATTTTCTTATGAAAATTTTGAACAAGCCAAAATGTTGTGCCGTTTACGAGAAATATATATTTTTGTGTTAAAATTAATCAAATTGTTGTGGACAACAGTCCAGATTTATAAGGAGTGTGTCAATTCTGTCTCAACTTTAAAGGTGTGTTTCTCGCTTATCAGCAGCAACTTAAAAAATCTGATAGCATTTACAATCATAAGAATAACAAATCTTGGCATCAAGACATACTTTAAAAAATTGAAATGGGAATGAAATGTCCCTTTAATATTCACAGCAAACCCGGACGGTTACAGTGCTAAACCTCTCAAATAACGACATAGGCTACAAAGGTGCCAAGTACATAGCCATGCTGTTAAAGGACAGCACTTCAATCACAGACTTGGTAAGTAGTGTAAGTAGTAGGTGAGTGTTGTTTCAAGAAACAATCCTTTGTCTAGACAATTCAAACAAACTGAGGTAGCATTGAAAACCCTTCTCTATAGCCGCGTTCCCATTGCCGACAAAATCAACTCGACCGACTCGATCGCCTAAATTCCCTAATCAAACCCAATTAAACTCGATCATACATGTATGTATTTACACGACTTATTCGTTATTTCTTGTCGATTAATTCCCGATCATTTTTGCCGACCACGCCCGATCACTCTTGCCGACCAAGCTCGATCAGTACTCGATCGCTTGTTCGAGTTTGATCGATAGGAAAGACCCTATGACTAGCATACATATGTGACCGTCACGCTAAAAGGGACCTTATCCAAACTACAAAAATCCAACTTTTGACAAGCTGATCATGCTCAGCAGAGGTCAACCAGAAGACGTATTTGGAAAAAGAACACATGCTAAGATAGGTTAAACATTCTAGTTTTAGAAAATTACATACAAGTGAAAAGTGTTGGCCCTAGTCTGGCTGCGCGGACTGCGCAGACTGACTAGGGTCGATATTTTTCACACTTCCTATAAGGTCCCTTTTGGCGTGACGAGCCACATATAATTATAATCCAAATAAAATATAACACGAACAATAATATTATTGTCGTACTTAATTTATAATAACTGCTTATCTATTATAAGAGGCTTGACACGATTGAAATGATACATACGCCTTCAACCCTATAAATAAATTATGTACTTTTTATTATCCATTTGATAACGTAAAATGTACGTTGTATTTTTTTCTCAAAAACTAATTTTCTTGATTTCAGAACGTGGCTGACAACAGAATATGTGTACGGGGCGCCACCTACCTAACACAAGTTATAGGGGATACCGATAAACTGGTCAGATTCGATATTTCAAGTAAGCTTTTAAAGTTGTAATTTAATCTGTATTTCTTAATTACAATGAGCCCATGCAAATTAATCGGCTCCATAACGAATCTCACATATTTCTTTTATGTAGGACGTATACATATTAAAGAGACATTTCATTCCAATTTCAATTTTTTAAAGTATGTCTTGATGCCAAGATTGGTTATTCTAATGAGTACAAATGCTATTAGTTTTTTTAAGTTGTTGCCAATAAGCAAGAAACACACATTTAAAGTTGATACATAATCGATAAATTGCATATAAATCCGAACTGTTGTCCACAACAATTTGTTCAATTTTAACACAAAAATACAAATTTCTCGCAAACGGCGCAATATTTTGGCTTGAAATTTTCAGAATTTTCATAAGGAAATATGCTCTTTCAGATAAAAATAAAAGTAAAATTTATAACAAAAAAAAAATCTGAAATGTCACTTTAAAGTTTATCGACTTATACACTTGTAATATCCTTATGATACAAACTATGTAAGACTGATATCAACGAACAGTTAATGATTACAACCCATCTACAAAACCCAACTACAAAACACTTCGAGCGACTTCGGGTGTCATCCGTAGCAACGGAAATTGACTGAGGTAACCCTCGTAATTCAGTGTCCATGGATGATGCCCAAAGATGCACGAAATGGTTTGTATCAAATGATGCATTGTAATCCTGAAGTTTTTTTTTTAATTTAGACTTATCATCTATGATACGTTTACAATGACCATCTATCGCTGATGGGGGATCAAAACCTCGTAACTCAAGCTTTGTCAAGCTGTAGTTACGAGGTTTTGACTCCCCACCAACGCTATGTTTATTTCAGATAATTGTCTGAAGGAGAAAGATGCTACCATATTCAAACAAATGCTTGAGGTGATACGATTATTTGAAACTTACTTTGTTATGGACACACATTCCTTGTTATCATTTAAACGCATAAAAGAAAAACGCCGCGATTTTATCATCTAATAGGCCTGCATTCTCTTATCTTTCAAGATAAATATTGAATTTTCTCGATTAACATTTTAAAAAACTCAAACGTTTTTCACTCAAATCTTAAGAAAGTTACTTCCTCCCAAAAATACAATAGGGCCTATATACGATATTAAAATATGCCTATATGTCCAAAATATCAACTCGTCGGTGTAATTGCAAAACCTCGTAACCAAAGCTTTAATCAAGGCAGAGTTACAAGGTTTTACATTAATACTGACGAATTGCTGTTTTTTTTTGCAGGAAACAAGGAATCTGAAGTACCTAAACTTGAGTCAGAATCGGTTTAGAGAGGAGGGTGGGGTAATTCTTGGTGACGCTCTGAGCTATAATGACGGTCTAGAGGAGTTAGATCTCTCCTGGAACCATTTGAGAAGAAACGGATCAGCCGGTCTGGCAGAGGGCCTCCTGGTAATATAAGGTTTAAGGATTACAACCCATCAATATCTACGAAACACTTTGTGCATCTTCGGGTGTCATCTGTGACAACGGAAATGAACGAGAGAAACCCTTCTCAATTTTCTAGCGTCATATATCCGTTGCAACGGAAATTGAGGAGGGATATCCTTGTCAATCTCCGTTGCTACAAATTACGACCAAAGATGCACAAAGTGTTTTGTAGTTAATGATGGGTTGTTTCCTTGACAAACTGTTTCTCAGATAGATTAATTGTGTGTTTTGACATAATATTTACAGCAAATCATTATGCAATTGTGTAATGTGTTTTCTTAGAATTTCTTTTTACAAACGAAACTTGCATAACAATCGGTATAAATGATAAAGATATAATTTTCCGATAGACGACATGGGATAGGTCCGATCTCTTTTTCATTTATAAATCAATTAATTTTTATTGACTCCCTGGATGGTATTTTCTTCCAGAATCACAATTTTTTATACGCAAGTTAGAATGCCGTTTGTGTGTACATTTCTTCAATAACGTTGCTTTTCAATAAAAAAACTTGGTAACTGCAGCTTAAAACAAGCTGCAGTTACGAGTTTTTTGTTGAAAAGCAACGACATATCTCTTGCAGGACAATTCTTCCCTAAAAACACTGAATCTATCCTGGAACGGGTTTTATCTTGAAGGGTGTAGAGTTCTTGAGAAGACGTTGGTCCACAACAGTACATTGTTGACCCTTGACCTTACAAACAACAGGATTAACAGAGAATGTTTGGATCATCTTAGTAGAGGGCTGGCCAGAAATAGGACTCTGCGTACTTTGATTGTAAGTCCTTCTCCCATATTTATACCTAAGGAGGTATTCGCCATCCAGTCTAATGCAAACTTAACTTTAAAATTACACAACAAACCATCTGATCGGTCGAGACTCGTCCAATAGACGGCGTGTTATGTAATTTTGTTTCTGGTCTTGATGATTGCAATGACAGTTTCGATTGTCATTTTTGTCCTTACACCCATTTGTTGGTGATTCTACAAATTTACTCTTGATTCTAACGTGGATTAACAGTTAAGTCAAGCCAAGGTGTACCCCTATTTCAAAAACAAACACCCTCACCGCTCGAGCGTTACTCTGGTTGCTATTTCTGAGAATCCTTTTCTCGGGAATCAGCAGCAAGAGTAACAATAGTGCGTGATAGCATGCTTGGGACGGGGCTGAGCTATTGTTTCTAGCTACAGTAAATTCTGGAGTAATTTGCATGTTTATGTTATTTTAAGAAAAAAGTTTGAACCTCACCCTTGAAAAGAGCCCCCTTTCCATCTGAAACTACTTCAAACGGGTCTATCAGATGTACATGTTCATGTCTACCTTAACTCATTACCAGATAGCAAAATTTTGGACTGTTCTTATTTAAAAGGTGTTGCAAACATCAATTGTGTGGGAATTGGGTGTAAACTATTGCACCCACCAATCGACTTGAAATTCCATCACTCACACATTATCTGGAACATCATTTTCTTGTCATTTCAGTTAAAACTGAACCCTCTCACAAATGACGGTGCCTACGACATACTACAGTTTATAAACGAATGTCCTTCTTCTGGAGTAGACCTTCTAGATCTGGGTGTAAGTATAGTCCGGTAACAATATTATGTCTCATGTTTACAAAGTTTACCTATACATGTATAAACAATTACCTGCTGCAGTGGTGAATCTAGAGGAGCACATGGCCAAATTGACCCCCTAAAATCCAAAATTGCCCCCCTTGTCTGGGTCCAAATGGCTCACTAAGGTCTAAATATTCTAGAATCTCTCCTGAATGAAAATATGCAAATAATGTCTAAAATGCATGTTACCATATAATATATATTGTCTATTCAATATAAAATTTAGTTATTCAATAAGTAACTATGTTGGATGAACCCCTCGACCAGAGCTGTGGGCCCATCGGGCCCCCTTGAAGGCCAAGCTAGATTCAATACTGCCTGCTGTAATTTTGCATGCGATGGTCCTAAACTACTGTAATTTTCCATGTGATGGTTCACACCTGCAAGATTCGAACCAACGCTTGCAAAATTGTATTGTAAATTAAAAACGCATTTTCCTATGTTTACACAGGTAAAATTGTAAACATGTGCCATAGTAGCGTGAAAAGATTATAGCTTATGTTTTTGTATTTTATTGACGGTCACTTTGGTTTTGTATTTTATGCATAGTATAGGTCTTGATAAATGATCTGACACAGCAGTTCTAGCTATAATTAACTAGGGATGCTCTGTCCGGCCATTTATCGTGAGCTATACATATGTGACCCATAAAGTTTTACTGTATAAGTAGTCAATTCTGCAAATAAAAAAAACATTCGTTTCTGTCAATCTATATTTGTCTCAAATGCCACAATAATCCGGTTTTCTCTAATGAAATTCGCTCTTTGATATGATGACGTCGCTCATTTACGAGTGCATGTAAATGTGCGACATCAACATATCAGAGAGCGAATTTCATTAGAGAAAACTCGGATTAATGCCACAATGACTATACACTTCCATATTCAAGCCCATCTGTTATTGTACTTTATTTGATATCCAGGCTCAACAAGTGGATTCTGGCTTCGAACTGCTTCTGACGGAAATCAAAATGCAAAGGCGAAAGGTCAGGGTCATTTACGGGCAGGTCATAGGTCGTAGGGTGCCAAGTGACCCTGACCTTGAAAGAGATATACTGAAGGAACCGTCCATCCTTATACTGAAAGAATACGCTGATCTGATGGGATTCCGATTGGTTGATCTATTTACGTCATTAGATAGGCATGGGAATAAGGCGATAAGTAAAGATGAGATGATGGTTGGATTAAAGGTAAAAAAATGAAGGATATATAACCCGTCATCAGAATCGAAACAGTTCGTGCATCTTCGGGTGTCCTCCGTGGTAAGGGACATTGACGATAGTACTCCTTGTTAATTCCCCTTTCGTCATCTGTGGCAACGGGAATTGACGAGGAATAGCATCGTCAATTTCTGTTGCTATTTTTGACGCCCCAAAAATGCACGAAGTCTTTTGTAGTTAATTACGGGTTGTAATCCTTAATTCCTGCTATGCCATATTTCCAAAAACTTCCGAACGCTTGTCAAACGTATTTAACCAGCATAAAATAGACTAGCTGACTCGTTATACGTTACTGAAATGACAGAGACAGATATAATGGCGTCTAGAGGAGATGAGATAGTCCAATAAGTTGAAAAAAAAATAATAAAGAAAACAAATAATTAATTTATTGTAATGTGCATATCAGATTTTCCTGAAAAACTTACGATTCGAGTTATGTTTTTGACGAATATAAATGTTGAATGTCATTTTAAAAATTCAAGAAATGTTATAGATCTACAATGTATGTAGTCACTTCTAAAATTCTTTATTTTAAAATATCGTCGGTGTAAATGCAAAATCTCGTATGTTGGTTCTAGCGATTTTCAAAGTACAAACGTGTGTGTCCAATTTAGACAATTCTTGCAGGTTTTGAGATATTTTTACCGATCAGTATCAATGATACATTATTGATGAACAATATTTCCAAATTTGGGAAAGTTACTACATTTCATTCCCCCCCCCCCCCTTTAGAATTTTCCGAAAACGAGATACGAGGTTTTGCATTTACAACGACGATATATAATAATTATTTTGTTTATTTTGGAATTGCGATACAGATAG
Source organism: Fragum sueziense (assembly GCA_963680895.1). NCBI lineage: Eukaryota > Metazoa > Mollusca > Bivalvia > Cardiida > Cardiidae > Fragum > Fragum sueziense. The sequence continues at coordinate 33,349,074 of OY804601.1, forward strand.
CGGGTTTGCCTTTTGCTGATTCGGCGATTAAAAAGTTGATAGCCAGACTTGATCTAAATAGAAATGGGCTTATAGACATTAGGTAATTCAAATGCACAGAGTGGAGATGGGTTTCAAGGTGGATGGTTGGATAACCCATTACCAAACGATAAAATGTAAGGTGGTACAACCTAAAAGCTTAAAATTGGCGCATGGAATATTTGTATATATTATAGTTAAAATATTGAGACAAAAGGAGAAAATGCAGATGGACACTTTATTCTTATTTCGTCTCAAAGGTTTCTTAAAACTTTTCTGCTGGAGACGCCAAAACCAAATTAATCTTGTTTGGGAAAGTAACATTATGGTCAAGTTTCTTCTTTTACCAAGTTAGGTTCCCCATACTTTGATTTGTAATGCTATATTTCATCTGGCCCCTTTTTTTAATTGTCGACTATAGTGGCTTTCTATGTAGAGCATTCTATGAAGAGCATTCTAATTTTCATCTTTTGACAAGATTCAGCGGACAACTTTGACAAGCCCAAGTTCAAATAAATCACAGAAGCAGAAAATGGTGTTTTCGGAAACTTTGTATTTGGCATCGTTTGTATTTAGTGAAATTAGTCTATAGGTACAGTAGCAGTTTCATTATGTTTGTGCACATCCGTGGGGTAGGCCTAATGGGAAAGAATTTTGTGCTAAAAATAGACTTGGTTCATCGTTTTGTTTTGATAAGCCGTCAGTGTTGTTATAAAATCTCGCAGATTTTATAACAACACCCAAGAAATACTATTTGCTTGTCGGAACTTACGTCAATGTTAACTGAATAAAATCGTTCCTATTAACTTATGATTCGTTTCGATCAAAAATAATTTGTCATATCATTTAAACCCATCTCATTCAAACTCGTTTACAGCACTTCCATTCATTTTTTCAAATCTTTTTGTTTTTGTTTCTGAATATCTTGCTGTGTTACACACGTTTTGTGATCATTTAGCACACTCTGGCACAATTATTTTACGAATATGGAACAAAGTGCTTGGTAACTAATGAGAGGTTGTAATTCATAACTTGTAACTCATTTCTATGCAAGTTTTCAAACTCTTTTTGTGTCGCGATTCGGTTATCACGTTAATCTCGATAATTTTGGAGATCCAGTGACTTCGTTTCAGCGAATATGTCTACTGAATGTAGTCTTTCACGTCCCTGACGAAGAGTGTCTTGAATACCTCGAGAGAAAATGAAAAAAAAAAAAAATGCTGACAACTACCATTTCCTTTCTTCATGTTTTTCATGCTGTAGCAAAACGATCTTTATTTTCAACTTCCTTGTAATTTGGCGCCTGCAACTTTTTCAATCAATAGGCCTACATATCTAAAACATTGTCATATCAGAGTAACAGATAAGTTAAAGTGAAGACTTTTAACTTTCTTATTTCAATTCCAAACCATATCGAGGGATCAGTGCAAAACTATTGTAACTACATATTTTTCAGTAATTCACTTTTTTGCATTTTCTTAATATTTAGGAAGGAATACATCATGTGTTCTAATATTATATGTGTTCTATATTAGGTTTCAATTCTGTATACTTTAAAAGATATTCAGAATTTTAAAAACATTTTTCCTCTTTAACTTTGAGAAAGTCAATCAGTTTTTTCCCTCTCCTGTAAAATTTTACAAAATGTAGTTACAATAGTTTTGCACCAAGCCCTCGATATGGTGTGGGTACTCATTTGAATCGTCTCGATGAAACAATTCCGTTGAGTAGCCTACCCACAACATTGGGTGTGATGAACAATGAGTGAAATATTGCATTTTATATAGCCTTAACCCACTATTATCTGTATTTTTGCCTGTGCAGCCTTTTCTATCTAGAGTTATCTGAAACATTTGTGACCCGTCACGCTAAAAGGGACCTTATCCGAACTCCAAAAATTAAAATTTTGACAAACTTGTCAAACTCAGCACATGCCAACCAGATACTGTATGCGAAAAATGGACATATATTAAGATATGGAAAACATTCCAGATTTAGAAATTTACATACAAGAAGAAGAAGAAGAACATTTTATTAGACAAGTACTGGTTGTACATAGTCATTAAAACATGTTTATACAAATGACAAGGTCAAATTCCACACATACTAACATACGCACACATACACGCACCTATAAACACACATTCTCACACGCACTCACATTTACAAACTCTAACTCGCATCTACATCTTATTCTCACTGTCTCAATTCGTTTAACAACATAATTATGAGGATGACAAATATTACAATTTACATCAACATAAGCGAAAACAGTATCATAAACAAAAAATGGGTTCGGTTTCAATTTTGATTATAGAGAGTATTAAATCTTTCCTCAAATGCTAATCTTACATACTGAGCTAAATTTAATAATGAATCTTTATTAAGTTCCGAGAAAAGGCGTATCAATTTGAACATACTTGGTTTATCAAAATATGATTTATCAATATAAGTCTTTCTAATTTTGGTGAATTTTTTACACTTAAACATAAAATGAAATTCGTCTTCTATTTCCCCACTGTTACAAAGTAAGCATATTCTGTCATTTCTTGGTAATCTATTATCATACAAGTGAAAAGTATCGGCCCTAGTCTGGCTGCGCAGACTGCGCAGACTGACTAGGGTCGATATTTTTCACACTTCCTATAAGGTCCCTTTAGCGTGACGGGTCACATTACATTACAGCGAGATTCTAACAGCCGACAAAGAGCACGCTGATCAGAACGCGAGACTAGCCGAAGCTCTGGAGGACGGAGACCGGGATGCACTCAAATCCATTCCAATATGGCGGATTAAGAACAAACTCCGAAAACTCGTGGTAGAGAAACTGACGGACTTCAACAAGTTTAAAAGTGAGCTCATTATTTTACTTAACCCTTATGCTGACGAGAAAATTCTAGCGTGCTCCAATTTGAAAACTGCTACAGACGTCAAAATGAACGTTATACTTAAGGCATAATTTGTGAATAATGTATGAAATATATCTAATTAGTATTTTTTTGTGTCAATTTTCCTTCTACATGATTTTTTCATTTGATTGCGTTGAAATTCCGTCAAAATTGATTTGTATAAAGAGTGTACGTTTGTACAGTATTTCACAGAAAATATCGAGGAAAATGGATCAGAATTGGGTTTAAAGTTTTAAATGGCATTAAGGACATCTTTCTACAGCCCAACTCACATACATATCGTCGGAGAGAGGTCAAAACTTCATAACTCCAGCTTGTTCAAGCTGCAGTTACGAGGTTTTCACCTCCCACCTATTATTCATTTCAGAGGTTTCAGAACAGCTGGCAAAGCAGATCGACTCCGTTATTGAAGCCAAGTACGAAGAGATTGAGAGAGAAGAAGAACTCAAGCGTTTAAAGAAAACAAGATCTAATTCAATAACAGGGAACAAACTTTCAACCAGGGCTACCAGATTTCTGCAAAATATACCCAGATCGGACGGCATTTCGGGCCATAGCAACTTAAACGAAGTAGCTGTTGCTCGTGGGAACACTTTGACTAGCTCGCATGGATGGGAAGAAGGCAAGATTGGCGAGGAAACTGGTCAAGATTTACAAAACGACAATGACAAAATTGAGGAACAAGCTCCAAAGAATCTAACAAACTTTGGTAACATTGCTGATGGTATTAAAGCCGGCAATAAAAACGCTAGTGGTTCAACTACGGTTGTTTTTAATGAGGATATCGAAATTGAAGATTGTGATACGTTCCCAGACGATTTTAATCCTGCAGCAGACGACAAAATTGCTAATATTTCTACGGCCTCCAGAACTTTCAGGAGAAACACCGTCGGTACTTTGAAAATTGGCAACATTGGTGGGAAAATTGTGAAACAGTAGTCGAAAAGCCGTGACCATACTGCTGGTTTTCATCAAGAATCTCGTAACTGCAGCTTAAAATAAGCTGCAGTTACGAGGTTTTTGTTGAAAAGTGACCATATATATAGCACTTGGTAGTACGTTGCAATCTCAATCAACGGGTCACGGGTTTGATTCCTGGCTGCGGCGGATATCCTTCCTGACACTTATCTGCGCCCAATGGGTGGATAAACGTAAACCTACGTGTTTATGGGATGTGCAGCTGGAGGCCCGGAAAGGCTATTGTAGTTGTTGTGGCGAGAAAATCGTCATGAATTCGTGGTTTCCCCACCGCCACAATATTACTGAAAAACTGTTCGAAATAGTGTTATAACTCCACAGAGCCAATCAAATTAGAATATAATTATACCATGCCCAATGTTTGCAGGCGCTGCAGCTACTAAGGAGAACTATGGCTCCAAATCATAAATATTCGCTACTTTCAACGAAAACTTCGTAACTGCAGATTGTTTTAAGCTGCAGTTACAATGTTTTTGTTGACAGTCAGCGATATTTACGATGCACTTATTTATGTTCTATTGATACATATTGTACAAATTATTGGAGTTCGCTGATAGATCAACATCTGTCCGAAATCAAATTCTTATTAACCCTTCCCCCGAACAATACTTCTATAGTGCAAATTGTATGATAAAACATTGAGAGAAAAGAAGAAATGGACGATTATAAGCTGTCAACATTTTTTTCCTTTCGCCTCAATATTTGTTCTGCAGTTACATTCACTAGGTTTACCTTTGATATCAATTCTTTGTCATCCAGAATTATTAATTCCTTTTGGAACAGTTTATTATTTCACGGTTTAGGAAAGTGATTTAGCACTCGTTTATTGCATTTGATCTTGCGGTGCCATAATAAAACTGTTTATGATATGGGATATTAGGGTATCATTAAATATCAAAGCGAAGGTTACCATGCCCATGCTACAATTTTCATCAAATCTTTAAAGCGAAACATTCCCCTTTTCTTGATCGTGAATGTCAAATGAATGTTTTGTTGTTCTAAATGTAAACATCTGCCAGAAAATTTTAGATTTCTTTTAAAAATATACATATTCTTTTCAAATTTAGGCTAAAACGGGATGGGTGGGGTAAGATAAAGTTATTTGCATGGAAAGGTGTGCTGACTTTTTGTGTAAAAATAGCTCTTGGTATTATCTTCAAAATATCCAAAAAACAAAAAATATTCATTGGGCAATTTTTTTTTTGGCGAATTGAAAAAAAACTTGCAAATTTTTCCCCCAAAAATGTGATCTTTCAACTTTTCCCATATTTTTTACAGGAGATGGTTTTAAAATATTTATTTCAATTATATCATCACTTTTGTGCATATGTTAAGTCTCTTAATAGATAGAACATTTGAAATTATCCATTCAGAATAACTTGCTAGGCTATATGACTTTAAAACATAAGGGTAACTTTGCAAAAATGGTCATTACTAGTCAAGGGCAGATAACTCTGACACGAAAACGAGCGAGGACACTTACCCTGATTTTTTTTCTTATATTTTGTGCAGAAAATGTTACTCTACGTTACATGTACATATGAAAAAACGTTCATTGGGTGGATAAAAAGTAACCACGGAGTTCAAACTTACCTTAAGATATTTCTGGATTATAATTTCATGTTAGGAAAAAATCAAGAAAGGGTCATTGTCCTGTCGAAAAAACACCATTACCAAACTGTACGATTGTTAATCAAGTGACTCAGAATTTCAGAAAATGGGCGATAGTTTTTTTTATACTTGACCAATTTGAATTCGGTTTGAAGCAGAGAAGAAGGAAAATGCCAGGAATAAGTTGCGCGTGGTGGATTTTTGAAATATCAACTGATAAAAAAATTATCGAAGATCAACCAAAATTTTGGTTGATCTTATATAACTTTTTTTATCATTTGAATTTTCAAAAACCCACCACGTCCATCTAATGCGTGACGTCTGTCCACCTTCTCTGTTTCAAATTTCGAAATTCGAATTGAAATCGTTACCATATTATTTAAGATTTTCGGAAATTGTTGTATCTCGTGGTTTTACACGTGAATCACTGCAAAGTGCTGAACTGTATTTTTATGGTCCTATAAAAAATCCTCAGCTGTTGCAATGTACCAATATATGTAGTGTCCTTTTCATAATAATTCCGTTTCTTATTTAACCCTTCTCCAAACTAATTGCGTTGTATACGGTTCTAATATGAATGCTACAGCAGATGACAGAAAGGATGTAAATTAATATGGAATTAGTGAATATTGATGTATACTGAGCAAAAATGAAAACTTTACTCCAAAATTGTTTGTCATATTTCTTCTAAATACAACAAGTAAAGAAATCAAATGAATGCGCTTTACATTGTTCATTGACTTGGTTGTGCCAAACATTTAACGCTTTATTGATCTTAACTACAGGGATGAAAAAACGGACCCTTTGAGTGTGACAGGGGTCCGTTTTTCAGGTGTACAATTTGTACGGAAATTTAACAAAATTTAAACCCTCAGAAATCCGAGCAGAAGAATGTAAACCATGTCAGACTGCACGGAATGGTAGTCTGAAAACTTACCATTAAGAAAATGTAAAGAAGCTTGCATAACAATATTTTAGCTTTTAAAAAATGATGTTTGAAAAGCAGAATTTTCATTATGTTGCAAAGCATGAAAATTTTACAATTCTCTATGGGAAATTGAAATCGCTATTGCATGAACAACTGGGAACAATCTTAGTCGAAAAAAAGGTCCAAAAATCCCCTGTAAGGCCTGTGTGATGTTCACAAAAAAGCAATCGAAAAGCGTGATAAATTTATGAATATCAAACATTTTAAGTTCACTATTTCTTTGTAAAGAGGGAGGTAATTCGCAAAATTGACAGATTAGACCTTTATTTTAGAGCTTGCTACAAGTGTTAAGGAAAGTTTTTTGTGTTTTTTTGGCAACCCGGATATGACAAATTCCGAAAAAATAATGAATCGTTTCCTGTGCATGCGCATATGTGACGTAAGATGTAACTAGCTCTAAACGCGTTAAGGGCCGTAACTCTGACATTAAAGGGGGCAAGGCAATGAGATTTCGACAAAACGATTGCTGAAAGCCTGGGAAATAACGTCAACATATATTTTAGGCTTTTAGTTCGATACTTTTCAAGAAACAAGAAATCTTGAAGTGTAAAGTTTTCATTTTTGCTCAGTATATATAAAATATTGAGGGAAAAGCTTAAAATAAGCTGCAGTTACGAGATTTTCGTTGAAAGCGACGACATGCTTGCGCGTCTTTTTGGAGATGGAAAGACAAAGAGAAGGTGCGAGAGAAAGGAAGTGAAATAGACGGACAGAGGGAGAAAAGGTGTAATTTATCATCAATGCAGTGTTATCACCATATAAAGTAAATAGGCCTACCGACTGTCAAGTGAAATACTATACCATACATGTGTGTATGGCCTATATTATAATAGATTAACACGTGGACGGGAACTATACAGATTTAAGTATGTATTATTTTTCACGGTGGGTAACCCACGTGACTTTTTGGAAGCGTACACACGGAAAAATCGCCCGCTTCAAGGTATGTTTTGTTTAATTTCTCAGCTTATACTCTACGGATTTTGAAGAGATAAAGTGCACGTAATGCGCCTTTTAGAGGGCTATTCCCGGCTCTAACTCACTCTGCCCGAAATCCAGTGGTTTCTTCAAACATTCGAGCCAAAGTTTTTTTAAGTGCAAACCGAACGCGGGAAGCGTTCACATTTATAGTCCTAATTGTCAAGTTTTAGCTTTACCAGCCCATTTACACGAATAAATTGTGTACTCACGTACCGTCTAGTTAATATATTCTTTAAAAATCCAAGGGTTTTGGTCAGAAAAGCGTTAATTATGATGTGATCATTAAAATAACGAAATGGGAAGCGTACACATCTGATTCAAAATGGTAAGCGTACACACACAATACGCTGAGAAGGGAAGCGTACACTCTGTTGGTTTTTGGGTTGGTCGCATAGTCACTCATTTAGTCACCTATTTACAGACCTTTACACAGCACGGTGGAGATTGTGCATCGCGGGGTGGATAAGAACTAAGGCAAAACTTGACCTGCTTCAGGTAAGAAATTGTGCAATAAATTTATTTATTTCTGCGTGGATTTTCAAGTGGATTGTTGCAGTTCCTCTGCTGTATGAGTCATAAATGAATACAGCTTAAAAATGATCCCAATAGACCAGAAAAGACGACACAAGGGTCAGGACATACTTCTGCTCGGTCTGGATCGAATTTGGGAAAAGTACCAGACGTTTTCGATTAAGTCACACACCAGAGGAAAGAGATCAGTAATGTGGGGTACATGCAAAAATCCTCTCACAAATTGACGCAGAATTAAGAAAGTTATTGCACAATTTCTGGCCTGAAGCGGGGCTATTTTGGCTGCAGTGTTACCATTTTTCTCTCTAGCCGGTTGGGATTTTTTTTTGATAAAGTAAAATAACTTTACAAATATGTCATACATTTGAGTAAAGAGGTCAGTGAGGCGGTGCATATGCAACAATCCGCTTGAAATTTGACGTAGAAATAAGAAAGTTATTGCATCCACAATTTCTTACCCGAAGCTGGGGTAATTCAAGCCGTGGTTACGAGACTTTATAACGACACCGATGGTTTATCAAAATATAACGGCAAACCCAGTCTATTTTTCCAGTATGTTTTTCGTAGCTCAAATTCATTGCTTTGGATCACAACGAAATGATATTGATGAAAATAGCAAAACCATATTTATAACTGATATAGTCCAACAACATTAACCTGGGAAATCTGCATTTGTAATGACCAAAATTCGGCAATGTTTTGTTTTAAGGAACGAATGCAATTTTTTTCATGCTGGTATGAAAAAGAAAATCTAATCACACTGTATGAATCCACAAAGCGGTTCAAACAAAAGTGTGATTACATTTTCTTTTTCATACCTGCATGAACTCCGTAAATAAAATTTCATTCATTTCTTATAACTTGATAGTCTAAGACTAAAATATAATGCGGCGTAATTCAATGTTTGACAGGGAAAGTGGTTCTGGCATTTTTGTTCATGGAGGACCATTTTTTCTCAACCAATCGGAACTCCCGGATTTTAATGAAATCAATAAATTATAGGACCCTCAACTAACGGAATCTGCACACGTAAATCAAATTGTTCCGTGCCAATTTTCACAAAGATTTATTTATGTTTTCATATTATAATTGAAATGGTAGAATTTCTACCGTAGTCTTTTGTTATTTAACTATTGTTCTTAATTAGGCTTCTCAATAAATAATCCTGAAGCTTAATTTCTTTTGGACTAAATAAACAATGTTTCAATGAGATATGATCTTAGCTATTGAGCGGCACGTAAAAATCCATTCAATCCAATTTCTTAAAGTGACATTTCACATTCATTTCAGTTTTAAAAAATATGTCTTGATGCAAAGATTGTTTATTCTAATGCGTAGAAATGCTATCAGTTTTTCGAAGTTCTTGTTTATAAGCGAAAAATACACCTTTAAAGTTGAGCCAGAAATGGCAAATTTTATATAATTCTGAACTGTTGTCCACAGCAATATGTTTAGTTTTAGCACAATATATATTTCTCGTAAACGGTTCAATATTTTGGCATGGAATTTTCAGAATTTTCATTTGAAAAGATGCTCTTTCAGATAGAATAAAAGTAAAATTTATGTAAAAATAATTGTGAAATGTCACTATAAACCGAAGCTGTTATACGCCATAAATGTAGCCATTATCAATAAAATATGGTTTTATTTTAGTTATATTTGATTAGAAATATTACCCAGCACTTGAAAAAGGGAAACACATCGGTGTGTACACTTCCCTATTCAGCGTATTGTGTGTGTACGCTTACCATTTTGAATCAGATGTGTACGCTTCCCATTTCGTTATTTTAATGATCACATCATAATTAACGCTTTTCTGACCAAAACCCTTGGATTTTTAAAGAATATATTAACTAGACGGTACGTGAGTACACAATTTATTCGTGTAAATGGGCTGGTAAAGCTAAAACTTGACAATTAGGGCTATAAATGTGAACGCTTCCCGCGTTCGGTTTGCACTTAAAAAAACTTTGGCTCGAATGTTTGAAGAAACCACTGGATTTCGGGCAGAGTGAGTTAGAGCCGGGAATAGCCCTCTAAAAGGCGCGTTACGTGCACTTTATCTCTTCAAAATCCGTAGAGTATAAGCTGAGAAATTAAACAAAACATACCTTGAAGCGGGCGATTTCTCCGTGTGTACGCTTCCAAAAAGTCACGTGGGTTACCCATCGTGATTTTTCTTCCTTGTATGATTTTTTCTACCATTTCCCAATTATATTGCCTCGCAAAGCGAAATTAAGATTCATTCAAAATTTGCTCGGATAGCTTCGCCGGTAATGCCTATCGGCCAAAGGTCGTGGGTTCGAACGCGGGCTCGAACAATATCCTTTCTTACATGGAATTATAGTCAATTTATCTCTCATCAACAGATGAATTAGCCTTAACACGAATAATCTAAGCAGGATAATGTGCTTGTGGCTCGGACTGGATATTGTATTTGAAATACCAAGAACGCATGAAAAGATGCACCAGTCGCGATTTGACTGTAACATTGTTGATCGTTGCTTTTTACAGTTGAACTCTTTTCTGTTTGTTCGAGAAGGGTTCGGATCAGCTAAAGCGAGTCTTTGTTTTGATGTCGTAATTGACCTAATTTCAAAGTTCAAGTTCAAATTTATACTATACACTTCATCCCCTTTAAGATAAAGATCAACAAATCACTGCTTTGTAACGAAAACCTCGTAACTGCAGCTTAAACCAAGCTACATTTACGAGGTTTTCTTTGAAAAGCGACGGAATTTACATTTTTCCCAAATCGAAATTCTAGACTAGTCTGATTTGGAAGATAAATTGCCGACGACGAAAACAACATTTGTAGGCATTCACACATAATTCATGTATAGAAAAATCCTTAAAGTATTGAGTGAAAATGAGAATATGCTGGTTATTAACAACAAAAAATGCTGATCAATGTTATTAATATTTTTATCATTTTCTACACTATTTTTTTTATATAACTCATTTACACCATGGTTTCTTCGCCAGCAACGTATTTCAAACTGAACCACAAATTTGTGTATAATTTTTTATCTCTACAGTAGTTTGTTTATTGGTGTTTTACGCCGTTTTCAACTGATATAGTCCTATTGCGGCGGCTGGAGCACCTAATAATAATAATAATAATAATAATAATAATAATAATAATAATAATAATAATAATAATAATAATAATAACTTTATTTAGAGAAGGTAGCATATTAAGACATATATAATTCAATAATATTGAATTTATCTTATTTACAATATGGCCTTCTAACGATAACACTCATACTAACACAAGTAAACGAACACACTTCCGCCTTATTCTCACCTTATCTCCCTTCTCTGTTACTCACACACACATACACACACACACACACACAAACATTCATAAACTATAACGTTCAATCAAATCAAAATTGATTAAGTTAATATTAATTTTATTGATTAGCTATCTATTAACCCTTTCCCGAGAGACAAAATTTTGGGGTGTTTAATTTGAATGTTTAAGCAAATGTCAAAATGGATTTTACTTCAAGAAAATAAATGTGAATAATTTAGGTCAGGAAGCATTGAGGATAGAGGAGAAAAAAACTGATTTTCAGCATTTTCTCCTTTAGACACAATGCTTTCCCATGTCATTTCTAATTGGGTATGTCAAAGCCAGATCTTTCTGGGAAAGGGTTAACTTAATTTATTATCAGTCAAGAATTTCTTTACTCTGACAGATACTCATCTTCACATTATTGTTTATACGTTAGATAATAATTTCTTATTTTTTGCTTGAAATTAGCAAGTTTTGCCTCCGATCTTAAGCTTACAGGAAGGTCGTTCCAGATGTCAACGCTTTTATAATTTAGACTATTTTGATAAATATTTGTTTTTGGTTGTTTGTTTAATGTGAGCTCTGAGTTTCAGAGCGTAAATTATACAAATCATTTCTAGAAACTTTAATTAAATTCATCATGTAATCAGGAGCGTTGTAGTTTAGCGTTTTATAAACTAGAACTGCAATGTGATAATTACATCGATTTGAGAATGTCAACCAAGAAAGTTCTTTGAACAATTCTTCTGAAGATGACTTCATTGGCTTACAAAGGATTAATTTTGCTAGTCTTTTCTGAAGAGAATATATTTTATTTGTATAGCGCTTGTCAGTTTTACCCCATATGGCACAGCAATAGTCAAAACAGGTAAAATGTATGCGTTGTAAAATAGGATTTTCATTTCTTTCGTCAAGTAAAACGATATATTCTTAAAAAGAGATATTTTCCTTTTGAGTCCAGAGCAAACATAATCAATGTGCGTGTGCCAATTTAGGTGATTATCAATGTAGACGCCTAGAACTTTTTGAGTGTGTACATTTTCAAGTCGCACTCCATTAACATTTAATATAAGCTCATCTTGGTGTAAAAGTTTATGTTTGGACCCGATTAGCATGCATTTAGTTTTTGTGGGGTGTATAGACATATTGTTTAATGAACACCATTCCTGTACGGAGGAAATGCTTTCTTGGAGTTTATTTTGTATAGTGACTAGGTCATAACCTGCTGTATACATTGTGGAGTCGTCTGCATATATACTCAACAGCAAAAGAAACTATACAATTTTAGATTTAAGTTATTTTTCTTATTTCAAAGCAAACTTATAATATTTTCACGACTAGAAATTTGCACAACTATTTATCAATATAATAAATGAATACGTCCGTTTTATTGGCCAAAAGTAAATATGCATGTGGATATCTTTAAATTCATTTAAATACCCCACCCACAAAACGGTATTCAAGATATTGCTATCTTTTTTCTGCATGTGTAGTGTTCGTTGCTAAGCATATGATAAACCAGGGTTAAATTCCAATTTCCGCACAAAGGTAAGCCCCTCGACGCCGGTAAAAACTGTGTAGTCGGCATGTTCAGACAGGAACCATAACGTTTTACGTTTCTAAGCTCGTGAACTGATGAAATCAGACAATAGTTAGTTTCTAGAACACATTTTGACACTTACAGAGCTTAAAACGTGAGAAAAAAGGGATCGAGCCATAAACAAGACCAATAATTCATGTTTGGCAATAACGTGACGTTAACGTAATGTTATCCAGACAACTGCAGGAAAGGCTCGTGAGATCATCATTTGAAATGATGAACCGTTCAACGTCTTATTGGAGACATTATCCTCGGTGCTAGGCGCCTGGTAGACTGAGGCCGTCAGTGCTAGACGGAGATGACGTCATCGCTCACATTTGACCAATATGTCACTAGTTTGACACTAACCGACTGAGTAACCCCCTCCTTTATGACGGGAAACAGTTTAATGTTAGTGTCGAAGGTAGTTTAAGACGTGTGTACAGAAATATGCGTTAGAATTAGAGAATTCTTGACTGGAGGATGTTTTCTTAATGTAATAATTTCGAATTCAGACGGCTGGTCTTAACCATATGATAGCGCTTTTTAGTCAATACTGAAAATAGGGACACACAAATAGTGACTTTAGATAAAGTTTAGAAAAAATTCTGATCATTTTTATTCGAATAAAGGGGATAAAACATTTATTGCATTTTTCAATTTGACCCCTTTATAAATGACACTGTAGTTGCCACATCAAGAAAAAGTGAACACTCTCTTCTAACCCCATATTTCTCATGCCAAAAGGCAAACGTATATCTATGATGCAATTAATTTCACGAGCTGTGATGAAGTTTTGATGAATTCAAATGAAAGTAAGGTGCATAGTTTCTTTTGCCTTTCAGTATAGATCAATTTCCACATCAGAACATGTTAACGATATGTCATTAATGTACAAGAGAAATAAAATAGGCCCGAGGATCGAGCCTTGAGGAACCCCAGACTGTATCAGAAGAGAGTCAGATTGAAATTTTCCGACTTTTATTAACTGCTTCCTGTTGGATAAATAAGACTTTATTAGAAGCAGGGTATTTTCTGAAAAGTGGTATAGTTTAAGCTTATGTAGTAGGATTTCGTGATCAACAAGATCAAACGCTTTCCTCAAATCCAAGAAAACAGAACCAATCAATTTGCCATCATCAATATCTTTAAGCCATGTATCGATCAATTTTGATAAAGCAGTTACACAAGAATGATTTTCTCTAAACCCAGACTGAGAATTATTCAATACATCCGTTCGCACAAGGTATTTCTGTAGCTGCGTGACAATATGTCGTTCAAAGATCTTAGAAATTGTGGGTAATCATGGATTTCTGTTGTTGTTCATACCAGTAGTGCCAAAACACCCTAACCGAGCCTACAGCTGCCCGCCCACATAGGTTCACGATATCAAACCATTGATGGGTGACATTTTGTCAGAGAGGGTATTTGCTGCGGTCGGGTATCGAACCCAGGACCTCTCGAGTCAGAGGCAGATGCGCTACCAACTGCGCTTTGCCCGCGGCTATCTACAAAGATACCGTAGACCTGCTACAAAAGACCTATTTTATGTTAGTTAAAAAAGCATAGTGAGGGAAAAGAAGAAAATGTTCTCTCTCTCTCTCTTTTTGCTCACTTTTTTCATTTTTCCCTATTATTGATGCCAAAACCATTGTTAGTTTCGGATAGGGTTAAGCCGGTTAACATCAATATTTTCAAATCTAAATGTTTTGCTGCACGACATCTGCAGATATTTTGATTTTAGACATAAACGTGTCTCGAAATTTTGGTCGTCTAAACCCCTTAACCACTGAAATTATCTTAACTTCTGCGATCCGGAATCTTTTGAGCATGTTCTTGGACTCGGACACACACTGACAGACTTTGACTTTTATCCTTTTCTGACAACGTGGCCGTAACGCTAGGTAGCGCAGAGGCGTAGCCAGGAACTTTGTAATATTGAAGTCCAATGTGTATTGTCGAGTCCATTTGACGCATCACACAAGAGAACATAAAATGATAATTAACTAGCTTTCTTCTTTTGTCACTATTTTTTTCACAAGAGATATGCCATTTCTCCAAACCTTAAAAAGGGGAAACGTTACAAGGCATTAGTTTGTTATGGATTAAACATGAATTTCCACACTACTATGTAACTTTGTTCCCACAGTGTTTTGCTGCTTTGTCATCATTATGCTGATTATCGAAAGGTCGAATTTGTTATTATCCTTTTCCTAAACTACACTTGTTCTGGCTAGTTTGAGTATAAAAGGGGATGAAGACGACAAAAGTCGTGTTTTTATGTAGTAAATTTGTATAATAGTATAGAAAGTATATTGAGAAAACGAGAAAATGCCGAATTTCAGCATTTCGTTTTCCCTTTCAATTCCCAAAAAGCCAGTAGTCATTATGTACGTGTCAAAAGTAGGGCGATTGTTTTGAAAAAGGTTCAGCCAGCTATCAAACAAAATATCAGTGCTGGCGTTGTATTCTGCCACGACGAGTTGTGGTGCAGTTGGATTTATACGTGCCTTTCTTGGTTTGAACATTTTCCAAAAACTTAGAGGTTGGGGTGGGGTGGTGGGGGCTTTCTCATTTCCACATAGTGAAGCTTTTTGGCGATACCACAGTAAAATATTTTGGGAAATACAGTAACTGTGGAAAATGAAGCAATCACTTGTGACAAGCAATTTCCACATTTCCAACAATATTTTCTACATAGAAAGACTTGAAAGTGTTAAATGAAATCCACTTAAAAGTAATTGTATAGATCTACAACGCCTTTAAATTTGAAAATGTCTAATGTTTAGCTAACTTGCGATGCGGTGATAAAGACCGGATTTGAGCACACTATAGTAAAGATAATCTTGAAACAAAATAAGAAAAGGGTTGATTATCAGATTATCAGAAAGGCTGACCAATACTTAAATAAATAAACAAACAAACAAAAAGTTGTCAATCTTTATAGCTTCTAATCCTTTCCATGACAAAATATCAATTTCCTTTTCTCAGTATGTTTTGATTTTCTAGACAATGGACGTGAATCAAAACAATAAGGAAGCACAACAACTGGATCTACAAAATCCAGATGAAGAAATCAAACCAAAACTGTCAAAAGATGTTGTTCCTGAATTGATAGAGAAGCTTTATGGACTAAAGGTATGTTTGATGTTGTTTTGTGAATAAAGGTATTTCATCCATTATTAGATAGTTTATTAAGCACTTTCTTCAATTTCGGATATCCTCGTCAATTTACGTCGCCACGAATGACACCCGAAGTTGCACAGAGTGTTTTGTTTTTAACGATGGATGGAAAATCTTAACACGTTAACCTTTTTGGATTAAAAGATGTCCCAATTTAAAAGCTGCAAACGACAAAAATGAATGTTTACAAAAAATGACTTTGTATACCATATTAGCACAGAAATTATTGAGACAAAAGAAGATTCTGATCATCAGTACTTTCTTCTTTAGTTTCAATGTTTTCCAAACTACGTGTCTGCTTCTATTAGGGCCGCAAAAACCAGGGACCCGTTTTTGGCTATCAATGATCGTACGATAAATTTATCATCATGAAATCGCGTCCAACTTGGTCCCACATTGATAGTACGGATCCAAGTTCTTGTTTTGGAAAGGCTTAAAATTATATTCATTGTAATTCGCTGTAAATATAAAAGTAAGTGCATTGTTGGCTTTTTATTCAGCCTAGCGGTATTAAAGAGCTACCTAGCTATGATGATCTGAATTTCTTCTTCACTGCGGAGTTGATGGGTACCAACAGCAACAATACCCATATACATCCACATGGCTATGTGCTCAAAATACTCAACTCTCTACAGTCAAGACAGCCCATCATTATTGGTAAGAACTAGATTCAATACAAATAGATTAGGTACAAAGTTTGGTAAAATAGTTACGTATAAATTACTGTGCGCCGACAAACATACAAGAAACAGCTATAGGTGTAAGAACCACTTCTTCGGCAAAACTTCATGATTTCCACGAGGGTGTTCACATATTCCATTAAATATGTTAAAAAATGACAAATTACTGCTTTTCCTAAACAACTCATAACCACAGCTTGTTTAAAAAGAAAAAAAATGTAGTATACTCATTACGTGCTTCAACGAACGGTTTTTTTGTTGTTAGATGTACAAGCAAATAAGTATAGCTCACGATCATTGACCTGGCAGAGCATTCCATTCGATTAGCATGGGCTGCTCTGCCAGTTCATTTATAGTGAGGTATAGGCCCACATATATCACAACCAGGGCTATTGTCAAAATCTTACCGTTCAGAATAATCAGACAAAAATTATTATTTTCTATACAAATGAATAGATAAAATAAATAAATAAAATAAAATAAATAATAATAATAATAATAAAAAAAGAAACAGCATAAGCACAGATAATTATTTTCTCCTTTTCAGAAGCGAACCATGCCTTCCAGTCTCATGTGCGATCACGTGGTATACAAACACAGGTCCCTGTACTCAATAAAGAAGGGAGAGAATTCAGTCTAGAGAAAACTGAATCATATGAAAATGGTGAGATTGCTACGAATTAGTTATAGACAAAATTAATGTTCATCTGCCTCGCACATTGACATTGAATTGTGAGTCCAAAATTCAAAGTATGGCAGAATCGTTAATAAACCATACAATGAGATAAGGCAGTGAACTCAGAACTGTCATCTTTTTAAAACTACGATATGACAGTGGACCAACTTACAGTCGATGTCATCGGAAGCTGTCGATGTGAGCGTCTGTACGTTGGTCCGCTGTGGGTATAATCGTGCCTTTGTAACAAAAAAGATGAACTTATTTGACTTTACTTGATGTCACGCATTATTGAGGGGGAATGCTCCAGTTTCCTAATTTTTTTCCCAATAATAGAATTTATTTATATTTTGTATGTTGAATTTATAGTTTATCGGTTATAACTGTAGACTTGTATACAAACACTAAACAACAAATACATAGTTTTAACATTTACCAAACCATTTATCGTGAGGTATACGAGAGAATTAATGTCCTACTCGTTTATTCTCAAAAGAGAAAGTGTTTCTGTTGGGCCATTTATCAACAACAAGAAGTAAAGTGTTTGTGTACAACTCTACAGTTATAGCCGATGAGTTATACATGTTATTACCAACTGAAAAATAAAATAAAAATGGGAGGTCAGCGATCTTGTTTGAATTTTATAGGCATTCGTATCACATACCCCTACTTCGAAAAAATGCACAATTTTTTGCACCTTCCAAGGTCACTAAAATGCTAATAAAATGCCGTATATTCATCGTTTAGTCCCGAAAACGGACTTAAAAGAACGTCTAACATTTAATAAGTACAGAAACCCAAAATATGTGCTATTATAAACGCGTAAATGTATAAAACAGCATGTTCACGTGTTCGGCTAGATCAACAAAGCTGGAGTGTTTTATGTCAAAATTTGCCTATTTTTGGAAATATTTCAAGTTCTACATAATAGAATTTGATAAAAATCCGTCATTGTGTTAAGCAACATGTCCTGGTAATAATCAAAAAAGAAAATGTATAGGTCAGCGCACTTATTAGTGAATTATAGCATTTTTTATAAGCTACACACGAATAAAATGACGCAAAACAGTGGTAACTGCATACACACTTACGACTGTCTTGCTCTAAATAATCGATTTTCATCATGAGGAAATTAGTTTTGCATGATAAATACACTTTTACCGTCTAAAATGGTAAATTGTAATGATGTGTTATATTTTTGAAAATATGGTAGCGAAACATATTGGTACGAAACATTTAATTTACTACAGTAATGACCGAGTGTTCCGAAAAACTGGAGCATTCCCCCTTAAGACATGAAAACGGCGTAATAGATCGATCATATTTCATACATATATTGTCCTTATGTTGAACTTGATTATGCAAGAAGTATGAATGAAAATTACACGACTGTATTTATTTCAAAAACAGTGAAAAATCGCATTTCAATGTAAGATTCCAGAAAATGGCTCACGTCACGCGCCAGTGCGAGCTTTAATTTTCATCATACTGACTTTAATATTTGTTTGTATTTTATAATAAACATATGCAATGATAGACAATAGGATAAACAAACGTAAAGTAAAATTTTTAAATAAGTTTTTACGCCACAAATATAAGTTTTGCTCGGAGTTATCAAATTCTTCGATTTCTTATGTTACACGTCACGCTTTAAAACGGGTGTCTTTTTTAGCTCACCTGAGCACGAAGTGCTCAAGATGAGCTATTGTGATCGGTCTGTTGTCCGGCGTCTGTCTGTCTGTCCGTCCGTCCGTCCGTTCACAATCATAAAAAAATCTTCTCCTCCTAAAGTGCTGGGCAAAATTGGATGAAATTTCACAGATATGATCCTTGGGTCATCCTTTTTCAAAATACTTCAAAGAATTGGGATCGGGGTCAGAATGGGCTCAAAAAGTAGGTCACTAGGTCAAATCTTATTTTTGCTCTAGGAGTCACAGTATTTGCTCAATCATTGTGAAAGTTGACCAGAATCTTTGTCTTGATGATATCTAGGTCATCTTAAAAAGTAGGTCATGCCAGGTCAAAATGTAGGTCACTAGGTCAAATGATTTAAAATCCTTCTTTTTGCTCTAAAAGTGCTGCCTTTGGCTCAAATCCTGTCAAAATTGCTCAGAATGTATCTTTATACGCCGCCGGAGGCGGACGTATATTGGCGTCATCTTCTCCGTCTGTCCGTCCGTCCGTCCATCCGTCCGTCCACTTTTCTTGTCAACGCAACTCCTCCTGAGTTTCTGGCTGGATCTTCTTGAAACTTGGTCAATGTTATCACCTCAATTGGTAGATGTGCATGAAGGAAGGATTTTATGGTTCATTGATTTTTGCCTGAGTTATGCCCCCTTAAAACTTAGTCTCTGGGGCGGCGTATATTGTCCATGGCACTCTTGTTAGCCAAATTATTATGAAAATTGCTAAGAATGTTTTTATTAATGATATAAAGGTCATGTAAAAAGTTTGTCATGCAAGGTCAAAAAGTAGGGCACAAGGTCAAATATCAAGAATTCCATTATTTAGTCAAGGTCAAAGGTAATGAAAACTTCTTTTTGCTGTGGAAGTTCTAATTTTGGCTCAATTATTTGAAAATTGCTCAGGACGTTTATTTTGATGATGTCTGTACTCTGTAGGTCATTGAAAACTTGGGTCATGCAAGGTCAAAAACTGGGTCAGTGGGTCAAATCTTGTTTTTGATGTAAGAATTTATTACAATATTTGCTCAATCATTGTGAAATTTGTTCAAACCATCACTTTACAAGCAAAGAAGCCCTATGTTGTGGGTTTGGGAATTTTCAAGTGAGGAATTCAGACAAATTTATTTTGACCAGGTATCAGCTTATCAGCATTCATTGCTTAAGTAAATAGTCAGACTGTCTAGAGTCAATAATAGACCGTCCAAAATAAATAAAGGGCTGCCTTATCTGATAATGGAGCTCCTATCTGATGAATGATAGAGCTACATTTAATCTTAATGTCTTAACCCTTTCCTATGATGTCCCTATTA
Organism: Fragum sueziense; assembly: GCA_963680895.1. Classification (NCBI taxonomy): domain Eukaryota; kingdom Metazoa; phylum Mollusca; class Bivalvia; order Cardiida; family Cardiidae; genus Fragum; species Fragum sueziense. The sequence continues at coordinate 33,369,507 of OY804601.1, forward strand.
AAAAGGCTTGGGGAATTATTGAGTCAAATGAAGAAAAGACTGATAATCAGCATTATTTTCTCATCTTGCCGCGCTATTTCAAAATTGAACAGTCTATTTCTTTTCTGTCTTGGTAAAGATAAAGCCCTTTCCCAGCCAAGGTTTAAGCCCTTTCCAAATTGTTTCAGAACAGAAAGTCCTTAGTTTCATGCCTTTGAATTTGGTAAAATTGCCATTGTCATTCTTTTATATTCTTCTAATGTTATAAGATTGATTTCATGGTCATGCTAGTATCTCAACTATGAATTCAGGTGAGCGATCTAGGGCCATCTTGGCCCTCTTGTCATTAGATTATAACCGAAATTCAAGACTTTCCGGTGTTTCGGGTCTATGTAAAACTACATACAGAAAGGTTCATGTATATAGAAACAGTTTCTAACAAGAAAACGATTCTCAATTAAATATATTTCTTTAACTAGCACAGCTTTCATTGATGATCCGGATTTTTTACGACTGGTCGCAATAGCGTGCGCGACGTCATGATAAATAGCATGACGCTACGTGGTTCATTATTTCAGTAACAACCAGCACACTTACTGAAATTGTTACTCAGTGTCATAATTAAAGATCAAAGAGACTCATTGTAGATTCTAGAATATTTAAGCGCCGTGATGTAACGAGCATAAGCATATTATTGGTAGGCCCTATTATATGCATTATCGACACTATCGCAAGGCATTTTAACAAAAGCTTCAAAAAGGTCCACAAGTCCACACTGGTATGAAATTGAAATACCTTTTATTTAGTTTTCCCACTTTTGGCCAAGGAAAGAATTATTCTGTACGTGATTCCGGTTCATTTTCAACACATTAATAGGAAAAGTTTCGTGATTTGTGCAAAAATTTACCATGGTTACGATTATAAATTAGGTACCATTTTACTAAAGAAAATACCTCTGTTACATATATTTTCTCCTTATGCTTGATTTCCAATTAAAATTTTATCTGGTATACAAAAAAATGAATAGAATACCAATGATTGGGAATCACGTGACGCTGACATTTTTCGGGCGACGTCGTAATCATTTGACGAGAGTAAGTGCGTCCTAAAAATCTGACCAATTCAGAATAACTACTGGTATTCTACATTGAAGCATTTTTTTCATAAATTATCCACGGAAAGTATAACAACATTCTAGTTTATGTTAACAGGTGTAACGACAGAGACAGGACCACATATTGTAAGGGTTGTGACGTTTCTAACAGGGACAACATTTTACAACACGCCTTATATTTCTGGATCGTTCTTCAACGTAGGGAAGTTTATGGGAAGATTCCATGATACAGCACAGGTAGGAAAAAACGAACAATGTTCTTTGGTTCTTGTTGGTCTAGTTATATACTGAGCATGTTAGTGTACCGTTTCTGTAACAGTTCGTAATTACTAGCTATTATTCATGCATATAAATCGTTGGTATGACTCCCCTAATATTGGACTGTCACCGATTACTGATGAAGTTCAGTTTTAAAAAAAGTACATAAATATCAGATTTATGCGTAAATATAGTCACATAAATGTATTGTACATATTTTCACTATTTTGTTTTCTACAGACATTCCGACATCCATTTTTCGAGACTTACAAGCACATTTGGAGCCTGACAGAACTTTCATCTATAAGGGACTTTGTCCATGCCGTCTCGGACGAATCAGACAAAGAGATTGTTCACCAATGTATTGCTGAATTCGAAACACACGTCAAACCAAAATTTGACAAATTTACTAAAGGTAGATCTATAGTTTTCGAAATCGAACATATATCGAACACATCACATCACTGCTTGGATTGTATATGATGGTATACCATGGACAGCTCAAATAGCCTCTATTGAGGAATAAATATTAATTTTGTAACTTGTCTTTATTTTCAAAAAGTTGATTACACAATGTAAGCTACTCATCAAAAGAATCGCTTCAATGTTCTCGACTTTGATTCCGTAATATTTGTGTATGCTGGTAATAATTTGAAAACAACCAATCTGGCCTCATTGCTAGGCCCTACCCGTTATTTATGTCATTTGTATGAACAATTGAAGAAACGTATTATACTATATATATGCTATTGCAACTTGCATTAACTGTGGACGACAAAATCGATGTTGATAAAGAAAGATATGATCTGTAAACAATGTTGCAGAAAGGATGCCAGTATTTTCTCTTTTATGTTATAGTTTAAATATTTTTCTAGGGATTATATACTGGGGACGTCAAAACAAGGTTGGGAGGTTAATTGGGAATGGGTTAATGCGCACGCGCATGTTTGCTTTCAGGAATAGTACATGGAGACATTAACGAACAAAATCTGTTAATGGTAGAAGTAGAAGGACAGAACGAGATTACACGAGAGACACGTGCTCATGACGTCAGTGGTATTCTTGACTTTTCCGATTGCACAATGTCGTATTTTGTGTTCGACGTAGCCATTTGCATCGCATATCTTTCCATCGAATGTAACGAAAAGGAACAGCCCAATGTCGGGGGTCATGTACTTGCAGGATATTTAAAGCATTTTAATCTAAATGCAGACGAAATTGAATGTCTGCCTCTTCTCGTTTGCTGCAGACTTTGTCAGTCACTCGTCTATGGCGCCCATTCTTATCTGCAGCAACCCGGAAACGAGTACCTGTTGACGACTTCCGGTAAAGGGTGGCCACTCCTTCGTACTTTATGGAAAATGGACAAGTCGGACTTGATTAAAACGTGGAAAAGTATCATCCAATCTTACGACAGTCTTTGACTTGTCACATTTTATTGTATGTGAAAGAAAGCGTTACATATAGGGCACAGTGTTGCAATACATCTGAGTTGTTAAGGATTACAGTTCACCATTAGATAACACTGAGAGCCTCTTCGAGCGTCATTTGACAACAGAAATTAACGAGAGACACCCTCGTCAATTTCTGAGCGTCATCAGTGGCAACGGCATTGACGAGTGTTACGCTTTATAACGTTATATCTTTTCTGTATTTTCTACTAAGGTTGTATGATATACAATTTAACTATCAAATGTTGAATCTTCATGCTAGGGAAATTTTACCCTTTTAAAAAAACAACGAAATTTCAGAATTTTCCAATTTGAAAGCTGCTGCAAACGACAAAATCGATACAGATAAATTAAAAGCTCTCTTTGTAGCAAAGACGATATTGAGGCAAAATGAGAAACTGCTGGTCCTCAATATTTTGCCAAAGCTTTTCTTCAAATGACATCAAAACTTTGTATGTATTATTTTGAAAAGGGTTAACATGTTATTACCATTTTAAATGAATAAATAAAATTTAATATATAGAAGCACCATTTCAATTGAACCATTTCCAACACAATGTCTGGGTTTGTGATGCAATTTAATCCTTTCCCAAATAGCAAACTTTTAAGTTGGTCCTATCCAGAAGCTGATGCAGACGACAAAATAGGTGCAAGTACTCATGAAATAAGTGTAAATTATAGATAAGAAAATATTGAGGCAAAAGGAGAAAATGCTGATTTTCAGCATTTTCTTCTTTTGATTCAATGTTTTCCAAAGCCAATTTTCGTAGGGACGTCAAAACCATGTCTTGTTTTGGGAAAGGGTTAACGACAATGCATAGAAACGAAGAAAAAGTCGATAGACCTATGGGCCTGGCCTAATCAGCGTTTTCACCTCTTTCCTCGGCATTTTTAGTAAAACAACGTTTTTACGTATATTTTGTCAAGTTAAGGGTGTTTTAATTTGGTTTATATATAGAAGAAAATGTTAGGCTATATTCTTTCGGGAAAAAATAAAACTGCTTTCAACGAATAGTTGTGTTCGCAAAATAATTCATAGGAAAACATTGTAGAAAATGAAGGAATTACTTCTTACAAGCAATTAGAACTTCATTTCCCACAATGTTTTTTTCACACAGAAAGATAGAAAAATGTAGAATGGCATTAGGCATAACGTGCAGTTGTCGTCTGTATCATATTCGAATTTGGACCAGTCTTAAATCATGCTATCTGCAAAGGGTTAACCCTTTCCCAAACGACAAAATTTTAAGGTGATCCACTTCAAAAACTGCCACAAATGACAAAATAAGCGTTATTAAAGATAGAATTTGTGTAAAATATGGCACAGAAAATAATGAGACAAAAGGAGAAACTGCTGGTTACCAGCAGTTTCTTCTTTTGTTTCAATGTTTTCCCAAGCCCATTATATTAAGGACGTCAAAACCAGGTCTTGTTTGGGAAAGGGTTAAATGAAGTTTCGATCGTAACTGGGTGAACTTTATTCTGTTTTAGTGCATATGTGATAAAGTCCTGTTCATATACACCATTCCACGTCCACATCACGGCCAGGGCACGTCTGAAATAGTGGATCCGTGAAGTATATTTTTGGACGTGTCGTAGACGCGTAATCGTATGTGATTGGGCCTTAAAGAATAGAATAGATTGGGAGAAGAAGAAATTGAATCACTTTCAGAATCCCTTTCCCAAGCAAGACGTGGGTTTGACATCGGTCCCGTTAACTGTGGCAACAGGACGAAATGGCGGTTACTCGTGCTTTTTCAATAAGGAAATTCAAGACCAAGTCTTGCTTGGGAAAGGGTTAAATCTGACAAAATGTTTTTATCATTAGACGACTCAAGGCCGGATCCAGGATTTTTTCCCAGAGGGGGGTGGGGGTGGGGAGATTCAAAGCCCAAATGATGACTTAAAATGTGTTATCTCTTTCCCAAACAAGACCTTGTTTTGACGTCCGTAATAGAAAATGTTTGGGAAAACATTGAAACAAAAGAAGAAACTGCTGATAACCAGCAGTTTCTCCTTTTGTCTCAATATTTTCTGTGCCATATTTTACATAAATCCTATCTTTAATAACATCCATTTTGTCTTTTGTGGCAGTTTTTGAAGTTGATTACCCTTAAATTTTGTCGTTTGGGAAAGGGTTAAATCTGACAAAAATGTTTTTATCATTAGACGACGGAACAGACAACACTAAACTTAGAAAATGATAAAACACAAAACTAAGTAGATCTATTAGTTTAGAAAAAGAAGGGTTGGAAATCATTAGGAGAAAAGGGGAGGAATTCTCCCTCAAAAATTTCTATTCTATTTCATACATATTTTCTGCTTTTGACTTTTTGTCGTCTATGTACAACACCTTTCAAATTTGACTAGTCTAAATCTTACCCGTGTGGGAAATGGGTAGTATCAGCGTGACATACCATTTCACGTTTCATAAACTGCATAAAATTTTATTTTTCACTACCAAACGTAGTTGTTTTCGAGACGTGTTTGAATCATATAGAATAAGGTGAATACATAAATCTACGTTCTTTAATCCATTACCAGACGACAAAATTTAAGACTGTTCAAAATTCAAAGATTCAAAGACGACAATTTCAAGTGAATGGAATTTAATTTTGTGTAGTCTTTTTGGGTAGAAAATAGTATGGTAAATGAAAAAAAAAAATGCTTGTGTCAAGCAATTTCTTCATTTTCTGCAATGTTTTCCCACAGCCTTTATCTCTTGGGGAGTCAAAAAGAGTCACTGTGTGGTAATGGGTAAATATTTGAAATGCTCGTTGTAAGAAAATTAAATTCGAGCGGAATTTTATACTTAACAAAGAAAAAAAGCGAAGATACGATGATAAAGTGTAAGAAATTAAAATAACATTGGTTAAAGATGTTAGATTCGCGAGAGGTCGGAATTATTCTGGCGAAGTTGAAAACATTCGGCGGTGGAAAGGTCCACCGCCGAATGTTTACGACCGCGCCCGAATAAGTTCGGATTCGTAACGACGACGCTTGAAAAAAATCCCCGATGTTTTTAGTCTGGCAGGCCTTCCCTACACTACGTTCCTACGTTAAGTACGTTCTAAAACGGCCTATTATTACGACAGGGACCCAGACTACGATGTTTTATGAATCTCAAAATGGCCACAATACGGCTATTCTTCCTTAAATACATTTGTAGTTTTGTAACTAGGTAAATTGTCCATCTAGGCATAAAATAAATCGCCAGTGTAATTTCAAAACCTCGTAACTTACAGCTTGATTGAAGCTGTAGTTACGAAATTTTATAATAATACCCATGAAATTTATACGAAAATGTAAATCGAAAAGATTTCTCGAATTTGGCTAGATCAACTTGCATAGGCTAACCAGGATCGGTGTCTGTCTTAAAGGCAATATTTACTTTGTTATTTTTAAGCATGACAAATTGTATCTTTTCCTTCTCCAGACATGTTTTAATTTCTAGACAATGGATTTGAATCAAAATAGGAAGGAAACGCAACTAATGGATTTACTCAATCCAGATGAAGACATTAAGCCAAAACTGTCAAAAGATGTTGTTCCTGAATTGATTGAGAAGCTTTACGGATTAAAGGTAACTTTCTTTATTACCATTAGGCCCTACTACTTGAACAGCATAAAATATAATTATTATTTCACCAGATTGACATTATCATGTGTGGCATTTTGTATACAAATTACTTAAATAGACAAAATGTGGATACTGATATGTCCGAATACAAACTCCACGCAGTGACAATGCCTTACATTATCACTGCATGCATGCATATAAATCCCGTGACCATGGTATAGTCAAATGATATCCTTAAAGTGACATTTCAGAATTATTTTTACATAAATTTTACTTTTATTCTATCTGAAAGAACATGTTTTCTTATGAAAATTCTGAAAATTTCGATCCACAATATTGAACCGTTTACGAGAAATAAATATTTTTTGTGTTAAAATTAAACAAATTATTGTGGACAACAGTCCAGATTTATATAGAATTTGTCGTTTCTGTCTCAATTTTGAAGGCGTATTTATCGCTTATGGATAACAACTTCAAAAAACTGATAGCATTTCTACGTATTAGAATAAACAATCTTTGCATCAAGACATACTTTTAAAAAATGAAATAAATGTGAAATGTCACTTTAAATAGGTGGAAATTTAAATGGTGCGACGTTCGAAAATATTTTCATCTAATTTTATTTTTTATTTGGATTTATATCTGACACCTCATATTCTTAAAAAATTACTAAAACCGAGTTTACTTTTTAAAATAAAAATCTCGTAAAAAAAAAGTTCAATTACTGAAAAACTTGATAAATCAAGCTTCGCCTGCAGAGATCTATCCCGATTCAATTCAGGGTAAATAACTACGAAGGAGATTGTCCGAATAGAGCTTTTTCATGTAATTACCTCTCCTACTAATCTCTATACTGAAAAATCAATAAATTGTCTCCTTTTGTGAGCCAAGAGGCAACAGATACATGTAAAATATCGCTCTTATTTGCTTGTAAAGAACTTATTTTAAAGTTCTGATTATTTACCCATTTAAACCGGATCCAGCTCAATTATAAGCCTAACCTCAGTTGTGAAGAACAGAGTTTTGTGGACAATAAATGCTAAGGCATTACCCCATTCTTACCTGTAGACGATCTCTGATGTATTTTCTTTCAGCCGAGCGGTATAAAAAAGCTGCCTAGCTACGATGATCTAAATTTCTTCTTCACTGCGGAATTGACGGGTGCCAACAGTAACATTACTGGTGTACATCCACATGGCTATGTGCTCAAAATACTCAACTCTCTACAGTCAAAACAGCCTATCTTCATTGGTAAGAATCAATGTGATTTTTTAGTATTAGATTTTGACGATGCACACATGAAATAATATAAGATTCAAGAAACAGTCAAATATTTCACGAATTCCATCATTGTGTGCAGCTGCGACAATCTACCTTTCAGACGCGAACCTAATCTCCTACGCAGCGATCTTACAGAAATAGACACCTGCCATCATTAAAAGATTTCTGACGATATGGACATTTTTTTTAATTTTGATATTTATTTTAAATTCATCAGACACTGGTTTGCTTATGTTGTAAGACAACGTGGTCGTTATCATCGCTTGGAGTTTGCTTTCAAGCCCAATGTGCATAAATAGACAAAAAACTTAAAAGGAAAGATGATTCTGCTCGAAACTGTTTTTTTTTCCTACAAAAATGACTGGAAAAATAGCAAGCTTTATTGATTTTTTCCAAATCAAATCCAGCACAAATAATCATCTCATATATTATTATGCTCCCCGAAAAAAATTTTGGGGGTGCATATAGTCGCCATGCTCTCCGTCCGTCTGTCCGTCCGTCCGTCCGTCTGTCCGTCCGTCCGTCCGTGTGTCCGTCCACAGCCAGATCTCAGCAACCCTTGGAGCAAATTCAATGAAACTTCACATGTGAATTCCCTTGGATAATCCTTAGATACATATTTCTCCGTTTCTTAATTTGAGGCTGCCTCATGGGAAAATGGGCCTTAATGTGAAAATTAGTTTTTCTCTAATTTCTCTTCATCTGATGGGCAGAATTTAATGAAATTTTGTACTTGTGTGAAAAATGAGATGTTCTAGACCATATTTTATAAATAATGTGTGTACAAAAAATCTGTCATGCGAAAAGGGGGCTTATTGTATGATAGTTTTTATTTTGTGACAAACACTTATTCGGGGAGCATAATCCGTCTTTGTTTCCTCTCTTTCAGAGGCGAACCATGCGTTCAAGTCTCACGTGCGATCATGTGGTATACAAACACAGGTCCCTGTACTCAATAAACAAGGGAGAGAATTCAGTCTAGAGAAGATAGAATCATATGAAAATGGTGAGATTGTTGCATTGAAATATTTATTCAAATGTTCACATATCGCTCGTTAAAAGAAAAAGGATAAAAAAATCAAAATTTGGTTTATATTTGGGATATTATCGTGTTATAGATTCTTGTACAAAATCAGTAAAGTAGACCTAATGATCGTTCATCACGGTACGGAAACTACAGAGACAGAGCCAATGGCTCTGCTATTCAAATCCTCTGGGGCGCTTCCGGCCGTGTGTGGCTCTGTCTCTGGGAGCACGATTTTTGGACAAAAATAGGTGAGTGTTCAACTTTGTTGTTCAATAGTTTTCTTTTGGCGCTTAAAAGCGAAAAAACGGGAATGTCATGCTCCCCTAAAACCATTTATCTGTCTGTTATAATTCTGTGGGCTTCAAAGTCGGCAGGGTTTTCACAGGATCATTGTCGTCGTGAGTCGACCCTATGTGATTTTTTCTTGTGTACATCATGTATTTATGTACATTCCAACGGTAAATAGCCAATTGCTGCTGCCAAAACATGTTATATGCTAATCGATGAATACTCTCGATTAGACACCCCTTTCCCATGTCTCAAAACCTTAGAAATGATTGACAAAATTAGAATTTGAGCAATTTCTATCGGTGGCTCTGTCTCTGGCGGCTGGCTCAGTCTCTGGCGGCTGGCTCTGTCTCTGTGTACTTTGTTAAAACAGTTCAATCCACCACAAAATTCGTGTCGAAGTTATATACCTAATTGACTCATACACTCAATAGATCATAATAGCGTATGGCGAACGTTTCAGTCACTGATGCTTTTCCAAAACATGGGTAGATAGATCTCACTTAGGCGAAGTTCTGTGTACAAAAAGCGGTGGTGTATTTCATCACCTGTAGTGATAGATTTCTAATTTAGGACTGCTTAAATTCGAAATTATGAACACACATGCACCGATCCAGATGGGCGTCAGCCCCTCTTGAGAGAAAAATGTATGGATCTGCGCAAGGTTCTGCATGCGCAAAATGTTAATCATTGAAATATGTGAGAAAAAAGGTGAATATGCTGGTTATCAGCCAATGTAGAAAAGAATCAAAATTTGCATATCAAAAGTATCTTGAAGACATCTTAAATGTAGGTTCCATGCAAGATCAAACCAAAGACAAAGGACAATCACTTCCAACCAACAAAAAATCTACACTCTACTAAAACATCCAAAACAAGATTCTACTTGCATAGATACTCTAAAACAACACAACAAACTGTACACTTATGACGAAAAAAAAAAACAAAAAACACGAATTCTAAATGAACAATTCCATTCTGTTTCCACCCACAAATCACCCTTGTCAATTAAACACGTAGATAAAATAATACGTTCACACACAATTTAAAACACAATTGATGCATGTACAGAAATTCACCACCACAGACCCAGCCCTCATAAATCCAGGCACACCATCGAAATATCTGAAAACAGGATCAACAAATTGCTAAAATATCTGAACCTGCATAAAGATGCTGGCCCTGATGTATTAAGACCAATTATACTAAAGAATTGTGCCAAGGAACGTGCGCATATAGATCATAACACAGCTGTATTAAGAAATCTCTTGAGACCAATTCTTTACCGAGCATTTGGAAAAAAGGCAAGCGTCGCCCATGTATTCAAAAATAGTCCAACCCAGCCAATTTTCGCCGGATCTCTCTCACTTGCATCTTATGCAAACAACTTGAACATATTAGTGCATCTTGTATAACTAAACACTTCGACAAAACATATTCTGCGACTTACAACACGGCTGTTGGGGAAAAAGATACTGTCTGGCCCAACTCTTGGCCTTGGTAGATGATATCCCCCAGGTCATAAATGAGGATAAAGCCAAGATGACTTGATCCTATTACATTTTTAAAGAGCGTTTGATATGGTAAATTATGAGAAACTGGTGTCAAAAATGCATTGTTATGACATTATAGGTCACACTCTGGCATGGATCAAAGCCTTTGTAGACAATAGGACAATCAGTGTTGGTCAATAGATCCATGTCCTGCATCAAACCAGTTCCTTCAGGTGTGCCTCAGGGTTCGGTCTTAGGCCCCTACTATTCCTTATCTATATCAATAACCTCCATGAATATGTACAATGCTCTAAAGTACATCTCTTTGGTGATGACACTATCATTTACATACCACAAACTATCACATTCCATTCCAGCCTCTTACAACAGGATCGTCTCAAGCTCGAGAGATGGGAATCAGACTGGGACATGTCTTTTAATCCTGCCAAAATGCCAAGTCATACAGTTTACCAAGAGAAAGACACAATTACCGACACTGTACTTTCTACATAATACACTACTTGAGATACACTCCTCATCAAAATATTTAGGTGTTACAATCTCAAACGACTTATCATGGAATAAGCGCTTGTCAGGCCCAAGCTCGAATACTGCACTGCAGCATGGACTGCAGTCCGCTCAACACTCGGGAACATTGATTAACCAGATTGAATATGTGCAGCGGGGAGCAGCTCGCTGGGCAATGCGATACTATGGTCCCACATTCAGTGTCTCCGCTATGTTAGACAACCTCTGTTGGAGAAGATCAGATTTGCGCCGTATTGACTTACGGCTGGTTAGATTCTATAAAATTGTCAATGATAAAGTAGTCGTCCCTCTTCCTCAAAATATTGTCAAACCTGTCATCAGACCACTTAGATATTCCCATATACAGGCATTCAAGCAACTACATAGGCCTACTAATATTTTCTTTTCTCGCAACGCATCAGACCAATGTCTTGTTTTGGAGAGATTAAATGGAAATATGTCGAATTACATTGGTGCAAAATGTTTCTTCGTCAACACCTAATTTGTCGCATGTAGTAGCTTTGAAATTGAACAGTGCCGAAATTTTGATGTTTTGGAAAGCGTTCAATCAGTGACTGAAACGTTCGCCATACCCAATATGATATATTCAGTGTGCGAGTCAATAAGGCTTCGACACGAATTCTGTGGTGGATTAAATTTATCAAAGTTAGCACGCAGAGACAGAGCCAGCCGCCAGAGACAGAGCCAGCCGCCAGAGACAGAGCCACCGATAGAAATTGCTCAAATTTTATTTTTGCCAATCATTTCTAAGGTTTTGTGACATGGGAAAGGGGTGTCTAATAGAGAGTATCCCTCGATTAGTATATAACGTCTTTTGCCTTCGGCAATATGCTATTTACCGTTGGAATGTACATAAATGCACGATGTAAACAAGAAAAAATCACATAGGGTCGACTCACGACGACAATGATCCTGTGAAAATCCTGCCGACTTTGAAGCCCACAGAATTAGAACAGACAGATAAATGGTCTAAGGGGAGCATGACATTCCCGTTTTTTCGCTTTTAAGCGCCAAAAGAAAATTATTGAACAACAAAGTTGAACACTCACCTATTTTCGTCCAAAAATCGTGCTCCCAGAGACAGAGCCACACATGGCCGGAAGCGCCCCAGAGGATTTAAGCGGCAGAGCCATTGGCTCTGTCTCTGTAGTTTCCTAACCGTGTTCATCGCCATCTTAGAAAAACTATATCGTGCATGTATTTGACGGCGAGATTTGACCCGGCAGAGCAGACCAAGCGGAAAGGTCAACAAACTTATCGTCCAGGGGTGATAGGTATGACAGAAACCCTCGTGATTTGCCGAACACTTCGCATGCTTCGCTATTTACAGCTACAATTGTCGCCACATCGTATGGCACAATGTTTATGTTTTGTTCAAATGTAATTGAACGTTAAAGAAAACATAAACACGTGTCATACGATGTAGCGACAACTATAATAATCATATTATTCAACGACTTAACAGTATAGCACGTGCAAACATTTGTCGCGTCGTCTTAAAATGGTAATTGGTGAACTGAATATGGAAAAATGCCGATCCTGGTCAGCCTGTGCAATCTGTACGGTATGACTAGGATGTGAACTGTATTTAGATATTTCTTTCTGGAGATTAGCCTATTTTAATGATTAGCTTTACTGGAAATTTCGATCTAAATGGACCACGTTAGCTTACCATACTTATTTGACTAGATTAGATAAAATCTTATTTTTACATGGCGGCACAATGTTGTATAACGGAAACAGTGCACGCTTTTACGTAAATTAACAACGGACCATTCCCATCTAAACTGGACAATAAACTTTACCACTTTTGTGCACAGTTAATGTCACTCTGCCGGGTCAATTATTGTCCTCTATAGGCCTATGTATCTCAAAATAACAAATACATGTACACATGTATGTAGAAACATAATATGCACAACGACATTGGTCGTTAACTCAATACCAACCAACACACATATTGAAAATAGGCCTATCTGGGCCATCCTAAATCATTCTCAAGATGTGTTAACGATCAAAGATGCATTCTCACCCATTTATATGGTGATTATCTTTTAAAATAACTATATATAATTAAAATACATGTATGACCCTTCATTTTTCTGTATGCCAAATTTTGGCTTCTTCTGAGCTGTAACGGCTTAGATTACGACGGATATAAAACTCATTTGGAACTGGTTTGTAAATATTGCTGTACGTGATTATATATTTGATCTTATTTCAAGATCGTTTCACGTTATCTCTTATGTAATTTTCAGTATGATTCTTTTTTTATGTGATCTGACGTCTATAAACAATCCAACATAGTGCTTAAAACTTTTTGTGATTAATTCATAAACGAAAGTTTGGGCCTGGGAATGACATTGGGTCTTTAATGGAAAAGAAACAAATTAGATGTATCACGGTGAATCTTCAATATTTTTGTTAATACGGGACGAATTTGAATTCGGTTTAAAGCAGAGAAGGTGGACAGACGTCACGTATTAGATGAACGTGTTTGATTTTTGAAAATCAACTAATGAAAAAAGTTATTGAAGATAAACCAAAATTTTGGTTTATCTCCAATAACTTTTTCATCAGTTGATTTTTCAAAAATCTACGTACAGCTTATTCCTGACATTTTCCCAACTTCTCTGCTTCAAACCGAATTCAAATTGGTCAAGTATTGACAAACATATTGACGATTTTCTGAAATTCTGAGTCACTTGATTAACCATAGTCTGCATGTAAGCTAGGAAATTTAAAGTTCGTATGTTTACAGATACAACGACGGAGAAAGGACCATACATTGTCAGGGTGTTGACGTTTTTACCAGGGACAACATTCTACAACATACCTTACGTTTCTGGGTCGTTCTACAACGTCGGGAAGTTTATGGGGCGGTTCCATGACGCAGCACAGGTAAGCAAATAACGATTGAGAATCAAACAATAACATTCGAAATTACAGAAATTTGGAGTTTGGTATCTTGTTTACATAAGTAGGATGGTCCTCTTGGGTACCAAGGTACTTAATGGCGTCCGGAAAAATCAATAATGAATGCGGACATGAAAACATTCTATGCTTCCTCTTTCTAAAGTAAATCAAATGCAGTCAAAATTATAATAAAAGTAATCACCGAATATTAGAGTAAATGATTTTGCTTTTAGTTTTGATAATGCATGCAGTTGGTGGGTGAAATTTCCGTCCGCAAATGAACACTGTTTTAATTACCGCGGTACCGTAAAAGACGCGGTACCGAAGCGGACTACTATAAATTTTATAAACATGTGTTGTTATGTCGTGACTGAACTATTAATGATCCTATGGATCAACCAACTGTGAAATTAGTCATGGATAATATCATAATATCATATCATTTTCCCTTTCATGAGAGGATTTCCGTCATCAGCGATGGAGTTACATGATATTATCTAGTTGCGTTTTAAACTGAAAACTTGTACATAAACTAATGATTATTTTCAAAACTTTATTTTCTACAGACATTTCGGCACCCATTTTTCGAGACATACAGGATTATTTGGAGCTTTACAGAATTTCCTGCTATTAAAGACTTTCTCAATGTTGTTTCGGACCAGTCAGACAAAGAGCTTATTCATCAATGTATAGTTGCATTCGAAACACACGTCAAACCAAAATTTGACAAATTCAATAAAGGTATGGAGCTAGCTATGTCACAAACAATATTTTGAGTACCCCGCATGTCTATCACTATTAGACCTACATTGTGGAGGGCTAACAAAATATATGAAATAAATAATAGGTTAACAAAAATGTAAGGGAAAAAAATATGCAATACGCAAGAAATTTCTGAATATAGTAAATCTCGTTCGGAATTAAAAAGCATTTGGTTCTAGAAAAATGAAATTGCTTATTCATATATATTATCAATATTCCCAAAACTATTTCTGCCATGGACGTCAGAACCAGGCACCATTTTCATCAAAGCTTGTAGGACATTTTTTTTGTCTTGCCATTGTCTTAATTGCGACAAACGTACTACAACAGTCCCCCGTTTTCAATCCTTAAATTCACAGAAAATACGATTTTGTTTGTAGAACTACGTTCATATAGCATATAGGCTAGATGTAAGAGAAAATTATCCATTAACCCTTTCCCAAACAAGACCTTGTTTTGACGTCTTTATTAGATAGGGATTGGGAAAACATTGAGGCAAAAGAAGAAAGTGCTGATAATCAGCACTTTCTCCCTTTGCCTCAATATTTTCTGGGGCTTCATTATACACAAATTATATCTTTATAAGCATGAATTTTGTTGTCTGCAACTCCTTTCAAATAGGACAAGTAAAAAATTTGCCGTTTGGTAAAGGGTTAAAGGCCTGGTCACATACAATTCCACGTCCATATCACGTCCACATTACGGCCAAACTGTAAGACTGACCGCTTTTGGACGTGATCCGGTAGTGATATGGACGTGGACTCATGTATGTGACCATGCCTTTACAAAGCGTTGATGAAATTAGACCAATGTCTTATTGGTGGAAAGGTCAATGGTACCGTGAATGTTTGCTTTCAGGGATAATACACGGGGATATAAATGAACATAATCTAGTTATGGCAGAAGTGGAAGGACAGACCGAGATTCCGCGAGAGTCACGTGCTCATGACGTCAGCGGTATTCTAGACTTTTCCGACGGCACGATGTCATATTTTGTGTTCGACGTCGCCATTTGCATCACGTATCTTTCTATCGAATGTAACGAAAAGGAACAGCCCAATGTCGGGGGTCATGTACTTGCAGGATATTTAAAGCATTTTAATCTAAATGCAGACGAGATGGAATGTCTGCCTATTCTCGTTTGCTGCAGACTTTGTCAGTCACTCGTCTATGGCGCCCATTCCTATATGCAGCAACCCGGAAACGAGTACCTGTTGATAACTTCCGGTAAAGGGTGGCCACTCCTACGTACTTTATGGAAAATGGACAAGTCGGACTTGATAAAAAGGTGGAAAAGTATCATCCAATCTTACGAGAGTCTTTAATGTCACCAGATTACGAGCACATGGGAGAGGTTTATAGTTCATGTAGTTGTAGTATCATAATTATGTGCGTCACAACGAAAAAGGCCTAAGTCTTATAGGAAATACAAACAAGAGTACCATGATGGTCCTATATCGCTCACCTGAACCAAAATGATATGAGCAACACTTTTGCTCAATTCAATCAATATTTATGACTTTAAGACTGAATATAAAGTTATGGTCATTAACGTTGTGAAAATCAAACTCATCCGAGATCTTATGGTGCCCAACATTGTTTTTTTTTTAAAATTGTAGATTCTAGAGTGTAAGCAAGGTCAAAAACGGCCAAAAATGGCAATTCTATCAAATTCAAGGGCACATAACTCTCGTCTATATGGTCAGATCAGACTGAAAATCAACCTCATCTGAGATCTTATATTCTCAAACATTGTGCCAAAGATTTGTCCTCAATGATTAATAATCGTAGATTCTATAGTGTAAACAAGGTCATAAACAGCCGAAAATGGTAATTTTATCAAATTCAAGGGCACATAACTCTCATCTTTCTGGTCAAATCAGACTGAAAATCAAACTCAATCAAGTTCTTATGGTCCCCAACATTGTGTCCAAGTTTTGTCTTGATTGATTAATAAATGTAGATTCTAGAGTGTAAACAAGGTCGAAAACAGCCGAAAATGGTAATTTTATCAAATTCAAGGGCACGTAACTCTAGACTTTCTAATTAGATCAGACTGAAAATCACACTCATCCGAGATCTTATGCTACTCAACATTGTGTCTAAAATTTGTCTTAATTGGTCAATAATTGTAGATTCTAGAGTGTAAAAAATGGCGAAAACGGCCGAATACGGCAATTTTGTCAAATTCAAGGGCACATAACTCCTGTCTTTCTAATCAAATCAGACTGAAAATCAAACTCAACCAAGTTGTTATGGTCCCTAACATTGTGTCCAAGTTTTGTCTTGATTGACGAATAATTGTAGATTCTAGAGTGTATAGCGGACGAGAATTGACCTGGCAGAGCATTCCATTCGATTAACATGGGCTGCTCTGCCAGGTCATTTATCGTGAGGTATAAACAAGGTCGAAAACGGCCGAATACGGCAATTTTGTCAAATTCAAGGGCACACAACTCGACTTTCTGATCAGATCAGACTGAAAATCAAACTCATCCGAGATCTTATGCTACCCAACATTGTGTCCAAGATTTGTCTTCATTGGTCAATAATTGTAATTTCTAGAGTGTAAACAATGTTGAAAACAGCCGAAAACGGCAATTTTGTCAAATTCAAGGGCACATAACTCTAGACTTTCTGATCAGATCAGACTGAAAATCGAACTCATCTAAGATCTTATGGTCTTTAACATTGTGTCCAAGTTTTGTCTTGATTTGTTAATAATTGTAGATTCTAGAGTGTAAACAAACTTAAAACAGCTTTTTTTGACATTCAAGGGCAGATAACTCAGGACATTCTGGTCCGATCAGGCCCATAATCGAACTTGTCCGAGAACTTATGGTCATACTTACTTTGGCCAAGTTTGATCAAGATTGCCTACTTTTTGTGGATGCTAGAGTGTAAACACCCCAAATGTTGACGGACGGACGGACGCCGGACAAAAAGTGACCACAATAACTCACCTCAAGCACTTCGTGCTCAGGTGAGCTAAAAAGCAAACGCCGCGATCAGACTAAATATCGGTAGAATTTTAAAACAGTATAACTTAGGTGGAAATTGTTCGCTTATGATTTAGTCCGGAATCGAAAAAGTGTCCATTACAGCATTTGAGAACACATGGTTTCCAGATCAGCCTGTGTCAAATCTAAGTCTAATCATAACCCAGAATCGCTGTTTTTCAACTGCGGCAGATTAACCCTTTCCCAAACAAGACCTGTTTTTTTAGGTCTATAATGTGGAAGTCTTGTGAAAACATTGAGACAAGAGAAGAAACTGCTGATAACCAGCAGTTTCTCCTTTTGCATCAATATTTTCTGTGCTATATCATACACAAATCATATCTTTAACAACATCTATTTTGTCGTTTGTAGCAGCTTTCAAATACGAAAAATCCAAATTTTGGCCGTTTGTGAAAGGGTTAAAACAAGCTGCAGTAACTAGGTTTTCATTGAAAAGCGACGAAGTCCTCCACTAGGCTACAGGACATGATGAAACTCATGGTGAGCGGCATCGTTCTTGATACACAGGCTGATCTGCATATCGCCGGTGTGAGATCAAAACCTCGTAACTTCAGATTTTTCAAGCTGTAGTTACGAGGTTTTGACCTCCCACCGACGATATAATTATGTTGACCTCAAATGCCATAAGGGACCTTTTCCCAGACCCTTGTTCAGTTGATTTTATTCGTGTCAAATCGCCATCCCACCTTACTGGAAAGTGATATTGAAAACTTTCATTATTAATTTAGAACACCTCTATCACCCTGTTTTATTCGTCAAAATTGTCTGAGCCATTCCATATCTAATTGGTTTGAAATAAATCATTTGGTTATACAATTGACAATTTCCATTGTAGGCCCGTAGGAAGCAATTTCATATGGGAGCTAAAGCCATTGTTCTGAATATTGGGGGGGAGGGGGGGGGCGCTTATTTGGATTTTCCCAAAAATTTCAGTGTAAAATTAAGAAAATTCGGCATATTTGGCCAACATGGAGGGGGGGCTTAGCCTCCTAGCCCCCGCCCTGTTCCTACGGGCCTGCATTGTATTAATTATATTATTAATTGTTATTGTTTAACCCAATTCGTTACAACTTCGGTCGATATCGAGATCGTTCGTATTTTGGACTTCGACAAAGTGAGCGTGAAAGTTGACGCATAATACAGCTGAGGTGTTTTGAGCGTAGGAAAACAGCCGATGTGTGCCTTGGAAGCCGAGACCATGCAACCAGTCAAGAAAGAGTACACAGGCCTGCGTCCGTTAATTGAGCATTGGCACTATCTAGACTATTCTTTATCACTATTCTTGATAAAGAATAGTCTAGATGGTGTCAAGACTCAAATTACGGACGCCTGTTGGACGGTCACCAGCTTTGAGAAACTTATTACGGGACGGTTCAAAGATCTTACAGAAGGCATTTTTGGGAAGAATTAGGTTTTACACTTTTTTGGTCTTTCGGAGCGGAAAACATTGTGGGAGGTGAAGAAGCTTGTGACAAGCAATTTGTTCATTTTCCACATTGTCTTCCAAAGCATTCGTCCTGTTGGGCGTCAGAAGGCGCGACTATTTTGGTATGTTTTAACCCGTTACCAAACGGCAAATTTTTATACTAGACCAAATTCAAAGATGACGCAGATGACAATTTCAAGTGAATGAAATTTTGATATTTTTTTGTCTTTTTAAGTAGAAAACTTTGTGGTAAATGAAGAAATTGCTTGTTACAAGCAATTTCTTCATTTTCCACAATGTTTTGCTATGCCTATATTTAGAAAGGCGTAAAAAGCGTCAACTTTTGGGAATGGGTTAAACGCGTGCGGACTGTAAGTAGGCTGAACAGAATTTGTACACGTATAGTTTTCGGACATAGGCCAGCCTACACTTTTTACAGGTTTACAACCCACCACCAGATACCAACCACTTCGTGTATCTTCGGGCTACATCCGTGACAACGGATATTAACTAGAGATACATTCGTCAATTTCCGGGCGTTATCTGTGGCAACGATCCATATTGACGAGGGATGCACTCGTCAATTTCCGTTGCTAAAGGTGACCCCCGAAGATGCACGATGCGTTTGTAGTTAATGATAGGTTGTAATCCTTAACGTCAGTAGGCCTATATCAGCTATAGGTCTTTGATCAGTGGGCAAGAACCTTCCTTCAATGACGAAATACATGCTAAATTACCGGTAACCCATTACTGTATAGTGACGCCTTTGTACTCCTTCGCTAGAAAAGGATTGAAAAAACTATGTGGAAAATGAAGAAATTGCTTGTGACAAGCAATTTCTTCATTTTCCACAAAGTGTTCTAGGCCAAAATGGAAATATTTTTTAGTATTTCATCAACTTGAAATTGTTGTCTACAACACATTTCAAATTGGAATAGTCGAAAATATTGTCATTTGGAAATGGGTTAAGTTAATTTACGTCCTAGCGCAAGGCCTGGCTTTGACGTCATTGACATATTAACAGAAAGGGTTCTGCACAGTTTTCAGACATACATTGACGACTTTTTAACGTCATTTTAAACGACCATATGTATACTCAGTTCCACAAGAAAGTGTGCACTTTTAAATTTTGAATATCTCGAAAAGTATACCATCTACCGTCAGGAATTTTTGTACGACACATCGCAAGACAACTGACAAACGATATATTGATGAAGAAATCACATAGTACGCACGAATTTTCGGCTTGGTTGTAACTTTGATTTTTAGTGTTTCACGTATACCTCACGTGCTGGATGAGTTATCGATCTGAAATTAAACCTACTTCAATCTTTTTGTCATACCTTAGCATAAAAACACATTCCATTACATTTGTTCATAGCGCATTAGCGTCAGACGAATTGCAATTAACGTCGGTGAACAGGACTGAACCTAGTGAAAACAAAAGCTCTCAACAAATTTGAATTTGTACAGTAATTATCTTCTAATAGCAAATGTCCATTTGTATGGCACCATAAAGGCATACACATTTGTTGTAGAACGTTGTTTCACCGTTCGACGTCAATTTACTAGACTACTAACGTAGCGTTTACTAACGTTGACGCACACATAACGTCTACAGTAAAGTTCAACTTTTTGCGTGGAAATGACTTGGAAGGCCTGGTCAAACCCTTCAACGGCATATAAGCGTATAGCTTCTTCCAGAGAAAAAGTTGCAAAGAGTGCAAGTTTCAACACTATCAGCACCATAATGATCTGGCTGCGTGTATGCAGTATGATCAATTATATCGACATGTGTTCTGATGCTAATTTTCTTTAAGATCAAATTTGAAGGGTGTTATAAATTTTATTCCCTAAACTGCCATTAACTTTGTGAAAATAAAGGTAAAAGCGAAAGGCGAAAGTGCACACTTTCTTTTGGAACTGAGTATATATGTCCAGTGGGCGAGAACCATGCTTCAATGACGAAATACATGCTAAATTAAATCAACGCGTCCTAGCGTAAGGCCTGGCTTTGACGTCATTGCCAGTTTGAAAGAAAAGGGTTTGGTACAGTTTTCGGACATACATTGACGACTTTTTAACGTCACTATTACAACCATAGGTCTATGTTCATTGGGCGAGAACCTTTCTTCAATGACGAAATACATGCTAAATTAAGGTAGAAGACCCATAATGAAAAACACCACTTTCTAGCCATACGAAATCCATCAAAATACACACACTTCACATAAGTTGATTCATCGTGCCGGATTTCAAGATTATGCTTCAAGAAGAAAATGATTTACATACATGTATATCATTTTAATGTAACTCTATATTCATATGCAAGGGAGGTAATTTTGAGCATTTTTGTCAAATATTTTCATAAGTATGCATGAATTCAAAATACTAAACCGTGCAAAATGCTTATGTTTATATTTGGAATGGAAATGTAATACAGTTTAGGAATTACTGGCATTTTTCAAATTTCGCGGCTGGCTCTTTGGTGCTAATCATGGGTCTTCTACCGTAAGTTAACGCGTCCTGACGCAAGGCCTGGCCTTGTCATTGCCGGTTTGACAGAAAGGGGTTTGGTTTTCGGACATCCATTGACGACTTTTTAACGTCAGTATAACAACCATATGTCTATGTCCAGTGGGCGAGAACCTTTCTACAATGACAAAATACATGCAAAATTAAGTTTTTTATACGTTAGAACTCACATAAGGCCTGGTTTTGACGTCATTGAAAAAGGAAGGTGGTGATAGCCAGCATCTTGCCTGTTTGTCTCAATGTGTTCTATGCTATAACATGAATTAGTTATAGTGTTTATAATCTTATTTTTATTTGTTTAATTATGTATTTAATTTTACTTTGCCCGTGAGACTTTAATTCAAACCCATATTTATAAAAGCAACCGATCCAATAACTTTAGACTGTTACCAGCGTGTTCGAATATGCCTATAGCAGGTTAAACAATATCACTATTTTTTCGCTCATTCTTTTTAACATCAGACTATGCATACAATAATAGGCCTAAGAATTACGTGCCTAGGTGGGCAACTGTCATACATTGACGAATGAAAATCATTTTCTAAACAAGAATTAGACCTGTTTTGACGCCTGCAATCAAAAAGGGGTTTCGAGAACACGGGGGGAAAAGAAGAAAATCAGTATTTTCTTTTTACCTTCATGTTTTTCATGTTACATGGTGTTAAGATATAATCCTTTTGATAGCATTGGTTTTGTAATCTGCTCCACGGTCACCTATGGATCTAGACCACTCTAAAACGGTAATAACCATATTGTTTAATGAACATACGTGAAAGTGGCGTCGTTAATTGGGACGAACGCGCCCGTCGTTAAAATTTACGTACAAGAATATGGACCTACATGTAGGGGCCTACATCAGTTTGCCAATTTGTTGTATAACTTTTAACCCATTAGCAGACGGCAAAATTCTGAACATGTCCAAATTTAAAGATGTTGCAGGCGACATTTTCAAGTGAATGTTAGCATTATTTCTTTGTCTTTTAAAGACAAATTTGTGGTAGCAAATATTGTTGTAGCCAAGGATTAGGACCTCCACTTTGTTTCTTACGAAAGCAACAAATTGGAGGGAGAATCCTTGGCCTGTGAAGATGAGACAAGACCAGACCAGGTAGGCCTAGTTTGCTGCTTTTAGCGGCCCAAAGAAAGACAGCCATGCCTTAAAATGCTTAAAATGACGACCTTTAACCCTTTCCCAAACAGGACCTGGTTTTGACGTCCCTAATAGAAAAGGCTTGGCAAAACATTGAAACAAAAGCAGTTTCTCCTTTTGTCTCAATATTTTCTATGTCATATTTTACACTAGGCCTAATTCAATCTTCAATAACTTCCATTTTGTCATATGTGGCAGTTTTTGAAGTGGATCACCCTATATTTTCGCCGTTTGGGAAAGGGTTGAATAAAAGCTTTGGAAAACATTGAGAGAAAAGAAGAAAGGAAATTGACGAATGGATGTTCCCTTTCATCACAGTGGTCCTACATAGATCTTTATCGAGAAAGGAAAAAGATCTAGAAATAAGAAATGACAAAGGTTAAGCAATGCAGCGGCGGATCTATGATTTCTGCGGGGGGGGGGGGTCGAATAGGCCTATGTAGCCTACAAAAAGAGGGATTCGTTTAGACTGGTACCCATTCGTGCAAATAACTGAATTTACGACTGGGAACAGGTACTGCATTCTGTCCTTTGATTGGTCAATCGATATAATCGATAGACCAATGAAACGGCTCGGTGTATGGAAAGCGTCACCTGTCCAGGCCGTCTGAGTGACCGTCAGATATTAGCTATTACCGTACTTAAATCCGTAGTAGATTTCAGGTACGGGAACCAGACTAGGATTCGTTTTCCTAAGTATTATACAATCATGACTTAATTTTTGCACGAAATTGAAATAAACTGGCTACAGAGGGGGTTCGTTTGCACCCGAACCCCCTCTGGATCAGCCACTTAGCATGTACAGATCTATCAAACGCTTAGAAAATGGGGTCTAGAAAATATTGGGGTGGGGTGAATTTTAAAAAAAGATATCCGTTTCTTATTTTATCTTAACAAATTCCCAAATTATTTTTACTAGATCTATGAACGTTTTTGTAAGGATTGTCGGAAATGTTTACAACAAACGTTCTTAAAAATATAAACTGACTTTGCAGACGAAATTAAAAAAAAAAAAAAAAAAAAAAAGCTCTGGGATGGTATCCTAGACTGGTACCCATTCGTGTAAATAACTGAATTTAAATCCGTAGTAGATTTCAGGTACGGGAACCAGACTATAGGTATCCCAGTCTACAAAAAGATGAAGAGGAGTTACCT
The DNA here is from genome assembly GCA_963680895.1 of Fragum sueziense. Lineage (NCBI taxonomy): Eukaryota > Metazoa > Mollusca > Bivalvia > Cardiida > Cardiidae > Fragum > Fragum sueziense. The sequence continues at coordinate 33,393,491 of OY804601.1, forward strand.
CCCTGTACACCGGAAGTTGTAAGACAGAAAAAATAAACATGGTAGTGTACACGTGCTGTTCACATTTTTGGTTTTAAATGCCCAATAAATGACATGATCCTTTGAAAGAAATGTTTACTCTTACTGATAAACTGTTCAACTTTCTATAGACGATTTTTATAATGTGCAATTCCTGTTAATTCGGACAAATTATTCAATGTTTGCGTCCCTGCACAGCTCATTTATTTTTTACATTTTTATAAATGACTCCTTTAACTCACAGACTAACTGACTTGATCATTTTTATGTTATTACCACACATGCGCCAGTAATTTGAAACTGTAGAAACTAGTAGGATTATGCTGCATAAAATGTTTTTGGATAGCTATATCAAAGGAAAATTGACAGAAAACTATTACACAAACTGAAACACTATGGTATAAACGGAAATATTTTAACATGGTTAACAGCCTTCCTTACAACAAGAACTATGAGAACCACAGTTGAAGGGGAACACTCGGATTCGGTGCCTGTAGACTCTGGAGTCCCGCAAGGAACAGTACTTGGTCCTCTACTGTTTCTCTGCCACATAAACGACCTGCCAGAAGCCGTGACATCCAAAGTTAGACTGTTTGCTGACGACTGCCTCCTATATCGTACTATAAACTCCTTCAAAGATCAACTCGAACTACAAAAAGACCTTGAAAATTTGGAAACTTGGGCATAAAATTGGGGAATGAGATTCAATGCAAAAAAATGTTACATAATGAGCATAAGGAAACAAATACCAAAATTCTACTCGCTTGACAACCACATACTCGAAGAAGTAAATGACAACCCTTACTTAGGCCTCCAAATATCATCTGACATGAAATGGACAACCCACATCAACAAAGTGGTAAAAAAAGCAAATTCAACACTTGGTTTCTTGAGGAGGAATCTAAGGCACTGTAACGAAAGCTGCAGAAAAACAGCCTATGTCTCCATGGTGAGATCTCTGATGGACTACGGATCAGTCATATGGGACCCGTATCTAAAAAAAGATATCGACAGACTAGAAAGAGTCCAACGAAAAGCTGCCAGATTTATCAAACAGGACTACAGAACTCAACAAGACGGATTCATTAAAAACACTCTGGAAAAACTGGAACTACAACCACTCGCCACAAGAAGAAAAAGCCTTAGACTGATAATGCTGTATAAGGTGGTTGAGGGGTTGGTGCCAGGGCTGCCAGCAGACGAATTTCTGAAACGATCAAGACCAAGGAGAACAGTGAGAGCCAGAGAATTCAAAGACTGTGAATCAATAAACATTGTCAAAAACCAAATAAAAAACAACTCCAAGTGCTTCGATACAATACACGCAAAGACTGTCCAATATAAACATTCCTTCTTTCTGAAAACAATAACAGAGTGGAACAAATTGCCAGAAGAAGCAGTTAGCGCCAAATCAGTGGGGGCATTCAAATCCGCCCTAGACACTTTAATTCACCAAATCTAATCGCGCACTCCCCCCGTCGCGTTAAACCCAGAAGTGGGATCTGCGACGTAGAGATACAGATACAGATACAGATACAGATAGATTTGTATAATCAATCAAATTATCTGGTTTGGTTGCTATCTGTGTACTCTCTTAAGAACAGAGCACATTACATTCCATTTCGATAGAATGAGCTCTGTTCTCGCGGGGTCATTTCACGTCTAATCTCGGGGTTTTGGCGGGATTTCAGTATCCAATTGTTGGCTATACACAACAAAACAATTTAAAAAGCTGATACAAACTTTAATTGGCTGACGCTTCAAATTACCGGCTTCAGCCAAAAATAGAAGTGATGTAATGTATACATAATCAAACAAGATCAAACTGAATGATTTTGATTCGATAATTCAAATGTTACCGGCTTCAGCCAAAAATAGAAGCGACATAATCTATACGTAATGATCATGCAAGTTAAAACTGAATGATTTTGATTCGATAATTAAATTGATGTGCTATAATTAGATTATGACGACCAAATAGGCTGTTGGCGTACCGAAAACGGCAGAGGTCATATTAATTTGATGGTTTAATCAATAGACCTCGGCTCTGGAGAGTACTATCTGTGAGGTCTACAGAGACATTTACTATTTATTGATTCGGTCTGCACAATCCCCTAAGCCAATCAAAAACGTCGTTAGTCATAAAGTGCGGACCTGCACTCATTTCGGTGGATTTGAAAGCTTCGGTCTTTTTCGTTAAAGCATTACCAACTTTCAGCATATAATATCTCAACAAATAAGCATGATTATTAGAAATGTGTTGGTAGTTAGAAAGCTTAAATCACATTCTTTAATGAAAGAGTTTTGTTTATGAACATTAACAGGGTTCAACATTGACTTTTTTGGCTACAAGACCGCCGGGCTTGCTGCAGCCAGATGCTATGAGCCCGGACCAGATTTGCGCTAGCCCTGACCAAAAGTTTCCATTTCGGGAGAAATGGTGGTGAAACGATATGTCGACTGTATCGAGATATTTTACCTTACTGTAGCGATAGGTCGATAGAACTTTTAAAAGTCTGTAAATATCACGATAGTTCTTTTGACTATCGGTTGTTTACGAAAGTTTCCTTCAAAACAAAAGTAGAACAACAGTCCAATAAATGCTTGATTCTCTGTAAACATGCACTTTAAAAAACGTTTCAAAGATCACGAGTAAATTTACATAATTTGCCCTAGAGGAATACTCTAAATGAAGTTAATTGATCAATTACTCGGGCAGTAATTTTCCAATCTGACAGGTGCTTGGGAAGAGTCCATTTTGAAACGAGTCAAATTGGGTTAGAAAAATTATCAATGAAGGCATTTTGCACACAGGAATAAATATAAAATGATTCTTTTTTTTGTAGGAAATTGGTTTTACTTTCAGAAAATAACTGAATTTGAAGCGTATTCGGTCGTTTTCAGCACGATCGTAAGTTTCCGAATTTTTCGATTCATCTACTCAAGACGTCAGGTGATAATAAAGTCCGCCCATTTATGCAAATTTCTCATGATCTCTTCTTTACCAATGCGCGGATATTGCAAAAAAGTAAACAAACCAGAAAGGAAACCTTTAAATAAACTAAAAAAGTCAAGTTAAAGAATCTCAAATGAATGTATCCTTCGTTTCAATTACGGTGAAAGTGAATTTTAGATCTGATGTAAGGACGACCAGTCGGGCTAGCATCTTGCGGGTCTTACTAGCCCGGACGAAGCAACAGGCAGTGAATGTCTGTCGGACGTGCCTTAGTGTTGAACCCTGATTAACGATGGAATTTTGAAATATTCTGCCTCAAAAATGGTATCGCGTAACAATATCAGGGTTCAACATTAACTTTTTTGGCTACAAGACTGCTGGGCTTGCTGCTGCCAGATGCTATGAGCCCGGACCAGATGTGCACTAGCCCTGACCAAAAGTTTCCATTTCGGGAGAAATGGTGGTGAAACGATATGTCGACTTATGGCTGTATCTAGTGACTTGGAAAGGCCTGCGCCATGCGCCATATAGTCACATTGAAATTCCAAATGTCACATTGTTTTAGCTAATGGGTGGGCCCTTGTCCCATTGAATTTTGCTGTATATGAGAATGGAGCAATTTTACCCTATAATTGTCACATCAATTTTCAAAATGTCACATTAATTTTGTAAGTGGAAGCGACATTTTCCCAATGAAGAAATGTCTTTCCCAATCACTGTGTATCGCGATATTTTACCTTACTATAGCGATAGGTCGATAGAACTTTTAAAAGTCGGTAAATATCACGATAGTTCTTTCAACTATCGGTTGTTTTCAAAACGAAAGTAGAACCAAAATCAACATCAACAGAGTCCAGTAAACGCTTGATTCTCAGTAAACATGCACTTAAAAAAGCATTTCAAAGATCATGAGTAAATAACATTTGCTCTAGAGGTATACTCTAAATGAAGTTAACTGATCAATTACTCGGGTAGTAATTTTCAAATCTGACAGGTGCAATGAAGAGTCTATTTTGAAACAAGTCAAATTGGGTTAGAAAAATGGTCAATGAAGGCATTTTGCACACAGGAATAAATATAAAATGTATTCTGTTTTTGTAGGAAATTGGTTTAACTTTCAGAAAATAACTGAATTTGAAGCGTATTGGATCGTTTTCAGCGCAATCGTAAGTTTCGGAATTTTCTTCTCTGATTAATTTGCCCGATCACCTACTCAAGACGTCGGGTCCGCCCATTTATACAAATTTCTCATGTCTCTTGAACTTCCTTACCCATGCGCAGCGTTAGCGGATATTGCAAAAAAGTAAACAAACCAGAAAGGAAACCTCTAAATAAGCGAAAAAAAGTCAAGTTAAAAAATCTCAAATGAATGTATCCTCCGTTTCAATTACGGTGAAAGTGATTTTAGATTTGAAGTAAGGACGACCAGTCGGGCTAGCATCTTGCGGGTCTTACTAGCCCGGACGAAGCAACAGGCAGTGAATGTCTGTCGGACGTGCCGTAGTGTTGAACCCTGGATATAGACCGAGGAAGTAACCTCGATGAAAAAATGAAAGTGAGGCTATGACGTCATGCCGACTGATTCTATTTCTTCAAAATTAATTGCGAAATAAGGAAGTAATTGAAGTTTGAAGTTTGCCGATTACCTCCCCTATTCTGTCACTTGATTTCATGTTTCAAGTTGATGCGCGCAAGTGCATTAATAGAAACTCGAATGCGCTCATATCCACACTAAAGCAGGCTATTGGAACTCTTAATTCCACTTGTCAAAACAGGATAGAAGTTAAAAATGAAAGATAGATTCAATGTTTTGTCATGAAAGTGAACAAGGGTGGTTGTCTCTCCTGATTCCATCCTTTGATATCGCTATTTTGGAAATTGTTGTGGCGAAAAAAGAAAATGCGGAGTGTGAATCAGCTCCTTTGCCTTAAATATATTGTTGGGTATTTTTAACACAGGGATTCTTTAGAAACACCCATTTGTATGCCTGCAGCAGCAGTCAAATATCGAAGTCTTTTTTTCTGTCTTCATATAAAATAATTTTGATACTAGGAAAGGTGCAATTTGGGCAAAAAGGAAAACATCACTACCGAACATTGTTATCTTTTGCCAATGGGGAAAGTTGTAGTTTAACAATAACTTGCCACCGAATTTCTTCAATGGCTATTTCACACCTTACAGAAAGTTGGTAATTTCGGGACAGAATGTGCTTTTTACGCCTGGTATGTTAGTATATAAATCTTGTTATTTATTTCAGACAATGTTTATTCTGTACGAGCATGCCTCAGGGTATGCCCTGTTCAAGGTAAAAGAATTTGAAGAGATGGGAATGTTATTGCCAGAAGTGGAGAAGGGGGTGAAGGATCTCGGCAAGTTTCATTCCGTCGTCACCTTGACGTCATTCTGTCCCTTCAAAAGTGGAACAAACGCTTTAGATAACATCAACAGTATATCTGAAGGTAATATTTTTAGCGCAAGTATTTGTAGAATAGGTGGGTGGGCTATTCTAGTCAGTGCTCAGGCATCAATAATGGCATCGGCATAATGCTTTGGTTTTCAAGTGCAAGTTTCTCAAATTTCTGTTTCTACTAATGCTATTGCTTTCAAACTTTGTAAATGCTTCTGTGACAATAATATCAGCCTCTAGGCAAAGATAATTACTGTAACATTTAATTAAATGGATTTTTTACCACTGTGATATGACCATCATAGCAGTTGAAAGAGGTGTTAAACCTTAATCAATTAATCTATTCTGCCTGCTTCTTTTAACCCTTTCCCAAACAACAAACATTTTTGAAAATTTTAGGGTGATCCACATCAAAAACTGCCACAAATGACAAAATGGATGTTATTAGAGATAGAATTCGTGTAAAATATGGCATAGAAAATATTGAGACAAAAGGAGAAACTGCTGATTATGGACAGTTTCTTCTTTTGTTTTAATGTCTTGATTGTCTTCCCAAGCCTTTTCTATGAGGGACGTCAAAACCAGGTCTAGTTTGGGAAAGGGTTAAGTCAGCAGGGCATCATGGGTTAAGATTTTTACATGTTTTCCATCACCAGGTGTAATACATGAAGATCTGAGAGTATTTCTGGAGACCAATCTACCAGCTAGTAAGAAGAAGAATAAAGTCACTGTTGGTGTTTCTGATTCTAAGATAGGCTCTGCTATATCAGAAGAGATGGGATATTCATGTAACCATATAGGGGTAGTTCCAGAAATTATCAGAGGTAAATCAGATCTACAGATAAGACGGAATGAAGGCTTTCAGAATTCAATATTTCCTTTATTGTGAATAAAATCATGTGTTTTGGGTACTCATTGGAATCGTCTCATTGAGTACCCACAACATAGGATTTGTAATTGGAATAAAAAAGTTAGAACGCCTTCACTTCACTACCACTTATCTCTAGCTCTGTAATCATGGAATTTGATAAACTATTAGTATCAACTATGTTGGGTGTTCTTCCTTGATATAAGTGTCTGTGTTTTAGAACATGAAAAGTTAATCTTGTTTTAGATCACTGCTTACATTGTTGTATCATTGTTTTGATAATAGCAGCAGTTGCAAACTTTTTATTAATTTCATTTTGACATTGTCATAGGGAATTATTTTGATTCACATTGCGAACTACAGAGATGGCAATGTGTAAATATTTCTTGAATATTTTTTGCATTGAACCCAAAAGTATTAGAATGTAATTGATGGATTTTTCTTGTCGTAAATTATCTGCACTATATTCAAGCAGACTTGAAATTTTTGTCAATTTTACCAAATTTCATTGTCAGCATGACTGAGCACGACGCTCTGTAAGTTTGTATCTTAACATTATGATTTTGTTTTTCCAGGAATTCGACTACATTTCCACCACCTAGTTAAAGGTCTAACAGAAGTTTCAGCCAGTAAAGCCCAGCTCGGTCTTGGACACAGTTATTCTAGAGCCAAGGTCAAGTTTAATGTAAACAGAGTGGATAACATGATTATTCAGAGTATAGCCTTGTTAGATCAGCTGGATAAAAATATCAACACATTTACTATGAGAATCAGGTAATTTTTACCTCGACTTTTCGAAGAAAATGAGAGCTTATACTGTCACCCGGGCGTCGGCGTTGGCATCGGCGGTGGCGTTGGCGTTGCAACAACAGTTGAAGTTTTTTCAAACATCAATAACTTCCATACTATCAAAGGGATTCAACTCAAACTTTGAATACTTATTCACCATCACACCCTCTACCTTACTACCAGGGCCCATGACCCTGGCTCTACTATATTTGGAGTTATGTCCCCTTTATACTAAGCAACTTAGAAAGTCGAGCGCACTGTCTTCGGACAGCTCTTGTTTACTCATTACCAGGTATTGACGCTTTCTGTCGCCCAACTAGATAAAATCTTTGGAAAACATCGCACAATTTCTTACCTGAAGTGGGGCCAATTTCACCGTAGTTGTTATCCATCCCATGATGCACAATCCTTTCCTTGATTTGTGGAAAATGAAGAAAATCTTTGTCACAAAGAATTTCTTGATTTCCCACAATGTTTTCTCCTCAGAAAAACGAAACAATAAAAAAATCCATTCACTTTAGATTCTTTTCTGTAAATATGAGATCAACATGGATGCATACTTGCCTGGTTAGTGTTTACATTCAAAATTTGCTTCTTGAGATAACACGTTTTGTTTTAACTTGGACTTAAACCCTCGACAAGATAAGCCTAGGCTAGCTTCGACATGAGGGCCTTGTTTAACATGATTACAAAATGCTTTTTGCATAAATTTAAATGTAATTACACATAACTGTCATATTTGTGACAATCTTGTATTACAGAGAATGGTATTCGTACCACTTCCCAGAACTTGCCAAGATCTGCAAAGAAAACCACCTATATTGTGTAGCAAAGATTATAATATATAATTTGCCACTACAGCTTAATTTTTGCATGGATAACCCTGATATTGTTTTGAATCTTTCTGTTACAGAGAATGGTATTCATACCACTTCCCGGAACTTGCCAAGATCTGCAAGGAGAACCATATGTATTGTCGTGTAGCGAAGATCATGAAGAATCGTCGTGAACTCACCGGTGAAAAAGTCTCCGCGTTGGAGGAAACTGTGATGGACGAAGCTATGGTTAAAACTATCATCGATGCCGCAAAATCTTCTATGGGTAAGCGGCTAAATCCTTTCCCACATGATTATTCATTTTGATGCCCCATAAAGAAAGGCTTTGGAAATCATCGTGGAAAAGGGAGAAATTGCTTGTGACAAGCAATTTCTTCATTTTCCACAATGTTTTTAACCCAAAAAGCAAAGACTTTTGAAATTTCACCAACTTGATATTGTCTTCTGCAGCACCTTTGAAATTGGAAAAGTCCAAATTTTTCTGTCTGGTAATGTGTAAACTCTTCCTAACAAGCCATGGCTATGACATGCAAGTATGTAATAGAAAGCTGTGTGAAACACAGAACTGTCGTGAACTCACCGGTGAAAAAGTCTCCGCATTGGAGGAAACTGTGATGGACGAGGCCATGGTTAAAACAATCATTGATGCTGCTAAATCTTCTATGGGTAAAATAGCTTAACCCTTTCCCACATCATGACTCATTTTGACACCCCATAAAGAAAGGCTTTGGAAATCATCATGGAAAATGAAGAAATTGCTTGTGACAAGCAATTCCTTCATTGTCCACAATGTTTTTAACCCAAAAAGCAAAGACTTGAAATTTCACCAACTTGATATTGTCTTCTGCAGCACCTTTGAAATTGGAAAAGTCCAATTTTTTCTGTGTGGTAATGTGTTAACTCTCTTCCAAACAAGCCATGGTTATAACATGCGAGCATGTTATAGAAAGCTGTGTATAACACACAACTGTCGTGAACTCACCGGTGAAAAAGTTTCAGCATTGGAGGAAACTGTGATGGATGAGGCCATGGTTAAAACAATCATCGATGCCGCAAAATCTTCTATGGGTAAGCAGCTAAATCCTTTCCCACATGATTATTCATTTTGATGCCCCATAAAGAAAGGCTTTGGAAATCATCGTGGAAAAGGGAGAAATTGCTTGTGACAAGCAATTTCTTCATTTTCCACAATGTTTTTAACCCAAAAAGCAAAGACTTTTGAAATTTCACCAACTTGATATTGTCTTCTGCAGCACCTTTGAAATTGGAAAAGTCCAAATTTTTCTGTCTGGTAATGTGTAAACTCTTCCTAACAAGCCATGGCTATGACATGCAAGTATGTAATAGAAAGCTGTGTGAAACACAGAACTGTCGTGAACTCACCGGTGAAAAAGTTTCAGCATTGGAGGAAACTGTGATGGACGAGGCCATGGTTAAAACAATCATTGATGCGGCTAAATCTTCTATGGGTAAGATTGATTTGATTTAGTCGAAGTTTAGCCCTATCCTAAATGGCTATTTATTAGCATAGTCAAATTCAAAAGCTAACAACAAAATGAATGTTGATAAAGATTTAAATTGTGTATGAGCCTAGAAAATATTGAGTCAAAAGTAGAAAATGCTGATTATCAGTATTTTCTTCTTTTCTATTTTCCCAAGACTATTGTGTTTGGCACATGAAACCAATTCTTGTTTGGGACATTGTTAATATAAACACAAAACTGCTGTGAACTCACCGGTGAAAAAGTTTCCGCATTGGAAGAAACTGTGGTGGACGAAGCCATGGTTAAAACAATTATCGATGCCGCAAAATCTTCTATGGGTAAGCAGCTTCAGTGTTGAATCTAGCTTGGCCCAATGGGCCCACAGCTCTTGGTAGAGGGGGTCATCGAACACAAATACTCAGAAAAATTATTGAATAACTAAATGTTATGTGAATTAACAATATAGTTGTTACATGGTAATAGGCATTTTAGACAAGTTCAGACATTATTTGCATGTTTTCATTCGGTAAAGACTGTAGGATCTTTTGCATTTGGGCCCAGACTCCCTTCTGAAGGAGGCCATTTTGGGATTTCAATTTGGCCATGGCCCCTTCTAGATTGAACACTGGCAGCTTTACTCTTTCCCAAAGAAGACCTGGTTTTAACACCCATAAGCTTGATTTAGATTTAAAAGTCTTACTTGAACTCTCTTTCAAACAAGCCATAGTTATCATGACATGTTTGCAATAGAAAGCTGTGTAAAACATCAACCCTTTCCCAAACGACAGAAAGTTAGGATGGGCAAAGTTAAAAGCTGCTGCACACAACAAATTTCATAAAGATAAAGAAAGGAATAAGAAATGAAAAGCAAAGAAAATATTGAGGCAAAAGGAGAAAATGCTGATTATCAGCATTTTCTTCTTTTGTCTCTATATTTTCCCAAAGTTATTATGTTTGGGACATCAAAACCAGGTCTTGCTTTGAAAAGGGTTGATGGAAACACAGAATTGTTGCAAACTCATCAATGACAAAATGGATGGAAATATTCTGAAATAAAGTTCAGAGTAGTGTACAATTAGTCAAGTAAACATTGAGGCAAAAGGAAAAATCATAATCGCCATAATAAATACTTGCAGGTGCATAATTACATTCTATCTTTGACCAATATCGGGACTTTGAGGTTTGACCCATTACCCTACAATTTGGCTTTTTGACGCCCTACAAGAAAAAAGGCTTAGGAAAACATTGTGGTAAATGAAGAAATTGCTTGTGGCAAGCAATTTCTTCATTTACTACAATGTTTTCTAACCAGAAATTGTAGTGATATGGAAAGATTTTGAAATTTCATTAACTTGAAATTGTCGTCTGCATTTCTTTCCAAATTGGACCAGTCTGAAACTTTGCCGTGTGGTAATGGGTTAAGCTAATGAAAAATTGTATCAGACTGCCAAGAATTGGATAAAGAAATTCATGAACAACGCGAGATTAGAAGAGATGGTTTATTAAATCAACAGAGTGAAATTGTTTAGTAGTCCTTATAAATTAGTACCTTTGTACTCTATATGTTTGAGTGGCCTTCAAAAGAGTACATTTACCCCATTCCTTTCTGTTGTTTGTTTTAAATGACCTTTACAACAACATGAAGTTTGTACCTCCTGTGAGATTTGACATTTGCTTGTCCAGCTGCACTCAATGCCCTTTTAAACGCTTTCCTGATAGTTAAATCCTTTTTCAAGCATTTCATAAACAACATTTTCTTTTCTTCAATATATCAAAAAGTATTTTCCTTCTTACAGTCAGATAGATTTTGACATTTTCATCATCTTTGAATTTGGAAATATAAAAAGAATCTAAAATAGGTTAGATATTGTTAAATTTTGTAAGGAAACACATGCTGAGACCCAGTGCAAATGGATGGGTGCATAAACAAACTTAACCCATTCACAGATGCCAAAATTTTGGACTGGTCCAATTTGAAAGGTGTTGTAGACAACAATTTTAGAACAACGGAATTTTAAAAATCTTTTCATTTTGGGTTAGAGAGCATTGTAGAAAATGGAGAAATTGCTTGTGACAAACAATTTCTTCATTTTCTTCTATTTTTTCCAAAGTATTTTCTTGAAGGGCGTCTAAAAGCGTCACAGACACTATCTGGGAATGGGTTAAAATACAGCGTTCACTTGAAATTTTGGCCGCGGCCTTAGCGCAGTTGGTAGCGCATCTGACCCTCATTCGAGAGGTCCCGGGTTCGATACCCGGCCGCGGCTAATACCCTTTCTGACAAAATTGTCTCCCACCAATGGGTTTGAAATCGTTAACCTAAGTGGGCGAGCAGCTGGAGGCTCGGTAAGGGTGTTGTGGTAGTACTGGTTTGAGAAACAACAGGAATCCATGGGTAGGTGCTCCAGCTGCCGCGATATGACCCTGGTAGTTGAAAACGGCGTAAAACCCCAATAAACTCAAACTCAAACTCACTTGAAATTTTAACATTATATCAATTATTTATGTTTTTTGTTACAGGTATGGATATTTCACCAATAGATTTGATTAACATCGAGACATTTGCCTCCAAAGTGATTTCCCTGTTAGACTACAGGAAAGGTTTACAAGAATATTTAGGGAACAAAATGTTGCAGGTCGCTCCAAACTTGTCAGCCTTGATTGGTGATCAGGTAATTCAACACTTCCGAATAATTCCAATCGATATCTTATTTTAGAGACATAGGACAAAGCGATTAAAAACCTTTGAAGGAAAGAAATAAAATACTAACATCTAGCATTTTATCCTTTTACCCTAATATCAGATGACAAAACTGCAGACTGGTCTAAAATAAAAAGAGATTGATTCAAAATATTGAGAAAAAAATTTTCCATGATGCACAAATGACACATTATTGTCAGGGCTAGCTAAGCCCTAGGGCCTAGCTAGCCTATAAAGGGTGTGTATTAAAAGAAAATGTATGGTCAGGGGGCATGCCCTCGTTGAAAAAAAAATGAAAAAAAGGTGCACCTTTGGGTGGAATTTGCAACCTCTCAATAGCTTTCTTGACCAATGGAGAAATATTTATTTTAGCATAAAAATGGAGATGAAAAGCTTTACTTTGGTATAGTAATTATGCCCCCTTTTCGAAGAAAATGGGGGTATATTGTTTTGCAAGTGTCGGTCGGTCGGTCGGTCCGTAGGTCGGTCGGTCTGTCCGTAGACCAAACCTTGTCTGGAGCATAACTCAAAAAGTATTAAAGGTAGAATCATGAAACTTCATAGGTGGATAGATCCTATTATGGAGAGGTGCAGTGCATAAGAACCGTAACTCTGCCGATCAATTTTTTTGAGTTATTGCCCTTTGTTGATTTTATAACTTGATTCTTGTCCGGAGCATAACTCAAAAAGTATGTAAGGTACAATCATGAAACTTTACAGGTGGATAGATCTCATTATCGAGAGGTGCAGTGCACAAGAACCGTAACTCTGCTAATCAAATTTTTTGAGTTATTGCCCTTTGTTGATTTTCAAACTTGATTCTTGTCCGGAGCAAAATTCAAAAAGTATGTTAGGTAGAATCATGAAACTTTACAGGTGAAAAGATCTCATTATGGAGAGGTGCAGTGCACAAGAACCGTAACTCTGCCGATCATATTTTTGGAGTTATTGCCCTTTGTTGATTTTCAAACTTGATTATTGTCCGGAGCATAACTCAAAAAGTATGTAAGGTAGAATCATGAAACTTTACAGGTGGATAGATTTCATTATGGAGAGGTGCAGTGCTCAAGAACCGTAACTCTGCCGATCAAATTTTTTGAGTTATTGCCCTTTGTTGATTTTATTACTTGATTCTTGTCCAGAGCACAACTCAAAAAATATGTAAGGTAGAATCATGAAACTTTACAGGTGAATAGATTTTATTATGGAGAGGTGCAGTGCACAAGAACTGTAACTCTGCCAATCAAATTCTTGGAGTTATTGCCCTTTGTTGATTTTTACACTTAATTCTTAATCTTGCCTATATCTCATGTCCTTTTACACATACAGCCTTGATATTTCACACATAGATGCCTCCTATCAACATCGTTCACATTTAACCATGACCTTGGACCTTGTGACCTTGACTTTGGAGTTTGACCTACTTTAAAAAAAATTAAACCCGGCATATATTTCATGACCTTTTACAAATACAGCCTTGATATTTCACACATGGACACATCTTACCAAGACCTTTCACAATTGACCATGACCTTGGACTTTGTGACCTTGACCTTGGAGTTTGACCTACTTTTAAATAACTTTAACCTGGCCGATATATCATGTCCTTTTACACATACAGCTTTGATATTTGACACATGGAAACCTCTGACCAAGACCTATCACATACCACTATGACCTTGGACCATGTGGCCTTGATCTTGAAGTTTGACCTACTTTTGAAAAAATTAAACTGGGCCTATATCTTATGTGCTATTACACATACAGCCTTGGTATTTCTCACAAGGACACATCTTACCAAGACCTTTCACATTTGACCATGACCTTGGACCTTGTGACCTTGACCTTTGACCTACTTTTAAAAAACTTTTACCTAGCCGATATATCATGTCCTTTTACACATACAGCCTTGATATTTGACACATGGACACCTACGACCAAGACCTTTCACATTTGACCATGACCTTGGACCTTGTGACCTTGACCTTGGTGTTTGACCTACTTTAATAATACATTAATGTTGCCTATATTTCATGTCATTTTACATATACAGCCTTGATATTTCACACATGGTCACTTCCAACCAAGATATTTCACTTTTGACCATGACCTTGACCTTGGAGTTTGACCTACTTTTAAAAAACTTAAACTAGGCCTATATCTCATGTCCTGTTACCTATACAGTCTCAATATTTTACACATGGACACCTACCAAGACCTTGCACATTTGACCATGACCTTGGCCTGTGTGACCTTGACCTTTGATTTTTACATACTTTTAGAAATCTTTAACCTAGCCTTTATCTTATGTCCTATTACACCTACAGCCTTGATATTTCACACATAGACACCTCCAACCAAGACCTTTCACATTAGACCATGACCTTAACCTTGGCATTTGGCCTACTTTGAAAAACTTTAACCTGGCCTATGTTTCATTTTACTTTTACATATACAGCTTTGATATTTCACACATAGACACCTCCTACCAAGACTTTTCATATTTGACCATGACCTTGGACCTTGTTAACTTGACCTTGGACTTTGACCTACATCAAATATAGGTACTTAAGGGGGCATATATGTTTTACAAACATCTCTTGTTTCAACTGAATTACAAATCACATTTTTGGACAAAAACTTTTTTTGTCAAAATAATGTGGATTCAGCTGGTACTCTCATAGGCAGCTAGCCAGCTACGCCCCTGATTGTTGCAATTTCAAAACGAATGACCCCTAAGAAATTTACCTAAGGGTCATTAATAACACAAGTTATGAAATCCAGATTTTAAATCGTACTTGAGTCCTAAAGCATTTATAAAATTGGAGAAGTGACCTCCAACGTGCAGGGTCTCCTCTGACTCAAATCTGGGGTAAAAACCACACTTTTACAGCATGTTTGTACCCCCTCTATTAGAGACAAAGAAGGCTGCTTGCAAAAACTGGGGGTACTAGATTCATTTTTGGCGTAAAAGAAAAGCATTTAGAGGTTTTTGGACACCCTGACTTAGAAGAAAAGGGGGTCACTATGATTCCCAAGTTCTTAATCCCTCATATTTGATGTTGATGATTTCAGATTGGAGCGCGACTGATAGCTCATGCTGGCAGTTTGACAAACTTGGCCAAGTATCCTGCCTCTACTGTACAGATTCTTGGAGCTGAAAAAGCTCTTTTCAGGTATTATATTTATCAAAACTATAATGAATGGGAAAAATGAATGAGAAAACATTTTGGAAAATGAAGAAATTGCTTGTGACAAGCAATTTCTACATTCCCCACAATGTTTTCTACCCTGAAAGACCAAAAAACATCTACTCACATTGACATGGAATTGTTGTCTGCAACGTCTTTGAATTTTGAGCTGTCTAAGAATTTGCTGTCTGGTAAAAGGTTAAGTAAGTAATGGGATATTGCTTCAGTTAGATATGACTAAAAAAAAACAATAACTACCATTGTTGCCTTTTCCCTCAAAGTTTTGATAGTTTGACAGACTTGTCCAAGTACCCTGCTTCTTCTGCACAGATTCTCGTTACTAAAAAAAGCTCTTTTCAAGTATCACATGGTTTCTAATCTAAAAGCATTACCAGATGGCAAAGTTTTAGACTTGTTAAAATTCAAATATTTTACAGATGACAATTTCAAGAGAATGAAATATTACTTTTTCTGTCTTTCTAGATAGACAACATTGTGATCATAGAAGAAATTGCTTGTCATTTCTGAAAGGTTTTCTAAGGCTTTATCTTGTGAGGCATCAATAAACGCCAGTATTTGTTAATGAGCTACCCATTTCCCAACAGTGGCACTTATTGTCTAATTGATGCCAACAAGATAACATCCTAGGATTGTGACAAGCAATTTCTTCACTTCCTAAATGTTTTCTACCTAAAAAGACAAAAATATGAAATTTCATTCTCTGGAAACTGTCGTCTGCAATTTGAATTTGTACCCATCTAAACCCTGGCTCTGCCATTATCCATTCTGACATTTGATAAAAGTCATTTGTCTCTCACCAATGGGTGTGAATAATCTATGTGAGAGAGCAGCTGGAGGCTTGGTCTGGATATTGTTGTTGCACTAGTGCGTAGAGTTCAACGTTAACTTTCACCATACGGTCAGGCTTGTTGCTGCCAGATACTGCTGGCTTTGACCAATATGCATTGGTCCTGACCAAATATTTGCATCAGAATGATAATTAAGGAAATGATGTAAACAATAATTATCCTTTCATGATTTATCAGGCGAGTTTTGAATCACAAAAGAATGAAAATCTTAAAAAGCCTATGTTCTTGTTGTGTCTCGTATCATGTGTTTTCATGTGTCATGTTCTTTTAAAGCGTTAACAAACACATCATGCTCATTTCAGAGCCCTTAAAACGAGAGGAAAGACGCCCAAATATGGCCTGATATTCCACAGCACATTTATAGGACGAGCCAAACTGAAGAACAAGGGTCGTATATCACGCTACCTGGCTAACAAATGTTCCATTGCTTCAAGAATAGACTGCTTCTCAGGTACTTTTTAGTAGTGTTGTGTCGATAGTCGCCAGCTATCGAAAGCTATCGGATTGAGCCCAACATCGGCGACAATCGATTGCAATTTTCAACTATCGATAGTTGCACTTTTTTCTTTTACAGTTAATTTGCGGACATTTGGTTCTAATAATCAAAAAAGAAAATTGATGAATGAACGTTCCAGGCTATTTCCTTACTCTCCCCCAATCTCTTGCAATGACTTTTACGAAGTGAAAGTAGAAGTTTATGGGTCCCGAAGTTTATGCAAAGTAAACAGAAAGAATGACTTGATTGGTAGTCTGCTATTTACCAAAATTAATCGAACATTAACAATGACTTTTGATGGATAGATTCCAGCATTTAAAGCTACAATTAAGTAATGAAAATTGCTTAATAGTTTAATCAGTTATTATTTATCATGCAAGTGCTTTAAAAAAAGTTAACGGTCGAAATATTTTAATCGTAGCATTTCAAAGAACATAATTCCAAAAAGCAAATCTAGTAAGGGGATACCACTTGATTGGTAGTCAGTGATTTCAGTAAAATTAATCGAACAAGAACAATGTCTTTTGATGGATATATTAAAGCGTATGAGGTGCATTTTAGTAATTGAATATTGTTCAATCAGTTGTAATTAATTAATAGGGTGTTTTAGATCGTATAAACGATCGGAATATTATAATCATAGCATTTCAAAGAACATAATTCTCATCCAAGACTGACATACTCATATGCAAACAATAAAGCACACCATCAATAAAAGAAGTCTAATTGGAAAACGACAACAATAATGTCTCCAAATTGATCCACTGACAAAATTTAGCTTAGTTTGTTGACATGTTTAGGGAAGTCATGCTATCACATCGGCAGTGAGAAAACAGAAAAGTCTGTCTGAAGCTGGTAAAGAAATGGATTAACGGCGATGATTCCTACCTGTCCTGGAACTTCATCTGTTCATCACACATACATCATGTATGATGAATAGTTATATAGGTAGATACATTTTAAGCATCAAAAGCAGCCAAGGGCAGAAAGATAAACTTTAAATTAATTTTCCCCAATTTAACAAGTTTTCATGTATAGGCTCAATTTTACAAGATGAAAGGCTATATATTGCTTTTCTACCAATCTCTTATATATGATACTGAGTTAGATCTACATATTTAGGCTATGAAAAAAAACTTGCTCAAAAAATGAAAAAGCCAGCGTTATATACATTCAAAGAAAACTAGCCTCAGAAGCAACTCCTCAAGACCTTGTTTAAATTTGGCTCAGTATCGGAGTAGCATCATAATTATGCAGTTAACACATAAACAAATATACTTAATTATGATATTTACTAGGTTACACTGATGGACTTTTTTTGTTTACAAAGAACCGATTGTACAATCGATAATCAATCGGTTGTGACTTTCCGATTATCGATAGTGATTTTGCTGTCCGATATACAACACTACTTTTTAGCGTGTTTTAAGTTTTCATGTGCATGTTTGTCAAGTCTGTTTCTACTAATGCTATTGCTCTGAAACTTTGCACATGCCTCTGTGACTATGATATCAGCCTCTGGGCAAAGATTCATCACTTTAACATGTAATTTAGTTTAGTTGAATTTTTTACCCTCTTTGACATAAAAATTCATATACATAATAGAATATTTTCGATTAACTTCTTACACACAAATTTCCAAACTTATTTGATAATTTAGGTATTATAGGTTACAAAATTGAATGAGGATTGTTACCATTGTATCGCTTTATCAAAATATCTGTAATGATTCTCCTTTAATTTTGAACATATATTACATAAATAGATATCTTTTTTCAGAGGTCAAGGTTATATTAATCCCTGTGTTACAAGTGCAGGGAATTACCCATGTAATCCAAAAGCTTTAATTTTTCCAGATATTCCGTCAGCGGTATATGGAGAATTCATAAGAAAGCAAGTAGAGGACAGACTCAAGTTCTATGAGACCGGAGATATTCCATCTAAAACTGTAGATGTCTTATGGCTGCTGGAGCATTTCGACATGGAATCCTGTCCATTCTCACACTATTTGTTAACCCATTACCAAACGGCAAAATTTTAGGCTGGTTCAAATTCAAAGATGTTGCAGACGACAATTTCAAGTGAACGGAATTTAACATTTTTTGGTCTTTTAACGTGGAAAACACTGGGAAATGAAGAAATTGCTTGTCACAAGCAATTTCTTCATTTTCCAAAATGTTTTCCAAAGTCATTATCTAAAAGGGTGTCAAGGCGTCAGTTTGTGGGAATGGGTTAACACAACATCCTTTCAAATCTATTAACTTTTTTCAGATATCCCCACGTCGGTGTATGGAGAGTTTATGAGAAAGCAAGTGGAGGACAGACTCAAGTTCTATGAGACTGGAGATATTCCACTTAAAAATGTCGATGTCATGAAAGAGGCGTCTGGCGAGGTAATATATATGGACCTACCAAACGGCAAAGTAAATGCCATGCTCTCTGATTTAATTTGATACAGATATTACCAGCATTTTTAGGTCACCTGACCGAAGGTCATGGTGACCTATTGCGACCGTGTTTCGTCCGTCGTCGTGCATTGTGCGTCATGCATTGTGTGTTAACTTTTAATATTTTCGACTTCTTGAGAACCTTTGGATGGATTACAACCAAACTTGGCAGGGAGCACCCCCATGGGAAGCCGCTTCAGATTTGTACAAATCATGGAGTTATCTCCCTTTGGGGCCCCATAAGGGGCCAAAAAGGGGTTAAATAGGGTACATCTTAAAAAATCTTCTTCTCATGAACCGGCTATTGGATTTGACATATTTGGTATTTAGAGTCTTAAGGGCAAGGACAACAGAGTTTGTACAAGAGAAAAAATTCATACAGAAATGGCTGAGCTGGGGATGGGGGATGGGAGGGGGTCGCGTTATTAGTTAACTGAACATTTTTGACTTCTTCTTGAGAACCATTGGATGGATTACATTCAGACTTGGCAGGAAGCATCCCCATGGGAAGCCGCTTCAGATTTGTACAAATGATGGAGTTATCTTCCTTTGGGGCCCCATTAGGGGCCGAAAGGGGTTAAATAGGTTACATCTTAACCCTTTCACTGCCATAGGCGACTTTTGTCGACTATAGGGGGTCCCTGCCATAGGCGACTTTTGTCAACAAATTTATGGGGACGAAATATATGATTACCAACAACATAAAAAAGAAAAAAATATTGTCATTTCATAAATTACCTTTAAATTTTGGTCACATATAGGTGCTTAATTTGTCTGTATGTGCTGAAAATTTGAAAGGAATCCATCAAATGAGTTAAAAGTTATGCATGTTTTTGTGAACAGGGTATCGATTCTTGGAAATTTCTTCGAATTAATTCAGCCGTGAGAAACATGTCCGAAAAAAATATTTGGCAGTGAAAGGGTTAAAAAATCTTCTTCTCATGAACCGGCTGTTGGATTGGATTCACATTTGATATTTAGAGTCTTTAGGGCAAGGACAACAAAGTTTGTACAAGAGAAAAAAATCCGCCCAGAAATGGCTGTGCTGGGGAGGGGGGATGAGAGAGGAGTCGCGTTATTAGTTAAATTAACATTTTCGACTTTTTATCCCCCGCCGAAAAAATTTTTCGGGGGGGATATTGTTTTTGCCATGTCCGTCCGTCCTTCCGTCCGTCCGTCCGTCCGTCCGTCCGTCCGTCCGTCCGTCCGTCCGTCCGACATTCGTTTCCGCGCTATTTCTTGGAAACTATAGACCGGATTTCGATGAAACTTGGCACACAGCTTCACTACAAAGAGGACATGCGCATATCGTCGGGGTTACCCGGTTCGACCATTGAATTTAGAGTTACTGCCCCTGACTGTTTAAGCCATATACATACAGAGTGATATTCGTTTCCGCGCTATTTCTTGAAAACTGTAGACCGGATTTCGATGAAACTTGGCACACAGCTTCGCTACAAAGTGGACATGCGCATATCGTCGGGGTTACCCGGTTCGACCGCCGAATTTAGAGTTACTGCCCCTGACTGTTTTAGCCATATACATACAGAGTGATATTCGTTTCCGCGCTATTTCTTGAAAACTGTTGACCGGATTTCGATGAAACTTGGCACACAGCTTCGCTACAAAGTGGACATGCGCATATCGTCGGGGTTATCCGGTTCGACCGCCAAATTTAGAGTTACTGCCCCTGACTGTTTTAGCCATATACATACAGTGATATTCGTTTCCGCGCTATTTCTTGGAAACTATAGACCGGATTTCGATGAAACTTGGCACACAGCTTTACTACAATGAGGACATGCGCATATCGTTGGGGTTACCCGGTTCGGCCGTCGAATTCAGAGTTACTGCTCCTGACTGTTTAAGCCATATACATACAGAGTGATATTCGTTTCCGCGCTATTTCTTGAAAACTGTTGACCGGATTTCGATGAAACTTGGCACACAGCTTCGCTACAAAGTGGACATGCGCATATCGTCGGGGTTATCCGGTTCGACCGCCAAATTTAGAGTTACTGCCCCTGACTGTTTTAGCCATATACATACAGTGATATTCGTTTCCGCGCTATTTCTTGGAAACTATAGACCGGATTTCGATGAAACTTGGCACACAGCTTTACTACAATGAGGACATGCGCATATCGTCGGGGTTACCCGGTTCGGCCGTCTAATTCAGAGTTACTGCTCCTGACTGTTTAAGCCATATACATACAGAGTGATATTCGTTTCCGCGCTATTTCTTGAAAACTGTAGACCGGATTTCGATGAAATTTGGCACACAGCTTTACTACAAAGTGGACATGCGCATATCGTCGGGGTTACTCGGTTCCACCGCCGAATTTAGAGTTACTGCCCCTGACTGTTTTAGCCATATACATACAGAGTGATATTCGTTTCCGCGCTATTTCTTGAAAACTATAAACCGGATTTCAATGAAACTTGGCACACAGCTTTACTACAATGAGGACATGCGCATATCGTCGGGGTTACCCGGTTCGACCGCCGAATTTAGAGTTACTGCCCCTGACTGTTTAAGCCATATACATACAGAGTGATATTCGTTTCCGCGCTATTTCTTGAAAACTATAGATCGGATTTCAATGAAACTTGGCTCACAGCTTCACTACAAAGTGGACATGAGCATATCGTCGGGGTTACCCGGTTCGACCGTCGAATTTAGAGTTACTGCCCCTGTCTGTTTTAGCCATATACATACAGAGTGATATTCGTTTCCGCGCTATTTCTTGAAAACTATAGACCGGATTTCAATGAAACTTGGCACACAGCTTAACTACAATGAGGACATGCGCATATCGTCGGGGTTACCCGGTTCGACCGCCGAATTTAGAGTTACTGCCCCTGACTGTTTAAGCCATATACATACAGTGATATTCGATTCCGCGCTATTTCTTGAAAATTATACACCGGATTTCAATGAAACTTGGCACACAGCTTTACTACAATGAGGACATGCGCATATCGTCGGGGTTACCCGGTTCGGCCGTTGTATTTAGTGTTACTGCCCCTGACTATTTTAGCCATATACATACAGAGTGATATTCGTTCTGTTGAAGCCATATACATACAGAGTGATATTCGTTCTGTTGAAGCCATATACATACAGATTTATATTCGTTTCCGCGCTACTTTATTGACAATGAAAATATATTCGGCGGGGGATATCAATTCAACGAATTTGCTTGTTATATACGGATTTCAACCAAACTTGGCAGGAAGCATCCTAATAGGAAGCCACTTCAGATTTTGTACAAATCATGGAGTTATCTCCCTTTGGGGTCCCATAAAGGGCCAAAAAGGTGGTAAATTGGGTACATCTTAAAAAATCTTCTACTCATGAACTGGCTGTTGCATTAGATACACATTTGGAAGTCGAAGTCTTTAGGGCAAGGACTGCAAAGGTTGTACAAGAGAAAAAAAAATGTCAATAAATGGCCGTGCTGGGGATGGGTGATGGGAGGGGTTCACGTTATTACTTAACTTTGAACATTTTCTACTTTTTTTTTTTGAGAACCATTGGACAGATTTCTACCAAACTTGGCAGGAAGCATCCCAATGGGAAGCCGCTTCAGATGTTTACAAACCATGGAGTTATCTCCTTTTGGGGCCCCAAAAGTGGCCAAAAGGGGGTAAATAGGGTACATATTAAGAAATGTTCTATTGTTGGGTTGCATTCACATTTGGTATTTGAGTCTTTAAATAAGTTTGTACAAGAGAAAAAAAGACTGTCAAGAAATGGTGATGCTGGGGGGATTGCACTATTAGTTAACTTTTAACATTTTCCTTAACTGTTTCTGCTCATTAGCTCGACTTTTCGAAGAAAATGAGAGCTTATACTGTCACCCGGGCGTCGGCGTTGGCGTCGGCGTTGCAACAAAGGTTAAAGTTTTTTCAAACATCAAAAACTTCCATTCTATCAAAGGGATTCAACCCAAACTTGGAATACTTATTCACCATCACACCCTCTACCTTACTACCAGGGCCCATGACCCTGGCTCCACTATATTTGGAGTTATGCCCCCTTTATACTAAGCAACTTAGAAAGTCGAGCGCACTGTCTTCGGACAGCTCTTGTTTGATTCAGGTGACCGATAAGGCCCTCTGGGCTTCTTGTCTTCTTTTGCTTCATTTTGCCTTGTATTGAAAGATCAGGGGCATATTGTTTTACTATTGTCCATCTGTCTGTCCATTTGTCAGTCTGTCAGTCCGAAACTTAACATGAAAAACATGAAAACTTAGCATGTGCCTTTTCAGGGGCATTGGTGTTTTACACAAACACATCTAAATTGCACACAAAGTCAATCAAAATCAACATTTATTTGTGGTCTGCAGCAGCTGTGGAATTGGACCACCCAAAAATTGTACTTTTTGGTCAAGGGTTCAAAGGGTTAAGAAAGGTTATAAACACTTGCTAATATGAAGGAGAAACTGTCTTGTTTGCTTATAAAGGCCTTTTGGTGATAATTACCCTAAAGTAGAGGGTAGGTAACTAACTTTCTCTGTCAAACCCCTTCCTAATCATTACCCTGTGGAGACAAATTTTGGAAGCATTGATGGAAAAGAAGAACATTCGAAATACCATAATGCACATATTTAGCTTCACTGTTCTTCAATCAGTATTTTCTTCTTTTTATGCTCCCTGAAAAAATTCTGGGAAGCATATAGTTGCCATGCTGTCCGTTTTTCTTTCTGTCAGTCCGTCCCTCTGTCCACAGCCAGATCTCGGCTATTCTTGGACCAAATTCAATGAAACTTCACATGTGAACTCCCTGAGATAATCCCTAGCGATCTTATTCTCTGTTTCTCAATATGAGGATGTTTCATGGAAAAAGGGACCGTAATGTAGAAAAAAGTTTTTCTGTAATTTCTCTTCATCTAAGGGGCAGAATTTTTAATGAATTTTGTACTTAACCCTCTCCCAAACAAGACCTGGTTTTGACGTCCCTAACAGGAGAAGCTTGAGAAAACATTGAAACAAAAGAAGAAACTGCTGATAACCAGCAGTATCTCCTTTTGTCTCAATATTTTCTTAGCTATATTGTACAAAAATTATTCATTTTTCAATGTCCATTTCGTCGCCTGCAGCAACTTTCAAATTGGACCATCCTAAATTTTTGTCGTTTGGGAAAGGGTTAAAAGATAATTGAGATGTTCTAGCCCATATTTAAAAATAATGTCAGTACAAAAAATATGTCTTGGGAAAAGGGGGCTTAATGTATGACAGCTTTTTTGTGACAAACACTTATTAGGGGAGCATAATCCGTCTATGAGGCTCTCGTCTTTTAATGGTTTCCAGGCTTTGATGGACAACTTTACAGTTTTAATTAAACTGACGTTGTAGTCCGCTGCTTATTTGAGATTCCACTGATCTAAGAGTGTAAATTCTGATACACTTAAAATTGTCGTCTGCATGATCTTTGAATTTGGAACAGCCCAAAATTATTCTGTTTTGTAAAGGGTTAATTGGTTTCTGGTAAAAAAGGAAATTGTGTTAACCGATATTATCAAATCTAGTTGAGTCTGTTTATTAGTCCCCTACCGGTGTTCACACCGGAGGGGACTATAGGTTTGCCCTCCGTCTGTCCGTCCGTCCGTCTGTCTGTCCGTCCGTCTGTCCGCTCAAATCTGGATCCCGCGATAACTTAATAACTAAGCAAGCGTTTTTGATGAAAGTTGGTATATGACTAGATGGCAATGTGTAGATTATGCACATCATTTTATTTTTGTTTTTCGACTTAAATTGAGGTTGCGATGGTTACAGAAATAGTGAAAATATGGCCAAAAATGGGATCCTGCGATAAGATAATAACTAAGCAAGCTAGTCTGATGAGACTTGGTATATGACTATATGGCAATGTGTAGATTATGCACATCATTTTATTATTATGCTCCCCGAAAAAATTTAGGGGGAGCATATAGTCGCCACGCTGTCCGTCCGTGTGTCTGTGTGTCCGTGTGTCCGTCCGTCCGTCCGTCCACAGCCATATCTCGGCAACCCTTGGACCAAATTCAATGAAACTTCACATGTGAACTCCCTAGGTCAATACCTAGAGACCTTTTTCTCCGTTTGTAAATTTAAGGCTGCGTCATGGAAAAAGGGGCCTTAGTGTAAAAATTAGTTTTTCTCTTATTTCTCTTCATCTAATGGGCAGAATTTAATGAAAATTTGTGCTCATGTAATAAATAGGATGTTCTAGACCATATTCTATAAATAATGTGTGTACAAAAAAGCTGTCATGGGAAAAGGGGGCTTAATGTATGATAGTTTTTATTTTGTGACAAACACTTATTCAGGGAGCAAAATCCGTCTGTGACGGCTCTTGTTGTTTTTAGACTAAAATTGTTGTTGCTATGGTTACGGAAATAGTGAAAATATGGCAAAAAATATTGGATCCTGCGATAAGTTAATAAGTAAGCAAGCTAATTTGATGAGACTTGGTATATGACTAGATGGCAATGTGTAGATTATGCACATCATTTTATCTTTGTTCTTTGACGAAAAGTGTGGTTGCTATGGTAACGGAAATAGTGAAAATATGGCAAAAAATGGATCCTGCAATAACTTAATAACTAAGCAAGCTAACTTGATGAAACCAGTAACTTTATTCAAGTCATTTGAATTATATTTCCGAAATTTTGGGCATAACATTTCATATGTTTGACAATTATTTTGATGACTTGTTCATCTTAATCTATTATTGATTACCGTATTGAGTCAATGTGAAGCCGGTAGGGGACTTTATGTGTTGCATACAACACCAGATACTTGTTTTAGAAGTTTTTTGCTTGTAAACAAAATTCTATTTTGTTTGTAAACAATTTATAAAAATGTCAAAGAATATGCATCATTTATGTTGTAATTTAGTAAACAGCAGACAATTTAGAGTTTCACTAATAAAATGTTAACTTCTGACCCAATCAATTTACGATACTACCAATCAACAAAAGATCTACTCTTAAAGGCATAGATGTCCGTATAATGCCAGATTTTTTTTTGAGAATAGTTGTTAGAAAATTAATAAAAGAAATATTTTATCTTTCATAGGCTGTAAAAGCACGAGCAGAACAAGTGAAAAAAGACAAAAAGCAGAAGAAAAAGGAGAAGAAGAGAAAGCGTGAGTCGGAAATGAACGGTACCTCGGAAAATGGCGACACAACCGCAGACATGACGGCAGATACGACGGCGGATCTTACCGCAGAGGCTGACGACCTTGAAGAACCTCCCAAAAAGAAGAAAAAGAAAAAGAAGAACAAGAATAAAGGTACTGTAGATTAGTTCAATAATGGTCAGAAATAACATTCCTCTTATGCGCCTTTGAAATAAGTAAAATTTAAGTGATCTGAATTAATAGGATAAACAGAAAAAAAGAAATAGTTGAGCTTTAATCAGGCAAATGATCCTCTTTTGCCATTTTAGAAAAGCAATGTTGCTGCGGAACCAGGATGCCTGAGAGGGGGGCGTTTCTGTATGAAATAATCAGGCATCAGAAGGGGTTGAAACGAACCAACAAACCCCCCTCTTGATCCACAAATGTATGGATCCCGATTAGACTGTGCATACAATGCATAAGCACAGTCTGATCAAGATCATCCATGCTGTTCAGTTATAGCTTAACCCTTTCCCAAACGACAAAATTTAAGGGTGGTCCACTTCAAAAATTGCCACAAATAACAAAATTGAAGTTATTAAAGACATAACTTGTGTAAAATATGACATAGAAAATATTGAAACAAAAGGAGAAACTGCTGATTATCAGCAGTTTCTTCTTTTGTTTCAATGTTTTCCCAAGCCTCTTCTGTTAGAGACGTCAAACCAGGTCTTGTTTGGGAAAGGGTTAAAGCTTAATCATTACCTGTAAGAGGGGTAAGACTATGACATAAAGGTCCTTTTTCCAGATCAGCTCCATTACAATTCTTGTTGATATTTACATTTTCAGATGAAGACGAGGCCAATAATACCATGGAAACCTCTCAAGAGGACATGAACATTTCCATGGATACCTCACAGAATGTCACCTTGGATACGACCCAGGAAGACGGGGTCGAGGGGTCTGCCAAGAAACAGAAGAAGAAGAAAAAGAAGGCAAAGAAGAATGATGAAGATTAACATTGTTAGAGATTGACGCTTTTGTACCAGGTCATGCTGGGCCTGGATTTTTTAATCATTTTCAGAAAGTATCTTATTGCATTTAATGATTTTATGCTTTTGCTAAGCAATACCTGCTTTTGACGATTGTATATAGAAAGATGGGGAAAATCAAGAGAAAGGAATAAAATGCTGGATAAGCAATATTTCTTCTTTTCCCCTTCTGTGCATCAAAACTATGATATACATAATTTCATTTTTGTAGCATTTGTTTTGTTTGCATGAAGGCAAAATGAGAAAATGCTGGTTATTTTGCCTCAATATTTTCTGTGTAACAATCTTTATCAACACCAATTTTGTCATCTACATCAGCTTTCAAAATGGAACAGTCGTCAGTTTGCTGTTTGAGAAATAAGTAGGATAGTCATAAAGACTTCGATTAATTATTATTTCATAACATATTAGTTCTATATTAAGTTATCCTTTCCCAAATAGCAATAGTTTATTGTTCCAAAGTGAAAGGAATTGAAGACGAGAAACTCAATACTAACCCATATAGAAATGTCTATGTAATGGCATAGAAAACATGGAAGAAAAAGAAAGGAGAAATTGCTGATTTTTCGCTGATTTTCAGCAATTCTTTCTTTTCCTTTAAGGTTTTCTAAAGCCATAATTATCTTTAGATGTCGTCAAAAGGAGTCACTGCTTGAAATGGGTTAACCCTTTCCAAAATGGAAATGTGTGTTTAAATGATATGATTAAGATTTTTGTACAAAATAATATTAAAAATATGTAGACAAAAGGAGAAAATGCTAATTATCAGTATTTTCTTCTTTGGCTTCATATTTCCCAAACCCTTAGGGGCGTGAAATGCAGGTCTTGTTAAGGAATAGGTTAAGCTGTAGCGTCCAGACCAATTTTGTCTGACCCAATGGTGTTCATTTTATAGAAATTTTACTGTAATTCATTTTCTTGTAAATAATGAAGGATTGGCATTTAACTATTGTAAGCGATTATTTCAGATATACAGATAAGGGGCTTTTTTAAAACACAAAATATCTATCTTTAGATGCTGATCAAACTTTATGTTGTGGGTACTCATTGAATCGTCTCATTGAGACGATTCCAATGAGTACCCGCAACATAGGGTTTGGAATTGAAATAATACAAAGTTAGAAAGCCTTTTAAGTTTTCTATCTCTTTTAGCCCTAATATTTGCTTAAGTATTCACTTACAACATTTTTGTGTTAACCCATCGACCAAGTCATTGAATAAAGAATCATCTGTATAGAAAAATCTTTGTTGTTGTTTGTCATAACTTGTCTATCTAAAACCAAACTTCCGTACAAAGTCAGCAGTTTCTCCTTTTGTCTTAATATTTTCTGTGCCATATTTTACACAAATCCTATCCATTTTATCATTTTGGCAGTTTTAGAAGTGGATAACCCTAAGATTTTGCGGTTTTGGGAAAGAGTGAAAGGCCAGATTTTAGGGTGCTCCAAACTGAAAGCTGGTGAAGACGACAGATGGGATGATGAGAATGATAGGATTTGTGTACAATATGGTCAAAAAAATATTGAGACAACAGGAGAAATTGCTGATTATTGGCAATTTCTTCTTTTTATACGCCCGAAGGGTCATATTATGTTATGGCCCTGCTCGTCTGTCTGTCCGTCCGTCTGTCTGTCCGTCCGTCCGTCTGTCCGTCCGTTAGCAATTTCTTGTGTGCGCAACTCCTCCTACAGTTTTGATCGGAATTTGATCAAACTTGCCACAATGAATCTCTATGGTGTCTAGTTGTGCATCCCGCTTACGGAATTTAATTATGCCCCCTTTCGAAGAAAATGGGGGTATATTGTTTTGCAAGTGTCGGTCGGTCGGTCGGTCGGTCCGTATGTCGGTCGGTCTGTCCGTAGACCAAACCTTGTCCGGAGCATAATTCGAAAAGTATTAAAGGTAGAATCATGAAACTTCACAGGTGGATAGATCTTATTATGGAGAGGTGCAGTGCACAAGAACCATAACTCTGCTGATCAAATTTTTTGAGTTATTGCCCTTTGTTGATTTTATAACTTGATTCTTGTCCGGAGCATAACTCGAAAAGTATTAAAGGTAGAATCATGAAACTTCACAGGTGGATAGATCTCATTATGGAGAGGTGCAGTGCACAAGAACCGTAACTCTGCCGATCAAATTTTTTGAGTTATTGCCCTTTGTTGATTTTATAACTTGATTCTTGTCCGGAGCATAACTCAAAAAGTATGTAAGGTAGAATCATGAAACTTCACAGGTGGATAGCTCTCATTATGGAGAGGTGCAGTGCACAAGAACCGTAACTCTGCCGATCAAATTTTTTGAGTTATTGCCCTTTGTTGATTTTATAACTTGATTCTTGTTCGGAGCATAACTCAAAAAGTATGTAAGGTAGAATCATGAAACTTCACAGGTGGATAGATCTCATTAAGGAGAGGTGCAGTGCACAAGAACCGTAACTCTGCCGATCAAATTTTTTGAGTTATTGCCCTTTGTTGATTTTCAAACTTGATTCTTGTCCGGAGCATAACTCAAAAAGTATGTAAGGTAGAATCATGAAACTTTACAGGTGGATAGATCTCATTATGGAGAGGTGCAGTGCACAAGAACCGTAAATCTGCCAATAAAATTTTTTGAGTTATTGCCCTTTGTTGATTTTCAAACTTGATTCTTGTCCGGAGCATAACTCGAAAAGTATTAAAGGTAGAATCATGAAACTTCACAGGTGGATAGATTTCATTATGGAGAGGTGCAGTGCACAAGACCTGTAACTGTGCCGATCAATTTTTTGGAGTTAATGCCCTTTGTTGATTTTCAAACTTGATTCTTGTCCGGAGCATAACTCGAAAAGTATGTAAGGTAGAACAAGACAAATTTTTGATGCATAGCATCCAAAGTAGCCCAGAATCTTTTGGCCAGCAATAATTCAAAAAGTTTCTGCATGGTGTCTACTTAAAAATGATGGGAACAGGCACTAATTACCGATGTTTAGGTCAGATCGAATAAGAACTATGTGTGTAGAATGGGTAAAAGAAATCTTTAAAATTAAGTTTCTGCGATACCAATGTTTAGTCGTAATATATGGCCTTGATTTATACATTCGATTTTGGCGTACCAGTATGCTATTACAAACGTTGAGACTTTGATTGGTTCAGATCAAATTGGCAGTGGTAATAATGTTTGTTTGTTTGTTTGTTTGACTAAATTTGTGGACTAAATCATTTAGCAAGTGGCAAGAATCCGACAGTTTCATTTTCAATGTTCACCACAAAGACAATCCACGTCAATTTTAAGGGTATGTCATAGTATACAAATATTAGTAGAAAATAAAACATTTCTAAATATCTGGATTTCTCAGATCCCACATATTATTATATCCCTTATTTTACTTGTTAGGGGTGTCAAGACGCGATCTATCTTGTTTTGGACATGGTACATTCTGTAACCATAGCTTGAGCAAGACGAAGTAAATAAGTATAGGTCATGATCCATAAACACTGCTTTTTATACATTGTCTGCTATATATCTTATATTTATATTTTACATCAGTTATATTCTTGATGTATACCTCATGATAAATGACCTGGCAGAGCAGCCAATGCTAATCGAATGGAATGCTCTGCCAGGTCAATTCTCGTCCTCTATACCCGGTAGCAAAACAAATTGGTGTGGCAAATGATTTTAAAACAGGAAAAAAATACTAAACAACATTCTGTCAGTTTGAATCTACTACATGTTGTGAAGAAGCTTGAGAGCCAATCATGGGTGTTGATCAGACGGTATGTATGCTCTAGCCGATGAGGATCCATGTTTGACTATTTGCTTGCTAATAATGTCAACCATATGGTCAATCGAGTCATTTTCCCTAAAGTTCACAATGAGACTTATTTAGCTATATCGGAGAAATGGAGCTGATGACGCCGAAATGGAGATTGTTATTACAATAACTTGGTGGTCGTAATATGAATTCACATTTATCTAACGTCAATATCAAATACTTGTAAACGCAGCAAATATTTTGAAAAAAAAAAAGAATTTCAAGGTCGACCAAAAGCAATTTCCAGGTCGCTACCGCGACTGCAAAGGCGTCATTCAGCGTTTTATTCTTGTCGCGTGACCCTTTGAAGCATTCTGGTTTAAACTGATATAATCATTTCCCAAATAGCAAAATTTAAGTTAATTTGAATTGATAAAGATGTTCAACATACCATGGAAATATTTTGGCAAACAGAAAAAAATGCAGGGGTCCGTATTATCAACGATCGTACGATTTGTTTTTGCGTAATTAATTGAAACAGAAAACCTGATTGGCCCAATCTGATTTCTCGTGCAATCAGATGTTTTATTACACAGTTTACACAAATCGTGGTCGTAAGATCGTTGATAATACGGGCCCCTGGTTACCAGCATTTTTTCTTTCGCCTCTATGTTGTCCAAGCCTTTTCCTTTATGAAGCTTAAAATTCAAAGCTTGTTTAGAAAAATCTTAAAGGGCTTACATTCACTGACTTGAGAATAAAATAATCATACCACAGCATTCGATAAAATACAAACTTTAAGTTTACAGAAACAGATAAAATACAAAATTTAAGTTTACAGAAACAATCATGTTTTGAATGCTCAATGAATTACTCATGATCAGCAGCTGAACTAAAACAATGAAAAAAAATATGTAAAAAAATATGAATAAAAAATCGAACGCTAGCGAGACTTGAACTCATGACATATAAGCTATGATGAACTCATTGTCCGGTGTCGTAACCACTGTACCACTCAAGCTTTTACATAATATGAAGCTTATAAAAGTTTAAAGTATTTACACAATTTGGATTTGTCCCTATCGAAATTGAAGGATATGAAACAATAAACAAATTCATAATTTATGCAGTATATTTCCTCGTGAATGTCTTAACATGTCAAAAATATATGCTTTTAATTTGATAATCCTTATCGACATATATTTCAACCATTTTCAACAAATAGGTCGAACGTTTTGTACAATGGTCGCCTAACAAACTCTACACGGGCATATCTCATAGCTCATGGCTCGGCTGCCAATAAAAAAGTAAAGCGTATTTGAAGAATTCATGAAAACTTTCTTATTGATTTAAAAATATACAAAAAAGGAAAAAAAAGAATCTAGCGTGAGTGGGTCTCGAACCTATGGAACAAAAGAGTTCAGGCTTTGGTATGCCATGCCTGGCACTCTATCCATTAGACCACAGCGGCACTTGTGTATTATGACACTAAAACAAAATTGAAATATAGTAGTATTTATTAGATTAGATTGGTTATCGCCCCTGAGTTGGTCCATAGAAATAACGAAACACATTAGTAAATACCGAAACACATTTACAGTATCGATTTTAGAATGGATCAGTTCATAGCGAATATATATTACCGTTATTTATTCAAAACTTCACACAAAATTCTCTTCTTGCTGTTATTAAGCAAAAACAACAATAGTTAACATGATGTGTTATAGTTCTTCGTCTGTTTCGGTATTTCTATGGACCGATCCGGTCACATGATTAAGCGGTTAGTAATTCGCATCTGGGGGGAATTAAAAAGTATACAAATGCAAGTTTTATGCATTGTTTTTCCTCGTAAATTGTGTAAGCATATAAATCAAACATGTTGTTAATGTAACAATCATTATCAACGTACATTTTAACCAATTTCAACAAATATGTCTAACAATTCTTACAATAATCGCCTCCCTAACTCTGCATGTTAATATTTTAAAATCGTTACAAAGGTAGCCCAGCTGAAGGCTGGGCTACCAATTATGAAACTTCACAGGTGGATAGCTCTCATTATGAAGAGGTGCAGTGCACAAGAACCGTAACTCTGCCGATCAAAATTTTTGAGTTATTGCCCTTTGTTGATTTTATAACTTGATTCTTGTCCGGAGCACAACTCAAAAAGTATGTAAGGTAGAATCATGAAAGTTTACAGGTGGATAGATCTCATTATGGAGAGGTGCAGTGCACAAGAACCATAACCTTGCCAATCAACTTTTTGGAGTTATTGCCCTTTGTTGATTTTTACACTTAATTTTTAACAATGCCTATATATCATGTATTTTTACACAGACAACCTTGATATCTCACACATAGATACCTCGTATCAACATCATTCACAATTGACCATGATCTTGGACCTTGTGACCTTGACCTTGGAGTTTGACCTACTTTAAAAAAAAATAAACCGGGCATATATCTCATGACCTATTACACATACAGCCTTGATATTTCACACATGGACACCTCCTACCAAGACCTTTCACAATTGACTATGACCTTGGACCTTGTGACCTTGACATTGGAGTTTGACCTGCTTTTTAAAAAACTTTAACCTGGCTGATATATCATGTCCTTTTACACATACAGCCTTGATATTTGACACATGGAAACCTCCGACCAAGACCTATCACATATGACTATGACCTTGGATCTTGTGACCCTGACCTTAGAGTTTGACCTACTTTTAAAAAAAATAAACTGTGCCTATATCTCATGTGCTATTACACATGCAGCCTTGATATTTCACATGTAGACACATCCTACCAAGACCTTTCACATTTGACAATGACCCTGGACCTTGTGACCTTGACCTTGGACTTTAACCTACTTTTATAAAAACTTTAACCTAGCTGATATATCATGTCCTTTTACACATACAGCCTTGATATTTGACACATGGACACCTACGACCAAGACCTTTCACATTTGACCATGACCTTGGACCTTGTGACCTTGACCTTGGTGTTTGACCTACTTTTATAATACATTAACATGGCCTATATTTAATGTCATTTTACACATACAGCATTGATATTTCACACATGGTCACTTCCAACCAAGACATTTCATTTTTTACCATGACCTTGGACATTGACCTTGAAGTATGACCTACTTTTAAAAAACTTAAACTAGGCCTATATCTCATGTGCTGTTACCTATACAGTCTCAATATTTTACACATGGACACCTCCTACCAAGACCTTTCACATTTGACCATGACCTTGAATATTGCAACCTTGACCTTGGAGTTTGACCTACTTTTAAAAAGACTTAAACCAGGCATATATATCATGTTCTTTTACACCTACAGCCTTGATATTTCACACATGGACACCTCCAACTAAGACCTTTCACATTTGACCATGACCTTGACCTTGGCATTTGGCCTACTTTAAAAAACTTTAACCTGGCCTATATTTCATTTCACTTTTACATATACAGCCTTGATATTTCACACATATACACCTCCTACCAAGACCTTTCATATTTGACCATGACCTTGGACCTTGTTAACTTGACCTTGGACTTTGACCTACATAAAATGTAGGCCCTTGAGGGGGCATATGTGTTTTACAAACATCTCTTGTTAACTCTTTTCGTTCTTGAATTATCTGCCCTTGAATTAAAAAATGCCCATTTTCTTGTGTGCGCAACTCCTCCTACAGTTTTGATCAGAATTCGATCAAACTTCCCACAATGAATTTTCATGGTGTCTAGTTGTGCACACCGCTTACAGAATTTAGATAGCTGTTTTCGTTCTTGAATTATCTGCCCTTGAATTTAAGAAAAAATGCCCATTTTATCAAAAATGTCCATTTTCTCATGTGTGCAACTCCTATAGGCTATAGTTTCAACCAGAATTTAATCAAACTAGCCACAATGAATCTCTATGGTGTCTTGTTGTGCAAACAGAATTTTGATAACTTTTCTTGTTTGAATTAACTGCCCTTGAATCGAAAAAATGGCCAATTTTACTGACAAGCCCCTCTCGGGCGTATATGCGCCGCTTTGCGAAGCTCTTGTTTCTCAATGTTTTACTAAGCCTTAAAATGATAAGGGCGTCTAAACTAGATCTTGTTTTTCGAAAGTGTTAAAGGACCCCATTTACAGATGACTGGATCACTTATTTGCCTCTCACCAATACCCAATGAACCACATGGGACGAACATTTGGTAACTTGGGTAGAAGTTTCATATGTGCTGGTGAAAGAAATGCATGAAACACATGTTAAAGTACACCAGTCGCTGACATTTTTACTGCAAAATAATGAATAAACTCTTCACCAAACAGTAGGACTATCTAATAACGATTTTGACGTCCCTAATGCAAGAAAGCTTAGGAAGAAACATACTAGTATAGAAAAAAAAGAAGAAAGAAAATGCTCATAAGTAAAGTCTATCACCGATTATTTCTTTTCCAAACGGTAACATTTTGAGGTAATCCAATTTAAAAGCTGCTGGAGACGACAAATTTGACGTTGGTGAAGAAAGGATTTATCCAAAATAAAGCACCAGAAATATTGAGGCATGTGGAGAAAATGCTGCTTTTCAGCATTTTCTTCTTTTGTCTCACTGTTTCCGCAAGCTTATTCTATTGAGAATGTCAAAAGGTCATTTAAAAGTGAATGACCGAACAAGTTTTAGAAGAAGACCATGACTTCCTGATTATCAACTCTCTTCCCAGTAATTAGTGGAATGATTATCATTACGTTTGAAAGGCGTGTTTCAAACGTAAATAACCGGACAATTGTTGGCAGAAGACAATCGCTTCCTGTTGATATATTGCTTTCCCAAACAATACCTGGTTTGTTGTCCATAGTGGAAACAAAATATTGGGAAACCTTGAGGCAATAGAAGAGGAAAACGCTTATAACATGGTCATCATCAAAATTTCCTGTGCTATAATGTATATAAACACCAGTCTTTTCCAACAAACGTTTTGTCGTCCGCACCAGCTTTGAATTTGGAACAGTCTATGAAATGTGGTGTTTAGAAACACGTGAGTTTCTTGGGATCGGGTTAATCTATTACCAGACAGCAAAATTTTAGACTGCTCCAAATTCAAAGGTGTTTGCAGACCACAATTTCAAGTGAATTAAATTTAAAAAAAGATGTGGTCCTATTGGGAAGAAAAGATTGATGAAAATGAAGAAATTGTCATTTTCCACGATGATTTTCAAAACCATTATCTTGTGGGGAGTAAAAAATCACTGTGAGGTGATGGGTAGCGGAAAATTGCCTACCTAATCATTTCCGTTTGCCTCACCTTTACGATACGGAAACTGCAGACAGAGCCAATGGCTATGATGAGGAAATTTCCTTTGGGAACTTCTGACTAAGTCTCTAGGTACAAAATTTTAGATCATTTTCTACTTTGTTGTCCAGATATTTTCTTTTTGTGCTTAAAAGTGAAAAAAGGAGAATGCTGTGCTCTGCCACGACCGTTTATCCGTCTTTTATTCTGTCGGCTTCAAACTCGATCATGGTTGTCGAGAGTTGACCCAGTGTGAATTTGTTGTTTAAACCATGCATATATGAGCATTTGGACGCTAAAAAGCCAAATAACTGCCATACAAACATGTTATATGCCAACCGAGACTATTTCACCAGGTCACCGATACCGATTTTATCAAGTAAACAGTGACAAACACAATGATAACACTACATTGGTATTAACCAATCTAATTTACTCAAAATATAATATATTAACTATTTCTATTTTCACAGCGGCCCTGTCATAGTGGTCTTGCTCAGGCAAATCGTTATTTCGTCCATTATTTAGTAGCGGTGCATAACATTCTCCGTTTTTCACTTTTAAGCACCAAAAGAAAAGAATTAGAGAACATATTGGATAATGTACTAATTTTACTACCCCCCAAGACGTGGCCTAGAGCCCCCCCCCCCCCCCCCCCCCCCCGCAGAAGTTCTTTTTCGCGTAGCCTTTGGCTGTGTCTCTGTAGTTTCCTTACAGCGCGTCCTTGATAAAACGGAAAACCAATCATTATCGTTATGCTGGAAAGACGTATTCTAACCCTTTCCCAAACGATAAATTTTAGGGTGGTCAAATTTGAAAGCTGTTTCAGACGACACGCCATTGCGTGCATCTCGCACTCCAGGTGCGTATTTCCGGTTTTCATGTCTGCCATGGTATTCATGTGTATAGAACATAATTCTAGAAAACATTTAGGTGTGAACATAATCGTCTTTGTCCAGCATGAAAAAAGGCCACTAAAAAGAGTTTTCTGCAACGCTGTGAGACTACGCCATAGACTTACGTTAGAAGGACGTTATATCGCTAATGTGTTTCTACAGAACCGGCGATAAAGATGTATTTTTTTTTAATTTTGCTCATCTAAAAGCATAAGTAACAGTTTGAGGATGCTATGTGAGCCAATTTTTGTGATTTGAGATAGTCCCAGTCAAGGACGTCGTAGAAAAATGCCACGAGAAGATGACCGTCATAATTTCGTAACGTCACGGCAAAGATGTTCTATATCAACACCAAAACTTCCGAGTGGCTTCCACAGGAATTTCAACATAGTGTATCCACACTTCCCATCCGTGATCGTCTCCACAAATGAACGGTTACTAGACGTTGACCATACGTTGTTATTTCCCTGACGCTACACCATGAACGCACCAGACTTGACTGGCATAGAGTCCTAAATGCTTTAAGCCAAATTAAGCGTATACAACATTGATGTACTCCCATTATCATCCCTTTTTTAGCTCACCTGAGCACAAAGTGCTCAAGGTGAGCTATTGTGATCACTTTTTGTCCGTCGTCCGTCTGTCTGTCTGTCTGTCTGTCCGTCTGTCTGTCCGTCCGTCCGTCCGTCCACAATTTCGTGTTTACACTCTAGCATCTACAAATATAAGCCAATCTTGACCAAACTTGGTCAAAACATGTATGGCCATAAGATCTCGGATGAGTTTGATTATGGGTCAGATCGAACCAGAAAGTCAGGAGTTATCTGCCCTTGAATGCCAAAAATACCTAGTTTTGACATTGTTTACACTCTAGCATCTACAATTATTGATCAATCAAGACAAATCTTGGACATAATGTTGCAGACTATAAGATCTCAAATGAGTTCGATTTTCAGTCTGATCTGACCAGAAAGACGAGAGTTATGTGCCCTTGAATTTGACAAAATTGCCATTTTCTGCTGTTTTTGACCTTGTTTACTCTCTAGAATCTACAATTATTCATCAATCAAGACAAAACTTGGACACAATGTTTGGGACCATGAGATCTCGGATGACTTTGAATTTCAGCCTGATCTTACCACAAACTCGAGAGTTATGTGCCCTTGAATTTGATAAAATTGCTGTTTTTGACAAATAAGACAAATTTTGGACACAATATTGGAGACCATAAGATCTCAAATGAGTTTGATTTTCAGTCGGATCTGACCAGAAAAATGAGAGTTATGTGCCCTTTAATTTGTTAAAATTGCCATCATCCGCTGTTTTTGACATAGTTTACACTCTAGAATCTGCAATTATTTATCAATTAAGACAAAACTTGGACACAATGTTTGAGACCATAAGATCTTGGATGAGTTTGATTTTCAGTCCCATCTGATTAAAAAGTCGAGAGTTATGTGCCCTTGAATTAGACAAAATTGCTGTTTTCGGCTGTTTTCGAACTTGTTTACACTCTAGAATCTACAATTATTGACCAATCAAGACAAATCTTGGACACAATGTTGGGTATCATAAGATCTCCGGTGAGTTTGAATTTCAGCCTGATCTTACCACAAAGTCTAGAGTTATGTGCCCTTGAATTTGATAAAATTGCTGTTTTCGACTGTTTTCGACCTTGTTTATACTCTAGAATCTACAATTATTGATCAATTAAGACAAAACTTGGACACAATGTTGGGGATCATTAGTTCTGGGATGAGTTTGGTTTTCAGTCTGATCTGATAAAAAAAAGTTGAGAGTTATGTACTCCAGAATCTACAATTATTTATCAAACAAGACAAATCTTGGACACAATGTTGAGCACCATAAGATCTTGGATGAGCTCGATTTTCACAACGTTATTGACCATAAGTTCGTTTTCAGTCTAAAAGTCATAAATATTTATTGAATTGAACAAAAATGTTGCTCATATCATTTTGGTTCAGGTGAGCGATATAGGACCATCATGGTCCTCTTGTCTGATTTGCCACGAATAGAGCACATACGGTGCATTTAAAGGGACATTTCATTCCAATTTCAATTTTTTAAAGTATGTCTTGATGCCAAGATTGGTTATTCTAATGAGTATAAATACTATTAGTTTTTTGAAGTTGTTGCCAATAAGCGAGAAACACGCGTTTAAAGTCGAGACATAATCGATAAATTGCATATAAATCCGAACTGTTGTCCATAACAATTTGTTCAATTTTAACACAAAAATATAAATTTCTCGTAAACGGCGCAATATTTTGGCTTGAAATTTTCAGAATTTTCGTAAGGAAATATGCTCTTTCAGATAAAAAATAAAAGTAAAATTTATGACAAAAAATTCTGAAATGTCACTTTAAGAAAGACGTATGCGTGATCGTATATTGACGCAAATGACGTTCAATCTCATGATAAAGTAGAGAGTGTCGATACCGTCTGTACAAACAATTTGAGTGGATTAGAAATCGTTTCACTGCTGTTCTTGCTCGAAAATGGCCTCATAATCGATACCGAATTCTATTGTAACTTTTTATTTTGACCCCTCACCTACGTCAAGACAATGTTTCTCGCACAATACCTAACGTTTCCACAAGGCGACCTTTGAATGTTGTGCGTAAATGCATAATGCTAAAATGTATATAACGGTTGTGAAATAAATATCACAAAAAATACATGTTTTCAATTAACAAAGTCAGTGTTGCTAAACTTTTTTTATATGGTATATTTTCTTTGGGACGCCAAAAGCTGGTCTTGTTTGGGAAAGGGATAAAAGTGAATGACCGAACAGTCAGTTATAACCAGGAAACAACGATTGTTACTCGGCCGCGATCGAAAACATTCGGCGGAACCGCCGAATGTTTAGGACAGCGCCCGAAAAGGTTCGGATACGTTACGACGCCTCTCGAAAGAAGCCGATGCTTGACTAATTTCAAAATGGCGACATTACGGGTATTCTACCTTAATCAATCAACCGATCTTTGGTCGTGGCGGATTCTTTTATAGTTGTCTCCTACCAATGGACTAAATTTCGGAAAACAATAGTATTTCGTCGGTGTTGTTCTAAAACTTCGTTACTTCAGCTTGATTGAATGTGCAGTTAGGAGATTTTAAAACAAAATCGACGATTTATCAAAACAAAACGATAATCCCAGTCTATTGTTAGCACAACATTCATGGCTATTGTGAGAGCCAATCCGTTACCTCACAGTCATACTGGGAAATCGGCTTGCTGTTGTACAGGGTGTCCCAAAAGTAAGGTAACACTTACAAAGCGTAATAGCTCTGCTATTTCTCAGCCGATTTCATTCGGAAAACTATAATTATCTTCGGAATCCAATGAAATTATCTCTGCCATATACTTCAACGTTTTGCACATATGAAAATGGCGTCATTTTTGACGTCACCTGTACCGCTATCAAAATGACGTCACGGCCTTCCTTCTCACAGCGTATATGCAGTAAAGCATATCATTAATCTAAATCTCCCATATTTGTGCAAAGAAAGTTACAGTTTTAATTAAAAACAGAAGATCCACCAAGAACAGAACTAATCTACTCAACGATACATAAATTTGAACAATCTCGGTCAGGTTTTGATGATCATAGAAGCAAAAGATTGGAAACATCCCGCAGCGCAGAAAACGTCTCAGCTTTGAATGAGACTGTAAATGGAAGTCCAAGAAAGTCGATGAGAAGATATTCGTCGAAACAAGATTCATTGAAATAATTAGTACAGTGAATTTTGAAATTTTATTTGAAACTTCTCAATAGCAATATTCAAATTATGAAATCAAAGTCTTTGGGTGATCAAGTCAAACGCTTAGACTTTTGTCGGTGGACGCACGCCGGATTTGAATTCATTGGTCTACTTGTATTTCCTATGGAGAGACTTGTGGTGTAGTTCCAAAAACAAGAACATGACTTTTGGTACAATATTGCTATCAAACATTCAAAGATAATGTAGGAACAGTTCTATGGACATATGTGAAGCAATTACTGAAAAATTTAAACAGCACAAGAATAAATCATGAAAAGGGACAGAAGGGACGTAATCTAGAGAACGTCATTTAATATAAAAATGACGTCATTGATAAAATAGGGTGTGTTTTATTTATCACACATAAAATATACAAATGGCATGATATTTTGATTAAATTTGTTTTATTTGTTTCTACACATAACCTTCTGTAATGTCATCGATATTGGGAATATACAATTGATATATTAGCCGAGACCCACGAGGATTTAAGTGTTACCTTACTTTTGGGACACCCTGTACATACAGTCGACACTCGTTATGTCGACATCGGATAAGTCGAATTTCGCTTAAGTCGAAGTAAAAATATTGCCCGGTCGTCATCAATGGACATCTAAATTGCTAACCAAAATCATTTTGAAATATAAACAGCCATTGAAATATAGAAGAAAAAGGATAGAAATTGCTCGTTTCGAGCAATTTCTTTCCTTTTTCTACTATATTTCAATTATGAACGTACTTGATGAACAACAAAAATGGCTAAATATTATTTCAATAAAAATGAAGAAAAAATCGGATGAGTCGAACTCCGGATATGTCGAGTTAATTTGATGGTTCCTATGACTTCGACACAACGAGTGTCGACTGTATACCTCACGATAAATGACCTGGCAGAGCAGCCCATGCTAATCGAATGGAATGCTCTGCCAGGTCAATTCTCGTCCGCTATATACAATATCCTTGGTTTAGACACAAGGTCCATAATTACAGACAAGTTCCATGTCTCACGATGTTAGTGGTGTTGGGAAAAAACTTGGGGGGGGGGGGGATTTGACAAGAGTAAGCACTACACGAAGAAAGTTAGATTATTATGAACTTTTTTTGGGCCGAGCCTATGGCTAATTATTTACAAATATACACGGTATACAATTTATACGACTCTCCATGTTCGTGGTGCAAAATCCTTGGCTGCTTCGACCAAGTGAAGGTCCTTCGTCAAGACAGTTAGGCCGACGTCGATTGGCAATGGCTCGCGCCATCGTTGGGAGCCAGCGCTATTCTATCTAAACTGACACGATTTAAAAACGCAAAATAGTACTTTTTCAAATGGTATCTCCTG
Organism: Fragum sueziense; assembly: GCA_963680895.1. Classification (NCBI taxonomy): domain Eukaryota; kingdom Metazoa; phylum Mollusca; class Bivalvia; order Cardiida; family Cardiidae; genus Fragum; species Fragum sueziense. Next base: position 33,435,769 of record OY804601.1, read on the forward strand.
CATCTTACAAAACCGATGTATAGCCATTTAAAATTGTAAATGTTACAATTGATAACATAACAGGACAGAATATGACCTTGAAAGCCACTAAAATGCCTTAATGGACGTCAGATTATGCCAAAATGCACGTTGAGTTAAGAGCCTTACATTGAACATCGACGACAGCGAACCCAGTGTTTTCACAGGCGATTTATCACCATGTCCCGATGTATAGGCCGCCCGCGATTACCAACCATAGAATTTGCTGTAGACTGAGCTGTCACAAATCTGTTGCGTTAGTGACGTTGACGTATACAATTATGTTGACGCACAGTTGTTACACGCAGCTGACCGGGACGTGGGTGGTCTGTATATCTTCCTGTGTCGTTTACACGTCTCATAAGACTTGGAACCGTCGATTCGGCTACATTAAAGAGTCTAGCTACCTTCATTTGCGAAACACGGCAAACCAAAAGCCAAAATTTTTGGTTCCTTTTTCGCAAAGTAAGCCTCAGCATTTAATACACAATTTTCTTTCCTTGTTCTCGTATGTTTTCAATAAGTAAATCAAAGTGGCAATTTTCACACAAAAAATCTTAGTGATATAACACGTGGTCTGAATGCGCGAGACACACGAGCATTTAGTTATGTGCGGTTCAGATGTCCGGATAATTTACAGAAAACACGACAAAATCGCTGGGGCGTGAAGCGTATACATTATCTCATACATGTCCCCAAATATGGTGCCGATCGAGGCAATAGGAAAGGAATGGTTAATGAAAACGTGTTTTGCGTTTTTAAATCGTGTCAGTTTATTATACTCACTCACCCGTTTTGTGTCAGCCTATCAAAACCTTTGTTTACTAGACACTGATTTGTCCGCTGTTTATCCGATGAGTTCCGAATGACGTAAATGAGCCATGATCCGACCACAGTTCTTCACAGTTCTTGTGACAAGCAATTTCTTCATTTCCCACAATGTTTTCTGCCCAAAAAAACACCAAAGAAATGTAAAATTTCTTTCACTTGAAATTGTCGTCTGTCGTTTGGTAATGGGTTAAATCTGTATTAAATTTTATTAGTGCGCACGATTAATATTTTCAGCACGTCTCTTTTTTTAAAAAAAAATATATAATTTTTATTATATCAATGGGAGATAACTGGCTTTAGATTTTAAGCCAGCTCTCTCCCCTTGGATTCACAAAAATGCCAACTTATCCAATTTTCAAAGAGATCTATCTGTAAGAAGTGTTAGAACCAATTTCGGATATTACAGTACCTGAGCCTTGATTAAGAAAAACGGACATATAAATGATCAGTAACGAGTGTATCGTACATGCAGTAAGTAGCAGTAGCTTCCGTATGCATCTGTTTCATGGTACCATTTCGGTGCTTTCGCCAAATCAAAGTGTATATCTACATATAGATAGCTACTTAAACATCATTTTCGTAACGCGTGTGAACAAAATCTTATTTATGTCATCATTTCCGAGTACAGACCGTAACAATTTCCGTAGAGCAGAGCTACAAATCAGAGGGACGATGGCTTTTCTAAATGGAATATTTCACCAATTGTTCACCATGCCATTGTGTTAAAGGTACTCATCAGAATCAACTCTCCGAGACGTTTCAAATGGACTAGAAACAGCAATTTTAGAATGAATTAATCCCCTATTATCTGTTGTTCCATAGAGTCTATATCTCTTGCGGTACATGTTACATATTTGTACATTGATCAAAGTCTGAATCAAGATAGGCTACCCAACGATAGTTCGATGAGTCAGTGCAAGACTATTGTAATTGCCTATATGTACATAGGCACTTACAATAGTTTTGCAATGACCCATCGATTTATCTATGATCTATTGTTTCTAATCTTCAGCAAAATCCGACTTTTTTCTATCATTTTCGGGTACATGCCGTAAACAGTTTCCGCAGACCTCTTCTTCGTGGCACGATTTCTGTGTCGTCATCATCAAAGTCCAACATCCCGCCACTATTTCTCATCTGAAAGTAGAGGAAAACATATCAAAATCATCGCCATTCTGAAAAGCAATGAATTTTGTGCTAAAATAGACTGTAATACCATTATCTTGATAAACCGTGCATATGTGTTGTTATGAAATCTCGTAACTACGGCTTGATTCAAGCCGTAGTTACGAGATTTTATAACAACACCTACGAAATGATATTGTTTGTCCGAAATTACGTCAAGGTTATCTGGATAAAATCGTTGGACCTATTTTTCACAAGTAGATCTAGTCAGTAGGATATAGAAAAGTGTCAGACTGCACGATTGTACAAGAGGTTGCCCAGACTGCACACATGTTAATAGACTGGTTTTGTACTAGAATCTGTGCCTGTGTGCCAAAGCGGACGAATTACTCCGGCCTCAACATGACAACAGAAATCCAGTCGGAAAACTGTGGTCAATACTCTCGATTCATACCCAGCAAGCAATCTGTTTGGGACCCATATGGGTCCCTTATGGACACCCTTATGGGTCCCATAACGGCAACCCATATGGGACCCATTTAGGATGTGCAACCGGGGGCCATATGGGTCCTATCTGGGCAGCCCATATACATGCAATATGGGACCCATATGGGTCCCAAATGGGCAGACCCATATAGACAGTCCTGATCTTACCCATTTCTATTGGCTTTCATTTTGTGTTGATCGAAGATGAAAACCTTCCAGAGCTTCTCGCTCAGAAGGGGTCATTACTCCCCATCATAGAGGATTAAGGTCTCGACAGGTGTGTCTGACGACCTTGACACATTTTCTAAGGTTTGATACCTAGGAATTTGGTCTTGAATGTCATAACATTTTCGAGGCTTTCTATAACTATCTATATGTTTTTTGATATATTTCCATGTCTAGATTTATTTCTATCTTTTTTCGAAAATGTGTACACAATTTAATTTCTTTTAACAGAATCATATAGGATTATCAAGCCAAATGCTTTCTTTACATAAACGCTTTGTAAAAACATGATTTTTTGTCAAGATTTTAAATTATTTCCCTTTAATATACATAAAACTCCTTGTAATACCCTAATTGATAAGATTATGTTAGTGATTTGAACAGACTAATTACAGTTTAGACACCGTTAAAACGACAAAATAATTCGGATGATCCAACATGAAGCCCATGTTTAAAAAACGATATTGACAAAGAATGTACTTCAGTACAACATAACGCGGAAAAACTTATGCAAAAGAAGAAAATGCCGATTATCAACTTTTGCTAATAGCTCTAGGCCTATGTTTTTGGCAATTTAGGCCTACCTTTCTATTAGAGAAGTCAATACCAGGTTTTGTTCGAGAAATGATTAAACATGTCTTATTGATGTTGCCTTACTTGTCTTGCTGAAGCTAATGTTGTTGTTTTTCAATTTGTATTGATTTGATGGTCATTAATTTTGATGGATATACATGTAAATAAGATCGTCATTCAAATTGAAAACTTATAATTCTATATGCTACATGATTCAGATTATGGATATTTTAGATATGCTCATGTATACATAATTATTCCGTTGTACTTGAATGGGCGCAAGCCGATTATTGTAACTGGGACCCCCATAGTCAAAACAACATGGGCTTTCCTACATAGGTCCTATATGGGCATATCCATATGGGCTTGCCCATACACAGCCCATATGCTGGGAATATGGGACCAAGCTGGGTCCCTTATGATCAAACCCACATGGGCTTACCTACATAGGTCCTATATGGGTCCAATATGGGCCTACCCATATGGGCTTACCCACACACATCCCATATGGGACCCGTATAAGCATGTTTGCTGGGTATTCGACAGAGTTGACCGAGGTGCTTCGAATGAAGATTAGTCATCACATCGTCGGTTACTCTCTTAAAACAGAGCACACTCTCTCTTCATTCCATTATTTGATGGTTTAATCAATAGACCTCGGCTTTGGAGAGTAAATTATGTTCATTTCAAACCCAAATCTCATGTTGTGGGTACTCATTGGAAATATTGTACCGATGAGACGATTTTAATGAGCACCCACAGCTTAGGGTATGGTGAACAATTAGTGATATAGGCCTATTGCATTCTAATTAAAAAGTCACCACCCCTCTTATCTGTGACTCTGGTGTTATTTATTAGTAGACCTCAACATGTTTATGAATTGGAAAAAAAAACAATATTCAAAATACGATGCAAGTGACAGTATCTAGACGCACGTTTGACAGTTCATTGAACGGGGACTGTATTTACGTGGCTACATATAGGAGAGAATAGTGAGTTACTTTCCAAAAATGCAATATTTTCATTTATTATCCACTAAACCCTTTATTGTGGGTACTCATTGGAATCGTCTCGACGAGACGATTCCAATAAGTACACACAACATAGGGTTTATGTCTCAAATAACGAATTTACAATTAAATGTCTTTAACCCCCCCCCCCCTTATCCGATGCTTTGTTTTGAGATAATGATAACGTACTCGATGGATACTATTATAACGTTACGTAAGCCACGAGTACGCCGTCGTCTGCAGCTGTTGTTTACGATCCCTGGTAACTTTTTGTTTTGTCTGGAAGGTCGTTTACTTGCCCATAATTGCAGATCATAAAATATTTCGGCCAAATAATTATGACATTGAAAAAAAGGAAATAGGCAAGCAATACATTAAAGAAGTAGGCCTATGCATTATACATGAAGCCCATATTATGCCGTCATGAAAAAGATCGAAGAGGAAAATTTGATTTGATTTGATTAATTGGGGTTCAACTAGTGTTGTGCCGTGCCGATAGTCTCCAGCTATCGAAAGCTATCGGATTGAGCCCAAAATCGGCTACAATCGATTGCAATTTTTCACTATCGATACTATCGCTAGAGTTGTGCTGTTCTTTTGCAGTTATTTTTCGGACATTTGAATCCAAATTAAAATTCCCAATTTAAAAGTACATATCTATTTCCTGGCATAAATAAAATTTCCAGACCATTTACTTATTCCCTCCCATTCTCATTATACCATGGCTTTTAAGAAAGGAAAGTAGATGTAAAAGTTAATGCTAAAAATGTAAATCTAGGCAACATATAATTATGAGAGTATGACTTGATTGGTATAGCGGACGAGAATCGACCTGGCACAGGCTGGCAGAGTAGCCCATGCTAATCGAATGGAATGCTCTGCCAGGTCAATTATCGTCCGCTATAGAGTCTGCCGTTTGCTTAATCAGTAAAATTAATCTGACATTAGCAATGTCTTTTGATGGTAAGATTCCAGCATTTGAGCTGATTAAACAATATTCTTTACTAAAATATACCTCTATTTATCTCTGATATACATGTTTGATCATATATATCTCATATGTTATTTGTAATTCACTAGGTTAAATTGTTGTTGTTGTTTAGAAAACCCGATTGTACAATCAATAATCAATCGGTATGACTCTCCGATTATCGATAGTGATTTTGCTGTTCGATATACAACACTAGGTTCAACGCCGTTTTCAAATGACATGGTCAAATCGCGATGATTGGGCACCTAACCATGGATTCCTGACGTTTCTCATAAGAAGAAGAACTTACTTTTTGGCTTCTGGGTTCCTTCAAGTTGAGCCATATAACGGTGACCGCTGTAAGGTCGTAGTTATATAGTTTCACCTCGCATTCACCAATGGGTACCGAGAACGAGAAGATCCCCGGCTTGTCGTAAAACTTCAGTCTCAGCTGGCTCTCCAAGATCGTGTCCAGGCTGTAGCGAAAACAGAAGAGATCGTGAAAGGCGGGATCGTGCGTGTTGTGGCGACTCTCACTGCGCTGTCGCTGCTTCTTGCCGGGAACCAGATAGACGTTTGCATAAATACCCAGAGTTCCCTCCGTCCTGGCGGCCATATTGCAACCACGGAGTAACGTCACTTCAAGTTGCTTCTTGTCCGACATGTACTGAAACATTATCTTAATCTGGCCGTAGACGCTCGGATTCTCCCTAGTCTCCGATTCAAACGTGGATCGAAAATCATCAAAAGTGGTACCTAGTTTCCGTAATGAGCCTATAAACAAAGGCCGTGTTACTTTCGGCGAGTATTCGGCGATGTTTTTCGCAGACGATTCGCTGCTCGTGTCGTTTATAGCGTTACTAGAATCGTTCGACTGGCCTTGACACAGCAGACGCATTAGGGAGGAGCGTCGTCTCTCATATACACGCTGTAACTCGTCATTGTTAGCCAGGGAGAGCTTCCGATCAGATGATCTGGACCTGCTGGAGCGACGCCCCCTGAAGAAATCCAAGTTGATAGAGATGGATCGAGTCAGAGAGATCGCACTGCGCGCCTTCTCCTTCGATCCTGCACGTCTGCCACGTTTTATTTTCCCAGAATGTGTCTTTCTGATCGAGGTGTTGTTTACATCTGTGTGAGACATAGCCTTCGTCAACTCATCATTCTGTTTTGCGTAATGTCTATCTAGATGTGGACCACACGAACTCGTACGTCGTAAAGTCAACGATCTGTTAGTACACGGATCTGATTGACCAAGCCTTGTTTTGGCTTCTGATAAGCTCTTCTTTGCGCTCTCGTGCATGTTATCGCGGTCCGGCTTGTTCTTCCTGGCCTGTACACTCTTTGTACTGTTACATCTTGAAGGATCCTTGTCGGGTCCTGTAGAGAAGGGAGGAGCAGATCTGATGCTCATGGGTGTAGAGTTACAGGATGACAGGGTGTCGCGGATACTGAATCTGAATACAGGGGACAGGAGCTGGATACCGCCCGTGTGGGGTGCGGGCGATCTGGTCCCACCCTTACCATCGATCGGGGTGGAGGGCTCGGAGTGGGGTTTACTGCGGCCTACCTTGCGATCTGGAGCCGGGCTCCTCCATGTATACTTCATACCGTCCACACTGTTAGTCTCCATTAGCTTGTTGTTTTGTTTTTTGTTACTAGTCGTGTCCGAATATGACTTCACTAGCGGGCTCAGCGGACGGAGTACGGGCGTACCGAGGGGAGAGTTGATGCTCTTCATGCTGCCTCGTGAGATCACAATCTTCGGCACCCTGCCAGTCTGTGCCGGGTCCGAGTCTCCCTCCACGACCCCCGGGCTCTCAGCCTTCCCCTCGTCGTCGTCATGTGAGATCTGTAGCTTGGAAAATAACCACTCCTTTACTGATGAATAGTTTTCTCGTCCAGTTGGATTGTTGTTAGTAAATTCCGCCATGTTACAGCAGTGTTTTTCACTTTTCACGAATAGTGGTTCACTATTTCTGTTAAGCCCTTCGTTAGTTTGTTATTTGTCGTCATTCGAACGTTGCACAGTAACACGATCCTTGCACGTATTTAAGATGAATTTCTCAGATTGTCAATACGTTACAAAGTTCCACGTTTTTAGTTGACAAAACTTTTTTTTCTTGAATCAGAACTAAATTTCTTACAAATATTTCTATAAAGAGCAACTTCTGAATCATCAAATTGACACGCACTTTCACTTATTTAGTTACAAAATGCCTCTTTCTCGTTCCACGCATGTCTTGTAACAGTCTTAGATGTTTATATAGGGACTGGCAGAACTTTTCGTTCAATGACCGAACACGGCTCTGCGGGTGCCGGTGTCGATTTTGACATTTTATAAAGGAGGAACGTCATGACGTAAATCGTCAGGCGGCCATACCGTATGGTATTGGCAGCTCCCTTCCTTAAAACAAGGTTCACTTAGCCCTTTCCTAAACGACAAGACTTTAGGGCAGTCCAATTTGAAAGGTGTTGTAGAGGACGCAATATACATTAATAATGATACGATTTATTTATAATATAGCATAGAAAATATTTAGACAAAAGAAGAAAATGCTGGTTACCAGCATTTTCTTCTTTTGACTCAATGTTTTTCCAAGCCTCTTCTAATAGGGACGTCATAACCATGTCTTATTTTGGAGAGAGTTAATGTGTTGATTTGTCAGCTCAAGACTTTTGCAAGTACATGCACATACAGTAGTTTCGCGTGGACTAATTCATTCTCGTTTGTTTCCTTGAAAAAACATTGAACCTAACGACAGTTCTGCAAGCATTGGTGACGTTTTTAATGAAACTGACCATGCGTAATTATGTGACCAATAAGATCACGGTGGAGATTGTGCATCATGGGATGGATATCAACTACTTTTCACTTTTTCCAAAACTTGATCCCAACCGACTAGAAAACGAAATGATATCAACCTTGGACAAATTAGCCACGCTTCAGGCCAGACATTTTGCAACAACTTTCTTATTTATGAGTCAATTTTCAAACGGTTTGTTGCATGTTCTCATCTTTTAAACTTTTAAAACTGCTGGTGCTTATCAAACGTTAGGTATTACAATATAGAGTGTCAAAAACTTATAATACAGCTACGGAAATAGAAGCCTATGTATTACGGATTTCAGTTGACCTGACTCTGACCTTTATTCAAAATGTGTTCATATTTCGCATATAGCGTAACATTCTTCAAAAAGACTTTTGTCATTGTATACAGATATAAAAGGTATACAAGAAAATATTACTGAATTGTAATTTGAAATGAGCACAGGCGTGCAATTTATGATAATGAAATCTTAAGCTGCGACATGAATGAAATGAAATATGTAATAAAATCCCAGCAAACATATACATACTTCATCGAGCCGATATAAGCTGTAAGTTGGAATATCGGCTCGTTCTGCCGGTATCGGACCGATGCCGAGTCGTTGTCAGATTGAAATCTGAATTTTCTACTTCTTTCAGAACTCCGATTACGGGCCAACGTCAGACCGATATCGGGCCGATCATGAATATCGGGCGGATAGCGTTTGGTGTTAAAGAGCCGACATCGGGCCAATATTTCTGTGAATATCTGGCCGACATCGGGCCGATCATGAATGTCGGGCAAATATCTTTTTGGTGTTACAGTGCCGATATCGGGCCGATATGAATGTTTGCTGGGATGTTGTTGGTGTCAATGGTCACGTTGAATAAGATTAGCCTACTCATTTGATAATCTAGGCTACTCTCTTCGAGTTATATTGAATTATGACAAGCTCTGCTTGGAGGGTATTGGTAACTATACAGACGAATTGACTCGACCGAGTCAACTCGTCTGCGTATTCCTACAGATGGAATTCTCCTTAACTAATATAGATCTATGATCACGGTGGATAACCCACGTGACTTTTGGGAAGCGTTAACACCGAAAGTATCGTCCGCTTCAATGTATGTTTTGTTTAATTTCTCAGCTTATACTCTATTGATTTTGACGAGATAAAGTGCAAGGAACGCGCATTTGAGAGGGCTATTTCCGTTTGTAACTCACTTTGCTCCACATCCCGTGGTTTCTTCAAACATTCAAGCGAAAGTTTTTTTCGGTGCACATGAACGCTTCCCACTTTTGTTTTGCAATTACAAACACTTAGGCTCATATGTTTGAAGAAACCACTGGATTTGGAGCAGAGTGAGTTAGAGCCGGGAATAGCCCTCTCAAAGGCGCGTTCCGTGCACTTTATCACATCAAAAGCAATAGAGTACAAGACTAATTGGTGATGCAAGTATTATGCTCGACGCCGAATTATTTTGCCAGAATGTAGGCTTTTGATCTGATTGATAATCAAATCAGTTTAAAATGTTTTACGAAGTGAAAAAAGTACTAGATTTAGCAATCAATAAAGTTGAAAAGTTTGAAAAGCCCACCAGTTCCTCGAGCAATTCACCAGCCCGATCAGTTTGAGACGACCTCTTGAAATCATGCAAGTTAATCAACCCAAATCGTACGTGTAATAAAGTACTAGCCATACTTTGGTGTATAAAGTATAAAGACGACAACGATTCCTACTAATAAATTATACTATACCAACGTTTTGTAAACGATAAATGCTTTAGCAGACGCTCATTGAAAAAATATACGTCATTACTAATCTTGTTTTACATAATGAATTTTTATATTTTACCTTTCTTCGTGTAATATATTATGTTGAATTTTGACTGCACATCTATTCTATCCAAAAACAACGTTTGATATATCATGCATAGACATTTTATTATATACATGAAACTGTTCATTACCACGTGTGCACATGAAACTATTCATTACCCCTTTTACATTTACAAACTGAGGCTGACTTCGATTGGGACGATCGCTCAAGCTATTTCAGCCATCGTTCCAATCGAACACCGATAACCCGGGTTATAGTGACGTCATTTGACCTTTGAACCAAGCCATGGTCGGACCACGCTCTCACCCGTGGTCCCTTTCATTCCAAGATGGCGTCCAAAGAAGCAAACGAATTTTAAGTCCGGTTGAAAAACCACAAAACACCTTTAATTAATTCCAATATATTCACATGTCCTTGTCAATGCGACTGAAAGTTAATATTCGTGGAAATAGTGTTATTTTCTAATTGAAATGTAGCCATTTATCAACGAACGATGAGTCTCATTTAATTGTTGGTAAAACCGTATGGGCGCGGCCATTTTGTTGGCTTGTGCGTCACGAGCTATAGGCGTTCGCTTGGTGACATGCGCAGTACACAACTTCCTGTTGTATGACGTCACGGATGGCTCGAGCTATAGTCCCAATCGAAGTCGGCCTGACTCTCCAGTAGCTAACTTGAATTCGCATGCCATAATTGCTCGACGCTGCAGGCGTCGAGCAATAAGCTGAGAAATGAAACAAAACATACCTTGAAGCGGGCGATTTTTCCGTGTGGAAGCTTTCCAAAATAGTCCATGGACTAGGCTCCATTTCACTGAAATCGACTGAGATGCGGGACTGATAACACAAAGCACCGTGAAGGTGCTAGTTGGGGAGCATAGTCTCCAATCTGAAAAGTCATATGGGTAACCCACCATGTATGATTGAGCTAACCAAATTCATAAATTTCTCATTTGTGCAGGTACCTACTACCTTGGTACCCGCGGGTAATGGTCAGACAAGTACCCGGGCAGAAATTCTATACTCATTTAAGCCCTAATCCCATAAGGTTGAAAGGTCAACGTGTGAAAATGATGAAATGTTACATTAGCAAGTCTGTTTATCATATATCTAGTACTAATTAAAATCACGTCAATCATTTTCACCCAAAATGTCTCGCAAATTGGTTTATCATGTTTAGGGTCATGTGTAGGCTACTAGGACTGAAACGAACACCCATGTACCCGCGGATCGGGTACAAAATTGGCAAATACCCGGGAACATATTTCTTACCGATCACCAAGATGGCCAGTCTTTCTTTTCAACTTTTGTAGTTTGAAATATCTAGACAGTCAAAATATGGAGCCAAGGAAACAGTGTGTAACATGTTGTTGGCATCAACATGATAAATGGCCACGTTGAATAAGACAACTTATTTGGTAACCAAGAAATCTACCGCTAGAAACATACAGACGAGTTGACTCGGCCGAGTAAACTCGTCTGCATATTCCTAGTGACAGAGACACACCTAAGTGTCTACTAGTGGTTGATTCCTCGTATAGGCTTACTAGTAGGCCTACTAATCTATGATTGAGCCAACCATGTTGAAAAAAAATCTTCTAAAATTGTCCGGGCATAAAGGCTTTATCGTCCCTAGTAGAAAGGCATTGGGACATTGATGCAAAGGAAGCACATGCTTCTAAACTAAAAGGCCGCCTATTAGGCGATCAGCATTTCTCATTTTGTCTCAATACTTTTTGTCTTATAGCTACGAGCATATAGGCCCATCGTTCACAAATCTATCTTTCAGGAATGTCCAGTTTTTTTGTATTTAGTGATCATTTTTGCTGCTTGACAAAATTTCCGAATCATCTTTTCGCTCGACCCTAAATTACAGTCGAGAAATACAGGCGGCTGGCCTGTGGAGCTTCTCAATCCCCTCGGGGCTTTCTAGTTGTATTTTTCCCCGTTTTCTTTGTTCATTTTTTTTAAAGATTCCTCTCAAGTACTAAATATTCCTGTCTATAAGCAAAACTATAAAATTGCGTATAAAAACCGGAAGCTCTAAATAGAAATCGATGCGTCTTTACTGTAACATTTAGGTCGAAAAGGAATTTTCTTTTGTAACTCGAGCAGCACAATTATTCATGTCGAAAAATTCCCAAATAATCAAGGTACAATCGGTATTCAAAACGAAACACTACTATGTTAGGTAACGCAGCGGACAGATTACTAGTAAGTTGTTGAATCACACCCATTGTTGATTTATGGCAAATTTATGAACTACACCATTTGTGCAGATGCTCAACGTAAAACATTCTCTATTTTGGTTAATTGGTGATCAAACTGAAAATTAATTTTGAGGTCGTTGGGTCAAAAAAATCTGACGAGAATGGTCGTATTTCTACAACTTTTACTATTTAAAGAAACGACAATTGCAGAATTCGAATGTTTATTAGATGTCATTCCGTTGAAGTGTTTAAGTTGTTGCCCAGCCAATCTAGAGAAAGGCCAAGTCGTCATTTTCATTCGTCCCCATCAATGATCGTACTTTAATGGATTTGATGATTAAATTGTAAACCGATACTATAGATTTATTTTCTTACTCATAAATTGTGCCCAAATGCTTAGCTCCACATAATATGCGAAGGAATGAACGCAGATACTCACAGAGTGCTTTGTGAGCATGAAAGCTATTCATGGGTCTGCCTTAATTGCGGACTACCTAATTTTTAGCTCAGGCCTCTTTGAAAACACTATTTCCTCCATAAACACATCAAACAGCTATGAAATTTTAGACAACACACATGACAACACAGACCCCCCAGTGACTTCCACACCAATCAAGCAAAATTGCAAACAATCAAAATCTCCATCAAATGTCTTTCAGAAGCTGAAGATCCTAAACATAAACTTCCAGTCAGTCGTAAACAAAGTATCAGAACTTCACTGTTTAACTGACACCGAACAACCCGACATTATCGTTGGGACTGAATCCTGGCTGTCACCAGACATAAAGGATAGCGAGATATTTCCACCAGGCTATACTCCATACCGGGCAGATAGGGTAACAAAGGGTAAGCGTAGTGGGGGTGTATTTGTTTTGGTAAAAGACACTCTGATCTGCTCTGAACAGCCTCAGCTCAGGTCAGAGTGTGAAATTGTCTGGGTCAAGATAGAAATTGTAGGTACACAGCCCTTGTTCATAGCAGCCTTCTACAAACCAAAAGAGGGTGATGAGATCAGTTTAAATATGCTCAGAAACTCACTGGAAAGGCTGCACAGCACTAAGGGTAATGTCATGGTTGTAGGAGATTTCAACCTACCAAAATTTGTATGGGCTAATTGTGAGCCAACTGTTGGGCCAGACTGTACCTGTAAGTCTGTCTATGATAACTTTATGGAGATACTGGACGACTACAGTCTCACTCAGGTAGTGACAGAACCTACCAGAAAGGAAGCAATACTTGACCTTGCCCTCACGTCAAACCCCACATTAGTGTCCAAGGTTGAATGCCTACCAGGTCTTAGTGACCATGATATTGTCTCTCTACACATGTCACTTAAACCAACCCAAACAAAACAGAAACCCAGAAAGATACACCTGTATAACAAAGCGGACTGGGCCTCAATTAGAACAAAAGTAAATGAGTACCGTGGTGAATTTATGTCCCAAACCAATCAAAGATCTGTGGAAGAATTATGGTCTAATCTTACCACCAAACTAGACTGTATTATTGACCAGTTTGTTCCCTCTAAAACAATCAAGGGAAAACCATCCCTCCCCTGGGTCACAAAAGAAATCAGAAAGCTTATTCGAAAGCGAAACAAATACTACAGGTCCTTTAAGAAAACAAACAACCCCCAAATGCAAAAAAAGTACATAGACCTTAGGCACCTCATTCGCAGAAAAACCAAAGATAGCCATGAGGCCTATCTGGAAAGCCTCCTTGGTATCGACAACAGCAACAACCAAAACCAAACCAAGGTAGATAGCAAAAAGCTTTTCCAATACCTGAAGTCCTCCAGAACAGACCAACAGGGCATACCACCACTGAAACAGGACAATTCTCTCCACACGGACACCAAACAGAAAGCCAATATACTGAATGGCCAATTCCAATCGGTCTTCACGCCTTTAGCACCCATTTCACTCAAAGACCTCGCTCTTATGAAGGTGCAAGATCTCATTGACAATAAAACCCTAGAACCTAGTAATCTACCAGAAGTTCAGAACACCTTCAAAACCCCACACCAGTAATGCCTGATATCGAAATATCAGAGACCGGAATTAAAAAACTCCTTAGAAACCTTAAGCCAAGAAAGGCTGCAGGTCCATACAAAATCAAACCTGTTGTCCTACAGGAGCTGAGTGAGGAATTAGCCCCACTCTTTAAGGTGCTATTCCAGCGCTCACTTGAGTCAGGTGTGGTTCCATCTATCTGGAACTCGGCCAATGTCTCTCCCATTTTCAAAAAGGGAGACAAATCCATTGCTGGGAATTATAGGCCCATTTCCCTTACATGCATACTATGTAAGGTGATGGAGCACATAATTGCCTCCAATGTTGTGAAGCACCTCGACACGAACAACATCATGTACGACCTACAACATGGCTTCAGAGAGAGACGCTCCTGTGAGACCCAATTAACTTCCCTAATAGAGGATCTTGCACGAAAGACCAGTCAAGGTAAACAAACTGACCTCATCCTGCTAGACTTCTTGAAAGCCTTTGATAAGGTTAACCACTCCAAACTGCTGCAAAAACTGCACTCCTATGGCATTCGAAAAAAACACACTTGCATGGATCAAAGCCTTTCTTAGCAACCGACAACAGAGAGTGGTTATTGATGGTGAGGAGTCGGATTCGGTCCCAGTCACATCTGGGGTTCCACAGGGATCTGTGCTGGGCCCGATCCTATTCCTGGCCTATATTAATGATTTGCCCCAGGATGTTGTCTCACAGGTGCGCCTCTTCGCTGACGATACAGCCATCTACCTGACTATAGACAATCTACAGGACAGTGACAAACTGCAGAGGGACCTGGACAGACTGCAGACATGGGAGAAAAAATGGGACATGGAATTCAACCCATCCAAGTGCCAGGTGATTCGGGTGACTGCCTCCAGGACACCTCTCCAAACACAGTACATACTGCACGGACAGGTACTGGAGGCAGTCACCAGTGTCAGGTACTTGGGGGTTGATATCTCCAATAATCTGAGCTGGAATACCCATGTCAAAAGAATCACGTCAAATGCCAACAAGACGCTTGGTTTCATTAAGCGAAACATAAAAACCAAGTCCATAAAGGTCCGAGAAATGGCCTACCAATCCCTTGTTCGCCCACAGCTCGAATATGCCTCTGCGGTGTGGGATCCCCACACCAAAGACAGCAATCACAAAATAGAGATGGTCCAAAGACGAGCTGCCCGTTGGACTCTTAATGAATATTCAAACACAACAAGCGTCTCGTCACTTCTGTCCCAGCTATCATGGCAAACTTTAGAACAACGAAGATCAGTCTCGAGGCTATGCCTCTTCTATAAAATTGTCTTTGGACTTGTAGCTGTGTCTCTTCCCGAACATATCCAACCCTCACGCAGGATATCAAGATACTGCCACTCAATGACCTTTCGCCAAATCCACACGGGTAAGGATTATTACAAGTACTCCTTCTACCCGCTAGCTATCGTACAGTGGAATGCCCTCCCAGCAAACGTTGCAGCTTCCCCAAGCCTTGAAAGCTTCAGGGCAGCAGTTGGAGAACTGCAACACTGCAAACCCTAGTCAGTGCACTGCGAGTTTTAACCCATTTTAACCTTTTATTTGTAAATGAATAACAGATCAATCCTTTATGGTTGTTTTTATCTCCTCTTTTACACTCGATCTTATTTTAACGCTTTCATCTTTTATCTGTACATTCTCTTTTTTCATAACCCTGACGCGCAGTGCCTGCCAAAAATGCTCGCGAGGGCGTAGGCAGTATCAGAAGATAGATACACGAACTTAGGATAGTCAAGGATACTAAAGGATGAAGATTTGCATAGAACTGAATAACAAGATAAAAGTATAAGACACAATATCTTAGCTTATAAGCTGCTTATGATATTTTTTCATTCTTGTTTAAACTGGGAGTGACTAAAACGCAGACAATTGACCCGGTCGGTATGACGTCATTTCCTAGTTACAGTATCCTAGTGTACTTAGTTCCTACGCATCTAAGAAACAATCAATAATTAAGAAATAAAGAACATATGAAAAACATTTGTTTACCGTTGCAAAATAAAGTTTATTCATTCATTCATCTTTCAGAAACTTTTTGATATCACTAAAAACTTTTTTGACATGAAAAATCTCAAAAAATATCGGGTAGTGGGTTCCAATATGGCGGAAGTGAGAGTACAGAGAAACGACGCATTTGATTGGTTTCTATATTTAGCTTTACAAAAACCAAAGTACAATTCTCTTTTCAGTCTGAGAAACCAGTACATCATATTAGGAAACGATATATGTGAAAATAATTTATGAATTAATAAAGATGTGCTTATCAACTATGAAGGGATAAAGTGGCCTCTATTAGAACCACTACACTGCAGTATGGAATTCTAGAACCAACCCTTAGATACAAAATTTCGGGAAGGCTTTACTTACAAGGCTTTACTCATGACCAAACTGTTGTCATTGATGTAGGAGAGAAATCCCTACACTTGCCTTGAGATTTTTTTTAAAGAAAACAAAGGAAAATAGCATGAGTAAGCATTTCAAAACAACATTACTGTTATATGCTATTCTGTCAATCACACAAAATGAGGATAACAAGTACAACTTACTAAACAGTGAAATATTCATTATGAAATCATGTTACATTGCAAATGACTGCCACATGACTTTCTAAAAATAACAATTTTGCTGGTGTTCGCTGGTCTGCTTTTCGTTTTCATAAATTTACCG